>CATOUR010000071.1:11932500-13182500 GCA_951848785.1 Callosobruchus maculatus
TTTCAGCTTCACGTGTGTCACCGCGTCGAGCCGAGTAAGTTCGCGAACTTAAAAACCGCGTACTTAAAGTTCGTACGTGTATCACCCCTTTTAGAGAGTGCTTCGGAGCGCATCCCCACACATGGGAGCAATACTCCAGCGATGGTCGCATCTGTGCCTTATAGAGCAGCAGTAGTTGCTCTGGTGTGTACAGCTTTCTACAACGGAACAAAACTCCAAGCTTCTGGGATGCCGTTTTAGCAATACTGACGTCGTGGTCGTGCCAGGACATCTTATTGTTGATGTTGCTCCCCAAAAGCCCTGCGGAAGGTGACTCAACTATAGGGTGTCTCTCCATTTTCACAGTTGGTAAGCCAATGTGAGACTTCCTTGTAAGTGTTGTTGCCTGTGTTTTCCGTACGTTGAACTGTACTCCATTTTACTAATCCCCACTCGACAATTCTTTTGATACCTACGCTGATCTGTGAGGCATGTTGTTGTCGCCGACGTACCATCTCCTGCGACGATAGTGGCTTGCCTCGTTCCATGCACGATATTAATGTACTGTCGTCTGCGAAGCTATTGACTGGACTGGATGTTATTTCCAGCAGCTCGTTGATGTACAACAGAAATAGTGTAGGGGATAGAACAGATCCCTGAGGAACACCAACGTTTATTGAAAATACGTCTAATGAACAGCCTTCGACTACGACAAATAGAGATCGGTCGTTCAAAAAGCTATTCAGCCACTGTGGATTGTGAAGTAGAGAGGCATCATACAAAATGAATCATGCTTTATCCCATCAACAACAACTGTAAACAAATCATGAGTACATTCCTGATTCATAAGATTGACTATGACTCAGTAAAGTTGGATATGCTTAAGGAAAAATCTGATCAATGATCTAGAAACCATAGTGTGGTTCATAAGTGTTTCTTTATGGTGTTTTGTTGTTGAAGGAGATGCAGTTTATTTGCCACATTCTTCCTCTTCTTTAAGTTCCGTCACTTAGCGGAGGCTGGATATTATCATGGCAGTCCTGACTTTGCAGCAGTTCTAAACAATTGTTTGACGTCATTCCAAACCAATCCATCAATTTTTTCATAGTCTTCCTTGGCCTCTTTGGTCCTTGATTTTCCTTTCCATAATGTTTTGTAGCAGCACATATTATTATTATTATTGATTTCCGTCTTCTTAAGCCTTCGGAACCATATAGCAGAGTTGAAACAAGACAACACCTCAGTATTCATACTCTGAATTTGAAATTTATATCTCTGCTGCAAAGAACTGTCTTCATTTGCCACATTATTGACTCATAAGTGAAATCATCGTACTGAAGATACTTCCATAATACCGCTCATTTAGCTCTCAATTTTCCGACCTCCACCTGAGAATGTCCAGCAACCTCAAAAACGTTGAAATCGAAATTTTTAATTGCTGGTTTTACTTTTTGATATTCCCCTTCTCTGGCGCCATTGGAGCGACTCCATGCTATTAAAAAAGTGTCAAAGTCTTGTTGCAATTCTACCAAATGTTTTTGACTTACCTGTAACTGTGGTCGAATCGTGACCCTTCGTGGTTTTCCGCAGGCCACTCTTGTAGTCACTGTACTGGTTTGTGCTTTACAATTTGAAACAGCAGGCGTATTAGATATCATCAGTTTGATATCAGTTTCACCTAGCTTCTTGCAAAGAACCCGCACCACCGTGTAATCCTCTGCAGGCATTGTGTAGGTGCTTGTTACTTCAATTGCTGTTGCTATTTTTTCGTCCTCACTCACAACCACCTATAAATAATGCCAATTTTCATTTATTTTAACCTTAAACCATTTCACATAATTAAAAGGAAAAATGGATATACAAAATTCCAATGAAAGTACAAGCCCAATTAGCTATGTCAATGGATCATTGTCAACATGTGGACCTAATTTTTAGTAACACACAATTTCAGGACTGAGTTAACCGTTACTTGATAGAGATCCATGAAAACAAAAATTAAATGTAAAATTGATCACCACTTTATTTTGTCGGTACTGTGACATGTTTCGGTGTGAAACACCTTTTTCAAGCAAACAATTAATCATCACATATGCGTAGTAGCTCTCATTTCTAGTGATAATGATGTATAAGCAATTACTTGTCGTCAGCGCAACTCGCATAGTACGTAACTCCATTTGACTAAATTTTATTGGGGGATAAGAAAACTGATTTAAATGAAAATATATAATATTAGCGATACATAAATTTTTTCAAATGACTATTAGTCAATTTGGTTGGTTTCGGACTGTTGCAGACTGTGGGTAATATATTTTAATATTCTTTGCAATTCAGGTATGAAAAAGGTATTCACCATATGAATGTAACGATGCCACGCCATATGCCATGCGTTGTTCCAGCGTCTACCGCTCCATGACTGCAAGTGGCAAGTAAGAAAGTGAAATGGTTTGAGTCAAGGAATGGATTGTAATAAACCGCGCGCTCCTTGTTACTTAGGAATTTAAGTAGTTCACCTCTATGGTAACACTTGAAAGATCCGAATTTATTGTTATGCCTATGTTCGGCGAATACACTTACCTTAGAATGATCGCTCGCTCTACCCAGCAACGGTCTGGGTCCGCCGCTATAGACGACGTTTATGGTAGTACCAACGGCCAGTACTATCTCCCGCTTCGGTTGCACCTGCACCAGCTGGTTATACGCGGACACGGTGGCAGAATCCTCCAACTCCTTTCCGTCGACGTAGTACGATACTGTGACCTTGGTGGTACCGACTTCCAGAGCCGTCATAGCTATGTTGGCGCACGATACGCCGATCGGAGGTAGCACCGACGTCTTGTTCTGTCTGAACTTCGCGTCGCTCTGCTTTATGTGGAACGGCAGCTCTTGACACTGCGTGAAAGGCAGCTGGATTGTAGTACCGTCCTTCTCCTGCAAACATTCGACACAAACAATATAACAGAAGTTATAAAAAAATATATGCAAATTGAAGCATAATTTCTTAAAAGAACAAGGCTAATGCTTAAATTGGTTTATTTCAATAAATATACAGATTTTTTCTTGGACATGCTCTAGGAATGAACATTACAGGAAATCGATCTGGTACAAACATGTGCTGCTGGTAAAAAGCTTGGGTACCTGTTCAGAGCCAGAAAGTACTTCTCACCATCTAACACCTCAAGCTATACAGGGTGGTCCAATAAGCGCGCAGTGCTCTTTAGTCACTCTAGCGGCCTTACCGTTTAAATTAGAAGAAAATGTATCGAATAAAAAACGTTTCTTATCAAGTGATCTACTTGCAGCACATGTTTCTTGCTCGTTTTAAAGTCGAAAACGGCATCTTTCTGTCATGCTTAGTTTCCGAGATATTATAATATTAACCTTTTTTGTAAGTACTACAACGTCAAATTTTCTAAAGATTGCTGATAACTTCGAAAATAAGCTTCATAGACATAAACTATGGTTAAAAAACCGGACCTAAAAATCGATACGGAATTCAAAAGCAAAGCAAAATATACATACAATATATATTTAAAATAAAGAAGTTGATCCGGTATGTCCGGATGTCTGGGGAGCTGCTGCCCCTATCCTGTCTATACTTGACGCTCTCTAGAGAAGGTCAATTCGACTAAGTGATAGGCGCCCGACCTCAACGCGCCACCTCCAGCTACTTTCTCACCGACGTGCGGTTGATGACCTCTCAGTGTTCTACAAATGTTCAAACAGAGTCTGGACCTCTGAACTATCCTCTATAGTTCCGCCGCTCACCAATCCCATCAAAAACATCAGCGCGATTGCAGCAGCTCATCCCCCAAGGCGATCGTTTTTCATACATCAAGAATCGAGTGGTACGACCGCGCATTTATTCCTAGGGTTTCCAAAGCTTGGAGTGGATGGCAGGAGATGTAATTCCCTAACATACCCTTTTCACAACAGTCACAATAGTCGCGGTTCTCTGATATTTAGGCTCTGCCTACGCGGTCTTACCAGTTATAATGAAGGTGTATTTTTTTTGCTTCTCAAAATTGATTACTGAATTTTGGGATGGTTTCAGATTTGTGCCCGCTTAAAAAATATTAATTCAATGAATCTTCAGGGTTTTTCTTGGGAGGATGTAATATAATTTTTCTAATCTACTGAATTTTGGCCACTCCATTAAATTATGTTTACCTGAACTTCCAATACTTTATCCTTGGATTTCAAGAATGAATTGCAGCATGATAATGATTTATATAAATCTCTTGAATAGAGTACAGCAAGCATGACTGTTTCAATGAATAAATTTGTATTTTATTATAAACTTTCATCTGGCATTTCAAGGTTTCAATATGGCGATAAACTAATAGCCAAAAGAAGAACAAGTCAGCATCTGTTTTTAAAAAAGAAAGTACAAATAGTGCTCTCTAAAGTTTTTTCTAACACATTAAAACACTGCTTGTACTTACATGTTCTGCATATAATGCTATATGCAAATAGACCTGGCTGCCAACTTCTGTTTCCATAACAAACTCAACAATCTCCATCCTTGATGGTGGAACAATGATGAATTTTGCGGATTGTCTGTTGTGATGGTTCCTCAACATAACAGCAGAAACCTCAAAGAATCCATTAGAAAGAGTCTGTACATGACCTGCCTGAGACACCAAACCAATTGAGTTGTTTGAGCTTATCCACATAAACTTGCTGTCACCACCTCGAGCTTGCAAATCTATTTCATACCTGAAAAGGCCCACAAATGAAACAGAGAGGCAATAAAAAGTTTTACACTATTTTATACATATACATCTTTGATGATGTGATACTTGAGAAACTTTAAAATAAGCTTGGCATATTTTAAAACGTTTGCACCCTCAAATAACGAATAATAGCTGAGAAACTAAACATACTCTAAAATCCTGCCACAGAACAATGGTTTTTGTAACTTACTTTGGTCTAGTGATGGGATCCCAAGGTAAAATCACTTCACTTGGAATAACAGTGATCCTTGGGTAGATGAGTAAGTCACTTGTCGCTTCTATAGGCTTGTCAAATTTTATTTTGCCAGTTTGGGTACTGAAGACACTATCCAGTACTGCTTTCACAGATGCTATTGCTGGTTTTATTCCATAACCTGTTAACCAGGAACCATTGGATGATCTACTTGTAACTCTGAATTCTGGAGTTACATCCATGGAGACCTAGTAAAATGAAAAGGATTCAAAATGATTATTTGTAATATCAGTATAATCTTTGAAAAAATATAATTTTTATTTACCTGAACAGATCCTCCAATATATAATTTGTGATCTGTCTCACAGTAAACTTCTACTGCTATATCATGATGGTCTCCAAGAAGAATTGCCCAGTTTTTGTGAGGTAAAACATTGATCACAACATAATTAGGTTGAACTACATGAAGATTGGCAGCTGGCAGTTTCATCAGTGGATCATCTTTCCCAACATTTTTATCTCTCAGCACTATACGTGTGTTGCCTTGTTTCAACCCTGTTATATTGCCAGATTTTTTGATGGAGAATGCTACTGAAGGATCTTCAGCTTCCAGGTAATACTGGGCATCAGGCAGTTTGATTTCTTCAATGCGACCTCCATTAAGCTACAATGAAAGCATACCAAATCATGGTACTTAAAATTAAAAAACAGAATGGGATATATTTCATTTATTGTATGTTAACCTGCTTAATGATAAAATGCAGGGAAAGATACTTACAAAAAATATTTTGAAAGGAACAGTATCTCCAGGCATGATATAGACTTCTGCAGGTGATATCAACAAATTGGCAACTACCATCAGCTGAACTTCATTTGCAGCAACATGTTTGTACTCTGGATGTGGCAAACGTACAGTAACCTACAAATCAATATGATACTGGATCCTTTGACATACACATCACACACACACTAAATGCTTACCAAACAGATTTTCAAACTAGACATGTTTTTTTGTGCATGTTCAGCTAACATGTTCTATAACTTCATTAGCAAATTGTATATTAGGTTTGAAAAAATTGGTTTGGCAGGTGACTTGAATTTATAGTGCTTATGGAAAATTTTTAACGCAATTTTTTAATTCACAAATAATAATTTCTCTACTGTAGAAAAACTAGAGAAAAACTAAACTGTATTGATATACCATCTCTTATTTTAAACTTACACTGCAAACAAGATATAGTGGAGAATATAAATTACCTTAGCAGATCCACTTTTTATTCCCTCCAAAAGTATTGCATAACCTTTTTTACCCTGTGATTCCAAGGCTTCAATAGCATGTGGGGTTTCATATGGTGAGTCCCTAAATGTTATGTATCTCAATACAGCATCTTTTTTAGGTCCTAAACTCACTATGTTCCAATCAAATTCAATTCCTTCCAGAGTAGAAAATTCATTTCCTGAAACAGCAATAAAAGTGTTTGGTTTTTAATTGGATTATAAATAAATAACATATGTATATAAATATTTTGTTAAAATGCAAACCTTGGTCATCAAGAGCCTTAACTTCAAAATCTTCAGGAGCTTCTTCCATAAACAACTCTCTAGTAGTGGTGGTAATAGAAAGTTCATGTATAACATCCACAATTACATCACATCTCAATGTCTGTTTAGTATTGTGATCTTCAGCTAATACAACTGCAATGTTACGAGCTGCTTCTTTTGTAACTGTGCTCACAATAACTTTTGTTGAGCACTTTAGTTCTGAATCTTCATTTATTTGAGTGAGAGAAATGATGTCATTTCGAGTTGTGGTCCTAAAATTACAGCAAGTAAGAGTTTCTAATTATTTTCTTATGTTAGCATAAAGACTTGATATTGAAATGTTTTAAACAATGACTAACTATAGCCAGGTACTATGGCTGTTATCTCTGATTCATCATGTTTTAGTGGCTCATAATTAAGACCACCAGAAAGAGAGACTTTTCACTATCATCTTGACCACCTCTTCAGACTTTATTCATTGAGTAGGAAGAATTAATTGATATTTTATACAACCTCAATCCCAACATCTCATGTTTTCTCATTTAAGAATCAAACATTGATATGGTACCATAAAGTTATTGTAAGTATATAGGTTTGATGCTCTTAGGAATGATAACTTTATTCATATTACCAATTGTTGTCGTTGTCAAGAATACTTGTTATTGCAAAACAAACATCAGGCTCCTCGCTCTTTTTCAGAAACGATACAACTTCATTCTTGAATAATGAGGACCAATAGTTTAAAGAATTCAAGAAGCTACACTTAAACATTGTGTGGTACCATGTCTTGCCAAGAACATTAAATGTGACTTTTCTGGAACTAGAAGCCTTGTCCATGCCTAAATGCTAGAGTGCATGTCTATTCTCTTAATGCAAGTCATTCTGAAGTACTACTTTACATTACAACAAAATATATGTTTTACACACGTTGATTGCTCTGAAAATTCTTATAAAGATTATGGATAGCTCTTACCACTTATAGCAGCCCCCTTCAGTGGCTTCAAGTGTGAAATTAACTGGGAAATCGTTGAAAATTGGTAGTAGAACTCTTGGCACATTCAGCTTCGAAGTCCTAACACACGTGCTACAAAGAACAAACACAAACAGTACAATAAAAGTCCTGAGATCTGACACAGCCATGATTCTGAGCAGGCCTTAGCACTATTTTCGCGTGTTTTTAAGGCATTAGTTTCTGTTTGATATCGTGAAATTTTTTGGGACGCCAAACTGATGAAAGCGGTTAAAATAAGTGAGGTTAGGTGCGGTCAAAGCTGCATGACAGATGTTCGGTTTGGATCACATATTGTAACTGCGACGTTGCCGAATTTATTCATAAAAGTTCTTAAGTATGTATAAAGCTCAATTCAGATGAACACGACATCCGACGATACGAGGGTAGGAAACTGTTTCTATTGGTTGAATTATTCAAAATGATGTCAAATCAACATATTTTAACCAATAGGAACAGTTTCGTACCGTCGTATCCTCGGATGTCGTGTGCATCTGAATTTAGCTTTAAGGGCTTAAAAATAAATAGAAAAAATTAAAGCGCGACTATAAAAAATAAAAAAGAGACGACTAATTTGCACATCATTTAGGGATGCTGTGAAACAATTTTTCAAACGCCTTAGTTTGCTGTCCGCTGCGCTGTGCTTTCAAATCTTATTTCGGAGTTTTAAGTTTTCATAAATCGTATTATAATACAGCTTTGACCTTTAATGTAAAGATTTAAAGTATAGAGTATACTGCTTAGCTAGATTGTACTTGATCCACATTTGTGACTTTATTTTCTTCTATTTAGCTGTCTAGCTGTTATGAAAAGTCGTTCGCTATAATAATTATGCACTCGGGTTCTAGAGAGGGTACATTACCTACGAGGCAACTGGTGTACGCTGAAAATTTGCAAGCTGTGAAACTTCTTCGGTATTCTTTGCCGTTGGGGAATTAAGTTATAAAAAAATTCAAAACGGTGATGGCAGTTTCGCACTCGCTGTTTCGTCCTCTTCCCGGTATCTGGGGCAGATCGGGTCCTTTTCGACTCTCATGAGTGAAAACGGCAATGGCCTGTGAGAACCCCTACCAGAGCGTCATCCTGCCTTTGTTCAAGTCATATATGGCATACGCGTCTTGTTAAAGCCCGCAATATACAGGGTTATTCACGTTATTCGACACGGAGCATTATGGCTAAAGTATTTCATAAAAAAGAAAATAATAATTTGGTATGTATAGAGACCCATAAAGGCTACATTCTAAAAATATTTTCATGTTATACATGCTGTCCCAAAAACACGAAATGTATCAAAGTTATGTTTTTTTAAACGGAACACCCCATATATTATAGCATATTCAGATTCCCTGCTGAATTCTAGTGTGACTTTATGTATCATACATGGTACATAAAGTGAACCGTTACAAAACATGGAAGGCTGTAACTTTGCCGTATTACTAAGCATAAAATGCATCAGTTTTGATGAGACTGTCAAATTTAAATTACGTTTATGCTTGGAGAAATCGGTCGATGAACTAAGGAAACTTCGATCTGCGATAACTTGATTTTTTCAAATGGAAATGCCTAATTTTTTTTATACGGTTAAACGTAGAATTTGATAAGCTTTCTGATGATATAAGGTTATGGATATCAATCTCTCGTAGTTTTCATTTAATTTTAAATTTTCAAACAAATCGGCGATTTTCAACTTTCCTACCTATAAGCAACGTAGCAGGCAATGAAATATAAACAAAAATCTGTTGAGCTAGAAGAAAACAACTAACTTAGCTGAAAAATACACACTAACTAGACTAAAAGGACAAGATTATAAAAATTCCGTACAACAAATCAACTTTCCCAGAAACAACTGCTATAACATCTCTAAGGTCAAACAGAAGCTGGAGTATGGCAGTAATAGATATTTTTACTGTCTACTGGCTACCGCAATTTACTAGAGGTTAAAAATTTCCAAGGCAATCAAAAACCCTCATATGAAACAGAAACAACCAGCGACTGTTGCTCCAGCACGCAACTATCAATCATATGTAATGGTGTAAAAAAGTACTAATTTGCGTTGAAGTCGATACCTCTGACTGGAGCCCTTCTATTTTTCAATATCTATTAGCAGTATTGCAAAAAAGGAATACCGACAAATCAGATTTAAATTTTCTGCCATTTAAGTTCTGTTTTATAATTTGAACAAATTTTAATTCATTCTTCATTTTCTGCGACTTTGCTAATAGGTACTGAAGAATTTTCAGAACTCCAGTCTTTTGACTTTTGACTTGAGTTTTGACAGAATTGCATACTTTTTTATATCATTAAATGTGAAATTTTATTATGAAAATAATAAACTGCTTACAACATTCTCTAGTAGTTTTTACTTTATTTCAAAATGTTTAATGGTTTTGGAAATTGCCAATCTCTAGTACATTACAGTAGCTAGTAGGCCGTGAAAAAATCCATTTCTGCCATACTCGAGCTTCTCTTTGAACAAAGATATGTTACCGCCGTTGTTTCTGGATAGACTTTGTTTGTTGTGAGTAATTTTTGTAATCTTGTCCCTTTAGTCTAGTTCGTGTGTATTTTTCAGCAGTTAGTTGTTTTCTTCTACCTGAACAGGTTTTGTTTATATTTCATGGCCTGCTACGTTGGTTATAGGTAGGCAAATGGAAAAACGCCGATTTGTTTGAAAATTTGAAATGAAATGAAAACTACCAGAGATTGATATGCATAACCTTATATCATTAGAAAAGTTATCAAATTCTACTTTTAACCGTATAAAAAAAATTAGGCATTCCTATTTGAAAAAATCAAGTTATCGCTGATCGAAGTTTCCTTAATTCATCGACCGATTTCTCCAAGCATAAACGTAATTTGCCACTCTCATCAAAGCTGGCGCATTTTATGCTTAGTAATACGGCAAAGTGACAGCCTTCCAGAATTTTATATTCTCTGCGATATTCAATTTTTTCCTGATATCTACTTATACCGAAAATGGTGATTTACACCTAAACGGTTCGCTTTAAGTCCCATGTATGATACATAAAGTCACAATAGAATTCATCAGGGAATCTGAATATGTAATAATATACGGGGTGTTCCATTTAAAAAAACATAACTTTGATACATTTCGTGCTTTTGGGACACCCTGTATAACATGAAAATATTTTTAAAATGTAGCCTTTATGTGTCTATATCCATCCCAAATTATTATTTTCTTTTTTATCGAATACTTTAGCCATAATGCTCCGAGTCGAATAACGTGAATAACCCTGTATAGTATATGAACCTTTTTGCTTGCCTTCAGTCAATTCTCTCTTTCGCTAGTTCGTTGTAAGCCAACTCTCGTCCAGGGCAACGTTGGTCTGGCGCGTACTAAGGCCTAACATGGGTTGAGAACCGATGCAAGGGTTGGTTACACGGTACACCAATGTGTTCTCCTCATACAGGCCGATGGCCGATCTGCCTGTTAGATACCATCGCAAAACTGTACGAAATCCTCTAATAAGACAGAGTCTCGAGAAAGAGATCGAAAAGCAGGGAAGCTCGCCATTCCAATTCGGTGGTGTCTTTTTGTGGTGGCGTTTGAGAGTGGGGAGAGATGAAGAGCTCGGAACCCCCCCCCCTCACGCTTGCCTGTCGCACTGGCCGCGTTCGGTGGCTCTTGGTCACACTTTGGACTCGACACTCATCACTCAACAGTGCTCACAGCGGATCGGCGGTCTGTGGAATCGATGGTACGACACGCCGGCAATGCTGACCGTGCATTATCGCCTCGCCCCCCCCCCCCCCCCCCCCCCCCGAGGGTTCTAGTACAGTAGGCCACAGCGTATATGTTTTGTGGTAGGCCATAAGAGCTGCGGTGCTGACGGCTGTCGGGCGTTAAGAAAATAAAGAATCCAATTTGGTTTCTGCTAAGGGAGTTCTACCATCGATGCCCTGGAAACGGTAAAGTGGGTGACACACGTACGAACTTTACGTACGCGGTTTTTAAGTTGGCGAACTTACTCGGCTCGACGTCGGAGACACACGTAAAGCTAAGATCACTTATTTTGATATTTTTCCTAAATAAACAAAACTTTTAACAAACGCCAAACACAACAAGCGTTGCGCATCGATGGCTTGCTGAAACAAAGATTTCAAACCAGTTGGATCGCCGGCGGTTTGCACGACGGTTTTAAAGTACGCGTACTTACAGTGACACACAGGCGAAAAAGGTCATCGAGCCATAAGTACGCGTACTTGCTCGTACATGTATCACCCCTTTAACGAAGATTGCTAAAGAGACTATAGAGTCTAAGAAAAAATGGTGTGCGTTGATGACGCTAGATACCCGCAATGCTTTTATTATAGCCTTATGAAGCATGATTATTATCGAAGGACTAGCAAAGCTGAAGATTTCGAAATACCTAATAAATCTTATAAGCAGCTACCTATACTCCAGAAATTACAGTACCTGGGACACGTTATGAGAGGGGAAAAATCATCTATTTCAAGTAATAATAGAAGGAAAAATCTCAGGAAGAAGAACGATAGGAAGAAGACATTCGTAGCTGAAGAATGTGAGGGATTGGTATAACTATTGCTCCAATAACCAGCTATTTAGAGCGGTAGTTTCCAAAGTTCGAATGGCCTTGATGATTGCCAACCTCCAGAATGGAGATGGCACCTAAAGCAGAAGATACTCCAGATCAAAATATGCATAGCCGAAACCGAAATTCGGATGACAACAGGGGTGCCTCAAGGATCTGCTTTAGGGTCGTTACTCTGGAACTCCCTGTACGATGGGACGCTAAAGCTTCCGCTGGCACTTGTTATCGTGGCAAATTAAGACGACAGAGCTGGTCCACAAAGCAAACGCATTGCTGAGCAAGATTGACATGTGAACGTGCAAACACAAGCTTGCGTTGGCTCCTAAGAAACTAGAGGTAATTGTCATGCGCGGCCCAAAGAGCAAGAGAACTAATGTGGCCTTCCAATTAAAGGGAGTGCAAATGTAGGAGGGCCCAGTAGCAAGAAAAGGCCACTACTCTGTCAGGTTGAACAGTTGGTCGTCTGGGTCGGCCTATACGGAGCTTCTGTGCGGGGTAAATCCACGAAAATGAAAAATTATGACAAGGTCTTAAACAGCTTGCACAGAAAGTCTCTGCTGAGGGTTGCCAGTGCTTATAGCACACTATCTATAGGAGCCTTGCAAGTGACACGGCAATACCAACATTACACTTGCATGCTAAAAAGAGGACAATCACAAAATGGGTACGGAGGTACGGACAATTATCCACCATGGTCAAGCAGGCAATGCCATATGATGCCGTCCTGAAGCTAAAAGACTGACAGCAAGTAAGTGTCACACAGTGGACAAAACGATACTGATACCGTCCAGAGATTCACGACTTGACTTGATTTTCAAGCTACTTGACTTGACTTGATATCAAGTCAAGATCAAGTCAAGTATTTGTTTTCAAAATTCAAGTTACACATCAAGCAACTTGAAAATCAAGCTTTTCAAGATAACTATTTGATTTTTCTTGAAAAAATGGCTCTGTTTTGATATTAATCTGATTAACTGCCAAAACGCAATAACAATAGAAATTATGTATATAAAGATGTAATCTTTTATTTAAAAAAAGAATCCCAAAAACGAAAACTCCGACATACTTAAATAATGAATGTAATAATATGAAATGAAAATACGAAATAATGACGATAATACATAGATAAACAACAAACTCAAATGGGAGTGGGTTGGTTCAGGGGTTAGAGTCGAGGGTTCGTGACCGGAAGGTCCCGGGTTCGATTCTCGTTAGGGGCGGAAATTTATTTCTGGTTTTTTCATTCAAAAATAAATATCCATAGAAAAAAGCTCAGCGAAAATGGATCCCCACCTGAGTCTTCGCTGTTGGCTTCTAATTAACAGTGCTGTTCCTAGAGTGGCACCGAGAAACAGAACAGAACACGAGGCTAAGCAGTCGATGCCGATGACACAGAAGTAAAAAAAATTATTATCCTCATTTGCCATCCATCATTTGAGATATATACATAAGACTTCTAACGGAGTTATCACCTAATCGATTTCTTGTTTTGGTAAGAGTTGAGGCAGCTCTAGAAAACTGCCTTTCAACTGGAACTGAAGAAGCTGGCGTTGCCAGAAAGCCTTTGATCATTGCGGCAAGGTTTGGAAAAATACATTCGTGTCTTTTCCACCATTCTAAATTATCTTCAGTACTGTCCCTTTCCGCTGCTTGAATACTATTTATAATCTGTTCATCGGTTTCATCTGGATCAGGTTTATTGTCAAGCTCCATAGCCCACGAATCTAGTGTATCGACCAGCATAGATGGAAATACTCCTAAAAACATTAAGGTACTGGCAAATTCGTTGAATTAACGACCATTCTGTGTCGGTTGTTTTAAAGTCATCGGGTGCCTGCTTGCTGTCGCAACCTCGGCTTCGATTCGCATTTTACAGATCGATATCAAGTAATATCAAGTAGTTTGATGTTACTTGATATCAAGTCAAGTAGTTGAGATCGAAAATCAAGTCAAGTATCAAATTTTCAAAAGCTTGAGTTTTCAAGTCAAGTCACGTATTTAAGAAAAAACTCAAGCTACTTGGCTTGATGAATCCCTAACCGTCGATAAAAGATATTTCTGTGCGACAGATGGGAGCCATACAGACAGGAGGCAAGTCAAAAACTGGAGGAGGAGCTAACCCCAGAGACTATACTCCCATTAGATATGGGATGGAAGCAAAGTACTCTTTGCCCAGGAGAAGGAGGAACGACTGCAAGATTAGATAAAGATAAGAAGGTATTTCAAAATGGTATAATCTCATTACCTTATATCGCACTGCGAAAAATATCGTTCACGATGATGCGGGTAAGAAAGAAGGAACGGATTTAGCTTTGCGATCAGGCCGATTTTCCTAAACCCTGAGCGATAAAAAAACACCAATATGTCCTTAGAGCGTTTACCAGTACTTAAATGAATTCTGATTGACATTAATTATTAATTTCTAACAAGGTTCTAAAAAGCAAACCATTTATCCTTCGAATCAAGATAAATTTGAATCACAACAAACAAAAGGTCATGTCATACATATAATTTGTCATATATACAATTCCGCGTTAGATCTCTTGTGCGGCAAGCAGAATGCACAATAACACAAAGATAAAAGTAGAATGTCTTTATCTCTAAGAGATTTTTTCTACTGCTGTACTTATCACAGATCGAATACTGTGTCAAAAGTTCAAAGTAAGAGGAAATTGCTCGATAAACGACTAGTAAGTGCCGGCTGCTCAGACCAAAAGTAAACATTGTGTATGGTTTCCATTCAAGTTTCTAGTGATGTGAGGATTAATACATTATCATCCTATATGCTTTTTAATCAAACAAATTGTGCGAAAATGTGTAATGTTTTTTGTTTGTTCCTGATATTCTGCTTATCGGTTCAACCGGGGTTAACAAGTGATAAGTGAGTATAAGATTAGAATATGGGTTTAGTCCAGTCCCGCTTCTAAAAAAATTATTGTAGTTACTCAAAAGATAAGAAGTATGTAAAGCTCGATTGAATACAATTGTATGATTGTATGGCTCAATGGAAAATCGTTTCCAAAGTATTGAAATATTTATTTATATTTTTAGGCATTTTGTATGAAATAGTATCTTGACGCCAACAGCTTTATTTTATGTGTGTAGGATTCATCAAAAGTGAAGATATCACTCATATACATATAAGTATAGAGGGTTACCATGACGAATGGACAATATACTTTAGGAGAAGACTGTGGCATTATCATTTCCAACAAAAAAGTCATACAAAGTAGGATCCAATTTTCAACTGTTTCAGAGATAAATTGATTTTTTAGAGATTTTCATTAAGATGCAGATGTCCAAACAAAAACCCTGATAAAATAAAAATCTATTATCTGAATTGGAATTTTTGGTATTAGTGCTTAGAAAATATATGCTATCACGTCATTATTGACTAAAAGAAAGTGATCATGTAGATATCAAACACTTCGCGAGATAGTAGATATCAAAATCAACATATGTTGAAAAGTGATTTCAAAAAACGTTACAAAAAAGGAATGCATCTTAAAAAATAACCAAATAATTAAACGTGCACTTAATTTACGGTACAAAGATGTCCATCTCTCTAATTATCCACTAGTACCACAGGCTTGTTGTAAATGTGGTAAAAATAGGTAATAAGATTGCATTTAAGCTCTAAAGGCATCATGGATCTCCGAGAGCACAAAATTTCAACAGACCGTTTGGCAAAAACTTGTCATTGGATTTTTAATTTTTGTTATAGTATTATGAAATAATGTGCTATTACTTCATGATTCATCATAAAAAAGTGATCAGTCAACCAAAACTTCGGTATAGAGTCTCAAAGTTGTATAATTTTAGAATAAAGATTCAAGTTGTAATTTAAAATGGATTCGTCTAGGCAAGCAAGCAGAACACGCAGGTCGCCACGTTATAAAGTATCTTGTATCCGTATCCGTAAATTTTCAGTTATGTATGGACTTATCCGTCCAAAGAATCCTGCATAAAAAAGTTGCATCTTAGGCGTCCATGTGAAGCATAAATCGACAAAAATCCATTCTTCTGACAGGATCGCCTTCCTTCAAAATGTATACTGGCATGATGTGATGGTACGGATACAGGCCAGTTGTTTGCGCAGTGAACCACACTGCGAAATACCATATTGGTAGGTGGATGCTGTAGGATGATTTTCGTGCACGCCTGAACACCGACACCGGTGCCCGTTCTAAAAGTAGAGACGCAGTTGTACAACTCTCTGGATCTTAATTTGCGGAAGCGTACGTTCATTACTGTCGATCTACAGCACAAAATCTACAGTTTCAGCTTTAGCGTATATATACATACGTTCATGACTGATGCATAGTGTGTTCAATAAAGATATCATGCTTAATTTTAGATCTACTTCTTTCTGGATGATTTACGACCTCTTATTCATACACGAGCGAAAATCTACGGATACAGGATACTTTCTAACGTGGCTTGCATGTTCTGCTTAATTACGTAGCAACTTTTAAGAGATTACCTAGCGACATTTTAAGACGAATCCAGGCACATATTTAGAGGGGTGGTCCGGGGGGTCCGGACCCCCCCCCCGAAACGTTATATAATGCTCTCTCAAAAATGGAATCCACAAATTTTTGCACCCACCCCCCCCCCCCTGGACGAGAGCAAATTTAGGGTGGCAACTCTAATCTGGACCCCCCTCCCAAAACCAAATCCTGGATACGTGCCTGGACGAACACCTTGTATACTCAATGCATGTACTAGTGTAGAACAACCAAAAGTCATAGTAATAGAGAGAAAAAAAATTAACAAAATAAATAAAATTAGAGTCAAACATTCAAATACGAATATATATTCGTTAAATGAATAAAAAACTTTAGGTAAAAGATATATAATTCAACCCAGTTTTAAATGTTTTAAGCACGTTATTCTCTTTATGTGTTAAAAACTTTTGGTCAAAGAATATTTGGAGATCTGTTTCCAAGCTTATATTTTACAAAAAATTACCTACCTATACATGAATATGCGCACTCATTTGACAAAATTTGCAATAAAATTATTGTATACATGTATCATGTATCTAATCGTGAGCTTGTTGGTACAAACTATTCTCATATTAAAAAAAAAACGGTCAAATAATTTCAACTGACCACAAATGAATTACACCTTTTAATGTATCTCTCGTGAATTTTTTAAAGGCTTGATGTATATGTGATATTCTTTTATTAAAATACTATATGTTGATAAGGGTAAATTGTAATTCATTGTTATAGCGAAACAGAGAACATTGTGAAGAAAAGCGGAGGTTTTTTGCTATCGGTGCCAAAAATTTTGGTTTCTGGGAAGAACGAAACAGTCTGCTTGTCGCTACATGAAGCTAGGTTGCCTGCTAAAGCCATCATTGACTTGAAATGGCGAGAAAAACATTTGCCTACAATCAGAAATCTGGAAGCAGGTATTGTATGTACCTAATAATAACTGATTTTAGTCTCGTTTGGCGAAAATCAAAGATTTTAGATCTTTTAGATCTTCGGGTTTGCCTAAAGAATCGAAAATCTTTATTCTGTTATCTATTAAAAAGAAACGTCGTGTTTTAGATAATTTGAGGTTGCTGATTACAAATCCAGTCGCAGTTTTGAGTCTTCAGTCTCGTGCGATGAAAATCAAAAATTTCAGATGATTCAGATCTTCCGGTTTGCCAAAAGAATCGAAAATCTTTATTTAACTTTCTATTAAGATGAAACCTCGTGTTTTCAATGACTTGAGGATGTTGATTGCAAATCCGGTCGCAGTTTTGAGTTGCAGTCTCGTGTGACGAGAATAAAAAATTTCAGGTCTTTCAGATCTTTACCCACAATATCAGGTTTGTCTAAAAAATCGAAAATTTTGATTTGGTTTTCTGTTAAAATGAAATCTCGTGTTTTGAATAATGTGAGGATGCTGATTTCAAATCCGGACGCAGTTTTGAGTTTCAGTCTCGCTTGACGAAAATCAAAAAATTCAGATCTTTCAGATATTCAGGTTTGAATCGAAAATCTTTATTTGGCTTTCTATTAAAATGAAACCTCGTGTTTTGGGTAAGTTGAGGTTGCTGATTACAAATAAGGACGCAGTTTTGAGCTTCAGTCTCGTGTGACGATAATCAAAATTTTCACATCTTCCGGGTTGCCTAAATAATTGAAAACCTTTTTTTGACTTCTATTAAGTTGAAACCTCTTGTTTTGGATAATTTGAGGGTGCCGATTACAAATGTGATCGCAGTTTTGAGTTTCAGTCTCGTGTGACGAAAATCAAATATTTCGAATCTTCAGGTTTGAGCAAAAGCGTTATGCAAATTTTTGTCAAGATATCTAGTGATCCAAACATAGATGAACTCAAGGCCTGTTCAAACAGAGGGCATCTGTTTGACCGGGCCTTAGGTAAGTACTAAGGGTAGGTCTCCGTCGTCATAGTGTCCTAAGGATGTCTCTTACAATCGTCGCTTGTATTAGTGAGAATGAAAATTTCGAAACCAGAATTAAACCTCCAATCTGTGTATGATTTCAGAGCACACCTGCTTCGACCTGATCGTACCAAATCTTCAAATTAAAGAACCTCAATTTGTCAGCATAAAAGTGCAAGTACAGTTGAACGGAAGTATACAATCAGCACACAATTTGGATCCTATTGTAGTATATCCACATAAATTGGTAAAAACCTTCATACATACAGATAGGGGTCTTTATAAACCTGGTGATAAGGTCAGATTCAGGCTGTTGATACTGGATGAGAATCTTCTACCAGACAATTCGAAGGTTTGTCGAAATATCAGATTCTAGATATAGGATATTATTATTACTTT
This sequence comes from Callosobruchus maculatus, assembly GCA_951848785.1. Taxonomy (NCBI): domain Eukaryota; kingdom Metazoa; phylum Arthropoda; class Insecta; order Coleoptera; family Chrysomelidae; genus Callosobruchus; species Callosobruchus maculatus. The sequence continues at coordinate 11,951,336 of CATOUR010000071.1, forward strand.
ATTCGTATTGGTCTATACAAATAGTGCTACTCTGAAGGCTACGCCTTGTGTAGAGTATTGGCTGAAATTATATACAACTGAAATGTATGTCTCTAACCTACATGGTGCTACTTCGCCTCATTCCATCTGCCACTGGTGTTTGAGTTGCTTCATTTTATATGTCAGGATATCTGCAGGATATACGTGGAACCTCTTAGCATTCCATAATGTCTAATTTCAATTTGTAACCTTTTCTTCACTGATGATTTTGACCGTAATATATGAGCTAAATAAAAGACTTATTTTTATTTAGCTCATGGCTATAAGATTGCAACAATTTGTTAGAGAGAGAATAGTAGGTATTCCGGAACTGATTCAAAAATGACCGTTTTTTAATTAATTTTAGAGCTATCTAATATTTTTTGTTACGACTATAAATTGAGTTTTTTCTTCTAAATTCAGGACTGATTCATATGCTTGCAGGTTCCTGTCATAAAAATAAAAAATCCTCTTGATGTTACGGTTGCAGCATGGGACAATGTCATTCCAGAAAATGGTCTTCTAAGTTTAGAGTATAATATGGTACAAGAATCCTTAACGGTAAGTTTATCTGAAGACGTGTTTCTGCGAATCAAGTATTGAAGTGAGGTCACAAAAATTGCCCTCTTTCTTATGGTAACCAGTGGATGAATTCCTATTAAATTAATGACATTATTAATTTTTTTGAGATAGCCCGTACCGAGACCTATCTAAAACACCCCCATGTATGTGTAGCGATTATTGATAGGTTTTGAGTTATGATTTACTTTTGGAAAATCTAGAGATTTTCCAGTGTTTTCAAGAAATCGTAAAATCAAAAATGCTTCTTGGAATGGAACTGCAAGTCAAATTACTGTTTTATTATTTGTTTCCTTTGTTAACATTCCATACAACTTAATATAGCAGAAGTTCAATAGTACATAGCAAAAACACGTCAAAAATTACATAATTTGGGTATTCGTTTTTTTATTAAAAGTCATTAAAACATCAATGATTATCGGGTTTATTAGTTGTTACGAGTTTTTTTTCTTCAATTTGTCATAATAAAGTAAAATAACAGTGTTTTAAATCATGTTGTAAATTCACGTACGGCGCAAAATGCCCCCATAAGTGCTACTTTTCCATTATTATTTCGAAAGTGTAATGTCTTGCAAAGTTTTTGAGATTAGTTTGGAGCTCGAGAACCAGGCATGCGTATTTTTAATTTTATTTTGAAAGTTTTGGTCTCCCGACTAAAAACAGAGTGATTTCAAATTTTGGGCCCAAAATGTACTTAATTATTGGTCGGATGTACAGGTTTTCTTTATTGGATATCAAAATCAGCTTAATACTGATATAATTACAGAAAAAATAAAAGCTAAGAAGCATTTTTGTTTTTGACGATTTCTTGAAAACACTGGAAAATCTCTAAATTTTCCAAAAATAAATCGTATCATAACTCGAAAACCATCAATAATCGCTACACATATATGGGGGTGTTTTGGATAGGTCTTGATACGCGCTATCTGAAAAAAATTAATAATGTCACCCGATTGGCCACCCTGTATAAGAAGTAGATGAAGGTCTACTGGTCTTCCTTCACAATGTTTTCTCTTATGGAACCAGGCACTTCAGTATTTTTTTTTTATAAATGAGCAGACCGCGCAGGCAGAGCCTAAATACCAGAGTACCGCGGCTGCTGTGAAATAAGGGTTATGTTAGGGGAAATTTGTTAACGCGGGATTTGAATAGGCCAATACCCACAGGCCCAATAGATACATCTTCTGGCAGTCCATTCCAAGCCTTGGACACCCTGGGAATAAATGTGCGGTTGTACCGCGCAGTTCTTAATGTATGAAGACCGACCATCTTAGGATGAGATGTATCGGTCGGACAGGTACCTACATTTGATAGGAGCAGTGAGCGGCGGAACGATAGAGGATAGCTCAGAGGAGCAGATTCCGTTGGAATATCGGTAGAAGAGTGAGAGGTCACCAACAACACGTCGGTGAGAAAGTGACTGAAGGTGGCGCGTTAAGGTCGGATCGCCAATTAGTCGAATTGCCCTTCTCTGGACGGCATCTAGTATAGACAGGGTAGTAGGGGCAGCAGCTCCCCAGACATGAGAGCAATACTCCAGGCAAGGTCTTATCTGGGCTTTATATAGCGTGAGGAGCTTACATGGTGAGAAATACTTTCTGGCTCTAAATAGGTACCCAAGCTTTTTACCAGCAGCTGTTGCAATTGACGCGACGTGTTCGTGCCAGATCAGATTTTCTGTAATGTTGACTCCTAACAGCTTGAATGAGTGACTCCTTGGCAGAGCCTGATGGTTGTTCATTAGAACCTGGTCTTGGCTTGGGCACTTCTTATTTGATAGCGTACAATACTGGGTCTTGGAGGCATTAAATTTAACCATATTCTTAAGCCCCCAAGCGGCAATGGTATCGAGATCCTTTGAAAGTGAAGCTGCCACTGCCAGTCTTCTGCGTTCCAGCTCGATCACAGAGATCGATCTATTGCTCATGATGCCTGTATGCAGCGTACTGTCATCCGTAAAACTGTGGATTGGGTTTGTAGTGCTTAGAGAGTATATCATTAATATGAAGCAGAAACAATGTCGGAGCCAATACCGATCCCTGCGGAACCCCGGCATTGATGCTATGGAAAGAAGAGGAAAAGCCGACTACCACGACAAAGATTTTCCGACCTGAGAGGAAGTCTGCGAGCCAACCGCAAAGCTTAACAGGGAGCCCATAAGACGGGAGCTTGTTTAGGAGAGCTGCATGCCACAGTTGATCGAATGCCTTTGAAATATCGAGAGCAATGACGTGAGCCTCGCCAAATGACTGGACGAGTTTGTTCCACACATGTGTGATGTAAGCCAGGAGATTCCGGTTGATCTTTGGTGTCGGAATCCATATTGTCTGTCGTTGATTAGGTGATGGAGCTCTAGGTATTTAATGAGCTCTTGGTTGACGCATCTCTCCATCATTTTACTGATTACAGAAAGCAGAGCTATAGGTCTGGAGTATTGATAATAACTACTAAAATTTGTTGGCCAAAGCAAAATTACGGGATTATTAGAAATTTATCAGAAAGTTAAAGCTTGAGAAATAAAAACTGAGAACAAATGGAAATGGTTAAGCTAGCCAACTTTATTCAATATTCGATTCTTTAATACGAAACTTAAAAAAGGGGTAGACCAGAAACATTATAAGCGTGAAATCAATGCGACGTCACTGCAGTAATTAGCTTACACGCGTTGCGGGCGGTGAGTGTTTTATGAGCTCACGCCATCGCAAGGTAACACAGTGACGTACCGTTTTGTCTGTGTGTTAGCGTGCGATGATTGGTTTACAAGATCTTTAATGACGCAAATTGCCCCTGGCTGTCATCTTGGCAGCTGTCACAAAACTGACAACTTGCTCTTATAGAATAATGCCAAATTTAAGAATAATCAATCCATTTCTTAGAAAGAAACAAAGGGCGGTATATATAGCGTATAGCGCAAATAATATAATACGATTTTTTTTTTTTCAGGGAAAGTGGAAAATAGAAGCTCTGGATACCATTAAATCCTTCGAAGTTCTCAAGTATTCACTGCCAAGATATAAAATTGACCTAGTTTATCCAAAACTAATTTATTACAAAGCAGATAAATTAAAAATATCAGTATGTAGTAGATACGCTTATGGAAGATATGTTAAGGGTTTGTCGTTGATAAAAATTACAGATTCCTATGGAAACATGCATCCGCTGCATAGACTTCAAGAGGTAGGAGTAAGAACACGTTTATACAAAATCTTTCTATATTATTTTTATTTTCTTACTTACTTTTATTTTACTTTATCGACAAGACACAAGCACAAATGACAAGACATCAGTATTCTGATGACTAGATAGCAGTACCAGTCATTATGGTATTTGTTTTTGGTCACGTGACGTCCGATTCAAAATTTTTAATGAGACATCCTGTATATTAGCGACTTCTGTATTCCTACCGATAAAACAATTCCAACAAACTAGCACACTTGGGGTCTAAAGTGATTAATTTAAGAGCTACAGGTACTTAAAGGATTGTACCATTATACAGGGTGGCCAATCGGGTGACGATAATATTTTTTTTTAGATAGCTTGTGCCGAGACATGTCCAAAACACCCTCATGTATGTGTACCGATTATTGATATTGATAGTTTTCGAATTATGATCTTTTTTTGAAAAATTAGAGATTTTCCAGTTTTTTCAAGAAATCGTCAAAAACAAAAACGAGAATGCTTTTTGGCTTTTATTTTTTTCTGCAATTATACTCAATATTAAGCCTATTTTGATATCCAATAAAGAGAACCTGTACATCCGAACAATAATTAAGTACATTTTGGGCCCAAAGTTTGAAATCTCTGTTTTTAGTCAGGAGACCAAAACCTTCAAAATAAAATTAAGAATACTTATGCCTGGTTCTGGAGCTTCAAACTCTCTTAAAAACTTTGCAAGACATGGCATTTTCGAAATAATAATGAAAAAGTAGCACTTATGAGGACATTTTGCGCCGTACGTGAGTGTTAAAGGTAAAAAGGTGATAATTCATGAATTTCCAAAGTTATTTAAAAAACCATTATTTTGATTTATTATAACAATTTAAAGAAAAAAAACTCGTAGCAACTAATAAACCTGATAATCATTGATGTTTTGATGACTTTTAATAAAAAAACTAATACCCAAATTGTGATTTTTGAAGTGTTTTTGCTATGTACAATTGAGCTTCTGCTAAATTAAGTTGTATGGAGAGTTAACAAAGGAAAGGAATAATAAAACAATAATCTGACTTCCAATATTATGGCAGAATTACCTGGGAAGCGATGTCGTAGCATATGCCGTCCCTTTCTTTCAGCAGTAGCTTTTTGCGAGCTCATGTCGGCGAAGCGCAGCTGTGTTAATTAATTTTCGGTAATAGGCAAGGCAATGTTCGGATTGACCTAAAAAGGTGATTTATATCGCTAGGTCTTCCTTGACAGATCAGTAGACTATCATGAATACAAGTCTTTCAGTTTTTCAACCCCCATCTCCCAAACACCCAAATCCCACCCCCACCCAAAAAAAACGCAGAAAATGATCAAGAACCTCTAAAACGCCTAAAAACGAAGTTTGAGGAATATTTGAAATTTTTTTTTTAATTACTCCGCCGCCCATGTACCGATTTCCAAAATTATAGCAGCATTAACACCCCACAACGTATTACTGCCCAAATTTCATCACAGTCCATGCAGCGGTTACTGAGATTACGAGGCTAGAAAAACGCGTACAGACAGACAAACTGACAGGCAGACCGACAGACAGACCGACAGGCAGACCGACAGGCAGAACGACGGAAATTAGTGACGCGGATTTTCGTTATGTAGACATTATAAAACGACCAAAAAACCTATTATCTCAAAATCGAAAATTTTCACGATCACAATCCACCCCTCACCTATCGGTAGGGGAAGTAAAAGGATGGCGTATGCTACGATAACGCTTCCCAGATAATTCCGCCATGGAAGATTGTTGTTTTATTATTCCTTTCCTTTGTTAACTTTCCATACAACTTAATTTAGCAGAAGTTCAATAGTACACAGCAAAAAGCACAGGTATTATTTTTTTTATAAAAATGATTAAAACATCAATGTTTATCGTGTTTATTAGTTGTTATGATTTTTCTTTACTTTCTCATAATAAAGTAAAATAATAGTTTTTTAAGTCATTTTGGAAATTCGTGAATTATCACCTTTTTACCTTTAACAGTCACGTACGGCGCAAAATGCCCCCATAAGTGCTATTTTTTCATTATTATTTCGAAAGTGCAATGTTTTGCAGAGTTTTTAAGATTAGATTGGAGCTCCAGAACCACGCATAAGTAGTTTTAATTTTATTTTGAAGGTTTTGGTCTCCTGACTGAAAACAGAGATTTCAAACTTTGGGCCCAAAATGTACTTAATTATTGTCCGAATGTGCAGGTTCTCTTTATTGGATATTAAAATAGGCTTAATACTGAGTATAATTGCAGAAAAAAATAAAAGCCAAAAAGCATTCTTGTTTTTATTGTTGACGATTTCTTGAAACAACTGGAAAATCCCTATGTTTTAAAAAAAAAATTCATAACTCGGAAACTATCAATAATCGGTACATATACATGGGGGTGTTTTGGATAGGTCTTGATACAGGCTAACAAAAAAAAAGTTATTATCGTCACCCGATTGGCCACCCTGTATACGAATGATTATAACATGTACCCCCATGCTATTGTAGTGTTTGTTCCATTTTTTGTCTTGTACTACTTTAAGTACCTGTAGCTCTTGAATTAATCACTTTAGACCCCAAGTGTGCTAGTTTGTTGGAATTGAAGGAACACAGAAAGTTCTAATATAGGTACATAATACAGGATGTCCCATAAATAATTTTGAATTGGAAGCCACCTGATCAAAAACAAATACCTCATTGGATAACGCAATAATAAGAAAAGATGCAACATTTGCTCTAATTTACACCTCCAAAATTATAATTCGCTATATTACTGCTATATATTGCTTGTCTTAATCGTCATGGGACACCCTGTATATTCCACTGTTATTATTGCATACAGTTAATATCCTTCCTCTCCAGTTTTGTCTTAGTTTTTTGACCATGTCTGGCTACTAAATGCGAAATATAAAGGACTCCATGAAATTTCAAATATGTTCTCAAAAAAAAATTCTCAAAATTTTCCAAAGATGTTCTTTTATTATCCGCTACTCGATGTTCGTACAAAATCGGTAAAAACCTTTCGGGCTTGCTATACTATAGCAAACTACCATACAAAACTTATTAATATTAGATCAATGCAACTTATAGAATACCTACCTTTTTTTTTATTATTACTCCGTGATTACTAGATAGATTTTTAGAAACTATAAAGCACCTAATAGTAACCTACTGCTAACAATTTATCACGCATAATTTTTCACGACGTGAATGTCATAAAACTTCCAAAAGCGACATTTATGGGCTTTGAAAATAGAACTACCCCAGTTCTATTTTATTGATTTAATATTACTGTGCCGCCACTGGTACTATTTCCAATATAGCATCGTTGTTACTAGGACTCACAGCATATCGGTATTCTCAATAATGAAAAAGGACGTTGCGGTTACTCAGATTACTCAGGTATAAGAATGGAGACAGATAGTCTGACAGAAAATACTGACAAAAATATCTATAATAACACACAAAACATCCAAAAAACTAAAAGCTAACATTTGCACAAATACAAAAATTCATATAACTTGTTGAGCTTTTCTACTTTGCTATAAAAAGCTTCTAATGATTTCTACAACAAGCAATGAAAATATTCAGTGATTTCTATAGTGTTTAATCCCAAAATGGAATACTTCTTATTCCGAAGTAAAAATATTGTTATATTGTTCTATACAAACTTTGGGAGATTGGGCCAGTGGGTTCTCTACAAAATGTTAGTCAACTTGGCCTTATTTACTTTACTTATTTATTTATTTGTAGCTGGAAAATGGCTGCACCGATTTTATAATACCTGCCAAAGAATTAGCCCTGGACAAAGTTAAAGAAAAATTCCCAATGCACGATCCCAAGCTCTATTTGCAAATCACAGCGACTGTCACAGAAAAAGGCACCAACAGAATCGATATCACTACTGGCAGGATACTGGTCTACTTGAAGCCTTACCTTATGAAGTTTACAACAACCCCTATGTTCCAACCTGGGTTACCTTACAAAGGGAAGCTGAAACTATTTAATGTGAACGTGAACTTGAAATACGAAATTATCGAGATCTGTTACAATCTGGCTATCAAAAAAAGCTGGAATTATTTGAACAATGAACAGTGTTCAAATTTCACCGTCAACGATGACAATACTGTTGATTTCACCATTTTACCACTAAAGAACAATGTGATTCATATCAATTTGAATGTAAGTACCGTACTTATATACATGAAGTGGTAGAATTGATGATAAATAAAATTTTTTGGTTGGATATACTTTTTTTTGAAAAAGACCTCTTTAGGTAATTCTACTTTTTCTGTTTAAATTGGCACATTACTATGAACCAACTTTTAGGATTTACTAATTCAAAATTCCTATGACTGACAGTGACTATAGTGCACTATTTGACAGGTACAATGCCTGATCGATAAAACAAAAATCCCAGCGAAAAACTAAATATAAACAGACTAGGTACGTTTTGATACACAAGCCTTTACCTTTTTGATTCTGTATCTTGCTTATTTTCAGCTTTCTGAAAACAGTTATTTGTAAAAAGTTGTTTATTTAAACGATTTTAAAGAAGTATCAACTTTGGACTCACCCTGTATATATTTCAGGCTAGGTCACTAAATCATACAGAAGTTGGTGACAGTGCTCTTATAGTACGTCTTCATTCTCTCAGTAACAGTTACATTTACTTACATCAAGACAATGTTGAGAAAGGCGAAAATGAATGCCGAAGTCCTGAGCAGTACAAAGTATTTTTCACTACAGATGAAATGGAGGAAAACGAAAACATAACATTTTATTTCATGGTAATGTATATTTGTTTAATTAAAATGATGGTAAGTTTAAGAAGAAGAATAGAACAAACATACAAAATTCGAACAAAATTTTCAAGAACAAATATGTAAATAGCAAACCTAGCAAATCAAACCGTTATGGCATGTTTTCTTTAAAAAAAACCGAAAACTTGAACGCAAACGTGGCGAGCACTAATCATCGAACGGTCACGTCAGCAGAAACCGTCACCACTGAACTGGAACACCAAACCGACCAATAGGAAGAAGATATGAAGAACAATACGTCAGCAAGACAAGAATAGATAATTATGAAAGTATGTTCGCCAGTTCTCGTCTGAAGACGACCGAATATAGGAAATCAATCGAAACTTTGTGATACACAAAAATTTGTATAGGTGATGGAATCCCGAAATAGATGTTTTGAAATATCCTGTCTAGAAATTTCAAACAACAAAAAAGGTTTAATCATGATATGTCTTACTAAAATAAAAACCGATAGTAAAATAATTGTGGGCTTTAAGAGCATAATTTTACTAAGAAGTTTTGAAGTGGCTATTAATTATTAAGTATACAGAAAATCTCAATTTTGCATGCAATAACTTTATCTATGTATATTTAAATTATTTATTTTGTAGGTAAAGACATCGTCACACATCTACAAACTAAGAAAAATTAAACACGAAGTGAAAAAGAGGACTACACGTTCTGTCAACGGATTGAAGAACATTATTGGACAAAAACATAAATTTGTGAAGTCTGTTGCGAATATTGACAGCTTCCACTTAAAGTTCAGGCTGGATAAGCGAATTTTGACCAAATATCAGCTTTTAGTTTACTATGTTGCTAGTCATGGTGAAATAGTTGCTGTTAGCAAAACTAATGAAGTTAAACCATGTCTTATGGAGGTAGGAGTTCTTAATAATTTCAATCACAAAACTTTTCTCTACTATTATATCTCTATGGGAGTTCCTTACCACTTAGGATTTCTCATACAGCAACTCTATGAGTCTAGCTCGGCTCGTGTAAGAATTGATGGTAGCCTGTCTGGTCAAACAGCAACCAGAAAAGGAGTTCGTCAGGGATCTGTATTATCTCCGATGTTATTTAACATTTTACTCTGAATTTGTGATGAGACAGGTATTGGACAACTGGAATGATAGTATAACTATTGGCGGAAGCAAAATATCCAACTTACGGTTTGCTGACGATACAACTCTTAATGCTTCTCAGGAAAAACTCGTAGCTCTATCAATTATGTTAGAACAACATGGTGCAGCATACGGTCTTGGTATTAACTACAACAAGACCAAGGTTATGATCGTAGATAGAGAGCACGATAATCATCGAGAAATAAAGTCAGTAGGCCGTTGGGAAGTAGTTCAAAGTTTTGTGTACCTTGGTTCTTTGATCGACAATTCGGGTAGCTGTGAAAATGAGATTCGACGGCGCATTCAACAGGCACGTGTGGCCATGACAAAGCTTACTAAAATCTGGCGTGACCATAACATCACTAAAGCTACCAAAATGTCGCTGGTTCAGTCTCTTGTGTTCTCTATATTTTTGTATATCTCGGACTGTTAAAAAGGCAGATCGAGCTCGCATAGATGCTTTTGAAATGTGGACGTGAAGGACAATGCTGAGAGCCTCTTATACCACCCATCGAACTAACGTTTCCATATTGGATGAGCTCGGCAATCCAAAGAGACTATCCTCCATTGGGTATCGGGGAGAATGCTTACATTCTTCGGACATATTCACAGAAGCGATAATATGGAGAAACTTGTAGTTTAGGGTCATGCCCCGAGCGGGCGGCGCCGTGGCCGTTCCCCTACATGCTGGGTGGATATAACGAAACAGTTGCTGGATATGAGTATCAAGAGCGCCACCGAACTGACAGTAAATCGCGAACGACTCGCACCCGTATGCACCGTTTGGCGATTCTAATCCTAGTTCCCTAATCGCGTTTTGCTAATCTTTGGCATCTAGCCATGCACCGTCAGGAGATTAACTAATCCAGATTGGAGATACGGCAAGGCTGTGTTCTCAAGATTATTTTGACAGTGACAGTGTCAAAATTGTCAGTTTGCGGTGCATAGTAAACAAGTAATCTAAGCCAGGTTTACGTAACTAATCGCACAATTGACTTACGGTGCATACGGGTGTTAATAATGCATTTTACGAGTTCACAACATGTTTGTTAAGACATTGTGACTATGATGATGATATTTAATACTTTAATTGAATTTTAATGTTTACCTGTGGACAGTCAAAGTGTCTCAATTTACAGAAAATTCTCATAATAATTATAGGTAGACGCAAAGTGGTCCCAAAAGCAGGTCACTCCAGGAGCAACAACAACCCTGAATATCAAAACTGGAGCACATTCTTTATGTTCATTATCTGCTGTCGATAAGTCGGTGAAATTCCTTCCCAATAACTACAACAGACTTGATGTGAACGCTCTGTTAAAATCCTTCGCATTAGAGGAAAGAGAAGCTCCTCAATCTGCTAGGAAATCGTGTATACCTCCTATGAAAAAGAACCAAAAGAGCAAAGGTAAGTGCTGTTAAGGCGCGTATTCTTCAAAAGAGCGAGCAAGAGCGAGCACGAGCGAGCAGTAGCATGCCAAGGTCTTCGCCCCCCCCCCCCCCACAATATTTTTCACGGGGCCCCCCTCTGTATATAAAAAAAAGTAATTCAAATCGGCTTATATTATATGGCCACTATGAGAGCAACAAGTGTATCAAATATTTGGTCTAAGTCTATGCCTTCAGCCCATTCATTTTCTATAAAACTTAATGCCAAAGAACATTGTCGACCTTGCAAAATTTTTTATTAGTTTTAGTTTTGAAAATAGATATGCTTGAGCCGATGTAACAGGCAGAACTAGAAACAACTGAAATGCAGTGCAAATCTCAGGTAACTAATCAACAATTGATCTTTTTCGAAAATAGAATCAGAAAATTCCCCAATACTGAAGATTTTTCAGGATTACAGATAGAAGATTTTTTATATCAATTAGTTCCGACGCAAGATTTTGTGTGAGATCGTCTGGATGTTTTTCAACTAGTTTATTTACTTTATTAATAATAATAAAATATCGAATTTTGAGTAGACATTTGTGAATGACTCACACCTATTTTTAGTTGTACTAAAATAATTCTAGGTATGTGTTAAATACTAAAATTCTTGAACGATTTTTAGTGTCTTCAATTGGTTCATCAGCTCAAATCAACTGCCATTTCATCAAAAAATTTTTTTAGTATTCGTACGAATTTTTTTGTCTGTAAATTGTGGCTCGATACCCCATTCTTTTGCCATTGTTACTGGAATTTTAAAGATATTTTCAAAATTATTTCTTAAATTCCCTAATTGAACTGAAACATATGCATTTAAATATGTGGCTTGTCCAATATCTATATGACTTTTTTGCAAATATTTTGAAAGTAAATTGACGTTTTCAATTATTTTTCCTTGAAATATTAATAAAAATACAAATTCAAAATTCTCTATTTTATTTTGTATGACCTTTGCCTCATCCCTATCAGATTTTTTCTTTGCTATTATAGCTAGATTCGATAAACATTCAACGATGACGAAATAGTTACTTTTTAATGAAATTATCGATTCGACCCTGAATGACCATCTGGTCGGACATAGTTTTTTTTAAGGTGGATCATACAGTTTTACTGTTTTTTAATTAACTGTTTAAGGCTTGCCAACGACAGACTTCCGCTAAAAAAACATAAAGTGACTGAATGGTGTCAAAGGGGGCCCCACGGATGCTTGGGCCCCCCGCACCGCGGGCCCTGCGGGCCCTTTTGGCACACCACTGCGAGCGAGCATTAATTTGTTCTTGTTCCTGTATGTTTGGTCGTGTTCTACTATACAGCGATTGTATTCAGGTTCGCAGTTGATCCGTCTAATTTCTACGAGCATCAATAAATATGGCCGACCCATGAGAAATTATTGTTAGCTAGTGCCGCCTTCGTTGTTTTGAGTTTATTGAAGGAAAAATAAGGAAGAAAAATTTTGGCTCGCGCCTATATTTAAAAACCTCTTTGAAAACCATCCTCCAAAGTGGTCTTCAGTTTCTTCTTTTCCCTTCGAAAGGACGCAAGTAGGGAATCAATTTTCTTCTTAATTTATCCACTACCAGTCTTAAACATATCGGCTAATCCTTTCCAAGCATCTTCTGAATCGAAAGCTTTTATTTAATTGGTTATTTTTATTTTTGTAGTAGGGTTCCGAAGAATTCCACAAAACCGGGCGTATTTAATACGCGTTTATTAGTGGTAACACGTTATTATTACTCCATTCCACTTTGAATACCCGCGATGAAAATTAAAAATCCGAATTAGATCTAAACGTCTAGACGGACGGCAAAGTATGCATGCAGCGATCGACATAGAGTACCGAGCACTTCTATAGACTGAAATCTTGTCCACACCAAACGAGCATGAACAAGTATTTTCTTTGATGTACCGACTTCCACTCGATCATTTTTGAACGCGAACCAGCAAACGTTTGTTCGCTCGCAGCTAGTAGGTACACACCAAGCGATTATTAAAGCAGAATGCTTGCTCGCTGTTGCTCGCTCTTTCGGTGAATACGCGCCTTTAGTAGCTATGTAAATTGATGTGTAAAAGTGAAACAATAAAGTATTGTAAATAGTAAGCATCAGTAGTAGTATATAGTAGTTGTGAGGTGATGGCCTCGCCTGATGGCAGGTAGGCCTCAGTAGGCCCTTTTTACTATCCCCGAATATCACCGCTCAGCCACCACTGCCTGCCTCCCCCTCATTGTCAAACCTTCCAGGCCTTTTAACAAAGGTCAGTATGTCAGCTAGCTTAGGGACGGTAATTCCTCTGACTGGAGTCTATCGGGTCCAAAGATCCAAAGATCTTGTTTCTCAGACGGCCTAATATTTCTCAGCAGTGCCCCATCAGAGCACCCACGAGGTTTCTGATCACATATCGGCCTTGGTTCGGTAGCCATGCTGATCTAGATGAGTTCAGCCCGGCTATAAAATCCTTGGCTGTTTTGCATCCCTCACTTTGCATTCTCTGTTTATCTATGGTATCGTCTACCCACCTTTGAGGGCTGACGTTACCTGCTGCCTATTTAATCCTATAATGGGCTCCAGGCCAGCAAACGGTTCCCCGATGCCGAATCTAACCAGAAGAGAAGAATTATTACTCTGAGGACCAGCCTATCGGCTTCCTCATTACCAAGAACTCCCGTATGGCTTGGGACCAACATCAAGGTAATTTCCTTCAGCTTCACCAGCTCTTCCAGTCTCTCCACGCACTCCTGAAGCAGGAGTTCCGTGGTTCTGGGTCTGCAGGTTTCAGTGCCGCCTGACTGTCATAGCATTTGCTCTGTAAGCCCTTCTGCCCCGCGTGCCCATTCTAACCTCTTCATTGCACGCAGCAGAGAGTATTGCATATACTTCTGCTTCTAAAATCGAGATGTACGTGCCTAGAGAGTCACTCTCCTGTACTCCTCGATTTTTCACATACATCCGTGCTCCTGAAGCCTGTCAACTATTTTTTTAATACCTCTCCTGGAAACTGTATCTCCCTTCTTTTCCACTCCTCGATACTGGGAATGGTCAGAGTGAAAGATTTATTCAACCTTGTTATAAACAATAAGCAACTGTTCGTTATACATTTATTTACTTCTGATTTTGAGAATTTTTGATTTGGCGTTGGATTTTTGCATGCTTTATCCGAAGTTAACAATACGCAGGAGAAGTAGCGGAATAATTTCAATCTTGTATGCGTAGGCACCACCAAATATATTCTGCTTGACAATCAGTTGCTAAATAGTTTATAGTCCGAACTTCATTAAAGTTTATCTTCAAGTATATGTGGTTTATTCATTTATTAATCATTTAAGTGGCTTCAGTGACATATCACAATGACGAATCAGTTGCTGCAAACGACACATCGTGGGAATTGAGGAGGAGAAAACGTCATATTTATCCATTTTCTGAAGATTACGATGCTTATGACATATTCAGCGTAAGTTGTTTTATCTTGAAATTGCATTTTTGAAAACAATGTATTTTTCAGAAATTTGGAACAGTCACAATATCCAATTTGAAGATCGTCACAAAACCATGCTACAACGGTATGTAAGTATAGGTATACGATTATCTTGATTATTATTAAAAACAAACATCCAAAGTTAAACGTAATGTGACTTTGACTGCAACTAGATTGTTGAATATATGTCGTTGATTTTCATATTTGTTATTTTTCAGGTCCTCTAATCAAAGACCATAATCAAGGTTGGTAGTTAGAATATAGCCTTACAGATTCTCAAAAGAATTTTCGATTTCAGTCCAATTTATGACTGAACAGTACGATGACCAGAATGAGGAACAAACCGTATCGATAAGATCAGACTTTCCTGAAACATGGCTCTGGGAAATGATACCTGTGAGGTAAGCGAACTACGAAATCTGGCATACCTGTATAATGACCTATTTGTAAATCCTTGAAACCCCATGTAGGTATAAGAATGAGAATGGGAGCAAGAACAAGAATATATAAATAAAAATTGAGTCAATGACTACTACGCATCGATCCATGTTTGTGTCACCGAAATAACTCACCTTACAACCGCTTTGCATTATTATATCAGTAAACGGTGACCATGAATCTATGATCGCCGCTAATTAATATTAATATCACCGGTGTAGCGCGTTTTCTAAGCGTTGGCGACATTAGGCATCGTAATATCAATGTCTTAGTGTTCATTAGTACAAACGAATACCGTTTATTGTTTTTAATGTGGTTGTACATGAATCACTGCCAAACAAAATAATTGTTATAAATATTGAGGACGTTGTTTAATAATCTCTAAGCATTGATCCAATTAATTTCTACACGCTATATTGGTAGAAATTGAGGGGAGTTATTATTTCGCGTTTCGCATATGAAGGCCCCCAGGGGGCTTGCCTTCGTAGTTTAATGTTGGTTCTTCTGGTGTTTCGATGAATGTATTTCATTAGTCTACGATCAGTAGGTAATAATTGTAACAATTACTGATTTGTAGAATTAATGTTAAAAAAAGTTACAATGATGATTCATCGACTCTAATACGTTAATACAAATATTGTCATCTTGCTGATTACTTCAGTAATGGAGTTACTTGATTTTGAATTCAAAACTCGGCCACTTCACGAACTTATCGTAAATCTTATTAATAATATCAATGAAGCCTTTCACAATAAGCAGTTCAAAACTGTACTGTTCTGTTAATTGAGTAAGTCCTTTGATTGTGTCAACCGTAATCTTCTCCTGGAAAAACGATATAAAATACCACAGAACAGTATAAGGTTGATAGAATCCTATCTTAAGAACCGAAATCAGGTAGTGGGGGAGAGAAGATGTTGGGGTTCCACAAGGGTCAATACTGGGGCCAATACTGTTTCTGGTGTATATCAACTATTCACCAGCTCCTAGAGCAGACTACACTCTATTTTCTGATGATATAACTCTGTCCTTCACTTCTAATAGATTAATAGAATCATGGAATGGCTCATTAGTTATCCAGAATAGGCCAGAAAGATGGTTCTACATAAACAATCTGCTTCTCAGCAAAGACAAAATAAAAGAAACTATTTTTTCCATGCGAGACCTTTTAGATGCAGATCAGGGTGGGGATAAAATTTTTGGGTGTATACCTAGACCCAAGGCTGCCAGTGGGATGCACATATTGAGGCAGTGCAGTGGCTGGTAAACTGGGTAAGAACTTTTGTGTTTCAGGGGAAGTTTTAAGAGGCTGCTTATTATGCCTTATTTCAATGCTGTTTTGGGAAAAATCTTCTGGTACCCAGAGGTTGTTTGGCCTCCAACGGAAAGCCATAAGGGTGATAAGTAGTCTTGCACGTCGAGAGAACTCTAGATGTACTTTTGGGGAACTGGGGATACTCACCTTGCCTTGTCTGTATGTTTTGGAGAACGTTTTGTTCATCAAACGTGATATGGGATCATTTAGAACCCATGGGGACCTTCATTACTGTAAAACCCAATCCAGTAATGATCGGGTGCCTTCTTATAGACGACAGCGGAGATGTCAGGATAACCGAGGGCTTTGGTCAGTGAAATTTTATAATGTGTTACCAATTGACATAAGAAACCATCCTTATGATATAGGTTGAAAGATAAAATCAAACATCTGCTACTTGAAAATAGTTTTTGTTCAATTCAAGAACATTTGAGCAACACGTTTTAACTGTATGTCTTTTTTAAATGTAAAATATGTGTGTAATAATATTAGTATATTTATATTTATCTTAGTGTCATATTTTGATCAGAAACTGTCTATTGTAGGTTTACCAGTATAAAGGCCATGACTGTTTGACGTCTGTTAGATGTGATGAAATTAAATAAACATTAATTGATTGAACAGCAACGCGTTTGTCACTACGGCAGAACAGTATACTAGCTTGTTTGATGTACAAGGGATATATCCCGTTCTTTATGTTCTTAGGTATCTAAAATGATGGAAGGCAGATCATTGGCGTGCCATATGATGATTTTTTTGATATTTGTCTTTCGTCAAGTGGTGATATCAATACAAGAATTTATAAGTTCAGATCCCTGATTTGGATTCCGGGTCACAGCGGAGTGGAAGGCAGTGTATTGGCCGACGCGCTCGCAAGAGGAGGAACTGAATCTGTGTTCATAGGACCAGAACCATCTGCGGGCATTGCGAAAAGCACCGCTGAAAAGACCATCTCAGACTAGGCAGTGAGGAAAGCACTCCTGAACTGGCGAGATACACCAGGGCTACTGCACTCGGAGGCGTTCATAAGATACCCCTCGAGTCAGCCCCCCCCCCCCCCCGGGGATCATGGAATGTAACAGGAACGATCTCCGCATTCTGGTGGGTCTGCTGACGGGACATAGTCGTCTGAGGAACCATGTGCGGAAGTTGGGTCTTGAAGTAACTTCAGACTGTCGCTTCTGCGACGTGGAGGACGAAACAGCGGGGCATATTCTTTGCTCCTGTCCAGAACTGGATAACGCTAGGTTCCATACATTTGGATTTGCCCAACTGGAACCTCATGACTTCAAGAAAGTTTCACCCTTCACGTTGATCGCCTTCGCAAAGAGGGGCGGACTGTACGGTGAACTCAAAAAGGTGTGAGCTACAATAGACACAACTGAGTCGCAGTGGAAGGAGGCAGCGCTGCCCCACTCACTTTCAACCTAACCTAACATATATGTTCCGATGCGTATCATGAGATATGAGCAGATATACCTATCAGTATATATATAGTAGCGTTAAGAATAAAGATCGTGTACATTAATCATCGTGTGTTAACACACAGAGAAATTGAGTCTGTCACTGTGTCAACTTCACGATAGCGTAAGCGTATCGAACACTTACCGGTCGATAGACCATGAGTGTAAACTATAGCGCGACGAGAGGTATAGTCAATGGCGTCACGTAGTTGGCTTGTTGTTAAAATAGTTCTGATGGTCTACCTTCATATTTGATATTTGTATTGTTGAAGAGATCACGTTCAACTAAGAAGACATCTTCCTCACTCAATAACCAATTGGGTGACCAACGTAGTTTGCGTATCAGAAGAAGAGGGCATTGGTATAAGCGAAGAGGTGGAAATAACCAGTTTCCAGTCATTTTTTGTGGAAATACTTTCACCGTACAGTGTTAAGAGAGACGAAGCATTCTACCTGTATATCCACGTCTCAAATTACCTCAACCATAGGTTTCCGGTGAGTATTCATACCATTGGTAATAGAGAATAGTAGATTATGTGACGGGGCTAGAATCTAAATTGGCTACAATTGAGAGATTCCGCCCGCGAGCGTTAGCGAGTGTAAGGGACGCACGAGTGGATCGAATTTTCATTCTAGCCAAGTAATAGAGTTAATTGTCTCTAAGTCATTTTCATTTTAAAAGCAATTGTCGTCGAGAAATTGTCTATTATCCAAGTACATTAGTAAATATAACATTAAAATTACAGTTAAAAACAACTGACCCGAATAATGACTCTTATAAAAGTGCTTAAATGAAACTGCATATAAAATCCACAGGAAGCAACAGTGCAGGAATGTTTACTTTCTATTATTAAAATGATTTTAGAATTGTTACCGTCACTATAATGGTCGTTGAGTAAAAAATGCTTACTGATATAAGAAATTGGTGGTATGAAATCTATGGTTTTCAGTATTTTAATCTCGCTCACCCAATTTTGTTGTCAGCCTCAAAATTTTGAAATTTTTAGACTGCACCTGGCTACTTTAACTTGACTATATGCTTTTTCAGTACCAACGTGTTTACTTGTTACTGTTTGTTATCTTGAAGGCTTTAATTTTATAAAAAAGTCTATTTGTAGTTGTAGAATATTTTCAAGAGTATACTGAATACGTTTAACTGAAAAACATATCTACCCAAAAGTATGTAATCCAAAGTATATGCGAAATAATCGAATATGTTTCAGATTAGAGTGATACTGCGACTTTCTGATGGTTTGAAAATGATAAAAACGAACGAGAAATTGAGCAAATCGTTTTGCTTGAAAGAGAATGATACGGTAACTCATTTGCTGCAAGTAAAAGCGACTTCGTTAGAAACAGCAGAGGTGACAGTTTTGACTGAGGTTGATACGCAATATCCACAACCATGTGGACCAGAAACTATCATATCCAGGAGGTATACAATTACTTGCATGAGTATACATTTGGCTTAACCAGTTCTGGAAAATTATTTTCGACAACGTCATGCTCGAATCAGAGTATCGTGATTATGTTCCAATTAATTTTAATATCATTTTGAGGAGAGTTGAAGGTTTTGCTCTCCGGGCTATATAGCTATAGAATGCCCATCCAAAAACCTTTTGGGAAGTCATAAATCGAAAAAGTTGTGGGGCAGGTATTTTTAACATTAGGTACATTTCAAGATCTAGTTGTTTTTTCATTCAGAACAGAAAATTTTACATTTAGATACATCCTAGATGAGCTAGATGACCTCCACTTACCAGGTTTATAGTCGGTGCCTCTATTTTACCTTGGAAACATCTGGTGTCTCAAACTATAAAAACGTGGCTAACATATTGTGAAAATGTACTAATAAGTAATAGTTACAATGTAATATAATAGTAATATCAAAAGTTCGGACTCCATGTCCATTTGTGGGTACGATATTACCCATCGAAAAAGTTTTGAGGTTGGGTTTATAGGGTTTTGAAGTTGCATTTCTAAAATTAATTAAAGCACCCTGTATATTATTGGTCGTTTCAGCAACAACTGGTTAACGAAATGTGCCTCAATTTAACTGTTGACTATAAAATGTGTTAATTTTGGCTTTATTTTTGTAGAGATATTGTAATGAAAAGGATTCTTGTGGAACCAGAAGGTTATCCGACAAAATTAGCAAAATCAGCTCTTCTTTGTGCACACGGTAACAAGATTTACACTGCATCGATTAAATTTATACTAAAATTGCTTGTCTTTATAGATCCTGCAACATCGAATAATATTTCATGGTTTATCTCGACACCAAAAGAAGTTGTTCCTGGTACCGCGAAAGCTACTGTTATTATAAATGGAGACTTATTCGGCCAAACTATAGAAGTGAGTGAGATTCAAGACATTTTACTTTATAGATGAAGTTTCATTCTTCAAATACTTACAGTAGATACCTACTCTACCAAGAAAGAAAGGTGTCCAAAATCACGTATGAAATTCTGAACCAGTTAGCTGACTTCAAACGCGTATGAATAAGATAACGATTCCTTAATAATGTTGCAGTTCAGTTCCAGCAACTTTACTGCGACCGCGAATTTAACCAAAATACTCTGGCGAGCAAAACATTTAGGTCACTTTAGAAATAGGACATCATTTTTGACTGGAACTTTCACAGATCTATTGCTTACCAAAGGTTACGATCAGAGCAACTATAAACTTTTATAGTACATTGCACAAGTAACTATAATATCCCAAATCTTTAATGTTCACAGATCACAGCTTCCTCACTTGGGGTATACCCATAAATATCGGCATTGATTTTATAATTATTCTGTTCTAAAGTTCTAAAGTACACAATTTCCAATGTTATACCTACGTGCGTACAATCCTCTTAAATGTCTGAACATTATAATTAACGAATACATTTGAAACATTATACCTACAGAAATTCTGCAAGTGAGGAAGACAAGGCTGGAGGCGGGTGCTGCTAAGACAATATTTTAAGAACTAAACTTATCCTGATTCTCAGTTATGAATTCCTTAACTTTGTATTTAAATTCCTTGAATTTATTTACACGTTTTAGATCTGCTGGGAGTACGTATAATTTATTCTGTAAGTTTAAAATGACTGAAAAATTCATATTTTCAGCACCTAGAAGAACTATTAGATGTTCCAACAGGATGTGGTGAACAAATTGTGGCAACTATGGCTCCAAATCTGTATGTACTACGTTATTTGAATTCAACAAGTACTCTGAAGCCGTCTATCAAACAACGCACCATAAGGAACTTGAAGATCGGTATGTTACTGTTTCGGAAATCTCAAATAATTTCTAGTAATTTTGAAAATAACGATCCATTTAAATACTCTGTAGTAATCAAACAACCAGCTCCATAAACTTCAAAAAAATTAAAAGATGTATAATTTTTATGTACCTATATAGGTTTAACTTTTTACTTCCCACACCGATATAGGTGAGGGGAGTAGGTATTGTGATCGCAAAAATTTTCGATTTTGAGATAATATGCTTTTTGAGCGTTTTGTGATGTCTATATAATAAAATCCACGTCACTCATTTCCGTCGGTCTGTCTGTCGGTCTTTCTGTCTGTGCGCGTCCTTCTAGCCTCGTAATCTCAGTAACCGCTGCATGGATCTTGATGAAATTTGGGCAGCGATATGCTGCCAGGTCGTAGTAGGTAATACTGCTATAATTTTGAAAATCGGTGCATTGGCGGCGGAGTAATTAGCAAAAAACGAAAAATTTCAAATATTCCCCAAACTTCGTTTTTAGGCATTTTAGGTATTCCTGATCATTTTCTACTTTTTTTTTTGAGTGAGGATGAAAATTGGGGTGGCTGGGTGTTGTAAAATTTAAAAATTTGTTGTATTCATAATAGACTGCCCACTGACGAAGGAAGACCTAGCGACATAAATAGCTTTTTTAGGTCTATATATCCGAACATTGCCTTATGCCTATTACAGCAACCAAAGGACTTAGAAATTTTTCCGATGTAGGTATATACAGGGTGTCCAGTTAGTGTGTAATTCTTCGATATCTCGCAAGGTATACCTGATAGAAGAAAATGTCAAATACAAAAGTTACCTATTTGGTTATTTCCTATTAATTTCCGGATTTGCAAGGTCGGAAGTAATACGTCCAAATTGATATATTCCTTCAACTTTTTTCAATAATATTATACAGCGGGTTACCTGAATATTAAGTGGATATTATTTTGGATGTTACCAGCAATTTCTATCTACAGGGTGTTTTTGGAAGAATTTTAAAGTTACGACAATTTCAAGGTCATTTTACTTTGTTACTTCCCACACCGATAGGTGAGGGGAGTATTGTGATCGCGAAAATTTTCGATTTTGAGATAATACACTTTTTGGGCGTTTCATGATGTCTACATAACGAAAATCCACGTCACTCATTTCCGTCGGTCTGTCTGTCTGTCGGTCTGTCTGTCGGTCTGTCTGTCTGTCTGTCGGTCTGTCTGTCGGTCTGTCTGTACGCGTTTTTGTGTCCTCGTAATCTCAGTAACCGCTGCATGGATTGTGATGAAATTTGGGCAGCGATATGCTGGGGGGTCGTAGTAGGTAATGTTCTTATAATTTTGAAAATCGGTGCAGGGGCGGCGGAGTAATTAGCAAAAAACAAAAAAAATTAAATATTCCTCAAACTTCGTTTTTAGGCGTTTTAGAGGTTCCTGATCATTTTTTACTTTTTTTTGGGTGGGGGTGAAATTGGGGTGATTGGGGGGTAGGGGGTTGTAAAATTGAAAAATTTGTTGCTTTCATAATAGACTGTCCACTGACCCATGAAGGAAGACCTAGCAACATAAATAACTTTTTTAGGTCCATCCGAACATTGCCTTGCCTATTACAGAAACCAAAGGACTTAGAATTTTTTCTGGTGTAAACATACGAGAGTATTGCTTTAGATCCTTCTATATTGTGTTACAAGGAAACTGTTGAATTGATGTTAATGAAATTTTGACACAGTATTACTACTATGACAAGGATGGAAAACGCGTATGGTTTTTATAAATCGTGCCAATGGCGGCGCAGAAATAATAAAAAAAAGTAAAAATGTAAAAACAGCTCAAACTTCGTTTTTAAGCGTTTTAGAGGTTCCTGATCATTTTCTGCGTTTTTTTTGGGTGGGGTGAAATTGGGGTGGGTAGGGGGTGGGAAGTTGAAAAACTGAGAAATTTCTTGTATTCATAATAGGCTGTCCACTAACCTGTGAAGGAAGACCTAGCGACGTAAATCAACTTTTTAGGTCCATCCGAACATTGCCTAGCGTATTACGGAAACTAAGGGACTTAGAATTTTCTGTATACATACATACGAGTATTTATTGCTTTAGATCTTTTTGTGTTTTGTAACGTGGACACTATTAAATTGATTCTAATTAAATTTTGACACAGTATTATTACCGTGGTGAGGATGCAAAACGCGTATGTTTGTTAAATATCGTGTAAGTGGCAGCGTATATAGCAATAATCAAAAAACTAAAAGTATGAAAACAACCCAAACTTCGTTTTTAGATGTTTTAGCCTGTCCATTGACCTCTGAAGGAAA
Organism: Callosobruchus maculatus; assembly: GCA_951848785.1. NCBI lineage: Eukaryota > Metazoa > Arthropoda > Insecta > Coleoptera > Chrysomelidae > Callosobruchus > Callosobruchus maculatus. The sequence continues at coordinate 11,974,710 of CATOUR010000071.1, forward strand.
GACTTAGCGGCATAAGACAATTTTAGGGGAGGGAAGGCTGCCGATGATTTGGTTGCAAGGGATCTCAGACTAAAGCTTCATGCTATGGGAAAATAATAAACTGATATCACAGTAATGTGTGGGAAGTACTGAGTCAATCAACTTGACTCCATTTTTTTTTTAAATGTAACACCCTATATATTTTATTTTAAATCGAAATATCTACTAATACCCTATCTCGCCTTGTAATTTTTTTTTCGCGTTTGCGGCGTTGCCAAGTTATAAATTATTTTTCCAAATTTTTAAACAAATATCCCCGATTTTAATTTATTTTAAATAGAATCCTCTACTTATTTTTATTGCAATTAATTGCACATGTCGTACTTAGTAGGATCTTACAATTTCAAAATTTTGTTTCTGTTAATTATTGAGATACGGCAACACCGCTTATTCAGTAAACAGTACCGGAACGCTTAAATAGTTCCAAAACTGCCATAGCTGAAACGGTGAAATTCAATGCTTGGGGGTTTTTGAACATACAGAATTCAAAAACGCCAACATCAGTGTTGTCAGATTTACCACTTTTATACGTTAGACTTCATAAGTAGGGCATTCCATTCAAAATTATGACGTAAAATTGGTAAATCTGACAACACTGATGTTAGCGTTTTTGAACTCTGTATGTTTAAAAACTCCCAAGTATTGAATTTCACCTATCTAGCTGTGGCAGTTTTGGAAATATTAATAGAAACAAAATTTTGAAATTGTGAGATCTTACTAACTTCGTCATGGGCAATTCATTGCAATAAAAATAAGTAGAGGATTCTGTTTAAAATAAATTAAAATCGGGGGTACTTGTTTAAAAATTTGGAAAAATAATTTATAACCTGGCAACGCCGCAAACGCCAAAAAAAAATTACAAGGCGGGATAGGGTATTAGTAGATATTTCGATTTAAAATAAAACAAACAGGGTGTTACATTTGGAAAAACAAAGTAAAATGATCTTCAAATTGCCGTAATTTAAAATTCTGCCAAAAACACCCTGTAGATACAAATTGCTGGTAACATCCAAAATAATATCCAAATAATATTCAAGTAACTCGCTGTATAATATTATTGAGAAAAGTTAAAGAAATATATCAATTTGGACGTATTACTTGCGACCTTGCAAATCCGGAAATTAATAGAAAATAAATTATACCTTGGCAACGCCGCAACCGATCCCAAAAATATTTTAGGGTTGAATAGAAATCAATGATTGAAACTAGAGGAATTTAAGAAAAAATTATAGTTTCATACAGGGTGTCCCAAAAAATAGTGTCAAGCGGAAGTCCAGAGATAGAAGTATCTGAATCACCCCCATTTATGTTATGCAATTTTTTGTACTTTCCGAGTTATGAATTTTTTTCTAAATCTTAGAAAATTCTCTACCTCGGCAACTTAAAACTGTTCCAAAAGAAAAATTAAACGACTTTTCCAAATTATCTTTTTTGGTAATTAATCTCCAAGAGTTTACTGTTCATACATAAAATAATCGGCTTCGTAACTTTGATGAAAGTCATAAAAATTTTAGTGTACAGTGAAAAATTTACGATCTGATAATTATGACTTAAATCTTCGACTCGCAATTAAAAATCCAAAGAGGTGATTTCATGATTTCTAAGCAGGTCTAAAAACTTCTTCAGACACTCAGATATCATAATCATTAAAAAAAGGAGTACTTAATGGGGCTACTTTCGCTCCAATTGACCTTCAAAGACAAGAGGCGAAGATTTCTTGAAATTAGCGATGTGTTTTTTAATTCATCAATAACTTATGTTAACGCGTTAATAGCAGATTGATTGTCAGTACCACAATAATAAACGTTAAAAACGTTGCACAAATTAAACATTTATTAAAAAAGATCCTATTTCTTGCTAAAAAAACACAAGGAGCGTAATCTTACCTGAGCGCCAACTAAAAGGGCTAACGCTAACGCAGTAAACGATGACGATGTTAGAAATAGATAGCTATGATATTGTTTGTGGTGTCTTTTCAAAATGTGTCATTGCATAGATTTTTTTCGTTGTCTTTATTCAGTCGTCTGTCTGTCTTTGCGGCTTTAAAACGATACGCTTTTGTTTGGATTGGTGTTGTTTCTGTTGTCTGACTACTTGGCTATTACTACGGCCCTTGAGTGCACGACAACTGAATTCAAGGATGCAGTTTTCTGCAATATGCTATGCAAAAAATTGATAGGTCGTGGTGGACCCACTGAATATGACCGCCACGGTCACCTGACTTAGATCCGATAGAGTTTTTTGGTTGGGACTACTACACAAAACTAGTTTATGCTAAAGAGTGTCGAAACATCAGCGAATTACGCAACAAATTAACAAAGGCTGAAGAAACAATAAAAAACAATCGAAGAGCTTTTGTTAATTTAAAAAACAATTTTTTCGGAAGACGTAGATAACGCATCGAACAAGAAGGTAGACATTTTAAAAATTTCTTGTGAAATTTAATAAACTTAGTGAAGAAATTTGATAATTTCGTTTCATTTTACAATTTCCCACTTAATACAAAAAAGAAGTCGTACATGTAAGAAAAAATCTTAGCAAAGTGACACAGATGGTCATCTATCGATATTCTGGTCGCACTGAACGTTTTTTATTGCGGTACTGACAATCATTCGGCTATTAGCGCCCTAAACTTAGTTATTGTTTCTTTTAAAATCCCATCGCTAATTCAAGACATCTCCACCTCTTGTCGTTGAAGGTCGATTGGAGACAAAGTAGCCCCATTAAGTACTCCTTTTTTCTAATGATTATGATAGCTGAGAGTCTGAAGAAGTTTTTAGACCTGCATAGAAATCATGAAATCACCTCTTTAGATTTTTAGTTGCGAGTCGAAAATCTAAGTCATAATTTCACAGAACGTGAATTTTTCACTTTACACTATAATTTTCATGACTTTCATCAAATTTACTAAGCCGATTCATTTATGTATGAACAGTAAACTCTTAAAGATTAATTAGCAAAAAATAGAATTTGGAAAAGTCTTTTAATTATTGTTTTGGCACAGTTTTAATTTGTCAAGGTAGAGAATTCTCTAAAATTTAGAAAAAAATTCATAACTCAGAAACTACAAAAAATTGCATAACATACATGGGGGTGATTCAGATACCTCTAGGTGTGCTCTATCTCTGGACTTCCGCTTGACACTATTTTTTGGGACACCCTGTATAAAAAAATCAACTTGATCACTATCCCGCAACACCCTGTATATTTCAAAATCATTTTAGGATATGCGCCTTAAGTAACCAAATAACTTTCGTATTTGATATTTTCTTCTATCAGGTATACCTTGCGAGATATCGAAGAATTACACACTAACTCAATATCACCCTGTATATACGAGTATTGCTTTAGATCGTTCTGTATTTTATAATGTGGAAAGTGTCTCAGTGGCGGTGCAGCAATATTAAAAAAACTAAAAATATGAAAACATCTCAAACTTCGTTTTTAGGCAGTTTTATAGGGGTTCCTGATCATTTTATACTTTTTTTGGATGGAGGTAAAATTGGGGTGGTTCGGGGGTGGGTGGTTATAAAACTCAAAAATTGGTGGTATTCATGATAGATTGTCCATTGACCTGTGAAAGAAGTACCTAGTAGAATAACACTATTTTTTGGTCGGGCGTGCGATGATTTGATTGCATGGGGATCTAGACTATAGCTTCATGGGAAAGTAATAGAACTGGTATCATCGGAATGTGTGGGAAGTACTGAGTCAATCAACTTGACTACATTTTTTCCTATTCTCATTCTGAAAGGATTTTTTAGCTTATAGCATATTCTTATAATATGTTAGAAACGAGCACGTATAGAAGAATAATTCTGAATGTTCAATGTAGTAAAAACAGATTAACCATAAAATATACGTACAATCGCCTAACCGTTTACAAAATTTTCTGTACAAAACTCTGTAGGTATATGAATCACCAAATTCTCATCCATACTTCCGTAGTCTAAAATCTGCTACACAGTACATAAACTTAATTACCTACAGGTTATCAAAGGATCTTGAACTACGTTCACAAAGATGGTTCGTTTTCTGCGTTTGGCTACCATGATCCAGCGGGATCGATGTTTCTGACAACGTTCATTGTTAGGACCTTGCAAGATGCCAAACAACATATTTACGTGGACCAAAGATTGATCGATAAAGCTATAGCTTGGATTTATGATCACCAGTTGGAAAATGGTTGTTTTAGTACTATGCTGCATGTATTTCAGGATATGGTACGTATATAACATATAGAGATTCACGACTTGACTTGAATTTCAAGCTACTTGACTTGACTCGACTTGATATCAAGTCAAGGTCAAGTCAAATATTTGTTTTCGAAATTCAAGTCAAGTAGTTACACATCAAGCAACTTGAAAATCAAGTCTTTCAAGCTAACTACTTGATTTTTCTTTAAAAAATAATTCTTTTTTGATATTAATCTGATTAGCTGCCAAAACGCAATAACAGTAAGAATCTATGTATATAAAGATGTAATCTTTTATTTAAAAAAAACATCCAAAAATGGAAACTCCAACAAACTTGTAGTTAAATAATGAATGTAATAATATAAAATAAAAATACGAAATATTCTGAATTCTGACAATAATACATAGAAAAACAACAAACTCAAATGGCTGTGGGTTGGCTCAGTCCGTGGCTCAGTGGTTAGAGTCGAGGGCTCGTGACCGGAAGTTCCCGGGTTCGATTCTCGTTAGGAAACCTATTTCTAGTTTTTTCAATGAAAAATAAATATCCATAAAAAAAGCTCAGCGAAGAATCCCCACCTGATGAGCCTTCACTGTTGGCTTCTAATTAACGGTGCTGTTCCTATAGAGCGGCGCCGGGAAACAGTAACAAAGCCTACAAAGAACACGAGGCTAATGACCAGAGCAATCGATGCCGATGACACAGAAATGAAAAAAAAATTAATATCCTCATTTGCCATCCATGATTTGAGACGACTTCTAACAGAGTTATCACCTATAATCGATTTCTTGTTTTGGTAAGAGTTAAGGCAGCTTTAGAGAACTTCCTTTCAACTGAAGCTGAAGAAGCTGGCGTTGCCAAAAAGTCTTTGGCCATTGCGACAAGGTTTGAAAAATACATTCGTGTCTTTTCCACCATTCTAAAATATCTTAAATAACTGTCCCTTGCCGCTTGAATACTATTTATAATCTGTTTATCAGTTCATCGGTTTCATCTCGATCAAGTTTATTGTCAAGTTCCATAGCCCACAAATCTATAGTCTATCGAGCAGCATTTTAATGCAAAAATGATGGAAATATTCTTAAAAACATTAAGACTGTCAAATTCGTTCAACTAACGACCATTCTGTGTCGGTTGGCTTTAAAGCTTTAAAGTCATCGGGTGCCTGCTTGCTGTCGTAACCTCGGTGATTCCCCTATTTTAACGCTTCGATTCGCATTTTACAGATAGATATCAAGTATATCAAGTATAGTTTGATTTTACTTGATATCAAGTCGGGTAGTTCAGATCGAAAATCAAGTCAAGTCAAATATCAAATTTTCAAAAGCTTGAGCTTTCAAGTCAAGTCAAGTATTTAAGAAAAAACTCAAGCTACTTGGCTTGATGGATCCCTAATAACACATAGCAGAAAGTGTCCTAAAACTGACAATATAATTTATTGCTTGAACTAATTTTTTTGCAATGTGCTGTAATAGTCTCACATCAAAAGTGAAACGATAACATTTGCAAAATCTCAGTAATGTCTATGCGATCTAAAAAATAAAAGTTATGTTTTGACCACTCATACTTATCACGTTATTTCAAAGTGGCTGCTGTAACTTCCAAATGGAATATCATACGTCACTATTCAATCATTTATTTTAAAGGAGTAAAAGTGGTCATATGTGCAACTTGTATCTAACCTTAAAAGCAGCCCAAATATTCATTCTTAAAGGCACATAATCTTATCTTGAAATTATAGCCTAATTCTGAACACCAATTTGGATCGTCGTCAACATCAAATTTCAGGGTGGTACCAGTAAAGAAAACAGTACAGCTACATTGACAGCTTACGTAATTTTGAGTTTGCTGGAAGCCAATATCGAGGTTCCTAAGCAAATTCAGACGAACGTCAAATATTGTATTCGGAGTCAACATAATCCGGACAAATATTCCTTGGCCATCATCTGCTATGCCTTGTTCAAACTCAACTGGAATGCTGAGGCAAACAGGTTTCTCAAGAGATTGATTGCTGTATCAGAACAACAGGATAATCTGCTGTGGTGGACTAATAAAGGTAAAAAGTAAGATGTATGTATTTGTTTGTCATGAAATTTGTGACGAAAATTAATAAGGTATAAAAGAGTGTTGGGGTATATAAGAGCGCAAGATTGATGTAAGGTCAATAGCGCCCTTGATGAGAGAGGACAAGTCCATCGCTTCTACGGTTGAAGAAATACATCTTAGGGAGGTTTTTCATAGCCAATTCTATACTGTAGACTTCCAAAGATCTACTCCAACCACCCCATAAACGCGAACTCGAGAACGACAGAAGTCAAATTTCAACATCGAGGACATCAAGGTGTAAGAAGCATGCTCCAAAAACTAAATACGAGTAAAGCTACTGGTCCTGACCAAATTCCAGCCATTGTCCTTAAACGCTGTGCCGCTGAGCTTAATACACCTATGCTTTGCACGCTCTTCAAACTATCGTATCAGCGAGGCGTGTTTCCCACTGCATGGAAGATTGGCTGAGTACAACAATACATCATAAACGCCAGTATGGCTTCCGTAAGCAAAAGTCTACGGATGACTTCCTGGCCAACGTCACTGATCTGTGGAACAGAGCAATTGAAAGTCATGGCGAATCCCGTGTTGTTGCACTTGACATATCAAAAGCCTTCGATATAGTATGGCATGAGGGACTTCTGGTCAAGCTTGCTGCTTATGGAATACCTACCACCTGATGGCCTGCGCTAGGGGCTGAACAGGTTTTTGAACGACTGCACGATCTCTGTTTGTTGCAGTCGAAGGCTGTTCATCAGACGTATTTCAATAAACGCCGGTGTTCCTCAGGGATCTGTCCTATCCCATACACTGTTTCTGCTGTACATCAACGAGCTCCTGGAAAAAACATCCAATCCAATCCGGCGCAGCTTCGCAGACGACAGTACATTACTATCGTGCATGGAACCAGGCAAACCACTATCATCCCACGAGACGGAACATCGGCGACAGCAACATCATGCCTCACAGATCATAACGTGCAATACTGACAAAAAAGTCTTACGTTGGCTTCCCAACTGTGGAAATAGAGGGTCATCCAAAATAGTCGAATCACCTTTCCGTCAAGCTTTTGGGGATCAACATCAACAATAACATGTCCTGGCATGACCACATCGTCAGTATTGCTAAAACGGCATCCCAGAAGGTTGCATGGAGTTTTGTTCCACTATATAGGAAGCTGTATATACAAGAACAACTACTGCTGCTTTACAATGCACTGATGCGACCATCGCGCGTTGGAGTATTGCTCCCATGTGTGGGTATGCGCTCTGAAGCACTGTGTAAAGCTCCTGGACACTATCCAGAAGAGAGCAATTAGGCTAATCGGTATACCTAACCTCACAAAGGACCTCCAGAGCCTATAGAACATCGAAGAAGAGAGGCTGACCTGTCCCTGTTTTACCGATTCTATTGCACAGAAGATGATCGACTGAGCTCTCCTAGATAATAACACTGTATAAAGGCCGTCCGAACGAGGAACACTATAGAGAGGCTCTGCGAGCTCATTCTTACCAGGTCGAAGTCTCTACACCCCGAAACAGTCTCCTGCAGCATTCCTTCTTTTGGAGAACTTCGACGCTGTGGAATGAGCTGCCGGGGAATTTGTTTCCCTATATATACGGCTATACGACCTGATGCACCAGTGTTTCAAATCTTAACGTCCACCGACACTTGTCCTCTCGCAGCGCTTCTACAGTGCCATAGGTTTTCAGCCTTTGCGGAAGGCTAACCATAAAGGAAGATTCTTTGTTTGTTGTGAACGACCTCTACGACCTCATACCACAAATGAAAATGAATATTACGAAAACATTGACTATTTCAATAACAATATTCAAGGTTTAAATATTGATTATATCAATTACATATACCTAATTCCCTCCACCTTGACCAACACTTATAAATACGGCTCTGCAGTTGCCGTTTATTTGTTTTATAGAGCCATAGAGCGTATTTCTAAAAGAGACCGCAACGACAACACAGACAAGAAACCTTTGTATGCGAATTTGAGTAGAGATTTCAATGAGGGAACAGAAACGAAACTCCTTATGTATTAGAAATTACCTTCAAATATTAAAGTTAGTATTTGAATTTGACGAAAATTACCTATGTTGTCCTATCCTAATCCCACGATCCTGGTAGCCCCACAATAAAACGTTTATTGTGTTATTTCGAAAACAAGTATATTTATGAATATGGCGATTTAAAAGATTGGGAGACGTGATGCGAATCCCCATATATTTTAAAACCCTTCAATTTTGTATTATTTCTAAAATATAGGACGATAAACAGAATAGATACTAGTAGTACCTTTAAATAATTAGGAAAATTTAGAGAATATGTATGTATTTTATAGAATAACCCTACATAGGAGGTCAGAAAAGATTTTTAATAGTCAGTAGTACCTACACGCAACATTTATATCAATGTGTTCAGAATTTGCTTGATATACGTGATATTTTCGTAAGAAAAAAGGGTTAAAGCAAGAACTGAGTTGTAATTCTGAGGGAACTCTGGGTCTATCATACGCATTCAAACCTTTTTTTGTACGTTTCCCCCGGAAACTCTATCCTCCAACTTTTTGTTTCCAGATAGCATCACCCCATAGGTTTTTTTACATAAATGATATCCCTATTTTGTTTAAAATCTTGTGCTATTTTATATACGCAACCTTTTTTTTCGTAAAATCATAAGCATTATAAATAAAATAAGGATAGGTATGTTTGACGACTAATATTTTTGCAAAAAACGGATAAAAAATAAATCTTAGTGGGTTTTGGTTTTTGAAGGATACTGAATGACCTTCATAATATACTATGCTTTCTAAAAAAATGTCTTATCACGAAAATATTATACGCCTCAAACAAATTCTCATTTTATCAATCTTATATCTAGGTATATGTCTTTACGAAAAAAATGGTTTGTGTATGAAATCAAAGGCACTACAAGATTTTGAATAAAATTATGACTTTATTTATGTAGGAAAGTCTATGTGGTGCTTTTTTTAAGAAATAGATGGGAGTGAAATTTATATAGGGGTTGTGGTAAAAAAGTGTTTCAAAAGCATGGTATGATAGGTCATTTGGTACCCTTAAAATCCCAACTTTTATTTTTTATCTGTTTTGTTAGGAAAATATTACCTATACGCCTCGAATGAATAAGGACCAGAGGCTATCCAGCATGGAATGTGGCTGGTGCATAGGCCACACGATGGGCCCTTTTGCGCCTCTATCCGCGCTAGTTCCTAAGACCTGCCCTTTTGGCAAAGGCAAGTACATTCTTAGATCCTATCCGTTTTATCTCTATTGGTTCCAAGGTTCTTGAGCCCAGCATAGTCTGCCTGTGATAACCCAGGGTTTCACAGCGACACAAGATGTGTGCCGAGGATTCTTCCTGTTCACCACACCATACGTGCACGTTGGGTCGTTGACCACCTTCATCACAAACAAGTGACGCCTGAAGGTGTTGTGACCCGTTAATAGGCCTACTAGCAATCTCAAGTTACTCCTATCCAGAGAGAGACAAAATCGTCCTATTCTCTCTGCAGGCCCTGCTAACCTATATGCCTCAACAAATCCTTATTTTATTTATCTTACTCTTATGACTTTACGAAAAAAAATCGTCTGTGTATGGGATTCAAGGTATTAAAGGTTTTAATTAAAAAATGGTCTTAATTTGTTTAGGAAAAACTATTGGCTGCTATTTGAAAAAAAATGAGGTTGAGCTTCCAGGGTTAAAGTAAAAAAAGCATGATATGCGATAGACCTTACAGTACTTTAAAAAATACAACTCAGTTTTCGTTTGGACTTTTTTTGGTTACGAGAATATCAAGGAAGTTCTAGGACACCCGGTAACTGAGTATTATTTTTTTTTTGTAGACAACTCCACAGCAACTGACGTAGAAATAACAAGTTACGTCTTACTGTCCCTATTACATGAAAACAGCACAGAAAATTTGGCTTACGCCCAATCGGCGGTAAGATGGTTAACCTCAAAGTTTGGACCGAATGGTGGATTTAAATCCACCCAGGTATGTTGAAGTAGAAACGATCTAAACTTAGAACACTTTACTATCTATTTTTAATCATCATCATTCACTAAATACCTACCTACACGTAAATAATTTATTTGAGACTATTTTAGGATACAGTAGTTGCTTTGGATGCTTTATCTAGATACGCAAAAATTGTGAAATCAAGGCAACTTAATTTGAACGTTCATGTTGAAGCTGGAAAACACAAGCAAAATTTCACGTTGCAAAGCGATGATCCGCTGAAATCCAAAGCTATATCAGTTCATGATGAGTCAGCAGATGTGAATGTAGCGGTTAAAGGAGAAGGTTGCATTTTAGCCCAGGTAATGTAAAATGTAGACAATGAAAATCACTGTAGGAATAACTTATCTCATCTGGTAGTACTCATTAACTTAACGTACGATATATTTCTCTGCGCAGGTGATCCACACGTATTACCTCAGACACATACTTAAAAGTGAAGCCTTCAAATTAGCCATAGATGTCGCTCCAGTGTCCACCATAGACCAATGCTCCATAGCCAGTCTATCGCCCTGTCTAGCATACACTGGTCCAGATGGGCCAGCCAACATGGCAGTGATGGAGGTCAATCTGCCATCTGGATACCAAGCAGATCGAGCTTCTTTGTACAGTTTGTTAGAGTCTGAGGGTACTTCCAGTAAGTAAAGATATGAACCATGGTTGACCTTCAAATAGCATTAGGGTATACCGTTGTTCATATTGAACTGTTTCCCAAATTGAACCTTTGCTGTTTTTGATACTTCCCGTAAAACTTGGCAATGCAGGTATTCGACCAAAACTTTGAACTTCTTGCAACTCAGTTGATATTTAGATTGAGACAACGTAATACAGATCTGTGAAGTGTTGAAGATTTTGACCACGCGCAAAGTAATATTTTATGAACTTGGCGAAGGCTTCAAATCTAACTAAAACAACTGAGGTTTGTTCTTTCAATTATATAATTTGTTTATTAGATAGCAGTGCTTTGTAGCGCTGCCTAACAATAGCGTTTTCAAAAACTTATTTAAATATGGGGTTAATCTTGATTTTGGAGCTAGCATCAGGTGCTCATATTGAACCACTTAAGAAACCTGTAATTAAACCCCGGTTTAGTTAAGGCCATTCTAAATTTCTAACACTCCTGAACCTGAACTTTCGTGGTTCTGTACTAAACGCAAGACTGAAGACCAAGTTGAAATGATTCAGTGCCTACACTGCCATCACACTTGGTTCCATTGGAAATGTGTTGGAGATGGACCAAAAAAGAAAATATTCAAGTATTAATCTTTGCAGTACAAAATTTTCTAACAATTTTGTTAGCAATTATTAGAAAAAAATATGTTTCGGTATCTATCAACTTTTCTTAAATAGACATTAGTTCAGTTTAATTTGTTTTTTTGTCCCTTCTTTATCAAGATATGGGGGCAGGTTCAATTTAAAAGACCATGAGTTCAATATTAACACCTGGTTGCCTATAAAATGGACCATTTGCAACACCATCTTAATTTGGCTTTCTTCTTGTTGTTAACAAATATAAAAATAATGTATTCTACTCAAAATAGTCCCTAAGACTGTGAGATTTGTTTTGTATTATCAATTGATTTTATTTTTAAAATGGCACAGATGTACGGACAATTTGACAGAATTTGGTACAAAATGAGCAAACTTACCCTACGTGTAATCTACAACAAAAAGTTGGTGCTTAGCTTAAGCATGCAGGAAGGCGATATCTAAATAGTACCTAATGTATCGTATCCTGTGAAGGAGTTTAAGGTATAGTTTGATAATAAGTAGAGTTCTTCCTTGCTGAGAGAGGAAAACAGAAAACAGAACAAATCAATACTGAGGCCAGGATATTTCGTTCATCTCAAGTACCTAGAGATCAAATGATGATCATACTTTTTAGCTATATTCTTTTCGTCTATCATGATATACCTAACTGAGACTATTTTTTAGAAATAAAAATGTTTGAGGAAGAGGACAACAAGATCAACATTTACTTCACGAAGGTGGACAAGCAACTAACCTGCTTCAGTTTCAATATAAACGAGAACTCTGAAATAGAAGGAAGAAAAGATTCCATTGTAAAAGTATTCGATTATTACAGACCGGAATATAACATATTGCAGTTCTATGCATTGAGTAGCAGCTGTTATAACAAATCAGATCAATTAGGTAAATTTTTTTATCTACTCCCATAAGCAGCGATTAGCAAACTACTTTTGATTAAGTAATACCTACTACTTATAAACAAACAGCGTGAATTATTTTTCATAACTCACGCTCCAGCCGTGGGCTATGAACAATGCCTACTAGATGCCATCAGTATCTACCGATCTCTTGGAAACCTAAATACACACTATAATAATGATGCGAAGGTGGCCATGGCAAAGAGTTGGTAACCTACTCTTTGGCCATGGCATGAGACGTCAAAAACACTAATTCGCGGTGAATAGTATTTATTATACAGAAGTGAGATTAAGTTGTCAATAATTCATTATTATTATACAGGGGAGTTTTTAGTACCGGATCGGTCGATATTTTTACTACTGCAGAAGATAGCGAAAAAAGTTGTATATAAAAGTTGCGTAGCCAAGGATAATAAGCTCCTTGCTCAGAAAATATTTTTGTTTATACAGGGTGATACATAACTACGTGGTGATGCAAACATACATTTTTAGCTATCACTGACTCACTGAAGTCACTGAAGAGAGCTTATGCAGAGCCTCTGTCCGTCCCTCCGTCTGTCCGTATACAAAAGATAGCTAAAACTACAGGTGCTAGAGCAAAACTAAATACAGATTCGAAATCGGCAAAACTAGCCCGGGAAAGAATCCGGTTCTGTCAACATCGCTTCCGGTTTAAAAAAAAATGAATTAAATTACGACAGGTAACTGACGACGTATTACGTACGGTGTATTGATACATATTCCTGAAGCACAGGCAGCGTGGCCGAGCGGTTAAGACGCTAGGCACCAATTCGAAAGGGCGTGGGTTCGAATCTCACCGCGGCCAACAACTTTTTTTCCCTTTTTTTAAGATTAAATGTTAAATTTGTTGATTACTAGTCCGGGAAAGAAAAATCCGATTTTGTCAATATAATAAAAAAAATAATTTTTATATCAACAAATTCTACAATGAGAGCGCCGCTTGAATTTACTCAAGTAAATTCTTTCCTACTTTTTTTTTAAATGGGACACCCTATATATTATCCCATATTTAGATTCTACTAATAATCCCCTTCTTACAATATAAGGTATTGTAACATTATACAGGGTATTTAAAAAGTAATGACCATTTTTATATCCAATCGGTGTCAAACGAACGCACTGTCGGTAGATATATCAAAAAATAAAGAATCATAATCCTCTAGTTTTAAAACCGCTGTGAAAAAGCTGACGACGCATATTCATATGGGTGATGACGAAAATGAGTGACGTAGATTTTCGTTATATTTTGACGATGCCCATAATACCATAGTTTTATAAATTTATACCCGTATAATTTTCAACTTGGTCACTTCAAACTTGATTGAAATTAAATTTTCATCCATTATCAGTACAAAAAATATGTACGAAGTAGGTAGGTACCTACTGTAGCCCGATTTTTTTTTAGATGATGACTTGGAAACTCAAATTAAAATAAACAATATCCCTATAAACCTGTCAAACTCTGGTAAAGATGCGAAGGATGTTAAGAAGCGAGATACAAGCCATGTACTACCATCAGAACAGGTTAAAAATGATAAATGCATAAAAGTAAAAGATGATGCAACCATGAATGAACGACTGAATCCTGAATTTGTCATAATGAACACCGATATGGAAACACCGAAAGGTAAATTATTTTATGTTATTCATTATTTCTCAAGTTTTAAAAGATTTTGAATATATCAACAATTTTAAAAAATTTAAAAATTTTCTCGCTTAAAAATAGGAATGCATCTTCTGGACAAAAATTTATGTACAAATAGAATTATTACTTCAAAATCTGGTTTACGTAGCTTCATCTAACGTATTTGTTTATATTTTTTAAACGTCTTCTAAATAAATATTATAGTGATGCTAGTATTAAACAAATATTTTTCCACAAATTACAGGTATGGAAGCCAACATGCCAACATATATTAAGCCTACAAGTGACGAGTTAAAAAATATGACTGTTTAATATACATATATTGTATAATTTATTTTGTTTTGTACACAATAGATAAGTATGTACCAAAAATAAAACTCATATATAATGTTACAAAATTTATTACTCGCAAGCCAATCACAATGCGAACTTTGTATTGTTGGGTCATAAGTTTTGGACTAACTTCTTACCATCCCCAGTTGACCTCTCATTTCTAGGCACCATAGTGATCGACTAACAAACCGTTTACACGATGCGGTCAAATCACCGTTTCGGTAATTTTTCACACGGTGAGCCTACGAAAAGTCTACAGAAATTTCGTCGTTTCGGTCGCGTGTTATCACCGAAAACCGAATAGCTGATTCGGGAATAAAACCTAATCGGTGGTAAGCACCCAAATGAGATCTTTGACTTAAAATATCGCGAATTCAAAGTTTTCTGTTAAGTAATCTACGCCTCCTTCGACTATACCAATACAAAATTATAAACATATTTACGTTCGTCTCGCAATAAAACGATTCAAAAATGGACCGGTTACCCGGGATCGGTTGAAAATCTGTTTATACAACAGTTCCCAGGTTCTTGGTTCCTTTTTGAGTAGTTTTCTTTTGATAGTCTATATAAGATCCGAATATAAGACGACCTTCACCGAACTGGTTAATGGATGAAAACCATTTTATATTAAATTTAATATGTTAAAAAACATATCGCGAGTGGGTTGGCTGAAAAATTTCAGTCCAGGATATGATTAATTAAATATTGAAAAAGATTTTTTTTTAACATTTCACTGGTGTAAGTGCTGTGCATCATTGTATTAGAACAGTTTGCCTCATTCTTCTGAATTGAAAAAGCGTGCTACTATTACTATACTAATTGTTGTTATTTATAAACATTAAATTGTGATCAACAATGGCTAAAAAGTGTTTTCTATGCAACTCGGACGATGATGTTCTTGAATTTAACGATGAAACGTATAAAAACTGTTCGCTGAAATTAAATTTTCGTAAAAAGAGAAATTTTGAACACAGTGGCGTTGAGTTAACCAATGTATCGCTCGATTTTGTAGGTCATCATACCACGTACCTACTACAAAAAAGTGACTGCTTTGGGTAAAAAATATAATGAAGAGTTTAATAACTTTCTTAGTGAGAATACGGTAAGTGCATAATAATTTAATAATTTCACCTTCAAAAATATTAATAAATTATTCGTGCTCCAAAATATTGCACAGCTTTTACCAGTGTATCGCTATCCTTTTCAATTTCACGGACACATGACATGCGCACTCTCTTTCATTCAATGGCCGAGCTACACGCAGCTCCTATGCTGCGTCCTTTGACCTTTGTTAATACATGGGATAGTTCGCTCGGACCTCTCAGGCGCACGTATTCACTGGCAGCAATATTTAATTTGATCTTTAAAATTCGACAACCGGAATTCCAGACTAATTTTTTGCAGACAACCCTATATCGACGTGTTTGCAATAAAATTATCTTTATTTTGATATAAGTATCATGCATTAACCACACCGGTGCAAATTACTATTATTGATGTACCTGTTTATACCTGCCTACTCTATAGTTGGGACGGGAAAAACGTAGTCAACCTAACGTTTGCATATTCTATGGGCTTCATACTTTCGATTGGTATGTGATTTGTCTATTAACCAAACCAGTGAAATGTTTAAAAAATTAATTTTTCAATATTTAATTAATCATATCTTGGACTGAAATTTTTCAGCCAACCCACTCGCGATGTTTTTTAAAATATTACATTAATATAAAATCGTTTTCATCCATTAACCAGTTGGGTGAAGGTCGTCTTATATTCGGATCTACTATGAGATGGATGTAAGTACGTTTACATTTTTATATTCGAGTCGTAGAGGAGGCGTAGATTAGTTAATAGAAAATTTTGGATTTGCCCTATTGTAAGTCAAAGATCTTATTTGGGTGCTTATCATCGACTAGGTTTTATTCCCGAACCAGGTATTTGGTTTTCGGTGACAACACGCGACCGAAAGGATGAAATTGCCGCATAGACTTATACCGCGTAAACACGCGCCACTACAGAACACGGTAAAAAAGACGTTTCGGTAAAATAGCCGAATCGGTGTCGTGTCAGCGGGCTTTAACTTGGTGCAGAGAACGGCGGAACTAAAGGAAAAGAGCCTTGAATGATGAATGGGGATAACATTATTTTTGGTGATGAATCCAGATTCTGTTTTGGCATGCATCATGATGGCCGTGCAACAAAGGTGACAAGGTGGAGTGGTGAAAGACAAGATCGCCATTAATTATTTTTGGAAAGGCATGTGTACCACACTGTTGGAATTATGGTATAGGAAGCGATTTCTTATGGAAATAGGTCACCATTTGTATTCATCGGAAGCAACTAACATGACCGCTATGCGTTGGGTACATCCAGAAAGTGGTCCCCTACATCTCCCGATCTTTCACCTATACCTAGATCATGTCTGGAATATTATGGGAAGAAGATTGCTTCGTTTACTGCATCCTCCACAGTCTCTAGCAGCTCGTCACCATGTGGCACAAGTTGCCTAGGATGAGCTCTACCTCAAAAGGAAATCGACGATCGTATTAGAAGTATGCCTTGCTGTGCTTGTCACTAAGGAGATGTCCATTAAAAATGAGTTTTATCAATTTTTAGCTTTTTTCCAATGAGTGGATGTTGGTTTTTGATCAAGTTTTAATCGCTTACTTACCTATACACCTAACGACTAAAGACACATATGCATACAAAAAATTCTTGTAATAAATTCATTAGTACTGGATATTCTATTTACTATGTCAGTATTTGTACATATATATTCAAAACCTATACAGAAACATCAAACTAACGAACGTCACAATCTTCTCATCTATTAAATGTCCCGAAGAAGAGTGCCACATATCATGTAGGTGATGTTCGGTTGTTGGAAAATGAGTTTCGCCAGAAGTAAATGCAGAACGGCAAGCCTGAACTGGCCCACAACCAAGACAACCCTCAGGGATGTACACGTAACATTCCTCATCTGGGGGACAGTACGCGTCTAAACAGAGGTCCTGTTTCACTCTGCAGTCTTGATAGGCTAAAAAATGTAGGTATATGTTACGTTATAGTAAAATAAGAATGCGGACCTGTACCCAGCAAATGCAAGATTGCTGGCACACAATTTTACCAATGCGGTGATTGATGGTTTTCTTATAAAATGATAATGGTCCGCGAATGATATTGATAACATGGTTGCCTTAAGCGACTTGCCTGAACGGTATAGTTTGCCCAAACAAGACGGTATACCGCTGAGTATCCATACCATTCAAGCAAGCTCGCGCAAACCTCCATTATTTAATAATTCAGAAACTGACTATTTCATATAGGTGCTGCTATCCTTAAAACTGAATCCTATGTCCACATAGTACCCACACAGGCTTTAGCGTGCAGACCAGTTGGCGCAAGCCAAAACTTTCAGCTCAGATGTCTGAAATTTACAGAAGCTGCACTTTTCGGTTTGCGCGAGCTACCGTCTTACCGTCCACACTCACGTGCTTACCGGTACAAACTGGTTTGCACAAGTAAGTACGAGGTAAAGCATGCACGTGTGGCCGGGGTTTTAGCCTTAGCCCGTCCCTACACTATATCTTGCAGTTTGAATATTTTGAGCACCTATTGTGATGAAACCCGTCCCATCATTGCTAATTTTGTTTAGTCTTTAGGGGTTAATAAGAAACGTACAAGCTCATTTGTTTTATTTTGGTGTAAAGTACATATACTGGGGTAATTTTATTGAAGTAAGTATATTACACCATTGATTAAGATGATTACACATAATAAAGTTTTTAATTTTTATTTCAACATATTCTTGTATTTGAGTACTAACATGTTATGTCATTGCGATTTAAAAAAAAAGTTTTTTGTTACTCATCGATTTCTGAAAAAAAACGTGGGAAATACAATATTAAACAAGTTTTGTATAGAGACATATTTTCTATACAATCATTATTTACCGAGATATAGGTACTATATTCCATACATAATGGAATCATAGCAATTAGGTACAGGAGCTAACATATCCCAGAAAAAATGTGTATGACTGAAAATTGTGTGAAAGTATCCAATAATATCTGAAAAAATTTACATTGTGCCGTTAAAGAGTTGAAGTACTCTATTTTTTGGCGAAAGGGATCTTCTGCTGAGTAACACGATGGTTCTTGCGCTGTTCGGCATGCTATCGCTACGCTCCACCTTGACATCAAATATCACATGAGATAATAGCATTTTTAACAGCAGTTAACTCAGTAACCGTGCTATCTCGGTAATAACATAAAAAATTGGAATTTGAATAAAAAATATTACGGATTTGCATGAAATAGGTTCTCAAAATTACAGCAGCAAAAACTTTAGAAAAGTTAGTCTGATAATATTTGATGACAAAAGTGCATGAGCCTAATTATTGATTGATTGAAAATTCATGAAACATCATGATGACGGTAGAAAAGCTATTTAGAAGCTTTAGAACCAAATACCTCTGACACTCTGACTATAGGTACGTTCCTGTCTGGAGGAGATTAATCTTATAAATAAACTAAGAATAAATAATAACTTACTTGCCATGCATACACCTCCTAAACAGCATCCTCCACAACATGAGTCATCATCGTTGCACTGGAAAATGAAGATTAATTGAAAAAAGTGTTTTTTGTTTCACACATCACTGTCGCTATGTATATGGAGGGATGTAATTACCATCATACGTTCAACCACATAATATGACATTTATATAACCATATAAAATGTAATGTTTTTTCATTGCTTAACGAGCATGAATAAAAAATATGATTTTTCAACTATAGATAATGTTGTAAGACTTTATATCTACTAAAATCATACTTTCTGCATAGTGTAGGTAGGTATTTAAAAACTACAAACGAAAAGAGTAAACCATTTCAAACCGTCATTGCATCAATTCATTCCGAAATTCTTAATTATGGCATCTATGTGTGCAAGAAAAAATATCAATTAGGAACACCTTTTCATAGATTTAGAAAAAAAATAAAATGAAAAGATTGATCTACTAATTACCCTCTTATATGCAGAGGGCGAATCCTAAGTTGATACTTTTTTTAGACTGTTTATAGAAGTCGTTAAAGATTAAAAAGTTTTTCAAATAACTTGTTTCCGAAAATAAACAATAAGGGAGATACAGAATCAAAAAAAGTAACTCTCGGCTTGTGCATCTAGACGTACCCAGCCTGTTTATGTTTAGTTTTTCGCTCGAATTTTTGTTTTATCGATCAGGCACAGGGGCGTATCCAGACCTCAGTCTTGGGGGGGCTAGCGGGGCATGAAGTTGTGTGTGCTTTCACCATTTTTTGTAATACCTTCGTGAAGGACGTTGATGCAAGAGAAATGGAAAATGTTAATATTATTAAAAAAAAGAAGATATAAACAGCAAGTGAAACAGTGGAGTATCAGGTATATTTTAGGGAGATGAAATAAAAAATCTATTGATGCATTAATCAATTTTACGAAATACAAATAATATGTAATACGTATCATCCGTGAACATTTTATTGGCACAGCATACAAAATCAAACGATCCATTTTTTTAATTAGTGTTTTAACTTTTCTAATCGGTGCAATTTTCGAAACAGGTAATTAATGAGTTAGACAAATTTTTGTTACAAGCTACCACGTTGTATAGGACATTCAACTGATTATGTAACAATGGGAATATATTAGATACCTATGCATCACTGTAATAATGCAAAACAAACCCTTTTGTAATTTAGTTACTGCAATAAAGTTTTTTTTCAGTGCGACAATTGCTTAAATAAATGGGTCAACGTTGAATTGAGTTTTGTTTTCGATAATCTTGGGAGGGGTAATTACCCCTGTTACCCCCCCCCCCCCCTTGTATACGCCTGTGATCAGGCATTGTAGGTATACCTGTGAATTATCGCTCTACATAGTCACTTTCACTCAGTGGCGGACCTAGGACCTTTGGGGCCCGACGCAAAAAATTTTTTGGGGCCCTCTTATGCATTTTTTTAGGTTTTTTTTCTTGTGTTGAAGTATGAGGTGGATGTGCGAAAGTTATTTATATTTTTGAAGTTTTTCACAGCCAAAAATAAAAATAAATTTAATTAAAAAACAAGTTTATTAGGAACAATGAACATATGAAACGCAGAGAAAACAAGTTTAACGAAAAAAATAAAATTCAGGAACTTAAACAAAAAAACAACATAGTACATACTAGGTACATAGTTACAAAAAAAAAAACAAAAAATTAAAATAGGCAATTTGTAAAAACAAAAAAGGAAAGTCAAACTTTAAAATATGCAAACTTAAAAAATTATTTCACTTAAGGAACTAAAAATAAATTATTGCACAGTAGTGTCCGACCGAAACTACTTTTTACGGCCGAAACCGAAACCGAATTTCGGCCTCCATCTCAGTTTCGGCCGAAACCGAAACCGAAACATCAATATAACGTCAGTAATTTTTTCGTGGATATAAAAATGAATAACGATTCATCAGCATTATCACACCTTATTTCAAATAAATTATGTATTTTTTTTTAAATAAAAGTTCATTTAAACCAAATATCAACTATTTTATATTTATATTATATTTTGTATCTACTCAATAACACTCCAAACTTTGGTCAATCTTTATGACACTGTTATCAATTAGCTGCCTTAAAACTAAATTTCTAAAGTACCTACGTGCTAAGTACAACTACTAAGTATTTTTGAAAGTAAGGAGTTTTCTATGAATTTAAGAAACTGTTGTGAGCTGCATTGAGCTACAGCTATTGTTGACTATCAGTATATAAGCTCCCCTCCAGCGTAGTGAATAGTGAGTCCGTGAACCTTTTCAAGAACAGACTCGATAACTGGAACAATATGCGTACGTGATGTGTCTTAGCTTAGTTAAGTTTGTATTGTATCTAATCGTTATTTGGATTTTGAGTTTATAGCGTTTTGCGCTGCTCTACTCATGATAGTGTTGTAATAATAATAATAATTCATAACTGAACAATCTAATATTGTAATATTGTAAGCGAGAAACAATAATTTATCAATTTTCTTTGCAAATAGCTTCCTCAGTCTGAATAAATTGGACTAGTAGCATTAAGTAGTTGTTCAGAGGAAATAGTCGTCAGTAAGGCCGACGTGAATTTTAGGGGAACCTTTCTCAAAGACAGAAATGGACTGAAATTCTAGTGAAAGTAATATCTGCGTTTCTTTGCAAGCTTGGCTCCGATAAATAGGCTTTTTAACTTGTGATAAGTTATTATCATCATCTACCCAGCAAAATCAGACTTCTTCGCTTGAAGATTAGTGCTCCGAGGGCGTCCGATCGCAGAGCCAAATCCATCGCTTTTAGGTTCTGTTTCGGCCGTAGTTTCGGCTGGATGGCAGCCGAAACCGAAACTAAACCGAAACCCGTTTTTTGGCCGAAACTAGGCCGAAACCGAATGTTCGGTCGGACACTATTGCACAGTCAAAAAATACTAGGAGATCAAAATCCTACTCTACTTATACAGAACTAATGGCTGATTGGCTGAAAATATGCGTCGATTCGCCACGTGTTATTCTCGGCGACGTCCGTGGCCGCCGAATCGCGCTGAGCTCAGCATGATTCCGTAGAGGTATACAACGTTGCCGTCTCATTCAAAATTTAATTTCCGATTGATTTTTTAAAAATATTTATGAGTTTATTTTTTATTTATTTTTATAGTGCCTTTAAAAGTCGGTTGTTTGTGGGGGCCCCTCAGCTCTGGGGGCCCGACGCACAGTGCGTCATTTGCGTCATGTTAGGTCCGCCACTGCTTTCACTACTGCACTATCTGACAAGTATCTACAATCCCTAATCGATTTGACAAAAATTCGAGAGCAAAAACTAAACAGACTAGGTACGTCTTAATACACAAGCTCAGATAAACTTTTCTTTTATTCTGTACCTATCTCGTTTATTTTTCAGTTTTATGAAAACAGTTATTGAAAAAGTTGTTTATTTGAATGTTAAAATAAGTATCAACTTAGGAGTCACCCTCTGTATTATACGGCACTACGATATTGCATGATGATTCTTACCGTTTCTGAATACTCTCTACACATCTGACCGAACACCAAACTTGAAAAGCAAAACAGCGTTAATACGAAACTTCGCAAGACGAACATTTTATCCGAATGAGATGATCCACCGAACAAAATTACGCTAATTGCAAGGCACACCTTGACTTGAGACGATAATAAATAGGTCAATAATACGTACTATTCGCGTAAAAAATTAATAATGCTGTAGCTACAACAAAAAATAATTGTTTAATATAATTAAGTGTCACAGAACCGTTCATAATTCAGGAAAATTGATGATCGCAACGGTTTTTATGATTTAACATAGTGGAACGGTATTCTAAGTTCTTGGTTGCATTTTTTAATAAGGTAGACGACTCAAAAGTAACCGTATTTGTTTTTCTATATTCACCTTTCGCTTTCAGAGGCAAAAAAATAGGATTTGTTATATATTCGATCCTTGACCTCTCTTAAAAGTCGTTTTTCGATGGAAGCTTTTTATCGAAGCATGAAGAGGTTTGTGGTTCGATTCGCATAAAGGTTGGATCCTCCTTGGTTTCCTCTGCTTCTAATGATATTTTCAAAATAGATTAATGTAATAAAAGTCAGGTTTTTTAGATGTTTCAAATAATTTTCAGGTATTCTAAAACATGTTAAATTGAGGCGGAGCGTTTTTGGAATTGAAATCCTTTCTATTTAAATAGAGAACGTTCATTTGTACCTACTGTAACAGGTATAAAATGTTTACCCTGCGTAACCCTGCTCAAACTGGCTTTCCCGTTTTCGTTCATATTATATCCTCAAAAAAGCTATACAATTCATTCATCAAAACCATCAAAGTTTCATAATTAGTACGGTTAATATTAAATATTAGGTAGGGGAGACCGGGGCAAAACGAGGTCTGGGGCAGAACGGGAAAAGTGCTCCTATGCATGATTGATACACTGAAATGCGCTGGCAACAGTGTTATTAGTTCGACCTTTAGTTGGCTTATGTCGGTCAACCAATGAGGAACGTGGCGCTGCTCGTATTGGCTGCGGTGTGAAAAAAAATTGAATTTCCTCTTCATTTTAAAAAGTTTTGTCATAAACATCGATGTGCTATTAGGTGAGTAGCAAAGTTTTAGCAATATGTTTAACCAGAAGCCGTAGCGGTAGGATCGAGTTTTGGTATTAGATACCGTTTGTAGCCTTAACTGGTTTAGGTTAGAAATTCTTGAATTTACCATATTATATGTTTGTTGGGGCAAAACGGACGGGGCATGACGGGATACTATACCGTCTTGCCCCGTACTATATATGCTATGTATTTCTTATCTGGTCTTTAATTTTTTTTCAGTCGAAAATCAAGTGCATCAACTTCTCAAACAAAATCTCAGCCTAATGCTTCAACTTTATCTATTAACAGCCATTGTGGTGAAACGGAACCTCTCTCTAACCCTACTATTTTTCCTGGCACAGCCATAGTTGATCATAAAAGACCTCCATTATCACTATTTATTGAAGAATGAGAAAGCAAATGGCATATTCCTTGTTTTTGGTTAGCCCGGCAGATATTATATGTGTACCAAAAGAAATTAGAACTGAAGAAACAAAGACAAGGAAACGAGGTAAGATTGACGACGAATTTTCCATCTAAGAATTAACTTAGAAGAAAATTAGAAACAAACAGTAAAAAAAAAGAAGACTAAAGAACTAAAGACTGAGAAAAAGAAATCTGGCAACAACACTAATGAAAGAAAGACCAAGAGATGAATCTGGGGAAAAAGCAAATGCTAAGAAACCTAAACAGGGTAAAATTAAGAGGACTAAAAGAGAAACTGAGACGGATACTGACTTATCACAAGAAGATTGTGGTGACTGTGCTCGGATTTACAGTGAATACTTATATTCGCAGTCACAGGATCGGTGATGTATAGCATGCTTGGGCCCATAATTCCTGCGCTGGAGTTGATGACGAGCACGATAAAGCACATACTTGTGAACGTTTTCAGCCGTACTGAAGTATGTTCCCATTTTGCCCCGTGTCATTTCCCATTATGCCCCAATGGCGGGGCATAATGGGAAAAAAAAGTTACACTGATTTTTGCTACTTTACGCCAAAGTCTGAATGGTTTAGTTGCTAAAAAAAGTTGCATTACTTAATTTAAATCCTTATGTTCCTACCTGACTAAAGGTTAATACAATAAAACATTTAATTTTCTTTATATGATGTGTTTTTCTTTAAGTATCCCATTCTGCCCCGGTCTCCCCTAAGTTTTATAACAATTTAACAAAACTACTTTTGAACAGAGGTAATACAACCTTTAAACAAACTGCATGAGTTATGAACAATGCCTATTAGATATCAATACAAATATCTTTGTAATGCATTGCCAATAGTTGGTAATTGTTATGTAAAGTATATAGTATTATGTAATCGTATCTACTACCTATTTATTGCGACGGACGGTCGTGGATAAAAGCAGCTATAGTGTTTAACTCGCGAAAATTTTAATTACTCGCTTGTTGATTTACAGCACTCGCTTACAGCGCGTGCTGAAACCTTCCACTGCCAAGTTATTACCGTCATTACCGCTTGTTGAACAATATACTACTTTATTAATAAGATCAATTATAAGGTCTGTTTTTACAGCAATCACAAACTAGTCAGCGTCAATTTGATTGGCCAGTACTAGTCAGAAATAGTTTGACAACTGCAATGGGGAATACCGATTGGCGATTGGCTCTGACTGGTTTGTCATTTTCTGTAAAAACAGACCTATTATTGAACAGCGTTGGTAAGATCTACTGCAAAAGGCTAAAATTGGTAACACTGCGTCATCAAACATCAAAAAATCATGAACACAAAAACAAAACAACACAATAACACTACTGACTGAACCACTGAACAACACAACCAACCATGGACACAACGTGGACACAACACACAACGTAAAAAAGTAAAAATAAGGTTAGTAATCATCTTCCGACATTTCTGTTTAACAGTACCTATTTTTACCTTTTATTTTGTTTCCGATTGGGTTTATTTTCTGTTTCCGATTGGGTTTGTTTTATTTGATGAATTTTTAGTGCTTATTGGAAAAGTAAAATAATTTAGTTTACAGCAATGGGAATATGGATGAAGACGCAGAAGAACTCGTTACCTGCCCATACAACATATGCCATAGGATCTCTAAGAAAAGGCTGCCCGCACATCTATACAAATGTAAAAAACAGCATCCTAATGTAAATTTGGCGATTTGTGATTTTAATGCAACTCACCATGTTCCAGAAGCTGAACTAGTGTATCATCACCAACATTGCCCAAGTAGAAAGAAACTAGAAGCTTTTATATACCTAGAAGAAGGTACCTACTTGCATATAAAACATGGTGCTATTAATTTATTGTTATTACTAATTATTGTTCATTCTGTTACTATAGGAAATGCCACAAACCAATATCCTGTGCATAATATTGGAGTGGAAACAGGTGAAAATTGGGATGACTCCAATGTACCAACTTATGATGCTGAAAAATACTGCATGCATCATGGTGTTTTGAGGAAACTTGATGTAGCACCTCCATCAAAAAAGAAGGAATTCCAAAGGCAAGAACGAGAAAGACTGAAGGTTGTTGAAAGTCCTATTTGTGATTTAGTTGAAAGATGTGTACCTGATGAGAATCTTGAAAAGGAACAGGTAGCTCGTCAAGAAAAAAGGATTGCAGCTCTGAAGGAACTTATTAGACAACGTGGTAAGGAAAATAAAAAAAATCTATTTCTGTCAACAGGGCAGCAGGGGTTCAAACCCCCCCATGAGTATTCCCATAAATAAAATAACTATTAAAATAATACAAAATAAAAATAATCAAAGATGCTTTCTCCAAACTTAGTGATTTATTCTACTACTAACCAATCCCTCGGCGCTCATGACACACTAGCAGTGATACAATCTATACAGATTTTAAGCAAATTAAGACATTACATATTCTTTTATACATGAACCCCCCCTAAGGCCACCATGAACCCCATCCATGGTCAACGCCTAGCTACCACCCTGTCTGTCAGTCAATCATTGTAGAGTGTGAGTGCTTTAATGTGGTGAAATATCTCTATCATGAAGGTAAACCAAAACTTTGATTATATAAATGCAAAAGTGGGACATGATCTACTAACCCTCCATTTCAAGACATTGCCAGATGTTCAGAATTTACTTTTATGGCTTCCTAGATTATATGTTAGCTTGTTAAGGAGTTTCAACAGAGTAATTATGTAACTGAACACAGTGGTGGCTAGTGGTCATTGAAGTTGGGGGTTCACTAGCTACCCCCTCTGAACCATGATGAAATTTTCTTTGAACATCAAAGTATCTTTTGGATTTGAAAAGGTAGATATAAATGAGAAAGACGATATGATAAAATATTCACTCAACACATATTTAAATCTGAAATAAAATAAAAGCTTTTACGATGTTTCATTAATGTGTACATTGTTTAAACGTTTAATGGTTTAAACATTGTTTAAGTCCATCCTTCCATTCATATTCAAAGCAAATTTGTCAATAACAGCTTCATTAAAGTTTGAAATTCCATCAATTTTAAAAATAAATAATAAATAAAAATAAAGCTAAAATTGTTTTGTAAATACTCCACCATAAAACACTTCATATTCAACCATATACTAATGGA
Source organism: Callosobruchus maculatus (assembly GCA_951848785.1). Lineage (NCBI taxonomy): Eukaryota > Metazoa > Arthropoda > Insecta > Coleoptera > Chrysomelidae > Callosobruchus > Callosobruchus maculatus. Next base: position 12,001,908 of record CATOUR010000071.1, read on the forward strand.
ATAGTTATTACTACATAAAACCCTGCGAAGGGCTCTGAGATTACTTGAAAAGCAGACAAGGGAGCACAAGAAAAGTGTGCACCTTATCCTATTAAAATTTATGATACCACCTTCCCTGCTGGTCGGAATACATACCTAGAAGATGAGTAAGCCTCGCCTTCACTACCGCACGTGCGATTGCCGAACAGCCGACGCGTCAGCAGGTCACACCGTAGAACCCTAATTGATAAAAGATAAATATTGATTTTTTTTTTTTTAATTTTTTGGGGGTGCACATGCTCTCTCATGGACGAGCTGCCTCTGACTGACATCATTCCTTGCTACAAATAACTAATATTCCATCAATTTTATATCATAATACAATGTGCAAGGGTAGTAATCTACACTCAAAAACAAATTGTACAATGATTTTCGATGGATTACATTTTTTGGTAACCCTAGCTTTTGTAGGTGTTGCAAAACCAACCACTGACAAACAGGTACAAGAAGGCACAAATGAGACCCATATTAGCCATGAAATAGATAAACCAGGAACAAAAGAAGATAGGTCAGCAGTTCTGAAAGACCTAATTAGACGTGGTTTGAAAACGCCATTCACTCCCAAAAAATGAATTGCTAAGGACAAGTATCAAGAACTGTGAAGTTCTATATATGCAAAAAAATAAAGAATTAAGCTGCTGTGAGATATGGACATCTGGTTTACATGTGAATAATCACAACTTTCTTGAGTCTGACTAGAAAAATTAATTTACAGAAGCGGATGCAGGATTTGAGTGTGGCAGTGTTTTTCAAAACCAGAAGTAACTAGAACAGCCAGTTGTATTTCCATTTTTACATCCTTAAGTTTTTTTGAGAGCAATCAAAACTCACCCTGAAATTTACCATTCGCTAAACTGATTTTTTCCAAACCCTACACGATTTTTGTTGTTAGCATTTTCAGGAAGCATGTTATTATTATTTTGGGTTTTCAATTTTGAGATCAGTTTTTGGACGCTTCACGATATTTATTTATATCATATAAATCGATGTCACCTATTTCAGTCGATCTGTCCATTTCCATTCTCTTATTCGCGTTATATCAGTAACCGCTGCACTATTTTTTGCGGTGGAATGATTAGCAAAAATTCATATTTCGTTTTTCTGTACACGGTAGTGTTACCATTGATTAACATATTTCGTATAAATGTGTTAATCAATGATGTTACGTAAAGATCTTTTAATAATTAAAGTGTTCTTTCATCGTTATTTTGCATTTTGCGTAAACATTAATTTACCGCCAAAAAGAAACTTTATTTGCCATCTTTTGAAAAACTCTGACCTCTTGGATTTTTTCTTGCCTATGAATGAATATATTTGTAATTCTTCCTTTGCATTATTTTCTCCTTAAGTGTTGATAAGTTGTGTTTCTTGTACAGAGGTTTATGTCGTATTGAAAATGTTGGTTTATTCTGTTTATTTGTTGCTCCGAGGCACCAGCATGAATAGAAAGTTTTCATGTTTGTGTACTGATAAATTGACTGACAAAGACAAAAGACTGCTGCTGCTACTACTGCACATTTATCAATGTACATTTTTTGTAAATGCGAAGATACAATTTATTTACCGAGTGCATAGTTATATGTATATTTTTCATATTAAAAATAATTATCATGTTCTTACATTGTTTTATTTATATTTGATATCAATAAATTTGGTGTTTGTAACTTTGGCGAATACTAAATAAAATGAAATTAAATCACAAAGTCAGTTCTCACTGATTTATAGACTGCAATAGATATATACAACGACAATATAAATACAAAAAATGTATAAGCGTAACAGATATCCAACATACATACTAACTACATGACAACATTGTAATTCACTCAAAACTAATCAATACAAGGTTCACAGAAACTAACATCACTAAACTAATATAAGTCTTGAAATAATTGCCTAGAACTCAGACTCAGTTCTTTCTTCTCCGTTTCATGGTTGCCGTGCATTGAGGGCAGTACCACTTGCCTTTGGGCGGCGCTGTTATGCCGACGCAAGGGTAATGGAACCATTCTGATGGGCACTGAAAAACGAAACACATTTCATTAATTCCACAAAAATCAATCCTTGATATTAAATAAATTTGTAGAGTGCTGCAGACTTCAACTGCGTTGTATTCAGCACTTATTGGCGCCTACTACGCCACCTAGTGGTTGTTTCAGAAAGCCAAAATATGATTTTTAGTGTTTTTATCTTAGTATTATCTATAAAATGATTACTAAAGTGATTAGACGGAGGCTATGTCCCTATAGGGCGGCAATTGTTTCTAAAACTCACAGCATACTTGTCAGAATACTTGTTTTACTGGTATCTCCGGTTTGAAAATAGCTAGGAGGTTGAATTTTTCGCTGACTTTTTAAGAATTTTGTCCTCTATATACCTATGTTAAAAGAAATATAGCATACCATTTAAAATGTTCATATTAATGCGTAATAATTGTTATTATATCAAATATCGCCCTGTAGCTACTAAGTCAAGATAAACTTGGACAATTTTTCTATAACTGATTATTAAGTAAGAACAGCTCTTTCAAACAAGACCTAGCTTGTTTAATTCCGTTAACTTATACCAAAGTTACGGCCATTTAAAAAAAAGCTTTAGTACATTCCCCCACCACGACATCTTACAATATAGAGCAAAAAACGATTAACAAAAAAAATCGAGAATTGTTCAGTCTATATAACGGTAGGATTTATAATATACCTTTATTTGGATATTTTTTGAGAAAAAGCCGTTTTTCTGTTTGACCGTAACAGTTACGCCCCCTAGCGGCTACTTGCGGAACTTGAAAATAATTTTCAGCGATTTCTCTTAGCTGATTTACCTAATAATATTTTTTGCTTGAAGTTATACGATTAACGGTTACCGAGATATTGCCGGCGTCCATTCTTATTAGGTCACCCTCTACAGATACGAGATAAAGAATCTTAAAAATAACAGCACTCGTGTAGAGACATAAGATAAATAGCTACTTTGTTTTGATTGATCGTTTCGGTTGTTATAGTTTTGAAGGATTTTTGGGTGTTAAGTGCATAAGTGTTAAAAGTAAATAACAACGGGATCTTGGGCACACTCGCATGCCTGTTAGAGCATTGGCGTTGCTTTTTCTAACCTAAAAACGATTTTTTAATACTTACATCCTCATTATCGCAAGCCACCATATCCCCATAAGACACCTGATTGCAAAGGCAATATCTAGGTTCGTTGGGATCGTAGGTCCATTCTCCATCGGTGACTTCGGCATTTTGGGCAGCGACATCAATGGATGGTGATTCTGGAGCAGGGACGACCACTTGCGCGGCGGGTATTATAGGTGCCGACACTGCCGACGTTGCCGAAGAGCTGCTGGAGGTGTTGCTGCTCCATTTCCTGAAAATCATCATCAATGACATACGGGCCACACAAATAACAGTTTAAGGGCCGATTTTATCAACAGGCGCATTTTAACAAAGGCTTTGACCAATCAGAGCAGCCCGTTCAAGAACATGCATCTGTCAAAGTTCTCTGAAAACTATTGATTTCTCTTGAAGTTTATCTCAAAAAGGTTAAAAATGACATGTTTTATATACAAATCGACCATTATGAACCATCTAGTATCTTTTCCAGTCTGATTTTCCATCCTAAATGGATGAAAAATTGCATTTTCTTGTTTAATCAAAAGTTTAGCAATTGCTAATTTCAACCAATCAGATTCCGCCATAACTGTACATTTGATCGCTGGTTTTTTCTTCTGCTAAATGATAATGATGACAAAAAATTAGGGTTTTGAATAATTTTTTTTTTTTTGTGATAAATGGAGAGATCAAATATAAGTTTTACAACAAAACTGTTTTTGTTTTGTTTTTTTTCGCAATAATCCAAAAGTTATATCAAAATAAAAATGAGTTTTTGAATCCAGAACCGAAAACACGCCGACAGCTCCCGACCCGTGTGACGTACTTCATGAAAATACTTGTAACAGTTGTAACTAAAATGTATATTTGTTGCAACATAGGCGATGAATGAAGTTTCGAGCTTGAGACGAAGTCAACGATCGAAATAAATATCTCTTTGATTGGGCGAAATTAGATCACAAATCCCGGTAAGAAGGTACCGAATCCCAAATCAAATATGTACCGTTGAGGCGATCCGTTCGCCGAGATGGCGGGTGGCCGAGTGGCATGGTGGCCGACAACGCGGGACTGTTTTGTGGAATGTGCTGATGGGTGTTGGTTCGAGACCCTGCCCGTGCAATTACTTTTTTTCATTTTTTTTAACCAAAATATTGATATACGTTTTACTCATATTACACACATTTTTTGTATCATCGACGTGAATGTGTTTTTGAATCAAATTTTATTAGATGTTTTACTAGCACAACAAAAATTCCGAATAATTATACTTTTTTGGAATAATTTAATTTTGATACCGCTATCAGAGCAATAATTGGCGATTGATATTGACGAATAAACTTCACTTCCACTGACTGAATTCTCCACCACCTCCGGTACTTAGCTTTTGCAATATGTCAAGTAAAATGTCTAATAAAATTTGGTTCAAAAACACATTTAAATCGATCGTACAAAAAAATGTGTGTAATATGAGTAAAACGTATATCAATAAATATTTTGGTTAAAAAAAAAATGAAAAAAAGTAATTGCACGGGCAGGGTCTCGAACCAACACCCATCAACACCTCCCACAAAACAGGCACGTGTTGTCGGCCACCATACCACTCGGCCACCCGCCACCTCGGCGAAGGGATCGCCTCAACGGTACATATTTGATTTGGGATTCGGTACTTCTTTACCGGGACTTGTGATCTAATTTCAACCATTCAAAAAGATATTTATTTCGATCGTTGACTTCGTCTCAAGCTCCAAACTTCATTCATCGCCTATGTTGCAACAAATATACAAGAATAGTTTGATGAAAAGTGTCATCCAGCTTTAACGTTTTGCTTTCAATATTGATAAAATACTATTGGACGATATTTATTAATCTAGCCCGCAATACCCAATAGAAAGCTTTTGCTAAATAACAACCAATAGAAAAGCTTTGTTAAATTCTTTGTTAAATATGCATGTTGATAAAATCGGGCCTAAGAATGTTATGCTGTTGAATGGAGATCACTATAAACATTACACTCATGAATGCTTACTTCTGTTTTTTCTTATTATTAGCGTGGTCCTGTTGAATAGCTTGGATAGCTGTTTGGGCAGCCCCAGCTAGCTCTTTGCCAATATTGAACTCGTGTCCATGACCACCAGTATTGATGGCTTCGTATGAGGCTTTCAAACTTGCTGTTCTTCTGCCCTGTTGCATCTGAAAAAAAACGGATTAGAATAACGACCTTGAATGCTCTCGTTTGACGTAGAAACGAGGTATTTAAAAGATTGAAATTAAGCTGCTGCTACTCGACAATTTTGTTATTCTCGGGTATTATCACTAAGAAATGATTAAAACCAATTCGAGAATAAATTAATGTAAGCATCAAAATTCAACAACTCAGACTAATGATTTTAGTTACAAATCACACGATGAACATATTAAAATGCTGGTGATATGGATTCAAAAAAGAAACAGGTTGTATGAACACAAAATAAGTTTTTTTTTCTTATAAAGGTATGGCGACATGATTTTTTTTGTGATGAGCAATGTTTCGAACAGCTGCCATATTTTTGGGTATTTGTCTTGCACATTTTTATAGTGCATTTGAATAACTTTAATGCGATCTTCAACCGAATGCGACTCCATGAAAATCAATGGCAAATATTCAACTAAGAAAATGAGTCACCATCGATAGATCTATTGGTCCGAGAGGTGGCGTCAAATTTCACCGGACCATTATACTGAGGCTGGATTTTTTAGTGTAAGCTTTCGTGATAGTTGGTTAGAAAAAATGTCTATGTTAACCGATCCAGATCCTTGACCTGCTCAAGTCGCAAACACAATTGTTTTTCGGGTATTTTACTGAATTTGGAAATTTGCGGATAGTTGGTTGACGTAACACTTTTTCATCACGAAAAAATATATATATTTGGATTCCTTGGTCGATTATAGTGTGACTATGTGTCACACATAATACTTGAAACGAACCGTTTAGCGCAAATTACCATTTTTTGATATAAGTAGATGTTAGAAAAAAAAAATGAATATCGCATCGTGTATGAAACTTTGAACGCTGTGACTGCGGTGTGACTAAGCATAAAATGTGTCATCTTACGGAGTACTGTCAATTTGAATTCTTTTGTACTTGGTAAAATCGGTATATTAATTAAGGAAAGTTCAATCACAGGTAACTTGATTTCTTCAAATAGGAATGCCTAATTTTGTTTATACGGTTAAATGTAAAATTTGATAGCCTTTCCAAAGACATGACGTAGGATTGTCGATATCAGCCTCTTGTTTCCATTTTATTTCAAATTTTCTGCCAAATCGGTTTTTTGAAATAAAACGGAAACTACAAAGGACTAATATCGACAATCCTACGTCATTAGGAAGGCTGTCAAATTTTACATTTAATCGTAGAAACAAAACTAGGCACATTCCTATTTGAAGAAATCAAGTTACCTGTGATTGAAGTTTCCTTATTTAATCTACCGATTTCATCAGGTACAAAAAGAATTCAAATTTCACAGTACTACGAAAGATGACACATTTCATGTTTAGTCATACCACGATATACATTTTTTTCTAACATCTACTTGTATCAAAAATGGTAATTTGTGCTAAACGGTTCGTTTGCAGTATCATGTATACATGAAGTTACACTACAGGGTTACTGGTAACTCGACCACTTTCCTGCAGGAAGTGATAGAGGAACTCAAATTCAATAGATTTAACCCCCCATATGTAATTCATATAACCGATAGTTTTCGAGATAATTAACATTTAATATTTTTCAACGATATGTCCAAATTTTCACACTACATCCCAAATTTAGAAAAAACCCTGCTGTCGATTTTTAGTAATTTCCAATTCAGTTTTTTACTGACACATACGCAAATCTAATTTAGTATTTAAATGTGTAAACATACTAAACAGTTTCAAACTAAGTACATACAATTATTTAAAAAATAAAGAGCAAAATTTTTACATTCACTGTGAAAGAAAATTGTCTAGCTCAAAAAAAAGATACACAACCAGTCAAACAAATTATTTAAAAAAATTCCTTATCTGATGGCCTATTCCAAGGACGAGAATGACAGTACAACCACAAGTAACTATTTAACAAAATTTATCAACATAATACAGAATCATCAACAACATGATATTCCAGCATGATGGATGTCCAGCACATTACCGTATCACAATTCGGCAGTTGTTGGACAACACATACCCGAATCCCGCATAGAGAGGGGTAAACCCATCCCATGACCTGCGCGGAGCTCAGATCTGACACCTCTTGATTTTTACGTCTGGGGTCACATGAAGACATTGATTCACGAGACTCCAGTTAATACTGCTGACGAACTAAGGCAAAAAAATATCAATGCGGCGGAGGAGATGAAAGGAACTTTTTCAACACGAGTTACAAAACCGGAAGTGAGGAATCAAGGGCAACACATTGAGCAAGACCTCTATAAACTATGATTGGATTTAATTTGTTTTACTTTACTTCTAGTATGTAACTGAGTTATCAGTAATGATTGTACTGTCATTCGTTCTTTTTGAATAGGTGATTTTTATTCATTGCTGTTTATAATCTGAAAAGGTTATTAGTTAGGAAAGTTTTTTTAGTGATTTGTTCAACCGTTTGTATAATTTTTTTTGAGCTAGATAATTTTCTTTCACGGTGAATGTAAAAATTTTGTTGATTGTTTTTCAAATATTTGTAATTAGTTTGGAACTGTTTAGTATTTTGAAGCATTTTAATACTACGTTAGCTTTGTGTATGTGTTAGGTAAATACTAAAATAAAAACTATCAGAATCAACAACAGGTTTTTTTCTTAGTTTAGGATCTAGTGTGGAAATTTGGACATTTGGTTGAAAAACATTAAATGTGAATTATCTCGAAAACTATAGGTTTTCGGAATTACATATGGGGGGTTAAATCTGTTACATTTGAGTCCCTCTATCACCTCTTGCAGGAAAGTGGTCGAGTTACCAGTAACCCTGTATAATCGACCAAGGAATCCAAATACATAGAGGGTTCTATTTAAAAAAATGTAACTTTGACAAGTCACAATATATTGGACACCCTGTATAATGGAAAATATTTGGTAAGATAGATTTTATTGCCCTCTACATTTTTTTAATTGAGACATTTTTTCCTATCTCAAATAGCAAAGTAGTTATCGTTGATACACCCTCTACATGACCATGCCCGCAACTAACATGTTAAGTCACAGAAATTTTGCAGCTAGCCTATTTTTACGTGATGAAAATTTCATCAACTAACAATTTACTATCGATAATATCTCCGATAATCGTCCATATAGCCGTTTGACGATTTGTAATTAGTTCCAAGTGTACAGAGTGACATAGTTGTTGCAAATTTTTTCGCAACTTAAGCGCCCTCTGACGGCTATTTACCTCTGACAATTTTTCCCTACTTTCTTGTAATATTTCCGTTTGTATTGCAAATTTTCAGAGCTGTACATCATTTAATACGAGAAAAAAATTTCATATTTAACCCCCCATCTTTACTTTATACATCCACGGCGCAATTCTGACGTCCCACCTATCCCTATGTTGATATCTACCGAACCTGTAAATGACAAAATTTTTACTTTACCGGGTGACCTTTTTTTACGTAGCGAGCTCTTAAACTATTGTTTGGCAAGGGAAAGAATGCGAAGCAAAAGATTGCGGAGAAAAATAGGGTTGTTGTCAGATGTTCCGCTTGAAATATAGTTCACGATCTGCTATTGTCAGTATTTTTCTATAATGTTACTGAACGATAATAAAAATACTCTACATGACGTACTTTCATAACATGCATTGTTGCTGTATAATACATGTACCACAATATTTTCAATTAAAATATATATAGGGTGCCCCAATCAGAACGATAGGAAAAAAGTTAAATAGAACAACAACGGTTTGAGATATCAAATTGATTTTGGTTTTATTCTGAAGCTACATCCATGACATTATGTATGGAATAGAACATCATTTGAATGTACGCCTCGGGTTCGCTGGCAGTGCTTCAAGCAATTGGTCCAATTTCGGATGTAATTTTGGAACATTTACGGCGTTATAGCGTTGATGGCTACTCGAATATTGTTTTCGAGGGCATCCAAAGTGGTTGGTTTGTTGGAGTAGACCAATGGTTTCACCTACCCCTAAAGAAAATAATCGAGAGGTGTCCAATCACACGATCGCGGAGGCCAATCAATGAACGCTCGTCTGGTGATGATCCAGTCGCAAAACTTCTGTCGAACTTCGAGCGTTACGTCGCTTATGTGGCTCGTGGCTCCATCCTGTTGAAACCACATATCGGTAATATCGATGTTGTCGAGCTCTGGCCACAGAAATTCTTCCAACAGCGCTCAATAGTGTGGCGCATTGGTTGTAACGGTGTCTCCTTCCTCATTTCGAAAGAAATAAGGACCAATCATGCCGCCATGCCACAATCCGCACCACTCATTCAATTTTTTCGGGTACCGTACCACTTCTTCGGTTCGTCTTCGTCATTTGGATTGTTCACAGCCCAGTAATGACAATTCTGCTTGTTGACAGAGCCATTGAGGTAAAAATTAGTTTCGTCTGAGAAGATATGATGAGGGCCGAGTTCACGACGAAATGCGCGTTGCGTATTTACAATTGAGCGGGAATTTCCGTAGTACTTATTAATAATTTCCAAACGATCCGCAAGCGTGAAACGATCCATGACGAATTGTCAAACCTTACTGAATATTTTGACAGCTGGATGACGTTTGTACCTTTGTCAGCTGTCTATATATCCCTATTAGAAAACCTATCACTTCTATTGGGGCACCCGTTAGTTATTAAAGAACGACAGTATATTGACATGTAAAAGCATTTCTAATGTAACATTACCAATAAATATCTATCTAGGTCATACTTTGTCTAAATTATTTATTAATAATGGTTACCCTAAACACTTGGTTAACAGTATCCTTTTCAATTCAGAAAATAATAATTTACCACAAATTACTAATAATAACCATACGAGTAACATTGCCAATATAAATAATTCACAAGCTGAAAATTCTCAACCTACCACTATATATGCAAAACTGCCTTTTATTAAAGAATTAACTCCAGGACTGGTCAGGATTTTCAGAAGTGTAAACTGTAAAATTGCCTCAAAACCAGTTTTAACAATTAAGGCGGAGGTCTAGCAATGTATGTAAAAGATCAAATGCGTTACGAAATTTTTAATGTAGAAACCTCAACTTTCGAAATATTAGCATTATCGTTTAAATTAAATGGCTTAAAATTTATGGCTGCTGTCATTTATAGGCCACCAGGTTTCAGCAACATGGATAGTTTTTTTAGTGAGTTTGATGAGACAGTTGCCTTGTTGCACCTTACGTGTGACAGACTAATTTTGACAGGGGATTTCAACATAAATATGTTAAAAGTTGATAATTCACATGTCAAGTCTTTTTTAGATATACTAGAAAGTTATTCTTTAGTACAGACAGTGTCAGAGCCCACAAGAGTTGGATTGTCTAATGCATCTTTGTTAGACCTTATAATATGTTCTAATAATTTGACAATTGACAGTACCAACGTTGATTCAAATGTCGATATTGCTGATCATTTTTGGATTGACTGTTATTTCACTATCTGCTTAACAAAAACGGAACCCGAAGTCATTTATTATAGAGATTTGAAACGTATTAGGTTAGATGATTTCACAGAAGACCTACACAGAATTCCCTTCCAAGACATATATCACACACAAGGTATAGATGAAAAGTTGAGGTTATTTAATAATTTTATTATAGATTTATTTGATAAGCATGCCCCTATACGTCAGGTTAGGTTAAGGAAAAATAGAAAACCATGGGTAACTGATACTCTTAAGCTGATACAATCTATGAGAGATAAATATCTGAGAAAATTTAAACGCTCTCGCGATGCTGTCAGTTGGGATCAGTATAAAGAATGGAGGAATTATTACAACAACTCTCTAGTTCGGGAAAAAAAGCGTATTTGAGTCAAAAGTTATCAAAAGCGTCCAGCAAGGATAAGTGGCGCACGTTAAAGGGACTTACTAATGTATTCAAAACTAGTAAAAAAAACCTGCCTCAGCATCTATCTAATCCTAATGAGGTTAGCAATTATTTTCATAATATGTTAAACCATAATATTATTCCAGATACTGATACATTGAATAATTACATAAGCACCAAACATGAGAAAGCAAAAGAATTTTCATTCAAAATGACGACGATAGATGAAGTGGCGGATAAGCTGATGAAAATAAAGCCTAAAAGTGCTGGAGTCGATTCCATAGGAATCGATATGCTAATTTTTTGTTGTCCGTTTATTGTACCTGTCGTTACTCACTTAATAAATGTCTGTGTGGAAACGAATTCATTTCCAAATATTTGGAAGGCATCTTACGTTGTACCATTGATTAAAGTATTTAGGGGAAGATGGGCCACTAGATGCTAAGATCACGCGCCTAATTTTTGTTCCTCCTGGAGTGTCGCCACCTATATGAGCACAAATGTACCTCTACTGATACAACTTTGACAATATAACAACCATCGACTTTGATACGAATAAAGTACCCTACTTCCAACTATCTATCAACGCTACTTACTATTATCTCCGCCAGGTGTCGCTGACATTGGCAATTTGACATTTGACATAGTGATGGCAGTGTCATATTTCAATTGTTTAATATTCCGATGTTATTTGGAAAATTTGGGTCAACCACGATCAAAAAATATTGATTGATTGATTTCGATTTATTATCATCGTTTGTATTGAATTTTTCGCGATTTCGGGAAGCAAAATGGTTTACAGATGTTATTACTATAACTGTCCAAACAACAAAACTCGTAATCCAGAGATGTTCTTTGCTTTCCCAAAAGCAACAGCTATACGTGATATTTGGATCAAGAATAGTGGCAATGTGAATTTGTTCCAATATGTTGGAAAGTCTGACCCACTGCCAAAGCAATTAGGTGTCTGCGAACAACACTTCAAACAGAACTATATCCAGAGATCAGATACAAAGAAATTCTTGGTCAGACACGCAGTACCGTATGTATGAGTATAATTCAGGTAAGTGCCTATACCATTGAAACCAAACTATTGCCTTCTATTACTCATCTACATCACTAAAAACTTGAAGCAATACGCAAATTTACCATACTCTGCCATTTTCTTAAGCCTATGGGGCATTCCACCACAACAATTTCAAACATAACGCTTTTGTATCTTGACTGAACTTATATACTGCCCAGCACCAATGCATCAGCAGAAAGAGTCTTTTCTTCAATGGTCTAATGTTGAATGCCTCAAAAAACCCAGTGATTCATTCTGGTTATTAGGACGATGTTGATACCTAAAATGGATATTGGAAACACCTAAAAATGTTATTCCTACTCAAAATCAGCACCAGCTGACCAACTGCATCAAAATAACTAGGTATTTTTCAATAAATAAAACAAAAACTTTGTGAACACTTTTCAATAAACCAATGCCAGTAACATTTCTCAATGCAGTAACTCCAATTTCATGTTACAATTTAAGCTTGCTAAATATTATGGCAAACTGAGCAGCAAAATGAATTTCTTTTGAGAATTACTGATCCCAAGAATTTGGCAACAAACAGACAAGAGTGGTTCCAAGGCATGGCATAATCATTATAAAGATGTACGAGTGGCTGATTAATGGTCACTTTAGGTATACTATGCTCAAGCATTGATTAAGGTATTAACGCTCAAGCTAATGTGTGGGTTTATTAGTGTGAGTAACAGCATAAATCTGCCATACTTCTGGTATTTCGTTTTGTTTTGTTGACAGTCCAAGGTATCAATGGAGCATTCCAATGATCACTAAACTAGATGCTCGCAATTACAGCTATTTAGAACATGACAAACCGTATGGTCTCACTAAATTTCAGTTTAAAAAAAGTTGGTGAGAAAAATGCAGAAAAAAATGCTTGTTGTATTCTTAATTTCAAGTGGCTGAATCACGAGTGAATACACCTTCCTTTTTTTTCTTGTCAGAAAAAGTAAAAAACATGTCTACTTCTTTATTTCACTCAAAAATTACTGGGTGATACAAATAATTGGCCTGAACATTTTTTTATAATTTTATTTTATGTAAAATTAATACAAAAGAACAAGCATGTGTAATGTAGAATATCCTTGTTACATGATATTTATGTCAAGTCAATTTTTCCATGTTGTTATGTGAAGCGAGAACAATCTATCAAAAAAAAAATAGTTTTAGAGATTAGAAAGAACCATCCATCCTGTTTTCGCCCATAAAAGCAAACTATACCTACTAAAACAGCCCTTATTTTGTTACAGGTTATGCACTCACAAAGAAGAAATGATAAACCACTACAGGTATGGATTATCGTACTGTCAGATGGTGCTATATCATGTGCTCATTGCACTTGTATGGCAGGATTAAGTGAAGTTTGCAGCCACATAGCAGCAGTTCTTTTCTTCCTTAAAGCACGTCCTAAAAGTGTCGGCCAACAAGAAAGCTATATATACATATTCTAAAAAAAAAGTTGGCATACACAGAGTTGAAGTATCATATTGTTATACATAACAAAATGACAAGAATTTCTGAGACATTAAAAACATTGTTATAGTTTATAGCTACTTCTAATATAATTAGGGACACTATTGTATGATTTAGCTACATTATATGAGAATCATCTATCAAAAACTGCATTTTTTGTTTAGGCATTGTTAGTTTCACAGAATTCCTAGTAATTGTGAGGATATAATTTACATATATCTAGTATAAACTTATGTGAACAATATAAATGCATTTGAATATGATGTACAGTTGTGTAAAAAATATTGAGACTAATCAAGGGGAATTTGAGATGGACTAACTCTAGCAATACTACGAGTGGTTTCTATCTCTACTGGGTGAAGTTGCGTCTTCTTTTGTAAATGCTGGAATATGTAAGTGACCTCCTAGAACTTCAACTGAGTCTCTAATTAAAAAACCTCTATCTGCTAATATTATGTCACCAGGTATAATTAAATTTAAAAAGCCACAATTTTCTGTTAGATGCTTGTCACTTGTCCTTCCACCATAACCATCGAAAATGTAATTCCCCCACTTCTCCATGAAATACCTTACAATGGGCTAACATTCACCATATGTCACTCAGGTACAAATATTATTTAAAGAAGATTCTACAACTTTTTCAAAATATTGTGGATGTCTTATTAAATATTAACTTATTTATTTGTTAATTATAGTAGGATATTCCAATTTGCAATTTTTTAGTTTATCAATGTAACATGAAATCTCACGTTTTTTAAGTAAATAAGTGTAAATTTTAATAAATAGCTCAAAATTGTACATGGTGAGTAAACAAATTTTTCGAATTTGAGTTTTTTTTTCAGTTTTTTGCATTTTCTGAGAAGATTTTCTATAGTAATGTATATTTTTTTTACACCATCAGAAAATAGAGATTTCAACGAACGAAAGGCTCCCAAAGTTTTTGAAAAAATCTGATATTTTGACGCGAGAATTTGTGATTGAAAAATGGGGTGCATTTTTTATCTTAAGGTCAAATAAGGCGAAAAAATAAATATTTTAAATCAAATAAATTACAGTGTATTTGGGACATAATAAGGGAAGTATTCACCAAATTTCGTAAAAAAAATATTTTTTTTGAAAAAGATAAAAATAAAGGACCAAAAACTTGGTTTTTTGAATTTTTCACCAAAATTTTGAGGTTATGTGAAAAAATTGATAACACAAGAGTTGTAGATCTTTTTATTACCTACATCTTTGCCATTAAACTTTTTTCCATAGGACTTGTAGTTTTGCCAGAAATCAAGATAAACCATTTTCTACCCTTAAAAGCTCACCCCCTCCCACTTCCCGATCTCGAATCGACCGTAATTTATTTTTCCGTTTATTCTTATCATATTCTCCTCCTTTTCTAATGAGTTTCATCCTACTGTAATTTTTTTTCACTTTTTATTATTTTTGAAGGCTTCGGCACTGGACTAAGACAGCTTTTAAAGCAAATGTTGAACTCAGCATGTCAGTCCCGAGATGTATTATCTGTGGTTGTTAAAAATGAAACAAAAATTGTAAAGAAAGATGCAACTGTTTATCATTTAGAATAATAAAATTTTTGAAATGTATCCTGTTTCATTACCTCATCGATACGTTTATGGTTAATTATAATAATAACGTTTAAAATTATGAAGTAATGTGATTATTAAGAACATCATTTAAAATCAAATTTGTTAGCAACATCAGACATGAAATTTGTTTTGAATAAACATAACTATAATATGTGCACAGACAATTACTCTTATGTAAATTATAGAGGGATTTTGACATCACTGAATGGTGTTTCACTCATTGCCCTTCGATACACTGAATTATATACTGTTCAGAACAAGCCTTAATACATCGAAGAAATATATATATAATAAATACATAGGAAAATATAACTAATAGTTTTTCATTCAATAATCTTCTGGTGTGTGCAACAATCAATGGTGCAACTTAACAATCATCCAATGAGTGTTTTTGAGATAGTCACCCTGTTTGATAAGATACAAATTAATCACACTATGTTAAGCAAAGTGCCATTTGAAATACATATTTTCACCTCTCTGTAGCTAGACACCATTTCATGTTACATATTTGGAAAAAAAGTATGAATGTGGGTATAAGCTATTGATATGAAATATTTTCATTTTGATTGTGTGAGAAGCATACCCTATAATAATAAATAATTCATTTTAACTCCACCATTTATTAAAAAATATATGGATAGATAACATGAGCATTTATTGGTGCTGTTAGTATACACAGTACGTGGAGTAAAGTCAGCACACTCTTCGCCTCCTGGTATCGGTCTGCCTCTTCTGTCTCGAATGCTTGGGAAGCTGGAGAATTTTTTCCACACCTATAATGACAAAAAGGAAGCATTTTGAAATAGTGCGCAAATTATTCGAATAGAGAAGTGAATAGTCATAATGTACCTATTCCAGAAACTCAACTTTTAGGTTATGTCAAAAAATGAATGTATTAAATGATCCATTTTTTGAACTTGCCTATATGTACATAGGTATACAACTAGCAATTATTACCTACGGATGGATGTTTTTGCTACTTTAACATAATCCACCAAAGGTTGGCCACTACAACTTCATTACTTCTATATACTTCACAGATAAAACTTCCAAGTAAGAAATGCATTATTTTGGAGTATCAAGTGATAAAAATGCAGTATGACTATAACAACTATCGCTCTAGTGAATGTGATAACTCATGGGATAACTGTAATTGGCGAATAAACGTTTTTTTTTGCTGTTTTCAATATGCATTCAAGTTTTCATCATGCATTATCTCATGAATTACATCATTTTAATTGACAGATGTGCTTACCTGACAAAAAAGGTTCCTTAAAAAACACATCACAACAACAATTATGGTGAAAATGTCCAAGAACTTGTAAAAAACAAATAAAAGTCCTCAATTTCATATGGCGGTATACCGACAACAAGGTTATCAACCGCTGTCAGCTGATCGTTTGGAATTGGAACACAAAGCATATTTTCGAATGTTAGGTTCACCGACGATCCCGACCGACCCGTCGGTGGTTAGGTATGGGTCAGCCATGGTCATTGGCACTTCAAGGTCGTATTTTTATAGCTGGATGCTCCTTTGCTCCATCTATTGGGCATATTTATTATAAAGGATTCAGGAATTTTTGAAGCTTCTGAGATTTGCCCAGAGGGCGCCAGGTGACGGTGTCGTGGTTTCTATGAGAGTGAGTGAGATAGACTAGAGTGAGTGAGATAGACTGCGAGCGCGCGATTTTACTGTGTGGTTGTTCATCTTCCCCTAAATACTTTAATCAATGGTTGTACCTATACCTAAGACGAGCAGCCCTCGCGATTTTAAAGATTTAAGACCCATCAGCATCCTCCCAACGCTATCCAAAGTAGCGGAAAAAATTTTTTGTGAGCAATTATCTAATTATCTCAGAGATAATAACTTATTACCGGCCTGCCAATCTGGCTTCAGAGCTCAACATAGTTGTGCGACTGCTTTACTCAACGTTGTTGATGATATAATCAGTGCAATAGATAAAGATCAGGTTACGGCTCTTGTATTATTGGACTACAGTAAGGCATTTGATAGAATTAACCATTCTTTATTGCTTGCAATACTTCAGTACATTGGAGTTACCGAAAGTTCAGTTAGTCTTATGCGTAGTTACTTGAGTGATAGAAAACAAATTGTTAAAATAAACCGCGAGCTATCTTCTCCAGCTAGTATCACTTGTGGTGTGCCCCAAGGTTCTATATTGGGACCACTCCTATTTTGTATCTATACGTCTCAGCTCCTTAACTGTCTAAGATACGCTAATGCACACTTATACGCAGATGACACCCAAGTTTACTGCTCTTTTCCGCAAGAAGAGTCAGCCAATGCGTGTAGCTTGCTTACCAGGGATTTGAATACTCTATCTCGTATCTCTAAGGAACACTGTTTAGAGTTAAATCCTCAAAAGTGCTCCGTTCTACTTTTCGGCAGGAAAAAGTCTAGGAAAAGGGTCTTAGATAACAAGTTTCTGGTTAACATCCACGGAGAGCCTTTGCCAATTGTGGATTCAGCTAAAAACCTTGGGGTAACATTGGACACGGAATTACGATTTTCTAGCCACGTCAGTACGTGCGTTGGCAGAGCGTTTGCGAAGATGAAGGTAATTTATGCTCAACGAAAAATATTAGAACAGAGCACTAAAAAGCTTTTATGCGATTCTCTCGTACTTTCTAATTTCAATCACTGTGACGTGCTATATAATTCATGTATTACCAAGAGAGATGCTGGCAGAATTCAAAGAATTCAGAATTCTTGTCTTAGACTGATCTGTGGTATTAAGAGAAGGCAACGAATCTCAAGCAAATATAAAGAAATAAATTGGTTGACTATGTCCGAACGTAGAACATTGCACTCTTTAGTTTTATTTCATAAAATTGTAAAAAATAAAGTTCCTTACTACCTACATAATAAAATAAGATATCGCTCTGACATTCACAGTGTAAACGTCCGGTATAGAAATCAGATATCTCTTCCTCAACATAAGACAGCCATTTTTACAAGGTGCTTCACATATGTTATTTGGAAGCTTTATAACAACTTACCTTGCGAAATGAAATATTTGTCTCTGCATACCTTCAAATACAAATGTAGAATATTAATAACGAATCGCGCAAATCATAATTCTGTACTGTAAACATTAATTATTTATAGCTCTTTCTGTTCTATTCCGTTGGTTTACTTTGCTTACCTTAGATTAATTTAGTGTAATTAGTTATAGGAAAGGTTGAGTGGAAGATCAGTTGATCATTGTATGATCTCTACTGAACTCCGCCTTTTGATATGTATTTACATGTCAATAAAGTCTGTTATTATTGTTTAAAACAAAAAAGTGCAGCCCGGGCTCCGACACACCGGGCTGCTGTTCCATTACCCAATGACTACTCCTCACACCGTGAGGTGAGCAATCACTGGGTCCGCGAATCGTGCGCCCTAAGTAGACGAAGGGACCCAAGGATGACTGCCTTCTGCATTCTGGCGGCTAAGATGTGCGCCGCCGCACGGCACACCGGTATTTTGCGCAGTGCAGAGAGCAGCGTATTCCTCATTCCACCTAGGGATCCAATGACCATAACCAGCAGACTTACAGTGTAGTCTGGCCAGAGCCTGCGAAGTTGTCCGAGCAACTCCTGATATTTGGTCCGCTTTTCCTCCTCCTTAGAGACGATGTTCACCTCGGCAGGCGCCGAAAACTCAATAACGAACATCGTCCTCTGTTGGTGGTCGAGAAGGACTATGTCGGGCTTGTTTGCCTGTACAAGCTCGAGCGTGGGGAACGAGTAGTTCCAGTAAATCCGGCATCTCTCGTTCTCCACAACGGACTCTATATCCCCTGGAGCGTATGGCAGCACCGGTGTCTCATCGATACCGTATGAGTGCCTCAAATGATAGTAGAGCACTCGTAGAGCCGCGTTGTGCCGATGGACGTAAGCCGTCCCAGCGTACGTCTTACACGCCGACAAGAGATGCATAAGCGTCTCTGGCGCCTGTCGGCAAGCTCTACAAAGGGTGTCGGGTACATCTACACCCATAACCCTTTTACGGTACACCAAGGTGTTGAAGACACCGTCTTGGCAAGCCATTATAAAGCCCTCAGTCTCCGACTTCAACCCACTAGACCTTAGGAAAGAGAAGGTCAACTGCTCAGACAAGCCATGCTCTTCCAGATGTTTGTAGAAGATTCCATGCATTGGCTTATCTTTATGAAGTCTTAAAAGGAAGTCGACTTCGGCAGTTTTAAGGTGGGATTTTAATTCTGCGGGAGCAAGTTCCGTAATGGACTGCTGACACCTCCGCTTGAAGTCGAGTGTGAGGCTGAGCTCCTCGGCTGCTCGTTTCGCTGCGCTAAAAAGAAAGGCTCCTTTTCCCGCATTCTCGTGCTCTCGCACAAAGCGGATCAGGGAATCGGTGCTGTTCGTTACATAGCAGGCAGTGGCCAGTACTACTCTGTTGTGCAGACGCTCCAAACTCAATAGTCCACGCCCTCCCAGGTGTCGCGGGAGGTATATTCGCGGGACAGAGGACTTAGGATGCAGGCTTCTCTCCATATTCATCCTTTTGCGGGTCTTCGTGTCGATTTCCTTCAGCTCGTTCACTTTCCAGTGTACAGCACCAAAGGTGTATAATAACAATGGGACCGCAAGCATGTTTGTGGCAGCGACTTTGTTCTTGCCGGACAGTTCTGACGACCAGATCTGCCGGAGTCGGTGCAAATACTTGCGGCGGAGACACTCTTTAACCAATGCTGCCTCTTGGACATGACGCTGCGCCACTCCAAGGTAGGTATAAGTATCTCCGGCATGCAGTTGTCGCAAGATGCTCCCATCAACGAGCTGTTCCTCATCTCCACTATCTCCGCTTCGTCCTTTCTTGAGATGAACCAATGCACATTTGTCTGTCCCGAACTCCATTCCGATAGCATGACTGTACTCCTGCACCACCCTCAGCGATTGTTGTAGTTCGCGTTGGCCGGAGGCATAAAGTTTTAAGTCATCCATATAAAACAGATGGGTGACCTTGTGCCTCCGGTTATTGGGCGTGCCACAGCTGTATCCTTTAGTATTTCTCAGCGCTATGGACAGAGGCAAAAGTGAGATGCAAAAGAGCAAGGGACTCAAGGAGTCTCCTTGGAAGACACCTCTTTTCAATGACACCAACTCTGTCTGAACCCGAGTTTCACCTGATGTTATGGTAAACCGGGTCTTCCAGAGCGACATCAGTTGTTTGATGCATCCCACTATCTGATTATCCACCGAAAGACATTCCAACAGCCGCACAATGAGGTCATGAGACGTGCTGTCGAATGCCTTGCGATAGTCAATCCAGGCCATAGAAAGGTTTCGCTTGTACTGCACGGAGTCCTGCGTGACACATCGGTCAATCAACAGGTTCTCCTTGCAGCCAGCTACTCCTTTCTTTGACCCTCTCTGTTCATACACGTCGAGAAATACAGGATTCACAGCTTGAAGGATACGCATGTACAAGATTCTGGTGAAGAGCTTGTAACACGCGTTCAGACATGCTATTGGCCTGTAGTTTTTGGGATCAGACAAATCTCCGGTCTTCGGGAGAAGCACGGTTCGACCCTCGACAAACCAAGCCGGAATTGGCTGCTCCTGATTTAGCCACGAGTTAAAAACTCTAGCTAAATGCCGGTGGCAACTGGGGAATTTTTTCCACCAGTAGGTGTTTATGCCATCCGGGCCAGGAGCTGCGAAATTCTTTGCGCCTCGTAAGGCGTCAAGAATTTCTTCCGTGTTTATCGGGTGACGCAGTACATTCAAGTTAGGAGTCTTCCTACAAACGGACTCGAACTGCGCCAAGGCCGGAGGCCTGTTATTATATGTTAAAAACAAAAAGGTGCAGCTCGGGCTCCGACACACCGAGCTGCTGTTCCATTACCCAATGACTACTCCTCACACCGTGAGGTGAGCAATCACTGGGTCCGCGAATCGTGCGCCCTAAGTAGACGAAGGGACCCAAGGATGACTGCCTTCTGCATTCTGACGGCTAAGATGTGCGCCGCCGCACGGCACACCGGTATTTTGCGCAGTGCAGAGAGCAGCGTATTCCTCATTCCACCTAGGGATCCAATGACCATAACCAGCAGACTTACAGTGTAATCTGGCCAGAGCCTGCGAAGTTGTCCGAGCAACTCCTGATATTTGGTCCGCTTTTCCTCCTCCTTAGAGACGATGTTCACTTCGGCAGGCGCCGAAAACTCAATAACGAACATCGTCTTCTGTTGGTGGTCGAGAAGGACTATGTCGGGCTTGTTTGCCTGTACAAGCTCGAGCGTGGGGAACGAGTAGTTCCAGTAAATCCGGCATCTCTCGTTCTCCACAACGGACTCTATATCCCCTGGAGCGTATGGCAGCACCCGTGTCTCATCGATACCGTATGAGTGCCTTAAATGATAGTAGAGCACTCGTAGAGCCGCGTTGTGCCGATGGACGTAAGCCGTCCCAGCGTACGTCTTACACGCCGACAAGAGATGCATAAGCGTCTCTGGCGCCTGTCGGCAAGCTCTACAATGGGTGTCGGGTACATCTACACCCATAACCCTTTTACGGTATACCAAGGTGTTGAAGACACCGTCTTGGCAAGCCATTATAAAGCCCTCAGTCTCCGACTTCAACCCACTAGACCTTAGGAAAGAGAAGGTCAACTGCTCAGACAAGCCATGCTCTTCTAGATGTTTGTAGAAGATTCCATGCATTGGCTTATCTTTATGAAGTCTTAAGAGGAAGTCGACTTCGGCAGTTTTAATGTGGGCTTTTAATTCTGCGGGAGCAAGTTCCGTAATGGACTGCTGACACCTCCGCTTGAAGTCGAGTGTGAGGCTGAGCTCCTCGGCTGCTCGTTTCGCTGCGCTAAAAAGAAAGGCTCCTTTTCCCGCATTCTCGTGCTCTCGCACGAAGCGGATCAGGGGATCGGTGCTGGTCGTTACATAGCAGGCAGTGGCCAGTACTACTCTGTTGTGCAGACGCTCCAAACTCAATAGTCCACGCCCTCCCAGGTGTCGCGGGAGGTATATTCGCGGGACAGAGGACTTAGGATGCAGGCTTCTCTCCATATTCATCCTTTTGCGGGTCTTCGTGTCGATTTCCTTCAGCTCGTTCACTTTCCAGTGTATAGCACCAAAGGTGTATAATAACAATGGGACCGCAAGCATGTTTGTGGCAGCGACTTTGTTCTTGCCGGACAGTTCTGACGACCAGATCTGCCGGAGTCGGTGCTTATTATTATTATTATTATTATTATTATAATCTTTTTTCTAAATTAAAGGACAAAGTACCCTAGCTTAGCTTAACCAATGTGGTTTATAGTATCCCTTGCAGTACTTGTAACTCAGTATACATTGGTCAAACTTCCAGGTCCCTAAAAGGGAGGCTTACCTCTCATAAAAGTGATGCCAGACTTTACCCTCACAGGTGTACTTTGGCTTCACATGCTAATCTTCCCAATCATACTATTGATTATAATTCTGTTAAAGTTTTGGCAAGTGAGTCAAATTTAAAGAAAAGATGTTCCCTTGAAATGGCACATATTTTTCAATGTGACAATTGTATTAATAAAAAAACTGATATTAACAGCCTCAGCCTAATTTATTCATATCTTTTGAATTGTGAAAAATATCGTATTGATAATCCTGTGGAGAATTCATCAATTTAAATGTAATACATATAAAATTAATTTACACCACATATATCATTTAAATTTTTCCCCTCAATGAATAATTTCACATTATCACTACAATTCTTGCTATTAACGCATATTTAATTCTTCTTTTTCTACCTTTTGATATATTAATTGCTATCCACGTATATTTCATAAAATTACATACATTAAAACATTTTATCACATCACATCATTCTGTTTGACACTGTATAGTGATACTTTGAATCACCCTATACGTAAATCCCTTCCACAAAAATTTTAACATAGATTGCGCATGCGCCAAAATTAGGCAAATGACAATTGACAAATGAACAAAATTTGAATTTCCCCCCACTAACCTATTTCCGCTCAGACACGTGTGCTTGACCGTTTCGATAAAGACGTAATTGCCGGCACGCAAAATAATCATCGAACGGACATTTTACGATTTTATTAAGATTTTAACTTTTAACAGTAAACTGTGTAATGTTTTTCGTAAATTTCTGTGCCTGTATAACGTGCTTCATGCAAGATATGTGTTGTTACTTGCTCTTTTGGCTTGTTTTATAACATCTTCCAGCAACATCCTCACAAACTTTTGTAAGTAAAAACTTTTCAATCTTAATTTTTCTAATGTTGCTGATTGCTAAATTGTCTTTGTAGCCCTGAAGAAGGGATCAAATGATCCCGAAAGCTTGGAAATAAGAGTTTTAAGAGTACACTTCGCTGTTTATTTGCCGCTACCCAGCCATCTAGCTTGAGTTTTGTATCTAGGTATCTATAAATATTTATAATAATAAATAATAAGGTTTGAAAAGTATTTGAGATAATCTGCTACTTCCGGCAACGCCGTAGGCTGTCGTCCGCTGAATCGCTTGCCCAAACGTGGGCCCCTCCCCCCCCCCTTCCCTTCCGCCTCATCTGTCTCTCTCATTCCCTACCTACTCGAACAATACATGTTTGTTTATCCAGTTTCAACTAGGATTAGAAATACATTAGCTGTAAAGTATAAAGTACCTGTTGGGTGGCGGCGATGGCTTGGGAGGCGGCCGCCGCGATGGCGGGCCCCGCCCCCAGCGAGTACCCCGCGTTGTAACCGGCGATGGCCGCCGTGGTGACGGGCATGGCGGACGCCGCCGCCCCGGCGGACGCGGCAGCCGCAGACTGCACCGCGTGCCTGCTCTCCACCAGAGGGGGCGGTACGACGGAGGCCGCCGCCACCGCCTGCCGTTTCTCCGCGTACGACGGCACGCCCGCCGCCGAAGCGGCCGCCCCCAGAGACTCGCCCCCCATCACGCCGCCGGAGGATGAGGACAACGCCGCCACGACGCTGTCGCGCCGCTTCTCGCTGCGCGGCCGGTTGTACCTGAAACTGACGTCACGATCAATCGTAATGGTGGCGGTTTGCCAGGACGATACATGACAATAAAAACTAATACAGGAAAACGCGTAACAACAGCTCAATGTTCGGCATAAAACATTTTAACTTATCCACATTCAAAAAAAAATCCTCTCTATGTATGTCATAGGCGTAGTTAAGTCCCTAAGTCTGGGGGGGCTTAAGTCCCTGGATCTGGGGGGCTCAAGTTCCCGCACTAGATACAAAGATTTAACAGAACGAATTATTTTAGGATTTTTGGGGGGCTAATTTCATTCTTGGGGGGGCTAAGCCCCCCGAGCCCCCACCTAACTACACCTATGATGTATGTGCCAAAATTGATCACCATTTGCCATCAGGTATAAAAAACATAAACAGCATTTATCGTTTTAAAAAATGCTTAAAATATTCCTCATAGAGGGTGACCCACCACGTTTAAGACTCGCAATATATCGGAACTGGGCAGTAGTAGCGAATGATAATTTTGGGGGTGTAAATTAGAGCAAATATAGTATCTTTTCTTATTATTGTGTCACCCAATGAGGTAGGAAGGAACACAAAAATTCACAAATATACAGAGTATCCATTAAAAAATTTGAATCGGACGTCACGTGATCAAAAACAAATACCTCATTGAGTGACACAGTAATAAGAGAAGATACTATATTTGCTCTAATTTACACCTCCAAAATTATAATTCGCCTATACTACTGCCCAGTTCCGATATATTGCTTGGCTTAATCATCGTGGGACACCCTGCATACAATTGCTACTATAATTTGATAGAATTTTATAGCAGGTAGGTAATATAGGTCCTTACCACATTTTTTTATGTTATCTGTCGTCAAGGGCGTAGCTAGGATTTCATTTAGGGGTGGCAGACAGGGGTATTAGTAACATCAAGGGCGTAGCGAAGGGGAGGTGAAGATGAAGAATTCTTATGACACTGTTTTAAATAAGTGTGTAAGTAAATGTCAGTAGTAGTTGATATTGACAGTAGTCCAGAAGGAGACGTTATACGTCACGTAACTCTGACGTCATTTCTGTCAATGTCAGCGTTCTGTTTCTGTATCTGTATGAAGGTTTTATGTTGGAATGGCGATAACAGACCTCAGTAAACGTAAAATGCTCAAACCCAAACGCTATAAAACGCTTAAACAATCCTTATTGATGATAAATCGGCGTAACAAATC
This sequence comes from Callosobruchus maculatus, assembly GCA_951848785.1. NCBI lineage: Eukaryota > Metazoa > Arthropoda > Insecta > Coleoptera > Chrysomelidae > Callosobruchus > Callosobruchus maculatus. Next base: position 12,027,423 of record CATOUR010000071.1, read on the forward strand.
ACAAAAGTACAAAAAACCTACAAACTATTTTTCACATATGCTACATGTCATATACATAAAAGTTGTTTGGATACAGGAACTATGACCAACCACAACAAAATAGCCTTCTGTGAAGTATTCAGTGATGTAGCGTATTTGTATCATCTATTGTCAGTTATTTGTATTGGAAAGACCTTTTTTGGTTTCTGTATACAAGGAAAAGTAGAAAAGAATATGTTTGCTTCCCTTAAGGTTCCCTTTTCTCTAGTCACATCTTTTTCCGCCACAGGTTATACCACACTGAAAGCTTCATTATTGAAAACTTCCAACTGGTGTATTGGCAAACAATTTGACATTTCTATTTAATATCAATCAGTGACATTTATTCAACATTACACTGGGAAGTAGTCAAAGACATCAAACCAAAAGCAGGCAAATTCTTATCAGCAAAATATTGCTCCAGCGTGGATGTAAGATATAAGGGAATCTAAACAAAGAAAAAAATCGATTGCTTACAAAAATCTCCTGGAGATTTAGACCAGGAGTTGGAGCAATGCTGCAGAACCTGTAGATGAGTTCCAATGGCACTGCCCCCCCCCCCTGCCTGTACCTGGCTACGCCCTTGTTTATCATCTGTGGTTTTGCTCTTAGCTTTAATAATTTCAGATCCTAATTTTATATTAGTTATACTTCTACTATACTGTATGACTTTTTATATCCTTATAGGGTTTGTATGGATGAAAGCCTAAATGAATAAATACAACTATAACAATGAAATATTCATTTAAAAATGTTCAATAACTATCCTGCAAACTATTCTCCATTCTCTTTTGTACACTTGAATCCCTTATTTGAGAAACCCCACATGTCCATAAATTTGACATTTCGACTGTTCATGAAAACTGACCTGTCTTTGTATTATTATGTCATTGTAATTCAGATTACTAACCAAATAAAATGATTTACAAAAATCATGGACATGTGTTTCTCAAATAATATCAAAGTCGTTAAATAGCCAACTACTGGTGACACGGCTGAAGATGTTCATGAAATCTGATCTGTCTTTGTATTAAATATTTATTTAAACTGGTTCAACAACTATCGTCCAAAGTGTTGTTGAATACACCTTCCCCACTGCAAATTTAAGCAGTAGTGCTATGAGAAGAACTGTCTTTATGTATTGACCCCCTTAAGTTAATCTACGACAATATAGCAACTCAATTCGGTATGCCTCCAACCCCCCACAATTATTCTTATTCATCCTGTCCCCTCATATGTATTCTTAACTTACTTTTGAGTTCATGCATGCTGTATTTATTATTCATCCTAAGAAACTTCAAAGAGTTTCATTATTAGAACTTAATCTACTCATTACGGATATGAAAATCTCATCATTTTTGATAATCTGTTCAGTGTACCCATCACAAAGTTGTTGAGATCTAAATCTGACTCAAATCTTCATTCTCTCAGCCCCAATTCTGGATGATGGACCCCCCTATAGGCCCATCATCTGGAATTGGTCTATGAAGTTTATGGTCACGCTAACAAACAATTCAAATATTATAAATCACTTTAGATTTATGCTATTGACACTTTTTTTATGTTATTGGATAGCTTGTTACATGTTATATCAATTATATTTATTAGAGAGTTGTTTAATGTAAATAAATTAAACAATCATTTTAGTAAGAATTAGGTATTTAGATACATCAAAGACATAGATGCCACATAAAAGAATTATTGGTAATAACTTTTAATATTCAAGATTCATCAATACAATTTATTGAAAACTTCCTGTAATGACATATTACTTTGACATGTAAATAAAAAGTAGCCTCCTCATAATCAAACCAGTTATTAAAGTCAAGCTTGTAAATTATTGTTTCATTGATAAATCAAACGAGGAATAGACAGACTACCATATTTTACCTTTCATATCGATTCTCTTTCTGTTGTAAAGATGACAAACTTGATGTATTATTTGGTGTATCCAACTCTAAAGAACGCTTCTCTAACACTTCTGTTATACCTTTGTTATCTGCTTCCAATTCACATTTAAATTTGTGAAGTTCTGAATCCAAACGCCTCAGATACTTATCCACTAAGTCATACATTTGACTAGCCAGCTGTACCTAAATATCATCATCAGATTTTAGATTAGCATTAGAAGATAAAATATTATTGATGATGAATAAATAAGTAAAAACCTAATGAATGAAATGGACTACGAATTAGGCAAGAATATAAACAACACTTTTTTAGGTCTACTTATACCTATTATTTATACTTATTGATATTTGTTCAACAGTTAATCTGTCTACTTTGTTTCTTGTTGGATGAAAGATAGAGCTGTGAATATAAAATATAATACAAATTTAATGCAACTAATATGTAAAAAAACAAATAGGTATATGAAATGTAAACAAACTAATGTACCCTACAGTAAAAACTTCACTGTATGACAAACCTTACCTTCTCATCTGCTTCTTCTAGATTTTTATAATATTCTTTCCTAATAGCTTGAAACTCGCCATCAACATTTTGAGGTAACTGATCAGGAGGGTAACGTTTACAATCATTGAAAAATATTTTTACTCGTTTCTCTAACTCATCCATGTTATCTTGAAAAACATTAATTAGATTATTCAACTCTCTCAGCCTTAATTTATTAGAACAATTAATCATGTACTTTCTGAGGAAATAATCTTTGTAAAACAAACTAGGTATAATGAAATTTTGGGTCATAAAGACACAGTTCATTGTCAGGTACAAGCATATTACCTCGAGAAAAAATGATATTGGAGCAGTACTTACTGTGTATAGTCAAATCCATTTCCCTCATATCAGTAAATCTATCCCTCAGTTCTTGAGGTAGATGTTCAATCACTGAAAAAAGTGTATTTTTAAATAACCCGCTTGCATTTGATGCGCTTGCGTCGAAAAATATATACTCACTTTCCAGGTAATCTTCCAAATACAACATAACTTAAATTTGTAGGTATTTAAAAATACTGAAATATAAATCACAGATAATACTTTCGGAATTTATTTGAAAAACAACAAAATTCACAAACACGTTTGTCTATGACACTCCTTCTACAAAATGTCAGCCATTTGCAATTTTTAATACCAACTTGTAGGGTTAGAACAAAACCTCCCTAAAAATTGACAATTGACAAATTACTCACAAGGCGCCACAATTTGAAATTCGAATTGAGGCAAAAGGTTTGCCGATTTTTCTGCCGTAGCCTTCGATTTTGAATATTGTAGCGCTCCCTTTCACAATTTTTCCAAAAACAACATTTTTGTGATCCAATTCTTCCAAAGCGTTCAGAGAAATACAAAACTGAGAATTATTTTCTGTTTTATATTGCATTCTCTTCATTGACAATACTCCTACAATAGTATTATATTTGTTTCAATTGAATTAAAAATGATGTAGGTATGATATTTTATAACCAACCTGCTTTAGTATGTTTTAGGACATGATTTTCTTCTTGAAAACTATCACCATATACAGAAACACCTCCTCTTCCAGTGCCTAATGTTATATCGCCGGTTTCTAAATATTTTCCCCTGATGATACTGTGTACAAGACAATTTTTATAAGTTAGATTTGAGGCGCCTTTACAAATTTCTAGGAAATTCTGCACTGTCACAGGGACAAATTCAAAGTACAATTCAATGATTATACGGCCTAGGTACTCTCCTTTATCAACTTTAAAGTCCATGAAACATCTGAAAATAGAGTTTTTAGAGCAGTAATATAAAAATCGGTATAATAATTTTTGATTCATGGTGATGCAGTGTTATTGTTTTACCTTGGTCTTGCCACTGGTTGAGGTGATAGTGGTAGCCCCTCACTAATTGATGGTTGAGCTGCTAATGTTTTATCTTTATCTTCTTTATCCAAAATAACAAACGGAAACTGGCAACTATGTATTATGTTGTGTAGCATTCTATGCCACTCTGCCAATAGAGCAGCTGTAGGGTACCTTGACACCTGCAATATTGATCATAAATTTTTCAAGAAGTATCAAAGGACAATTTTGATTATTTTCAAACTTACTGCAGACACTAGTCTTTCATAAATTTCTTTATTATGTTCAACTATTTTATGCATATGATATTCATGTCCTCTCCAAAACTCCAATCTTTTATATGCATCTTTGTTGAAAGTGTCCACTCTGCCCTACAACATAATACAGTTGGTGTATAACTTAAAATGGAGTCACAAATTCAAACATCATTCAGAAAAGGGGTAATGGTTAAGCATGTATGAAATTGTAACTTACACCATGCCTATTTATCAGATTGATTTTCTGCAATAGCTCTTTGTTCTCCTTGTCTATTATTTGAGTCTTTGCCAGCTGGTCCCGTAACTTTTTTGTGTTATAAATATTGTAAGGATTGAGTTTAGCTGGATAGCAATCTACCTTTGGTGATGCATAGAAACACTAGATGAAAAAATGGCGTAATTAGTATGATGATAGACATGGTATTATGTGTTTATAAGTTTGGGAAGATTTTCAAATTTAGATACATTATTCTGTGTAAATCATAACTTGTGGTGAACACAAATTTTCTAGCCATCTATAATTTTCACTCTAGAGGAATATTAACAAAGGCAAAATAAATGGCTATTTATATTATGACATCAATATCAATCATAATCATATTTTATCTGGTGTTAAATAGCGGTTTGTAGAAAATTTCCCATACAAAAAAAAAGTCAGTATATAATTAAGTACCCACCTTAAATCTGTGCTGGTTATATTGTGTTAAATCTGCTTTATTTTTCTGGAGTGGAACTGACCCTGGAAGGTACCGGAATTGTTTGAATGGTCTAAATCTTCTCTTTTTTATTATTTTAGTATGCTTCTTTTCCATTGGTAAATAATTTTTGAATTTCTACAGATAAATTTTTAGAAAAATAGCAGATTCTCGTAACTATCACTTTGAAGTATTCATGAATAAATTTGAAGTAAATAACCCACATTTTCATGCATTATTTATTAATGTCACATTCATCCACATTTACATTGGAAAGGAATTTTGCTGATAATAAAGTATGTAATCTATTCTTCAATAAGTTGATATTGATGGATTTCAGTGATACAACAGCATTCTGAAGGGTCAGCTGAGATTTAAGCAAATGCTGGTCTATAGAATTCAGTTGCCTATTTGCATCGGTTATAGTATTCTGGCAGAATCCTTGGATATCATTATGCAGCTGTATGTTGCATTCTTCTAAAATCATATACTTGTCATTTTATATCAGTAAAACCAGTCAAGACTCTTACTCAATTTTTGGTGGAATAGTGTGTCATATTTCGGTTCTTCAGGTGTTGTATCTAGTATAGCAGTATGCTCAAGAGCAGATCGGGCACTGGCAACACTAACAGTCTCTGTAAATTTATAAAGTTTTAATAACCTTGTAATCTAAGCTAACATCATCCAAATACCATTTTCAGATTCTGAATCTTCACCCACAATAGCAGCCCCTTGTACTGCTTGAGCTTTTTTCTGAAACCAGAAATATTATTTAATGCAACTTTATAAGACACCAATGTTCACACATTTTTTGAATCTGTGTCATCTTCAGAATCAGTCTCTGATGCCTCCCCAGGTATGACAACAGGTCTATTAGCCATTTTCTGATCAATGGATTAACTTCCTCTTCAACAAATCATTATTATTCCTTGAGGATTTATCACAAACGACACAAACTGATCAAACATTTATCTCAAAAGATTACATGCAAAAATCATTTGACGTCTAAAAGTCACAACAAACAACATGACATAAACATCAACAAATCAGCTGACCCTTGACGTTTTTGTTGTCTGTCCCACAGAGGTCTGTGGTCTGTCCCATCTCGCAGAGAGCCGTAACGTCGATTCGGTCGATTCCACACATTGGGGCCAACGTTGGGACCAACAGCATTCGTCACTTTTTTTTGAAATATTTATTGATCATTAGACATTTGCTCAGTTACTTATCATTTAAATTCCCTAAGCAGTGTATTAAAACACTGGTATCAGGAATAATAACTAGTTACAGTTACAACTACGTCAATACAATCTATATGTATAAATAATTGAGGTTTTGAATCCATTTTTTTTGTCATCAATCGAAAGATCATATATACGTTTTATAATAAAACTGTTTTTGTTTTCTTTTTTTTCGCAATAATTCAAGAATTATATCAAAATAAATATGGGTTTTTGAATCGAGTACCGAAAACATGCCGACGGCTCCCGAACCCCTGTGACGTAACGATGGCGGTTAAGATGCTCCTTTGACCAACGACGTCCTACATCGGTACTAGATTCTAGATTCCCGGCCAATCGTGAAAATACTTGCTAGTAACTAGTGTATATATGTTGCTATATAGCCGATGAATGGAGTTTGCAGCTCGAGACGACCTCTACGATCAAAATAAATATCTTTTTGAATGTTTGAAATCAGATTACAGATTCTAGTAAGTAAGTACCTAGTCAAATATGTCTTGTTGAAACTATCTGGTGCATGTTCGGCTGGCCTAGTGGTTAGAGTATTGGCTACGTTGGTCGAGGTTCAAAGCTCAGCCTGTCCATTTTTTATTATTATTTTTTTTTTTTGATCAAATAATTCATTCATGTGCTTTTTGCACTTGCTACGTACATTTTTTTCTACGATCACCATAAATATGTTTTTGGAACAAATTCTATCAGACATATCACTTGCACTGCATAGTGCAAAAACTAAGTACAGGACGCGGTGGACAATTCAAAAAATCAGTGCAAATGGTGTTTGTCCGTCAATATCAATCGCCAATATTTTTTTTAAATGTAATAGTTGGTTAATAAAACAAAATCTATTCATTTTTTAAGTTTTTAATATAAACATAAAATAACTCAAACTCGTAATCACAACAGTCCTCTGTTTATCACTTGGTATCTTTATTTATTTAAAAATTTTTAAAATCTTATTTTGTAAAACTTGCGCAGAACTAAATCTAACCACTACACGTCCACAGGTACACCATACATGTATATCATATTCATATATTATCTAAAATGAGATAGAAAGTATGCATTATTGCATTATATACATTGAACTTGCTTTTATGAGATAGATAATGTCTACATTTATAGAGCACACTGATCATAGGCATTACCTTCTGTGATATGTAATGCAGATGTTCCCCAGAATAGGGTATTTGCAGAAAAAAATATTATGTCGTTTACGCGTTCCTTGGGGGCTAGTAAACATGACAAAATCACTTGTTTGGTTTTTTGGAATAGACTGTGAGAGATATTCCAAAAATTATTTCAAATGCCGGAAAATGCCGCGCAAACAACCTCTGACGTCAGTTATATCCTATAGTGATGGGATGTAAGGTATTGATATTCGATATCGATAGCCAGTGCTAACCTAACATTTTGACATTGATCATTATAACCATAAAACACAGTCACACACCAAAGTACAAAAGTTAAAAGAATAAAAGTTAGACTAGATTACTAATTCACTTTGTAGGGATGGGCTTGAATTAGATTCTATCTTTGGATCCATTCATAATGGGATGCGCCGAAATAAAATGATTGCTTCGATTAGTCTCGGTCACAAACAGGATGAACTGTGATACCTATCAGATATAAAAATGTATTGCAACGAAAATGCTAATGGGTTAAATGCTTGTTTCAAATATGTTTAAGTATCAATAAATTGAGTCGCATTGTTAAAGAATTCAGATCATCTCTAGTTTGCAGTTGAATCTCACTGACCTGCGCTGTAGCAGTATCAATTGTCGATATCGATAAGATACCTGTGACGTCAGCCTTTGTTTTAAGTCACGTGGAAAAATTTGAATATATCCTTATTTTATTTTGCAAATATCTTTTTTTGGCCGTCAGTAAAATCATGTTTTTTGTTTTCTACTGCTTCTTGATATGGTTTTCTTTACGCTATGTATACCCCCGAGGCGATTTGACGACCTCTGCAAGTACCCTATTCAAATTTTGATCTAATACATATCCTAAGTTTAGTTTAGTTTATTTTTTTTTCTATGTACAGATATTTATATAAAGCAAAAATATAACAGGCTATCGTCCGTAGAAGGTATGGTATCACCTTGTGCACGGCCATCAACCAAGTGACATACATGTTGGATTTGGTGTTGAATACATCCCGTGATTACTTTTCTTCATACTCATCTGCTAGGCTTGCCTTCATTCATACTGGTAGACGCGATGTTTGCAGACTCCCAAAACTGGTCGTAATGAATTTTCCCCATAAATCTCCACATTTTTTCTGCTACATTATTAGAACCATAGAACTAATGTATTCCACTCTTTCTATGCTTATATTATTGATTCTAATATTTGGAGTGACGAAACTCTTATTTTTTGCTTAAAAATCATGAATTTAATTTTATTGATATTTAACTTTAATTTATTTAACGCAAGCCAGTTAATATATTAAAATGGGAGAAAGTGGAAGTTTGAAAGTTTGTCATATGTTTAGATGAACAAGATACCATTGGCACCAATGCTAGACGATGTTGGCGCTCGTGTTGGGTGTTGGTTGTCGGTTTTCTTGATCAAAGGGACTGACGCTAGCCGCGCTGGGTCGTTCGTCTGACCTGACCGACCACACATTGGTTTCTTATTCGGTCGTAATTTAGACATCAAGGCTTTGACTAGAGTGATTCATTATTAAAAATGGCTTCAAGCTGGAGAAAACAATTCGTTTTGAAATTATATGAAAATATAGTTGTTGGCACTCATCACGGTAAATGCACACGTCGTAATTTCTTTTTGGCGCCCAGATATATTAATGCTGGCCCGGTGCGGAATGAATAGTCGGCGGTGTACACTCCCACACTCTTCATAAACGAAATACCAAAAAAATAAAGTTGGTCTCAACGTTGGCCCCAATATTGCAGGGTAACAGAACACCCAAGCCCCGCCCATATTGAAGTTGGACAGAACCTTAGATAAGGAAAGAGAGGGGATACCGCACGCCCATTTGATGCTATATGGATTAGCTGATACCGAAAATGAATAGCTGTCAAAATGCTGGTGGAAAACTGACGGTAGTGTCAAGGTGGTGTTTTTTGCGATATTTAACGTTTTTAAGACCAATAATTGTGAAATATTGTGGTGAGCGTAATGGTGGGGTGTGCAGCTTACCGTTGTAAAAGCCACAGCAGCAGGAAGGAGCCAGGAATCACTTTTCACAGGTAAATTTATGATCTTATTTTTTTGGTGTATCCGAAATTCATGCAAATATCTCGATATCTAGTTCAAAGATATATGTGTATCCGAAATATAATTTGGAATGTACCACTAACATGCGAATCATAATGTTTTTGAGCACGTAAAGTCTAAAAATTATGTTTTTAAGGGATTTTTTGGTTCAAATACAATCAGTTTTCCAGTGGCGTATCTATTATAGCTTACATTTTGAATAGAAATATTATGACTTTGCATTGTAATATATAATATACCAATACCCTTATACAAGGTGTGCATTTCAAGGGTGGCCTTTATTTGTAGTTGTATGAATAATAAAATTAATTTTCTTTCTTCCTCGACAGGTTTCCTAAAGATCTTCCTAGACATGATTTATGGATCAAAAATATGAGGATCGAAGGTTGGAAGCCTACAAGCAACGATAGGCTTTGTTCTAAGCATTTTGAACAGAATTTCCTTCATCAAACAAATCAAAAAGTATATCTTCTGAAAGGAGCAGTCCCCACCATATTTGACGAGCTTCCGGAATACTTACGTCCAAAAATTGTAAGTTATAATTCCTAGCTTACATTGTCTACGCTTAATCAATATTAAAATAATAAACATTCTAGGATTATGATAGATGGATAGATGGATAGATGGATAGATGGATAGATGGATAGATGGATAGATGGATAGTTGGATAGATGGATAGATGGATAGATAGATAGATCGATATACTTTATAGTCTAAGAATTTACAAGATTCTTATTGACAAAGCTATATAATAACAAACAAAACTTTTGGGATATTCACTAAAACCTGTGAGGAGGAAGTTTGTTATAAATCTTCACTCCATTGTATATAATTGGATCATTAATGAGTTATGATTTGGGTGTGATATTAATTTAAAATCATTCTTATGCCTTATGCCTATATTCTATATTTATGGTCTAAAATTTGGTTTTATATTTGAGTATTAGTGATGACGTTTCCAAAATAAACAGTGCAATAAAGTAAGGAGAAATACGATTACGAATGGCTGAATAACCATTTAAAAATTGATAGCTATGAAAATCAAAAGGCAGCTAACCTCAAAAATGTAATAATTTCTTGTGTTACAGTTACATTATTAAACAACTATATTTAGGTGTGTTTACTCGATACGAAATCAAAACAAAATGTTACTGTCACTTTTCCTATAAGATTCAGTCACTCATTCACATCTACTTAAATCATAAATTAATTTGTTCTGTCTTTCTTTCGGAAATAATGTTTCAAACATTGTCTAATATACAGCTCTGTTATTTTAGGCAAAAGAAAGAAAAAGACCCCGTGAACGTGATGTTCATCCAGAACCATCGCCATCAACCTCAGCTCTGGCTGCACAGGACGACTCTCCCCGGAAAAAGAAACTTAGAAGAGAACTGCTGCTGCAAAAAGATAAGAATAAGGAAAAAACGAAAAAAATCCGTGCCCTTGGTCAATCACTGAAAAGAGCACACAAAAAAGTAGCCTCTTTAAAAATAATTGCTGAGGAATTAGGCCCAGTTTCATAATCAAACTTAATTCACCCATTATGCTTAATCCGAGCATTAGGAAATAAATGGTTTTCATAATCACTAAGTGACAGATTAAAATGACATAATTGTCCAATAAGGTAATGGCTCGCCCTTGGCCAGTTAAAGCGCATTAATTCGAAAATCAACCTATAAATCTGACATATAGTTTGTATGACATTTAAGAGTTGACACACATATCAGAATTTCATTAGGTTAAGGTTGAGTTGCCAGTGGATGTTCACTTTTATCAGTGTTTATAAACTAAAACAGATTACATCAATTCATAGCTGCTTTTGAGCACAATTAAAAGCAAGTATTCATCTAATTGCATAATATTTTCTTTATTCATCTCTATATGTATGTATTTGTAGACGACTGTATTATATCCTCACTCATCAGGTAAAATTTGCATTCTATAATGCTTTTGAATATTGCTACTGTACGAATGAGTAGCAGCTCCTCTTCTTTAGTAAAGTTACTGTCACGCGCACGTTTTGCTTTTTTTGGCTTTGATTCCATACCTTTCTAATAAGAGTAAAAATGTTTTAATAGAATTGCAAACACGAAAACTTATGTCACAATCTGACACATTCACTTTTACAGGTTAAGCGAAATGTCATAATGTAGTTCAAACGGCACAAAATGTGGCACAAAACCTTCTTTCAGGTGTACCAACCACATTTTATTGCATGTTAATTAATTGACGTTTCCAAATGCTTTATGAAACGCGCATCACTTTAATGGAGTGATTAGGTTTATAGGTACATTTGCTAATCAACGCATTAGTGAATGATTATGAAACCGGGCCTTAGAGCGACAAAATTTACTATCTCAAGAAAATTTAGTTTTAGTTCAAAATATGAGCAAGGTTAACATAGAAATATTGAACAGAAAAATGGGGAGAAATGTTCAATATTCACCTGAACTTAGGAAATTTGCCCTGACATTAAATTTTTTTTCACCAAAGGCATACAACTATGTGAGAGATGTTTTTGACACTTGTCTCCCGCATAGCAAAACTATTGCTAAATGGTTTCAGAATGTGGATGCTGAGCCTGGTTTTACCAAGGAATCAATAAATACCTTAAGAAATAAGGTTCAATCATCTGACAGACCAATAATTTGTTCATTAATTATCGATGAAATAGCCATACGGAAACATTTAGAATGGGATGGAAAAAAATTCCATGGTTATGTGAACTGTGGTACAAATTTAAACGATGACTCTAATGCTTTAGCCAAAGAAGCTTTTGTTATAATGTTGGTTTGCATCAATGGAACTTGGAAATTACCTGTCGGTTACTTTCTTACAGATTCTTTGAATGGCAGTCAAAAACATTAAATTGTATCTCAATGCATCCATCTGATTGAAGATACGGGAGCCAAAGTTATGTCAATCACATTCGATGGTGCTCCATCTAATACCGCTATGTGTCATAACTTTGGATTCTTATTTAACATTTCAAATATACAGACAAGTTTCAGAGTTACAGATCACAATGTATATATTTTTTATGATCCATGTCATATGATAAAACTTGTTCGCAATGCATTTGGTGAAAAGAAAATCCTAATTGATTGTGATAACAATTTTATTCAATGGAAATACATAGCGCTTCTAGAGAAGCTGCAAACTAGCGAGGGCTTACATTTAGGGAATAAGTTACGTCGCGCTCATATTATTTTTTTCAAACAAAAAATGAAGGTTCGGCTTGCAGTTCAGTTACTTAGTGCATCAGTAGCCGATGCTATTGAGTATTGCGAAAAAAAGCTGAATCTTGAGGATTTTAAAGGTAGTCAGGCAACAGTTAAATTTATTAGAATTGTAAATAGCATTTTCGATATTTTAAACAGCAGAACCCTAGTAGCACCAGGTTATAAAAAAGCATTATGTCAAAAAAATATAGATCGATCTGCGGAATTTATCAATAGTGCAATTTTTTATCTTTCAAAGTTGAAATTATCTAATAATGAGCAAGTAATCATGTCTAACAGAAAAACTGGGTTTATTGGATTAATAATTTCATTATCAAGTTCTTTAGGATTGTACAAAGAACTTGTTTCTGAGAGAAAAACAGTACTGTACCTTCCGTTGTATAAGATTAGTCAAGATCATTTAGAATTATTCTTTTCGTCAATTAGATCAAGAGGTGGCTGGAATAATAACCCAACCGCTCGACAGTTTCTAGCTGCTTACAAAAGGCTTCTGGTTCGAGCAGAAATTAGAGAGGGCGGTATGGGTAACTGTATTCCATTAGATCAAATCCCTATTCTAAGTAGTTCTACAAAAAATGTAAGGTCTGAAGATGTAATTAATAGTAGTTTATCTAACCATAGTTTAATAGACATAAATGAGCCTTCTGATGATCTAGAAACTATTTGGAAGGATCATGACTACATCATGAATGCACCTGTGATAAGTGAATGTTCATCCCAAATTGTGCAATATATTGCTGGTTATGTTTCGCACCAATTACAAAAAACAATAAAATGTGAAACATGTGTCACAGCATTGATTGGTACTAGAGATCGGTTTCTCAATTCCCTAATTGAATTTAAAAGCCACGGCGGTCTGACTTACCCATCAAATGATGTTATCAAGATATGTTTGAAATCGGAACATTTTCTGAGAGTTAATGAAAATTGTATTCACACCAAACATTTTGTACCTTTGCTGATAAGCAAAATAATATCAAGTTTTCTAGGCACCCCTATTTTCAGCTGCTTAGAACGTCACGTATTAGAAAATGATGTAAATCATATATATTTTTTAATAAAAGCTGTATGCACAAAATACTTAAATATCAGAATCCATTTTATTGTAAAATCTCGATCACAACAGGACAATCCAGTTCGGAGCCAATTAACAAAAATGATTCTGTTTAAAGGGCAGTAAAATATTGGTAGTTTTTGACCTTCGTGACTGTAATATTGACTGCCATCAATTGTAGGAGCAAGCGAAATGCCACGTTCCTACAAAAAAATTATTTTTGTTGAAGCACACAATACTGAGTTTCACCCAAACTTCCCCATAAGTAAATACATAACTGCAATAAATTAGAACTTACTGGAAGCAAGGGGTTAAGTGATAAAATAGAGTTGTAATTTCTATGTAAGTTATAGGACCTCACCTATATTGAATGAATTGTTCGTTTTTATTTACTACTAGCTAATCTAGGAGTCATTTTCTAATTTTGTAAATGTTTTGATTTTGGATAAGATTAAAGGACCTTTGTATTTCTAGCCCAAAACTTACTTTATTTCATGTCTGAGATAATTTTTATGTTTAACCCCCCAGCTTTTTCATTAATTATTGCCACCGTCGCAAAAAGAAGTTATGTATAAAAAAGCCTCGTTGGAGTAATTAAAAATACTGCTCTTCATTACACACTACAAACAGCAAGTAACAGCGTAACAGCAAGTAGATTTTTTTACTGCATATGGGGACTCCGAGATTGAAGGCATCAAATTCCTCAATCTCGTAAGCTAATCTATAATAACAAAAATGTTTTATTGCTGCTTCTGTTTACAGTATGTAATAGACAGTATTTTATATATAAACATAATGTCAATAAATATAAATATACTATAGGTATTATGTGTTCTTTAATAATAAAAAATTGATTTACTACAAACTACAAGCAGTTTTTTTCTTTCTGGGTAGAAGTATAATCGTGTCTTCCATCAGTCATATACTGCAAATGAACATAACATGTTCATGACTGAATAAAATATATACATTATCAATTTTTATATATTATTGGCCACAAAACAGCAGTCGAATGAAAATCACGGTTACGGTAATGTTAGTCACTTAAGTTTTAATTGTGGATGGCGAAATTGGCCATATAGAAACCCTGAATAACAATATTTCATTAAATTTTATTTGAAAAAGATTATTTCTACAAATAGCTCAACCAGAACGTTAATCCCATTAGTTACGCCACTGGGAATAGCGCTTTGGTGCCATTTGGTATCAGAAATGTCAGTCGCGGGTTCCGTCCTCTCTTTTTCCTTGTCTAAGGACAGAACCGTACCTGTTTTGTGTTGGACAGCCCGTGGCTGACGTACGTACAGTAGGGACGGATGTTGGACATCGATATCAACATCGACGGTCTGCCATCGATAACTACGATATATCGTATTCAAAACATCGATGTTTAAACATCGCAAAAACATCGATATATTCGGGTATTGGTGTTCTTCAATTTAAATGTTAGAAATAAATAATGATATGTATTTTACTACTAAGTATTTCAAATTTCACAGCATAGTAAACAGAAAATAATAAAGACCAGAAACTAGCTAATCTAACAAATTTTATTAAAAAAATAAAAATAAGTTTTGGTTGTCTATTTCCTTTTTCAAATTGCTTTGCAACTTTAGCGAATTTGACAAGATGAAATCAACCAATGTCAAATGTCATCTCAAATCAATTTGAAATAGGACAAACAAAAAACAATTCACATAGAAAACTCCATTGTGAGAATGTGAGCCAAGGTTTTTATCAACTTGCCAAATCTAGTAGCTTGTGATTATACCCCCCTCCCATAAATTCGTAATGACGTCAATCAGTCACCATCGCGTATCGCGTCGGTGTTGTTTTGGTAGAGAATACTAGTAACCTGGTAGTAAATAGTTCACTGAAAGGAAGTAGAATGCACACCTCTACAAAGGAACCCAAAGCGCCTTCAATTGGTATTGATTTAATCATGGGGAAAAACCGAAGACCAGAAAACTGAAGACTCGCTAAGTTTACTTTTTTGTATATTTTCAAGTTGTAAATGAAACTTTTAAGAAAACATCGATGCAAATTTTTAAAAACATCGATGTTTTCATCGATGGTTCAAGTTAACAAGATCGACGGTAAAAATAAATAAATAATATTTATTGGTGTTGGTCATGCAATGCATTTACAAAAGTCAAAAAAAAGAGTTCTGTACATAAACTACTGGCTAGCGCCTATGTCAATATACAGAAGTTCCTATAGAACACATATAAAAGCAATTAATAAAAACAAAAAACATACAAAAACAAATATTAAGATATTAAAACAAGTCACTAAAATCATTGTCGACAAAATCACAAATAGAATAAAACGCTTTTTGTTTGAGGTTTGATGGACCATCCCTGAAACACCATTCTAGCTAGTGTTTTCTTTAGTGTGACATTTAAGGCATATCCTACCCTACCTTGTTCTGTGCTCCATTGCCATGTTGCCTAACCGTACCTGTTTTGTGATGTTGCCAAATTACAAGGAAAAATTTCAACATTATTTTATTCCTAACTTATTTGTTAAATTACAGAAGGTAGAATACAATATAGGGAACAGCAAATGTTATCCCACCATGGTCCTCTTTCTCCCTCGGGCTCTAACCTCTTCCAGTTTCTTCAATACCTCTTTACCTCCTTGCTTATAATTTGCTAGATATCCATCAAGAATATTGATGAATAGTTTTTCAGCTACACTGTGAGTGCTCAATAATGCTCGTTCCAACACATATAAATCCACAGCCTTATCTTCAATGTTAGATTCCACATGTGCCAATCCAAAATCAATAAGTACTATTTCCAAGCATTCCATATTACTGAACACTTTCTTATCCTGTTTATTCACAACAAGAACATTGGACGATGTTAAGTCCCCATGGATAATATTAGCTTCATGCATTCTTCCTAATAACTTTCCAAGTTCGACTGAAAACAACTCTAAAGTGTTATTTGTTGATTGTGGGGTATTCTCAATAAACTCTTTTGCTGTAATGCTATAAGCAAAATACTCCATAAAAATTGTTCGCCTATTACAGTCAACTAGATATATGGTTGGAGTTCTTATCCCTGCCATTTTACAGCGAACTGCAGCTCTGCTTTCTGCCTTGATCCGTTCCTTGGTCAACAAGTCATCTAGAACCTCATGTCTATAGGCCTTCTTGAACCTTTCTTTTGCTATTGTTGGCTTTCCCATATACAATCCTACATAGAGCCGTGCCTCCGCCCCTTGTTTCATCAATTCAAGTCCTTTCATCTTAGACTATTAGGAAGAGTAATTCACAAATTGTAGTTGACAATATCAGTACTATCTAATAGTATTTCCTTATCGTCTTATATCACATCAACTTAGGATTCGGGCAGCACTGTCACTGAAAGATTATTTAAGATCTATCCATAAATCTATCAAAGATCAAAGCACTAACCGGCAAAGCACCCAAAATCGGCAAAATCGTTGCCCAATACCAAAATAAACAACAACCTAACCTCAATGTGACGACACGACATATTAGAAATGTCAGTGCCAATGAAGTGTCAATACCTATGGAAGGGGCACGCGTGCACTCGTTTGCGGCTAGAATGAGATAGCGCTAGTCAGGGAAAACGGTAGAAGATTTGCCAATGCTCCACATAGCTGGTTAGGAGGTAGGTGGCTGTGCTTTTTCCCTGACAAGCTCTATCTCTCTCACCGACCTCTCTTTCTTATGTCGGCCGCAAAAGTGGTACATTGTTTAAATGGGACGGGGCCATTCCATAGGTATTGACACTTCATTGGTCAGTGCATAGACAAAACTCGTCGACTTTCTCGTATAATATAGACCCTCATCTCTAGTGTTAAAACATTTGAACTGATTTCTGCGCCATCTGATCGGTTGGTGTCGCTACTAAAATTTTGGGCGGTAATTTTAAATCGGGGATTCGTAATTCAGTTGCCACGAATAGCCTCGAATTTAGTTTATAATCTCTATATAAAGCCACATTTAACTTTGAAATACACTTTAACAGTATATGTCAAAGTTATATGTTGCCTATAACGTGACATATTTTTTTTGCGGTAATAAATGAAATGAAAAACAGCAAATGCTAAAAGTGTATTTATTAAGAATTGTATATTTATATACATACAGATATTTTCTATTTCGATATAATTGTATACATATATATATAAATTTGAAAAAAGTCTAAAAAGTAAATATCTGCTTTAGCTAGTAGTTGTACCTACATAACTTAAAATGCACTGTACTACAAACAACTTAATTCTATGTTAACAAATTTGGTTATGGCATATGGTTCAATGTCAGATAGATATTAAATAGCTGAATAATCAATTCCTAATAAAAAGTCTAATGTTCGTAATAATTTTCATCTTGAGAGGTTGTAAAATGTAATACTGAAAGTAAGGTAGGTATACAGGTACTCTTTAAAATGTTACCTTTTAGATGGTATATCGGTAACGCAATATTATGCAGTCTCCTTCGCATCCAAGGGTGAATACAACGTTGGTAGAAATGTTTTTCGCAAATACATTGTACAACTTCTTCTTGTCCATGTTTTTTAATGCATCAATTCCCAATCCATTCAAGCCAGACCTTGCGCACCTATAGTAATGCACATTATCATTTACTTATACAAAGGTTTTTATAATATAAATTTACCTCTCCTTTATAGGTACTGCATCCAGGCAAGCAACAACTAAAAACCAGTTTCGGCAAAATAATGCAAACGCACAATGCAGAAATGTAAAGAAAATAAGAAAATTACCTCTACTCACGAAAGACGCTTTCAAATTTTTAGAATCCAAATTTCAGTGACAAAACGTGACAGATCATTTTCAATCACGTGACTTTGACAGTTCGGCCAATTTGATTTTGCGTGGAAGTAAAACAGAATTTTTTCGTGATCTGGTATGAACTTTTGTAGTTTTTGTTGAAAAAAAAAATGGTGTTATATAAATCCCTAAGCGGTGACCGGTAAAACACGAGGATAAACTACAGAGATAGTAGTGGCATTGATCCGTATACTCTTAAACCTACGGATAGACTTTGTAAACCTCTTATCACAGTTTTTATATGGGGCAGCAATTGAGAGCATTCAAAAGTTTGAAAGCTTTTTAATACTTTTAAAATTTCTGGTCCACAGAAACAAGCAGGAAGATACTACACTATTTATGAGAGATGCCTAATTATAATGAATAGTGATGTAGATGCTGTAGGAAGAGTAAGCTATAATTGATTTTGTTACAACTTTACCAATTTTATCCATATATTTAATCTTTTTTTTTAATACAGTATACACTTTTATTTTTAGGTGAATCTCAGAAATTTAATGAAACACTATTAAGAGCATGAATAATAATCATAAATGATGGAAGTGCTGCATGTAGGCATTGCACATGTATGGATGGTCTAGAAGAAGTATGCAGTCATAGTATAGTTGCCATTTATTCTTTGTTAAAGCAGGACACATGGCAGTAGATGATGTATGCGCATCTAAATTATCACCTTTAAAAAATGCATAATTATTATCTATCTTGTCAGTACTACCTTTGAAAAATGCAGGGATGTGTTTCATTAAGTACATAAGTTGGACAGGAGGCTAAAACGAAGGCTTCACTTGCAGTTTCTAAATTAACTGGAGGAAAAGTGATCCATTTTTGTGATACATTTTTACAATATTGAAGGAACATGAACAGTTTACCCAGCTTGTTAATATATGACTGTTATATATAGTGTTCTTATACACTTACATAGCTCCTATGTTATGTATGAACTATGAATTATAAATAAATAATAAAAGTTCCAATGGGTGGCATTTATTAAAAAAGGAAATTTAAATTCTGTAACTGTTTAATGCATTTTAGCAGCAAAACATCAAAAATCATTTTTTCAGTACAAATATTTGCCATAAGACTTAGTGGGATTATAAAAATTCATAATCATAAACAAAATAAATTTATTCCACAAAGACAATAGATACATGTATATATATGTACCTATATGTTCAACTCGTACAAAAATTGATGATATGAAAGTAACTACAGTTACTAAACAAAAGCATGAGACATTTTGTTACAGACTAGTGAAAGAACATATCAATTGATTTCCTGATTATTAATGTGATTGTTCATCACAAATAACAGATTTAAATATTTGGCTAACAATTTCTTTCTCAGTATGAGAATATACCTACATAAAAATGCTCAAATGATTACATTGTTATTTGTGCATCACAAAACTTTATAATTTTTTGTTGCATACTAAATACCAATTGTTATTAGACACAGACACAACAAACTATATTATATATAAATAAAACAATCAAATGTACATTTTTAATTACGTTTATTACGATATATCACAGTCTAAAAATTCCCGCAGTTTATAGGTGTTGCATGCTCAGAATGAGTTCCAACTTTTTCTCAGTATATGACTCTTGAGGTTTATATAATAATATGTGGAGACCTTGTCTCAGATTTTAGTCAAAGAGTAGACAACATATTTCTGGAGATAGCTGTACCTGATGTTATAAGGCATAAGTCTATTGTTCCCTCTCGCTCCTCACTGGTGTCTTGCAGTAAATTAATATATCGATGCACTAATAGACAATTTTTGAAACAGTACTGGGTGCTATATCAAAATGATATGCCAAATGCTTGAAGAGCAAGTTAAGACATAGTTTCATCCCCGGCAAGCCAAGCGTCCGGAATTGATCTATGAAGTATATGGTCACCCCGGTATTATCATTATCTCCAAGGTTTTTCATTTATTTCAAACTACTCCAATGTTCGTTCTAATTTCTAACATTTGACTAAATCACTGGCCAAAAGATCTGTTTGAGTAGAAGGAGTTGCTGTTTATTTGCTTCAATCAGGGCTTTAATACACTATCCTCTTTGTTACTAGTTCCAGGTACCAATGTCGTCAGATTTAATTGATAACCTCTTCAATGCTTCAATGTCCAGCTATAAAAATGATAAATCAGTAAATCCAAATGTTCCCTGTGTTTTCCTTTGGATAAACTTACCTTTTTTACTCAGGCATGTTTAATTGTCTGATGTCTGTGTCTGCTTACTTCAGTTATTGGGCCTCATCGACATTTCGCGGCGCTTTCTTGAAAGGAAGATAAGTTTTTTTGCCAGAATTGTTCTGCTGATCTTGTTTCATGGAGCAATTTATCACTGTACATCGAAGGCATTCTTAATATGTAGTATGTTATCATTAGTACAAGTCTGTGGCGGTATGTTGTAGCCATATCAGCAAGTAACTGATAAAATCACTAAAATCAGAAAAGATTTTATTTCTCTCCTCTGTGATAAACTCTGGTTGTCATTTTGACGTAGTCATTGACATTCTAACCTCAAATGAAAATGAACTGACAGCTTATGTTTGGATAGCGGCCCTCTGGCGCTCGGTGTCACTACTATTCGTACCAAAACTTTGTTTGACCTTGAGCATTTAAAGATAAACGGCTATGGGTCAGTGCACAGGCAGGACCATGTACACGACATCCGACGATACGACGGTACGAAACTGTTCCAATATGTTGATTTGACATCATTTTGAATATTTCAACCAATAGGAACAATTTCGTACCGTCGGATGTCGTGTGCATCTGAATTAAGCTTTACCGTTACATCCAAGTCGTCATGGATGCTTGCTTAGCGGAAGCTAAGCGTTTAAAATTCCATCACATGTCATGTAGAAGGTGGAGCATCTATGGGTGGAGCTAAATAATTCATCTTGGATAGTTTTTCTCCAAATTAATTTGTATATTGAACTAAACGCCACGTTGCTCACACCTACGGGAAAAGAAGGTTTCAAACAACCCTCTAGTGCTCCAACCACCCACTTGGGCCGTTCTCGTTAGCCACGCTTGGGCGAACTCTGCTTGACAAAATCACAAAAACCGAGTGATCTTGCCGAACACATCCTGTTATCCCATGATACTACGACACTGACAGGTATGATCACTTGGCGGACAGATTTCGAACCGGTCTGCGCATGACGTCACCGTGTGACAAAAGTGTACAAGCACATGGCGCCAAAGCATTGATTTTTGAAAGTTTTATTTCGTTTCCTGTTATATCTGTCTTAGATATTTAATATTCATACAAAATGAAAATAGCGCATGCACAGTATAAGATAAACGATACATATTGCTCTGTATCTGAATAAAAAATTGGTGAAATAGTTACACAGAGAATTGATATTAATCGACGCCTGCCCCGTTTGCAGTAGTTCCGAGCGTTCTGAATTTCAGATACAAAAATTTGAATCTATGTACTAAAAAAAAATTTACGTTGTGGAAAAAGGACAGAGCCAGAGCGGTCTGGACGTATCTTTCTGAAATCTCATATAAGAGGTTGATTGGAGTGAAACCATCTTTTTGTGGGAAAATTTCTCGGGTAGGGGGTGGAATTTTTATATACTCCATTCAGGAGCCTTTGATTACCGTTCTTATTTTTATATATGATGTTGCGTCACCAGCTCTTCAAGCCAATTTGCATATGTATTTACTGTATAATTCTCTTAATAAAAGGGAGACAAGAAATAAATAACATGATTTTGTCATTCGAGGTTTCTAAAAATCATGAACAAGCATAATGGCATTATGCTTATGGCGAATGAATATTGACTTTTTTCTGCTAATGACTGGTGGAAAAATACATTACCAAATTTTCTTATTTTTTATTTGTTCAAATATATGTCACAACCGCGTATATGTTAAACATAAAATAAAAACATATCACAATACAACAATATAATATCTTTCTGGGCATTGTATTTAGCTAGTACAGGTGAATTCTCGTATACTAAAGATTCCTAGTAATAACAGGTTTTTCCTCAATTTTTTTCAAAATGTTTTCACACGATGTATCTGTTTAATAATATTTATGTTTGAATTAAAAAGTTTGATCTAGTGATGGTTTCTGATGGCCTGGGTATAGGGCACATTATTTGTTGCTCTCTTGTGTTGCAGTGAGGTATTGATTCTGTATATATATATATGAGTCTATGGGGAAATATATTTTGGACAGAATAAGAACTGAAAAAGGGGTGAATAAGAGCATATAGAACTAGCCTTTCTCTATATGAACTGAAAATTAAATATCAAAATACGTTCTGCAACCTGTAAATCTCCAACCATCTTTTAGCGCATTTTTATTTTATGTAGCTTTTTGTATTCCAAATAGGAAAGGCGCTAGGAAAGCTGGATACACCGTCGCAGGACCCTGTATACTTATTACTTTATACTATTTTACAATGTTAGTGAATTTCAGTTTTCTAATATTCGAGGTCTCTCTAATTCCCCTAGCAAGAATTCGTATTCTGAAATACATTTTGCATCTAGAAAACAAGCTCATCTTTGCTTCATCAGTCACATATACATTCTCTGATAATTTGTTTAAACTCGCAAGATAGTTTTTTTCCAATTTTCAAAGCGTTTCCATTATAGTTGGAAAATATATGGCCGAGCTCATTACATTTTGCCAAGAACTCATCTGTATGTTTTTGTGGTCTACCTTCTGTTAAATGGTTGACCCAACTGAGAGAAGTATCTGTGCAATCTGGGATATAACCCAGTTTCTCCTTATTTTTCAACTTAAATGCAATGAAACCTGCCAAATTTTGCAAACCATCCCAAGTAGCGGTAGTGTGACGAATAGTTTTTACTTTTTTATTATTACATCCCACAACCACACAGTAAACCATTGTTCAAACATGTGTTAAACTTAAGAATCGCAAATAATTGATGTTTTATCAAACTTTACTACGGTAAACGAGTAAACTCAAGAAAATAAACTGAAAATGTTCGGCTATAACCTGTAACTAAACGAGTAAACAAACCCCGTTTGTCACACGCTGACGTCACAGGTGGAAGCGAGACGGAAGACATCATGCGCGTGAGCATACCTTCTAAAGTCGTAGTATCATGCTGTTATCCGAGAATAGCCATCACAGAGAAGCGACACAAGCTGTCGGCACCTTTGATGTTCGGCGGGGTCCAAGGACGTCCTACTGGCGTCGTTGGCGGGGTCATTAGAGAGTTTTTGGTCAGTCACGGCAAACGACAATTTCGTTATGGTTATGGTTAACTTTGTCGTTAATAACGATAACTTTTCGTCGCAAAATGTAGAGTTTTTGGACGCGTCAGACTTTAAGGAATCGAACTGTCAGTACTGTCACCGTTGACAAGTGTAGGAATTTTAGGTTAATTTGGACATTCTAAACAAAATACGTGATTAGAATGGATTGTGCCCTAGACGTCGATTGCGAGATAAATTCTCATTTGGAAAAGTATGGAGGAGATTATTGAATTAGTGTATATATATACGATGACGTAGCAAATGTCACATAAAAATAACCATAAAAGTACAAATAACGATACCGCTAATCTGACGTAATTAACCACGTCCGTTATGTTTAATAAAGTTAACTGTGTGTCAAATCGTTACTGCGCAGACTCCAAATAACGATAACCACGATTTCAGTGACATATGTGCGGACCAAAAACTCTCTATTATTTGGTGACCTTGGCTTGAACTGACACGCATACATAATAAAGTAATTCCACGACCATAACTTCAAACGTTTGATCAGCTGATTGGGCGGCCGCACGTGGAGTTGACGGTTTGACATTTGTCCAAAATAACCCCGCGCATGCGTTATGAAAATTGGTCCCTGCTGTGTCGCTTCTCTGTGATGGCTATTCTCGGCTGTTATCCTGGTACCCACGGAACAAAAAAGATTTTCTAGGCATAAGTAGCCGTACCTGTTCTGTGCATAGTAGCCCATCTCTAGCCACAAAAACTGTGACAAGACAAAAACCAAATAGCGGGTAAATGAATTGTCATCCTGGAACTTAACTAAAAATAAAATGTGAAGTATTAATTTATCATATGTACACAAAAAACAGGAGTGTCTAGATAATTCATAATGAAGAAATACGTGTTGAATTTGTACATTTTTTGTTTCATACATTGTGCAGCATCAGTAAGAAAAGAACTAACAGTTTATATAGACCCCAATAGAGAAGATTGCTTTTACCAGTCTGCAAAGAAAGGAGATATTATAGATGTAGACTATCAAGTAATAGATGGAGGGCATGGTGAATTGGACATCACATTTCACTTAGTAGACCCTACTGGTAAAATCATAGTAGCAGATTATAAAAGGTCTGAGAATACTCACACTGCTGAATCTACCATGGATGGCGATTGGAGATTCTGTTTTGATAATTCATTCAGCTCTTATAACGCAAAAACTGTCTATTTTGAAATCTCAGTTGGTCTAGAAGAGGAATGGGGTGAAGCTGATGATGAACCCTTTGATTTTGATGATGATAGTTTAAAGTCTAGTCAAGTTCTAGATTTGCAAATAGGAGATGTGCAAGACATTATAAACAAAGTAAGAGGACATTTGAACAATGCAGTTCATTTACAGGATGCTCTCAAAGCAGATGAAGCTAGAGACAGAAACATAGCTGAAGAAAATTACTTCAAAGTAAACACTTATTCATTGTGCCAACTGTTCATAATGTGCTTTGTTGGGTTCATACAAGTGGTGATGGTGAAAAGTTTGTTTGATGATCAGTCCAAAGCTAGCAAAATCTGGAAAAACTTTAGATAATACTTTAAATCTGTGTGTTATAATAAAAGCCAGTTATTGGGTATCTACCAAAAACTATTATATATCAATTTTGTGCCATCTGATCAAGCACTACTTAAGTACCATCAAACATTAAAATTTTCTATGAAATATGTTTTTAATGTAACTTTTATCACTAGTTCTACTGCTTAAAATTTTTCTCAGTCTGTGAGGTACTTAGTGTGAAATGAATGTACTTATATCACATTGGTAAAATGTGGTTATAGCAGCTAAGAATTTCTATTTATACTTATATATTTGAAGAAAGAAATCTTGAAGATTTTGATATTTTAATAATACAATTTAACCAAAGAAGCAACATGGTTTTTACATTCTCAAAAGCCAGTAATTAAATACATTTATTTGAATGTTCCAGCAACTGTATTTTTCCAATCTTCATCTTTGTGTCCAGGTTTAGTAAATTTCTTAACTTTTGCTTTTTTAGGCAAATGCTTTTTAGAAGGTGCTAGAACATTTCGTTTCTGCAAACTTTTGAATCTATCAATCAGTAAATTGCCTTGTGTTTTCAGATTTCTTAAATTTCCTGATATTTCTTTGGCCATATGGAATTCCAGGTCAGGATCTTCATACTTCACTGGTCCTAAAATCTTCGTCTCTTTTTTCTTCAACTCTTCTTTCTTCTTACGTTTTTCCCTAAGAAGTTTTTGCTTATTTTCAATCTTGAGTAATTCTTCACTAATTGCTTTCAAACGATGGATATCAGTTATCTTCTTTTTCTCTAATTTTAATGCTCTTCTCTGCTTTTCTAGTTGTTTCTGCTCCTTTTGGTTACGTTTTTGTTTCAAGGACTTCTTTTTATTCTCAACTGGAGGATTTACTGCAGTATATTCATCATCACTGGCTTCATTTTCACTGACATTTGTACCTGCAGTACTAGGAAGCCCTTCAGACATCTCAATTATCCAATCTTTCTGTAAAACAAATGACATCAGTGAATGAGCAGTATAATAGCAATAGAAATTTTTCAATGTCTTCACGTCATTGAAAAACAAAAACTTAATATTACTTTTGAAGAGCATAAGTTTGTCAAAGTTCATTAGTGAATATAATACTAACATCTTTCTTATCAGATGAAACTTTTGAAAACATTCCCTTAGTACATCTGGTAAGGTGATTATCAGTTTTAATCCATTCCAACTCTTTTTCTGCAACTATTTGCAACAAATCTTGATGATCTTTTAAACTAGGATTGTATGACATTCCTGGATGTGGTGATTCAATAGCTGGAAGTGGACTCTTCTTTTCAGAAATTGATGCTATGCGTTTTTTGACAGGAATACCCACACCACGTAAATTATGCTTCTTCGTATCTGTTCTTGCCCACTCATCTTTTTCAATAGCAAATTGTTTACCTGAAATAGTAAGTGACCAAAGATATACCAACTAAATAAGGTCGGTATTCATAGTTGCTTCGAAACACAAAACCTTACATAAGGGACCCTCAAATATCAACTATGAATATGACCCTAAATAACCACATGTGTTTATAAAGATCTATATCTAATGTCTTTTAATATAATCAACCATTTTTTGCTAGTAATACATAAAAAAATATTCTTACAATCATCTTCCCATAAATCAAAGCTGAAGTCTCCTCTTTTTGGTTGGTTCATCTTCTTCCTATTTTCATTTAGTTGTCTATTTGCATTTGCTTCAATATCTTTTCTTTTGATGATGCCATTCTCTCTGTTGTGAATTTCTTTCAGTTTTACTAATTGATTTTTCCGTTCTTCTTTAGTTCTCACACGGTTTCTAGACAAAAAAAACAAATTATTCAAAAGCAAATCTGATCCTATTTGTTTAGTTATCCTTCAAAGATTTCATATGCAAACCTTTTTGTGATAGGGTCTGGAACTTGGGTATGTGGCTGTAGTGCTGAGAAACATTTTAAAGGCTTATTAGCCTTCAACTTCTGTCTTTCTTTTGCAGATAGCAATTTTGTACTTGGCACAATATCTACTTTAAAGAGTTTGTCGTCTGAAATTGTTGATAAAGATGGCCTGAAAGGACAAGTATTCATAAATTTATCCCTTAAACCTATTCCCAGTTTACTCACCCCAATCTTTCTTCAAATCTTTTATCTTCAAGAAACTCTTCAACATCATTTATGTTGACGTGTTTTCTCCATGAAGTTTTGAGCTTTTTGGACACTTTCTTTTTTTTACCAATACGAGAAATCACCGAAACCATGATTGCTAGTATCAAACTATGAATATGTTTAATAGCAAGACGTCGCTGTGTTTAAATAAACACGTTTTTGGTTGCTTCGAATTGAACGTGAATTGAACGATTGGAATTGGACATGAATGTCATGAATTGGACCACAAATGGACAAGGTAAAGTAAGGTTAGGAGTAGTGCTGGGCGATGAATATCGATATTTGAAGCATCGATGTTTTGGGTATCATTTGTCACATACACTGTTGCATGGCCGACTCTACACTAGGCCGGAGCCTTAGATGTGGCAACGTGGCTTAGCTGTCAAATAGGGGTCCGGTTACCGTAAATTGTTTTATAGTTTCAAAATAATAATTATTACATTTTATATGTATTAAGAGTTTATCTCGGTTGATAAATTAAGAAAAATACTTTTTAGAACTACTACTACTAATACCTCTTACATTCGATGTCTGGTTCATCGTAGTCAAACACTACAAAATAAATATAAACGCAACCTGTTTCCTGCTGCCGCTTCCACTTAAATGAACACTACTATTTACGTTGTAAATTTTCACTTGAGCTAGAAAAATTCACTATTAGGTCACTTTGAAGCCATTCTTGCTGGTCTTGATTCCCTTTCACTATCAAATCTTTTCGTAGGTATGCCCAGATGAATTCTATTAACTGTCTTTTTCTGTGATATTTGGGAGGTCCAGAAAACATTGTAGGTACCACATTGTGCTTTAAAATAGGTCTTATCCTTTGAAATGTTTGTAAATTATTGTCTTTATTCTTATAAATATAACCAGCCCTTACGAGTAATACCGTTCACCCACTTCTGTTTATGTCCTTTATTGGATGCACAATTGCTAGTGCAACCTAGTACTACACACTTTGCAGGCATGTTTTATCTTTATAGTTTCGTTTGTGCAGGTAAATAATTAGAAACACATTAAAAATCACCTTCCAATCTTCTTTTTCACCCTGGAAGGTTATGTTTGGTATGTCCTTTATTGGAAGCACAATTGCTAGTGCAACCTGGTACTACACACTTTGCAGGCATCTTTTTATCTTTATAGTTTCGTTTGTGCAGGTAAATAATTAGAAACACATTAACAATCACCTTCCGATCTTCTTTTTTGCTCTGGAAGATTACACTAATGACTTAACAACAAATAAAAGCTCGGCCGCCGATTCAGTGTTGCCATATTTCCATGCTCCGGCCTAGTGAGTAGAGTCGGCCATGACTGTTGTGAGTAAACAAAATAGCCTTGCATTTTATTTTGGTCCGCCAGCGCGCCAGCGTACCAACCAACCATTCTAGAATCATAAAATGGGCGGGGTATGATGAAAACAGTTCTAGGACGGTAATAGGACCGTAATTTGGAACAGCCCTAAGAAGAGCATAAAACAACGAAACAGAAAGCTCAATTTTCATATAAAACGAGCAAACGTAACGTCATTTTATCTCAGGATCGACGTTGCCATATTGTGTCACAGATCGGATAATCCGATATTTTTACACTAGTGGAAAATTAATTCGTGCATTATCTTATCTCAGATTAGTCTGATTTGTCCATTAGTGCGTTGTAGACGATGGATATGACGCTGCAAATAATTCAATGAGACGAGGCCCAAATTCTGCATTCTGAACAAAGATTATATCTGGCAAAAAGCATTTTGCGATTTAAGCCATGGTGTAATAATATGATGAAAGGTTTAAAATAATTGCGCCTTTTGGAACAGTTACCGTTCATTTCTCAAAAGTCTGATGGAATAAGAATATGTAACAAATCAAACGTACCTATCATTTGGACTGATATATTTTAGGTCAATAATTTGATATAATAAGTTAATATACGTTGTTGGGCATCCTAACAATACGTTAATCAATGCCTATACATATCTCTATCCCCATCAGTTTCGGGTTTGATATAGGAAAAAAGATTTAAAATGGGTGAAGGCCGCAAATGCTTCATCAGAGTAATATATTATTATAAATTATTATAACATATCTTATACCTAGTCTCCATAAAATTACGGAGTATAGTTATTGGTCTAATGCGATACAGAACCCTGACGATGACTGTTCTATTTCTACGCAACCTTTATCTTTAGCCATGTTGTTTTGACTTGGTTCTTGCAGGCCACCGTTTAGGTATATTATTAAATTTTTAATGCAGGAATGCAATATAAACTTTTTTGTTATAAAAATAAGTCTACTAATTCACTTTACTTCTGCGCATCAGGTTACGGCTTGATTTTTAGTTATATGGTCATACACACTGTTTCAGTGATTCACAAATTCTAAATAAAGATCTGTGACTAATTTCTAATTTACAAGGGGTATGTTTTGGCGGAAATTGCTTTGTTCGTGACAATGCAGTTAAAGTAAAAGTATATTTAACATGATCTAATAACAAAATACGCAACGCTATGATAATTTAATTATTCCAGTTGGAACAGGACTAAAGGTCAACATGCCAGACGTGTTGTTGCTGATAGATAAATTATATCGTACTTTTCGAGTGGCACAGAAAGTTATCTCGCCAAGGTATCACAAACCACGCATTGATTTGAAATGTTATCTCTATAGAAGCTTCTCGCTTGTTCTCATTTGACTCATCAAGTACTTTAGTCATCCTCTGATATTATTGATATTTGGATAAGATTAGATTTTGAGTGCCTCATCTTAATCATGGCGAATTCAATACGTCATATTACTGAACGAGATTTTTGTTGCTATCAAATCATCCAAATTTTTCCACACTTGTTGAATAAATTCACTACACTGTGCATAAAGTAACATTAAGCAAAATCCACAGTCCAGCTTCAAAATGTCAATTTCAATCAAAACGCTGTGACAACAGAGAACAGAAATATACCTTTTGGAAACTGCTTTTACAAAGTGCAAACATCCAGAATCCACTTATAAAGGCTATAAAATAAAGGAAGGTTAGATTTTGCCATCAAAAATAATCACATTGGTGTCAGTGTCGTAAGAAATATTGATGGAAAAAAACTAAAATAATCTTTTCTTATTTTTTATTTTAAAGAAAACACATTTTGAAATATTTTACATTAAATGAAGATAAACCTATAGATACAATAAAAGTACATACAAACAAAAAAGTCTAAGAATGTGGTATCACATATAAACCTGACTGAGGATCTTCATACAGAGATATTAACATCTTGATAACTATTGTTTTTGTAAATATTCATCGAACAAGTATAGAGATAATGAAGCATCTGGGCCATTGAGCAATTCACTCAAATCTGTAGTATACCCAGCTAACTTCCTAACAATATCACGCTGTTTGTGTACAAACTCATGTTCAATGTGAGAGGAGACCTCTGGGTCATGGAATCCGTTCATCTTCCTAGAAGCATCTTCGTGAATCTGAAAAGCTTCAAGTGCTAGTTTCTTCTCGATATCCAAAGCTTTGGCAACGCTAGACAATTCCAGCAGCTCAAAGTCTTGCTCTTCTTTGTCTTCGTCTCTGATTCCCTCTGAAAGTTCGTTGAAGTTCATTTCGCCACCCCTCTTGGTGATGTACTTGATAAGTTCGATGGCTTCATGCCATTTATTGTCGGAGAAACCTCTGAAGAGCTTTTCAAAGCCTTCGCGGTTCTTCTCGTAGTTAGCAAAGTGGGTGGCCATTAGAAGGTACTCGAAAGAGCGGATGAAGTGGTGGTTTACATAACGTTGAAGTTTGGATTGCAGATTGTCAATAGCTCCGTATTTAGCGGTACAGTTGAGTGCCGTTACAGCTGGAAAATTAAAGGATATTAATGTAATTTCTTATCTTGTGCTTCTTGTCTGTGTTTTTGTGGTGAATTGGCCATTAATTAAAAACCATATTCGTTGGAATAAACAGTTTACCAACATTATTAGAGATATACCAGGTGGCCCAGAATTTCCTGTACACGTGATATTTTCGTAACAAAAAAACGGTTCAAGTAAGAACTGAGTTCTAATTCTAAAGGTACAATACAATACATCTATCATACCATGCATTCAAAACATTTTTTTTGTACGTCGTCCCTGATAACTCACCCTCAACTTTTTGTTTAGGTTTTCCTACATAAATGATATCCCTATTTTATCTAAAATAAATAAAATAAGTATTTGTTTGACGCCTAATATTTTTGCAAAAAACGGATAAAAACTCCGTTTTTAGGTAAGGGAATGAATGACCTATCATACCATGCATTCTAAAATAAAGTCTTTTTTATCCTTTTTTATTACGAAAATATTACGCCGCAAACAAATTCTCATTTTATGTATCTTATGTTTATGACTTTACGAAAAAAATTGGTTTGTGTATGAAATCAAAGGCACTATAAGATTTTAAATAAAAAAATTGGGAGTGAGTTTTAGGGGTTGACGTAAAAAAAATGTTTCGAAAGCATGATATGATAGGACATTCAGTACCCTTGCAAGAGCCACTTAGTTTTCTTTTTTATCGGTTTTTGTTACGAAAATATTACGCTTCAAACAGATCCTTATTTTATTTATCTTGTATAAAATCAAAGATACAACAAGATTTTAAATAAAATAAGGACTTTAATATTAATAATATGCGTCTGCACATATTAATAATAATGCGTCTGCACAACAGAGTAGTACTGGCCACTGCCTGCTATGTAACGAACAGCACCGATCCCCTGATCCGCTTCGTGCGAGAGCACGAGAATGCGTGAAAAGGAGCCTTTCTTTTTAGCGCAGCGAAACGAGCAGCCGAGGAGCTCAGCCTCACACTCGACTTCAAGCGGAGGTGTCAGCAGTCCATTACGGAACTTGCTCCCGCAGAATTAAAAGCCCACATTAAAACTGCCGAAGTCGACTTCCTCTTAAGACTTCATAAAGATAAGCCAATGCATGGAATCTTCTACAAACATCTAGAAGAGCATGGCTTGTCTGAGCAGTTGACCTTCTCTTTCCTAAGGTCTAGTGGGTTGAAGTCGGAGACTGAGGGCTTTATAATGGCTTGCCAAGACGGTGTCTTCAACACCTTGGTATACCGTAAAAGGGTTATGGGTGTAGATGTACCCGACACCCATTGTAGAGCTTGCCGACAGGCGCCAGAGACGCTTATGCATCTCTTGTCGGCGTGTAAGACGTACGCTGGGACGGCTTACGTCCATCGGCACAACGCGGCTCTACGAGTGCTCTACTATTATTTAAGGCACTCATACGGTATCGATGAGACACCGGTGCTGCCATACGCTCCAGGGGATATAGAGTCCGGATTTACTGGAACTACTCGTTCCCCACGCTCGAGCTTGTACAGGCAAACAAGCCCGACATAGTCCTTCTCGACCACCAACAGAAGACGATGATCGTTATTGAGTTTTCGGCGCCTGCCGAGGTGAACATCGTCTCTAAGGAGGAGGAAAAGCGGACCAAATATCAGGAGTTGCTCGGACAACTTCGCAGGCTCTGGCCAGACTACACTGTAAGTCTGCTGGTTATGGTCATTGGATCCCTAGGTGGAATGAGGAATACGCTGCTCTCTGCACTGCGCAAAATACCGGTGTGCCGTGCGGCGGCGCACATCTTAGCCGCCAGAATGCAGAAGGCAGTCATCCTTGGGTCCTTTCGTCTACTTAGGGCGCACGATTCGCGGACCCAGTGATTGCTCACCTCACGGTGTGAGGAGTAGTCATTGGGTAATGGAACAGCAGCCCGGTGTGTCGGAGCCTGGGCTGCACTTTTTGTTTTTTTGAGATAATAATAATTAATAATTTGTGTAGGAAAAACTATTGGGTACTATTTGAAAAAAAAATTGGTAGAGATGGTATGATAGTCCTGTAGTACTTTCAAAAATACCACTCAGTTTTCATTTTCGAACTTTGTTTACGAGAATATCACGTATCAAGGAAATTACGGGACTCCCGGTATATATGATAAGGTCTTAGTGAACAGGAGTGTTGCATATAGCATCATCATTATCATCATAGTCACAATGTCCTCTTAACAGACATGTTGTGAACTCGTAAAATGCATTAAGTTGGAGTTAGGGTATTGCCGACACGAATATTATCAATAGTTTTGAGAACTGTAGCTCGCCATCGTTCGCGATTTACTGTCAGTTCAGTGGCGCTCTTGACACTCATATCCAGCAACTGTTTGGTCGTATCCACAGCAGCGTGTAAGGAAACGGCCACGGCGCCGCTCACTCGGAGAATGACACTAAACTATAACTTTCTCCATATTATCGCTTCTGTGAATATGTCCGAGGAATGTAAGCACTCTATCGACACAATGAAGGATAGTCTCTTTGGATTGCATATAGCATATTCATTGATAATTCCAACACAACTAGTAAAACCGATAGTTGCAGTGTATGTGCAAGTTTCGACCTGCCGAATGTCGAAGCTATTACCACTTTTAGTTCTGGTATAGCGCAGTTGCTGTGAAGCATTATAGTTAGTTAAAAAATGCAAACATGGAAACTAATCATTCAACCAATATGTTTTTAATTATGGGGCCCCTGAAGCGCCATGATCCAGAAATAAAGCTATGATTGAAATATGAAATTGCAGCATTGGCAGCCTAAAATCGAATTAATAACACTGACGACTCTTTTCTGTAAGACATAATGTTAGAAATATCTAGTTAAAGTTTTTAGTCTGTATCCAGTTTCAACATCTGATGAAAACTGGTTTTGAAATCAATCCACTGATTTCAAAGATGGTATTGGGATGGAAGTGTTACAATATTAAAAACTCCCATGATATCAAAAGGACTGGATTCATATAAAAATCATAAATAAACCAGAATGCCAGTAATATACCAAAAGCCATCTAAAAAGGTATTTTTCTGATAATAGTGACAATTATTAAGTTTAGGACACCAACAGGCCAAGAAGTTATATAAAGCCATCTAAAAAATGGAATCCACGAATTCCCCCCTGGATGACAGCAAATTTAATGTGGCACCTCTAATCTGGACCCCCCGCCCACCCCGAAGAAAGGTCAAGCAAGTGACACACATGGACCCCCCCAAAACCAAATCCTGGATACATGCCTGGACACCAACTGTCAATTCAATACAATATGATGATGACATGAGAATGGCAGAATATCCAAAACTGTATTGGACTGAAGAAGGAGAACAAATTCAATACCACATAAAAACAAATTAATTAGTTCAATAAAACCCTTTATGAGTGGATTTTCCAGAAACCTAGTAAATACCCAACTCGTGCATATTTTATCAAACATATTCAAGAAATGCTGATGCAATCAAATTCAAATGAAAACAAAATAATATGCGATATAAGTAGTAGTCCCATTCTGTTGCTGTATCTATTATCAAATGATGACCTAGAATATATATTTTGCATTCTACTTGTATTATGTAGTGTATACTCTCTACACTGATATAAATAATGTTTACTGTTCATTTGTATGCACATTGAAATCTGATGTAATTTATGTTTTCTGTAACAGTTGAAGGCAAATATAGTAAAGTAACTTATTGGAAATGAAAATAACACAAGGCATCCAGTTTCTTAATACAGCATTTAGGGATCCATAGAAATTGGAAAAATTATTTGTAACATTGTATTGGGGTAAAACTCGAAAATGTTTCCAAAATAAAATTCATATTGAATATTGTGTATTTTTTTTCAAAGATTTCTGTAAAAAATTTCAATATGCAGCATTCCTGCAAAGTTATAATTTGTAGTTCGGTGTGGGACAGTGCCTACTTAACTCTAAAAAACCTGTTATTTATTTACAACCACTATATTTGATTGGGAAAGTGTTTAACCACGTACCTAATCTGATAAGCAAAACATGGTACATGCTAATAAGTTAGTTTAAATACATGCACTCAAAAATGATAACGTCACAAAACATGTTTTGACTCTACAAAATAAATTAAAATTCTCCAATTTTCGTAAAATCCTTATTTCTCTACAATCTGGCAACATCGTAATCATCCTATGACGACTGCTCAGCTCGTCAGCTGTTAAAAAATAGGCTAGAAGTGAAAAAACAAGCAGCAATGTTTTTACGTCATGTAACATGTATGCAATATGAAAAGTAGCCAAATGCGTACTTACATTTTTTGGTTGTAGTTTTGCATGCCTCGACTACGTCTTTGTAGCAGTAATCTTCGGCGGCTAACGCCAAAGTTGCGAAAAACAGAACGCTGATACAGATGATGGCCTTCATGATCCCTGTTACAAACAAAAGAAAACTTTAATGATATTAAGATTAACCAGTTAAATAGGCTACCAACCTGGTATCTCGCCAGCGAAATCACGAATAATAATAAACGATTGGATTGTTTTATTCGTCACTCACGATGTCGGAATTTTACAACTTCAATCTGAGATGCAGTGCGCAAATGTGTCGTGCGCACATTGAAGTGGGAAGGAAAACAAAGAATCGCTTTGTCAGGATTGGAGGAGGGGCAATCTACGCTCGCGACGTTGCCAGAGTGTGACTAAAAATACTGAAATTAAATAATTGTGAAATTCTAGAAATCTACTGGCTTGACAAAATACAGATTATTCATGTCAAGGCTAAAATACTTTAATCTATCGTAGTGGCAATGAAACTTATGAACTATATAACTTTTGTAGAGTACCGAATACTTAGGTACCTAAAGTATTGTTACCTAGGTATAATACTCAAATTTTAATTTCACTGTGAATAAGCAAAATAATTTCATGACTTGAAAATGCAAATCCTCTCACTGGCTATAAAAGATAATATCAAGTACCTAATTAATATCATCACCATAGTCACAATGTCTTAACAGACATGTTGTGAACTCGTAAAATGCATTTACTCATTTTACGAGTTTCTCTTGGGATATCTTTATCCTGATTTGCCTTCTGCAATTAATATAACTGATTGAATTTCAAACTAAAAACAATCTATCAGAGACTGATTCAATATATTATATAGGGCTGTTCCAAATTAGGTACAGTTCTCAAAACGGTGATTGGTTGGTCCGCTAGCGTACCAACCAATCATCGATTCTAGAATCACAAAATGGGCGGGGCATGATAAAATCAGTTCTGGGACGGTGATATAGAACCGTAATTTGGAACAGCTCTCATATAGCATAAAGCATTTGTTTTGGATTTTGGAGTACTTAACAATATATGTGATCATTACGGAATGTTAAATGTCTCTGTGGTCAAGCTTGGCAGCAAATCCCTCACTGTGAAGGCTACTGGAGACCATTACTGCTTTATTGGGACTCAAGAATATTAAGGCTGCGAGTTTGGCGTATTCAACTAGGGTATTCAACAAACCTCTCCTTTACTTCATAGCAGCTGCCATACTCGCTGCTAATTGGGCTTTGCATTCGCGACTGCTCAGTTATAAAAAAATTAACATCGATGATTGACGTTAATAAAAAGCAGAGTATGGAAGAATACTTTTAATTCTTCCCATATTCATTTATCTATCTCGAGTAAGATAGGTACTTTTGGAGCTCTACTTAAGTATGCAACTAATTTCGTATGATGTCATAAGCTAAGGATTTTATAAAATCGCACCATAAATAATTTACAAATCATTATGACAGTCTAGTAGATCCTTAGGTGGTGAGTAGCAGTGGGTACTTGAGTAGCAATATTAATTTTGTAACATCGGCAACAGGGTATAACATATTTCGTCGAAGTTCTAGAGAGGCGAGACGGCAGGGGAGATGATTCCGGTGGCTTCGTGGTGCTGTGCGCAAATTATTGTGAACGATTAAAATATAATTACTAATTTTGTTACAGTCACCTTCTGCACCAGTGTGTGTAAAGGCAGACTCCGTTTTCGCAGGAGATTCAATTGAGCTATCATCATTTCAAATTGTTAAAGCCTCATTTTCAATAAAAATGAAGCTGATCTGCGTTGCCATACTTTTCGTCTCTGCCATTGGCTTGACATCTGCGGAATTACAATGTAAGTATATCTATTGAAAAAAAAAATACAAAGAAAATTCATGAAGATCAAATGTTTTTGTGAAACATTCGCCTTTACAGAGTTCATCGCTTTGAGGTCATTTATTTTTATTTCTGGTAGGTCATTCATTTACGCTTCATTTACAATGGGAATCCTTCTATATTATTAACGCAGAAATGTATTAATGCAAATGTAATATAAACAAAAGATAACAGCAGCTGTAAAGGAAATGATAAGTACGCATTAATTTTATCGCATAAATCCCGGACGTTATTTATTGAAAACATTTGCTCATTGTCTGGCTGTAGTCGTGTATATATTATCATGGCACTTTTATCATGGTAGTAATGTTATTGTTGTTTTTGAAAGTTCGATCCAAAGGAATTGTCTATACTGGAACCTAATGCCGAGTATAATTATTATTCCATGTTAATATCAGCTTTTTATAATAGGTTCTTGAGGTTAGTTCAATCAGGATACAGTCTGAACGCGGAAACAACGCTGGCGCTGGTTCAGTTAACTGGAATTCATGATTCAAATTATAATAATTAACATTTGTTTCATTATTCATTACTTTATAACGAAAACGTATCTATAGCACATATTATAATTTTCAGCAGAAAACAGATAAGGTTTTGCTAAACCACCTAGGTACAATCCATTATTCTATGAAAATGTGCAAAAGTGACTTATTTCGATCAGGTGTTTGATGCAGACTAGTGTTTTTATAAGTAATTTGTGGTCTCTCACTTTTTGTTTAGTTTAGTATGATTACATATTTTTTATGTAAACATTAAAGGACCTTGGAGCACCTAGTAAAAATTTTCACACCTCCCTATTTGCCGGTCACATGTCACATGACTCACATTCCTTTTCCAGCATTCGAGCAACGTTGCCATACGTTCAGTACATTTTTCCTTGAATTTTTTTTTGTTTTAGGCTGTGCATAAAATGGAGAAGTTTACTAAAATTTTTTTATCGATTCAAAAGAAAATAT
The DNA here is from genome assembly GCA_951848785.1 of Callosobruchus maculatus. Lineage (NCBI taxonomy): Eukaryota > Metazoa > Arthropoda > Insecta > Coleoptera > Chrysomelidae > Callosobruchus > Callosobruchus maculatus. Next base: position 12,065,705 of record CATOUR010000071.1, read on the forward strand.
AAGAAAAATAAAAGAAAGGCGTGAAAGAAATATGAATATATCTCTAAAGACAAAAAAGTTACAATGTTTCAAAGTCGCGCTCCGCAGAAATATTTTTGGCACGACTGACCGAGTGGTGTGACGTCATAGCTCCGTAGCCAGTGCGGGCGGCCGCTGCCGCTGAGCCACACGACGCGACGCACGTATCAGACAACGCACACAGGCACAGCGTGGTGGTGGCGCCGTGAGCTGAGCAACCAATCGTCTCATTTGTTTTGTAGTTTAGTGCATATCAAATAATATTGCTATGATGAGTGACATTAAAAAAGGATGTTATAAAAAATATTGCATTGTTCCGAAGTGTGTGAGCACAAGGATTAAAACACCTAATAAAGTTTTTTCCCAGGCACCTTTGCATGCAAAAGAAGTGGTGCAAAGTGACGAAACGGGATTTAATAATACCAAAAAGTATAAAATATGTTTGTGAGGATCTTCTATTGATAAGTATTAATTATTATCAACTATATATGGATAGCTTCACTGGTTTCACCTGATGTTATGGTTTCTTAATAGTATGAATTCCTCCACTTTTATGTAGTGTATTACTCTTCATGTTATGGTTAAGTGTAAGAGTAGCCGTGAGGCTAAACTTCGCCATGATATGATGTGCAAATAAAGACTGTTTATTATTATTATTATTATTATTATTATTGTTAAAGATTACCCAATAGTAAATTAGTTAGTTCATTTTTTTTCAATTTATTTGTACCTATTAATGAATTACAAATATTGCCACCTCGAAAGCAATGCTTTTATGGGGTATAGGCATATACACATACAATAATTTAGCTAACCTATTGCATTTATCCTATCAGTTGAATGATCATCATTGCTTCTATTCAGTCTTTCGCCGGGACTGAAACTACCCTTCTGCAGCCTTCCACATGTCTTCGTTTCTTGAATAAATACATTAATAGGATATCTGATACATAAAATTTTGACGTTACGTATGCTGAATTACTTTACTGTGTTATATATTTCTATATTTTCGGATTCGTAACTTATGTTTTTGTTGATACAGCTTGAAAATGATACTGAAAATCTAATCAGATATAAACTAGTTGGTGGTACATTAAAGCTGAAAACTGAAGGCTGCCTTCATAAGTTTGACTGTCAAAAATTGGTTCATCCTAGAAGAAAACTCTGAGCATGTGAAAAAAGGCGACGCGCAGAATGTTTAGAAAATTTATTGCAGAACGATGCTTCATCGACCTCAAGTTGGCAACCTTTCGAAGTAATTCAGTGTCATTCAATATACAAAGAGCCGGATGTACTAGAAAATCCACTATCTAAGGATTGCACAGTGAATGTATCAGTTATAATCCCGACAACAATATTTAAACAAAGTGCAAGTTGACAGCAAAGTTAAACAAAAAGATCAAAAAGTGCAAACAATCATGAGAAGGAAAAAAAACGAACGATACAGAATATAAGTGTCTGATGACCATCCCCCAATCACCCGAGAGTTCTCCTTCAAAAGAATCAGTATCTTCTAAGAGTTGCTACAGTTCGGTTACTTATACTTTAAATACAACAGTCATCCCTCAGTATTGCAAAGAGACAATAACAAAAATATCAACAAATGCTAGTTTTTATTTGCGTTTACCGGAAGGCGTTTATTTTCTCACGAAACTATTATCTTAAAGCGTTTCTAGATCAATAAGAGATATTTTAATATGACTTTGTCCTTTTACAAGCCCTTCTTCCGTTATGGTAAAAAACTAAAAAACACTTATTTTATTTAAAAATCAAATAATGTACATACAAAACACTCTACAGCTTCCACGATACCACGATACACAGATCTACGGCAGCGCGCGGCACAGACGGCTGGCTATGCGGATTGCGGAATCGTGACGTCACAGCCAAATTGAAGGCGGCAACTATTTCGCGCAAAATATGCAAACTTTAATTATTGATTTCTCTGCCATTTATTGACGGATTTCACAAATTTTTTCACTGACTAATTACTTTTCGTCTATATTTTATGGATACGTAACTGCTTATTTTATTATGAGTATCATGAGACTTCTCCATTCTCTCATTAAGGCAATTGTAATTCCATTTATGACTAGGTATGCATAGATTCTGGATATTTTGAAAAAAAGTTTTGTTTCGATAAAATTTGATTGATAAATATCTATGATATGCCTTGCATTTTCCAAAAAATTGAAGATATTTTTAAGACTGACAAAAAAGTTACAAAATTGTCTTCATATAGAAATTAGAAGACAACCAAAACATTAAGCAATTTTTCTTTTCCAATTATTGTCAACACCAAGACAAGCAAAAACAGTAAATGACTGCTGTTGAAATTGAAAAAGGAATCTTGTCATTATGTAGTATGTGGTTGCAGTTTTCAAAGCAATTTTTGATAGTTCATCTACATGGTGATCTTATTTTTTACGAATTAAACATACTTATAATACCAGTTAAAGTAACTGATAAGGTTATCTTATCTATCACACATAAGCAATTTTGTGATTGATTGGATATATTTCACCTATATATTTTTCCATTCTGTAAGTGGCATAATTTTCCACCAACAAATACTGGGGTATTTGGATTATGTAACATGATCTACTACTGTAAACAATAAAATTTGACAGTCTCGAGAAGCTATTGTAAATGTATAATATCCATTTGCTATGAATATATTTACCAAAAATCAGGTGTATAATGCTTTTCGTATTAGACATTAGAATGTATAATATGACCACAAAAAAAGAATAAGCAAATTCTGGTTATTACTAGATGCACAGTTTGTATGTTTCTAACGTTGTGGTACCTTTTTAGTTTGAAAATTGACAGTTTAAAAAAACATATTTTTAATAATTACTATATAAATATAAATTAGCAGATTGCCATTGATGTATATTTTTTGTAATATTATTCATTACACCTAAATTTCCTATTGCAGAGAAACTTATTAAGGGGAAAAATGATACTGTGTTGCTTACAAAACAGTTAAAAATTTGTTTCATAATTATTAGATATGTTCGCTGTGGATAAACTTTTGAGCAATACTGTTTGTCATCTCAGGTTCCCAAAAGGAGCTGAAGATCCCGAAGGGATGGATCGACATGGTGAACCCATGTGTAGAGAGCATGCGTAATCAGATCGAAGAAGAACTGAAGGCTTCAATGAGATATATGGCAATGGGTGCCTACTTCTCACAGGATACGATTAACAGACCTGGATTTGCTGAGATGTTCTTCAAATCTGCTAGTGAGGAGCGAGAGCATGCCATCAAGCTGATCCACTACTTGCTAATGAGAGGCGAGCTGACCAACAACGTCAGCAAACTCATCAAGAGAAACGTAAGCAGATTGCAATATAGATACAATTTTCGTTTACAAATAATTGAAAAAATGTTGAACACTTGGAACTTATGCCTTTTTGTTCTCTCTCTCTCTCTTTTCAGAAAAGGTGACAAACAGAACCACGAATTATTAGAAACCTTGACATTGTTATATACAGTTATGAGTGAATTCTCAATGATTTTACTTTTTCACTTGAATAAATTATTGTAACAAATAATAGTAAACACAGTAAGAGAGTATTGCAGGTCAAAGTAATTTTTTTACAAAATATAATTTTTACTGAATTTTTATTTTATTTGTTCTTTCAGTTAATACCATCAACAACATCTTGGGCAAATGGAGTGTCAGCTCTGAAGGATGCCCTTGAATTGGAAACCAGTGTCACCAAGAAAATCAGAAAAGTCATACAAAAATGTGAAGACAATGAGAAATTTAATGACTACCATGTGAGTATTCCATTTTCTTGATTTATTGAGTATTTCATACTAATAGGATGAAATTAATACTTAGTTTTTTATTATCTTGACAATGCGCTACATGAAGAATTTATTTCCTGTTCCTGCAGTATTATGATATATGGAATTGTTTTCAGCTTGTTGACTATCTGACTGGTGAATTCCTGGAAGAACAATACAAGGGTCAACGCGAAATTGCTGGGCAGATTTCAACTCTTGAGAAACTTATGGAGAAACATGGAGCTCTTGGAGAGTGGCTGTTTGACAAAAAATTGCAAGGAGCTGAGTAATGTAAATAATTTTTTTTTAAAGTAGAAATAGGTCATTCCCAACCATCTTACAAGAATGTGTGATATATTTCCTATTTCATTTTATACTTTATGTAGATAGTGCGTAAGACATTTGTGTAAATCATTATTTTTGTTCTGAATTCAATAAAGATTGTTAGTATGAATTGGTAATATGGTGGATGTTGATTTATTCAGTTTTTCTCCAGCATAACAGACAATAATGTATTTATCCCCAAGGCAGGCCTGCAGGCTATCTGGTAAAGAAATATTTTTTGAAGACAGCTAAGGATTCACTAGATAGAGATGCTGCTGACGAGCCACGATTATGCGGTAGAATATAAATGAGAACGAATTCTAAAGACGTTGTCATCCATTTGGACCAGTGGCGTGCCAATGTCAAAAAACAAACAAAACATTATAAAGCCCATATCAATCGCATATTCCCATTTTCAAATTTATTATAATGTGAATATATGTCCTGATTGGTTTATGGGATAATACATTTCTGAATTAATTTTGCTCATCAGAAAAAAGAAAACTCTGTGACATTGGTTGTTTTTACACATAATTGCAATTAATTTAGTGGTATTGGAAAATGATTTACTTTCAAATTCAATAAGAAATGATGAAATACAATGTACTGTAGAAGAGGTTCTTCGGATTTTGGGATAAATTACTGCAAGAGGTTTTTGTTCAAAGAGCCGACGTTTCAGGGTGTATATTTTTACCCAAAGGGATGTTAGTTATTCTTTGTTGCTGTAGGGGCGCGCTCGATAGGCAAAAGGATATATGCTTTACATTTCATTGTTATTTTAACATTTTAATGATATGGAATGGAAAATTGTATTATATTTTTAATAGTGCTATGCAACTTGCCAATAGTTGAATGTACCGGTCTTTTTTTTATTTTTTATAATTTTTAATGTTATGTTTACTTTGTGAAAATTAAATCTTAAATGTTAATTGAGAAATTTGTGTAATTTTTTTTAGTTTGTATGTAAAACTGAGTTGTCAATATTCAACGCTGTTCAATTTATATTTTTACTTATACATATATGTATATTGTTTCGCCTTCATATGAATTTTAGCCTTGAAAGGCGTAAAAATAAAGGCCGAAACGTCGGCTCTTTACGTAAAAAACTTCTTGCAGTGCTTTATCCCAAAATTTGAAAAACCTCTTCTAGAAAAATAAGCTAGGATAAGAATTACTTTCTACCGTTTTACTTCACTTGCATCTATCGCTGCAACTGCGGTTCCAAATATCAGAACAACTTTCTACGGTTCTACATTCTACGGTGATATTTCAAATCGGTTTATAGATAGAAAACATTTGGTGTCACCAACTCTATATCTTGATTTTTTCTTTCGAGTTTTTGAAGAATTCATAGTGTGGTTATGTGGGTTACCGTCGTACAATACGTACAGTGTTATTTGGCTCCGTAAAAATGTGGTGAAAAAACTGGTAAAAACGTGTGATTCAGACCTGAAATTTGAACCACCGCTAGCTAAAGTGATTGTGAGTCAATTTTGTAAATATCCAACTGATACGCATAATAGTAAGCATAGAAATAGTTGATTCAAGACACACACTATTTCATTGATTTTCTAACTCACAAAATAAAAACAATTCCTAGCCAAGAAAGGAATTTTTAACAAAAAGTGGAGTGGTCAACTATTGCCTCTCCTTTACATATAGAATATACAGGGTGATATTGATGTACACTTTGCAAATATGGATGATACATTTTTTGAAAAGATAATGGCGATTGTAGACAAGGCAAATGAAAGGCAAACTAAGGATATAAAGAGTGAAATTGAAAACATCAAGAAATCAGTCCTCGTAGGAGAAAAGAAGGTGAGCGATCTGGAAAGTAAATTGCTTGTGGCACAAGAAAAGATATCCAAGCTAGAAAAGTGCCTCCTAAAAAATAATATCATTATATTTGGTGTTACTTTGATGGAGGGGCGCAGCATCCTTGAACAAGTCATAAAACTTTTAAACGACACTCTTGATGCGTCACTGTTACCGTACGACATAAACGACGTATACACTATTGGGAAGAAAGCTGAAAAACCTGTTATAGTGAAATTTACGTCAAATCTGAAGAAGCTAGAAATCTTAAGAAAATCGAAAATACTAAAGGAATATAATAAGAAAACTAACAGCAAAATATTTATAACACACGAGCTATCCATCCAGGAACAAGAAGAACAAAAAATTCTACGTGAACACATGAAAGAGGCGAGAAACAACAATCGTCTGGCATACATAAGTAGAGGTAAACTCACAATAGAGGAAACAACGTACACTGTCGAGCAGCTTAAACATCTGAACTGGGAAAAAGTGGAAAGAGGGCAGATATCCAGTAATTCGCAAAAGGAGCCTGGAAATAATTCCGCCGATCCAGAGGAACCTGTACAAGAGTCATCGACAGAAGGTAAAAGTCTGAGGCTTGGTGCGAACAGAGCTCGATCCATGTCATCATCGTCTTCGGGAAGAAACAAGAAAAGTAAAGTAAATGCTTAATGAACTAGTATTTAGCATATGTGTTAGGGTTTAGATTTCCTCAGAAATTAATTTTCTCAAATATTTACTATTATATACATTTTTTTTTCCTTATTAAAATTCTGTTTATTGGAAAAGTATATCGGATGTTTCAAGGTTTCAATTTTTATGAACTCTCCTGTATTACCCTGTATATACTGTCTTTCTCTTTAGTTTTTGTTCGTTGAGCATACTTCTTTCCGAATATATTTTCATTGTTTCAGGCTATTGATATTTCGATAATAACTGGAGATATTGTACAGCTGATTGTTTTTTTTTCTGCAAAGTAAATTATTTTATTCGTATAAATATTATATGCGGACAATCGTACATAAATTATGTTGTTTTCACATTTGAATGTTAGGTCTATTTTTTCTGGGCTAGAGGCATTAAGAAATTATATTTTGAACTCTGATGTTGACATTTTTGGTCTCTCGGAGACATGGCTTAATAAGGATATCAATTCTGAAGCTGTAAATGTAAATAATTATCAGGTAGAGAGGGTGGACAGAGACGGCAGAGGTGGTGGTTTACTGTTTTATATAAAAAACAATATAAGATATATTAACTTGCACAAAAGCATAGATGAGCATCTAGAACATATGTGGATACAAACCAAACTATATGGTAAGGTACATATTTTTGGCGTTATTTACAGGCCGCCCAAAGGTAATGTTACTGAATTTTTTAATACTTTAGATAATACTTTAATACTTTAATACTTTAGCTATCTAGGCTAATACCCAGCTGCGATGAAATTCTAATTTTTGGAGACTTTAACATTGATTTTCTCTCACAAGGTTCTGTTGTTCAGACTTTTATAGAACTACTAGACTTGTATCATTTGAAACAAATAATTGATATTCCGACTAGGATAACTTCTACTACACAAACATTACTAGATCTCATTATTGTTAGTGAAACAATAAATGTTAAGCGTCATGATGTTACAAATCTGCATGATACATTTGATCATTGTCTAGTTTCCTGTCACATTTTGAGAGAAGACAAATATTCTGATCCACCTAAAGTTATTAAATCTCGGTCATGGAAGCAATTTAATTATGAAGTTTTTTGTGGCATGTTACACTGCGTTGACTGGGATGTAATTTATACCTTTGATAATGTAAATTTGATGGTAGAATACTTGACAACACAATTAATACAGCTTTTTGATAGTTGCTGCCCTGTAATAGAATTTAAGGTCACCAGAAATATAGCTCCTTGGATCACTGACAATGTTAAACTTTTAATGAAACTGCGAGATAAAGCATTTTCTAAGTTCAAAAAGACACGACATATATCTCATTGGGAATATTACAAAGAGCTTAGAAATTATACAAAGGGGGCTATACAGAGAGAGCAAAAAGCTTATATCGAGTTTTCGTTGCGGCAGAAAAATGCTAAAATGAGCTGGCATCGTTTACGGCAGATTGGAGTTATTAAAAATAATACACGCTCTATACCTCAGCATCTTTCCAACCCTAACGAAATTAGTGCTCACTTTTCGAATTTGCCCACAATTAACAAAACACCATCTCAAATGAGTTTTTTAAATAGGTATAATAACTGCACTGCAAATAAAAGGTTTTCCTTCACGCCAGTCGATACTGCGTCAGTCACGGAATATATAAGGAATATCAAATCTGAGGCTGCTGGGCATGACGGTATCTCTAAGAAAATGCTACAAATATTCGAAGAACATCTAGTCGACCACATTACTTACATAATAAATTGCTGCTTGGTTAGTGGAGTTTTTCCAGATAAATGGAAAATTTCCAAAATCATCCCTATACCCAAAGTAGCTTCAGTAGGTAGTCTGTCAGAATTGCGACCAATCAGTATTTTGCCAATACTATCTAAAGTGTTAGAAATGGCCATGAAGCATCAAATTTCAGACTTTGTACTAAATAATAATATAATCCCTCCAATTCAATCCGGTTTTCGATCTCAGCACGATACTACAACTGCCCTAGCATGCATTGTTGATGATTTCTACAGTTATTTTGATAAAAGCGATATTACATGTTTAGTTCTGTTAGACTATAGTAAGGCCTTTGACACAATGGAGCATGAAACTTTGCTTATGAAGTTGAATTACTTCGGGTTTGCCGCTGATGCTATCAATTTAATAAAAAGCTATTTAACAAACAGGTATCAATATGTATCAGTAAATTCTATCATCTCTGATAAAAGCCCGATCAAAGTGGGCGTACCTCAAGGGTCCATTTTGGGACCTTTACTTTTTTCTATATATATTTCAGATTTCTGCCAATTTGTAAAGAACTGTAAAATACATCATTATGCTGACGATACGCAGTTATACTTCCATTTTGAAGTCAAAGATACCCTAAATTCTTCAATTTTGATAAATGATGACCTTAATATGCTGTATGATATATCAACTGCACATAATCTGAGCTTGAATGCCAGTAAATCCAAGGTAATGCTTTTCGGAACTAAACATAAATGTATAATAGCTGAGCGCACCTTTAATTTAACTATTAATAATATAGCACTGCCTTTAGTTAAGGAAAGCAAAAACCTAGGATTATGGATTGATCCTGAATTACGTTTCTCCATACATGTAAACAAGATTTGTTCATCAGCGTACAGCATACTTAAGCAGCTATATCCACAGCGAGGAGTTTTAAATAGCAGATTGAAGTTACAGCTATGTAATGCACTCATAATTTCGCGTTTATCATACTGTGATAGCATATATGGACCAGCTCTCTTGAAAAGGGATATCTGTAAACTGCAAAGAGTACAAAATTCATGTTTTCGTTTCTCTTACGGTATCAGGAAATTTGATCATATAAGCCATATTTACAGACAGAATCGCAAACTTACATTAGATAAACTTAGAACATTACACTTTTTATCATTAGTTCATAAAATACTCATAAATAAGAAACCAGACTATCTTTTAGAGAAATTGACCAAATTTGAAAACATAAACACATTATCAACTAGAAACAGGCAACTGCTCATTATACCTTCTCATAGGACAGCTGCTTACAAAAGAAGTTTTTCATATAACGCAGCAAAGCTCTATAATTCACTGCCAACTGAATTTTATGATTTTTCGCTTTTAAATTTCAAGAAAAAGCTGAAGGAGATGCTATTGTCAGAAGTGTGATCACTCCCAGATGCCGACTCTGTTTGCTCCTCTACTTGCCTTTCTACTTGTCTCCTCTTAATACAACCTTTTTTTTCTATAGAATCACCCAATTATTATTAGATATATATAATAATTATGATATATACATTTGCATATAGGTATATGTTCTTCTTTTTCCAAGGTTGAGTTGAAAAATACCCGAAGGGTAACACTCCACCTTTTCGGTTTTTTATTTTTGTTGTATTTTAGTTAAGACTATACTTATACGATTTACTTTGATTTGTAAAAAAACCGAATAAAGGCCCGTTATTATTATTATTATTATTATAGACCTTACATTCAATATGACTATACATCGTGGCATCGGAAATCTGGGATTACCAGAAATAACCTGGCTGGTACAGACACGCGTCGCGCCAGTGTTGTACTTTCCATTCCAAAAGCACGAAAAACCTTTTAATGGAAGTACAGAAATATGAGGTAGGTATATAACTATTCGAATTCGTTGTAGGTAACCAAAAATTGACAAGTGGAAGCCTTATCACAATGGGGGTAGTTTTTCAGAAATGATTCAAATCTCGTTTTTTTCATGTCGGAGATATTTACAAAAATAAAATGGATAAGGAGAGTTTTGGCCTGTAAGCTTGGATAAATCAAGTTATGGAATGATAAAAAGTGTCGCAAGAGTAATATTTATATTAATTTAATGAAAAATCAGTTCTAGCCGTTTTGGAATTGGGTTCCACGTGAGACTATGTTGTCGTGTTGTCAAATTTTGCCATAAAATAGGTACAGATAAGGCAAAATATATTTAATTTGATTATGGAAGATTATGTGGTATAGATAGGTATATTCCGCCGCTATAAAATTAAGTATTATAGCTATTGCTATGTAAAAATCTTGCTAGAGGTCGAACGGGTCCGCGGGTCCTTTCGGCACGCCACTGATTTGAATATTCATGATAAACTATTGTTGGATTATCGTATCAATACACTATAACTATAAACAATAAAGTAGTAACATAAGTTAGTGAACATTGGCGAAGTGGAAAAGAAATTTCAAATTATGATTCTAACTTTCTTTGACTTCTCATACTTTTGCAGAACATTGCGCTGACACAGGGGTATGTATTCTTTTCTACGTAAGTCATTGCCATGATCTGAAATAACCAACGACGATCAAAATTTATCGTCGTTGGAAATAACATTGTGCTATGACAGCAGTTCATATAAAAACGGTAAATATATAACACATTGCTCAGACTGATTTAGTCATTTTATGACATTGTGGAAAGTACACTATAAAATTCTTAACTTTGTATTTTAAAGCCTTACATAAATGACATATACAAGGTGTTTAATAAAAATGTGACATTAAAGTTGTTTTTTTAATGGACCCTATATATTATTGCATATTTAGATTCCTGGGTCAATTCCGATGCGATTTTATGTACCATAAATACGACGACACTTAAAACGGAGCGTTTAGGTGTAAATTTTTTGGTATTATAGTAGATATCAGAAAAAAATTGAATATTGCAGCAAACTTTGATGTCGCGCTTTTATTAGAGACACTGTATAAAGTAATTGTTTTTAAAATGTAGTTTAACTCTACCTACCTGCACTCCCAAAGTCGATTTCTTTAAAACAGGTTTCGTTTGGTCACAAGAGCAAGAGGCGTTGAGCCTCACTCACCCTACATATGTATAATCAAAAATTTGAAAAAACTTAGGAATATTGTATGGAATCGTAATTTTGTAAATGGGCAGATTGTGCTACTTCAGCAACTTGCAGAATATTTGGTATCTATACAGTATATGACTATTTATATGCTTTCGAATCCTGATGACTTTCTGGGATAGAAAAACACTGTTTAGTACGAAGTTTTTAATGTACAAGTGAAAACTCAATTTGGATGAAAGGGCATCCATCCTTAACAAAATTTACCAATGCAGGACAAATATTATTCTAATAAAAGCAATGGTATGTTGCAATGCAAACATTGTGTTAGCTTAATGAAACTTACTAGTAATACAAAATAAACAATACCTAAATAATATTAAGAGAATGAAGAACCTATGGAATAATATGAATTTTTTATTTGTGATTATATCAACGACAAAAGTATTGTCCTCCACTTTCCAGCTTTTGCTTCTTACGGGCTTGCATGGTGTCAAAAAATTCCCTAACATCTTCTTCCCGAATAATCCTCTTAGTATCTGCAAAACCTTTCAGGAATTCTCCCAGTTTCTCTTTAAGATCATTGTAGCCTTCAATGCAGTTTATCATAGTCACACGATCAACATTTTTTAGCTTATTATCAAGCTGTTGATTGTGTGTTTCTACAAGCTCTTTTGCTTTAGCTTTGCTTCTTTCTTCATATAATTGTACTGGATCTTCAGGATCAAGCAGAAAAGCAACATTTTCTGTTTCATATATTTTCAAGCACTCCTCACAATTACATAATTCTTTACGCCAAATCATCTCTGTCCAAAACTTGGCAGATACCTTTGCTCCCTTTGATTTTGGCTTCTTACAATTGCTACCACTGCCTTCTTCATTTGCAGATTCAACATTAACTTCATCCTCAACTGGCTTTGTTGCTTCCAACTCTTCCTCAGATTTATTCACACAAAAAGAGTCGTAATGCAGCAGGAAATCATGTTTCGTCATGCATCCCTCACATATCATTTCTGCAAAATTATCTGATGGCACTGAAGTGCCCAAGTGCCTGCTATGGTACCAGTCTTCGCATATTATACACTGGATCATTTCATCAGGAATTGGGTCATCAGGATCAGGGTATGGTCGGTGACAGACACAATAAACTCCAGAGAAATTCTGATTGTAAGTATTCAATACATTTGTATCCCTTTTATTTGGGCAAAGGGTGCATTTTTGATCTGCTGGGAACTTTGTGTTACCACAATCACAACAGAAGTTGCGTTTAGTGTATAGCTCGACAAGGTCATGGCCTTCATGACAGTGATAGCTGCAGGCAAGACAAACTCCAGCAGCTAGCTCGGGATCATTTTTAGCTTCTGGGATACAGGTAAGACAAGAGTACAGTGCCTGACGTTTGATGTAGCCCTCCGTGTACGAACACGTTTTGTCACTGGCAGCTCCTAGCACAGCAGCTGTGTCCTCCATCATCTCTTCTTCCATCTCTAGCACATCTTTGAGGGTCAACGTGACTCCTTCTCCATCATTGTCGTCAGCAGACGTGGACAAGTCGCTGGGGACGTTGGGTTCTGCTTCTGCGTCTTCATTTGCTACGATAGCGGTGTCGACGCTTTCTTTGGTTTGTTCTTCGGACATGTTCAACTAACGGTTATTCTACGGTGGAAAATGAAACGTTAATTTTGAATGCTAGATGAATCCAACACACTTTTCGTCTATACCGATTTTGACAAATAATTTCCAAAATCAATAAGTTATAAGTTGAATGTTGAGGTTGAAAACAACTGAAAATGACACTAACCCCCAAAATTGGCGGGATGAAATGACAAGTATAACAAAGCACAGAACGTAAAATCCATGTCTAATATGAGGTAACTTTGGAGACCTAGTTCGCAGTGTTGCCAGATTCTATGATTATAAAATTTACAATAGAATACTGGTTTTACTCTGCTGAATTTTATTAGATTCAGAAGACCAAACTATAGCCGTTTAATATTTAAGCACGAGGCGACGAGGCCTTAGATCTTCAATTGGAGGTTTCTGCTGTTGGCATGTTGATTTTCTGTTGAAACTATCGATTGCCTCTCGTATACTATAAGGCTGCGTTCGTAAAATGATTTGGTAACCTAATTCGAGTACAAATACAAAATGTGACTGCCAGAGAGTAACTGCGAAAAGTTTTTGTTAACTCTGCTTTCTTGAATGTGACATATTACGTAAGCTTGGAATTATATTTTACAAGGATATATTTATGATTTATAACAGTGGGGAGTAATCTTTGCAGTGTACGGACGAAAGCACAAAACAGGACGAAAACACCCACAGACCATAAAACAGAGAAAGCATCCCAGTTTTCAGATTTTGTGATCCCCGTGAACTGCCCTTGCTCTTCGTTTTTATGAATTATGATCAACCACGTCATACTGATAGACTACGCATCCAAGGCAAATTGTTTGTCGGCATTCCAAACATTGGGAATGTCAACGGAATATTTACAAGCAACGACGTCACTGTTTACAAGGTACATCGCAGCATGCCAAGTTGACAATCATTTGGAATGAATTTTCAGAAAAATGTATGGAACGTATGTTGTAAAAAAGTAAAAATATGATTGTGGCTTGCTTATCTGTAATAGAAAAAGTACTCTGAAGATACTCTTTTGTAAAACACGTTTAATTTTGCAATTCTGTCAAAAATTAACGCCATTTTTATATTTTACAAATATTGCTGTATGCACCAAGCATGCCCTAATGCAAAACTGGCAACGTCGGGTGTGTCTATGTCAATACAGCTGATGTTCCCTCCTTCCGTCGCACCGCCAGAAACGCTTACAAACATTCGGCATTCGGTATACAAAGCGTAGTCTATCAGTATGACGTCGTTGATTATGATATTGATTGACATTTCTGACAAGAGAATCATAACCTCAATTGTTCTGAAAATCAGATGTTTTAAATATCAAAAAAGGCAAATATAAATAATTTTATTTGTATACCGCCCTGCTATTTGGCAAAAATGCTATTTATCAAAACATTTACAAGATCTATATGTACAGGAAAATATTCCTTTGCGGCAGAAAAATCGTTGCTGGCGGCATTAAGAAAGAAGACAGGTTATACATTTGCAAATTGTAAAAAGGCGCTGGAGATGCATGACAATGATTTGAATAGGGCTGAATTATGGTTGAAATCACAGGCACAAGCTTTGGGCTGGTCAAAAGCAACCAAATTGGAAGGTAGACATACTGCTCAAGGACTGATTGGTGTTGCTGTGAACCAATATAGTGGTGTTATGGTGGAGGTGAACTGTGAAACTGATTTTGTGGCAAGGAATAAAGAATTTCAGAGTATGGTAGAGGATGCTACCAAGTGCTGCCTTAGGTATGAAGGATCTGTTTTTAGATAGGATAGGAATCACATGGTGGACGTGTTGTTTACTTGATAATTTATTTATTTAAGGTACATAGAGTCTCAGCAAAAACCCCAAGAAAATGTGGCAAAATTTAGCCTAGATACTGAACAATTAAAAGGATTACATTCTGAAAATGATGGAAAAAGTTTAGCAGATAAACTAGCATTGATGATAGGCACTGTTGGAGAAAATGCTACTTTGAAACAAGGATTAGGTTTGAAAACATGTGAAGGCATACACTTAGTAGGCTATGCACATCCTGCAGGACATGTAGAAAATGGGCTCCAACTGGGAAAACTAGGAGGATTATTGGCATACAGGTTAGTATCAATATACAGTATGGCCGGTATGTAAAATTATATTGGAATCTTAGCAACATACATTAATTGATGCTTGTAGAAAGTGGGATAAAATCATTATTTCACAATTCATTGTACCCTCAAAAAGTCCATACATTTTTTAGGAGTCTTGGAGAAGGAAATGATCATATAGAGATAGCCAAAGGTATCTGCCAACATATTGTTGGTATGCGACCTACAAAAATTGGGGATAATGATGATAAACCAGCATTGAACAAGGATGAAGAAACATGTTTAATACACCAGGAATACTTGTTGGATGATAGTGTTACTGTGAAGGAATTATTGGAACAAAATCAGTTGGAGATAGTAGACTTCAAAAGACTTGAGTGTGGAGAAATTGTTAGCAGTATAGGGAAGCAGCCTCTAGAATTTGTTGAGACCTGTCAGTAATGAATTCTGTTATTGTATTTATTATATTTTTAGCAATAAATGTGTATGTGTTGGAGTTGATAAGTCTCAATCTTCAACAGTATTTATTGCTAAATTTGAATAATTTTTTTCTTTAAATGATGGATCCTTGATTATCATTTTCCTAATATTGTAAGAATATTCCAGAATATATACCACCCAAGTCCAATTATCCATCAAAAAACCATTAGCAACTCTGACTTTGAAAGTACCAATATCCTATAAATTTTCATGTCAGGGGTGTCCATTAATCATGTGAGGCATGAAGGGGGGGGGGGGGAGGGTAAGGGTTTAACAAAAATCACAAGGGGTAGGGGGTCTAGCAAGGCATCACATTTATCAATTTTTTTTTGCCAAATTCATTATTTGTATGCCAAAAAGCAACCTCCTGCAACCTTTGGGGCTGGACATTTGTACCATGGTCCTTAATTCTAAAGATTCTTTTTAGGTCCTAATAATACATGTGATGTTGGATGGGGGTGGTTTTAAATCTCACCAAAGAGGAGGGATTAATGAACAGACACTTACTGTTTAGACCCAGAAAGAAAATTTGTATTGACAAAGCAATGATCACTTAGAAGCAAAGAAATGCCCTCAACCTTTTTTTATCATATGCTATATTAAATTGAAACAAATCCATACACCTACTTACCTTTGAGAATCTGCCAATTTTATTAGAAATAGTTGATAGTTAATACTTTTATACACTTCCAAAAAATATTATGTTGTGATGTCCCATTTTAATTTCAAAAATACATCTTGCAATATGCTTATACTCGGAAATATAATATCAGGATAATTTTTTGTTTTGAATTTGATTATCTATGATATCTAAAAACAATTAGGTGTCTCTTATCATATCAATGGGTCCATAAAAAGGCTAGATAAGTCAAGGTTTATGAAGAAATATACAAAGGTAAGCCCATTTTTTTTATTAAATTTTATAAGTATTTTTAACATAAAACTATTTATAATCTTATTGTATAGTTAATGCAGTAGTAAAATGATAACCATTTAACAACTCAAAAACATCAATATGAAGTGTTTGTATCGCATTACAAAAGCTTAAATAAATAAAAAGCCACATTTGTGTATACATAAGCCAGATTCATAATAACTACAAGTTCATAATCTAAAACCTAACTCGAAAATTTTCTTTACCACAGACCTAAGCTACAAGTATCTCTAAATTATCCAATCTAAATAGAAAAAAAATATATTCTTATTCAAACCATAAAATACTAGTTTCACAAGGGTATCTTCAGTGGTTTAATTTTGCAATGTCATGAATCTGGCCACAAAAAAACAGCAAGGAAATTTCAATCCCCAATCAATTTTTAATTAAGTGAAGTAATATATTTTTGAATTAAGTCTTTTCAATATGACAATTTGTTGGAATGCCATGTTTCCAAATTATGCCTGTTCTATCAGGCTAGATTAAACTGCGAGTGATAAAAGTGAAGGTCAGCCAATAAAGTGTATAAACATATAGTGGAAACTGTTTTTTGTGGTCAGTCTAATCACTTATGCAGCAAATAAAAACAAATGGTCTTCCAATCATGAAAATATGACTTAATGCACATATACATACATTGCGAAAATATTCTTCAACCAACCTCAAGAACTAGTACTTTGGATATGTTATGCTGCAATTTATTTGTTACGTCTACTATCAAACAGGGTAAAAAAATTTGAGATCCAAAATACTAGCTATGGCAAGGTATCTATCTGTTGAAGATCTTATACCTATTGATGGAGCCCTGATATAAACATCACCTGCGGCATGTCTAGATTTAAAATAAACAAAATTTCATATAGGGTTAAAACACATTTTTATAATTTAACTTCAGGGCAACTACTTTTTTTTCAATTAAACTTGTTTTAAATCAATAATTTGCATTTACTAAAAAAAAGTACCTCAAAAATAACTTAACATTCTATGTTAGGCAATACATCAATTGTCTTCTAGATTTAGGGTGACCATATATTTCATAGATCAATTCCAATTGGCTTATGGGGGGGAGTGACAATGAAGAGATGGGCCATCAAGCGACAAAAGTGCCTTTTTTGTCCATCCATTAGCTATATTTGTTTATTTTACTGTATGTTGTGCCAACCATTTTTTTTTTGGGGTTCAAATTTGGGCATTTTACAGATTTTTGTCATTTTTTGCCTGCCATTAGATGTATTTGTTCATTTTGCCAATTGTTCTGCCAACTATTTTCGATTTAGGCTCAAATTCAGGACGTTTTACCGATTTTTGTAATTACGTCCCCGAACGCGAAATTTAGCTCCAAATTTCCTGACATTTCCAGATAGATTTTCCAGACGGATGGTTACCCTATCTAGATTTGTGAAGCTACTGCTAATGAAAGACGGAAATTTGTTATACTTTTGCAAGATAACATCAATTACAATGCGTAATGTTTGGTATTTGTTTCTCATATCTGTCCAATGACTTGTATCATTACAATTAAGACTTGATTAAAAAAAAAGAGCAAAAAGCCAGGAGAATACCTTAAGGAAACAGAATGTAAATATTCCATCTCAGATATCAAATATAGATTGGAAAATAACGGATTATACTGCAAAACTGTGTTTGCATTCAAACTTCCCATGGTAACTTATCTTTCCTACCTCAAGGAGACCTTGAAATTTTCTCATTTGATATAATATTATTGTGCTGATAGACATTTTAGATATGACTTTTCACATTAAAATTCTAATTTTATGAAATTTTGGTTTATCAAACGTGATGTAGCTCAGAAAATGTTTTGTGCCACTTAAACTACATAATATTACAATTGATAAAAAGGTACTGAAATAAGCTCTTTATCCTTGTTTTTCAAAGTATGATTTTACTTTGGTGTCATCAGCATCAACTGTAAAGGTTATTAGACTCACATTCTGTCAATGCTTTGTTACTGTTCCTGGCACCACTCTAGGAACAGGATTCTTAGAATAGTTACTTCTGATTGACCTGAAAAAAATTTGTGCTTCTGGCAAGATTCGAATCCCAACCACCCAAATATGCTCTTAACTTCTTGCATTCACCACATCTGATAGACTGAAAAGTCCTCTGTAGTTTCCTGCATTTTTATTATTTGAGGGTGGAATGTATGGCAATTTACATCTTAACTTACAGATTTGGAATGCTACTCAACTTTAGCATAAATTTTCTTAGATAACAAAAAATGCTCAATTAACTCTGAGGCATACTTTAGTAATTTTTCATTGCCCACAATAAACTCTGAAAGCTATAAAAGTTCGTTTGATATTGCATTTATTTGAAAATCATAGAAACACACAACCTACTTACCTCACATACATACTAATATAACTAAATATCTGTCACTTATGTACCTAAACAAATTGGTTAAACTTAAATATTCAACATAAGTTATGAAATGTTCTGCATCACTATCCACATTCATGAAATAGCATGCTGTAGATACAAAAATACATGAAAAATTGAATTGCAACTGACAAAACAACTATTGAGTTATCAAAAATTTGTAGCAGACAATAAAAACATATTTACAGGAAAAATAACAAATATAATATGTATCAATTCCTAAGAAATTACAAAATAAAAGATGGTATATTATAGTTTTATATACAAAATGCCAGCAAGAAGGTTACGATTCTAAGGCATCTTGCACAGGCATATACGGATTCAATACGTAGTGTATAAACGATAGTTAACGACTGTATAAGTGGCTAGTACACAGCAGCCATCCTGGGCCACAAAGTCCAGTTTTTACTTACGATAGATCTGGAAAAGAATAAAATAGTAAAGGTTACAAAAACCAGGAAACCACTATTGATATTTTTTTTGCAGATGTATTGCATTAATAAATAGACTTGCTCCAACAATTAGATTTGATTGCATCAAATACCAAATCAGCAGATAATTTGAGGTTATTGATAAATTCTATGTTATCTTAATTTATTTGAGATATTTTGGCTGACATACATAGATTTTACATTATATGGGCCAACGAACTTGAGAAACTAGTAAGATTCAACTAGCTACCTACATCTAGAGTTGCCGAAGAGCAAACAGAAAATAGAATAGTTCATAATATAAGTGATCGACTTCATGCAACAGATTATACTTACAGCTTGGTGCGGGTGCTGTATTGATATTTCTATGAATTTGATCATAAGTGAACTTCACAAAGGCATCATATTGTTCTGCAAGCTTGGTGGTTAAAACATGGTCATATTCTTCCCTTATCTCTAATTCACGTTCTCTGAGCATCCTTTCGCAAATCATGCCCACCTAAAACATTCAAAATTGCAACTTCTGTAGAGAAACATTGCAATATATAATAAAAAAAAAAATGGTTTATGGTTTATCCAAACACCAAATAGATCAGGCATAAATCCAAACAAGCATAAGATCCTCAAATCATGTAACATTTGCTAAGGCCATATAATTATAAGCCGGGCTACAATTGTTTCAATAATTTCTTTTTGTTTGTAGTCCATCTTGTTTGCTGGAACTGTTACCACATTACAAGTTGTTACCCCATTATAAGTTGACAAATGTATAAATAATAAGGTAAAAACTGTTAACTTACTAGGATTTATGCACAAAATGTGAATGTCTGAGTGCAACCCTGACGTGAGCACAGTCTATCTATAATGTGGATAGACAGTAGTTGTAGGAAAATGATAAAAACTTCATTTACATTTACACAGCTTGAAAGGCTGTAAATGATGGAAACACTCTCTTTTAATTTTGCTAACATAGGTGCCCCAGTATGGTAATTCAAATACAAAATAAAATAATACCTGTTTGAATGTGAAAAGAGGCTTATCTGAGCGGCTAGGAGATTCACATTCTCCACCTGAGCTGTTTCCATCTGACATTTCCATACTGCTGTAATGTAACTGCTTGCGTCGTTGTAATCTTTTGATTTCTGCTTTGAGGTTATCAATTAGATTCTCTAAAAATATAATGTACATTAGTGCAATCACAATATGATATGTAAAACAGCTTGGAGATGAACAATAAGTTAATGAAAATAATGGCTTTTCTGTTAATAATAATAGCTAATAATTAATTTTATACTGCAGTTTATTTAAAACCTCCATTATTATGAAAATTGAATATAGCACTTATTGGCGCCCACTATGCCATCCTGTGGTTATTCCAGAAAGACATAATATAATTTCTAGTTATTTTACATGAGAATTATCTATAAAATGATAATGTTATACAGAGGCACCGTACATTAACAAAGACAAGTAGGGTCACTCGCCGTGCCAACTTTGATGGGAGTCTCACAAATGCGAGCCGCCTCGATGTGAGAGGGGTTGAGTTCGAGCGGACTTGGACTCATCTACTTACAGGGAATCCAACTGCGCTTATCCTCAACGATTGTATCCTGTGCACCATTGCGTGTTAGGTGGACTGACCTGACCCTGTAAGCCACAGCTGTTAGCATTCAGCACTGTTCGGCTACTGCTGGAGATACGCGGGTGCCAGAAATCTGCCAGCTTGTGTAGTATCCGAGAGCAGAGTTGGAAAGGCCACATTGGGGGCTGGGCTTAGAGTGACCCTACTTGTCTTTGTTAATGTACGGTGCTATAGGGCACCAACTGTCTGTGAAACTCGCAGCACACTTGTCATGATACTTGTTTTATCAATATACCTGGTTTGAAAAAACCTAGTCAACTGATTCATGTGCTGGCTTTTAGAATTTTGTCTTCTATCCATATATATTAAAAGATATATAGCCATACCATTTAAAAATGTTCCTCTAACTACTAAGTCACAATCTTTGATAATTTTCATGTTATGTTTATATTCTGTTGACTTATATCAAAGATATTTTCATTTAAATAAAAGCTTGTATGCCCCCCACTACATTTTACCAGACAGAAAAAATGCTTAACAAAAAAAAAATTGTAAATCATCCACTCTTTATGATGGTAATATTTATTATATACCCTTATTCGCATATTATTTTAGGACAATCATTTTTCTGATTGATCCTAACAGTCATGCACCCTAGCAGCTACTTGCGTAACTAGAAAATAATTTCCACGGATTTCTCTTAGCCAATTTGCTTAATAATATTTTTTGCTCAAAGTTATATGATTAACAGTTACAGAGATATTGCCGGCGTCCATTCTTAGTAGGACACTCGGTACAGCTGACTGTAGTGCAACAAATACTTAATGTTACAAATTATAAATGCAAATTGGCAACAGTGTGAATGTCAATACTGAAAATGACAGGTCTGTTATTTGTATAGGTCAAATACAGGTAATTTATTTTATTGTTGAAATATGTAAATAAACAATTTCTGTAATGATAGCAGAAGAAAGATTAGACAAGCAACTATTGGTAAGACAAAGAAATTTTAGCACAATGATTTTTCAGTTTTACAGTGATCATGTAAAATTGCTACAATATTAATGGTAATTTGCTATTCCACATGATATTTAACAAAATGATTGAGGTATATACAAAAAAAAGGCAAAGCTATCTCGGGTACTGACGATAAATTTAATAATCGGTGATCTCAGGTATAGTGTATGTACATTACATTATCAAGATGCCATTGTTAAAATGTTAGTACATATTTCATAAATTGGAAATTAAAAACAATGAATAATCTCATCGCATAACAAAAGTCAAGTAAATGCTTATATAAGCGAAATAAAGCATAAAGTATGTAAAATTATGTCCACATAAACATCAACATGTCAAATCAGCTGATGACAAATCACTTGTCAACAAATGCCTTTTCAACAAAAAAAATCCAGATTACAAAATAATATCTTCAATCGAACTAATAAAAATTAGGTCGGATAATAAAACCAATTAATATAAAACGGTAATTGTAGCAATAGGAGGACTACACCTACCTGGGGTCAGTTTATTGGTGATAACGTCAGAAAACACGGACGATTTTGGGGAAGTAGAGCCCGCTGGACTGGCAGACGTACCCGGAGAACCGTGTTCCTTTTGCGTAGGGCTCGAGCAAAGAGGCACGCATCGTCTTCTTTTGGCTGGTCGACCGCCAAGAACATTATCCCAATCTAACGACCGTTTCAGAGTAGCACACGCCATTTTTAGTTTGGTCGCTAACAGATCAAAACAAAAATTTGTGTTTCACTTGTTTCCGTAACTAGCACGAAAATATGAGGATATTTTGGTAAATTGCACTGGGTTGTGTGGAAAAATGCAGTATCCGGTGTTGAACAGCTAGTATTCTACAGATATTCACAGATAATGGGAATACTAAAGTACCAATATGGCGATGCGAAATACGAGAAGTGACATTTTGAAATAATTCGTTTGGAGGCGAAACGAAATTTCTGATTGGGCGACTGCGCAATGCGCAGTAGTTGTGCGCATGACCTAGTACTCTATGGCAGCATTGCCAAGTTTCATTTCTTTTTGGAGGAAGTTGGAATACAATGTTCATTGTTCTGTTCTTTTTTATTCTTTTCCTCTAAAACATTTGCAGGTAAATAGCGGACATTTATCTTCAACTCCAGTGGTAAATTATTACTATGCTGAATAAATCTCCGTCTTCATCCCATCATTTTATTGACTAACATTGTATCTTTACCCACTCTTCGTCAAACAAGAGCCACTAAAATGGTTTGGTACCTAATAGCCCTTTAGATAGTGAAATCATATCTTTTATAACAAATCGCACATACCTATTAATTATCATTTGTCTAAAGGTGCCTTTGTCATTTTAACCAGTAAACTAGTTTGGTTTTTCTACTGTGATCAAATTTCAGCTATGTGATTAGGTAGTTTTTATTTCCAAGTGCCGTGTCGCCAGCGCAGAGATGATACACCACAGTTTCAGGGCAAAAGGGGCGTAATGTGTAAAAAGTGAGCAAAGGCCTGACACCGGGACCGAGCCCTGAGGGTCACCGGTCTTTATGGGCTGGTTATAAGTTTCACCATATTGCCTGCTACCTGCAACTAGGTGCAATGCTTGGACTGAAAGTCAAATTGAACGTTGTGTCCGGCAAAAAATTCTCGAAATGATGATGACGTTTTATCTTTTTTTAGCTCATATACAGGGTGTCCCAAAAAATAGTGTCAAGCGGAAGTCCAGAGATAGAGCACACCTAGAAGTATCTGAATCACCCCCATATATATTGTGCAATTTTTTGTAGTTTCCGAGTTATGCATTTTTTTCCGAATTTCAGAGAATTCTCTACCTTGGCAACTTAAAACTGTTCCAAAAGAAAAATTGAAAGTCTTTTCCAAATTATCTTTTTTGGTAATTAATCTCCAAGAGTTTACTGTTCATGCATAAAATAATAGGCTTCGTAACTTCGATGAAAGTCATAAAAATTTTAGTGTAAAGTGAAAAATTTACGATCTGATAATTATGACTTAAATCTTCGACTCGCAATTAAAAATCCAAAGAGGTGATTTCATGATTTCTGAGCAGGTCTATAAGAACTTCTTCAGACACTCAGCTATCATAATCATTAAAAAAAAGGAGTACTTAATGGGACTACTTTCGCTCCAATTGACCTTCAAAGACAAGAGGCGAAGATTTCTTGAAATTAGCGATGTGTTTTTCAATTCATCAATAACTTATGTTAACGCATTAATAGCAGATTGATTGGCAGTACCACAATAATAAAAGTTAAAAACGTTGCATAAATTAAACATTTATTAAAAAATATCCTATTTCTTGCTAAAGAACCACAAGGAGCGCATTCTTACCTGAGCGCCAACAAAAAGGGCTAACGCTAACGCAGTAAACGATGGCGATGTTAGAAAGAGATAGCTATGATATTGTTTGTGATGTCATGTGTGTCATTGCATAGGTTGTTTTCGTTGTCTTTATTCAGTCGTCTGTCTGTCTTTGCGGCTTCAAAACGATACGCTTTTGTCTGGGTTGGTGTTGTTTCCGTTGTCTGATTACTTGACTATTCCTATGGACCTTGAGTGCACGACAACTGAATTTAAGGATGCTGTTTTCTGCAAGAGACTATGCAACAAATGGATAGGTCGTGGTGGACCCACTGAATGGCCGCCACGGTCACCTGACTTAAATCCAATAGAGTTTTTTGTTTGGGACTACTACAAAAAACTAGTTTATGCTAAAGACTGTCGAAACATCAGCGAGTTACGCAATATGTTAACACAGGCTGAAGAAGCCATAAAAAACAATCGAAGAGCTTTTGTTAACTTCGAAAACAATTTTTTCAGAAGATGTAGATTATGCATCGAACAAGAAGGTAGACATTTTGAAAATTTCTTGTGAAATTTAGTGAAGAAATTTGATAATTTCGTTTCATTTTACAATTTCCCACTTACAAAAAAGAAGTCGTACATGTAACAAAAAATCTTAGCAAAGTGACAGATAGTCATCTATCGATATTCTGGTCGTACTGAACGTTTTTTATTGCGGCACTGACAATCATTCGGCTATTAGCGCCCTAAACTTAGTTATTGTTTCTTTTAAAATCCCATCGCTAATTTCAAGAAATCTCCACCTCTTGTCGTTGAAGGTCGATTGGAGACAAAGTAGCCCCATTAAGTACCACTTTTTTTTAATGATTATGATAGCTGAGAGTCTGAAGAAGTTTTCTGACCTGCATAAAAATCATGACATCACCTTTTTAGATTTTTAATTGCGAGTCGAAAATCTAAGTCATAATTCACAGAACGTAAATTTTTCACTTTACACTATAATTTTCATGTCTTTCATCAGATTTACTAAGCCGAATCCTTTATATATGAACAGTAAACTCTTAGAGATTCATTAGCAAAAAAGAGAATCTGGAAAAGTCTTTTAATTTTTGTTTTGGAACAGTTTAAATTGTCAAGGTAGAGAATTCTCTGAAATTTAGAAAAAAATTCATAACTCGGAAACTACAAAAAATTGCATAACATACATGGGGGTGATTCAGGTACTTCTAGGTGTGCTCTATCTCTGGACTTCCGCTTGACACTATTTTTTGGGACACCCTGTAGATGGAACTGTGGATGGAATAACAAGCAGTATACCTAACTACCTACAGATTAATGGGACAATATAACGCTGCGGAAAAATCAAAAAGTACCTTTTTTGGAATCATGCGATGACATCAGTAACTTTCCGTGCCTTTTGAAATCGAGATATCTGAATAATTATTCCCAAATTCTCATCAGATATGTTAAACTTTTGGCGAAGATAGGTAACTTCAATGCGTTATTGGTGATTATTTAATCCCAACTGCTTTACGCACTTTGAGGTTTATATAATATAAGCCAGATGCTCCTCTTGTGTGCATTGAGGAATTACTTGTGATTCCTCATGTGTGATGTGTAGACCTTCTAAGGAAGAATTTACCGAATAAGAATCTTATGAAGAGGATACACCAACAACCAACAACAGAAGCATTAAGTCGGTCTTTGTCGAGGTTGAGGGAGAAGTGATATCTTTCATGGCATCAGCAAAAGCCTCCACCTTTTCCTCACTCTTAAAGGGCCCCACAGACATCGTTCTTTTTCATCAGGTTTGCACGACGTGCCAACCGATGTCGGTTAAACCGATGGAACGATACCTCCACACACTGTTCGGTTTTCTTTTAGTTTTTCGCAAATTTTTGGTCCGTTAATATGGATAATACTTTAGCATTGGCGGCGGCTTTAGCTATTAAAGTGAAATACAGCAAGAAAAAACGTTCTAAATGGGTGAAACAGTGGCTTTTAAAAAGAGGCCAAATCTCCCATATAAATCTTTTAGAAGAATTGCGTCTGGAACAAGGGGATTGGTACAATTATTTGAGGATGGATGAAGAAACATACTTAGAATTACTTAATTCAGTAGCACCTCTAATAAACAAACAGGATACTTGGATGAGACAAAGTATTTCCCCTCATGAACATCTGACAGCTGCCTACATTGAGATTCCTTGCTACGGGTAGAAGCTACGAGGATTTGAAATTTTCAGTTGCGATATCAACAGTTCTCCGTAGGCCTTATTTTTTTTGTCTCTGTCTGCATACTCAGCGGATTTGACTTTCCAGAGACACGGAAAGCTCATATACATGTGTATGAATTCCATCATAAATTGTTTGCTATTTTGCCGTGTATCGCACATTTTTGATAGCTGTCGCTAACCCTAGATACGCTTACTCGAAGGCTACCAGAACGACACTGCAAAATCCCATCGTACCGAGTTGTACGATGGCGTTCGAAACCGACGGGTAAAATCAAGCTCCGACAGATTTTTTGAAACGACGGTCAACACGACGCGACGGTTTTTCAGCACACACGGACCGAAATGAGTGTGATCGGTTGGCACGTCGTGCAAACCTGATGAAAAAGAACGATGTCTGTGGGGCCCTTAAAGGAAGTACTCCATCCTATGGATGTGTGGAAGTTGTTCTTGTTTGCCATTTCTGAGCGATTTGACTGCATTCCAGTGGAGAACACCTGAGTCCAAGCACTCTTGTCAGAATACGAGGGTTGCTCATCTATATCTCCGTCAATCCACCAGTAAGCAGACAGCTGTTTCACGCTTATTAGCGATCATCAGTGTGCCGGTGGATTGACGGAGGTATATATAGAACAACCCTCGTATATCGACTCTCATATTCAGCAGCATATAGAACCCGTGCTCTTCTGGTTGGCCAAGCGAACGCGCCGTGGCGTTCCACCAAGAAAAGAAGCTGCTGTTTTATCAGCGATTTTCTTTGGTTTGCCGTTACCTTCGTGTACCAGATGGCGCACAGACAGATCTTTTCGTCGCCTGCTCTCACATTCTTGTCAGAAATTCGAGCCACTGCTCGTTTAGAAACTCATGGAGTGTACTTTTCACTTCATGGAGCAGATTCATTGCACTACTGATGTCACCAGGATGAACGATTCAGTGATGTTTATTGTTTATTGAATCTTGATCCTTGTGAAGTTACGAAACTCATATCTCAGCTTAATCGCAGCTCAGGTGTAGTCCTCTTCTGATTTCGAATGTATCTTTCTGTTTAAGTGTCCGGAGTCCATCAAGTTTACGAGGACTAAGTGTTGCAAGCAGTTGAGTAGTTTAAAAAATAATCCACAAATGCCAAAGTTGATACAATAGGTATAGAATATATATAGGTGGAACCTTTTTTAAGATTCCGATGGCGTTGGTCATAAAATTGATGCCGGATTTAATGCTTGTTTAATTTTCATAGCTTTGGCTAATGAGATCTCGTGTTTTTCATGCGTAAATAATTATACTTATTCTCGGGTCTTTCTTGCAACAATGCTCTGACGAAAATTGTCGAAATAATCTTTGATAAACGGTCTATCTGTTTGTTACTTCCCACATCGATGAGTGAGGCAAAAAACAAAAAAAAAAATCAAATATTCCTAAAACTTCGTTTTTTGGCGTTTTAAGGGCTTTACTTTTTTGGGTGGGGGTGAAATAGGTGTGGTTAATTGGGGGTGAGGGTTTGTAAAATGATTTTTTTTGTATTTTTAATATTTTTGCCCTGTGAAAAAAAGACCCAACGGCATAATATACTTTTTTAGGTCCATCCGAACATTGCTTTATTGCTTATTACAGAAACCAAGGGACTTTTACAATTTTCTACCTACATACGCGTGTATTGCTTTAGATCGTTCTTTATTGTGTAACCTGGAAATTATTCAATTGATTTTAATGACATTTCGACACAGTGGCGTGGCGAGGATGTAAATAAGCGCGTTTTTAAGAATCGCGTCAGTGGCGGTGCAGCAAGAATAAAAAACTACAAATATAAAAGTAGCTCACACCTCTAGGCGATTTCCAATTTTTTTTAGAGTGGGTAAAATTGGAGTAATTTGGGGGTGGGTGGTTGTGAAAGTGAAAAATTTGTTGTATTCGTAGTGGGTTCTTCGTTGCCCTGTAAAGGAATATAATATATACTTCTCAACTTTAAAAAGACAAAAAATAATTAGACAAAAAGTAATTTTTGAAATTATTTTGTAGATAATTCTGTGATGTGAATGAAATTTCTAAACCGTAGCGCGGTAGAGACCGTTAAAGTCTATTGTTTTTGAAAATTGTGTTAGTGACGGTGCAACTAAATTAAAAAAAAGTTCAATATACAAGTCGTTTAAACTCTGCATTAAAATGAGCCGAGGTAGGGTTGTTGGGAACATTTCATTGCTCTTACTATGCCATGTAATTAGGATCAGTTAAAGATTTGCAAAATGAAAACTGTGTCGTCCTAGTTCCTACGGAGAGATATGCATGAAACTATTTACGGGAGTTTTTGTGTCGTTGGATATTTTTTTGCGAAGGGATGATTAGATCGCAAGTGGATCTCTCTTCATGCAATGGCAAAATAATAAAATCGCATCACCGTAATGTGTACTGAGTCAATCAACTTGATTTAATTTTTTCTATGAAGCATATAAATTTGACGGCAGTTTTTCGCATTTTCCTCTGCAGGTATCATATCACCCACATAAGTCAAAAACGTAGCGTCAATTGACGGAATGATGTTAATTTTTCTAGTTTATTATTATGTTAAATCTTTATAAGTTTAGGCGGGCATAATACTTCCCTAAGGAGTGTAAGTCAAGGATAAAGCTGACCTCTGATAGAGAAAAGTTAAAATTTATTTATTTAGTTATTAGAAGACCAATAAGGCTTGTCGCTACTTTAATCTATGCGATATACCTACAATTAAAGTTTACCTCTACTACCCTTGATTAGAGATTTTTTGTCGAAATCCTGAACAAATGTATGCTAATGCAGACGCTACAGCTTCGCAGACGACAATACACTCATAATATATCGTGTTATGGTGCATGGAACCAGGCAAGCCACTATCATCCTTACTATCATCCCAGGAGACGGTACGTCGGCGACAGCAACATGCCTTAAGGTAGGTGTCCACTGGATAATTACCAAAGTTTACGGAATACATATAAGTTGGATCACTCTCCGTCGGCACTTTGAAGATCTCACATCAAAGCGATGCCGCGGCCGCACGCGCCAGTTAGTTTTTGCGTTGGTTTTTGCCCAAGTACGAGGGTGTTTTAGCGGGGACTTGCTAACGCCTGGGTTTTACGTATATACGAGGGTCATTGAAAGACTAGGTATTGACAGCCGATTTAGACATACAAATACATAACGTTTATTTTGCTAATACACTAAGTTACATAAATGGATATCAAAAGTAAAACCTAGTAAAACTATTACCAATGAATCTCAAATGATTTCACATATTGTAGCAATTTCGTAGATAAGCAAAAATTGGTTCAAAGGTGCTTTATAGTATTTTTACCTTAATGCTTTGTTTATTTGGCTTACTTTTGAGACCACAGCTTATAAAATTTATGGTATGGTATATACGAACTCGTATGTACAATTATTTTAAAAGCTAATCATGTGGAAATGCTTTACTTGGATGTGAATAAATTATTTTTGACATTTTGCTTTTCAGTGTCATTTCAATTGCTACTGTAGAAACTAAATTGTTAAAGTTATCAATAAAAATATTTCAGAGCTCTAAAATATAATTTAGAATGTCCCTGGGTGGTATGGTGAGACCACCGAATGGATATGTTGTCTCATTATACGCTTTTAGCGTGATAAAATCGTTTAAGTACCTGTAGGTCTTGAATTAAACACTTTAGACTCCAAGTGTGCTAGTTTGTTGGAATTATTTTATCGGGAGGAACACAGAAAGGCACAAATGTACAGGGTGTCCCATTAATAATTTTGAATCGAATGTCACGTGGCCAAAAACAAATACCTCATTGGGTAGTACAATGACAAAAAAAGACATAACATCTGCTCTAATTTACATCCTCAAAATTATAATTCTCTACTACTGCCAGTCCCGACATATTGCTTGTCTTAATCCTCGTGAAACACCCTGTACTTATATCCTTTACATTTCAAGGTTTACCACAAAATAAGCATGGATCTGATTGTCATTTTCCATCCGTTAATAGATTTAATTGATAAAATCAAACTTCTAAAAATATTATCCATTTCCTGCAAACAAATCCGAGATAACAAAATCCGACACTTTTGAGACACTGTATAGACTTCGCGTTAAACACGTTCAACCTCTACTTTGCGCCGCCCCGCATCTCCCGGCTGACGTCGGTACACTGCTACCGGTGAACCGGGGAGACGGGGCAAGGGGCAGGCCGTTTTGATATTTTTGCGGAGTGATCCAACTTATATGTATTCCGTAAACTTTGATAATTACTCACGAGAGCTACTCTCGATAGCTGATCTCAGTTGCTTGTACATTTGAGAGTACTTTAACGACTTTTTACTCTCAGAAAGCTCCACGAGAGGGACTCGCTGAGAGTTATAGCAACAGTGCTCTCAAAACCGTGTCCACAGCAGGTGAATTCTGACACGATGAGATGAATATTTGCAGAATATGGATGTTGAAAAACTTGCGGCAGTTATCGTTTGTTACAAAATTCTACTTAAGAGAAAGTAAAAACAAATAACGAAAAGGAAGTGCTGAATAAAACCTTGGATTCGGCGTAGAGTTAGGTACATGCTCTACACTCGCAAGGGAGTTGCAAATCGAGGATGCGCAACAATTTCGCAATTTCGTCCTTATGAATGCAGTGCAGGTTCAAAATTTAATAGACCATCAATAGCGAAAAGAGATACGAAATTGCGAGAAGCTATTTCCGTCTACGAACGCATAAAGGTCACATTACGATTTTTAGCGTTAGGCATTATAGAAAAAATAGGTGCCGTGTGTGAATATACTTTACAAATGCTTATATTTTGCAGATGATTCCTATAGCAGTTTGCAATATTTATTTCGGATACCTGTTTGTACCATAGGCAGAATAGGCCATTCTTTCTTTCCTTCCATCTTGCGAGCACTCTCCAATACGAATTTTATTCAAATTATGATAGTTGCTCTCAGATCACAGAGAATCACGCCGTCCACTTGCGAGCAGGTCTCAACTTGTCCGCTGTCTGAGAGTGCATCAGTGCTGTCGGAAAGTAGCTCGCGAAACTGTGTCCATCTGCGGGAATTACTCTCGAGAGCGACTCTCGAGAGTTTTTCTCTCAAATGGAAAGCTACCTTAACAGATCAACATAGATATATCAAAACAATTGTCTAGTGGGATGTGGGGATTAGTAAATAAAGTACAGTTTACCGCAGAGAAAACTCAGACAACAACACTGACAAAGCAGTGTCACGCTAACTTATCAACTGTGGAAATGGAGGGTCATCCAATAGTCGAGGAAACTTCCGTCAAGCTTTTGAGGATTTTTGACACAGTATTACTACCGCAGCGAGGATGGAAAACAAGTATGCTTTGGAAAAATAGTGTCAGTGGCGGCGCAGCAATAATAAAAAACTAAAAATATGAAAACAGCTCAAACTTTGTTTTTAGGCGTTTTACGGGTTCCTGATCATTTTCAATTTTTTTTTGGGTGGGGTGAAATCAGGGCGGTTGGGGGGTGGGGGGTAGTAAAACTGAAAAATTTATTATATTCATAATAGTCTGTCTATTGACCTGTAGAAGAAATAACTAGCGGCATATTACACTTTTTTAGGTTCATCCTATTACAGAAACCAATTTTGTGATCTGTACATACGAGTTTTGCTTTATTTCGTTCTATGTATATTGCGTAAAGCGAAAATTATTGAATTGACGTTAATAACATTTTGACACAGAATTTACTACCGCTGCGAGAATGGAAAACGACTCTGTTTTTGAAAAACCGTGTCAGTGGCGGCGCAGCAATAATCAAAAAACCAAAAACATAAAATCAGCTCAAACTTCGTTTGTAGATGGGTTGAAGGCTCTTGATCGTTTTGCATCGTCCAGTTCAAGTATGCAGAAAAAAACTGTGGCGCCCTAGTTCCTAAGGAGGGAGGCGCAAGAAACTATTTACGAGGGTTTTTGTGTTGGATGTTGTTTTTGCGGGCGGATGGGCGATAATTTAGTTGCAAGGGGATTTTAGACTATATAGCTTCATGTAATGGGAAATAATAAAATGGTATCATCATTATGTGTGGGAAGTACTGAGTCAATCAATTTGACTCCATTTTTTCCTTGTGACCTAAATGTCAGTAAATTTTATCTTCAACTTCAAGCTTCTATGATTTTTTTTATTGACAACGAGATGCAACAATAAGGACATCTGCTTTTGCTTAAACGCCAACCTTATGCTGTATACAGAAATACAAAAGTGAAGGTGCACAGATTAATCAAAAACAAAGCATATTTGAATTGTAAATCCGCATCATTTTCTTGAAAATTCCGATACTTCATTATTATGACAGAGGTATAGTGACTCGTTCGCATTTCCTTGCCACCACATCCTGAATAACAACTACATTCAGTATACACTTTCTTCGCGATGTTTAGCCTATCATACAAAGGATATGCATATAGAGGCAATATCACCAAATAATTGTATGTAGGGCAACCGCGGGGTACTCACTATATATCAAAATAACTTTGACAATCTTGTCACGTATATGATGGTTTCGAACGGCCGCGAATGTCTGAAGTCTTCATTTGTCTGTAGCTCTTCTACTGGTGAAGATGTTCTACCTGGTGATAGTGGTCAGTTTGGGAGCTGTGGTGGTGTGTGAACCTGAAAGGGTGGTTAGAGTAGCTGGAGAGGATTCCTATCTTGCAGCGTATAAGGTAGATGTTAGATAAAATTTTATTAACCGCTCCTCACTGGTCCGTATATAAAAATGGAGTCAAGTTGATTGACTCAGTACTTCCCACACATAATGATGATACCATTTTATTATTTCCCATTGCATGAAGCTATAGTCTAAAATCCCATTGCAACTAAACTATCGCCCATCCGCCTACAAAAACAACATCCAACACAAAAACCTTCGTAAATAGTTTTTTTGCGTCTCCCTCCTTAGGAACTAGGGCGCCACAGTTTTTTTCTGCATGCTTGAACTGGACGATGCGAAACGATCAAGAGCCTCCAACCCGTCTAAAAACGAAGTTTGAGCTGATTTTATGTTTTTGGTTTTTTGATTATTGCTGCGCCGCCACTGACACGGTTTTTCAAAAACAGAGTCGTTTTTCACTCTCGCAGCGGTAATAAATTCTGTGCCAAAATTTTATTAAAATCAATTTAATAATTTTCGCTTTACGCAATATAGATAGAACGAAATAAAACAAAACTCGTATGTACAGATCACAAAATTGGTTTCTGTAATAGGCAAGCCAATGTTCGGATGGACCTAAAAAAGTGTAATATGCCGCTAGGTATTTCTTCTACAGGTCAATAGACGGACTATTATGAATACAACAAATTTTTCAGTTTTACTATCCCCCACCCCCTAACCGCCCCGATTTCACTCCATCCAAAGAAAAAATCAAAATGATCAGAAACCCCTAAAACGCCTAAAAACAAAGTTTGATCTGTTTTTATATTTTTAGTTTTTTTATTATTGCTGCGCCGCCACTGACACTATTTTTCCAAAACATACGTGTTTTCCATCCTCGCTGGGGTAGTAATACTGTGTCAAAATTTCATTAAAATCAATTGAACAATTTTCGCGTTACGCGATATCGAACGATCTAAAACAATACTCGTATGTATACATCACAAAGTCCCGTGGTTTCTATAATAAGCATGCAACGTTCGGATGGACCTAAAAAAGGGTATCATGCCGCTAGGTTTTTCATTCACATATCAATGGTCAGCCCATTACGAATAAAACAAATTTTTCAGTATTACAACCCCCCACCCCCCAACCACTCCAAATTCACCCCCACCCAAGAAAAGGTAGAAAATGATCAGGAACCCCTAAAACGCCTAAAAACGAAGTTTGAGGCATATTTGAAATTTTTTGTTTTTTGCTAATTACTTCGCCCCCCGTATAACGATTTTCAAAATTATAGGAACATTACCTACTACGGCCCACAGCATAACGCTGCCCAAATTTCATCACAATCCATGCAGCAGTTACTGAGATTACGAGGGTAGAAAAACGCGACAGACAGACCGACAGACAGACAGACAGACAGACCGACAGACAGACCGACGGAAATGAATGACGTGGATTTTCGTTAAGTACACATCAATAAAACGCCCAAAAAGCGATCACAATACTCCCTCACCTATCGGTGTGGGAAGTAAAAGACATCTGTTGAAATAAATATTTTACTAACGTTTCGAATTCCTGGTTTGTACAAGAAGTTTGACAAAAATTTTTCTAAAACTGCGGCTGTCTCTCTGATTCGTTGGACTTTACTAATCCATCATGAAAACTACATACAGGGTGTTCATTTGAAAACTTCCTACCACGGTTTTATCGAAAACCACTGATTAAAAGAAAAAACGCTGAGACACGTCGAAAGATTCGTCAAGTGGGACAACTTTTTAACCAAAATCCACTTCACCCTCTTGTACCCCCTGTCCCTCAGGGTCATCCCCTTCAAAATTTTAAATGATAAGGGGTATCGAGTAATAGCTTGTTTCAAAGGTATGTCGAAATCCTTTATTTTGACGTTTGATTTTTGAAAATCGGTTAATTCGTTTTCGCGAAGATTAGAAAAATCTGTATGTATCTTAATTTGTTCAAATAGAAAACAAAAAGAACAAAAACATGACTTTTTATTGCAATAAATGTTGAAACGTTGCCAGTCGGGAAAACATGTGGAATATCATGGCAGCTTTCGATAATGCGCTGACGAAGGTCATCTAAATTTTCAGGTTGGGGAGTAAGCACAATAGATTTTAAATGGCCCTATTGAAAAACCCTAATGGCGTCAAATCAGGAGATCTAGCAGGCTATTCTTATAGGCCCTCTTCGCTCTATCCATTTATCTAGAAACGCGTCGTCTAGCCATTGCCGAACGGTGAGGAGGAGCGCTGTCTTGCTGGAAGTAGATTTCAACCTCATCAAGTATAGTATATTTACATCTTCTTCGATTTGGTTTACAATGGTTTCAATGATAAGCGGATTGATGATATTTTCCAATCGCGCAACCATTTTGTTTCCTAAAATGCTTAGCCATGCCCATACATTAATTTTTTGAGGATACTGGTTATGGTCTTCTACAAAAGGGTGAGGATGTCCATTACTCCAATACCTGCAGTTACCTATGCTTATTCACAAACGAAAAGTTAGATGAAGTTTGCGTTCATCAGTATGAAGCAGGTATTGTTTACATCAATGGTAGATATTATCATCAATCGCTGTAGTCATTAATTTGTTCACCAAACTAAACTCGTTGATCGAAATCATTTTCGGTGAACTCTTGCACCATATTTTCATTTTGAATGGGTGAAATTTATGGAGTTTAGTAGCTGTGTGTATAGAGCCTGATGTAATGTCAGTCCGAAACAACCGAATTTAAAATTTAAACGTCAAAATAAAGGTCTTCGATATACTTTTGAAACAAGCTATTACTCGATACCCCTTGTCATTTAAAATTTTTAAGGTATGGTTAAAAGTTGTCCCCCCCCCTTGACAAATCTTTTGACGTGTCACGATGTTTTTTGTTTTAATCAGTGGGTTTTCAATAAATCCGTTGAAGGAAGTTTTCAAATTAATACCTTTTATGTTGAACGATAAATCTATTATATTTATATATTTACTAACGTTGTAGCCTATATCAAAGTACAAAATGTTTGAAAAAACAATACTTTGGAATAAGTGAACTAACTTTCTTTCGCTGATTCTGAATCTTAAAGAATTATTCATAACGTTGTATCTGGCTGAAAACTAGTAAAATATCGATGTCTTAGTTTCATGATGTTGTTTGTGTTATGACGAATAATGTCACACACGGCACTGCAATATCAACACATGATAAACAAATGAAGTCAAGTTGATTGACTCAGTACTTCCCACACATTACAATGATACCATTTTATTAATTTCCCATAGCATGAAGCGATGAAGCTATAGTGTGAGTTCTGAGATCCCCTTGCAACCAAATCATCGCCCGCCCGACCAAAAAAGGTGTGTTTGGTTTGAAGCAATGTTCGATATCATGCGCCGTTGTTGAGATAGAGCGCAAAGAGTGGGAAGTGCTGCGCCCTCATAACCCCTCCAAACTTCCTTTTTAGGCGTTTCAGGGGTTCCTCATAATTTTCTTTTTTTTTGAGGGGGTAAAATCGGGGTGGTGGGTTTGAAAGCCCAAACATTTGTTGTATTCATAAAATACTCTATATTGCGCTGAAAAAATGATATCACACCCCTCAATAAAAGTTGCTTATATCTGTCAAAAGGTCTACATCAGAAACAGAATCAGAGGAACTTGATTCTTCGATAACAGTTTTTAATGGAACGTAGTCCTTCCTAATTCCTTCTTCATGCAAACCAAAGCCGCTTCGTTTAATACCTACCCTCAGCCACACTTTACTTTCTCCTTCAGAGAAAAATCTCACCACGTGCAATAAGTTGGGCTGCAGTACGTTTTAGGGGTTCCTGATAATTTTCCATTTTTTGTTGAGGGGATAAAATCGGGGTGGTGGGTTTGAAAACTCAAACATTTGTTGTATTCATAAAATTCAATATATTGCGCTGCAAAAAATGACTGGTGATGTCATCGACGGAGACATCTTGTGCGTTTTATATTAGACCTATCCGATTGTTGCCTTTGAATTTTATATACTGTGGAATAGTTTGAGACATACATAGATAGGTATTTTAATCCTAACGTGTAACTTGGAAACTACGGACTTGATTGTGATGAAAAGTAACATCGTGGGGGAAACGGTGACAGTGCATCGTTGTTGGAACTCTTGCCAGTGGCGGGGAGAAGTCAATAAAAAACGGAAAATTAAAAAATCGCTCAATCTTCGTTTGTAGATGTTTCAAAGGTTCCCCTGATTGTCTACTTTTTTGATGGGGATGGTGTAGGGATAGAGGAACTCTAAATTTTTTGTTAGCACCGATAATGTGTGGGAAGTACTGAGTCAAGACACTTGACGCCATTTGACTTTCACACCGCTAGGTGAGGGGAGTATTGTGATCTTGAAAATCGTAATCTCAGTAACCGCTGCATGGATTGTGATGAAATTTGGGAAGTGATATGCTGTGGGGTTGTACTTAGTAGATAATGCTGCTATAATTTTGAAAATCGGTCCATAGGCGGCGGAGTAATTAGCAAAAAGCAAACATCATCAAAACAAAAAAATTGGGTCGACAGAGTTGGAAGTGGATGGGGAACTCAATTTTTTTCTATGCGTGGGAAGTACTGAGTCAAGCCACTTGACACAGCCTTTTTGCTCTTCAAAAAAGTTGCGAGGTGAATCGCCTGTTCTCTTAGCTAAATAATGGATCCGCACTTAGTCTTATAAGCGTTACCTCTTATTTTACATTTTTGTGTTTTGAACTGTCTAATTTGGTCCTTCAAAGGCATCCAGAGGAGACGATCCAAACGCAATATTGGATGATGCGGTGAAGAAAACAGACAGGGACTACAAGGAATCGTATCCACCTTCTGGATGGTCTTCGTACGGACCACCACCATCAGGACCATCTGGACCAGATTATGGACCGCCAGCTCCACAGTAAGTATACCTATACCTATACACTGCTATTCTTTAATGTCCCCTCTTCGTTTTATTTTTTGAACGGGTCAACTCAAAAAACTGATATTTATATTTATCGTATGGCTTTATATGATACAAAACACATAAAAGTATATAAAATAAATTACAAGTTAGTCCAATTCACAAACACACAGTTAATCTAGACACATAGTCAATCGAGGCGTCAGTTGCCATTAGGAAGTCATCAGTTTCCCCCATATGCTGTATTTGGGGTATTCTATCACCATATGTTGAACGGTTTCCTTTTCCGCTCCGCAATCACATCTCGCAGATTGTATCCTGCCCCATTGGTGTAATGAGTCCGCGCTTATACCATGGTTGGTGCGTATTCTATTCAGTAATGTCCATATTTTACGAGGCTGATCGAAAGCGGGAGGTTTAATTCTTATGCACGGAAGATGTCTGCCCTGAGGGGAATAGTTATCTGTCCGTTTTTGCTACCAAGAGTCTATAGGGTCGAACTGTGACGTGTGCAGTTCTCTGGCAGTTCTTATGGTTGGTCTTCTGGATCGTAGTCTGTTTCTTCATGATTTATCCGTATCCTGGTGTATGGGAAGTTGAGGGTTTTGTCTTGTATACGTTTATATTCTCGGAGTAGAGCTGCTTTGTGTCGGAGATCTGGAGAAGGTTTATGGCTCAAAACAGGTAGCCGTTCGGTGGGAGTTGATTTTAGCGTTCCGCTGGTCTCGTTCAATTTTGTGTCTACCTTTTGAGTATGTGCACTGTTGAGCCACATCAGAACGCCGTAATCTGCAGTCGAGTAAACCAGCCCAAGCGCTGGAGGATGTTGTCCCGAGTCCGCAGCTTCGCAGCCGTGTTCTGCAGGTGCCCCTTATAAGTCAGTGTGCTATCTAGAGTGACACCAAGATATTTTGGGTGCGTGTTGTGGCGTAGTAAGGTATCCTCGAAGAAAACCTGGAGTTGTTTATTCGTTGCTTTGTTAGAGAGAGGAGCACGCCGTTTCCGTTCTGTTGGGGTTTGGCCTCAGTCTCCATTTATGGAAATACGTTACCAAGTTCGCCAAGCCTGAAGATAGGGCAGTTTCTGTTTCTTCAACGGAACGGTGTTGCGTGGCTAGCACCCACTCATCTGCATAGCAGAACTTCCGAGATCTCGTTTCAGGCATATCGGAAATGTAAAGGTTGAAAAGGAGTGGGGCCTCCTGGCCCTTGGGGGAGACTGTCATTGAGCAGTCTTGAGGAACTCGTTCTGCTACCCAATATAACTTCGAATATCCTGCCCGTAAGCATGTTGTCAATAAGTTGCAGGGTTTGTTTGCAAGCGACTGTTTCATAAAGTTTATAGAGTAATCCGTGTCTCCATACAGTGTGTCGTACGCTGCAGAGAGGTCCACGAAAACGGCCTATGTTTTCGGGTTACCTTGGAAGCCTGCTTCAATATGGGTTGTGATTGACATGATCTGATCTGTCCAGCTTCTCGCTGGTCTAAAGCCGGCCTGTTCGATGGGAACCTTCTTTTGGAATTCGCTTCCGATTCTTTTATAGAGAAGTCTCTCAAGGAGTTTATAGTTTCCGCTTAGTAGAGCTATTGAGCGGTAACTTTTCGGATCATCATTCGGGTTTCCCAGTTTGAGGATAGCGATAACTCTGGATTTTTTCGTTGCGCTTGGAATGGATTCCTTTTCTATGATGTTCGTGAAAAATTGGGCTAACCATTTTATTGTATATTTACCGCTGTTTAGGAGGAATTCTGGGTGGATTCCATCAGGCCCTGGTGTTTTTCCGCCTTCGTGTTCCTCAGGGCATCAGCTATTTCATCTATGGTGAATGGACGAGAAAAATCGGTTTGTTCCTAGCTAGTGCATGGCTTTTAAAGCTCTGAGTTCACGTTTAATGCGAGTTGAGTGAGCTCTATCCCGTGGAGCCCTTGATGTAGCCACAACGTGGGAGGCAATTCTGTCTGGGTGTATTATCGAGTCATTTTTTGCAATTCTCTCTCGCCAAGTCTTCTCAAGATTGACCAGGAAAGCCTGCTTGATTTTCGGAAGTCTAATACGTTGTTGACCGTACATCACTCTTGGCGGGCTATATCCAGTTTGTGCAGCAGTTCGTCAGCCATTTCGCTGTCTCCGCTCTCAAGAAAAGTCTTATATTGTTCCTCACAGCCACTATTCCATCCCGGTATGTATTCTTTGCGGTATCCTCTGGGTATGGTCTTTTTTTGCTGTTGCGTCGATCGCTCCTAAGAACCTCCGATAGTTTTCTGTTGTTGGACGGATCCAGCCTAAGCATCTGTCGAGTCTGTTAGAGTAGCTCTCCCAGTCGGCCTTCTTGAAATTCCATCTTGGTCTCAGAAGGATGTAATAAGTGGAATACCACTATCTCTCGTATTCCTATCTCTATGATGGCCGGTCTGGGTTTTAGCAGTTGCGTGCCAAGATCTTCGGGGGCCCCCCATTTTCATTCACGGGGCTCCACTACATAAAAAAGTATACTGCCTATATGAGGAATCTCTGAACACATCCGTCAAGCTAGAGAACTTATTTTAAAACAAGGTGGGGCGGTTCTGTCCCTCACTGGATAGAAGTCGACTAAGGGTACTTCACCTGATACCTTTGGTATTTATATAAATATTATTTGCTTCCGTACAGCTCTAGGGCTACGCCCCCCTCGCCCCCCTCTAAATTGGCCACTGTAAGGAGAGGTGCAAAAGGGTCCGTTTGTAGGCCTATGCACTGGTGGTTCTGGCTACCAGAAAGCCTCTCTCCCCCTTTCATTTATTCATTCACTGCCTATACTGGGTGAAAACAAAGCTACTGTCTACGGTGATATTTAAAATCTGTTTATAGATAAAAAAAATTGGTGTGACCTCATCTTTATATTTTGTTTTTTTGTTCGAATTTTTCAAGAATAGGGATGCATAGACTTTACGTAAAATATGATTATACATGCCTGGGATGCCCACCGCTCCGCGGACCCTGTCGGCACGCCACTGCGGGTTTTAGACAGCAGAACCTTTGATTTTTCGGAAAGACTACGAGACATGAGAAAGCGAAAATGTTAATTTTCTTTACGCTT
Source organism: Callosobruchus maculatus (assembly GCA_951848785.1). Lineage (NCBI taxonomy): Eukaryota > Metazoa > Arthropoda > Insecta > Coleoptera > Chrysomelidae > Callosobruchus > Callosobruchus maculatus. The sequence continues at coordinate 12,106,891 of CATOUR010000071.1, forward strand.
TCCAGTCCAATACACTCAATTTTAGGCACAACGTTCACCCATTTAACGTAACATTTATAAACCTTATGCTTTCAGATATGGGCCCCCTAGTTTCCCTCCAGTGTATGGTCCACCTCATCCACCACCACCTGTTATGTATGGCCCTCCAGCCTCTAATGTACAGGTAGGTAACATATTATTTTTTTTTAATTCCAAATGCAATACTCACCTAGAAAGCTCCTCATTATCGAACCTACCAGACCTTTTGATGAAAGTCATTATGTCCCACCGTCTCACTGCTTCTATTCGAATTGGTTGGAATATCTGAACCCTGAGGACAGAGAGGTTGCGATACACAGCACATCTGTCCAGGAAGTCATTCCAAAAGAAATTTCGCCGGTCAGTAAAGTGGGTGACACACGTACGAACTTCAAGTACGCGGTTTTTAAGTTCGCGAACTTACTCGGCTCGACGTGGTGACACACGTGAAGCTAAAATCAATCATTTTGATAACATTCCTAAATAAGCAAAACTTTTAACAAACTCCAAACACAACAAGCGTTGCGTATCGACAGCCTACCGAAACTAAGTGGTGGCTCGTGGTTTGCAGTACGAGCCGAGACAAGCTACGAGCAAGATTTCAAACCAGTTGGATCGCGGGCGGTTTGCGCGACGGTTTTAAAGTACGCGTACTTACGGTGACACACAGGCGAAAAAGGTCTTCGAGCCATAAGTACGCGTACTTGCTCGTATGTGTATCACCCCTTTAAGACCAGTAAGACCTAAATATGTTAATCAATGGTAAGACACAAAACGTTTGTATGTATTTGTTCAGTGGACATTTCAGTGAACAATCAGTCCCGAAATACGATACATATTAAAACTCTTCCGCCTATTATTTTTTAATACTTATTTGTCAGAGTGGAATCAGATTACCCATTTTTTTTGTATGCAACTCTACAGCATCTGATGTCGAAAAAACAAGTTACATATTACTATCCCTTTCACCCTATTAGGTACAGGAAAACATTACCGGAAATTTGATTTACCTACGACCAATCGGCATTAAGATGGTTGTCAGAGTTAGGAATAGCGTCACGGGTCATGATTTGCTTCTAAAGTTTAATGTTGGTTCTTTCATTGATCTGTAAAGCGTAAAAAAACTGACATAGGATAGTCTCGATTTTATGTGTAAAATACAAGGTACCACAATATAAAGTCTCCTATTTATTTTTTATATAAAAGTAAGATTAATTAAAAAACATCCATATTATAAGTGAAAAACATTTATTTCAACTCTAAAAATTTGTTTTGCTACACACTAAAAATAATATCGATGAAATGGCTACCACCAGCATTAATGCAATAATGAGCTCTTTTTAAAGCATCTTTCATAACTTCCAATATTTCAGATATTGTCGATTACTTTCCGGACGTTGTCTTTTAATGTTTCTACTGTTCGTGGCGCATTATTCACAAAAGTGTGGAACGGGAGATCTTGACGGATATATATCCGTGTTTTTTCGAGATAAGGCGTCCAGGAAAAATATCTGTTTAAAATGACTATTGTCTCATGTGTGTGCTGTGGCACCATCTTGTTAATACCAAATATATTCCTGATTAAGCTCTTCCATTTCCGGAATTGAAAAAATCAACAGCATGCTTCTGTAGCGATCTCCACTTATACTGTAAGTAGTAGTGGTTCTTCCCAGACCGTCTTCAAAAATAAGGCCCCAAGATATTTCTACCACTATACAACGCCTCACCATGCACATGGTACTTTTGGCTCATTTAAAGGTTACTGGTGGATAATGTGTGGATTCTCACTATTCTAGAAGCGATGGTTCTGCTAATTCACAGGACACGGTTCAAACAAAAATGGGCTTCGTCGTTAATTATGATTTTGCCCAAAAAATCCTCAAATTCGACGTTTGAAGTCGTTTTTCAAAGTCTAAAGGCATAATTTTATGGGTTACCCGTATTTTATAGGCGAACATGTGCAAATCTTTCACTAAAATTAATTGAACGTCGGGTAATTGTGAAGATCGTTTTCTTGTTGATGTGCTAGGCCTTTTCGTCACATCACTACCTACGCGGTCTATCTTATCCCTTGAACGAGCTGAACGAGGTCTGCCAATATGCGGTTTATCAGAAGTAGATCCAGTTTTACGAGGGTTGCTCCCCGTCAATCCACCAGTACGCAGACAGCTGTTTCACGCTTATTAGCGATCATCAGTGCGCCATAGAGCAACCCTCGTATATCGACTCTCATATGCAGTTGGCATAGAAGCGCGCTCTTCTGGTCAGGCCAAGCGAACGCGCCGTGGCGTTCCACCAAGAAGTCTGCTGCTGTTTAGTAGCGATTTTCTTTGGTTTGCTGTTACCTTCGGGTACCAGATGGCGCACAGGCAGATCTTTTCTGTCGCCTACTCTTAGATCCAGTTTGTTGAAAATTTGTCGCTAATCGCTGAAATGTCTTTGCAGTTGAAGCACCGCGTCAATTATTTTGATTAAAAGTTTTTAGGATTTCGGCACGTTCTCAGAGCGTATATAATATAATCATAATAATTTATTTAAGCTAATGCAAAGAACATTTTTAGCGCGTCATATACAGAAAGGTAAATATTTATAATACAAATAATTAAAAAGATAAAGAGGTATAAATTGAACATGAAAAGATAAATAACAAACATAGAAATTGACACATATAAACAGGTAAAGCTTGACTTAACAGTCGGGTGATAATGCTGAACAATAATTCTTAAAATCGACTAGATTATAGGGAGCAAGGCTCTTCAGAAGTTCTTTAATTTCTCTCTTGAAATCACGCATCGGCAGATTAGTCGTACTCACAGGCAGGATGTTATAAAATTCTAGCACCAGCACCTTAGATTTGTTTATCTTCGAATGTATGTATATCGATTCATAAGGAATTTTCTAAGTATCTACCATAGAAGAAGTATCTGCTTTGCAACTGACAGAAAAACTCGAACAGATGTCAACTACAAACGAAACCATGACAACATTCGTATACTTGATTTTGCGCCACCTTGTAAATATCCAAAGATATACCACTATCGCTATCATATCTCATATACTTGGCATTTTTTAAGAGAAAATAATTCTTTTAGGTATTTTATGGGGTTCCTCATGCCCTTGGAAGCATCTGGGATAAGTTGCACGAGAAACTGAAGTTCAAGTTGAACCTGTTCACTCTGGGGAAAATACTGCTGAAGTTGGTGATTTTCAAGAAAATCGTCAGCTTCATCGCAATTCTGTGTTTGCTGCTGTTTATTCCGACACTGAAAGGCAAAGATAAGCCACAATCCTCCTCTTCTAGCATGGATGAGATGGAGATGGAAGATGATGAGGACGATATGATGAGGAGGTTCACAGGAAAAACTTCAGGTAACTAAATTCTTCTTTATCAACAAATTTATTGGTATAGGCCAGGGACGTGTGATAGGTTTACATTCAATGTAAGCAATAAGTACCTTATAAAAGTAAACTATGTAATTTCCACGGTTAACACATTAGCTTTTTCCTCATTATGACCTCTAAAACTAAATTCATGCTCCTGCAAGAAGCATGTGACCAGGGCCGCGCCCAAGTGTTTCTGCCGCCCGTATGCAAATGATAAGTGGCCGCCCCCTATTACCCCAAGCACAATGAGAGACGTTAATCAAATTCCAGAGACGATAACTTTTAAGTTTTGTTGAAAATTTAATATTTTTTTTACACAAATACCACATAGGCAACAAAAAAAAAACGACACATACATATAATTATGTACTTTAACCTTAAAAACAAAAACTTCCAGAAAACAAAATTAAATATTTAAAAAAACCTTTAATGTTTTAAACTTAAACAGTGAAAAACAAAACATAAAATTATGTACTTCAAACTTAAAAACAGAAGCTCCTACAAAATAATATAAAATGTTTTTTAAAAACTCAAGTTTAATAATTTAAACATAAACAAATAACAAACAAAACAGATAATTATGTACCTTAAACTTAAAAACAAAAACTCCTAGAAAATAAAATATAATGCACCTATCTTTTTATAAAATTCATAGAAAAGACACTTACCTTGCTTTAAGTGCTCCAGAATCCTTCACAATTTGGTCTGTATTTAGTTTTTCACATAGTTCAGATTCAATGGAAATTAATGCCAAATTATTGAGTCTTTCCTGCTTCATCGAGGATCTGAAGTAATTTTTAATGAGCTTAGCTTTGAAAATGGTCTTTCTCCGCTTGCAACTGATATTGGAAGTGTTAAAAGGATTCTAAGAGCAATCGAAATGTTGGGGAGTGTATCAAATAAATAATTTTTAAATTTATATTGTAACACCTCTAAAGGACATTTTTCATTTTCTAAAAAAGGAAAAATTGTCATTAACTCATCGCGTAGTTTTATATCCAAATCAGCACAATATTTCATAAGATTTTGTTTATTAAAACATTTTAATTTTGTCAAGTCATACAAGATCTTTCACTAATTGATGCAATAGTAGTATCGGGAATGACAGTAAAAATGTACTTTAAAATTTATTTTTGAGTCCACTATGGGCTCATCGGGCTCAGCGGCTAGCTGAATGGCTGGTGTCAGTGGCATATGTCCCATAGTGGGCGGGAAGCGGGACATTCAGGACTGAGCTGATCGCAAAATACTGGAGTCTAAAAAAGACATAGTTATCCAGATGAACGAAATATTATGGGCGCCGCGCCGCCGCCGTTTTAGGCTTGCCGCCCGTGTGCGGCCACGAGGTTGGCATGGCCCTGCATGTGACATAAACAATTTCCCGACTTTTTCAAACCAACTCATTAAGCACCCTGTGATCTTCCCTTAGTTGGCGGTCCAAGGCATGGTCTATCCGCAAAGTTCCAAGACGTCTTTGTTTAAAAACCGCTTCCTAACTTCCAAATGACTCTAACCGTTACAATGTGTTTTCATTATTTTATGCAGATTTTTTTGAGTCGGAAAATCTTGAACTATTCCACACGTGTTTTTGCATGGTCTAAAAAAGCGGACATGGCCAGTAGTACAAGTTTTCACCGATATTAAAATGTCTTTTCTAGGTCTTCATGTCTTTAGTAATGTCCATAGTTGGAGTAGGTAGAGTTTCTTTTAAAATGGACTGTTTTTGTATAAATTATCGCTCGGAAAAAATGTTTATTTTTCAAAGAACATACAGGGTTGGGATAAAGTATGGAACCAAGCAAATAACTTTGGAACGGAAAGAATGATATTGCTGAAAATTTGCACGCAAGTGTGGCAACGTAAAGTGCATCTGAAGACATTATGTTAGCTATTAATGTACTTCCGGTTTAACCGGAAGTACCGTCAACTTTTTTAATTTAAATGGAACACCCTGTATATTTTTGCAGATTTTAATACATCTTTTTTTTCCGAATACGTCCATAGTGGTTTGGATATTAGTTTCTGTAAAAAAGGGAAAGATAAAGCTTCTTCATATGTTTAAAATGCAGGCCATTTACCTCCTGACGTCCTGATCCTGACGTGAATTGATTCGACAAGGTAACTCAGCAATTTGTCAACAGACTTGCATATTGTCAGGAAGTAAACGGCGGGCATTTTGAGCGTCTGAGATAATTCCTTGATAATTCATTTTAAATTTTCTTATTGTAACACATCAAATAAAATGAACGTTTCAGTAAATAAAAAAGCTTTATCTTTCCCATTTTTACAGAAACAAATACTAAACCTACTATGGACGTATTCGGAAAAAAGAGATGTATTAAAATCTGCAAAAATATACAGGGTGTCCCATTTAAATTAAAAAAGTTGACGGTACTTCCGGTTAGACCGGAAGTACATTAATAGCTAACATAATGTCTTCAGATGCACTACGCGTCACTACATTTACCTGCAAATTTTCAGCAATATCACTCTTTCCGTTTGAAAGTTATTTGCTTGGTTCCATACTTTATCCCAACCCTGTATAATACAGTCACATGCACATGCGATATCTCCACTATACGAGGTCGGCCCTCTATGGGCACGTCACTGCACGATGTGCCCGCTTCCGCAGAAGCCGCATCCATAACGCCGCACGTTCAGAATGGTACCGGGAAGCGAAATTTAAATCGCTTCCACTTATTCGGTAGATATAGGGATGTATGTATAGAACAATGACCTTCGATCTGGCAACGCGACAAGTGCTCGTAGGAAATAAGCGATCCACTCCTATGGATTACTGATAGCTGAGTTGGTTGCCGTATTTTTTAGGCGTTGTATCCGGTTCTTGTTTTTCACCGTATAGTAAACTTATATTAGAGTAGAGGAGGTGTTTTGGATGCGCTTCATGAATAAAATCTGTATTACAATTACCTCGCAAATAAAAGCAAACAGTTATTTAAAATGAATAAGAGAAATTGGAATTTATTAATAACCTCTGAGTGGAAGCAGTGCTTCTATCACTTCCCTGGACCGCTCGCCTCTGGTATAGGCACAAGATTTGTTTTAATGGTTTGCTTATTGGCGCATTTAAGGTCAAACACATCTCTCACGCACCCTTAATGGGCCTGGGTACACACACTTATACATATGTATTTGCCTTTTAAAACACGGATATGAAAGTATAAACGCACAACTCACTTGTTTTTCAAACTACATACATAGTATTTCAGAAGGTGATAGCTAAAAACCAAACACGATATCAAAATATCAAAACAAGCCACTGAAGTGACATAGCGCAAGCTTTCTTCTTCAATTTGCTTTTTATATCATTACTGAAGTTTAAAGGTAACGTCAGGAGGTTCTAAATACGAAATTCATTTTTATGGCGACACTTGGACCTTACCTTTTGGACCTTTTGACTTACCTCACCTCGTTTGAGACACACATACTGGAGAAAGGGAACAGGCGGTCACGCCTCCTCGCTAACACGGGAATACGTATTTTCTTGGATGCTCAATTTCGCGCGCTATAAATAGCCTAGCCCCTTAATGACCTATGCAATCATTTTTCCATTTGCGATTTTTTTTCACATTGGTTTTGTACAAAAAAGATTTATTTGTTGGTAGCATTCGATTTTATTCTCTGAAGTAATGTCTATATTATATTTATTGGATTGCAGATGATAAGCTAAACAAGGTTACCAGTTTCGTATGGCAAGCAGTGGATAGGTGGGGAAATGAAGGAAGAGCGTTTGGCCGTGACTGCGGGGTTTACTGTGAAGTTCAACGAATGTTGAAGAAGGTGGATAAAAAGATCTCATACAAAAGGTAAGTGTTCTCAACTGGCATGTTTTTCTAACTTTGAAGCACTAGACCTCAAAGCTACTTTACACGGTCAAGAAATCGATCAAACTTTTGAAGACATTCGAGAAGAGGATCCATAACTCATTGTCATTTATTTATTATTTAAGTTCCACCAACATACTATGTAGGGAATTTATAATAATGCCAACTGCTGTTAATCTGATGACTATTAAATGATGTAAATCAAGACCCGCTATTACGAGGTTGGTATTGTCGGAAGACCCAAATATCCCTAGAATTCCCCGAACAATTTTAATTAATTAGAGCATGTTCTAATACCCGTTTTACATCAACAATCTCTTCGCGATTTTATTCGTGGATTAATCCATGGTCTCTTCAAGGTCAAAGTGATTGGGTTTACATCAAAAGAACAAAACAATAGATTTTGTGAGTATGCAGTGCTCCCAACACTGTTACCAAGGGCGTCATCACCCTAGGACCTAGGGGGGGGGCAAGGTAGTTTTAAATTATAAATAAGTTATTTGAAATAACTTGTGATACTGCTGATGCTACGTTATTCCTTTTTATATCCACGAAAAAGTTATTGACGTTATATTAATGTTTCGGTTTCGACTGAAACTAAGACGGAGGCCGAAATTCGGTTTCGGTTTCGACCGTAAAAAGTAATTTCGGTCGAACACACTAGTAGTGTACAAGTTTTCAATTATTATCAACGCCTAGACCCAGACCTAGATCTACACGATAACACAAATAAATTCGGCCTATTTGATGGAATGATTGCTAAATTAACATGGATACAAAACTAGCAACAGAAAGACTAGATATGAGACCCCGGTACTATTAAGAGACTAGACAAATTTTATAGTTCATTAGAAAACAAATTCTAATTAAATGAAGCAATGCGGTTGTATACTTAAAAACGCGGCGAATTCGAATTGGATAATAAGCAATAAAGCTTATGATAAAATGCTCAGGTTTTCATCTAGGGGGGCACCGCTCCTCCTCCTCCCCTTGGCGACGCCTTTGACTGTTACTGTCATATAGTTCCGTCGTTTTCGCAAGTTCAATTCAATGTATATTTTTTTGTGGTCTTGACAGTATTTTACTCTTGATTTGATTGCGAATTTTCATTTAGAAAATGTTTAATAATGTACAGAGACGGGTAAGCAACATGCATGATATGATTATACGGTTGGCACTACCGAATTTGACGTTAAATTTGACCACGAATTAGAGCAGGTTCTAAATCCGTGAAGAAATCCATGAACTTATTTGACGACAAGTTTCTGTTTTACACTTTTCAAATTTGACCACGAACTGAATCCATGAGTAAAACCATGGATTTGTTGTTGATGCAAAACGGGTATAATTTGTGAATTTCTTCAAGGTAATAAATCTGATCGATTTCTTAACCGTCTGAAGTGGTTATTTTATGGAAGATATCAAAGCTTTTCACTAATTGATACGTTTTGTTTTAGATTGGTGAAACTATACTCCAAAGAACTTGAGCGATGACATATCAGTGATTGAAGATTTAATTTAAATTTAATTTTGTACAAATGTTTATTTATTTATTTTATATTTATTTATTTGAAGGTTGGGTAATAAAAACTCAATCAAAATATGTATTGTTTTTTTATTGAATATAATCATCTATGACTTATCTAATAATACTTTACAAATGGGAATAGTAAAATATTGCACAGAAGTAAACAATTTCAATGAAATGGGCATGTTATGATTATAACGCAGATGATATAAAAATACACGTGTAACAAAAAATATATGCAGAATCAGATATCTCCATATATAGATCTAAGATCGTAACATAAATAACAAAATTAAATCACAGTCAAAAGTATTATATTAAGTATCTACATAATAAATACAACGTTGCCAAAAGAAGTACATAAGCTATTTGGGCGATAAAATAATATTAAAAAAATTGGCATCAAACGTAAGCTTTGATTTATTACGAAAACATTTATGATATTTTATAATCACAACATTTTCTTCCTAATGGGAATACTTTGTGCTAATATATATTATATGTAGGCTTCACTTTATTCTTAGGGGGAGTTATAAGTATTACACATGGACAAATAAAAATGTACTTCTTTCATCAATATCCTCAGAAAAAAAGGAACCTCAGATGTTATTATGTTATATAATATTAAATGCTACGTGTATATATTTGCTCATACATGGGATGAACTATCCTGCTGATATCAGAATTTCGTCTTTTTAGGAGGATATACTAAAAATACTTCATGGCAATCCTACAAATTTCAATTATTATCGATTTGTTGAGATTTTCTAAATGCTAACACAGATGATAATTAAAATTTGACAATTTACTCCATAAGTACATACATATAACATGAACAACTCCAAAACTATACAAATATAAGTATATTTTTGAGATCTTTTGATTAATTAATAAACGTCACATAATATATGTAGACATTTATAAAGCTGTATTAAGGAAAAATATGTTTAAAATACGAGCTCCTAGAAAAACACAAAAATAATGTTTTTGTATAATTTTTTAATTTAATAAATTAATGAAAAATTAGAATATACATGGTACATCAGAGGAACCAAAAAAATTACAGCAAAAAATCTCAAAAATATCGGACAACAAAATCACGCACACAGACTGTTCAATTAAATTCGAGATGGATATATATGTCCATATTCATAGTCCTCCCTTGAGTAATACTTAAGGTTCTCTTAAGTAATACTTAAGGTTCTCTTAAGTAACACTCAAGGGATGAGGGATCCTCAAGTGTGGATTTCCTTGTGCATCTGTTTCCTAGACAACATCTACGATATGGCGGGATTCATTTGGCGACGTTATCATATTTCAAATAGAAGTCAATTTGTTATGTCTATGCCTACGCGTTTTGATGTTTTCTGTTATCTCTTTTTGTTTTGTGCCAGTATTTCGTGTTTTGTGCCGGACATTTTTCCGGATGTGACAGAAATTGACAACACCGTACTCCAAAATTATCCTACAAAATGGCCTTGACTGCAATGAAATGTCATCTTGATGAGTTAATTTTGGAGTACGGTGTTGTCAGTTTCTGTCTCATCCGGAAAAATGTCTAGCACAAAACGCGGAATATTGGCACAAAACAAAAACAGATAACAGAACATCAAAATGCGTAGACATAGGCATAACAGACTGACTTATATTTGAAATATGACAACGTCGCCAAATTAGTCCTGCCGTCTCGTAAATGTTGTCTAGGAAACAGATACACAAGGAAAGCCACACTTGAGGATCCTTCAAGTGTCCCTTGAGTATTACTTAAGGGAACCTTATGTATTACTCAAGGGACGACTATTAATAATATGGTCCTTGAAAGCAATTAAAATTCAAAATCTTCGACAAATTTATTGTAATGTAATTACCTATGCAGCAATCTGTGTGCGTTTAATAAGCAATAACATATTTCAGTTTTTTTCTTGTCTTCAGAAGGTCACAAAGTTTTTAAAGTATCATTATTCACCAATTGCAGCGGGATGTAAGAAGCGTAGCAACAAGAGTTGAAGTGTCATGTTATCTCGAAGCAAACATCTACAGGATTAAGTCAAGAGACTCTTAACCAGCAAAAATGAAGCCAGATCAATTTTGAAAATCAAGTACATCTAAAGACTTATCGGTATTACAACAGATGGTTGGGTTTGGGTCAAGAAAAAGAGGGAGTCTCTTTTACTGTTTCGCCGACGTTTCGGCCTTTATTAGGCCATCTTCAGGGCAAGCAGTGATGCATGCGGATCGATCAGTTATCAATCAGCTGTTCAGTAGGTTTAATGATCCCGTGGATTAAACGAACATCGAACCGAAAATGTTGGTTTAAGAATACAAAACAGATGGTTAAAAAAACAGCTACCGATCTGAATAAGCCGATCGCGATCACCTACCATACAAGAGTGAACTGACCCTATTTCTGTCTGACTAATCCTAGATCACTTTCCTAACGTCAGGATGAGTGATACTTGTGATCGGGTTAAGTCGATCATAGTTTAGGCAAAGGCCTAAAATATCACTAAATTTGACATAAATCTGCGCTGTTGCCAGCTCAGTCTGATGCTCAACTAAGTATTCCTTAAGCGGTGGCGGTGCAAACAAAATGATTAATCCTTACTTTATTACTTTCTTAAGCGACAGCTTTAAGCGAGCCGATGCAAAGGGCCATTATACATGTATTGCTTAAATGAGATGGCGTTAGTCGTAATTTCCTTATCAACTTTAGAACCTTCTGAAGAGTAGATGATGTTTTCCCAAGTAGCGACCTTTAGTAGACGGCCAGCTGGACAGAGTTGGTTACGAAGTGGGCGGTCCTGCCGATGCCGGTACCGCCTTCGATCGGCTTCGGGCCCGCCTTGGAATGGAGGAGGGCGACGAGGCGTGGCGCCTGGAGGGGGAGGAAGCGTTCGTCTGGGCGGGGCTGGGCGGTTCCCCAGGCCTGCGCCACAGCTGCGGGGGCGGCGCTTGTCGACGGTACGTGCGGTGCGCACCCTTGCGCACTGGCGACGAATCACTCGCACTGAAACCAAACGCAAACGGAACGTTGTCTATCTGTGTGGACGCTGTCAAACATGCGCTTGCGTCCAGACTGTAGCGCCATCACAGCGACGGATGGTAGAAAAATTTTGAATCTTAAGGTCCCCACTCACACAGAAGGATAACTCATGACTTGAATGCGCACGCCATAGAGCACAGTTAAAACTCACTGTGTATGGGGAAGCGTGTGGCGTGCACAGTTAAGTCGTTGGGAATCAAACACTGCTTGATTTTTGGGATGCGCAGAGGTTACAGTTACACGGGGAACAGTATCTGTGTGTGGTAAACAAGTCCGTACAAGTTTCAGGTTGGAGCAGTGGCGTTTATCAACAGTGCTTGAAGCGATATTATAGTTGAAAGTTTAGATGCCCGTAATTCCTGCCCGTTAACAAGAAGCATAGAGTAGCCATTAATTTCTCATGATCTGTTATAGGTGGCCTCATTAGACTGTCAGACTTTTTTTATCAGGGAATTTACAACAGCCAAGAACTTCAAATAAGTGTTTTCGCCCATTTTCAAGTAATTATGCCAGTCAGCACGGTGTAGCCGTAATTATGATAATAAATTCACTTGAGAATATTCATATCTTTTCAGGAATCTTTCCTTCGTCGATCATCATCTGTGTTCTTTAAAACAGGCGATATTACCCGTTGTGTGTGTGTGGAGAAAGACACTCCACAGGTTTAACCTAATGGGAAAGTGCGCAGTCAAACACGTGCAGTCTTCCCTTTGTGTGAGTGGCTGCTTTCAAGGAGTACTAGCTTTCTAAGAAATTTATTCGGAACTTTAGAAAGGTTGCAAAGTATAATAATAATCTTGCAATTATTTAGATAAATACTTTTTATATAAGCTAGAGATTTATGAGGTCTCCTTTTTAAATTATCAGTTAATCTAAATTAGTTATTATTTTTGACTCCATTGTAATTACTTCAACAGTGCGTTTCTTAGCAACGCAGGCACGTATTTAGGGGTTCGGGGTCTGGAAACCCTCCGAAATGATATATAATTGCCGTCTAAAAATCTAATCCGCAAATATGCCCAATCCCGACGGAAGCAAATTTAAAAGGTGGCATCCCTAATCTGTACCCTTCCCAAGTGTGAGGACCCTCCCCGAAACGTTATAAAAATCTAATCCGCAAATATGAAATTTGCACGAGAGAACGTTGAGAGTCCTAACCTGGACCCCCAAAACCAAATCCTGGGTACGTACCTGTAGCAATGACGTCTTAAGTGGGTGAAACACGTACGAACTTTAAGTACGCGGTCTTTAAGTTCGCGAACTTGCTCGGCTCGACGTCGGTGACACACGTGAAGCTGAATTCACTCATTTTAATAATTTTCCTAAATAAACAAAACTTATAACAAACGCCAAACAAAACAAGCGTTGCGCATCGATGGCCTGCTGAAACAAAGTGGTGGCTCGCGGCTCGCAGTACGAGCCGAGACAAGCGACGAGCAAGATTTCAAACCAGTTGAATCGCCGGCGGTTTGCGCGACGGTTTTAAAGTACGCGTACTTATGGTGACACACAGGCGAAAAAGGGCATCGAGCCATAAGTACGCGTACTTGCTCGTACGGTATCACCCTTTTTAAGACATCAATGTAGTAGTCATTTCATTTTTTTTCAGGGTTGACATTTTAATTCAATGCCTATTTTTTCGTACTAATTTTGTTATTATATTAATTTGATTTATCAGAGAAGTTTGCAACAGTCTGCAATCGTGGTGGCGTTGCAGTCTGGAAATAAGAGATCTATTTATTTGGGTATATGATAATTCTGTACAAATTCAAACTTATCGAAAATCAAGGTTTATTGAAGTTTATGAAAAACATATCCTATCGAAATAAGTCACTTCGCAATTCCATCATCAGATCATTGGTAAATGTCAATCAAAAGGCATATCTGCATTTGTTTAATTTTTTCGAAATGGTAGGTGCAATTCGTAATGTACTAAAATCAAATTGCTAATACCAGATTTTGGCTACATAAAATATTAATAAAATAGATGAAGCTGTTTGAGTTTAAATCTGTGCAGAACATTATATAGTTCAGAAAACTAAATAACACGCTTAGAATATCGGACTAAAAGGTTAAAAATAATGTTTAAACTGAGCCTCAAATAATAATGAACGAAAAATACTAGTATTATTATGGAAAAGGCTTCAGGCGCTCGATTTACAAATAATATGCCTCAAAGCGCCCAAGCTTTTTTCAAAATCATACTATTATTTTTTGTTCATTATTGTTTTAAGCGTATTTTAAAAATTATTTTTACTTTTTAGTCCGATGTTCTTTAAAAGCATGTTATTTAGTTTTTCTAACTATTTTTATTTTAAATTATTTAGTCAACTTTATCATTAATGTGTGTTTTTTAGCTTTTTTTAACTGTATTTATCAGTACTCTGTGTAATGAAGATGACTCATTGTTTTTGATCAATATTCACAGCGCATAATCATTACCATTACTGCATAAACAACAACTAAAACTGCCGACTTTCCTAAATTAATTTCATAAAAATACCAACCTATAAACAGTTTGATGTAATGCCTTTTAAGCTCTCGTCCCTACGCCGCTGTGAAATATTAACAAACTGTCTGCGTCATCTCTCAGTCAGCGGATACGACCGCTGATTCGACGAATTTGAAGCCGTCAAAATCGTTTTCGCGGCAAAGTTGGAGCGTTCAATGTTCGGTCCGACTTCTTATATCAAAGGAGAGTTACCAGCTCACAAACAAACACACATACAGATGAGTCTAATAAAAGCGTGTTAAAAATGCAATCACTAATAAGGAAGTGCGTTATAAACACGTTACAGTTACCTATAAATATCTTTGTAGAAACTTTGATTTTCGATGAGTTTGAACGCATACCGAATCACATTAGATTGAACAGTGTCGTGAAATTGCATAATCTGTTGATAGTGGCATATTTGGAAAAACCAGTTTTCATTTCAGCCAGCTGATTTAGTTCAATAAAACATCTAGGATTTTTTATTTAAACTGTTAACCTTTGAAAAAGAAATGTGCCTTTATAGTTAGGCCACTATCAGCTAAGATTTTGCTAAAAAGTAACAAGGTACACAACGTGCACAGATTAAAAATGCTCAAGTAATAGCGTATGTAGTAAACAGATAATTTGATAGTAACTTCAGCTAAAGCAACAATACGGATACAGAAAATAAACGAAAGAACAGTGTTTATATGGAGCCAAATTGGAATTGAACAGTGAAGACGTGAAAATATACAAGCAACATCGATTTCTTACCCGAAATTGCTAAGCGCGCAGCATGGAAAATATAAAAAACTATTACAAGTACTGGTTTTGATTAGATTTCTTCCTAATTTTTGATTGACAGCAACTTCAAAATTATACGAAAATATATTATTTTCAAAAAAATAATAATATAATATATTGTTATTAACATTATATAAGCACCAAAAAGGAAGAAGCTTAGTAGTCTAAATTATTTCAAAAAAATACTCAACCATTTATTATCTAAAAGTTATCGACGGTATCGACAAAGGGCAGTAGGCATTTTCAAGACAAAACTATTTAATTATTTGAACTTATTTGAGAGTACACAAAACTAGCCTAACGAAGAATTTATTGCTTTTAAATTAGTCCCAAACGGTGATATTTTAGGGCCGTTAGTAAAATACATTCTAATCAATTGGGGTTTTGAAAAAAATATTTTTTTGTGATGAATGGAAAGATCATATATAAGTTTTATGACAAAACTATTTTTTTTTGTTTTTTTTTGCAATAAGTCATGTTATATCAAAATAAAAATTGATTTTTCATTGGAGTACCGAAGACACGCCGACAGCTCTCGAACTAAACCAAGCCCGTGTGACGTCAAAATGTTAGTTTTCACCAACGTTGTTCTACTCCGATACATATGATACATATTACCATTATTTTTTCTAGATTCCCAGCTAATCTTGAAAATACTTACTTGTGTAACTAGTGTATATTTATTGCACTACAGCCGATGAATGAAGTTTGCAGTTCGAGACGAAGTCTACGATCGAAATAAATATGTTTTTAAATCAAATTTTATTAGACATTTTATAAGTACAACAATCATTTTACTTTTTTGGATTAATGCCAATTTTGATATCGCAAATAGAGCAACTGGCGATTGATATTGACGGACAAACTTCATTTCCATTGATTCTTTTTGAATTCTTGTGCCTGTGTAGGTACTATGCCTCCGGTACTTACTTTTGGCACTAGTGCAAGCAAAATGCCTATTAAAATTTTATTCAAAAACATATTTATTTCGATCGTAGAAAAAAGTGTGTGTAACGTGCAAAAAGCATATCAATGAATAAAAAAAAACAAAAATAAAAAAAAGTTGCCAAGCCCCGGGATCGAACCCGGACATTGTAAAGTGAAAAGATGAACTCTCAGCCATTGAGCTACCATGGAGTTGAAAAAATTGTTCCAACAAAACATATTTGATTAGGTACGTTACTATTGGAATTTGTGATTTAATTTCAAACATTCAAAAACATATTTATTTCGATGTCTTTAGCTGGAAACCTCATTCATCGTCTCTAATGCAACAAATCTACACTAGTTATACAAATAACTATTTTCACGATTACCTCGGAATCAAGAAAACAATAATACATATCGGAGTAGGACGCCGTTGGTAAAAACTAATATTTTGACGTCACACGCACTTGGTTTTGTTTCTGAGAAGTCGGCGTGTATTCGGTACTGGATTCAAAAAGTAATGTTCATTTTGATTTAACTTTGAATCATTACTTTCCATTTATTACAAAAAAATATTTTTTTTCATAACCCCAATAATTATATGAAATGTAGCTTTTTTGTTTTATTTATTTTTACCATGGAAATTATGCTTTTTAGCTTACCCAAAATGACTATTTATAACAAAATAATATGATTTTTGAAAGACAATATCCTAGACAAATGTCATGGAAAGACCTACCGCGACTGTTCTAAGCTCTACACTAACTATATGTATATTCCAATTTCTGTAACAACTTGTCATTATAGCCACCATATTTATCACATCTTTGTGTTACACACTGTTCCAAATGTTCCCGGAAATTCAGGCGTTTAGGCAACAAGATGAACAAGTGTAAATGATATTCAAGAAACAAATCAAGTTAATAGCACATAGTATGATTACACCGAAAAGTACGTCAGCTAACACTACCTTCCCAATCCTAAAGCTGTAGTCCCAGCCAACAAAAGCGATTATCAAGAGCAGCATAAACAGAAGAAAATTAGGAATTATTCTGTAGTATATCTTCAAAACAACGTAAAATGTATTCAGAGCAATGACGCGTAATTTTAGTGTCCAGAATGAAAGCCGATGACGGTTGGTATTTGAGTTCTGGAGGCAGTTGGAAACTTTTTTGTCATTGCACCATAACCCCAAAATGGGAGGGATCAGAAATAGAGGGGGTGGGGTGTTAAAAAGTGAAAAAAATCGTTAAGTAACTGAATGTAAATGCGGTATCATTTTAATACATATACTAACTAATGTTCCAAAAAATCGTCATCCGAAATCTACGGGCGGTTTGCGCGTACCAAATTTTTTAAAATGAAAATAAAAAAATTGCGGCAAAACCGGTCAGAACTTGAAGGAAAATTCTTTGTTTTTTTTTGTAGATAACACAAAACATACTGTCATCCATTTCCGCGGTTTGCGCGTACCAAATTTTTTAAAATGAAAATAAAAAAATTGCGGCAAAACCGGTCAGAACTTGAAGGAAAATTCTTTGTTTTTTTTTGTAGATAACACAAAACATACTGTCATCCATTTCTGCTGGGCAGTTTATGAGAAATTTGAGCTTAAAGTTCGATCTTTCACTTCATTTCTGTTAAAAATCGTTAAAAAATTGTTTAAAACGGATGACGCTTTTTATGCATGTTTTTGGGACGTCCAACTATGACATGTATCGATGTCATCCGGTTTTGTTATGTTTAACCCCTTTTCTCCAACTCTCTAGGGGGTGACATTATTGAGCGCCTTCTGTTCCGACCGGTTTCGTCCCGATTTTTTATTTTCATTTAAAAAAAGTGGAGGTGTACTAAAATGGTACCGCATTTTCATTCGGTTACTTAACGATTTTTTTCACGTTTTAACATCTCCCCCCTCTATCTCAGATCGATCTCATTTTAGGGTTATGGTGTAAGGTCAAAAAAATTTCCAAAATGCCTCTAGTCCTACCAAATACCAAGCGTCATCCGGTTTCTTTCTGGACACTAAAATTACGCGTCCTTGCCTTAATTATTATAGAAATGTATGTTGTGTGTGTAGGTTTGGAATTATGATTGATGCCTACACTTACATATACAGGGTGCTCTCTAACGTGGGACTTCACACGTCGTATAATACTATAAGCAATTTTGTTCAGAGACGTCTGTACGAAAGTCTTCATAGAACTAAGATATTGAGTGTTAATGATATTCATAATTCGAAGTGCGGTCCTGTGCCCGAGCGGCGATTATATGAAAAGATTGCTAGTAAAAAAACCTATAATTTAGAATATTTCTACAGTTCCGAAAATTTTCAAACATTTCGACAATGGACTAGTGTCATGGGTTTGAAAACAATCATTTAATTATTATAACATCTAAGTGTATTCAAAAAAGGGTGAACTGATGAATTTCGTTACTCTCTGTCATTCTCATTCTCTCTCATTTTGTTAACTAGTAATTCCATTTTAAAGTTTAAAAAAAGGAATTCAAATTTAGCCAATCTGTGCGAAGCGCGCTATACATCAGCCTCGTCAACTCCCAAATCGCGGTATTGACCAAATTTTCACATCACACATCACAAAACTACTGTTTTGTGATGTGTGATGTGTCTTTCGTCAAGGGGATGGCCTGTGGGTTTCATCTCTTGGGTTATTCATGATACTAGTCCATTATCATAAAACTCCAGGATTTCAAAGATTTTCTTAAATCTCGACTATTTCGAGAATTTTCAAAAATTTGGGTAAAATTCGAAAATGCCGAAAGCCTAAAATTTGTAGCAAATCTTGAACAATTTCGAAAAATTCGAAATTGTGATATGACAGTACTTCTAATTTTGCATCCATTGAACGGTGCGTGTTACAATCAATGGTGTTACTTTTTTTCTGCTGTTCCACTTAACTGGAAAGGAAAGTCACAAATTTGAGAACACCTTGTATAGTACTTATCACACCTGCAGTATAACTATCGTTATTATTTCTTTACGAATGAACTACAGATGGAAAAAATGTACACAATGAGTAATTATCTTGACAAATTGTGGAAGAATTCATCCAATAAGCGTTTTACGATATCGGTTTTATCTATTAGTATTAAACGTTTCAATACAAATTTACAAAGGAGGAAAAATAAATATTTTTTTTTTTTTGAAAAACTATTTTTCAATTTTTTTATAAACCCGTTTTTTCTCAATTTAGAAACTCGTGAGAATTGTGATTTATTTCAAGCACTCTATCTATGAAACTAAAAATCTCTATTACCAGGGTCCAATAATTTAGTTACCACTATTGCGTTATCTGCATGTTTTTTACTTGTAATTGCAACTTATCCTTACCTCGGAGCCTATGGAAAACTCTTCACTTAAATTCACATATTTCTATTTTGAAAACTCTTCAGATCGTATTTATTTAAACAAAATTTCCTTTATCGTGAATGAACTATATGAAAAGTTTCATGATATAAAGCAAGAATATATTTTATCTTTAACCTAAACCAAAGCTGAAGATGGTCCCATTAACCTTAATTTAATAGAAGTGCACTTAATAATAGTGAAATGAACATGAGGTGCATATGAAAGTTATCTCTAAGGAGAACTAGAGGTGCAAGAAGAAGAGAAAAGAGAGTACGCATGATGTATGAAATGATATATACGGAGATTGTTTCTTTTTACCTGACTAGAGACGCAGCACTTCCATCAACTGGAGAACCGTTAAGCAGCGAAGGACCCGCAGATATTGGTCGAATCTTAAAAATACAGAGGCTGAGTAAAAAATCACGCGTTATAGATACTTTTGTGAGACGATTGATCGGCCACAATAGCTGAGGAATGGTGAAAGTTACAGACAGTGTCACTGAATATGTGCACAAAACTGAAATTGGTACGAGGCTTTACATTAATTTTGTCATAGTCAGGTCGATAGCACATATGCATAAAAAATAATCGTTCGAACGTTCAACGAGACACATATTGAGTTTTGAGTATTTGCGGTGAAAATAGCAGTTTTAGATGTTTGTTTCTGAGCTAACCGCTGAATGAATGAATGTAAGAAAGAGAGAGGCTTTCTGGTGACCAGACCCTACAGTGCATAGGCCTATAAGCGGGTCTTTATGCACCTTTCCTTACTCCAGTTCCCAAGCTCAGCACTCACCGCAAAGGTGAGGTTCGCCTTGGGTGCTGCCCATCTTATATATTCAAGTTCAAGGACCCTTGTTCCTAGTACACTCTGCCTGTGAAACCCTAGGCCTTCACAGCGACATAGGATCGCTTGCCACCCCCATCATGTACAAGTGACGTCTGAAGGTTTTATGGCGAGATAGCAGACCCACAAGTTACCTTAGCCGGCTTCTGTCCAGTGAGAGACAAAACTGCCTCACTTTGACCAGAGGTCCTAAAATAGGTTCTCTAGCTCGATGGATACGGCCGGAGGTTCCTTTCATCTCAAAAGATGTTGATTTTGCAACCACATCTCTGTTTTCCGTCTAATGGTACCTGCTGCCAGCCCCACAGCTAGCTCAGGATCCAGGAAATTTCATTACCTCAAACTCCAGTATGACCCATATAAGCGGAACCTGATGTCTCGCCGAAATGTCATCAAAGACTACATTACAGAACGATCCTTGATGTAAACTTATAAGCATTGAATGCTTCTAATGTAAATAATTAAATATCGTCTTGTGCACAAATTTATTGTATCCATAGATAACTCCCACTATGAGGAACGCCATCGAGTGGATTGTAGGGGGATCCACGCATAAAAAAGCAAAACCTTACCAAAGATGTTCCCAAGCGGTTATCCATCCAAATACTGGACGTGACTGGTTTTGAGCCAAGATAAATACGAATCTGTGTCCCATTAAAAGTTCCTCATCTTTATTTTTTGTGCGTATTTTTGTAGTTGGAATAAGTCAACTCACCCTTTCAGTTTGTGTAGCTGCATTACACATCTGACAATCAGCTGTCACGGAAGCAGGTGCTGAATTTGCATGGTAGTTCTCGCTCGCTAATTTAACCATTTGCTCTTGAAGCGACTGAATCGTCGTTTCCCTGTCTTCTATTTGCCCTTGGAGGAAAAGCACCTGTAAGATAAACAAAAAAGTTGTGAATCATCACATTTAGGCTGAAGGGCTTTTCTAGAAGGTGGAGAATGTTATCAAAGCTATGTGCAGAAGAGGATAAACGGATTATTTTTGCCGAACACATTCAAGGTCTCATATTAAAAATGATCTTGCTGAATTTTAAGACTATTTACAATTCTAACAAAATGTTTTATAAATTACATTTTAAGAAAATGGCCCGTGATTCCACAACCTTTCTAGTTGGAAGAAAAAACTTCAAAACGTATAAAAACCCTTCGATCCTAAATATTCAGAGTCTTGAAAATCTTATTAAAAGGACCAACTACGAGATCTGTAAAGATCAGGGTTCAAATAACACATTTACGATATGATATAGATCAGTATAGCACGTAATTTAAGATTAGTTCATAGTGTAGTAAATTTTAAGAACCTGGATGCATATGAAAACTTAAAATTAGCATAAAAGTAAAGCAAATGCCCGATTACAAGCAGCTTGCTATTCGCTTAAGTCTTTTTTGACATGTGTATCTTGCATAAAGCAAGCTTAATTTAAATTTTCCACTGAAAATGCTAACATAGAAAAGACATAATTGGTTGTCTGAGTGGTTAGATTGTGTGGTATTTGTCTCAAAATTTATTTACCTTGTTTTTAAGGTTTTCGGCTTTAAAAAATGAATTAAGATAACACACAGGACAAGTTTTATAAATGAAATTGATTTTATTGTTGTCCCATTAGAAAATTGCATTTTACGAGTTCACAACATGTCTGTTAAGACGTTGTGACTGTGATGATTAGAAAACACCGTTTTCTGATGACGCCGTACGCTCGAAATGTCGCCAACGTCAAGGCGATGGAACGTATTGACGCCGGCCGAAAAACCCAAGAATCACTGTCTCACTGCACAATATACATCTAATTTGAGAATTTGTATAATTAGTAATTATTTATGCACCTGTTTCCGGAGCTCAGCCAACTCGAATTTTGCTTTGGTGGCACTGTCTTCTGATTCCTGAAGGCTGTCACAATTCGACGCGGTGCTGGGGTATGGACTGCTGAAGATCCCATTGGTCAGAATAGTCTGACTATCCAATGGGTTGTGAGTTTCAGACTGCAATAAATAATACCGTTTTACTAGGAACTATTTTGAAGATTGGACATGTTTTGTTAAACAAAGATGAATAATAAATGCAAATCAAGTTAGGTCAAATAACAAAAATTAAATAAACATGCACTCACCCTCATCAAAAAATCTTCGTCCGCCTGGTGGAAATTTCGAAAAGTAAAACGAAACATGCAACAAAAAGGTAAGTAATAGTAAAATCATAAAAACACAAAGACATGCAGATGAAAAAACAAAATGAGAAGCCTTTGCATATAAGAATATACATAAGTAACTATAATAATATTTAAAAAATATCGATCATGACATATAAATAAAAAACAAAGTTATCTACAATTGTAAAAAAAGGGAATACTGAAACTCATGAACAAGGAATAATAATGAATCACGGTTGCAGCAGCAGGTATTGCGATTTCCATGATCACTGAAATATTGGCAGTTAATTCTATCCGATGCCACTGGTAAACAGTAATTATAGCTTTACACAGAAAGCATGTTAATTGGTGAACGCTACGACTGAGTTAGGTTTAAATTGTGCTCTTTACCAGTACTGCTTTCACACCTTGTCCTATTGGCAACACAATAATAGTTTCGATGCTATCGCTGTTTTGAGTTTTATTTATTTCGTTTCATACCCTTTGGGCACTGATTATTCTAATATCATTAAAACATTACTATCATAGTACTATACTAAAAACTAGTATCTTGAATTAAAGTCCTAAATCTCGGCTATTTTTATTGGACTATGAACATTTCTATTTTTAGTTGTTTCTTCAAAATGGGGCATATATATTAGTGTAACAAAATTTAAAAAAATGATATGTATCAGATTCTAAACTAAGTTCTTTAGTGAGGTTTGAAAAAAATTGGCAAAAATATGTTAAATTAATATGCACTAAAAACATTTTTTGTTTCAACCTTATCATGGATTTTGATCAACTTTCTATTTATTCATATTATTTAGAATATAACCATATGCAAGAGTGACTTCGAAGTTGAGTCATTTATTTCAACAGCATAGAGAATACAAAAAACTAAAAATACTTTTCATCAAACTCAGAACTGCGACCGGATTTGTAATCAGCATCCTGAAATTATCCAAAACACGAGGTTTCATCTCAAAGAAAGCCAAATAAACAATTTCCATTTTTTAGATCAGAAAGATCTAAAATTTTGCCTATCACAGAAACCAAGGGACTTACCATTTTCTGATGTACATACATACATAAGAGTATTGCTTTAAATCAATCTGTATATTGTGTAACCTGGTAATTATTGAATTAATTTTAATGGACTTTTGATACAGTATTACTACCGTGACGAGGATGGAAAACGCGTATGGTTTTTAAAAATCCTTTCAGTGACGGAGCAAACTATAATCAAAAACTAAAAATATAGAAACAGTTCAAACTTCGTTTTTTGGGGATTTTGGGGACCCTCATCATTTTACACATTTTTAGAGGCGTTAAAATTAGGGTAGTTGGAGGTAGAAGGTCTGAAAACTGAAAATTGAGGAAAAGAAAGCCCTAAGTACGAGTTGTTCGCTACAAGCAAGCACAAATTTGCAATTTGCAATTTTTAAAGAGGTGAGTTATTTTAAAACGATATGTTATTCAACTTTGAGTTTGCAGAATAATGGCATATGATAATTAATTTTAGTTTTTCTCTATACTCTATATGCTGCTGGGAGAAATGACTCAACTTCCAAGTCATGTATAGATTTTGTGGTATGGATCTAAAAAGGAAATTATCTGGACAACATTTACATAATTTCTATGGTTAATTAGGGAAGGGGGGCACAGGCGTATACAAGGGGGGGGTTTACAGGGTGATTACCCCTCCCAAGATTTTCGAAAAAAAAACTCAATTCAACTTTGACTTATTTTATTTGACTTATTTATTTAAGCAATTGTAGCACTGAAAAAGAATCTTTTTTGCAGTAGGTACCTAGTTAAATTACAAAAGAGTTTGTTTTGCATTATTACACTGATGCATATCTAATATATTCCCATTGTTACATAATCAGTTGAATGTCCTATACAACGTGGTAGCTTGTCAGAAAAAATTACCTAACTCATTAGTTACCTGTTTTGAAAATTCCACCGATTAGAAAAGTTAAAACACTAAATAAAAAAAATGGAGTACGTGTTGTGGCTGCTAGGGTACCTGACAGTTGAGTGTTCATGGTCGTTTAATTTTGTGTGCTGTGCCAATAAAATGTTCACGGATGATACGTATTACATATTATTTGTATTCCGTAAAATTAAAATTGATTAATGCATCAATAGATTTTTTATTTCACCTCTTTTCTATTTTAATACTATTAACATTTTCCTTTTCTCTTGCATCAACGACCTTCACGAAGGTATTACAAAACATGGTGAAAGCACACACAACTTCATGCCGCGCTACCCCCCCCCCAAGACCGAGGTCTGGACACGCCCCTGAAGGGGGGATCTGTCTTCAAAAAGCCCACTTATATATGCTTGTCATAAATGAGATAATTTTGCCATTAGTTATTACAAGAAAAAAACCGACAATAGTGACAGAAAGTAAAGTATCCAACAGTACTGACCTCATTTAATACCCTCTTGAGCTTGACAAGCATCGCTTTGACCCCAAGGATGTCCTGCTTGACCGCCGCGTGCGCCGCCCTGTCCAACCTGAGCGAGTCTCCGCCTCCGTCAGAGTCGTAGCCCGCTGTCGCCCCGCCCACCGCTGAGGCAAGCACCGCCCTCCGTCTGGCTGGCGAATCGGGAGCGGACAGCGGGGTGAGAGGGGTGCTGGCTCTGGATCGTAGCAGACGAGCGCGGGGGGCGGCTGCGCAGCCCATCGTCACCGAGGAACCGCCGCTGACCATGCTGGTTTGGCTGCCACTGTTGCTGTAAAGAAGAACATACATTTAGCGAACGTAGAATATGGACCTCTAGTCTCTCTATTAGGGCTGTTCACAGAGCAATCACAAACTAGTCAGCGTCAATTTGATTGGCCAGTACTAGTCAGAAATAGTTTGGCAACTGCAATGGCGAATACTCATTGGCTCTGACTGGTTTGTGATTCTCTCTGCGAACAGACCTATAGTTTATAAGAATCAAATTATTGCCAACACCATCCGACTGTTGTGGTGTAATCTACCTATTCTTATAATGGACATTAAAGCGTCAAAACGTCTTGAAAATTCTATTTATTTTTTGAAATATAATATTGACCGTATCCCAGGATTTTATTACTAAGTATTAGATAACAATGGTCAGAACACAAAAAGTAAAAGAAGTCATAAAGAATAGTCAGTTCATAAGAAAGAAAAGAAGAGTCACTTGGTATTGGTCCCTTGCAGTGTGTTCCATAGACTATTATTTTTTAGAGCCATATATCCAGCCGCCGATGGTCTCGCGCGATACATAAGCCTGTGGTTCTACCAAGGGCGGATGCAGGAATTTTTATAGGAGGGGGCACCTTTAACAGGGTCGGGGGTATAAGGGAAAAGTCATTATTCTAAAGCATAAACATAAAAAGTGATCTTTTAATTATTTTGGAATTAGTATATCGGAGGTTAAGGGATAACACTGTAAGGATGTACAGTATTTTCGAACTCTTATTTCATTCAAAATGCGCTTTTCTAAATATTATGCAAATGATGGTTCGTTTAGCAAAAGAGTTTTATATTCAACAATTATTTTAGAGATACAGTACTATAAATACATCGATATACAAAGTGCTTTATTTACAAGCAAGCCTAAATATACGCTAGCGCAAGCTTCCTCTTATGTTTGTGGCTGAATTTTGATAAATCTAACAAAAAGTATAAATTAGGAAATTCTGAATTAAGAAGACGTTAATAAATACAAATACTCAATCCTATATTCCAACTTACTATCTTTTTATGAGTCGACTTTTGTTATAACTGTAATATTTTGAGACAAATCAATATTGAAAAAATTAGTGCACACTTTTTTGTAGACACTAAGTGCCAGTGAGTGGTTTGGGATTTCTGAATCCGCCTTTGAGTCCTACCCTGTATACTGTGCTTTAGTAAGTTTTAACCACCCTTCCAGAACATGGGTATCTTCAATATCAAAATTGATTGAAATTTTGCAAACCACTTTTGGCATTTGCGTTCTGTCGATATATTTCAATACACATCTAATATGTTTAACCATTGATTAGCACATTTATACGGGGTTTAACTCTTGCTTGAATATCATTTTTACCTTTTCGGTAACAAAAAAAAGTGACATTCGCCGCAAATGTCGCTTTTCACTTTCCATATTTGAAAAGGTACCAACCAAAAACTACTGCATATTTTATAATCAATCCAGCTCTTCCAAACCAGCTGTCAAAATGAACTTATTATACATATATAGAGGGTCAGCTAAGTGACATTTTTGGGCAGGTATTTGAGACACCTTGAACACCTTTGTTAAAATTCAATTTTATTTTTAGATATAATAGCCTTCAGGGGCCTAAGATCTGCTATAATAGCCAGGCAGCATTGAAAGCATTGATTGCTTGTAGGTTAACATCAAGGCTCGTTGTGCAATGTAGAAAGAACTTGGATGACATTTCGGCAAGACATCAGGTGTGACTGTGGGTGCCGATTCTTGCTGGAGTTTGCGAGTTAGAAGTAAGGCGAGCGTCGAGAAATAATTTCCAGAGTTCTGAGTCGGCTGTGGGGCTGGCTTATAAAAAAAAGATGTGGTTGCAAAATCAACATCTTATGAGACAGAGAGGAATCTCTGGACATGTCCGTCAAGCTAGAGAACTTATTCTTGGATTTCTTGTTACTTGTGCGCATGTTGGCCTTAACGCTGCTCCTACAATCCGGAATAGTTTCTCCGGAAGATGCGGGGAGCGGAAAAGGAATCGACGATGGGCGTGACAAATAAACAGGTGCGCGCTACATTAGAAAGAAATGGAAACAGTCATGTTAGTGCGTCGCCCGAAATTTGTAAAATTGAAGAGGAAGGCGATTTGCAGATGTTTTTTATCCCAATTCCTGACGCTTCATTTTCCAATATTTTTACATGAAATTTTCACATGATGTTTAGAAGGAAATTGCTCAGAGTGAAGCACTTTTTCATTTTTGCTTCTGGGCTTTTCTTAAAAAAATTACAAAGCTGACGAAGAAAATAGGCAACTTCAAGCGATCATATTTCATGTTCAATCAATTTTTTTCTTAAAATGCTTCGATAGCCCTCTGTGTAAGTTGAAAATATTGAAAACTAGAGCGTCAGGAATTGGGATGAAATCACTTGAAAATGACCGTTTATGCTCTCCTTAGGAGCCGCCTTAAAAATAGACCACTAGCCTCAAATTATTGCCAACACCATCCGACTGTTGTGGTCTAATCTACCATTCGTTACCTGAAGATGACGGACATTAAAGCGTCAAAACGTCATGAAAATTCTATATATTTTTTGAAATATAATATTGACCGTTTCCCAGGATTTTGTTACTAAGTATTAGATAACAATGGTAGTATACAAAAAGTAAAAGAAATCTTAAAAAATAGTCAGTTCATAAGAAATAAAAGAAGGGTCACTTGGTGTTGGTCCCTTGCAGTGTGTCCAATAGAGGCAAACCGCTTCAATTTTCAATTTTTGTGCCATGTCGACGAGATTCGCATTACTTTCTGTAAGTGGACTCATAAATATCTACATATCACATCATATTTACTGTATGAAGTTCGCACAAAACGTTTAATATGACTATAATATTTCAAGAGCCTCCATATATTCAGCCGCCGATGATCTTGCGCGATACATAAGCCTGTAGTTCTACCCTGTATATTGTGCTTTAGTAAGTTTTAACCATCCTTCCAGAACATGGGTATCTTCAATATCAAAATTGCCGGATTTAAATTTTGCAAACCAATTTTGGCATTTGCGTTCTGTCGATATATTTGAATTCACATCTAATCTATTTAATCTTGCTTGAATAGCATTTTTACCTTTTGGGTAACAGAAAAATTGAAATACGCCCCAAATGTCGCTTTTCACTTTCCATATTTGAAAAGGTACCAACCAAAAACTACTGCGTATAATCAATCCAGCTCATCCAAATCAGCTGTCAAAATGAACTTTAAGATATACAGATACAGAGGGTGAGCTAAGTGACATTTCTGGGCAGGTATTTGAGGCACCTTGAACAATTTGTTTTTGTTGAAATTCAATCTTATTATGAGATATAATAGCCTTCAGGGGGCCTAGGATCTGCTATAATAGCTAGGCAGCATTGAAAGGATTGATTGATTGTAGGTTAACGTCAAGGCTTGTTCTGCAATGTAGAAAGAACTTGGATGACATTTCGGCAAGACATCAGGTGTGACTGTGGGTGCCGATTCTTGCTGGAGTTTGTAAGTTAGGAGTAAGGCGAGTGTCCAGAAATGATTTCCAGAGTCCTGAGTCGGCTGTGGGACTGGCAGCAGGTACCGTTAGAAAAAAAAAGACGTGGTTGCAAAATCAACATATTATGAGCTAGAGAGGAATCTCTGGACATCTCCGCCGAGCTAGAGAACTTATTTTTGGATTTCTTGTTACTTATGCGCATGTTATATGGCCATAACACCTCAGATATCACTTGTATGTGACACGACCTATGTGTGCTGTGGCGAAGAGGAAAAATCCTCGACACACATTTTATGTCGCTGTGGCGCCTCTGGGTATTACAGGCAGGCAGTGTTCTTCATCCTGAGAATGTAAGATGGGCAGGACACAAGGCCATCCTCACCTTTGTGATGCGGGCTGGACTTAATCGATCAATATAATACCTTGCGAATCCCAGAAAACTAATCCCATACAGGCGATTGTTGCGTCTTTCCACACTTTGGAGTCTGAAATCACGTTCGGCTGACTGTCGATTGGACTAAGTGTAGTGATGAATCTAAGTTTCATCCAATCGTCTTTACAGCGGTTGATAATATCCAAAAAAACATTGCTCCGAATCATTGAAACGTTGTTGTTTTTGATCGATTGTGAACACAGGCGGCACAAACTTGCACACGCATGGCGAAACATTCATGCACAATATGTCCCACACTCATGTACGGACATCTCCGTCAAGCTAGAGAACTTATTTCAGGACCTCTGGATAAGGTGGTATGGTTCTGTCTCTCACTGGACAGAAGCCGACTAAGGTTACTTGTCGGCCTGCTATCCGGCCATAACACCTTCAAACGCCATTTGTATGTGATGGGGGTAGTAAATGATCAGACTATACTCGGTTCAAGTGTTCTAGAACCTGAGGATATAAGATTGGCAGGAACCAAGGCCATCCTCACCTTTGCGATGAGGGCTGGACTTGGGAACTAGGGTAAGGAGAGGTGCAAAAGGGCCCGTTGGTAGGCTATGCACTGGTGGTTCCAGCCACCAGATAGCATCTCTCCCTCTTTCATTCATTCATTCATTCATTCCCACACGTTCCTTTGACATCTTCAGAGTCTCAGCTATCTCAATCAGCTTAAGTTTACGATCACTCAGAATTATTGTATGGATTTTTTTGCTGTTTCCGTCGATAATAGCCTCTTTGGGAAGTACATCGTCCTCAGCATTTTTTCGACAGAAAATAACGTTTTATTGAAAGACCTTATTTATCAATTTTTTAACAACAAACAAAAGTTGTTTGACTCACAATGCTATATCATGCATTTTTTAGAATACTAAACGGAAAGGATCGTTCTGTTAAAATCCCAAAGTGTCTCAAGCATATTTTTTCATTTTACGGCAAAATAAATTGGGAAACATCGGTCTTAGTTTTAAGTCCAATAAAATAAGCTGGCCGCGAACATTTTGATCAGAAAGAAATCATTATTTTCAAATTTCGAGTGTCGGTAAACTCCGACATCTCTTCAGTCATGGGATTTGTATTTAGCTATTGCTGTTGTATTATTAGGCAACTTTTCAAGGTAACTCAAATCACTGCCCAAAATTGTCGTTCAGCTCTTGGACTAACAGGTCCTTACTATTTAGGAACATTTGCGAATCCATCCAATTTTCTACCGGTAGAAGGCGATCTTCTAAACCGAAGCTCGGTGGTTCTGTTCGTTCTGATTATTGGTCCATTTTTGTTCATGCTTCACTTGCTTCTTCACGGACAGTGGTCATCAACGTCCGCATTATATGTTTATTAACTCACTAGTCTTACTAACACGTAATTAGCGAATGCCCGAGAAAATCTTAATTTCAGAGGTTCACTTCGTAATTGAATAGCAGTTATCTATTTCAACGGCTAGTTAAATACCGATTCTATAAAAAATCGTCTTAGGTAACAAAGCTAATTAGAAATGTTCTTGGAAGGAAAACAGAGGTGTGGTTGCAAAATCAACAGCTTATGAGATGGAGAGGAGCCTCCGGTCGTATCCGTCAAGCTAGAGAACCTATGTTAGGACCTCTGACCAAGGTGGGGCGGTTCTGTCTCTCACTGGACAGAAGAACTTCAAACGTCACATGTATGTGATGGGGTGATAAGCGACACGACGTAAGAGCACGCTGTGACGAGGAGGAGTCCTCGGCACACGTTCTATGCTGCTGTGCTTCGATATCACAGGCAGACTACTGGGTTCAAGGCATAAGATTGGCAGGAGCCAAGGCCATCCTCACTTTTGCGATGAGATGAGGACTTGGGAACTAGAGCAAGAAGAGGTGCAGAATGGCCCGCTTGGAGGCCTATGCACTGGTGGCTCTTGCCCCCTTTGAAAGAATTGATAGAACAGAAAACATTAAAAGTTTGATATTAACGTAAATAGGCAACAACGCTGATAAGAATGTCTCACGTTGGCTTACCAACTGTGGAAATGGAGGGTCACCCAATAGTCGCGTCACCTTCCGTCAAGCTTTTGGGGATCAACATTAAAAATAACATGTCCTGGCAAGACCACGTCGTCAGTATTGCTAAAACGACACCCCAGAAGCTTGGAGTTTTTTTTCCGCTGTAGGAAGCTGTTTTCACCAGAGTAACTACTACTGTTCTTCAAGGCACAGATCCGACCATCGTTGGAGTGTTGCTCCCATGTGTGGAAATGCGCTCCGAAGCACTCACTAAGCTTCTGGATACTATCCAGATAATAACATCGAAGGCCGTCCGAACGAGGAACACTAGAGAGGCTCTGCGAGCTCATCCTTACCAGGTCGAGGTCCCTACCCCCTGAACCAGTCTGCTCCAGCATTCCTTCTTTGGAGAACTTCGACGCTGTGAAATGAGCTGACGGGGAATTTGTGTCCCGACGGCTACAACATATAGCGTTTCAAAGCTAACGTGCACAGACACTTATCTTCTCGCAGCGCTTCTACAGCGCCATAGACTTTCAGCCTTTGCGGAAGGCTGACCATAAAAAAATGTGGAATGGAATTAGAGTGATCCGTTGAATACTAGTTCTGAGATTTTCAAAAAGGGCTGCTGTTGGAAATTTAAATTTGAAATTATTATCTAGATTACGAAGGAAAATGACAACTGACAAACCGTCATTTCTGGGACCGTATCAGGGTCAAGATGCTGCAAGCGAAGCGCCATGTTTTGAAATTGATAGAAAATAAGCAAACCTATTATCCACAAAAAAAATTGCATATAACATACCAAAGAATATAGGCAAATTCTCGGACAAATTATTCTATTATACGTATAAATAGGATTTGTTAGCGGTGTTTGAAATGTCGTATAGGCAGTCAAAAAAAGCATTTTTCAAATGGAAATAGGTTAAGATACTAACTATCGAATTAATACAATTTGAAAACTGTATGGCCGCGGTCTCACTTTTGCACCATCCTGTCAGGGAGTCAACATGGGCAAATTATTGTAAACAATGTAAGAACTGTAGCAGGGCCTTAGCTAGGCGTTGACCATGGAGGGGGTTCATGGGGGTTCATGTATAAAATAATATATAATGTCTTAATTTGCTCAAAATCTGTATAGATTGTATCGCTGCTAATGTGTCATGAGCGCCGAGGGATTGGTTAGTAGTAGAATAAATCACTAAGCTTGGAGAAAGCATCCTTGATTATTTTTATTTTGTATTATTTTAGTAGTTATTCCATTCATGGGAATACTCTTGGAGGGGGGGGGTTGAACCCCCCCAAACACCCCCCCCTTATATACGTTCAGGGCTCTGAACTGTAGTAACAAGTTGATTAACAAATAGGTTGGGCGTATGAAAGATCAAGAAAACAACACGGCTAGAGTTTTTCCATTACTAACCAAGTTACTTTGAGAAACATTATCATTTTTACTTCTTCTTCCCGTATCACAGCGGAAAATTATGAAGTGAAGAAAAGTCTGAAGTCCCATATTCCAGATGAAAACTTGATAGACATGCTATAATGAATGCAAGACCGGACTTAAATTTATAGCTTTTTGTCTTCCGTATTTTATAGCCTGTAAACAAATCTACAGGTATCAGTCAAAGTAAACACTTTATTCGATCCTAATGTGATTTTTGATAGGTTTGAAACTTTTAAACTTAGAATATTGTCTTCTATACGTATTGCCTTCCAATCCAACTAGGAAGAATGGTAAAATTCATAAACGACACCCCCAAAGCCCAGAAATACCAAAGGGACGGTAACGGAGTATTTAGTCGCCCCATAAAACTCCATCAAGGCAAATCAATAGTCGGGAAGATCCGGGAAAAGCAAGGCACTGAATCACATCACATTTATACGAAACTGGATATAACACAAAAATAGACCGACGGAATTTAGATGGATGGGCCGTCGCGTGATGTCACATGGCTTGGAATCGACTGGCTCTACCTTCCAGATTCCCATTTTGCGATTTCCAAGCAATTCGGGGTTAATGCGACGCCGGGACAGGGTTAGGGGCTCTGCGGCGAAGCGACCTCAGCACGAGAACCAGTGGCGTAGAGGCGCACCAAAAGGGAAGAGCTGGTCAAAGGTCTCAGTGAAACATCCCTTTTTAAGGCCTTGTAGCCCTGCAGACTGCAGACCACCCTGGTTCATCCTTAATTACAAATTCTAGTATATTAAGGCGGCTCCTACGGAGATCATAAACGGTCCTTTTCAAGAGATTTCATCCCAATTCCTGACACTCTAATATTTTTGCATGAAATTTTTACATGAAGTTTAAAAAGAAATTACACAGGGGGCTATCGGAGCATTTTTTGAAAAAAATTGATTGAACATGAAATATGATCGCTTGAAGTTGCCTATTTTCTTCGTCAACTTTGTATTTTTTTTAAGAAAAGCCCAGAAGAAAAAATGAAAAAGTGCTTCAATATCACTCTGGGCAATTTCCTTCTAAACATCATGTGAAAATTTCATGTAAAAATATTGGAAAATGAAGCGTCAGGAATTGGGAAAAAACATCTCAATCGCCTTCCTCTTCAATTTTACAAATTTCGGCCGACGCGCTAACGTGACTGTTTCCATTTCTTTCAATGACCTGTTTATTTATCACGCCTATCGTCGGTTTCTTTTCAGCTCCCCGCATCTTCCGGAGAAACTATTCCGGATTGTAGGAGCAGCGTTAATGATTTTACGACCCCACTTAAAAAAAAAGCTGGTTGATGTTCGATGTTATTTCTTTCTTTTTTTGGCGATAGGATCAAAAAGAAACTCAGCTTTAGTTCAAATTTGCCGACTGACGCCGACGTTTCGAAAAATGTATTTTTATCCTCCGGGCTCCTTTGTGTTTAAAGTTGTGGTAGTCCTTTAACAAATATCTGTACACATCTTCTAGATATTGGGATTTTAGGTCTCTATACCCTGTCTATTATAACTATAGCAGATGATATGTTTCTCCAAAGGAAGTAGTCGAGCTAATAGTGCAGTGGCGGTTCCTGAATTTTTGAATAATAAAAAAAGTGGGAAAGAATGTACTTGAGGAGGAAATTCAAACGGCACTGTGGAATTTGTTGGTATAAAAATTTAAAGGGTTTTTTTTAACCGGAAGCGATATTGACAAAACATAATTTTTCCTGGACCAGTTTCTTAATGCTGATTTAGCAGAATCTGTATTTAGTTTTTCTCTAGCCCCTGTAGTTTTGGATACGGACAGACGGACGGACGGACAGAGGCTCTACATAAGCTCTCTTCAGTGAGAGTTGTTGAGGCGACAGCTGAACTCTGCACATATGTAAGAGTTTTCAGTTTCCACAAATAGTTATTTCTTGAAGGTTTTTTCTAGCTAGTATCACAAAAAGTCACTTCTTGAAAGTGTTTAGCTTATCAATCATCACAAAATGTTATTTCTTAAGAATTTGTCTAAGCTCCTGACTAAAACACATCAGCGCAACCTACTGAACCGTCAGCCGCCATTTTGTCAAAAAATTGTACATTATATTAGTATCTACTTATTTTCATCTTTATGAAGTTATTTAAGTAGTAAAGTAATTTCCTTAATTTTTATTTTGTGCTCTAAGGAAAGTCGGCCAAACAATGCGAACAACAGAAGATGATTGAGGTGCGTCAGCAGGAGCAGCCTCTGTTCGTATTGGTTCGTATGTCACCGGTAACCTTTTGGCTTTCATTGGTCATTTTCAAAGTCGATTGATGTGTGATTGACCAATAGGTGCACCAAGGCTTAATTCAGATGACGCGCGTACGACGCGCGTCGACGTGGCGTACGTTTGTGGCGTCTGTGTTCAGATGACAAGCGTAGGACTTCGTACAACTTTTATATACAGTGAGACTAAGCATTCGAGTGTCAGTTTATTTGTTGTTATTAACTGGAATGGATGTAGGAGAAGCTGTTTGTGTTTGGTTGACATATAGAAGAAGGAAACGACATAGAAGGAAAGGACACACTGGGTTCACCCAATTTTAAGAAATAGACTTTCTACAAGTTTATACTTTACACTGCATCCCAGCCTGCGGACTCACGAACCTAAATTTTTATCATCGGATATGCAAAACAATGGGACCAGTTCCTCCCAGGCGCTCTTTTTTGCCATCTTATTTGAATATAATTTGGAATGCATGTCCCAAATCCTAGGCCTCTTCTCAATTTCATCCATGAAAACATCTGTATCGAATTCTTCTGTTTTTATTTCAATAGCATACGTGAGAAATAATTTTTTGCAAAGAAACACCAGGTATGTCGACTGAACGCTAGAAAAGACGCGTGCCGACTGAACAGGCAATGGGGATTGGGGACGTCTAGTATTTCAATACGCGAGTCGCCGCTGACCGACGCGCGCAGGCACGTATTTAGGTGGGGGTCCAGGGGGTCCGGACCCCCCCCCCGAAACGTTATAAAATGCTGTCTAAAAAATGGAATCCGCAAATTTAAGGTGGCAACCCTAGTCTGGGCCCTCCGAAATGTCAACTAAGTGACTCCCATAATCTGGACCCCCCAAAACCAAATCCTGGATACGTGCCTGGACGCACGTATTGAGATTCTCTGAGTCCAGTGGTGTCGTGCGCGCGTCCATGTTAACAGCTTGAGCCTGTGGCTTGAACTAATTATGTGTCTTTTCAAAAGGGGCGTCAAGCGAACGCGCGTCGGACGCGCGTCATCTGAACTAAGCCTAATATCGTGCGATTGACCAATAGGAGCGGTCTCGGTGTGTTGTCTAGGTCCGCTATCACGTGACGAGACACTGGTTGGAGCTTCCACATTATTGTGCTGCGTGTGCCAGTTTTTATAGTCTGAGCACCGTGTGCTACTTACAAGTTAGGCAACCGATTGTAGCTAGAAATAGGTACATACTAGCACTGCATACATACTTACTAAAAAGTATTTTTTCTCTTTTGCTCATGGGGGGGGGGGGGGCGGCATTACGCCTTAGGGAGGAACGGCCCGTGGAATTCAATGACGGCGGTAGGGGTAGTAGTTGTTTCTGGTGGTTCAGTACCTTTATAGCAGAAGACACTTTTCAGAGTACACACAGTGTACAAACAACGTACAGCCTTTGACAGGACCTGCTAGAAACTTTTTTCCTGTAAAGTACAGAATATCACCTAAGTCACTTTTTAGGGCAGTTGACAGTCGTTCATGAATAAGAACAATTTTGCAGTGGGAAGTAAAAAGAGCAGGAACAAAGGTCCACCAAAGCAAGGCCTCTATTATGTGCTTGAATGACCCAACCAACATTGTTACTCTTTAAGCTCATTAACAACGCATCCATCATTTTAATGATAATAATGAAAAACGAAATAAGTTTTATTTTAATGGTTCATGAAACCGGATGGAAAAATGACTTAATTTGTAGCATTATTACAAACCGGTTGGACGCTTTCGCGTTTTACAGGTACTGTTATTCTGTTATTCTTAGAGTAGGAAAAACATTGTAGCAGCATCAGGTAGCCAGAGTTGGATTTACAATCAAGAAGGAAAAAGGGAATCTGATAAGTAGTACTTATCGATCGAAAATAATATTTAAAAAACTACATATCACTATCAAAACATGGGTAGGTGATACTAGGTACTTTTCCAACTGGAAGACTATTGCCGCTTTAGTAAAATATTTATGATAGGTGTTTACTGGGCAAGGAAAACATTTCGAATATACAATTTTCAAAGTAATGCAGCATGCAGCACAAGCTAGATTGGTGGTCGACTAGGGATGAAGAGTAGAGCTAATTCCTCTATCGATGTAAAGAAAGAAATACTTTTTTAACTGGATGGAGCAATAGAATGGCATAATAGAATATTTATTGACATAAAATAATATTACAAGAGACAAGAGCATGCACTGTCAATAAATATGGATAGCCCACAGAAGGCAGAGCCTTATACATGGGATGACCTATATCTAAAATTTAATTATTAGATCAATTAAAAGACGAAATAGAATAATAAAAAAATAAAATAGCAAGATAGTAATAGTACACAGTATTTCCAAATTTAAAATCATATATACTTAACTTTACATCATTAAAGTTGACACCCTCACACTGATGTCTTCAACTTTTTCTTTTTAAAATTATTATAAAATAGTTAAAAATTGTTGTCGACCTTCATTAAAAGGTGTTCGTACCTTAAGAAGAAGAAAAGCAATAGTATATGTTAGCTAAACAGATTACACTGCTAAACAGCTACAACAGGTAGCCTTCGAGGTAGACAAATTTTATTGTTGTGCATTGTTTGGATGGACCTAAAAAAAGTGCTTTATGCCGCTAGGTCTTCCTTTCACAGGTCAATGGACAGCCTATTATGAATACAAAAAAATTCAGTTTTACAACCATCCGCCCCTCAATCACCCCAATCTCACCACCACCCAAAAAAGCATAAAATGATCAAGAATCCCTAAAATGCCGAAAAACGAAGTTTGAGCGGTTTTCACATTTTTAGTTTTTTTAATATTGCTGTGCCGCCACTGTAGTAATTGTGTGCCGAAATTTCATTAACTTCGATTTAGTAGTTTGCACATTATAAAATACAGAACGATCTAAAGCAATACTCGCATGTATACATCGGAAAAATTCTATCCTTTGGTTTCTGTAATAGGCATAAGGCAATGTTCGGATAGACCTAAAAAAGTTATTTATGTTGCTAGGTCTTCCTTCACAGGTCAGTGGACAGTCTATTATGAATACCTACAACAAATTTTTCAATTTTACAACCCCCCAACCCCCAACCACCCCAATTTTCACCCCCACCCAAAAAAAGTAGAAAATGGTCAGGAACACTTAAAACGCCTTAAAACCAAGTTTGGGGAATATTTGAAATTTTTCGTTTTTTGCTAATTACTCCGCCGCCAATGCACCGATTTTCAATATTATAGCAGCATTACCTACTACGACCTCATAGCATATTGCTGCCCAAATTTCATCCAAATCCATGCAGCGGTTACTGAGATTACGAGGCTAGAAAAACGCGCACAGACAGACAGACAGACCGACGGAAATGAGTGACGTGGATTTTCGTTAAGAAGACATCACAAAACGCCCAAAAAGCATATTACCTCAAAATCGAAAAATTTCGCGATCACAATACTCCCCTCACCTATCGGTGTGGGAAGTAAAATGGCAAACATCCATCTTGAAGTTCCTGATAAATCGCTTGGGGACATCTCCCTGTGGGCAGGGGCAGGCTACGACTCGCCGAACGCACAATCTCTAATAGAAGATAACACTGGAAACCCACATATGACGTGTGACAGTTTCGTTTTCGCTTTCACTTAACCCCGTAATGGGGATGTGGAGGTGTTTCCTGAGTTGACAATTTCCAGTCAGGAATTCTATACCATGAGACGGTTTGACCTGGTCATCGCCAAGCACTGCTTGAAATTACCATGCCAAAGCCTGTAAGGATTTCCTTGGCAGATCGGCAACTTTGTAGCTCGGCCTACCGTTTTTCCATTTTAGCATGGAAGTGCTTTTTGGTTATTTCCGCAATTGTGGTTGTTGGTATTCCAGAAAGGTCACATGGTCTTAAAATTATTTGGTCAGCAATCTTCCTGGCTGTAAAACTCGACAAGAATAGCTAGTGACGTGAGAAATATGAAATAAGAAACGTCCCTCGATGCGCAGTGGACAACGAACAAATTTGCCATTTGCATATTTCGTAGCATACGGAACGGTACACTCTGGGCAAAATCACGTATGGTCAATGGGTGATATAAGTTTTTATAGTAAATGCATGATTAAAATTTAAGTCTAGCACTAAGTCAGGGGATTATCACAGCGAAATGAATTATAACAATTATAAAAAATGGCTTCAAGAAAAACTTATTCCAAATATACCAGCAAACAGTGTATTGGTTATAGATAACGCGCCTTATCATAATGTTGAAGTGAACAAATGTCCTGCTATGGCAACTGGGAAAAATAATATGAAAGAGTGGTTAAGAGAGCGCAATATTCCATTTTCAGAAGACATGTTAAAAGCTGAATTATACGGTTTAATAAAAATGCATAATCCCAGATACAAAACCTGAATAGAAATAGATAAAATTATGACTGAAGCAGGTCATTCTGTTGTACGACCTCCGTCGTATCAGCCCGACTTAAATCCAATTCAATTAGTATGGGCATCCCTAAAGCAAAATGTGGCAGAAAAAGCGTGGATTTCAATTTTAAACACTTAGAAAAATATTGTGATGAGGTTTTCCCACATTTTCGCAAGAAGCGTGGAAAAAAGGTCTGAACATGCAATTTCCTACGAGCGCTATTTTACTGAAAAAGAACCATTTCTGGATGTAACTGTGGAAAATCTAATAATAAAAACTTGCAGGAAGACAGTGACAGTAATGAGGCAGTATTTATAGAAAATCAAAGTTCAGATTCGGACTGGGATTGAGTAAAAGTGAACTTTCAGAACTGTATACATTTTAATGCCACCTAATAGTTATTTATTATTTGTCATCAACATTGAGGACCTTACTTCACAAAGCAAATATTTTCCTAAGTTTAACTTTAATCAATGGTTTAACTGTTTACTGTACTGTACTGTACGCGTACACTGTGTTTCTATTTCTTTTGCGGCGGATGCGTTGTCACTCTTTCGTGTGCGCAACCGGTGAAATTCTCAAGTCTCTTCTTATATTTGTCGAGTTGTACCGTCCGCTATACGGTTTGTTGTTGTGCCCTTCAACCCACCTCAGAAATATTGTTTTTGTCAGAAGCATGAGTTAATGCTTGGTGGCATTCCATTGTTAGCTCTGATGTGACGAGAGGTCTGTTCAGGGTTAGAAGTGCTTGTCTGCTGTCGGTGCAGTCGGATTACAGTCTTGCCAGATACATCTCTCTTGATTAGTTCCTTAGCAGCTATCCATATGCCAGCCAATTCCGTTTAAACGACACTGACCCATGGCCGACTTTACTCACTAGGCCGGAGCATGGAATATGGCAACACTGAATCGGCGGGCCGAGTTTTCATTTGCTGTTATGTCATGTGTATTCTTCCAGGAGCAGAAAATATGGTTGGAAGGTGATTATTAATGTGTTTCTAATTATTTACCTGCACAAACGAAACTATAAAGATAACAAGATGCCTGCAAAGCGTGTAGTACCAGGTTGCAGCCCAGTAGAGGACTACCAAACCATGGCCCAACATAACCTTATTCCAGATTAAAAAGAACGTTGCAAGGTGATTTTTAATGTGTTTCTACTTATTTACCTGCACAAACGAAACTATAAAGATAACAAGATGCCTGCAAAGCGTGTAGTACCAGGTTGCAGCCCAGTAGAGGACTACCAAACCATGGCCCAACATAACCTTATTCCAGATTAAAAAGAACGTTGTAAGGTGATTTTTAATGTGTTTCTACTTATTTACCTGCACAAATGAAACTATAAAGATAAAAAGATGCCTGCAAAGTGTGTAGTACCAGGTTGCACTAGCAATTGTGCGTCCAATAAGAGACATAAACAGAAGTGGGTGAAAGGTATTCCTCGGAAGGGCTGGTTATATTTATAAGGATAAAGACAATAATTTACAAACATTTCAAAGGATAAGTCCTATTTTAAAGCACAATGTGGTACCTATAATGTTTTCTGGACCTCCCAAATATCACAGAAAAATACAGTTAATACAACTCATCTGGGCATGGCCTGGGGCATACCTACGTAAGTATTTGATAGTGAAAGGGAAATCAAGACCAGCAAGAATGGCTTCACAATGACCTAATAGTGAATTTTTCTAGCTCAAGTGACAATTTACAAAGTAAATTGAGTGTTCATTTAAGTGGAAGTGGCAGCAGGAAACAGGTTGCGTTTATTTTTATTTTGTAATGTCTGACTGTGATGAAACAGACATCAGATGTAAGTGGTATTAGTAGTAGTAGTTCTAAAAAGTATTTTTCTTAATTTATTAACCGAGATGAACTCTAATACACATAAAATGTAATAATTATTCTGAAACTATAGGGCCACTATTTGACAGCTAAGCCAAGTTGCCACATCTAAGGCTCCAGCCTAGTGTAGAGTCGGCCATGGTGATCCTGAATCCGACGCTGACGAAGCACATCACGTTGAAAACAACAGTTTATGACCGCGAGCAAAATCTAAAATGTCGCGGCACGGTGGATTCGAGAGAAAATAAAAGAAAAAGCATACATTTTCCGGTTCGATGACGATGCGATACCTACTATACGGGGCACTATCAATTGAAGAGTGAACGATATACTTTTTTAAATTAATCTTGAGGTAAAAATGCATTTACCTTTACCAACGCCTTTAAAAAAGATAGATTTTCTTGCATTACAGCACGACCATCGTGTGTGGTTAGATATCAACAAAGGCCGAAATCTTAAATAAGATAGCAGCATAGAAAGTTTCGATACAAAAGTCAATAACTACAATGTGACAACTACATCGAGTAGTTGATGGCACCAAGGCGTGAAGTCAAAGCTCCTACACTGGTTCTATACAAATGTTTAGAAAAGAATCAGCTGCATTCACAAGAAATTGCCTTCAGTTCAGTATTTGTCCATGCGCATTCTGCAACATTGATACTATAGGTTATTAGCAAGTCTTGTGTTTAAGGGTTGTATTCATAGTCGATACTTAAGGGTACGGTGTTGTCAGTTTCCGTTACATCCGTTACACAAAACAAAAAGAGATAATAAAAAACACCAAAATGCGTAGGCAACGACATATAACAAGTTGACTTATATTTGAAATATGGCAACATCGCCAAATGAATCCCGCCATATCGTAGATGTTGTCTAGGAAACAGATACACACGGAAAGCCACACTTGAGGGTCACTCAAGTATCCCTTGAGTGTTAAGTCTTAAGGGAACCATAAGTATTACTCATAGGACGACTATGACCCTAAAACATGTTAGAGGTACCTGACAAATGAAAGTTGCCTAGTTCTTGATGCGTTTACTTGGTAAGTCTTGGAACAGTCTTGTTGACTTTATGTTCTGTGATACCATTAAGACTAACAGAAGAGCATAACACTTGAAATTACCAATTATATTTGGAGACTGACCATGGCCGACTTTACTCACCAGGCCGGAGCATTGAAATATGGCAACACTGAATCGGGGGCCGAGCTTTTATTTATTGTTAAGTCATTAGTGTAACCTTCCAGAATGAAAAATAAGATTGGAAGGTGATTTTTAATGTGTTTCTAGTTATTTACCTGGACAAACGAAACTATAAAGATAACAAGATGCCTGCAAAGTGTGTAGTACCAGGTTGCACTAGCAATTTGTGCTTCCACAAACATAACCTTCCAGAGTAAAAACTGAAGAGTGGAAGGTGATTTTTAATGTGTTTCTACTTATTTACCTGCACAAACGAAACTATAAAGATAAAAAGATGCCTACAAAGTGTGTAGTACCAGGTTGCACCAGCAATTGTGCTTCCAATAAAGGACATAAACAGAAGTGGGTGAAAGGTATTCCTCGGAAGGGCTGGTTATATTTATAAGAATAAAGACAATAATTTACAAACATTTCAAAGGATAAGACCTATTTTAAAGCACAATGTGGTACCTACAATGTTTTCTGGACCTCCCAAATATCACAGAAAAATACAGTTAATAGAACTCATCTGGGCATGCATCTGGGGCATACCTACGAAAAGATTTGATAGTGAAAGGGAATCAAGACCAGCAAGAATGGCTTCAAAGTGACCTAATAGTGAATTTTTCTAGCTCGAGTGAAAATTTACAGTCAATTGAGTGTTCATTTAAGTGGAAGTGGCAGCAGGAAACAGGTTGCGTTTATTTTTATTTTGTAGTGTTTGACTACGATGAACCAGACATCAGATGTAAGTGGTATTAGTAGTAGTAGTTCTAAAAAGTATTTTGCACAACGTGGTACCTACAATGTTTTCTGGACCTCCCAAATATCACAGAAAAGTACAGTTAATAGAACTCATCTGGGCATACCTACGAAAAGATTTGATAGTGAAAGGGAATCAAGACCAGCAAGAATGGCTTCACAGTGACCTAATAGTGAATTTTTCTAGCTCAAGTGACAATTTA
Organism: Callosobruchus maculatus; assembly: GCA_951848785.1. NCBI lineage: Eukaryota > Metazoa > Arthropoda > Insecta > Coleoptera > Chrysomelidae > Callosobruchus > Callosobruchus maculatus. The sequence goes on from CATOUR010000071.1 coordinate 12,149,962, forward strand.
CAAAGTAAATTGAGTGTTCATTTAAGTGGAGTGGCAGCAGGAAACAGGTTGCGTTTATTTTTATTTTGTAGTGTTTGACTACGATGAACCAGACATCAGATGTAAGTGGTATTAGTAGTAGTAAATCTAAAAAGTATTTTGCACAATAGTCAGTTCACTCTTGTACGGTAAGTGAGCATGATAGGGTTATTCAGATCAGTAGCTTTTTTTCTTAACCATCTGTTTTGTATTCTTAAACCAACTTTTTGCTTGTTCGATGTTCGTTTAATCCACGGCATCATAAATCCCAGTATACGGCTGATCGACATGATACTGATCGATCCGGATCCAGATCACTGTTTCTATAAAAGCCTATATTTGGAGACTGACACTTCCTCTAGACTTTATGTTCTGTGATACCAGTGACTGAAGAGCATAGCACATGGAATGGTCACAATGACAGAAATTATATTTGGACTATGTTGTTTCTTTCTGATGCTTATGTTGAATCTGATTCACCCTGTATATAGGAAACAACCAGTGTACTTGCGTATCCACCGGAACGACATCGCTTGCTGGATAACGTCATTTGCACGTTCGCTGTCCTCGATTTACTGTTTCTTTTTTTTTCTGCTGTCATACGTATAATGATAAACGGGAACGTAATGCTTAGACATCACGAGGGCAACACGCCAATTTTATATTAGTATGCTTGTAAATACTATTATCTCATGTATCATTTGTGTATGTTAGAAAAGAGAAAGATTGATTTGGGGCACCCTTTTGTATTTTTCGGTGTCCATCAATAGTATAATTAATGGTATAATTTTAATTTTTTCATTTCTCATAAATATCAAAAACTACTCAGTCTAGTCACTCGCCAAACTTATTTTTTTTATCAGTACTAGGTTTAAACAGTTCATGGCACTTTCAAGAATCGGATTAGAACAGATAAGTATAGCCTAGCTGAACCTAATTCCTACTATGCGTCACCAGCCTGTTTCAGTTCTTTGCTTCTACGATTACCGATGTCAACATACCGGAAAGGCTAACTTATTTTTTGCAAATAAATATGTAAAAAGTTTATTTTATTAATATAAAAAAGTTTGGCTACGGTGGACTGTGTCTTTTAGACCACGTAGAAAATACACAAAGGTATGAAATGGAATTAATCATAGTCTGTATTATTTGGTTGAGATCAAGTAAAAAAAAATGCCTGTAAACTCAATACATGAAGAAGGCGGATATCTCAAATGTTTAGGCAAAAACTAAATAGTTGAATTCATTTACATACATACTTATTTTAAAAACGTGTGGCAGATTTTCTACATGGAGGGTTCAGACTGTGGTTCGCAATATCGTCTGAAATATTTTTGGATGGTTGATAGTATTGGATTATGCTGACACCCAACTTCCTTCCCACCCCCTTCTGTGGCCAGTGATCGGAGATAACCAACTTATAAGACTAGGATATCGTTGGTGAGGACCATTTTTGAAAACCTATTTATGGCTTTTAGTACCCGAATACTAAATACTTTAATTTCACATCTCACATAACTGGGTCTCCAGCACTCATAGGCATCTTTTCCTGCGCCAGAGCACGCCTCGTGAGCCCAAAGCTGGTACTCCAAGCACTAGATCCATAATTCCCCTCTTATGTCTTCTGAAATCTGACCCTAACCCCAGTGACCCCTGACGAATCATGCACTCTGCACTGTTATTGTTGCCACCTAAGATTTGATCTGTTTCTTCTAAATCATTATCTTCATTAGATGCTACGACATCTTCATCTTCTAAATCGCTATCATGTTTCTTGTTTGTGAGACTTTATTGGACGACTTATGTGTAGAAAATATATTTCTTTTTCCCTTTGCCACAGGCCTTGATTGTTTTTCCGAAGATTTCTCTAGTTCATATTTGTATGGTTAAATGGAGTAACAAATCTAATCCGAGGTCCCAACTTCGTCTTAATATCGTCCATAGCCCATATTTCAAACAGTATAAGGGCCCATATTCCATGGGAATACATGCATAAATATAATATACATTAACAATTATTTTTATGCCTAATATTCTCGTTTTTTGGGAAATATTATATTTAAGCCTTAGGTAATAAATTCGGTAATACTTTAATTGTAAGTAAATTATGAATTTATGAAATCTAACAAAACCGATTTTATGTTATGACGCACTGCAACGTGTACAGATGATTGTTAGATGCCCTCCTAATAGATGTCGCTAATAGTTAAAGGAAACAAATGGTGGACCATATTTGGACCAGTCCCTCTAATAACATAGAGGAGACGGTCCTAATATGGGTCCCGTTTTATATTTTTTTGAATAAGTCGGAAAAATGTATCTGTATTAATAGCAACATCGGCAGGCATGCACCTCAAAGTTTCACTGTCGATGCTGAAAGGAGATTTTGTGTTTGAAGTAATAAAAAGCTTCGTCTTGAAGCATATTTGTAAAATTGTGAATTTTTCAATCTAAGGCAGGTTTCATGGAATGTGGGCCATGAATGAAAATACCTAATATCATTCATGAAATGCAAAATCAAACCTTTATTTCTAAAAGAAATAAAGGCAGAGTAAAATATAATTAAATCAAAAAATATTACCGACAAAAATTGCAAACATTTATGTATCCTTCTCTGCTTCTGAACTTTGCTCATCAGACATTGAACCCATAATTTTCCCTTTATGTCATGCTTGAAGTGACACATTTATCATCCTATCCCGACCCCAAGTCTTCCTAGCATTTTTGAAGTATATTTTGGTTTTGTCTTAAGCATTGCAACTGTAAAAGGAAACATTGTAATTAGTATGGGCCATGGCTCATATTCAGACCCAAAAGTGTCCCATAATCCAAACGGTAAATGTCTAACAAAATTGCAGATTAAAATTTTATAGGCTTAAATACACACTCTTTCACAATGCTTACCTTTATTGATGATATCCGTACTACACAAACAAGATAAATTCAAATACAAAAAGGAAAAATGTCCATCAAATCAGGAAATTTACAATAACTGTGTAAAACATTTCTACTATCATAGAAATTGAATTCTAACGGTAAGTCAAACGTCAACCCAGATTTTGGGGTTAGCGCATGTAGGCTGTACATTGCAGGTCGGTAAGTGAAATTTGAGATAAATTTAAAGAATGGGGCCAGTCGGATTGTAAAAATATCTAGGTACCCCATATTAACAGCAGGGCCCATATTAGGACCTTCTCCTCTAATAATATCACCATTTATCGAAAAAGTTCGCATTAATTTCACATAATCTGACCATTATTATAAATTATGATAGCATAAAGCCTAATGTACCGTAAAAATCAACGAGAAATGTATCGCTGCCTGCTCGCAAAGTAACATACGAGTATACATAGTTGAGTTATTATAGCCGTCGCGTCGCCGTCGATTGCATGTCTACTTTTTTTTTTCCTATGCGACTGGATTTCCAATAAATATAGTCGTAAGTACTTATTTCACGGTTCGCGATGTGTAAAGTAATGGTAGAAAATAAAGATATCACAAGAAAATGTTATTTGAGTAAACACGTTATGCCTAGAATAATTGTATAAGTAACACCTTCAAACGTCACTTGTACTTATGTGATGGGGGTGGCAAGCGACCCGACGTGTGCACGCTGTGGCGAGCAGGAAGAGTCCTCGGCACACATTCTAAGTCGTTTTTTTTATAACTGAGCAGACCGCGCAGGCAGAGCCTAAATACCAGAGTACCGCGGCTGCTGTGAAAGGGTTATGTTAGGGGAAGTTTGTTAACGCGAGATTTGAATGGGCCAATACCCGCAGGCCCAATAAATACATCTTCTGGCACTCCATTCCAAGATTTGGACACCTGGGAATAAATGTGCGGTTGTACCGCTCAGTTCTTGATGTATGAAGAACGACCATCTTAGGATGATATTCAGCGGTCGCACGGGTACATCTGATAGGAGCAGTGAGCGGCGGAACGATAGAGGATAGCTCAGAGGAGCAGATTCCGTTGGAATATCGGTAGAAGAGTGAGAGGTCACCAACAACACGCCGGTGAGAAAGTGACTGAAGGTGGCGCGTTAAGGCCGGATCGCCCATTAGTCAAATTGCCCTTCTCTGGACGGCATCTAGAATAAGCAGGGTAGTAGGGGCAGCAGCTCCCCAGACATGAGAGCAATACTCCAGGCAAGGTCTTATCTGGACTTTATATAGCGTGAGGAGGTTACGTGGTGAGAAATATTCTCTGGCCCTAAATAGGTACCCAAGCTTTTTACCAGCAGCTGTTGCAATTGACGCGACGTGTTCGTGCCAGATCAGATTTTCTGTAATGTTGACTCCTAACAGCTTGAATGAGTGACTCCTTGGCAGAGCCTGGTTGTTGTGAAGCCCTTGAGTATAATAGGCAGACTATACTACGAGCATTTTCTTGACAGCTATTGCAATATAACTGTTTTGTAGTCTTAACCCATAGGGGTCACTAATTTAAGCTTATAGAGCATCAAGGTTATGAAGCTTGTATGAGTACCTTTTGGCAGAGCCTGATTATTCTTGTTTCATAGGGCACAACATATTGTTCCTTCTTCTAGGTATAGCAAATTAAAGTAATGAAATAATAAGTTTGTGGAAGAATAATTCGCAATAAAAATATATACAATTATCTGCAACACCACTCTTCACAAACACGTTATTGGAAGCTGTATAACAAAGTTCATATTTCGAGATAACGTATTTTTATTCTTTCTTCAATTAAATGATATCTATCCATCATTGTTTTGTCATCAATTTCTCACGCGGTTAACAGTTGCACTTTAGTTTTAGATTCCCGTAACTCAATCAACTGAATCATATTACATAGTATCATAATAAACATACATATTTAGATAACAGAGTATCACTAGCTTTTGCATAATCAAGTAAAACAGCTGGAACCTGTTACCTCTAAACTAATTATGTGAATGGTTATCTAACAGCAAGGTGATATCAATTTCTCGATCCCAACAGATTTCATCATTTTTTTAAATTTTATCATGACTCATGCCTAATATCGGTTGCCAAACAGCTCACTCGGCGTGCAGAAATGAAAGTTGTCCTCTAAAAAACAATGATTTGGAAACCACCTTGAAAACTGCTTGTACCGCGATTTCATCTCACGAGTAAAAGGTGCTTATTTTTATTGTTTTGTTTCGAAAATATACTCGCGGTCTAAGTGTTAGTGCACTGCGAGCAACGGTTAACAACTTTTTCAAATATAAATGGATTACGTAGAAACACAAGGACTTAATCCTTTTATAGCTTTCGTTCATAAGATTCAGATCCTATTAATGCACTTTTTCACGACCTGGTGATTGCATAAGTACGAGGAAATATGTCATTCCGACTGGGTTGTTAGATCGTTTATAAAATTTATAGATATAATAATGAATAGTAGTTCAAAAAATTGAGTCAAGTCGATTGACTCAGAACTTCCCATACATTACGGTGATAATACTTTATAATTTCGGGAAAATCAATGACCGTTTAAGATGGTTTTTGAAACTCTTCTCCTGCTAAGAATCTCCCAAACAAAAATCGAGAAAACGAAACTGAAATTTTGTACCACGGGCGCAAAACTGAAGACGTAAATTAAAAAATGGTGATGCTTTATGTGCATATGCACCTTTTATTTGAATTATGATGGATTTTTACGTATTTTTATGTTATCCCCTGGAACAGTGAGTAAATTGTAGTATGCCTATTCGCCTGTATTTGAAAACACGCCATATATATCTGTTTTTAGTATTCCTTTTTAGAATATTCAACTTTCCCATAGTTTTTCTTGCCTCTAGAGGTTGAGTGAATGTTTCTTGGTAATCTGCACGATATCTCTGTGTAGATAATATGAAATCTCTTGTTGGAGTATATCTAGATTAGCATTTAAAGTGGAATAATTAAATATTAAATGTGAAAAATAGGAAGTGTAGCATACCAGTATAATATTAAATTCTGTCCAATACTCTGATAGATAATTTTCTTAAAATACTATATCATGTATTAATTGGAACACATTTTATATACGACAAAAAATAATCTTCAATGAACATTTTTCTGAAATGTATACTTCATTTCCCTAATAAAACAGAAATCATTCAGACATGGCAACCATGTATCATCAAGGAAAAAGCTCCCCGATTTTCCGCAAATCCTACCTATTTTGGCACGTCACAGACACAGGTATAGCACCGTTCGCGCTTTTCAAGCTGTTCAAGTTGTTTTTCATAGTTTTGATCGACTCGCTCATTTTTCACCACGGTTTTCAGACGACGTATCGCGACGCATCATTTCAAGTTACGAGACTGAACTGCGTCGACAGTGTTTTGTTTCGGTGCAATATGCATCTGGTGGCTGACGATCGCACACACCGCCTACTTTGATGAAAACGCGCTCGCAACTGTATCACCTGTGTTGATAATCGTAACAAGAGGTGGTTCACGCTAAGTTGGCAGCAGTGTTGCCTAGTATTATTATTCGTCGGCTAATACCGTCGTCAAGTATACTGACTCACACATTTTTCAGTAGTGTTAGATTATTGGCAGTAGTCACTTTCTGTTTGTCGTTGTTAATTTTTAATTCGTATATCCTAAAAGTGGCACATTATTACGAACGCAACTTTTAGAATTTACCAATTTACAATTAACTACGATAAACTGAAATTGACTAGTGCACTAATTGACAGGTACAATGCCTGATCGGTAAGAAAAAATCCGAGCACAAAACTAAACATTTCATTTGAAAAAGCTGTATATTTGGACGACTTTTATACACCGTTTAAAGAAGTATCACCTTAGGACTTACCGTGTATACTTTCCCTTATTTACCATTTTTAGCTACAAAATATACATCTGAGGCAAAAAAAGATCATTGAGTACTGGATAATGTTTTGTTATCTTTATGAGTAACATAGAAAAGTGAAAAAAAACGACAGAGTATTCAGATTCAGAATACTATTCACATATTTCTAAATTTTGAAGTGACAGAGAAATATGAAGACCTGATACATGAAGTACCAACTACCAAGTACTTTCTTCTCACTTTAACGAGTTTCTAGAATATCATAATATTCGCTATAAGCCTTGCCTATTACTTATTTTCTCTTAAAAATTGTATATATCACTTGATCAACAAATCACTATGCACAAACAGTAGAATACTATCTATCTATACTATCTTGAAGGATAGATTGCGATTTTTTAATATTAAAGATTACAGTCAGTATAAGATATTATACGAGTATATGAGTTCAAATACATACGGCTATTCAGGTTCATTTATAAGTTTCAATTTGCTTTGTAAAAATAATGAATGTTATTAACATAAAATATACCACCGTAGCAATAAATATAATTTATATACAAAATAATTGAATCGGTGAGTCCAAGAACAGTATAAGTGCAGAAACATAGTTTTGAGATAAATTTAAAAAACATATTAATTCCAAAACAAGTGAAGTAAATGTGTTCGCCATCATATAAAAGTTGTTATAATTCTTTAGATCAATGATGGTATAACATAATAGATCCGAAAGTCTCACCCTCATCCAAGCTATTAAAAAAATAGTTTATGCCCTTGTACTGTTCTTAAACTCAGTCTTCTTTTTACAGGCTTTTTTTGAAGTTTTTTAGTTTTAGCGTATGATAAGGTTATGACAACGTCAACGTGGGCGCTAAGTATGTAAAAATTGTTTTATTATTTTTAACGATATCGCGAACCGTGGCGCTGGCAGCCAACAATGAGTTGACCAATGACGTTAAAATCAGTACATGTTCTGGGAGTTGTAATGTTTTTCATCGCAACGCCGTAAACAGATGGTGCGTATAATGGGGTTATTCTTATATTTTGTAATCTTTTTAAGCGCAACCGATAGATCTTCGTATTTTAAACGTTTTGGCCATCTTAAGCCAAAACGCCATTTTTTGGACTTTTACTGTTCTTGGACTCACCGATTCAATTACAAACTATTCAAAACTTAACCACACTGTTGTCACTAAAATGAATACTGTACTACAGTGTACACCGTTTGAATTAGTTTTTGATGTTTCTTATAGCCACCTTTACAGTTATCATAGCGTGTATTTGATCATAATTAAGCATCTCCAAGAGATAAGTACTGGTATCTAGTAGGCGTTGTTTATAACCCACGGCTGGAGCGTGAGTTGTGCAAAATAATTCACGCTGTTTATATGTAGATAGTATTACTTGTTCAAAAGTGATTTCGAAGTGATTTTGATAATGTTCAATGGGCGATAATGACTATAATAGGTCATGCAGTTGAAGTTTGCAGCACGAGCCGTAAGCGAGGGCTGTAAATCAACACGTGAGTTATTATTATTACCGCGAGTTGGATAGTATACTTTATCTACGACCGAAGCTATGAACAGTATGATTTAAATACATAATTATTACTCAATATCGACAATTTAACCTCACTTCTGGCACCAAAATAAATACTATCACCCTTCAAATTAGCGTTTGACGTTTTATAGGCCATTTGCAGTTATAACGTCTATTTAATTCTATGTATTTTCAAGAAATCAATACTGGCGTCCCACGGCTTGGCTGTAAGTTATGAAAAATAATGCACGCTGTTTGTTTATAGGTATTATAACCTGTTCAGGAGAAGTTTGGTAATGGCTGATTAACTTATGGGAGTAGATGAATTATACTACCTTGGAATAATTCCAAACCGGAGTTTTGAGACATATAGTGTTTAAGATGATTTATCTTCAATCGGATTCAGGTGAAACGTCGTGAAGCGAATAGTGAAAGGAACATTTATTTGTCTAAAAATTTTAAAAAAGTAATTGCAATAGCCGGCCACGATACTAACCTTTACATACGAAACGCTTTGCAAAATAGTTTTTCAAAAAAAGTTAAAACAGCGAAATACCGGTACGTAAAGATATTATGCATAAACTGCAGTGCATAGATTTATCCTAGCTTTAGTAAGTTTAAAAGAAGTTTCTTCAAATGATAATTATGGCTACGGCTCTGAAAATATTGATTTTTTGTCAAACTCATTGTATTTAGCGACATCATTCCTTATGAACCCAGCTGGCAATTAGAAAAATGTACATTTAACAGACCAGTGATGCAATTCGGGACATGTCCTAAACAAGGATTGTAATATTCTTGAGCTCACTTTGGGTAGGGTTGAGATAACTTTCTTGTACATTTAACATTTGTCAATGAATGACAGTGTCTAGGTATCCTCGCTACTTTATCGTCGATGGTTATTTTCTTCCTACATTGTCCCTGAGATATAAATATTACCATACATCTAGCTAAGATATCTCGCTATTTCCGATCTGTACTCCCAAACCTTATGCCCTTCAGGACCGGTTTCTCAATGGCCAGGTAAATATTTATTTGGAAGTTAACGGTTATCTGTCAGATAAATTGTTTAAACAATTGAAGGTTAAACTTACGAATTCACGTAAATCTTATCTGACAGTTGTATCCGTAGAAACGCTATCTGGCAGCTACCTATCTGACACTTTTAACTGGACATTGAGAAACCGGCTCCAAGACACGATATGCACATTATTAAATGAACATGCATTTGTACTCACCTCTTGAAATTATCCCTATTTACAATGCTATCAATAGAACGGTTCCAGTCTTTTCGTACTTTCGGATGATCTTTACTCGAATTTCCCACCAACGTTTCATTCAGTGCTGAGGTGCACGAACTATTTCTGCAAAGAAAAAGAAATATAAAGTTCCACCTTTTCAATAATATGATTCAGGCTATATTGGGATGACTCATCTGACAGCCGAATAGTCTCGAGTACTCACGGATATTACATTTCGGGACTCGAATACGTTAATTGGTTTGGGCACGGAAGGTCCTGTTACGAGACGCTAGTTTTTTAGAGTGTTTAGAAATAACAATTGAACCTGCCCAAATCACGGAGTGGTTGACATAAGGTCAGAAGAACTGAACTGACGTTCATTCACAGATGCCCAGTTTCACAATCGTTAGTTAACTAGTGGTCAAAAGAAAACTAGTGGCTAGCGAAAATGATCCATTTCATAATCGACGGTTTAAGTCAAAAGCTCTGGTCAACCAGTAGTTATGTTAACCCAAGGATAAGGTATGGGTTATCTTGACGTTTGTTGAGGTTAACTGATTACAGCTTTGGAGGTTATAAAAACATGGATTTTTGACACTGACGTCTAAGACGTCGATGGATTTTGATTATACTTTGTAATAACATAAATCAAAAATATGAAAAGAAACGTTAGGTTTATTTGTCAAAGGGTTAGGTTTTATTCACGGAACACCATTATGGCAGTGCTCTGACACCAATCCGTGCTGCCAACTCAAAGACAAATAGGTTTAACCATTGGTTTTCTTTGTGAAACAGAGCTCCCGCATAACTACTGGTTAACTTCCACCTATCGGTTTAGCGACTACCAGAGGTTACCAATGATTGTGAAACTGGGCCTAAGAAGGGCTGTAGAATCGGGGTTTTTGAAACCAAAACGAGTATGACAGTTCTAAAAATTGAAACCAGACTATTGACAACCTCGATTTTTATATACAGAATCCTCAATTACATATTTCTTGAATAATATGTGTAAACGTAATACAGGTGAAATGCTCTAACAAATTATTTTTCATTCTTATTGAGAAGGTGAACAAAATCTGTTCATGAAATAAAGCAGTTTTATTTATAGCAATGTGAATTAAAAGATTGTTGGCTAGTGTGCGGAAACTTGAGAAATGTGTAAAGCCTTCAATATTGAACAATGTTTCCCTTCGAAGGATCTCACCTATCGATCCTATCACAGTCTTCGAGTCCGCTACTCTGGCTGACGTCATAGTCCATCATCAGATCATCGCTGGCAATGCTCTCGCAAGGAGACAGAGTGTCTAACGAGCCCGCCCGGCTTCTCAGTAGCGCCCTTCGGGTCTTTAGACCCAAGGGGCTGCCCTCGAATCCTACCGGCCTACGTTTCGGCTTCGGCGTCGACTCCATCACCACCGTCGTGTCGGACGTGTTTTGGGACGCGCTGCAGGTAAACGGTTCTTGTTGAGCTGCAACAAAATTTGAAAAAGGTAGTCAGTGTACAAGGCTAGGCAAAATTAGATTTTTATTAGAGGATGTATAACCATGATTTAATACAAAACCCTATTTTTTAAATCTTTTACTTGCCACACCGATAGTATTGTGATCGCGAAAATTTTTGAGTTTGAAATAATACGATTTTTGGACATTTTATGATACGTACATAACGAAAATCCATTCATTTCCGTCGATCTGCCTGTCTGTGGATCTGTCTGTTGGTGTTTTCCTAGCCTACTAATCTCATTAATCGCTGTATGGATTGTGATGAAATTTGGTAAAGATAGTATTTGGGGTCGTAGTAGGTAATGCTGGTATAATTTCGAAAGTCTTAGGGGTTCCTGATTTTTTTTGGTGGAGATGAAATCGGGGTCGTTGGGGGGTAGTGAAACTGAAAGATTTGTTGTATTTATAATAAAATGTCCATTGATCTGTGAGAAAAAGACCTAGCTACATAATACACTTTTTTAGGTCCATCCGAACATTTCCTTGTCTATTAACAGGTACCAAGGGAATTTATTGATGTACACAAACAAGTAATGTTTTACATGGTTCTCTATTGTGTAACCTGGAAATTATTGAATTCATTTTAATAAAATTTGGACACGGTATTATTACCGTGGCGAGGATTGAAAACGCGTAAAGTTTCTAGAAATCGAGTCAGTGGCGGCGCAGCAATAATCAAAAATACTAAACATAAAACATATAAAACTCGTTCAAACTCTGTTCGATACGCTAGGTATCTCTGATAATTTTCTACTTTTTTTTCTTGGAGTGATCAAAATCAGCCGAATTAGGATGGGGTCTCAGATAGGGGTGAATGGCAAACCTCGGCACTTTTTGCCCTTTCGAGGTTGATACTTATACTGATTTTAAATATCGGAAAATCGGTATGGCATGTATTTAGTATTTTAGTTGAAGATAGCAGAGTAAAAACTGTGTCATCCTAGCCCTACGGAGAGAGATGCAAGCAACTAATTTATGAGAGTATTTGTGTCGGATTTTTTTGCGTGGGGAGGGGGGGGAGATGGTTTGGTTGCCAGGGGATCTCAGACTATAGCTTCATGCTGTGAAAACATAATAAAATGGTATTATCGCAATGTGTGGGAAGTTCTGAGTCAATCACTTTAAGCCCCATGCGTACCATACAGACACATAATTGGTTTCCCCGTAGCTCTTGTGTACCGTGTACCGTAAATTTCATCGTTCAAAGAGCTGTGATGGCTGTCTCAGGCAGTTCAGGCCCGCAACAAGCTTGATTTCTTTTGGCGTATTAGGCTCAGTTCAGAAGACGGGCATTAGAGGCGCGTTTCTCAAACAGCTCTTATCGCACAACTAGCTTTATTACTTCAAGGCCAGTCGATTCTTGAAAGTAAGGTGTAATATGGAATGAAGGTGTTTGCTTACTCCGCAAGAGAGAGATAAATTCAAACATTTGGTTCACAGAAAAATCGGAAGAATGAAGGGTACCGGCTGGATTCGAACCAGCGTCTCCGGCATTCTAGGCCGACGCGTTACCAACTACACTACGGTCGCCCGTATTGCAGCCGATATACCACGTCGACGACTTGGTATCGAATCCGTCGACCCCCACCACTCCCCCGTATTTCTCTGCGAACCATGCATTTCAGTCATCCAGAGAGATCTAGTCGGCTGTTGGGTGAGTGTGAATCTCCCACCGCTATTTGCACGACAGCTCTCTTTCTTACTGAACAACGACTACTCAGTCGACCAGGATTTCGTGGAATGAAGGTGCTTGCTTACTCCGCAAGAGGGAGGTAAATTCAAAATGTTGAGTAGTCGTTGTTCAGTAAGAAAGAGAGCTGTCGTGCAAATAGCGGTGAGAGATTCACACTCACCCAAGAGCCGACTAGATCTCTCTAGATGACTGAAATGCATGGTTCGCAGAGAAATACGGGGGAGTGGTGGGGGTCGACGGATTCGATAACAAGTCGTCGACGTGGTATATCGGCTGCAATACGGTCGACCGTAGTGTAGTTGGTAACGCGTCGCCCTAGAATGCCGGAGACGCTGGATCAAATCCAGCCGGTACCCTTCATTTTTCAGATTTTTCTGTGAATCAAATGTTTAAGGTGTAAAATGTCACGAAAGGTAAAGTGTGATACCATCCTACAAGATGATCTGCAAAGTGCAGACACCTTGCGATTGTCGTCATTCACTTGCGTGAAAAAGGTGGTAAGTGTTGCAACAACGGATGGCGTTATTTGCCACTGCGGTTGAAATATCCTATTTTTGGAATCCGTACCTGGCGTCATGTTGTCCTCGAAAACGAGTGCAGGTTGGTCAGCGATTTCATCGTCGATGAGGAAATCATCTTTGCCGTCAGATAACGAAAGAGAATTGGAAGCATTTGTGGGTGTGCCCGGTGATGATGACGAAGGCTTCTCGTTGATATCCTTCGAGTTTGACGAACTACGTTCCGCTTTCTTCTTTATTTCTTCGGATTCTGTACAGCTCAGGATGCTGTCTGTAGGCGAGATGAGCGTTTCATCGTCCAGGAGGGATTCTGAAAAGGATTCAATGAAATTATTATAGCTATTACTGCAAGAAAATGAATTATAGTTGATTCGCGTAATAAAGAAAGCAAACGTAAACGATTAGCGCGTGATCGTGACGTCAAATGGCAAATATCATTTTTTGACATTTTCTAGGTTATAGCATTGATTCACATACGTATAAATGTGTTAATCAATGGTTATAGTTACCATGACGTTTGATTTTTTCCGACTAGACACAGAGAGAACTAATAACTTCCTTGTGGAGCATCCAGCTCCCGCGTTTTTGATAGAAATCTTTTCAAAAATACAGTAACGTCACTTCTCTTGTTAGTTCTATTCCCTCAAATTCAAGAACAGGATCATAGTAGTATGCGTGGAAATGTTTGAAATTACTTGCTTTCGCAAATGAACAAACAGTACATTTTTTAACACACTAAATTTGTTTAAATCGATATTCTTACCGCTTGTCGTCGAAGGTATTTAATCTTATATCATAAATATACTTTGGATCGGAAGTGCTAAAAACTGTTATTAAGTGAGAACAAAATTTCTAGTGCTAGAAGTTTCTAGCTTCTAACACTGCATTAATCAATAGTGTTTTATAGAAAACGTTTCGAATGAGAATTTCACTGTTAAATAGTTAGCAACGGTAAGGGGTTGTTAGAAAATTCTAAATAACCAAAGGAATAATGTAGGAGTTTCTTGGAGGTCCCATTAACAATAACTCCAATCAGGGGGGTGTTTCTCAAAGCAGTCTGTAACACTTAACGCGAGGTTCAATGTATAACTATGTTATGTAGGCTTGTACGTTTGTTTTAAAAATGTAAGATACAAAATAAAAGATGGACCTAATAATGGGTGCCTCCCACTTCAAAACTGAACATTTACATATTATTTAAGACAATGTTTAAAGCGACGAAACAAAGATAATATAATTTAGGTATCAAATAGCCTCACAAAAAAACATACAATGTTAAAAAAGTACTGCCAATGTTTTCAGATATCCAAACTATAGTGACTAGAACATTATAGTGACACTAGAGCAGAGTCAATCGGCATTGCAACTTCTGATCAGATGTTCTACGATGTTTTTTTAAACGTTGTCCGATATATTTATGAACTATATCATTAAATAAATTAAATAATGGAATAGTGAATTAAAATTCCCCTACACACCCTAACAAATTCCACTGATCGAACCGCTGACAAAAACAGCGGGGCATTTGTTGATCTGTTTGTATGAATAATTACTATCCGTGACACGAGAGTTGAGAGGTCTAGCGATTGCTTTAGACTAGTTTATTTTTTTAATCAGATTTCATTTCATTTCTTGAACTGTATAAATTAGCTATTAGCATACACCAAATTGTTTCAAAAGCGTCAATCAAAATTAGAATCGAAAATGTTTTGTTTCATTTCCATTTTTCAGCTGGGAGAATGCACTTTTGAAATATTAAATGTCATTGTGTTGCAGAATGGACAAACATTGGAATTTGGGAACCCCCAGCCCCAGTCCCAAGATGGGTTACTTCATTTCTTGTGTAGTAGTGGCAAGATAGTTTACGTTTACGAGAATGCAAGCTGTATGGCAGAATTTATTTGAATTTTTTATCATTGTGCATTTTGGAGGCAATCAGTAAATGATAATTTCAATATACATCAATCGTTTAACTCCAAAACCCATATTTCGAAGCTCAAGAAACTAGGTTATGATTTGATTTTTGACATTATGTTCATACATATACCCTGTTACCCGATACTTTAAACTGTCAGCCGTGTCAAAAGTGAACAGCTGTTCGGCTAGTGATAACTAAAAATACTCCAGATTGAGTCTTGACGTATCAATTTTAAGCTTTGAAAGAATACAGGGCTGTACTGAGTGCAAATCCTGCCAATGACGAGTAATTGACACTTGGTGACGTTTTCGTATATGCTCTGAGGTCTATGCTTATTTTACATTTTCTCGGAAAATCCGGCGTTTCTTTCAGTATATCAGTATGGCTAGTCTGAATGGTGATGATTACGCTTTAAATGAGGTAAGAATGAAGATAAAAGCATTGTTGACAACCATATACAGGCACTGAGTTTCTAACATTTCTTTTTACAGCAATCAAAGAAAAATAAAACGTTGAAGGGCAATGCGCAACTACTATACAAATAGTAAAACGAGATACACTTCTTCGTCAGCTGATACCTATCAAATAGACGTCAAGCCAGTTTAAAGTATCAGGTAACAGAGTATATATGGAATCTGATTATTTGACTGTAGTTGACATTTAGCCATCATAGGCACACTATTCGGGAACTTACGCAAAGTTATAGCCACTTTACTCGGTCAAGAAATCGATCAAATTTGTTACCTTGAAGAAATTCGTGAAGAAATTGACAAATTAGAACATAGAACATGTATAATGTATTCAAATTTTATGGGGAATTCTAGAAATATTTCGGTCTGCCGACAATACCAACTTCGTAATGGCAGGTCTTGGATTTGCGTCTCTTAATAGTAACCAGATGAATACTGCACAATAACGGCATTCTTATAAATTATCTACATAATATGTTGGTGAAACTTCATAAATGACAAAAAATTGTCAATTTCTTCACAAATTTCTTTAAGCTCACAAATTTGGTAGATTTCTTGACCGTGTGAAGTACTTTTTTCGCAAGTACGAGAGTGTGGATGGTTCTTCGGTCTACTCCGCTCTGCTTCGAACCACTCCCAGTCTGTGTGCCAAGGCAAAGGATCGAAATATCGAGGCGAAGTGACCGTCCACACTGCTCAGGCGTACTCGTCAAAATGTTATGTAAATCTGATTTGTGGTATAAATGAGGCAGAAGACTGAAATATGTGAGGGTGCACAATGCAAGTGCTGCTGCCTCGTGCACATCATCTATTTCGCCGTTGTCAGTTGATTTCTATATTAACAAAACAAGGTTAGGTGCTTGTGTGCCGAGAATTCCTCCTGAAGTTGAGCGAATAGTGTTGTGACCTCCTCGTACTCGACTTACTCCGACAAGGTACTTCGACCAGGAACTCAGTGTGGCTGAAGCTAAACAGTTGAAAGATACCATCTTTTTTATGGTCAGCCTTCCGCAAAGGCTAAAAGCCTATGGCGCTGTAAAAACGCTGCGAGAGGATAAGTGTCGGTGTACGTTAGATTTGAAACGCTGCAGGTTGTAGCCGTCGGGAAACAAATTCCCCCGCAGCTCGTTCCACAGCGTCGAAGTTCTCCAAAAGAAGGAATGCTGGAGGAGACTAGTTCGTGGAGTAGGGACCTCGACCTGGTAAGGATGAGCTCGCAGAGCCTCTCTAGTGTTCCTCGTTCGGATGGCCTTAGCTATCATTACTTGGGAGAACTCACTCGAACATCTTCCGTGACAGAATCTGTAGAACAGGGACAGGTCAGCCACCCTTCTTCGATGTTCTAGGTTGTGGAGGTCCTTTGTGAGGTAAGGCGTATCGATTAAGCTAATTGCTCTCTTCTGGATAGTGTCCAGAAGCTTTAGAGAGTGCCTTGTAGACAGGTTCTAATGCGCAGAATCGTGAACCAATTTTTAAACAAAAATTTGTGTAGTGTCAAACAGATGAAATGCTCTATCTAACGATTTTGCGTAGCACGACCACAACGATTCGTACCTGTGTTGCTAGCTGCAGCCGCAACAGCCGCGAACTTAGGGTCTTCGATGACGAGCCTGTCATCCTGCAAATTCGCCGAGATGGCGACAGCAGCGGAAGCCGTGTTGGTGTAAGATCTCGTCATGCTCCCAGTGCTACTGGTGGCGCTGCATGTCATCAGGCTGTGCAGCGCCGTTCCGATCAAGGCAGCTGAAATGGGCGCCGGTTCCGGTTCCGTCCGGCGTTCCTCACGGTTCTTGTCTCTGCTCTCGTCGCTCGAGCTGAAGGAAACGCTCGTTTCGTCGGCCATCGCTTCACCGCCGTGGATCTGCAATCAAAATCAGATAAAATAGTTTATTGTATATACTGGCAAGCAAAAGAAACTTTAGAAATTACAAATAATTTCGGAAAAATGTGAATTACTGAATCATCGGTCTACACCTTTTCCAGCTGTAGTTTCTAAAGCGTCAAGTGATAATTCAAAACGGTCAACTTAATGTTCCAACTCGTCAATTGTAACTTCAAACTGACAGGTGTAATTTATACCTGTCAGTTTGAATTTTACAAAGGACATTATTCCTGCGAAAACGTGAGAAATAATTTGTTTTCGTTCTTGTTATTTACAGCTTATATTATTATTTTTCACTTTTGAGTGCTATAAAAGCGTGTTTAGTTTTTAAAATTATATTTATTTGATATAAAATTTCTGTTTCGTAACGATAATAATTGTTCATGAATACTGAATACTTGAATAAGTCCATATATTTAATGTAAAGTCTCGTTTTCACGGTGATAGTTACTATCATGATAGTCAGCGCGATGGTCGGGTCATGAAAGTCAAATGTCTACACGCGAATGGGTACTGTGATAGTAGCAAGCACAGAACTCATAGAGCAAGACTGTTATAGTAAGAAATTGCAATATGACGGACATGGTTGCAGCTGTGGCTGCTGTCATTGGTGAAATCGTTGAGATCAAACGTAGGAAAGCTAAAAAAACTAGGAAGATATGGGTAAGAGAGTGGATCCAAAAACGAAATGCACTGAGAGCTTCCGAAACATTGATAAGGGAACTCGGAGTAGAAGTGTTTACAAATTTTGAATCAGGAAATATATATTTTTTTCCATTTTCCGTAAAAATGGAACTCTTAATTATTCCGCTACAAAATTTAAAACATCAAATCGGTCAGACATATTTTATACAAAAGATAAACAAAACAACAAAAATTGGCGCCAAATAAAGACAAATTTCGAATGAAATATCATGCTGACACTGTTAAATGCACGGTGACAGTTGACGCGATAGTTCAAAAACTATCTGAGAGTACTCTCAACTATATCGTCAAACGAGCCCTGTCGTGACAGGGCTATAGAGACTATCACGATGTCTCTACGGTGGAATTTTTTGTGATAGTTGCTATCATGACAGCAACTATCGCCGTGGAAACGAGGCTTTAAGTGTAAACGGTTAAGATTCCTAACATAAACATATTGTTTTAAAATCTCTTCCATTCCGCGTTATTTTTTTCGTTTATTAAAAAACGTTTTCATAATCTACTTGATTCCACTACTAATCCTAAGTGCCAAGTATTAATTTATTGTGGAAAATCCTTACCCAATCAGGCTCGTCTGAGCTAAGTGGACTGGAATCCCCTTTGTTGTCGGTCCTGGACTTAAGAAAAGCCTTGTGTGTAGGTGCGGACTTGTAGAATGTCTTTTCGCTCCTGAACGTATCCCTGAAAGTCTTTTCCTCGTCTCCGTAGTCATCACTGAAGCCCTCCGATGACGTCACCGAAATCTTTCGCGCACTGCCATTATGGTTGTCCCATTCCAAATGCCGTTGGTACTCCATGGTCCGTTCCCGCACTAGGCCCGTCTGATATGATCTAAAACACAACAAGGATCTTCTATATAGAGAGTTCAGAAATGCATCGGTATTCTTCAAACTTGTCTGTCATTCTTGGCAGCACTTGGCAGGGGATGACCTGACATGACGCGTTAAAAATCAAATTCCAATAGAGACTCTAGAAACCTCAATATTTCTCATTTAGGGGATTCAAACAGAATTTCGCAGCAACTCTTTGTTGCGCGAATCAGTACACAAACCCACGTTTTGGACAATAGACAAAATATTACATTCAATAAAAACAAAACTTAGCTCTGTAGAATATATAAAAAATTTGTCTAACCTATCCTGTTCTAAAATAATAGCGGTTTTCGCTGAGCTACTCCAGAACACATTCAAAACGTTAGCACACGCGCAGTTGTAATGTTGCTCTTCGTGGTGAACCAAATTCTTGTTCTGGGTAAAAAATTCTGTGTTCGTGTAGCACTTATCTAATAGCGTTTTCGACTTATTGCCTGCCACTCATAGGAACTGAGTGTCAAAATTATGTTCGTCTTAGATTTGAGTGCAAAACTAGTGTGGTTTTTTGTTTACGACTTATCCGCTTAATTACACTTGAGTGCAAATTATCGCCACGGACTCTCTGAGCTCGTGGAGATTTCAGTGCATTTTTGACGTCTATAAATATTAATTATAACCTATTTTATTTGTCAGAGAAAATAATTTTTTGAATTAAGAACTGGGTAGTGGGGTAGTATACACAATAGCATGAAAGGTGCGGAAAGTGTAGTTGGAAGAACTGCAAATATTGTCATCTTCGGATGATGAGGAAATTGAAGCATATCTAGTGAAATTGAAAGCAACGGCTGCGGGTGTCCAAAAATAAGAATATTTGTTGAAGATGTTGTTCATATAATGACGGAAGAAGAGATACAACAACATTTACATAAGTATTTACCAATATAGATAGATATTCATTTTTAGTGCAAAAGCCATATTGCACAAAATGCTGGTAGTTTTTATGTCGATAAATAGAATAAGTTATTGAATAAGGCGGATTCAAACTATTCAATTTCCAAAACCACCACAGAATGAAATTGAGCTCTCGCGATGTGTTACGGCTCCAGATACCGCTGACCAGACAGAAGATAAGAAGCAGACGGAAACCAGCGTCCTATTGTTCATTCATAAAGACACGTGTGCATTCATTATGTTTATCACCATATATTTTTATCTGACATATAAATACCTATTGCATTGTATTAATTAATTAGTACCAGTACCAGTACCAACATCTGTACTCAAATAAACGGTTTCTCGTCCGAACTGAAATTTGAATACTTTTTTTAAAAAGTAAGTTCCGTGGCGCGTAATCGTAATTGGTGCCGTGACCAGGATCGGGAAGATTGTACGTCCGAACTACCCGTGGCAGATCTCCAGCATCATCCAAAGACAACCCCCACCGAGGAAGAGGCTACAGTCAGAAGATTGTACGTCCGACCACCCGTGGAACATCTGAGGATCATCTGAGACAACCACCACCGAGGAGACGGCTACAGTTTGATCTCAATCACCAGTTCCCGTTGGCCATCAACCCCGAGGGTGCATGCAGCGTTTCATCCTACTGATCCTGTAAGTCCCTCAAACCATTAGATTTTAAGCAAGTGATCGCACAAACAAACAAAAAAAAAAGAAGTAAAAATGACTACTGCACAAAGTAATAGAACATTAAAAGATGTACCCCTATTAGCCGTAAATGCAATACCAGTATTTGCAGGGAAGGAGGCAAAACTACCTATATTTTTAAGAGCATGTAATGATTTTCTAGTAACGTATTATAATCACAGTGTGCCAGAGGACCCCTTAAACACGCAATTAGTTCGATTAATATTAACGAAGTTAGAAGGTAGAGCCTTAGAAGTAATATCAATTAGGGAAGACCTAAAAAGCTGGGTAGCAATTAAAGATTTACTAATAAAGGAATTTTCTGATCACAGATCAAGTAAAAATTTAACGCAAGAACTATTAAGGTTAAGAATATATCCTAACGAAAGTTATAGACTTCTTGCCGAAAGAATAAACAAGTTAGTGTATAAAATAGCCACAAAAGTGCAATTAACTGACATGAGTGAAGAAGAGAAAAGGGTTCACATAGATATTTTAAACGAAAACGCATTAACCACTTATTTAATGAACCTTAAGGAACCTGTATCGACTGCTGTTAAGTTAAGAGATCCCGGTTCCCTGAGTGAAGCTTTGTCACTTACGGAAACGAAGGAAAACGAGTTGCTATGGGAAAGAAACATCGCTAGTCTCAATAGCACGCATAATTTTAGACATACTCAATCAAATCCAGGGCATTTCAGGCAAAACAGACCAAATAAAAATTTTAGACCACAAAATCAAAATTTTAATCAGGGTTATCAACCGAATCGTTATCAGTACAACAGATTTCAGGAAAATAGGCCCAATAACAACAATTGGACACCTAGATTCCAGCAAAACCATCATTTTCAGCCAAATTATCAGGGAAATAATCACTGATTTTACGCCAACCAAAGATTTCCGATTAGACAACAAAATTTCGGGAATACTTATGCTCCTCACGTCAATCAAGCGCCACCTCAAAATCAGACACCTCATGCGCCATCTCAAAATCAAGGCGTATCTATGCGATCTGTATATTCAAACCGAAATACTAACGGCAGCCAATTTAGGCAGAGACAACCCCAGAATTTTGCGTCAGGTTTTAATAATAGTATCGAGGTAGAAAATAGGGATAATCAACCCCAGGATTTTCAACAGGGTGTAGAAACAAATCGAACGCCTTAGTAAAAATAGAATTAAACAACATGAATTGCAATTTGCCTCATATTATTATACCAGAGCCATTCAATATAAAACTTATGATTGATACGGGGGCGGAAAAGTCAGTAATTTCACTCAGATTAGTAGAAAAATATTATAAGGGTTATGTTCAAAATGAAAATTTTACGATTACGACAGCGCATAACACTACAATACACAATCAGGTAGCAGTAGTGCCCTTAATGAGAATATTTAATTACCCTGTCTATCATAAATTCTACGTATTTGAAGTGAACGATAAATACGATGGACTTATCGGTAAAGATTTACTAGTTGAATTGAAAGCTCATATAGATTTTGACAAAAATATTTTGCACACGAAAAATGCTGATATACCAATACATTTATATGATCATAGAAAAATCAAATTAGCTCCACGCACAGAAACTGTATGTGATTTTCCCGTAATGAATTTTGTTCAGGAAGGAATATATGACGGACATTCTTTTTGTGAAAAGGTGAAAATACCACCCTGTTTAGTGAAAGTGGATAATTATAGAGTCAAATTAATAGTAAGAAATGAATCGGAGGAGGAACAAGAAATAACAGCGTTTCCCTTAGAACTAGCACCCGTTAGTCAGTGTGAAATAAATAGTACAGGTATAGATAATCAAAATTTACAACCGATCGAAGCAAATGCAATTTTGGACAAACTAAATCTCGCGCATTTGAACTCGGAGGAAAGGTTCTACATTACAAGGCTAATAACAGATTACCTAGACATTTTCCATGTTGATGGAAAAGACTTAACGTGCACAAGTAACGTAAAACATAAGATAGTTCTAACATCAGATGAGCCTATATATCAGAGACAGTATAGACTCCCTCAGAGTCAACAAGAAGAAATTGGTAGGCAAGTAGAAAATCTTTTAAATAACAAAATCATCAGGCCATCAGAAAGCCCTTATAATTTTCCCGTTTTAATAGTTCCAAAAAAACTAGATAGGACAGGAAAGCCAAAATATAGGATGGTCATAGACTATAGAAAGCTCAACGAGCTTACCATTGAAAATAAATTTCCCATCCCAAATATTACCGAAATCCTTGAAAAATTAGGCAACAGCAAATATTTTTCGACATTAGATCTTGCATCTGGTTACCACCAGATAGAGATAGAAGAGAAAGATAAACCGAAAACAGCATTTTCCACTTCTACCGGACATTATGAATGGAATCGAATGCCATTCGGACTCAAAAATGCACCGGCTACTTTCCAAAGACTTATGAATACTATACTCACCGGACTACAAAACATCGAAGCATTTGTTTACCTTGATGATGTCATTATTTTTTCGAGTAGTCTTCAAGAACATGTAGAAAGGTTGAAAAAGGTTTTTGATCGAATTAGGAAAGCTAATTTAAAAATTCAATTAGATAAAAGCGAATTTTGTAGAAAAGAAGTAGGTTATTTAGGCCACCTTATAACTCCAGAAGGCGTAAAACCAGACCCTAAAAAAATAGAAGTTATTCAAAAATATCCGTTACCAAAAACAAAGAAAGAAATCAGAGAAGAAGTCGAAGAACTCCTACAAGAAGTTAATCAGGAAGGACAAGGAGAAGAGGCTATGGATGTAGATGAAGCCAGCGAAGAAGAAATGGATGTTCAGGAAGAAGAAAACCATGACCTAATTCCAACAGTAGATGACCCAGTCGAATTGAAGAAGTGCCGTTATCACATTATAACAGTATTTAACAACCCGGAAGTAAAAATTGATAAACTACCAAACAATAAAGTAAATTATTATATTCAAACAATATCAGGAAATATTCAATACGCTAAGAAAATTTTGAAGGAATATTTTTCAGGTAGCAAAACGCACTACGTTCATTTTGACAAACCCCAAACGTATGAATTATACTATAAAGCGTATAAAGAGCTTTTCGGTAATAAAGGCCCAAAAATCATTTATTGCAAACAAAGGCGTATAGAAGTAGTAGATTTAGCGGAAATAGAAGACGTAATACAAACGCACCATGAAGGTAAAACTAACCACCGTGGTATAAAAGCAACAATCATGCAACTAAAAAGAAACTACTATTTCGATAACATGCAAAAATTAGTAACAGATTATATAAACAAGTGTGAAGTATGCGATCAAAGTAAATACGATAGACAACCCCCTAACCCCCCAATCACAATGACGGAGACAGCATCTGCGCCCTTCGAGATTGTACACGCTGATACATTTTATATAGGTAACCAATCATACATCACGCTAGTGGATGCTTTTTCAAAATTGGCACAAGCCTATCCTGCGCCAAGTCAGCACGGTGTTATTTCAATAAAAGCGTTCATACAGTATTTTCGACACTATGGAACACCAAAATTAATAATTATGGACCAAGGTAGAGAATTCTATAGTAACGCTCTTAAAGAATTTTTGGCAGCACAAAAAGTACAGATTCATTTCACTACCGTAGGCAATCATGAAAGCAACGGCATGATTGAAAGAGTACATTCCACCCTTACCGAACAAATGAGAATTCTGAAATTAGAACACCCAAATGAAAACGTTGATGATTTATTAGATTTAGCATTGATAGCGTATAACCACACAATCCATTCTCAAACAGAAAAGACTCCACTCGAGCTCTTATTAGGCCACACATTTTCAAGGGATAGTTTCGATATCGATTATGACAAACAGTGGTACGAAAATTATACAAATAAACATTTAGAAAAGATGAAGCTTTTGTACAGTAGCGTTAAAGAAAAATTACATAACAAAAAGATTAGGCGAAACGAAAAAATAAATTCAAGAAGAAAACCCCCGCGAAAACCGACTAGAGCTTTTATAAAAACCACTAAAAGAGTAGGGAAATTAAAACCCCAACAAGAAGGCCCTACAGAAATCACAGATGTAGATGACAGAAACGTAGCGTCCACTTCATCTGGCAAAAGAGTCCATCTTAGGCAATTAAGACACCCTATTTTTACAGGCTCACAACAGCAGGATGCAACCAGCTCGTCAACGTCTTAAACAAGACCGGACAGCCAGGACTATTACCTATTAGGCTAGGAAAAGTCCAAATTATTAGTTCTTATTGGAAACTAATTAAACCTATCAATATAACCCATATACAGTTAGAGTATTATAAGTTAATCGATAATTATAGGACAGTATGTAGTATCACCAACGGAACGAGAAATCTAGATATATATGATAATTTGAAAAATAATTTAAAGTACAATTTAAAGCAAATTGACGAAAAATTGAATCATTTCACACAGCACAGACAGAGGCGAGGTTTGATTGATGGTTTAGGAAGCATAATAAAAGCCATAACCGGAAACTTGGATGAAAATGACGGTGAAAAGATTCATGAAGCTATTCACAGTCTCTCAGCCAACCAAAATAATATGAAAACATTATTACATAACCAAATTTCAATCACAGAACAATCAGTTCTAAAAATTCAAAATACTCTTAAAACATTAGAGAAAAATCAGAACATTATAGCAAGACGTTTGGAACTATTGCGCAACAAAGTGGATACAGGTACAGATAGCACTATCACGTTAATTGAGTTAAACCAGCAATGTCAAATTTTAATCGACTTATTAGATGAAATTTCAATAGCTATTACATTTTCGAAAATTGGTATCTTACATCCTAGTATTTTAGGCTCACATGAACTAATTGAGAGTTTAAGATCAGTCCCTAAAATGATTCATTTTCCAGTAGAAGTAACAAATGAAAATTCACACATTTTTGAGAAAATTTCACAAACTAATGTATTTTCGAAAAACAACTGCATTTACTTTATCATTAAGATACCAATTACTTCAAGCGATACTTATACTTATTATCACTTGATACCTTTCCCTACAAAAATCCATGATACCTATTCCCTTATTGTACCAAACAAACCGTACCTCCTAATGCAAGAAAGAAGTTACGCTGCCCTAGAACAAAGCTGTCAAGAAGTACAACCAGAGGTGTACATCTGCAAAATTCAAGAAACGAAGCCCATTGATGATAATGCTCCATGTGAAGTCCAGCTACTTAACAGAAGAAATAATCAAGAAAATTGTCACCCAATTTCCATTCATATTCAATCGACAAAGGTTGAGGAAATTAAGTCGAACTTATGGTTAGTGGTAAATCCAAAATCACTGCCATTGGAAATCAGGTGCAACGGAGTACCCGAAACAATAGAAATACCTGAATCTGCAGTAATACAGTCACACCCTGAATGCAAATTGAAAATAGAAAAATACGTTATACCAAGTGGACAGAAGAACATGATGAGAAACTTTTTCATCCCAGACCTGCAGTTACAGAAAAATGTGAAAATAGAAAATGCACGTTTGAACTTAGAAAATCTGAATATAAGTTCACTGCATGAAGAAACTATAGCCATGGAAATGCTGAAAAGAAGAGCAGAAGAAATAAATCCAGTCCACCCGTTAACATGGTATTCAGGAGTTAGCACCAGTACTTTAATAATAATTGGCATTATAGTAACTTTGCTAATTATTTACAAGAAAAATCAAGCACAAAGAAAAAGAAAATCGAAGCCAAAGAAGAGATTCCCATGCAGACTTCGCAGAAAGACATCGGCGTCAAGGCAACCCCGATGTTTTCCATCTAAGGGGGGAGGTGTTACGGCTCCAGATACCGCTGACCAGACAGAAGATAAGAAGCAGACGGAAACCAGCGTCCTATTGTTCATTCATAAAGACACGTGTGCATTCATTATGTTTATCACCATATATTTTTATCTGACATATAAATACCTATTGCATTGTATTAATTAATTAGTACCAGTACCAGTACCAACATCTGTACTCAAATAAACGGTTTCTCGTCCGAACTGAAATTTGAATACTTTTTTTAAAAAGTAAGTTCCGTGGCGCGTAATCGTAATTCGATGCAAAATGACATCAAACGGTCATCAATTGGCTGATAGAACCGTTACTTGAATTGCACTGAAATTTGGTGTATGTTCGACTTACCAGTTCAGATTTATTGCACTTCTGGGCACCAGACGAGTTTTCAATGTGCACTGTAGTGCAATCATGGTTAAAATCAGTGCAGTAACTCGAAAACGCTATAAGAAGCTAGCTCTCAAAACAAAAGTTCTCATCTTGGAGCAGCTGTTGGAGCAGCTAATCAATCAAAAAACGTCTCTTAGTCCAAATTGTTGTTTGCAATATAATTTTTACTTTGAGAAACGCTGGGAGGCAGCTTGGTTCTTGGTTGTATTTATCAGTCACTGAAGCACCAGAGTTTCAGAAATAACAGTAAAACTGTTCAATTCAAACTAGCCCTAGCCCTTAACAAGAAATAAATTATCAAAAAAAAAAATGTCACAACCGTGGCATTTGAAGCTGTATACTGACCTCTTTTTATTGTCTGGCACATTGAACGCACTGGGTAATTGTGGCAGAGGAGGCGGTGGAATACTATCACAAGAATCATTCGAATCATCCACATCTTTGACGTCAAACGTCTTCTTAGGCGAGACTATTATCTCTAGATTCCTACACTTCTGACTGTTCCTTCTTCTAGCACCGAAATTTGGGGAGGATTCTAGTTGTTCCAGGCCTGTTAATGGATCGTTATCGCCAGAGTATCCTGCAAAATATATAGTTTATTACGAAAACATATCACAGAAGAAAAAAGTATTGTTGATAATATATGATTCAATGAGCGGTAATGACTGTAATAACTCACGCAGTTCAAATTTGCAGCAAAAGCCGTAGGCGAGTCATCAACAAGTGAGTTATTAACATTACAGCGAGTTGAATATTGTACTTTATCTACGACCGAAGCTATGAATAGTACGATTTAAATACATAATAATTACGAATTATTGACAACTTAACATCACTTCTGTAAAATACATAAAAGGCCTTTACGGAAACACTGATCTGGATCCGGATAGATCAGTTATCTGTCAAACAGCTGTCAAGTGGGATTTATGATTCCATAAATTTAACGGACATCCAACAACGAAAAAGTTGGTTTAACAATAAAAACAGATGGTAAAGTAAAGCAGCTACTGATCTGAATCATCCGATCGCAATCACTTATACTGTACAAGAGTGAACTACCCTATTTCTGACCGATCCCAGATCACTTTCCGAACCTCAGGATCAGTGATCCAACTGATCGGGTTAACCCGATCATAGTTTCCGTAAAGGCATAAATACCACAGAGTTAACATCTCTAGAGGGAATGTAAACAACAAAATGCACAGGTCGCTGACCAGCCAACATGGAACGGAAATTTTGACAGCTTGAGGGCATTACCAGTGGCGTACGATTTTATATTAAAACTGGATGGTCATTAATAGATTCAATTATTACTATGATGTTACAAACTGATACAATAAGTTGTATTAGTATTTAGCTATACTTAGAGAGTTACTCTTATGATAACTTTATTGTAACAGTTGATAATTTACTATTACCACGAAGTGCTTCCCCATATTTTACGCTACTGAAAACCAAAACAAAACCTATACTAACCTAAGATAAGTGGTGTTCACCGATTCGTCGCTATTGCAGCAAACTATGCACTTTTTATTTCGTCCCATCATGCAATTATGACAATATTGTTCATAAATAATTTAATTCACACCACAAATAGTCACAAAGTCACTCAAATATACAGTAAAACAACAAAAATCTCAACATACGCAATAACCACAACTACAATGATATCCACATGACAGCTTTAGGGGACGCCGATTGTAGGTAGATTTACGACATATTAGAAGTTATTGCGACATTCCGCTATGAAATTTGCCATTTTTGAGATTTCGTTAAATCAATACAAATTATCTTCACGTAAATCAGTTACATTGCAAGTATATTTTAATGTATAGTTAAATACCCAGTTAAATAATTTGAGGAAGGTCCTTAAGCGGACGAAGAAGAGTGGCAATAGCGCTATAGATGTTGGCTGGCCAATATTCAAATTAGGCTCCCTCTGAGATGTTAACTCTGTGCTGTACACCGTCGAATTATTAGCGTTTGGCGTCTCATGACATGGCCACCTTTGCAGTAATAATAGCGTGTATTTAATAGTTTGCATTTCCAAGAGATCAGTACTGATATCTAGTAGGCGTTGTTCATAACCCACGGCTGGAGCGTTAGTTATGAAAAATAATTTACGCTTTTTGTTTATAGATAGTGGGTATTACCTGTTCAAAAGTAGTTTGATAATCGCCGTATAACTTATTGGGGGTAGATAAACATTATTACTTAGCCAACAGATGTGAAATAACCTAATTTGGTTGTATTTTTTCAAGCATCAAAGTGTTTTGATTGAGGTACCACCTGTGGTACCACCAATTAGGTTTTTACTACTAGGAACTACAAACATTTTTTCAGATGATATATTATAAAATGTATCAAAAAAAACTTTACAATGCATTAGACATGTTAAATAGTGGTACGAAAAAAATCATAAATCAGTTAAATGTATATCAACTCAAACTGAACAGCAATTAAACTAAACTAATGGTAATAAGAAATTATTTTGATCAAAATACAACTACACTTAGATTTATGATGAAAAAAGTCGTAGTAATTGAATCCAATAAATATTAATTGATCATATAATCTTGATAGTAAATAAACATTTGGACGACACTATGAATAGATCATTTCAAATATATACCCAGTAAGATAAATTACTTTTTTTTCATCATTTTTCTTAGATTGAGTGTTTATTACAAAAAATGTGTACAATACATTATCGTTCCACGTTTCTTATATTGTCCACTACTTTGATCTACAAAACGAAATTTCCAAGATTATGTTCAATACAATTATATAGGCACGGTTAAAGTCGATAGTAGAAGAACTTCAGTTATAAAATAGCAAAAACTTTATGTTATATTCAGTTATTATTTTGATGTTCAATTTAAAAAAATCATTTATTACCACCGCTTTCAGAAGCCCTTATATGTAGGACTTAATGAAATCAACAGAATAAATCATGATATTACACGTAGTACTAATTTAAACCTTCAAAAGGAAGATTTTTTCATATACATTTAGAATTCAATTTTATATCAAATTATAACACCATCAAAAACTGGTATTATAAGCAACGGAACGTCAACGTTAAAAAATATATGTACGCCTATCTATTTATTATCAACGTTAAAGTTTTTGAAGTTTTAAAACACGAAAAGTGCTAACATACATACCAAGCTTTGCAAATATCTCTCATCACTTTGGATTAAGACCATGAATATATTGTTCTATACAAATAGAACCGTAGAGTATTTCTATTCTCAAACAACCGATCTTGCATTAAAATAATGAAATAGGTAGTTGTCTAATTAATAGTTCCTCATGGACATTTGAAATTACAGTTTTCAATAATATGCAAGAATCATTATAATAACTTACAATTATATGATTATTATACGTAAAGATGATTACTTTTATATAAGACTATGACCGATGTTACGGACAGATGTTCCTTGGCATGCTAGTTTAAGGTCTTGGAGAGTTCTTGAAAGTATAATTTTTTTACTGAATTCTGGAAAAATGAACTCAAAATAATGATTGATGCTGAAAATGCATAGCAGCAGCGGTACTCTGGTGTTTAGACTTCGCCTTCACGGTCTGGCCAGTTATAAAAAAACCTGGTATGCGTACCGTGTTCGAGTTCGTTCAAGGTCACTAAAGTTTCGATCTTGGATCTTTCAAATTTTTGGCCATGTGACAAATATCCTATAGGATAAGCTAGTCATTATTATGAGAGCCATTAAGTTTGAAAAATATATAAAGCTGGATTACCGGAAATGAAGCTTGGCGATGTATCTGTATATGCAAACAAACTTTTCATAAGCGATATTGTTTCTCGCCGAACTAGCGTTAAAGCTATTTTTAGTTAAGTACAGTGCTCTTAAAATATGCAAAACATGAAACAATATGCTACAACGAAATACTCAAAATATGGGTTCAAGATACACCAACTTATACTTCAAAAAGTAGGAAAGAATATACTTGAGTAAATTTAAACGACGCCCTCACTGTGGAATTTATTGGTATAAAAATTTAATTTTTGTTTATTATATTAGCAAAACATTTAATCTTAAAAAAAAAGTTGTCGACCGCGGTGAGATTCGAACCTACGCCCTTTCGGATTGGTGTCTAGCGTCTTAACCGCTCAGTCATTTAATTCAATTTTTTTAAACCGGAACCGGATTTTTCCCGGACTAGTTTTTTCATGCTGATTCCGAATCTGTACCTATTTAGTTTTTCTCTAGCACCTGTAGTTTTGGCCATCTTTTGTATTAGGGCAGACAGACGGACGGACGGACAGACAGAGGCTCTGCATAAGCGCCCTTCAGCGACTTCAGTAAGTCAGTGAGTGCTAAAAAATACTAACCGGTGCTAATATGACTTCCAACTCCCGAGTCTTCAGTTAAAGATCCGTCTTTTGAAGCGCAATCTTCGGGACTGTACTGTTGCTGGTGGTGTTGATACATTCCTGCAGCTCGTTTGTTGTTGTTAGCCAACGTCTTCGCCGATTTCGTTTCGATTAGTCTGACGGGTTCAGGCCTGGGCAGTTGAGTGGACTGAAACGTGTACCTACCGATCTAGAAAAAAACACATGGAAATTTAAAAATGTTTTCAAGCGCATAATAATTATACCACGATCGAAAACAACAGATCGTAGAAGTATCCAATAATATAACCAGTGCAATAATGACAATAATAAAATAGATACTATAGCAACTGCAGGCGATGTAATCATGCTGGTAAAAACTGTCAACTTAATTCTTATTTAATTTGACGTCTACTTTTATAATATTGCCTTGTTGAAGCAAAACGTGAAAATATATTTTTTTTTTACTACGGTACCGACGTCTAACCATAGACTTTTAAAAAATCGCATAAGGGATGAGTCGCATATTTGTCATTATCATAATGGTTGAGATAATGAATGCCCTTTTTCCTTATACTTTTCTAATATATCATAAAATATCGCAAAGGTAGGACTTCTAGAAATGAGAAAAATTAAACACATATTCTAACCGTTATTGACTTGTGTTAGTAACTTATTATGAGAGGTACGAATCCCACATCCGTATTACAAGTATTTGAAAAAAAAAACAGAGAAATGGTAGGTAGATTTATTCATTTTCATTAAAAGATTTTGGATTACATTTTTTTGGTCCATATGATGCAAGTAAGTAGAATATTTTGAAAATTTCATTCAGCGTATCTTACACCGGTACGTCACATATCACTGTATAAAATAAATCACCGTTTTCTTAGTTTATACATGTAACAAACCCCATTCACAAATAAATAATAGATATTAAATTACATGAGTCATAATGAAATGTTTCGATTTTGCTTTGTTAGATACTCCGATCAATATATATATAGATAGGCACGAAATGAATGTATAAGACTATAACGTTACAATCTCGTGCACACGAAGTAACATGATGATATGCATTGACCAAGGATTTTCTGGTTTTTCTATCATATTTTTTTAAACAAATAAAAAAAATATATTAGTTTGGGTTCCTAGTGCGCTAAAAAATATTTAGATGATGTGGTACTGTACTAGCTATGATACAGCTGTCTATATTTTTGGTATTTGTACATTCAATTCACATGTATACATTTCAAATCATGCCACTTTTATTGTTATACCATAATCTTTCATTTGGGTAGTCCTAAAGATAAATCAGTGAATATAAAAAATATTTCTATAACTATTACTCGTTTAACTCAGGGTCATCCAAATGATAAGAAAAAAACTGGCTGTGGTTTTACCACAAGTATCCAGAAAGCCTTTATAACAAAAATTCCTTCAGTTTTTTGGAGAAAAAGAAATTATCTACAAATAATAAAAAATGAGGTAACTTGAATACCTCATAATCGTGGGTGAATTTTAATATTCATTTTTGAAGACAAGCAATTCCTTCGCCTCTCAAAAACATATGGACAGAAATTTCGTCAAAAATTTTGTAATTTGAACAGTTTTAGAGAGATAAATCAGTGAATAAAAAACCAAAATGCCCTTTTTACAATGACATCATTAACACACGGAGTCAGTCAAAACTAAAAAAAATATTAGTTTAGAGTTTTTCCACAAAGTCCAGGTAGCTTTGACAAGAAAATAATCCCATATTTTTTGCTTTTTGAAAAAAAGGAATTATATAGCAAAAATAATGAATCAATCAGTTCATCTTTTTTGACGTAGCTGCAATGTCTCATATTTTTTAAAACACTGAGTCAGAAGTTCAGAAAGAGAAACATAGTTTTCCCATGAATGTTCTGAAAGCTTTGACAAGAAAACAATACCGTATTTTTCCAAAGGAAAGGAATTGTTTATAGAGAATAAAAAAATATAAGACATTAATCTTAGCCCAAGAATCAACTGAAAACCTCTTTTTGGAAGTTAGAAAAATATAGCAAATATGTAGAAGTCAATGGTAGAAGCAACAAGTCTCAATATGTATACTAAACAAGAAGTTTGCAATAAACAGATGAAATATCATCTGAACTATCTATACGTGGTTTGAAAATGTGAGATAAGCACGTATTCAACTTGAGAGGTTTTATCATTCAGTAACTAGTAATTCTACTAATTTCACGAATGGAACTTGGTATAATAAAATAAGGTTTAGGTAGCTGCAGAATGGATTAAAAAAGCGTAGCAATACAGCAAGAAAGTAGTGTTGGATAGTGATTTAACATCTGTAACACAACGCACAAACACGCGTGCACCCAAAGACTGGTGTTTTTTCATGACAAGTGCTCTCCACTTTGCCATGTGAATGGAATAAATAGAGACAGTGGACTAATATCATTAGACTATTTATAGTGCGGATGTAGGATGTAGGTAGTGTATCTATTTTTACTTTAGAGTGTTTGTCCCTACGAAAATAAATCATTTAAAGAAGTCCAAGTGTCCGCGAAGTGTTACATAAATGATTATATACAGGATGGTACATGAGCACGAGGCGATTTGAAAATGGGATTTGTTAAGGTGTTTGCTACATTTAATCCCAAAGAAATGAGGATCTGAAAGATCTGATTTTTTTTATTTTCGTCAAATGACGCTGAAACTCAAAAATGTGACTGGTTTGTAATCAGCATCCTCAAGTTTTCCAGAACACGGGGTTTCATCTTGATAGAAAGCCATTTAAAGATTTTCGATTTTTTTAGGCAAGGATCTGAACTTTTTTATTTTCATCAAACAAGGCTGAACCTCAGAACTACGAACGGATTTGCAATCAGTCCCTTGAAATTATCCTAAATACGAAGTTTTATCTCAGTAGAAATCTAAATAAGATTTTCGATTTTTTAGGCAAACCTGAAGATCTGAATAATCTGAAATTTGATTTTCATCAAACGATGCTGAAACTCAAATTTCGACCGGATTTGTAATCCGCACCCTCAAATCATCCAAAACACGAAATTTCATCTTAATAGAAAACCAAATAATAACACCTGAACATCTTAAAAATCAGATGAGATCTTCAGGTTTGCCTAAAAAAAATGAAAATGTTTATTAGGCTTTCTATTAAGGTGATACCACGTATTTTGGATAACTTCAGGGTGCTGATTACAAATCTGGTTGCAGTTTTGAGTTTCACTCCCGTTTGATAAAAACCAAACACTTCAGATTTTTAAGATCTTCAGGTTTGCCTAAAGAATCGAAAATCTTTATTTGGTTTCCTATTAAGATGAAACTTCGTGCTTTGGATAATTTCTGATTACAAATCTGGTCGCAGTTTTGAGGTTCAGCCTCGTTTGATGAAAATGAAAAAAATTTCAGATCTAATTTGAGGGTGCTGATTACAAATCCAGTCGCGGTTTTGAGTTTCGGCCTAGTTTGGCGAAAATAAAAAAAAATTCAAATCTTTCAGATCTTCAGGTTTGCCTAAAGAATCGAAAATCTTTATTTACCGTTTTATTGAGATGAAACCCCGTGTTTTCGATAATTCGAGGGTATTGATTACAATTCTGGTCGCAGTCTTGAGTTTCAGCCTCGTTTGACGAAAATAAAGAAAAATCAGATCTTTCAGATCTTCAGGTTTGCCTAAAAAATCGAAAATCTTTATTTGGCTTTTTATTTAGTGGAAACCCTGGGTTTTGGATAATTTGAGGGTGCTGTTTACAAATCCGGTGGCATTTTTTAATTTCAGTATCGCTTGATGAAAATCAAACGATCATTCAAATCTTCACTTAAAAAATTGAAAATCTTTATTTGGCTTTTTATTGAAATGAAACGTTTGATGAAAATAAAATATTTCTGATAATTCAGAATTTCAGGTTTGTCTAAAAAATTGAACATATTTATTTTAGTATTGAGTTTCAGCCTCTTTCGATGGAAACCAGAAATTTCAGATCTTTCAAATCTTCAGGTTCGCCTAAAATATCGGAAATCTTTATTTGGTGTTCTATTAAGACAAGCTCCACGATTTGATTATTATGAGTGTGCTGATTACAAATCCGGCCGCAGTTTTGAGTTTCAGCCTCGTCTGATGGAAGTCAAAAATGTCAGATCCTTTAGATTTTCAGGTTTGCCTAAAAAATCGGAAATCTTTGTTTGGCGATGAAACCCCGTTTTTTGAATAATTTGAGGGTGATGATTACAAATCCGATCCTAGTTTTGAGTTTCAGCTTCGTTTGACAGAAATCAATAATTTCAGACCTTCAGATTTAACCGTAATTATAGATTTCCGAACAAACAGGCCAGTATTCGTCCCTCTAATATAGTAGGAAGTAAAAAAGCTCTTTTGGAACATCTATATGATTAAAAAATCAAATCTCTTTAGGGTTCCTGCATATTATGGAGAACAATCAAAACTATTAAACGGAAATTTGTTCATTATGTTAAGTCCCAATGACCTTGTACATGAAGGAAACTCTGAATACCCAGTAAACACATGCTTACCTTCCATACATTCATATTACAACGGTAAATTATTTTTTCTCCGACAATTCTATAGAGATACATGTAACTGCATTTGAAGATATTGCCTGTAATTTTATGGGTAGTTTCTACAACGATTATGCTACTGTATGCAGTCATTAACTACAAAAGAACATCTTAACCACGCCTATCGTGATGAGTTATCTGCGATAACATAATTATACAGTGTTTTTCTTATGTATGGATGATGACACATTGTACTGTGCGGGTTTAATGATACAGTCGATTGTTTTCCAGCTTTCTCAGTGTCGCGACCCACTAAAAAGCTAAAAGGTTACCTAAAAAATGTTGTAGCATTCTTATTTTTATTAAATTATAATTATTCACAGAGTACTTCGCTAGTCTTAATACTGATCGCGACCGCTTCCTTCAAATCACTAAATAAAGGTTATCTTAGCTTCGGTCCTAAAATGTATGTTCTATACCCTGCTTACAGCACGAAATACGAAGTCGGTTAGAAGGAAATACAAGAGACTAGGAGAAAGGAACTTGGAATGCTTGGAACTTTAGCAGCGTATTTTTGGAAATATGCAGATAATTTGTATATATAGTTTTTGCTTGGAATGGAATTCCACACGTGAACATTGCCACATTTCCTTTTTTATACGATCTCATGATTAGGTTTTTAATTCGACGTTACGCGTTACGTCTTTGATTATCCAACATATTTTTTCAAATCAGTGCCATATTGGATTTTTGCAAGTATAAATCAAACAATTAATTGCGATTTCAATAATGTATCATATATCAGCTGATCTCTTTGAAATTCAGTTACTATACTTTTATAACATTTAAAATTTATGAGGTAATGTAAATTCACTGTCTAAAATATCAGTTGATATTTATTGGTATTAGGGTTTTGATTTACACTAACAAAAATCAAAGATGGTGGACAGCGGAAGATGAAAAGTTGAATTAATCATTTTGCATTCAGATGGCGTAGTGAACAAAAAGGGCTAATGTTAATAATTCATCTAAATTTTCCAAATAACTTTTTCTCGCTTTTTCCACCTACATAGCTTGATAAACAATTTGAACCTTCAAAATTTCAAATGCCATTTTGACTTGAAAAGTATGGAACGCCTTAATTATCTCTGAAACGGTTTGCACGATTTTTATGAATTTTGGGGTGGGGGTTTTTGCAACACTGCTGATCTTCCGATGATATTTACAATGTTCTAAGGTCTACCGTCTTTCCGGAAATATTATAAACTTTGTTATTTCAAATGAATCACCCTGATTATTTTTTCCTTTTTGAAATCACTGAAAAATGCTGATCATTTTTTGTAAAATATTTCCTATACCTCATGATTTCGGGGTTACAACTAAATTTACATTACATCCGCCCAAGTCAAAACGAATGTCGGGAGTGTTAAATGAGTGTTCCATAAAAAAGAGTCTGTTTTGTGTCGTACCCGCAGGTTTCTTTACTTGATGTTTTCAAGCGGGTCACATAAACAGTGCTCGGTTCCTCAAATTAAACGCTCAGGTACCGGCTTTGGTAGATAGATGGCGAAACAATACTTTTTTTAAAGTACTGCTTCCCAATATCTATATGTCGCTACTACTAGTACGAGTTTTGCCAGGTAGGTACTAACAGGCAATTTCATTTATTCGTCTGAGACCTAAATCACAATGACGAGCTTTAATTAAAAGCGAAACGACGTCGTCTGTGATTGGTTTTGGATGAATGAATGAAATTGCTACTCTTTAATTAAGAAAAGAAAAATATGAAGTTGGTTACAGTAGATACTCAAAATGTTGTCCGTTTACTCCAAATACGTGTGATCCTTAGTTATTTTAACTTGAGCGGATGCAATGTAAATTCAGTTGTAACTCCGAAATTTAGGTTTAGGAAATTTGCAAAAAAATATCAGTAATATTCAAGGATTTCAAAAATTTACAGGGTGGTCCATTTGAAATAACAAAGTTTATTGTATTTCCGGAAAAATCGTAGAGATGACAACATTGTAACTATCATTGCAAAACTCCAATACCCAAAAATTCATGAAAATCGTGCAAACCGTTTGAGAGCTAACAGAGGCGTTCCATACCCCAAGACTCACTCTATATATTTGTACTCTTATGGTAAGCCTTACCTGTGCCTGTGTAGCAGGCTTCATCACCCTGTTATTCCTGTTGTTATCAGTCGGCATGACGGCGGTTCTGCCGATAGGTGCGGTGGGCCTTTTCAGCATGTTGTTATTGCAGTTTTGATTGACTAGCTCCAAAGGTGTGTTCAGATCCGCCACTTTATTCTGCCTGTTGCTTTGCGTCTGCCTATAATCGAGAAAAATGATTTATAGCCGGTAGGAAATTGAACAGTTTGATTAATTGACGGAGAATAATGACCTTTATCTGTTCATTTATATCCGTTCTTTGAAGTTTTAATAGGTCTTTTGTACTAGTGCGTTAGTTTTAAGGCAACACTGAAATATAGGGTTCTAGAAAAGTTTGGAAGGGATCGATTACTAGGCAAAATGTTCAAGGTACCGAAAAGCGTTTTAGGGTTTACAATGTCTGCTACTGACTGGCAGATACAGACTAAAATATTTTATAACGTTCCTTAGCTCTGAAACCTTCTGCACCATATTTTTGTTAATTTTATTCTTCCCATCTTCAATAGCTGAACTGGATGGGGCTTTTAGCAGCATTTTGGTGCTACCAGCACGTCATACTATCACTACTTTTTAAACTGCTTTCAATGGAATTATCTTCAATTGGGTACTTCAATTCTCACTTAAATTATTGGTATTTCTGTATGAAACATAATGTGCCTAAATTCAACCACTTACGATTTATTGAGTTTCAAAAAAGTTTGGATATAATTCAATTTGGTTAAATAAGCTTCTTTAGAGAACTTTTGCCACGAGTTAAATCCTTGATAAGTTCAATTTTCAACGTTTTGAGGTCTCTCTCAAGTACGACCAGTGTTTGCCTTTTTGAGAGGTGCTATAAAACTACATTTTTTTATTGCTACAATTAGCTCAGCCCGTTCAAATCTCCCTCATTCCATATTTTGATTTCGTCGATCAAAAATCATGTTTTCATTCTTTTAATCAAGACCCAAACTATAAAGTGAACGTAAATGACGAAGTCGTGAGATTAGACAGTTCATACGAGTAGTTTAAGTAAGGTCAAGAATTGTGACTGCATGAAGAAATATATACTTTCTAACCAAATGATACACGGTATATATATTAAATTTCAATTAATTGCAACGAAATTAATTTAAATTAATTAATTAAAAAATGGCAATTATGCAGGGTCGTAGCAAGAAGGGAGATGGCCAGGGATCAGGTCACCGAACCTAGCAAGATACTCTTATCTTATCCAGGCACGTATTTAGGGGAGGGGCCCAGGGGGTCCGGACTCCCCCACAAAATGTTATAAGATGCTGTCTAAAAAATAGAATCCACAAATTTGCACCCTCCTCCCCCCTACGAGAGCAAAATTAAGGTGGCAACTCTAATCTGGACCCCCCCGAAAGGTCATCAAGTGATACCCATAATCTGGACCCCCCCCTAAACCAAATCCTGGATACGTGCCTGTCTTCCTCAGTAATTCTTGGCAAACTTCAGCTTTCAGGTTAATCAAATGCTTATCTACCAGTGAGATGAAAGGCAGTTGGATCAGATGGCGCTGATGGAAGAAAGTCAACAGACAACAATGGATATATGTATATCACACAAAATTTATCATTTATGTCACTTGGTTGATAGCCGTATACAAGGGGTAACACTCGGGGTAACATTTCACGGAATGTTTTATTTGCATTGTAAGAAAATTGTTACAATTAAATCAACTATACTATATGAGGCGCAAATACAGAACTACGTATCGCATGAGACAATTTGTGGTCAGCTATATCAGGGTCTTTGAAAAATTACAATAATATTAAGCATTGTATGTGAACTTCGTACATTAAATATGGTATGTGAAAACTGCGCGCAAACAACCCCTGACGTCACTGCTGACTGCTATACTATCGCGATGAGATGTGAGGTACCGTACACTTTTTTATTGATAATTTTTGTTGCCACACTTGATACTACTCGTCGTTATCTGTCAAGGCGGCCCGGAGGACCTTTGCCTTTATGTCATAGTTCGTCAGTCAGTTTGTCATCCTGTCGGCCTGGTCACCTAGAAACCAGACAATGTTATAGAGAAAAAAAAAAGAAAGGGAGGAAGAAAGAGAGGAAGAAAGAAGAAGAGCAAAGAGAGAAGTGCAAATGTTAAAATAGGCATCGTTAAAATAACTAGGGTAATTAATTTTGATGCTCTAAATGAAATTTTGTTGGGATCAGATATTGCTAAAAAGGGAATTTATATGATCTAAAATTCCACGACTTAATTTTGCCTACAGTGCGAGCCGCGGCCTGGAATGTTTGCGGACTTGCTCGACCGTGTAGTCCACTGAGTCACGCAGCAAAGGGTTGCTATGCGATTCCGCTTGTTCATAGCGCCGCTGCGCCTGTGTTTTGATATAGTCTTTTAAGTAAAGAATATCAAGATCTTTATGTAGGGCCTCGTTTGAAACATACCAAGGGGCATTTGTAATAGTTCTCAGGATCCTACTTTGGAGTACCTGCAAAGCTCGCAGGTGCGTCTTAGCTATAAAACACCAAGCCGCACATGCGTAAGTAATTACAGGCCTAATAATAATTTTGTACAGCCGAATTTTGTTAACCAGACTTAATTTTGAAGTTAGCAAAGGATAAAACTGTCGAAAAGTAATTTGCAATTTTGTTTTTAACATCTCAGTATGGTTTCGCCATGTCATACCCTTGTCTAGGGTGACACCAAGGTATTTGACGGAAGAGCTCCACCGTAATAGAGTGCCGTTAATAGAGACCTCTGGCGGGGTGCCGCGACGCTTTTTGGTACAGTAGACAGCCTGCGTTTTAGAATGGTTGATTTTGATAGGCCACCGATCCGCCCACTCTAGTACTTCATCCGCCGCTGTCTGTAGCCTGTCATGGACTAGGTTGCTAGACCATGACTGGGCCACTAGTGCGGTGTCGTCAGCATAGAGATAGACTTCACAGTTGCTGGGACTAGGGACGTCATGAATGAAAAAAGAGTAAAGTATTGGTCCAAGGACCGAACCCTGAGGAACACCGGCCTTGACAGGCCGTATTGTCGACAACACATTGTCAATTTTGATCCGAAATTTCCTTCCTTCTAGAAAGGATTTCAACAATTTTAGGAGCCAAAAAGGAAAACCCTGTTGGATTAACTTATAGAGGAGGCCCTCATGCCATACTTTGTCAAAGGCTTTCGATACATCTAGAAGTAAGACACCAGTGCTCTTGTCATCGGTAAATCCCCCGGTTATACGCTCCAGCAACCTGACTGCCTGCAGCTCAGTGCTATGTTCAGACCGAAATCCAAACTGGACGTCAGGAATCACGTTATGATCCGACGAAAAATTTTCAAGGTGACGGAGAATGACTTTCTCGGCGAGCTTTGAAGGTGCTGACAGCAAACTAATGTGACGATAATCCTGGGGAAATATCGAACCCGCTTTCTTTGGGATCATAATGACTTCAGCAACCTTCCAAGCCTTGGGGAAGTATTGAGTCCTGAGCATAGCGTTAATTATTGCCACCAGATATGACACGGCTTTTGGCGGGAGTAGCTTCAACGCCTTGTTAGTGACCTGATCCTCTCCAGGTGCTTTCCGTACCTTGAGGTCTTTAATATGGCCGAGAAGCTCTGCTGGTGTGCAGTGATGAATCATTGGTGATTCCTGCCACACTTGATATACGTCATTATTATTTTCATTCTGGTTAAGCATCTGTCATTTTTAACAAGTATTTCAATTTGATTTAGCGTCAACGCAATTGGGTTTAAAAAAAATTGTGAGAAATGGAAAGATCATAGTACATAATATATAAGTTTTATAACAAAACTATTTTTTTTGCAATAATTCAAAACATGTCAAAATAAAAATTGATTTTTGAATCCAGTACCGAAGACATTCCGACAGCTCCCAAAGAAAACCAAGTGAGTGTGACGTCAGAATGTTAGATTTCACGACGCCATACTCCGATACCTATTACTATTATTTTTATCTAGGTTCCCAGCTAATCGAGGGAATAGTTTCTTCTGTAACCAATGTATATTTCGATGACGACAGACGATGGGTGAAGTTTGCAGATCAAAACCAAGTGAAGTGTACTATCGATATAAATATGTTTTTGAATGTTTGAAATTAGATAACAAAATTCCAGTAATAAAACAACTAATCATATACTCGTATTATGTTTTGTTGAAGCACCTTTTTCGGCGCCATGCTAGCTCATTGGGCTAAGCGCCAGCAGCCCCTCAATGCCCGGGTTGGATCCCAGGGCTTGACAAGTTTTTTAATTTTTTTACCGAAAAAATTATTGATATACTTTTTGCACATGTTATACACATTTTTTTCTAAGATCTAAATAAATATGTTTTTAAATTAAATTTTATTATACATTGTACTTGCGCTAGTGCAAAAAGTAAGCACCGAAGACACAGTACACAAAAATCAGTGGAATTGAAGTTTGTCCGTCAATATTAATTGCCAATTGCACTGATTGCAATATCAAAATTGAACTTAATTCAAACAACTAACAATATTAGTAATATGTGTTGTACTTTAACATTTATCTTACAAATTTATTGTTTTGCCACAATTACTTCAGTGCTAAGAAACTCCACCGAACAACCTATAAGAGTAGGCCTTTCATCTAGTACTCAGTTATAAAAGTGTTACTACATCAAATAAGAAACCCAACTCTCTCCTTTGACGTACTCACCTGAACCCGAACCTGGCCCCTTTGGCCCCGAGCGCATCCTTCTTGGGCGGGGCTAACCGGGGGGTGGTCCTTCCCGGCTGCATGGCCCCGGCGGCTAACGGTTCGGTCTCATCCTCGTTCCCGTTGCCGTCGTGTCGATGGGCGGTGGCCAAGCGTCGAGCTGCCGCAGCGCTACCCCCACCCCCTCCTCCTCCACCTCCCCCTCTCCGGAAACCGAACGACGTGGCTACGCCCCTGGTGACGCTCGTCGACCGCTTGACTCCGCCCACCACTGCGCCCAAAACTCCGCCTCCGGTGCGGTGGGAAGGGCCGTTCTGCGACGGGTTTTTGTTGCTTTCGTCGTCCGGACTCTGGAACAAAAATAAAGTTTTATAAAATGTAACCCTAAAAACTTATGTGAAGGTTAGAGTACACACGCAGTAACACTGACTGGTAGGGCCAAATTTGTCAACTGTCTACTCCGTGGAAGATCATCAAGGTCTCACTGCGCCAAAAAAGACATCAATTTGAGGATGCTGATTACAAGTCCAGTCGCAGTTTTGAATCTCAGTCTCGTTTGACGGAAATAAAAAAATTCAAATTTCTCGGGTCTACGGGTTTACCTGAAAAAAATTGAAAATCTTGATTTGGCTTTGTATAAAGATGAAACCTCGTATTTCAGATAATTTGAAGGTGCTGATACAAATCCAGTCGCAAATTTGAGTCTCAGCCTAGTTTGACGAAAATAAAAAATTTCAGATCTTTGGGGTCTGCGGGTTTACCTAAGAAAATCGAAAATCTTTATTTTTGGCTTTCTAAAAAGATGAAACCTCGTATTTTGGATAATTTGTAGGTGCTGATTACAAATCCAGTGGCAGATTTGAGTTTCAGTCTCGTTTGAAGGAAACAATGGTCGCAGAAGTAACTTTCATCTGGTTTTTTTACTTGTCAACAATTTCAGTAATCATTATGGTCATTCCGCTTTATATTCTAATATTGTTTAGTTATCTTTTGTGTATGTACCGGGCATAGGCATAGTAGGCCCCTGAATCTGGGGGGGGGGCTTAAGTCCCTGCCCTAGATACAATAAGCTTAACAGAACGAATTATTTTTGGATTTTTGGGGGGCTAATTTCATTCTTGGGGGTAAGCCCCCCAAGTCCCCACCTAACTACGCCTATGGTACCGGGTAGTCAGATAAGAATGTGGTGTGTATCTCAGAAACTATTCGCCATAGAGACTTTCGCAAAAAAATATTGCTAATGTGGCTAGAAGAATATTCACAAAAATATTTTCAGATTTTCAAGATGCTCACAAGGGGGCGTAATCGTCGTCTTA
The DNA here is from genome assembly GCA_951848785.1 of Callosobruchus maculatus. Lineage (NCBI taxonomy): Eukaryota > Metazoa > Arthropoda > Insecta > Coleoptera > Chrysomelidae > Callosobruchus > Callosobruchus maculatus. The sequence continues at coordinate 12,193,949 of CATOUR010000071.1, forward strand.
AACATTTAAAGTTATATTTGACTGAAATCCACCTATAACAAAAAATTTTTGCTTTCAAAAGCTAGGATTTGCTGGTGTAATTTTTGTTCAATATTTTTTGACGTATCTATTAAGATAAAGTGATGGAGGGGGAGAGGTAACTCATTGTTTTTTTTTACTAAACAGCTATAACTCCTAAACGACTGAACGGATTTAAATAAACTTGGTCTTATTTGAAAAAGTTTACTGTACCATCAAACCCATCTTACCTATCATATGTCTAATTCTTAGTTGATATCGCTAGAGCGTGTTTTTTGATATAATAACCGAACTGCAAAATGCTCCATTCCCTCCACATTTTTTTTTTCGTAAGAATCTAGAGAAATTATACCTAAATAGGCAAGCCAAAACCGTATGCAGCTTCAGCCTATATAGTATAACTAATAGTGATACAACTCGACCAGAAACGTCAAACTTGCAGCAGCAATAAGCAAAAATAACAACAAAGTGTTTTTCTATTAAAAAATGGTTTCAACACACAGTTCCTTCATCAAACAATCATAATAAACTTGGGTATTTATACAAAAATAAAAGGGTCAAGGGAGCTCTAATCCCCAATAATGCGAAATATATAAAAGGGAAGAATTATTTAGATTCGTTTGACAGTCGAGGAGGTTACCTGAAAATGAGCTTCAATCTCAGTCATAAACTGTTTGCATATTTTTGTATTCGTGGTGCTTTTATCAGTGTCCCAATAGGCGCTTGATTTTTCGATGTAAGGTTCTGTCTGTACCAGTTTCTGATCCTGTATATTCATAGTTTTTGCACAAAAACATAATTTGCGTCTTCTTAAAACTTCAATCTAGATCAATATCGATCATGATTTCAAAAGAACTGTATACAGAGTGATTAACAAAGACGTGAATTTAGTAAAAAAAAAACGGCGCAGATAGCAATTCTTCAATAATTGTCTATTAGTAAATTTAAACAAAATACGTCGATATTTCTCTGAAACCATTTCTCTTCTTCATGATCATATTTTTTTCAGTTCAGTCTCAAAATTAATAGTCAAAAAATTATTACAGCTGAACCGTTGCAAATAGCGCTCACGTCCGTTCTATATTCCCCTTTTAACTTTTGGCCTGCAGTGTATATATGAACAACTCTCAAAACCACCGTATATAAATTTAGTTGGTGCCAAAATAATATCTATCTCAGTCCAGAAATAAATGAAATTTTTGAATTGGTGGCATCCATTTATGTCCCTGTATATTAATAATTTTCACACAAAAACATGGTTTGCGTTTTTTTAAACTTCAATCTAGATCAAAGTCGAGCCAGATTTCGGAATAACTGTATACAGGGTGATTAACAAGAGCGTGAATTTAGTCAAAAAAACGCCACATTTAGCATTTCTTTATAATTATTGTCTAGTAGGAAATTTTAAAAATACGTGGACATTTCTCTACAACTATTTTTTTTCTTCATGCCGATAATTTTTTCAGTTCAAAATTCTCAAAATTAATAGTCCAAAATTGGTTACAGCTGAACCATTTCAAAAATCTTTCAAGTACGTACTATAACCAAAGTTTACGGAATGTATTCCGTAAACTTTGCTATAACCCCCTCTAACCACTATTGCAAATGTAATTCATGCGAAAGGTGAAACGAATGCTATGAATACCGTTCACAATATTCTCCAAGTGATGTTCTGTAAAATTAATAAAACGCTGGAATATATCAATAAACATAAAATATTATTAGAAAACATATAATCAAGCTGATCTCAATTAACATTCGTTCAGAATTTATGTATCCACGTCCATATAATTTTAATAGTATACCTGATTAGCAGTTAAAATATAATCAGGTGAAATGGACCATAATCAACACATTTTGTGTGCGATCGAATTAGAAATGGTGACCATATAATATGGAAACATCAAAATGGTAACGATAATTGCGGTGTAGTTGACGTCGAGGCGATCTATGGACTAGGTAGTTAGATTTCCCATACAATTAGCAAATAATTGCACTGGGACCGATTTATGCCAAGACTGTCTGCTCATTCCCAGGGTTTTCACGTTGCTTTCATCTGTGCTGCATGCCAGTCCCCGACATTCTCATTCATTCTTATTCAGGTTGCTGTCAAGTGTATGTTTTATGTATCTCAACAGAGGCGTACCGTCAACCCACGCGCCAACAACGTTTTGCAATGGGCAGAGAAAGATGAGTTAGGCTGCCTTCCAGGAAGAAATATTAGCCATATGAAGTGCTGGCTCACTGATCTCTACTTACAGAACCCCACCGTCGAGAACATCATCACAGTCACAAATGTCTTAACAGACATGTTGTGAACTCGTCAAATGCATTAAGTCGGAGCTGGAGTACTGCCGACATGAATATTATCAATAGTTTAAACCAACTGTTTCGTCGTATCAATCAGCGTGTAGGAGAACGGTCACGGCGCCGCCCACTCGGGGCATGACCCTGAACTACAAGTTTCTCCATATTATCGCTTCTGTGAATATGTCCGAAGAATGTAAACATTCTCGCCGACACATTAGAGAATAGCCTCTTTGGATTATAGAGCTCATCCAGTATGGAGACGTTAGTTCTATGGGTGGCATAAAAAACTCTCAACATTCTGCTCCACGCCCACATTTCAAAAGCATCTATGCGAGCTCGATCTGCCTTTTTAACAGTCCAAGTTTCCGAAGCATACAAAAATATGGAGAAGACAAAAGATTGGACCAGCACCATTTTGGTAACTTTAGTGATGTTATGGCCACGCCATAACCTGCCACCCCTGCCTGTCGAATGCGCCGTCGAATCTCATTTTCACAGCCACCCGAATTGTCGATCAAAGAACCGAGGGACACAAAACTTTGAACTACTTCACAACGGCCTACTGACTTTATTCCTCGATGATTATCGTGCTCTCTATCTATGATCACAACCTTGGCCTTATTGTAGTTAATACTAAGATCATATATGCTGCACTATGTTGTTCTGTTTAATAGAGCTACTAGTTCTTCCCGGGAATCAACAATAAGGGTAGTATCGTCAGCAAATCTTGGATATTTTGCTTCCGCTAGTAGTTATACCGCCATTCCAGTTGTCCAATACCTGTCTCATTACAAATTCAGAGTAAATGTGAAATAACATCGGAGATAATACACATCCCGACGAACTCCTTTTCTGGTTCAGTTTGACCAGACAGGTTACCATCAATTCTTACACGAGCCGAGCTAGACTCATAGAGTTGCTGTATGGGAAACACTGGGTGATAAGCAACTCCCATAGAGACAAGGATTTCCCACATTTTGGAAACTTTACGTTATAAAACGCCTTAGAATAGTCCACAAGGCAGATAAAAATTGGGAAATAATGCTCTTTGGCTTTTTCAATAATTTGTCTTAAGTTCAAAATCAAGATCTATTCACGCGCACCGCGTCCTTTCACATAACCTACCTGTGTCTGAGAACAGACACGCTGATATTGAGTCCAGGAACAAATTCAATCAAACTGTCCGACATGCAAAAAATCAACACGACGCTAAAAGAAAACAGCAGGTTATGTTGCATCCCAATGGCAACAGTTCCCTCTGGACTCCGGCCAAACAAATAGAGGGTAACTTCTCGAGGAGCAGCCTCCCACCGATCACATGTGTGGATGGAACAGTCGCAACTGCTTCCAAAGGCAATACCGAAGTATTTGTCAAGATATTTGCAGCAAATTTCACCATAAATGTCCCAGCAAGGTACCATAATCTGTAGCGAGAGTACCCCGAGATATGAGCGAAATAACGTTTAGATCAAAAATAGTCCGGAAGGTGCTGTAGTCACTTGACATTAATAAGGCGAATGGGCCCGTCATGATTCTCTCTATTGTTGTAAATAAGTGAGAACGGGAGCTCGCTCCCATGCTTACCCGCCCCTTTAGGATATCTTAAGAGTCCGGCATCTTCCCAAAAGACTGGAGAACAGGTTGCATCCAGCCACTGCCAAAAATGGGTTCCAAAAAGCTGGTCCAAATAACTACAGACCTATAGCTCTCTCTGTAATCAGTGAAGTGATGGAGAAATGTGTCAACCAAGAGCTGATGAAGAACCTTGAGCTCCATCACTTAACCAATGACAGAAAATATGGATCCCGACATCAAATATCAACTGAAAATCTTGTGATGTGATGTGTGGACCAAACTCATCCATTCGCTTCGCGAGGCTCACGTCATTGCTCTCGATATTTCAAAGGCATTTGATTAACTGTGACGTGTAGTTCTCTTGAGCAAAAATTAAAATCAAAGGAATGAGAGGTTCAGGTCGCAAACAACACTCATAGCTCCAAGACATCAGAAACTGGTGTCACGTCATCGAAATCTCAACAATAGCGAGGAGAGCAGCAGACGGCACTCTACACATCGTCGGCCACGAGAGCAGATAACCGCCTACACGCTGCAAAGCATATGGCACCCAAAGAAGTAGAAGAAATCTGAAACCCGAAAACATATGTAAGTGTGGATTCCTGGTGTTTTTTCATGAATTATGGGATGGACAGATCAGATTCCCTATGGGAGCGTAGGTTCGAATCCTACTGGCTGCGCCAATTATGGGATGGACACTCGCGAAGGTCTTTTTAAGAACTATTTATTGAACAATGGAACGGTCACAATGGATATTGGACTATAAAATACTAATAATGTGCGATTACAAGATGTTTGCGGTTCGAGCGTATGATACTGACTAGCTCCCCATTGAAGGTGATACATTTAGGAAACCTCGGTGGCGAATCTTCAGGAGTCAGCACTTTTCTTGATGAGGTTCGCAGAAATATATGATATAACTCATGCAAAGAATAACAGTGGCACGCCACTGGTTGCATGTCTTATTCAAGATACGTGGGTGCGCAGCAAAAGTATGCAGAACATTCCACCACAACAGAACCAGCAGCGGTATCTTAACCTATTGTGGGAACGAATCTGAGAAACTCTTGTTAATTGTTCTGATCCGTTGATGAAAATTATATACATTTATTATGAGTACAATAACTACTGAATAGAATACGCGCTCTCAAACCCACAGCATTCATCTTATTGTTTATGATTGTGATCACTGAGTTATTACAGCCGTCTAATAACGCGTGTATGATAATAAGAATAGTATATTGCTTAACGAGCGGTACTGACGATAATGGCGAGTGCTGTAAATCAATAAGATTACCGCGAGTTCGATACCATACTTTATTTACGACCGCAGCACTAAAAAGTACGATTTAAGTTCATAATAATTACAAACTATTGAAAACTTGACCAAACCTCTGTCCCTAGAATAATAATTACTCTACACCGTTCGAATCAGAGTTTATCATTTCATAGCCACCTTTGTATTTATCATAGATCAGTATTGGTGTCTAGTAGGCGTTGTTCATATTTCACGGCTCGAGAGTGAGCGATTGAAGAAAACGCCCAAAAGCAAATGAATAAAAATAAAACTTATGATAGAATTCAGGTAACTAAAAGCCACTAAATAAGTTAATCAATGCTAAAAGCTATATAAACTGAAAAACATAAAAATGTCGGTAGAATAAAAATGACATATTACATGGATTTAAGAGAAAGAGGTTCTACCCATTTAGGGAAACGAAATACTTCAAGGGTTTTTTCCTCAAAAATCTTGACGTTTCGCAGTTTAATTTACGGCTTCATCAGGGCAAAAGTTCATATTAAGACAAAAAAATATAAATAAAAATATTAATTGAAAATATTAAGTCTTAACTTTTAACGAACACTTTAAATCAATAAAATTAACAACGCAACATTTTACTTACAAAGACCAAAGAATAACAATCAAATTTAAAGCATACATCCTTACCTATCAAACACACCCCTACAGCAACAAATGATAACATCTCCCTTTGCATTGTAAATAGTATGTAAGTATAAATATTAATATTTCTCACACGCTGGCTTCAGTTGAAATGACACAACAAGATACCTAAAATCAGGTGTGTTGACAAAGGCATTTGGTTGACTATCTCCTGGATTGTTTTTGTTTCTGACCCAAAGGGATATATTATCCCATGTTGCTATGGGGGTGCTCGATTGGTGAAGATGTATGCTTTACATTTTATTGTTATTTTATTATTTTACTGAACTATTCAATGTACCCTCTTTGTAATCTTTATTGTTAACTGTGTTGCATTTTGTAAATTTAAAACATGATTAATGTTAACTTTTTTTAATTTTTCGTATAAATGAATTGTTAAAAGTTAAGGCTCAACACTTCCAATTTATATTTTTTATTTATATTTTTCTTCATATGAATTTTTAAGCCATGAATAAGACGTAAAATAAACAACAAAACGTTGGATTTTTGAGATTTGAGTATGTTGCATCCCTAAATCCGAAGAACATCTTCCAATGAAAAAAAAAACTGGTATAGGAATGACTTTCTGTTGAATTACATGGTCTTTAAATAAAAATATTGGATACAAAAAATATACATTTTAAATCTGCATGTTTTTCTGTTTACACTCAGTTGACAAGCGAAAGTGAATGGACATACTCGTACACCTATGTTATACGATACTGCATATACCGTATTAGCTAATTAAGTTGAATATTATCAGCAATTCATTTACAGTAAAAGTAGTAAAACTTCTATGGAACTTGAATCATGAGGAAAGCGTGAGTATAATGTGAATGCTGTTGACTGCAATCTGTTTTTTTACTTTTCTTTTCCATCTTGGTTGTACAATACACCGATGGTATAGTTACATATGTGTTGCCAAGTATTACACATATACATCTTCGAATATTAATTCAATATTCGAAGATACACATATATAATATGCTACTATATTTTGAGGTCTCTTTGAAATATAGTGTGCTGCCAAAAGATACTACAATTGCCACAACATTTCTCAATTTCCTGCAGACAGAATAAATCTAAGGAAAATATTTAATTGACAATGTAGTATCAGCAATTTTCTGATAGTTTGATACTGGACTGGGGATTGCTTGTCAGCCCATGACCACTTAGATCCATGGTTTCACACGGTTTGGAATCATTCTTTCACGAGAAATTTAAATATGTTGGTTAGTATTTTTCAAAAGATTTGATACGGTTTGAAACAGTTCTGTAATTTTTGAAATTCCACTACTAATTCTACTAGTTTGGGGGTTAGGGGGCTTATTGTGCACCCTCGGTCAAAGGGATCAGACAGAGTCCCATCTTAGGTGCTTTCACTCAAAGCAGGACAGTCGAAGACAACATGCTTAGCTGCTTCCTCTGCTTCACCGCACTCCATGCCTCAAGGATTTGCCTCTTTGATTCCCAACTTTTGCAGGTGTGCACTGAACATCCAATGGCCAGTTATAAATCCAACCGCATTTCGTAGTTCTTTCCTGCTCAATCTAAGAACATCTGCGGTATTAGAACACAAGGGTTCCCTCAGCATCCTCTTAGACTGGACATCGCCCACCACTCTGTCCCAGCGCTTCTGGTGCTCATATAACACCCAACTGGTGACAGCTGTCCGTACCAAGTTGTATGATATACCACATGCTGGTTCTGGCCGGATGGGAGGGAGTTCTGCGCCTTACTTGGCACCCCTGTCGGCCCTCTCATTACCACCCAATTCTAAGTGACTATGGAATCCAAGATAATGTTACCTTGTTGGTTTTAGCCAATCTCTTTAGAGTATTTTGGCACTCCCGCACTATTTTTGAAGTATAGTGTTTACTTGCCAAGGCCTTCAGAGCTGCCTGGCTGTATGTGTTTACATAGATAGCTTTTTACTTCCCACACCGATAGGTGAGGGGAGTATTGTGATCGCGAAAATTTTCGATTTTGAGATAATACGCTTTTTGGGCGTCTTATGATGTCTACATAACAAAAATCCACGTCACTCATTTCCGTCGGTCTGTCTGTCTGTCGGTCTGTCTGTCGATCTGTCTGTCGGTCTGTCTGTCGGTCTGTCTGTCGGTCTGTCTGTCGGTCTGTCTGTCGGTCTGTCTGTCGGTCTGTCTGTCTGTCGGTCTGTCTGTCGGTCGGTCTGTCTGCCTGTCTGTCTGTGTCGGTCTGTCTGTCTGTGTCGGTATGTCTGTCTGTCGGTCTGTCGGTCTGTCGGTCTGTCTGTCTGTCTGTCTGTCTGTCTGTCTGTCTGTCTGTCTGTCTGTCGGTCTGCCTGTCGGTCTGTCTGTCGGTCTGTCTGTCGGTCTGTCTGTAAGTCTGTCTGTCAGTCTGTCTGTCGGTCTGTCTATCTGTTGGCGTTTTTCTAGCCTCGTAATCTCAGTAACTGCTGCATGGATTGTGATGAAATTTGGGCAGCGTTATGCTGTAAGGTCGTAGTAGGTAATGTTCCTATAATTTTGAAAATCGGTGAATGGGCGGCGGAGTCATTAGCAAAAAACGAAAAATTTTAAATATGCCTCAAACTTCGTTTTTAGGCGTTTTAGGGGATCCTGATCATTTTCTACTTTTTTGGGTGGGGGTGAAATTGGGGTGGTTGGGGGGACTGTCCACTGACCTGAGAAGGAAGACCTATCGACATATATAACTTTTTCAGGTCCATCCGAACATTGCCTTGCCTATTACAGAAACCAAAGAAAAGCAAAATCTTGAGCTTTTTGCGCTAAGATTATGAAATGCTTCAATCAATATGTAGTATTATGGTGATATACCTAATTGTTTTGTGTTCAAGATTATCATATAAAAAACCGTATTCTTTAGTTCACCGATAAACTAACTAATCGCTTATGTTGATTAGCGGTACCTAAATTTTTTGTCAGACGGAAAACTTACGATTATCCTAACCTAAAGCGTTCTTTTTTGAAACTGATAATACTTTGTAACACCGATATATTGAGATCCTTGAAGTATTCCTTTCGATACATCGTTGCTATCGATAAATAGACAACGTTTTCGATGTTTTCAATCGACCTCGCCTGTGCTTACGTGTAGACATAAAATAGCATTCACCATATTCGTAAATTTTAGGGTAGGTAAAAGCGGTCTATACTCTATAATAATACTCGCGAAACCAAGCTTATTGATAACAGAGTATAAACTTGTATATAAAAGAGGTCAGTTAGCATACGAAAGAAAATAAAAGTCTGCATGAGAGGAAACGTAAGAGTATTGCTTTAGATCGTTCTATATTGTGTAACCAAGAAACTATTGGATTGATTTTAATGAAATTTTGACACAGTATTACGACTGTGGCGAGGATGGAAAATGCATATGGCTTTTATAAATCGTGCCATTGGCGGCGCAGAAACAATAAAAAAACTAAAAACATAAAAACAGCTCAAGCTTCGTTTTTAAGTGTTTTGAGGTTCCTGATAATTTTCTGAGTATTTTTGGGTGGGGTTGTAAAACTGAAAAGTTTGTATTATTGATAATAGGCTGTCCATTGACCTGTGAAGGAAAGGCCTAGCGGCATAAGACAATTTGGGTGGGGACTGGCGATGATTTGGTTGCAAGGGGATCTCAGACTAAAGCTTCATTCTATGGAAAAATAATAAACTGATATCACCGTAATGTGTGGGAAGTCAATCAACTTGACTTAATTTTTTCGTGTATCGTTTATCCTATGCATACTCTTACGTGTTAACTATGCATCAAAATAATGATAAGTCTAGCTGACAATCGTTTTAATACAGAATTTAGAATGATAATTTGGAAAATTCATTCAAAACCACACATTTCTGAATTATAAATACAATCATGATTCATCAGTGGGGTGTGACTCAGTATGGTTGGATATGCTACAGGAAAAAATCTGATCAAGGTTCTCCAAACCAAAGAGTAGGCCATACATTTTCCAGATTTCCTTAGGATTTGGTGGTGGGCCGTAAATTAAATGGTATATGGCAAAAATACTCGTGATCATAAGACAGTGATGGATTAGTGGCATTGATTTTAAATTCATTAACAATCCAAACGTTACACACTGCGTTATTTGAAATTTCAGAATCACCTTCTTAGTTGGGAGGTTAGTTCACAAAAAAAGCTATTTTCTGGAACAGCTACCAAATAATATCACTTTTTTCAAGTTCTCTGTCAAATATTATCACTATAACTGCATTTACTGAAGAAAAGGAGTAAAAGATTATTTCAAACCCATATTTTGGGGCTTTACTCGGATAAATCGAAGTTAATTTTTCTGTTTATAATAACATCACTGCTCTCAGTTTGCAGTTTTGTAGACGGTGTGCATATAACCCTTGACCATACAGTAAAAATTTACGTATATTGTGCATGGTTACTGCGTTTGTTCGGTGGATAAGGTTATATGTGCCTTGATGAAGCCTACGCAGGTCGCAGTAAAGAAATTAATGTGAACGATTACGTACATACCTTTCGTCTTCGTGTTGAATACATCCAAGACTAATGTTAAGATATTTCCGAACAGGTACAGCTAACCAACTTGCAAAAAATCACCGAAACCATTGATGAACCATCGCAAAATCGCATCTGAAAGAAAACTGTACCCGTGATGTCGATTGTCGTTCATGGCCACAAGTCAGCCGTGTCCGGGCGCCTCTATTTGCAGGATTTTTTGTGTCATTTATTTTTGTACATAAACGTTCCTGCGAATGTTTACGACGGGGACATTTACATTGATTTGTTTGGGGTGGAGTCTGGTAATCAAAAGCTTGTCTGCACCGTACCTGTTAGTCGGGTAACCAGCATTCGTTTTTAATTAAACAGAATGCTGAACCAAAAAATGTTACAAATGCAATTTGAATATACACAGATGGCTCCAACAAAGGAAGGCACTGAATGTGGTGTGTACTCCAGGCACCTAAGCCTAAGAACAAAGTGGGCCATGGGTAAAAATGTCAGTGTCGTTCAAACGGAACTGGCTGGCGTATCGATAGCTGCTAATGAGAACTAACCAAGAGAGATGTATCTGGCAAGACTGTAATAATTTGCACCGACAACCACTTCTAACCCTAAAAAGACCTCGAATCACATCAAGACTAGCAATGTCACCAATCTTTAGCCCATCATCATCATAGTCACAATGTCTTAACAGACATGTTGTGAACTCCTAAAACGCATTTACTCATTTTACGAGTTTCTCTTGGGATATCTTTAAGATCTTTAATGCAGTAGTTTCCCATTTGCTTTCTGCATCCTCATGCCGTTGACCAGATGGTATCTACTGGTTCATCCGCCTTTAGGGGCAATTTCTCACCCTAAGGACAAGAAGGTGTCCTGACTCTTCTCAACTCGTCCACCCAAAGCTGTTGGTTGAGAAGGGGTTACTGTTTATACCGACAGTAGTTCGGTTCCTTTTAGTCGCCTTTTACGACACGCAGGATATATGATGGGAGATATTCTAAACCGCCCCCACGCATCAGATAAAAACAATATTGTCCTGAAGTGGGTCAAAGGGCAGCGCAACAACAGCAAAGGCATCCGTATAGCGGAATGTCTAGCCAGGAAAGCTGCTGACCAAAGAATTTTAGGACTATGTGACCTTTATGAATGCCGATTTGCAAACGAAACCCTTGCAGGTTTTGGCATGGCAATATCCAAGAAGTACTTGACGATGGCCAGGTCAAACCTCCGCCTTATAGCAGGATTCCTGACTGGCCATTGTCAACTCAGGAAACATCTCCACATGATGGGGTTAAGTGACACACCGATATGTAGAATGTGTGAAAGCAAAGACGAAACTGTGGAACACATCACATGTGAGTGCCCAGAGTTATGTTCTATTAGAGATTGTGCGTTCGGCGAGTCTTGGCCTACACCTGCTCACAAAAGCGGCAATGGGCCAGTTATGGCTTGAATGCAGTGGCACTACCCATTCTCCCCACTATACACCGTATCGCAGGACGAATTCTGAAAACTTTAAGGGATGATTTCTGGCACCGACTTATGATATAATGTAATTAAACTATATGTTTATTCTTAATAGCAAAAAAGTTAAAATTCCCTTAATTAGATCGCAAATTGATTAATGTGTAGGCCTCTTTATCATCTCCGTACCGTACAAGCAATACATCATAATTATGATATTTCCTGTAAACAATCGACAAAAGCATTCAAAATATCCATTAGCATAAATCCAACATTTTCCGTTTTTGCAAGGAATTCCCGAAAGTGAAAGTGGGCCGCACACGTTTCAGTTATCTTTACAACCAAACTTCAAACGTCGATTTCTCTGAAACAAATGCGAATTTCAGAATAATTCCTTTTGATATTGGCTTCACATTCCGAAACCTAAGTGCGATTTCTATTTTCGGGACTCGTCCTGGGACACGGTCTATAGATACCGACAGTCGGGTAATCCAATTCCTGGACCAGGTCCAGGAGCTTTTCGTCAGTTTCGTCATCTGGCTGCGTCACACCAAACAGAGACCTCCTCGCTCTGAGTGTCTTGGCAGCCCAAAAAGGTATTTCGAGCAGTCTCTTGAGACTGATGGCAAACTCTACACTCATGTTTCCATTTAGTTTATTAAGCAGGAGCTGTATTACTGTAATTTCTGTAACTCATCTCGTTTTGTAGCTTTTTAAGGGTTCCAGACCATTTTCGAATTTTCCTGAAGGATCGAAATGGGGCTGATTGAGAGGGTAGGTCTATGGAGAAAATCTATTTTTTGTATTCATAACTTCCTTAAAATTATATACTATTATACTTTGCAGATCTAGCAGAACTTTGCATTTGAAGTGAATCAAGTCGTCAGCTTACACGTTTGGTAGTGTGCAAACAGTACAAAAAGAAAACAGGCTCCTATTTTAATAAGAGCAGACTATGCAGAGGTCAAGGATTACCGGATAGACAGACAGACCTACAGAAATAAGTCACACGATGTTATTTTGTAATCTCATTTCTTTCATGATTATAAAATGTCAAGATAAAGAATCATCAAAAAAAAGATGATCTTGAATAGATTTGATACACTCTAGGAAAGCTATTCAGTGGCACATTTTCTGACTTCTTTATGTCTGTACGTCTATGACCTGATTACAGTCAGCACATTCCTCGTCGCATGCGAATACATTAAAAATAGGATCGTTCTTTGCAAAAAAGGTAAGACGCTTATTAACAGTGTTAATGACTATGAACAATAATTACAATTATTGGTGAAATCAAAGCAAAAAATGTTGATGTCTCCGAAACGTCAATAAAAAGCTTATCTTTCAGAAAAATGTGGTTTTATTTATGGGTTAGTAAAGAGCGATAGATAAGTAGGCTAGTATGAATCTGAAGAATTTTAAGAGTCAAACAAGCTCCCGTCTTATAGGCTTCCAGTTAAGCTTTGCGGTTGGCTCGCAGATTTCCTCTCAGGTCGGAAAATCTCTGTCGTGGTAGACGGCTTTTCCTCTTCTTTCCATAGCATCAATGCTGGGGTTCCGCAGGGATCCGTATTGGCTCCTACATTGTTTCTGCTTCACATTAATGATCTACTCTCTAGCACTACAAATCCAATCCACAGTTTTGCGAATGACAGTACGCTGCATGCAGGCATCATGAGCAATAGACCGATCTCTGTGGTCGAGCTGGAACGCAGAAGAATGGCAGTAGCAGCTTCACTTTTAAAGGATCTCTATACCATTACCGCTTGGGGGTTCAAGAATATGGTAAAATTTAATGCTTCCAAGACCCAGTATTGTAAGCTATCTAACAAGAAGTGCCAAGTCAACACCAGGTTCTAATGAACAACCGGGCTCTGCCAAGGGGTCACTCATTCAAGCTGTTAGGAGTCAACATTACAGAAAATCGAATCTGGCACGAACACGCTGCGTAAATTGCAACAGCAGCTGGTAAAAAGCTTGGGTACCTATTTAGAGCCAGAAAGTACTTTTCACCATGTCACCTCCTCACGCTATATAAAGCCCAGATAAGACCTTGCTCTCATGTCTGGGGAGCTGCTGCCCCTACTACCCTATCTATACTAGATGCCGTCCAGAGAAGGGCAATTCGACTAATTGGCGACCCGACCTTAACGCGCCACCTCCAGCCACATTTGCACCGGCGTGTTGTTGGTGACCTCTCACTCTTCTACCGATATTAAAACGGAATCTGCTCCTCTGAGCTATCCTCTATCGTTCCGCCGCTTACCGCTCCTATCAGATGCACCCGCGCGACCGCGGCATCTCATCCTAAGGCGGTGGTTCTTCATACATCAAGAACCGAGCGGTACAATCTCACATTTATTCCCAGGGTGTCCAAGGCTTGGAATGGACTGCCAGGAGATGTATTTATTGGGCCTGCGGGTATTGGCCCATTCAAATCCCGCGTTAACAAACTTCCCCTAACATAGCCCTTTCACAGCAGCCGCGGTACTCTGGTATTTAGGTTCTGCATACGCGGTCTGCTCAGTTATAAAAAAAAGAACGAAATGAGATCTCAGTCGAAACATCCTTACATTTCTGTTTCATTTCACACATCTCAGGAAGAAACTGACCCGAGATTCGAAAATTTGTAAAATTAATACGCATCACAAATAATCCTATAACTGACGTATTTATGGATTTCCTGACTAAAATACTTTACTCGCTTTCAAATAGCTGACACAGGCAATAAATTTGCATGGTATTCACAAGATAAAATATTTATAACCGTTGTATCTGTACTCTGTTGGCATTACCAGTGGCACATAAAATTAAATGGATAACTGTACCTTCTATCCGAAGATCTGAGGTCGCATCTATTTGCCATATGGCATTCCTACTCACAATAAATCCAAGCAGCTAAGCATATATTGGAAAAGACGTCCTGGCAGTGCAGGAATGTCTTTGAACTGAATAATGTACTTATTCATTCACATAAGCCATCTTAAATTCGATGCGTTATTCGAAGCTTTTCAATTCCTACAGCAGTAGGTGAGTAGGTGGACTTAGAAAGGTGTAATCGAAGAAAACTTAAAATTTGGGGTAATATGATTTTTGTTGTTGTTTTGTTTTCTACATCACAACGAACACATAGTTCAAAAGCCTAGAAACAATCTTCTTCAGTAGATGGAGTTGGGTCATTGTCACCAAATTCAGTCTACGCATACTCTGTCCAAATTTGAACTTTTTTTTGGTTTTATTCATCATCGTCTGCTATAATCTGTGACTTGCCCGTCGTATCTGCAGAAAATTGTTTTTTTCATAACCGCATTAGCTTTTCTTGTATTTCATGACCCACTACAAACAAGTATGCCGAAAAAATAAAATATTTGCGTGTGCTGTTTATCGATATGCATTCATATAGATACAGAAAACGTCACCTTTATCTAATGTGTTAAATCAAACCTATTTGCAAAATATCATGCTGATATAATGTCAACCTGTGGCTTGCAAAGACAAACGTCTAATCATTGTTCTTATTCGGTAGCAAACTCTTTCAATATTCAAATATGGAGACAGATAGAGTAGCAAACACAAAAAATACACTGACAGATAGATAAACATATACACCGACAGACAGATAGACAGACCGAGGGAAATGAGTGACAGATTTGCATAATAATAATTCAGTGTAGGAGGAGAAATAATGAAAAAAACTTCTGGGAGTCTCAAATCGTACTGACAACTTTTAAATAAGTCTGGTTCGCATTAAAATTGAGGGCCTAAGATTTTTCTATTCGCTATAAAAAATTGCAACCATATCCCGCACTTTGTCAAACCTTCTTTTAGGCATTATTTACTGCCCCTTGTTTTTGTACGTAAACAGTCCTAATGTATATCATACAATGTATTAAAACAAATTGAGTTATGAAATAGTGATTAAATGAAAGTAAAAAAATATGTTCATTCATAAAATATGCGAAACAACTAGATTTTATCTGAAAACGCAAGTAGGCCCGGATATATCTAACAATTACGTGGATAATGACTTCGAAAACAGAAATGCTTCAGCACGACAGAATTTCAATTAAAATCAACATTACATAATCAGAACCCTAATTAAAAATCATTTCTAAAGAACCGTGTTGTTGTCTTCATTCACTTAGCGTATAACCATGAGAAATTTAATAAACTTAGTATTCAGTAGAACAAATTGACATTTCCCAGCCATACATACACCTTTCAAACTTCCTTCTAATGAATGTGAATTCATTGGCAAAATATCAAGCACAATGCATATACCAATCCGCAAAAATTTAATATAGCTCTGAGCAATGAAAAATATATAAAAGGTGAAGGGCGGCAAAGAAAAGCAGACCATCTATTGTAAATTTCAAGGCGTTGTTATCGATAACGTACTTTTAAAATCTGAACAAATAGTGCAGGATCCACACCTACTGCTCGATCCTGCAGGAATATGTTTTTTTGATAAAATTAATTTTAAATGAATCTTTAGAAAGTATAGAATGGATTAACGATAAGTTGCCCTTTAAACATTATCCGCAATTGCCTGTAATTAATTTTAGCGTAATTAATTTGCTAATATAACTTGCAAATTAAAGGTTTTTAGTAAATTTTACGCCATTTGAAAAAAAATGGTGTAATGAATTGAAAAAAAAAATGGTTGACAACTCTCAGTCAGTCGCAGCGTTAGGGTTGGCAGGTGTGAACAGTTATATTAGTGTTAATTATCTGTATTCGCCCGTTTTTTTTTTAAAGTTTAATACAAAATTGAAGGGTCCAATGCAAGAAGTGTCTTAAGTCACATTTTCATCATTTATAGAATAACAGTGCCATTTCTGCCAACTTTATGTTAGCTTTCTGGTAGTACATACATCTAAAATTGTTGTAAGATGTACCTAAGTGATTATATGAGCAGGTTTTTTAAAATAGTTCTCAGTACAGTGTAACATGTGCAAAAGTCCAACCAAATATTATCTTAATAAATATCTAGTAAAACAATCTTGGGATACGGTCACTTATTATATTTCCAAATTATAAAATTTTACGACGTTTCGACGCTTCTATTAGGCGTCATCTTCAGGTATTAAAACTAAAATAAAATATCAGAATTGTCAACCAGATACAAAATGACTAACATTTACAATTAATTCTTTTTTTTTAACAATTAAATATCGAGGGAGGAAGGTAAATATTGATACGATGGCAGAAAGTATAGGCTAATAAATGTCTTCAATGGAAGATGAGACTTCAACGCAAAAATTGCCTTATCCACTGGCATACTATTTATGCTTAGTTTGTGGTTTACAATTATTCGTTTTTCCATTCACTGATAGACACGACGTGCTCCTAGTGATGTATTATTTTACTCTCATCGTTTCAGGTAAGTGGGTTTTTTAACATTGTCGATAATATAGAGTTTGTATATGAAAATCCTGTTTTATAAGATAAATTAAGAATTTTATCATATAAAGCAAAACTGTCAATTTTATCATATTTCTCTCTTATAGATATCAGATATATGACCTACAGATAATAAGACATCTGATATGTATCCTGGCTTGTTCTTGATGGAGCAATAGACTCTGACACTGATATTTATGAATAACTTTTGTATTTGTAGTGTATTTTGTATTTTCATATATTATAAAATTGAAATATTTTAAAGTATGTACAGATTTTTATAACCCTTTTGAAATCCAAAGCAAAAAGTGTTTAAGTCCATTTTTGAAAAATACAAAATCTTGGACAGTAGGCCACTAAACTAGTCGCTCACTTTAAAAGTGATAAACTATAAGATTATAACAAATCAAATGGTTATTCGAAAAGGTAATATTTCAAGAGGAACATATAAACTTTAGAAGCGTTTTTCTCAAAAACAGAAAAATGTGACTTAGGCACATCTTGCATTGGGCCCTTCAATTAAAGTTTCATTCATGTTAGTTACAAAAATGCATAGGTGAAAGGTGGAAAATGGCCGCAAACAGAGATTGCAATGATTTTGATGAGCGATTCTCATGCCCATATTGGATCCGGCATCTTCAATTATTAGCTTTTTTTCATAATATTTGTACTTAGCTTTCGTTGTCATTATTAGATGTGAAGACTTCGTTTTAATAATCCTGCAGCGATTTTGAACTTCACTTACATATAATTCATATGCAACTAATAAAAAAGATTTCGATGAAGAACTACCCATTTTATTTACGTGTTGTAAGTATACATATAATTCCTTAATCAGTAAGGTTTCCAGAGTCACAGTTCCAAGGTATGCCATTTAAGTATTAGCGAGGACGAAGCCTAAAAATACCCAATTTTTTGTCTATGTCTATTTGTGTATTTTCATACGATGTAACTTTAGCTTTCTCATTATCCTTCCCCTCAACTATTTGGGCTTCACTGTGAAAACTGATCAATACGGTCACTAAATATCTGGCACAATATGAGAAGATGCTTTAAGAAATATCGATTTAGGATTAACTGTAAATGAAAGAGAGTGTTATGATTCTAGTTTTAAGGTGATACGTCTTCCCACACTATGAAAATTTTCGAATTTATTGCCTTATACCACGAAAATATATGTCACTGATTTGCATGTCGCCATTTTCCTGCTCCTCCATTCCTCTCGAAACATACCAAATAGCAAGTGAAATATTAGCCTATATAGAGGGCTCGGGTTTTTGCTGTTTTTAGAGTTGGACAGTTATATGGTATTATTTTTCATGTACCATTTAACACATTCTTCACTTTTAGTAAAACAAAATTAAATTCATGTATAACACATTTGAGAGGTAAGTCAATCAGTTATGTACTGATGGCTACGCTGTTTACAAAGACTATATTTTTCTACAATTCATACACAAGAAAGATATATAGCGTTGATATTTTTAACACGTTTTTATTAGCTTCAGCTGTATGTTTGTTAGTTTGTTTGTGAGCTTGTAACACTCCTTTGGATTAAGAGGTCGGATCGAACATTGAACGCTCCAACTTTGCCGCGAAAACTATCAGATATGAAACACAGCACGATACTTGACAAGCTGTGGTGCGACATACTTGAGACGCCACTCGACAGAATACCAAGAGTCGTTGACACCGAGGTCCCATACAAGGTCAACTAAGTGACAGATAGGAATGAGCTCTAGGAGTACCTCGACATATGTCGAATGGTATCACCTGGTACACAGATTGCCCCAAAAATTCATAAGGTACAGGAGTAGTCATACACGGTAGTAGGCCTAGGTAGTACCTAAGTATCCGCCTAGGTAAACTGACTATTTACCAGGCAGAAATCGCCGCAATTTTGGAATGCGGCAGAATGTCCATATATAAAGAATACAGCAAAAAGGCTATCTATGTAAACACAGGCAGCCATAAAAGACACTAGCGAAGACCAACAAGGTAACATTATCTTGGGTGCCTAGTCACATATAGGAGTGGGTGGTAGTGAGAGGACCTAGAGGTGTGCCAATGAAGGCGCATGAACTCCCTCTCATCGTGCCGGAACCAACATGTGGTATATTATACACATGGGTGTCAAATAGCACCAAAAGCACTGCCATAGAGTGATGGGAATGTTCAGTCTAAGAGGATTCTGAGGAGATCCTCGTGTTCTAATACCGCAGACGGTCTCAGATCGAGCAGTAACTAAGAAATGTGGTTAGATTTATAACTTGCATTGGACGTTCAGCTTCAGCGTACATCTGCAAAAGCTGTGGATTGAAGTGGCAAACCCATTATGCAGGAAGTGCAGGGCAAGTAAAGGGAATACAGGAGAGCATATTCCAATGCATCTCAAAGTTCGCAAAGAACTTAGTATGGAACTGTGTTTCATCCCTTTGACTGCGGGTGTACAATAAGCCTTAAGGGTCTAGTCTAGGGTATAGCGTGCGAAATTGAGAATCCAAGAAAAGATGTATTCCCGTGTTAGCGAGGAGGCGTGGCCGCCTGTTCCCTTTCTCCAGTGTGTGTGTCAAAGATGAAGGGAGATAGGTCCAAAAATACAAAGGTAAGGTCAAAAGGTCCAAAGGCAAGGTCCGAAGGTCACCATAAAAATGAATTTCGCATTTACAAGCTCCAGACGTTACCTTTAAACTTACAGTAATGACTCAAAGAACAAATTGAAGAAGAAAGCTTGCGCTTGTGCAACTATTTAGCCTTTTTTTTGATATATCGAGTGTGGTTGTTAAATTACAGGCATTTATAGAATGTATGATTGTGCATTGCGAGTTTTTTTGCACATTAAAAAACTTTTTTGAGAATATCGAAAATAGTTGTCATTCATTAAGGTCTTAACTATCGCCTTCTGAAATAATACTATATATGTAGTTTGAAAATAGAGTGAGTTATGCGAGAAATTGTGAGTCCGTCTTTGCATGGCAAATACGTATGTATAAATGTGTGTATTCAGGCCCCTTAAGGCTTTGCGGCAATTCTTAGGGCAACTGAACCCTAAACCCCCTCACTACAAAAAAAAAGTGCGAAAACCATGTTCCACAAGAAATATGTGGGAACATTTATTTGTGCTTTAACAATAAAATATTTACATACATTAATACCTATGGAGCAGCTTTTGATACATTTTAATAACGTTTTCCGCATAATTAGCAATTTCTATCAAGAAAATGAGCACACAATTTTTTTTGTAATGGTACAGGAGAATGTATGTAAATTAACGGATTAAAACAAGCCGGGGAAAAACACATTTTTAAGATGGTATCCTTATTACCGTGAAACAGTTAAGACCAGTCAATTAGTGTTAATTAGAATAATTTTCTGTTAGGAGAACATACCGACATTACACGTCGCAGGTAGACACGGAGCCCATAAAGTATTTTTTTGGCAAAATAAACTGGACAGATAACAAATTATGTACTTTTTTCACTATGAACTGTACGTAATTAATTTCAAATTCAAATGTCATTAATTTGCCTACGACTATTGAAGTCAGCGCGAAATTAATTACTTTAGTATTCTTAACATCATTTCCTGGAAATTATTATCGGAGTTTTTTGATGATTTTTTGAGTACTTCCGTATTAAACCACTGGCTTTAATATTACATAAATTATGGAGATCTTATCTGTGATAAGCAAAAAGTGTAGATCTCAATGTTTAGCATGATAAAATAGGTTTTAAAGACTGTAAAATCAAAAAGGATGATTGAAAACAAACAATTTTTCAGAATGGCGAAATTGTCACGCGTTCATAAAATTCACTCAAAATAGTATTTGTATAGGGTGTCCAGTTAGTGGGTAATTCTTCGATATCTCGCAAAGTATACCTGATAGAAGAAAATGTCAAATACAAAAGTTACTTAAGACGCACATTCTAAAAATATTTTGAAATATACAGGGTGTTGCGGGAAAGTAGGATAGTGACCAACTTAATTTTTTTATATGGAACTATAACTTTTTTTTAATTCTTCTAGTTTCAATCATTGATCTCTATTTAACCCTAAAATATTTTTGGGATAGGTTGCGACGTTGCCAAGTTATAATTTATTTTCTATTAATTTCCGGATTTGTAAGGTCGCAAGTAATACGTCCAAATTGATATATTCCTTTAACTTTTATTAATAATATTATACAGCGAGTTACTTGAATATTAAGTGGATATTAGTTTGGATGTTACCAGCAATTTGTGTCTACAGGGTGTTTTGGCAGAATTTTAAATTACGGCAACTTCAAGGTCATTTTACTTTGTTTTTTAAAATGTAACACCCTGTATGTTTTATTTTAGATCGAAATATCTACTAATACCCTATCTCGCCTTGTAATATTTTTTTTCGCGTTTGCGACGTTGCCAATTTATAAATTATTTTTCCAAATTTTTAAACAAATATCCCTGATTTTAATTTATTTTAAATAGAATCCTCTACTTATTTTTATTGCAATGAATTGCGCATGTCAAATTTAGTAAGATCTCACAATATCAAAAT
Source organism: Callosobruchus maculatus (assembly GCA_951848785.1). Taxonomy (NCBI): domain Eukaryota; kingdom Metazoa; phylum Arthropoda; class Insecta; order Coleoptera; family Chrysomelidae; genus Callosobruchus; species Callosobruchus maculatus. The sequence goes on from CATOUR010000071.1 coordinate 12,215,685, forward strand.
TTTGTTTCTAATAATTACTGAGATACGGCAACCCCGCTTTTTCAGTAAACGGTACCGGGACGCTTAAATAATTCCAAAACCGCCACAGCTGTAGAGGTGAAATTCAATACTTGGGGGTTTTTGAACATACAGAATTCAAAAACCCTAACAGCAGTGTCGTCAGATTTACCATTTTTACGTTAGACTTCATAAATAGGGTATTCCATTCAAAATTATGACGTAAAAATGGTAAATCTGACAACACTGCTGTTAGCGTTTTTGAATTTTATATGTTCAAAAACCCCCTAGTATTGAATTTCACCTCTCCAGCTGTGGCGGTTTTGGAAATATTTAAGCGTTCCGGTACCGTTTACTGAAAACGCGGTGTTGCCGTATCTCAGTAATTATTAGAAACAAAATTTTGAAATTTTAAGATCTTACTAAATTCGACATGTGCAATTCACTGCAATAAAAATAAGTAGAGAATTCAATTAAAAATACACTAAAATCGGGGATATTTGTTTAAAAATTTGGAAAAATAATTTATAACGCCGCTAACGCGAAAAAAAATTACAAGGCGAGTTAGGGTATTAGTAGATATTTCCATTTAAAATGAAACATACAGGGTGTTACATTTAAAAAAACAAAGTAAAATGACCTTGAAATTGCCGTAATTTAAAATTCTGCCAAAACACCCTGTAGATACAAATTGCTGGTAACATCCAAAATAATATCCACTTAATATCCAAGTAACCCGTTGTATAATATTGAGAAAAGTTAAAGTAATATATCAATTTGGACGTATAACTTGCGACCTTGCAAATCCTTTAAGCTTATTTTAAAAATTCTTTTCAATTTTTAGGCCCATGTTCCTTAAAAGCATTTTTTCAGTTTTTTTTCAAACTATATTTATTTTTTATATTATCGATACCTTTAAAATTACCTACAAATCGAATTTATTAGTTTTTTTGTTTTAGCACTTTTTTTTTATTCAAAAATAAATTCTTACATTTTACTGTGTTACTTGAGTTTTTAATTTTTATTGGGATTTGATAATAAAGCGGATTTTTTAGTTTGTGCTTTTTTTAGTCTTCAAACTAATTTAAACGTAACAATGATTTGATGGGTAAATTCTAGATAACGTCACTTTTTTGAGAAATCGCGAATTTGCTCATTGGTTCTAAAGATCCTGGTAAGGATTTGAAACAAATTTATTGAATTACTGTATTGTGATTAGTTCTTAATATCTGCAAATTTGTAGTTTCATCCGGAGGTTTAAAGCAGATAAAAAGTCATACTCGCATATTACAAATGGAAAGACCCATACCTACAATTCTCATTAACTAAAGTGTTTTGAAAAAAGAAGTTTGAAGATAATTTTAAACTCCACAAAACTGTCGCTTCTTGTTAAATTCCCAAATTAGGAGGAAATCAAATGAGGATCTACGTTAGATGATTTTTAACACGCACTTTTTCATCTTTCCTTCAGTAGTAACAATGCAAGAATATTTAACGAAAATCAAATTATTTGTTTACGATCAATCCACAGCTGTTGGACAACAACCTGTCATTTTTCTTGTTTGCAATAAATGAGCGTAGGTTAAATATTTGTAGAGCAATAGGGAGTTCATTATACATGCAAACAAATGCAACTGAACCTACCAGGCTTTTGAGCTATACACCCGTACTAAACATAAGTTTTTTCCAGCGGGGATAAAAAATTCATTAGACTGCAGAGCTCTGCTTCATTAAGTATGGAGTAAGTTTACAATGTATGTACAGCCCTTGAGAGCGAAGAAACGTCTGTTACACTATATTTGTAGGGTAATAGGGAGTTCATTATACATGCAAACAAATGCAACTGAACCTCAGAGTAACAACTGAACATAGAGGTAGTAAACAAACCACTTCAGCATGGCGTGCTCAAAGCCATCATCTTTGACGCTTCAGCCTTCAAACATTGATCAGCTGTGACCTCGCAGTGACAGTTCAAATTGTAAACAATTTGCCTGAAAACTCTTCCAATGCAACCCATGTTACAAACACTGCACTTTTTGAGCCCCATCTCGAAAAACTGTTAAACTACAGTCGAATATAGCACAGCAAGTCCGTAAAGCTTCACTACAGTTACCAACAAATAGCAAATTCGATTTTACTGACCAAGCATAAAAGACGCACAAACAAAACAAACGTTGACAGTAGAGCTTCTGCCGTAAATAAGTCGCATGAAAATTATGTCGGCGTTGCCAGCTCCTCAAAATGTATGTAAGACTTCAGGATTTGCGTTTATGATGAAGAAATATGCAGTAACGCAGTAGAGGCCAACATATCTATTGATTTTGCAGTAATCATTCCTGAACCATCAAAATACCATCTTTTTTACCGTAGAATGGAATATTTCTGAATACTATACAATTAAGTAAACAATTATGATTGCCGTATCTGGTGGTCAATATGACACAGTAAGAAAAGATGTCGGCCTATTAGAATTAGTTGTTTACTACCTCTATGTTCAGTTCTTGCTCCGAGAACTGAACCACCAGGCTTTTGAGCTATACACCCGTACTAAACATAAGTTTTTTCCAGTGCGGATTAAAAATTCATTAGACTGCAGACTGCAGAGCTCTGCTTCATTAAGTATGGAATAAGTTTACAATGTACAGTTCTTGAGAGCGAACAAACATCTGTTACACTATATTTGTGTGCACTTTACAGCAGTGTTATATCGCATCCAATATCATGCAGTGTACGTAACATGATCAGTCTCAATTTTTCAGCGAGCTGGCAATGTTTCAGTTCAAAAACCTGGAAGTAAGTTAGACGAGGGTAATGTTGTAGGACATTAGGACACATGCCAGAACTCTGAAATTAACTGCAGATTATGTAAAAAATACTATTAGTACAGTTAATAAAGTAATATCGGTGAAACACAAAAATTGAAGATGTGATGTTTGAGTAGTATTATGTATAATTAACTGCAGGTCCAAGAATATTGTTAAACACAAGAATTGAAATTGAATTTTAGTACATATTAGAATATCTGTATATAAGGTTAATAAATGGAAGCAATTTGTTGTTAAAAATAAGTATGGTCTATGAATTCTTGAGTGAGAAATTACTATATTATTCTTCTTCTTAGGGTGCCATGAAGATTCCTGCGTTCATCCTTTCTCTCATCAAATGATCCTATTCATTGCAGCCCTCCGTAATTCTTGGAAGTCGCTTATTCCTGTTCAGTGACGGATGTTTCTCAACCATGATAGTTTTTTTCTTCCAATTCCTCTTTTCCCTGCTTCGATCTTCCCTTGAAGAATGAGACGCAGGAGGTGATAGCGTTCCCCACGCATTATGTGTCCTAGGTAAGCTATTTTCTGTATTACCTCAAAAAGTTCTCGTTCTGCTAAATCGGCTCTCTAGAGAACGTTCTCATTTCTCACACGATAGAAGCAGGGCACTCTCAGCATTCGTCGCAGAGTCCACATTTCGAACGCTTCGATCTTATTTAGAATAACTGTCTTCAGTGTCCAACTGTCCATGCCTCCACGGCGTACAATAGAGTAGACCAGGTACAACACTTCATCATCATGTATCTGAGACTGAAGTTCAAATTTTTGTTGGTAAGAAATTTTCGAAGTTTAAGGAAAATTGTCCTAGCTTGTTCAATTCTGCATCTCATCTCCTGATCTGGGTCCCATCTTTCGTTGATCATGTGTCCCAAATATTCGCATTTGATGACCCGTTAGATGTCCTCTCCATATATGGTTTCTGCTATCAACCATGAACTTGGTTTTGTTAATGTTTATCTTTAGACCCAGACTTTGGCTCTCCTTATTAACGCGACTTAGTAGAGTTTGGAGGTCATTCACATTATCTGCTAGTATGACAGTGTAATCTGCACATCGAATAATGATGATTGGAAATCCGTTTATTTTTATGCCGATAGGGCTATCCGAGATTGTCTCAGCAATGCTCTCTCCACATATAGGTTGAATAACATCGACGACAAAATACACCCTTGTCTAACTGCCTTTTTGATTTCAACACCATCTGATGATCCTGCATTATGGACTCGAATACTTGCTTTTCGGTTCCAGCACAGATTGCTGATCAGCCTTATATCCTTGTCATCAAGTCCCAAATCGCCAATGTATGATACGAGGAGATCATATTCAACATAATTACTATATGATCGCGAAAAAACATATGTTTTTAACGATTTACATCACGAAAAACCATGTCACTCATTTGAGATGGTCTATCTGTGTTAGATTATGTTAGTTCAGCTTAGGGGACGTTGGACGACTATCACGTGGCAGTTCATTAGACCTGGAATCAAAGGCACGGTCATCTGTTTGGTCATACTTTGGTCATACCGTTCGGTTCTCTAGTATGACGAATGACTACTTTGGAAAGAGAAGCAAGTGCTTTCGAGTGCATCTAACAAGCTCTGTCGATCAGACAACTCCGAATGCCGGTAAAAAAGTCAAAGTTCACCAACCGCACGCCGGTGAGAAAGCGACTGTAGGTGGCGCCTCAAGGCGGGGTTACGGATTCGTCGAATAGGGTAGTAGGGAATAATTCCCAGATAAGGTGTCTTATATGGGTCTCATAAGTATTTTGCTTGTTGAGAGGTACTTTCTGTGAAAAACTGTTTTCTGTAATGTTGGTTACCACAAGATTGGAAGAATTACTTCTTGGTACTAATATTATAATTTCATATGTAGGTATATGAAGATCCTTGGCTCCATTTTTCTCAGACTGGCCATAACCTGGAGAGATATCCCAGTAACAGGTATTCTGGAAAGATGAAGATCTGGAGTTTGAATCCCGGTGAAGGATGATTTTTTCTTGGCTTACTTTCATCCTCAATTAATTATTTTTTGAGGACTAAACTTACTGACTGACATTTTTGTCGTCCATGGCCAGTACCGATTTCTACTTGCACTGGACTGTATGGATAAACTAGATTATGGAAAGCTCACGTTAAATTTAGCTTTACAACCGCTGTACGGTAATGAATTAACCAAAAATCAGGCATAGTATTGTTTATTGGAACTGAGGTGTTTAATTATTGAACATTGAACTGTTATTTTGTAATGTTTGTTTTGAGGTTAATGTTAAATCGACTAACGTGTTGCCCAATCTTTGTATTATGCAATGACTGCAAAGCAGCGTTTCCTTGTATATTTATAAACTATGTGACAATAGAAACAGCTATTTTGATATTTGTCTTTAGAGATTTGTATGAATAGAGGACGAATCCATGCAAATAGTAAAGTATTTAAAGAGAGACAATCCTAAAGTATTCTTACCATTAATTAAATGGAAAATTATGATACGATGTTGTCTTGGATGAAAATACTAGAAAATAAGATGCTTTCGAGACATTTTCTTTGAATGGGCTTTCCAGGAAGTACATGACGTCAACAAACGACAAACAAGAACCAAGGCAATCTGTATTGATTCACTTTTGGTGGTTTTACTTCCCACACTAACATGTGTATTGTGATCGCGAAAATTTTCGATTTTGAGATAATACGCTTTTTGGTCCTTTTATGATCTGTCCATAATGAAAATCCGTCGGTTTGTCTGTTGGCGTCTTTTCAGCCTCGTAATCTCAGTAACCGCTACATCTATTATGATGAAATTTGGATAGGGAAATGCTGCGGGGTTGTGGTAGGTAATGCTGCTATAATTTTGAAAATCGATTGATGGGCGGCGGAGTAATCATCAAATATCAAAAAAATTCAAATATTCGTCAAATTTAATTTTTAGGCGTTTTAGGGGTTCCCGGCCATCTTCTACATTTTTTTGGTGCTGGTGAAGTTGGGGTGGTTGGGGGATAGCATAGCCTTTGAGGTGGCGCTATTTTGTATTACATTATAAAATACATAATAATAATAATAATAATAATTGAGTACCCGCGAGGGGTTGCTAGATCCTCTCAGTGGCGCCTCCCCAAGGTGGCGGATAGGGGAATGCCTCCCAGATATGGGTGGTACCGGGGAAATGAAATACCTGGGGCGGACCAAAACTAGCACAGTGGAATAGCGTCTGCATCCAGAGGATCGGCTATTCCACAATTAATAGGACACGACGGATCTCCATGTGAAGAGCGGTACTCCGACAGCGTCTGTTCTTCATGTTAGAAGCGGCTGTTTTCATAAACCCCCAGGAAGCCGCCCAACATCAACAGGCTATTCGGTGCGTGGCGACACCGAGGGGTATACCGAAGCCAAAGGATGCAAGTCGGTCGGCAACCTTCACAGGTCCATCCTCTGGAGGCAATTGGGACGGCTGCCTCCGGAAATGTCGGCTGCGGGCCCGAAGGCTAACCACCTGACGGGCCCTATCTTCGGGTTCGACCACCTCGAAAGAAAAGCACCCACACCGAGCCGGTTTCGGAAGCCGGCGTTGGGCAAGGTGGCGGTGCTTCGATTTGCCCTGATGACGACCCCCGCAATAACATGGACCGTTTTAGGTGGACGACGGAGCTCAAGGATGACCTGCTGAGCTGCTACGAGAGCAGTAGCCCGCGCCGTAGGGGATACATGTCCCGCATGTATGAGAGGTGGTGTGAAATGCACCCAGAGCATAGCACGCTTACCTCTCAGAATTGGCGAGATTATGTATCGTACCTCCGGAGGCAGGGATATGTTCGTGCTCCAGCTCAGCCTGCCCCTTCGGCGGACGGAAGGCCTGTTAACCAGGCTGAAAGTTCGCCGGTAAGGCCCGCTGAGAGGGAAATCGACCAAGTCGTCTCACCTGGGGATTTCGGGGACCGCAGGGCCTTGCATAACAACGGAAGGTCCTTGAAGCTGGCAGATTTAAAGAGAGAGGATGAGGTTGTTGGTGAACGTCTATCGGAGGCCTCTGACATTTGGAGCATCAATTCCGAAATTTACGCTGCGGCTCTGAGGCTAGCTAGACAGGGGAGAGTGAGAGACTCTCCTGTTGAGAGAGCACAGAGACGGGTGCGCCAAATGGAAGCGAAAATCCAGTTGGCTCGCCAGGAAGCATCCCGTATCCAGTGTGTGATGGAATATAGAGCGGCTGGGAAGCCTTTTACACGCCGAGTGCGCCAGATAGCCTACGGGTTGAGGCGCGACCATCATACACTCAGTCAAGCGGTACTGGTTGTTGTCAAGCAACACTGTCTTGACAGGATACGGATGCTAATCGCTGCTAAGCGATCGTTGGTGGCGCGGGCGAGAGGTCTGGAGCAGAACAGAATGTTCTACGAAAGACCTTCTCGCCTTTTCCAACAGCCGCCTCCAGCCATAGAGCAGCCGCCAACTGCTGATCGCGTGGAGGCCTTTTGGAGGGACATTTACGAACAACCCAAACCTCTCTCAGCAGACACTCCGGCCTTGGCGCAGTTCGAGTCCGTTTGTAGGAGGACTCCTAACTTGAATGTACTGCGTTACCCGATAAACACGGAAGAAATTCTTGACGCCTTACGAGGCGCAAAGAATTTCGCAGCTCCTGGCCCGGATGGCATAAACACCTACTGGTGGAAAAAATTCCCCAGTTGCCACCGGCATTTAGCTAGAGTTTTTAACTCGTGGCTAAATCAGGAGCAGCCAATTCCGGCTTGGTTTGTCGAGGGTCGAACCGTGCTTCTCCCGAAGACCGGAGATTTGTCTGATCCCAAAAACTACAGGCCAATAACATGTCTGAACGCGTGTTACAAGCTCTTCACCAGAATCTTGTACATGCGTATCCTTCAGGCTGTGAATCCTGTATTTCTCGACGTGTATGAACAGAGAGGGTCAAAGAAAGGAGTAGCTGGCTGCAAGGAGAACCTGTTGATTGACCGATGTGTCACGCAGGACTCTGTGCAGTACAAGCGAAACCTTTCTATGGCCTGGATTGACTATCGCAAGGCATTCGACAGCACGTCTCATGACCTCATTGTGCGGCTGTTGGAATGTCTTTCGGTGGATAATCAGATAGTGGGATGCATCAAACAACTGATGCCACTCTGGAAGACCCGGTTCACTATAACATCAGGTGAAACCCGGGTTCAGACAGAGTTGGTGTCATTGAAAAGAGGTGTCTTCCAAGGAGACTCCTTGAGTCCCTTGCTCTTTTGCATCTCACTTTTGCCTCTGTCCATAGCGCTGAGAAATACTAAAGGATACAGCTGTGGCACGCCCAATAACCGGAGGCACAAGGTCACCCATCTGTTTTATATGGATGACCTAAAACTTTATGCCTCCGGCCAACGCGAACTACAACAATCGCTGAGGGTGGTGCAGGAGTACAGTCATGCTATCGGAATGGAGTTCGGGACAGACAAATGTGCATTGGTTCATCTCAAGAAAGGACGAAGCGGAGATAGTGGAGATGAGGAACAGCTCGTTGATGGGAGCATCTTGCGACAACTGCATGCCGGAGATACTTATACCTACCTTGGAGTGGCGCAGCGTCATGTCCAAGAGGCAGCATTGGTTAAAGAGTGTCTCCGCCGCAAGTATTTGCACCGACTCCGGCAGATCTGGTCGTCAGAACTGTCCGGCAAGAACAAAGTCGCTGCCACAAACATGCTCGCGGTCCCATTGTTATTATACACCTTTGGTGCTATACACTGGAAAGTGAACGAGCTGAAGGAAATCGACACGAAGACCCGCAAAAGGATGAATATAGAGAGAAGCCTGCATCCTAAGTCCTCTGTCGCGCGAATATACCTCCCGCGACACCTGGGAGGGCGTGGACTATTGAGTTTGGAGCGTCTGCACAACAGAGTAGTACTGGCCACTGCCTGCTATGTAACGAACAGCACCGATCCCCTGATCCGCTTTGTGCGAGAGCACGAGAATGCGGGAAAAGGAGCCTTTCTTTTTAGCGCAGCGAAACGAGCAGCCGAGGAGCTCAGCCTCACACTCGACTTCAAGCGGAGGTGTCAGCAGTCCATTACGGAACTTGCTCCCGCAGAATTAAAATCCCACCTTAAAACTGCCGAAGTCGACTTTCTTTTAAGACTTCATAAAGATAAGCCAATGCATGGAATCTTCTACAAACATCTGGAAGAGCATGGCTTGTCTGAGCAGTTGACCTTCTCTTTCCTAAGGTCTAGTGGGTTGAAGTCGGAGACTGAGGGCTTTATAATGGCTTGCCAAGACGGTGTCTTCAACACCTTGGTGTACCGTAAAAGGGTTATGGGTGTAGAGGTACCCGACACCCTTTGTAGAGCTTGCCGACAGGCGCCAGAGACGCTTATGCATCTCTTGTCGGCGTGTAAGACGTACGCTGGGACGGCTTACGTCCATCGGCACAACGCGGCTCTACGAGTGCTCTACTATCATTTGAGGCACTCATACGGTATCGATGAGACACCGGTGCTGCCATACGCTCCAGGGGATATAGAGTCCGTTGTGGAGAACGAGAGATGCCGGATTTACTGGAACTACTCGTTCCCCACGCTCGAGCTTGTACAGGCAAACAAGCCCGACATAGTCCTTCTCGACCACCAACAGAAGACGATGTTCGTTATTGAGTTTTCGGCGCCTGCCGAGGTGAACATCGTCTCTAAGGAGGAGGAAAAGCGGACCAAATATCAAGAGTTGCTCGGACAACTTCGCAGGCTCTGGCCAGACTACACTGTAAGTCTGCTGGTTATGGTCATTGGATCCCTAGGTGGAATGAGGAATACGCTGCTCTCTGCACTGCGCAAAATACCGGTGTGCCGTGCGGCGGCGCACATCTTAGCCGCCAGAATGCAGAAGGCAGTCATCCTTGGGTCCCTTCGTCTACTTAGGGCGCACGATTCGCGGACCCAGTGATTGCTCACCTCACGGTGTGAGGAGTAGTCATTGGGTAATGGAACAGCAGCTCGGTGTGTCGGAGCCCGAGCTGCACCTTTTTGTTTTTAACATTTATTGAGTACGAGTATGGCTTCAGATAGTCCTGTTTTGTGTAATATGGAAACTATTGAATCGATTTTCATGAAATTTTGACAGAGTATTATTACTGTGGCGAGCATAGAAAACGCGTATAGTTTTGCCAGTCAGTTTGTCATCAGTGATGGTGCAGCAATAGTAAAAAACTAGAAATATAAAAATAGCTCAAACTTGTTTTTATGTGTTTTTGGGATTTTCTACTTTTTTTGGGGTGGGGATGAAATTGGGATGGTTGGGGTTGTAAAACTAAAAAATTTGTAGTATTCATAATAGGCTGACCATTGACCTTTGAAAGAAAGACCTAGCGGCAAACGCACTTTTTTCGGGCGGGAGGGGGGGGCGGCGATGATTTGGTTGCAAGGAAATCTCAGACTATAGCTGCATGCTATGCTAAAATAATAGACTGGTATCACCATAACGTGACTTCATTTTTTTCAATAAGGCCTTATTGTGTATTTTAGGGTCTCAAATTAATACGTAAGTAAGAACGGTTGCTGAGGAATTCAAAAATGAATCTAACATTGTCCTACATCGTTATGAACTTCACTATCCAAGCCAGACTTTTCTCTTTCCGTTTAATTAAAATCCTAATTGCAACATATTTTCATACAAAACGTCTGCAGGTCATTTAACATTGGATTTAATCATGTCGTTAAGTGAATCTTCGTGTAGGCGGAAATCAAGTATCTTATTGCAAACAGCCTCTGTAATTTTCTCTCAAGACAGCTTCGTAATCACAAGAGACATTCACTATTCAGTGGCGTGCCAGAATCTTATACTTTGTAGAAAACGTAACAAGAACAGTTTCTACTATTCTAGAAGGCAACTTTTGCTTTTTTGTTAACTGAATTCCAGCAAATAATGGTGATTCGAAAATCTTGAAAAACACGCATACTTGCATTCGTCTAGTTGTAAAATCCAAAATGAATGAAAATTACTAGTACATCAGTGTTTTAGGATCACAGGACTGTCTCATTCGGGAACCAACAAAAACCCATAAGGAAATTAAAAAAAAGCTTGAAGAAAGGAGGAGCAGTGCATAGGCCTACAAGGGAGCCCTTCTGCACCTCTCGTTACCCTAGTTCCCAAGTCCAGCCCTCACCGCAAATGTCAGGACAGCCCTGGACCCTGCCCATCTTATGTCTTCGGGTTCAAGAACCCTTGAACCTGGTATACTCTGCCTGTGACACCCAAGGGCTTCACAGCGACCTAGAATGTGTGCCGAAGACTCTTCCTCCTCGCCACAGCGTGACGCCTGTTTGTCGGTAAGTAACCATTTGTCTACCAGACTGGCCCTCCCTCCTCAAAACGTTGCCTGCCACTTGACCCCTACTCTTCCCTTGTAGCATACCTCAACGTGAATTTGCATTCGAAGCAATATGTAGGAGAAATATTATATCACTCCTCATATGTAGGATAAGGTCATCCCTTGCATTTCCGAAAGGATGTCAGGGTGTCTCCTGCCAGGATTCACGGAGTGCCCTGACTGCACAGTCGGAACACAGACGCCCCTGCCTCCCTTTGAACTACCAAGTCAATTGGAGGGAGACTCAGCAGCGCTCAATGGAGTCGTGCATACTGCACTTGTTATACTAACACAAGTCAAGCGTTGAATTTCATTTAGCTTAGCTTTGATTGTTTCCATCCTTACACATGGCATCACACTAGTATCCATATAATAGGGAGGGCCTTATGATTTTGAGCCAGCGAAAGAACTTATGGCCCACTGGTTAGTTCGGAGGACATTGATTAGATTTTTTCCTAAAGCATATCCAACCATACTGAGTCACAGTCAACGGATTGATTAGAAATGCAATCGTGATTCAGCTTTATATAGGCAGATTCCTTTGTTTTTTACAAGCTATTATCCTCCTTAGGTCCCATTTTACACTGTGTCCTTGCTGTAGTGACTTAGGATTGCTTTTGATGTTTCACCTAAGAGAATGCCACTCGTTTATAGGAGGCTCTTCAAGTATGGGGGGGTTTTTGCTTTGCTTATTTTTGATGACATGGTCTGTCCAGGGAGAGACAGAGGTTCTAAACTAAGTTCTCAAGCTTGACGGAGATGTCCGGAGATTCCTCTCCATCTCATAAGACTTTGATTTTGCAACCTTGAGGGTGGGAGGATCTAGATGGTGATTACGTCAGCAGTAGTTATTTACTTTTTTACAAATATGGTAACCCACACATTGTCTATGACTAAAAACTAAATTCATTTTCGAAGATTCCTACAAATAATAATAACAATGAATTTTTTGTTTACATTTCTTTGCGGTCTAGCAAAACGCCTTGTGGATATAGTGCAGTTCAGAGAGTTTCAAATAGACATCATTTTTATGAGAGTTCACAGGTACAATTATTTTTACCTTTGAACACATAGAAGATAATATATGAAATGTACTTTTTACTCCTTTTTTCAGAGCGTTGAACTCCTCTATACTAAGCTTATTTTCTTACTTCTAGAATTATATCTGCTGTTCATGGATCAATAAAAAAAAGATTACAATAAAAAAATTCATATATACCAATGTACCAAGTGTAAACGGAAAAATGTCATAGGTTGTAGATAATGAGAAAAATTTGCAATAATAAAAAAGTATTCCGCGCAAATCTGCATATTAACGAAAAAATGATTTTCTGTGAGAACAAGAAGTTGCAGGACCAATCTCAGTGCACTATTGGCTTCTGCGGTAAGTTTTCTATAAGGAAGAAGGAAATGATAAAATAACATCCCGAAATAAGGGATGAAGGATGCCGTTCTAAAACCGAAAATAAAAGAACACGAAAAGTTGCGCAAAATTTTTGATTCTCAACCTCGTAAAAACTTGTGCGTTGGTTAATTTAGGGACACTGATCACGAATAGCCTCTGTTCCAAATTTTGCTGTGTTTAAAGTGAACTAAATATTTTGCATTCCGTGCAGATCTGCATATATTTAGTAAAAAATCATTTTCTGCGAGAATGCGAAATCGCAGGGACAAACTGGGTACACTATTGGATTCAGTGCTAAATTTTTTATGGGGAAAATGAGGAAATGATGAAATAACATTCCAATAACAGGGATGAGAGTCGAAAAAGTCCAAAGGTACATCACTTTGTTAAAAAAAAGTACGGATCAAGCAAAATTGTTGGTTATCAATCAGGACAAAAACTCGTGTGTTGTCTCTGAAAGAAATCTCAGAACTTGATCCTCATGATAGAAGACATTATTTTTCGAACGTTGAAAATCTCAAAAAAACTCTTTTTCTACTGACTGGACTCAAATGTGAATACTACCTCTCCTGTACTGTTTACCACCGGAGCTATACCTCTTTTTATCGATTCAAAACCGGAGCTTTAAATTTATCGCTTATCTAGACTGCAAATCTATCCGCCTCTGAAGTTACCCTTGACATTTACGAAACGTACAGATCCATCACGTACAAACGTCGTAATAGCTGCAATTAACTGTTCCAAAACTAAACTTTTATTTGTCAATTTGTAACCATTGTATCATCATGCGGGTCTGGCACCGAATTCGACGTTTTGAAACCACTGTACCATTAACACGACTCTGCACTTTTAGTTCTCTGTTCTGCAGAAGAAAATTACAGGGATTGCTCCAAAAAATACGAGCAAACTTCTTACGATTTTTTAATAGATAAAGGCAAACATTGACATCAATTTGACGTTTTGAAAACACTATTAACAAGAATCTGCACTTTTAGTTCTCGTGTTCTGCAGAAGGGATAGATGTGAAAATATCGGTAAACTTCTCACGAGTTTTTTTTTAATAGAACAAGGAAAAAACTGACATCAAGTAGTTTGAATTGCCATTTCTCAAATTATTTACATAAACGGTTTTGCACCCTATGAAAGCCGGTTTATGAAATCAAGAATGAAAGTTAAAATAATCGGATCATCCGAAAAACTCATTAAAAACGGGTAAAAAATTGGGAAAGCCATGAGTTGGAAAAAATATATGGAAATATCGGTAAAATTGGAAAATTTGGAGAAATATGGGGGAAAACGGTATAGATCGTAAAAATCGAGAAAAACTGGCAAAAATGGGAAACATTTGGAAAATTGGTGTAAAAATCGCCACTAAGAAAACGTCCAAATGTGAGTTTAAATTATTTTTTCGATATTTCGTTACATTTTGTCACGCCTCTAGATATTTACAAAAACTATAAATTTTTGGTCATACTGTGAACCCTTCAGTAAGGTAGGCCTGGTGAATTTCGTGTTATGAAGAATGATTACCGGGCAGACGACAGACGACAGACAGACCGATGGAAATCTGTGTAAATGTACACTTTTGGTAGTCTACAGATAGGAACCAAAAGGTAATAAATAACAACTCTTTAACTAAGCAAATATGTGGCGCAGCTGTTAATTAGAAGATGAATGTACCTTACTTACTCCTTCCGATTTTCATTTTTTTGTTTGTTTGACTTACCCATTCGCATATTGGTCGAGCTATATAGCTATGATTCAAGTAAATGTATCAAGTCGTTATTTGGCTGTCACGCCGTCTTATAAATTTTGCACTTGAGGTTTGTTTAAAATCCACTGATCATTATAAATAATGACACTTTAACTGCAAGAAAAACAATCCGCAATATGTGGTCAGCTGTTAATTACTATGAGACCTGGAGGACATTCATTCATGAGCAAATTAGCTATATTGAACTTTCTCTTATTCGAAGGTCTGTGAAGATAGTGGTAATCTAAGTTTTTAAACACCGACGTAAAAAGAGGGGTGTTATAAGTCTAACGTATTTGTGCACGTGTAATGTAACATATTTCGATGTATTTTTTGCTGAAAGGTAACTTGATCGAGGGTCTTCTTAGCTATAGTCCAAGAAAATGTATATTCTGTCGTTTTTACAAGGAATTTTTTTAAATTTTTATAAATTTACAATTCAGGTTCCTTCCAATATCGAAATTGGAATTTTAGAATTTTTAAAACGCCAGATTGCGGGGTTTAGTAAGCCACAACTTTTCTCTAATTGAATCACCTTTGTAAATCTTCTGGTTTACGATATCCCTGAAGTGTGCATTCTTATGTGTATGTAGATTTTGATGTACCTTTTTTTAATTTAAAAATTTATACCATCGAGAGACCATGCAACTACGATTGAAGCAAATCTACTCAGTCTGAAGATTCAGCTGTCTTTTGATTTCGGGGTATTCTAAATTAGCATACACTTGTGATTTGTTTAATCTACCAGTAAAAACCATAGCATAATAAAATAATGACACTAACTGTAAGAAAAAACATGGGCAATATGTGGTTAGCTAATAATTACACTGAGGTCTGGAGAACCTTCATTTCTGAGCAAATTAGCTATAGTGACAGTGGGTTTTTAAGTTTTTAAACACCGACGCAAAAAGAGGGGTTTTAAAAGTTTGACGTACCTGGGTTTGACGTTGTGTTTACTCGCGAATCTGAGCTCTAAAACGGATGAACCGATCTTAATCTATCTATGCGTAGGTTCTTCGTTCGAAAGATGGCTTGATCAAGACTGCTCTTAACTATAGTTCGAAAAATTCGGTTCAACTGTTTTTAGGCATTTTATGATATCTACATAACGAAAATCCATGTCACCCATCTCCTTCGGTCTGTCTGTATGTTGGCGTCTTTCTAATCTCAGTAACCGTTGCATGGATTGTGATGAAATTTGGGTAGTGATATGCTGTGGGGTCGTAGTAGGTAATGCTACTATATTTTTGAAAATCGGTGCATATGTGGCAGAGTAATTAACAAAAACCTACAAACTTCAAATATTCCTCAAACTTCGTCTTCAAGCATTTTAGGGGTTCCTGACCATTTTCTACTTTTTTTGGGTCGTGGTAAAATTGGAGTGGTTGACGGGGGTGGGGAGGGGGTGTAAAAACTAAATATATTGTTGTATACGTAATATGCTTTCCATTGACCTGTAAAAGAAAGACTTAGTGGCATAATATACTTCCATCCGAACATTGCCTTGCCTATTACAGAAACTGAAGGATGTAAATATTCTGATGTATACATACTAGTATTGCTTTAGATCGTTCTGTATTGTGTAACCTGAAAATCATATGATATTCGTAGTGGGCTCTTTGTTGGCTGTAAAGAGGCGACAGATTATATTTTTCGGCTTTATGTTGCCCTTACCTTAGACAAAAGATAATTTCTGAAGTTATATTGTTATAGATAATTCTGTAATGTAGTAGCTCATCACTAAAGCGATGCAATGAAATTTCTCAACCGTACCTTGGATCGTGGTAGACATCGACAAAGTCTATGGTTTTTGAAAATTATGCTGATGACAGTCAAAATTGGTTAAAAAACACACAGTACAATATAAAAGCCGTTCAAACTCTGCTTTTGGGTACTCTAGGGATCTCTGATGATTTTCTACTTTTTTTTGGAATAGCTGAAAAACCCTGGAACATTTCATTGCCCTTTAAAGATTCATACTAATACGTTTTTAATATCAGAAAACCGGCTTGCCATGTGATTAGGACATAAGCTGAAGATTGCAGAATAAAATCTGTCGTTCTAGTTCCTATGGAGGCAGATGCAAGAAACTATTTACGAGAATGTTTGTGTTGGATGTTTCTTTTTGCGGGCGGGCGGGCGATGAGAAAATCTCAGCCTCAAGCTATGAGAAAATAATAAAATGGTAGATATCATCGTAATGTGTGGGAAGTACTGAGTCAATCAACTTGACTTAATTTTCTTGTTTGTCCTGGGTTGCGAAATTTTGAAATTGTGACTTTTTAGATACCGTTTGAGCCTATAGCATAATAATAATAAATTAATACTGACACTCCAACTATAAGAAAAAACATGCGCAATATGTGGTGCAGCTATCAAGTACGCGATGAACGCATCTTACCCTGAGGTCCGGAGGACATTCATCCATGAGCAGATTAGCGAACTGCGTCTCCATTTCGCGATTCGGTTCCACTTTGCCCGAGGTACGCGCGATTATTTCGGGGATGCCCCGTGAATCATGATGTCTGCCGGTGTCGGTCGGTCGGTCGGTCTGGGCGAGACGTAATGCGTCGCGACGGTAGGCGCCGTGCGATTGATCGGCGCCGTGGGAAGGCGCCTCGACGCCCGACGCGCACGCGCAACGCGCCCGGATTTTTTTTAGTCCGGGTGATGGACGACGGCGGACGGCGAATCCGGGATCAGGACGCACCGCATCGGGATTAGTGGGAGGGAGCAAGCGGTACCAACAGTCACACATGGCGGTAAGGTGATTGACTCGGTTTTTCTCTTGTTTAGAGGACATTCGGGATAATTTGGCAACGCTGAGCGTAGTGCCGCAACTAGAAGCATCTACACCTTTTCCACGTGTAAATCAGAAAACATCATATGTAAATCCGAACAGTCAAGTGAAAATCAGACCGCGCCATATGTAAATCAGAATAATCAAATGAAAATCAGAACGTATCAAATGTAAATCAAAAATAGTCAATTGAAAATCAGAAAGGATCATATGAATTTTAGAAAGTATCAATTGTATATGAGAAACCATCAATTGTAATTCAGAATGAGAGAAGGGGTCAAATGTAAATCAGAAGGAAATATGAAACTTAGTTCATGTATCTTTCTGATTTGATGGTCAACAAAGATGATATATGGGATAGTGCTACTTTGGATCCTGATTCTGGATATTCTATTTCTACAATGTGTGTATGTACCTAAAATTTACAACTATTTCTTTACCTTGAGCTTATGTGGCAGAAATGCTTAATTTGATTCCTATTTATATAAGCTTTATTTATTATATTGTCACCACCATTTCTTTATGGAACATTTATATGTTACTCTAATTATTCTGGGCATGAGCCCATAGATGGTTAAGTAGAATAGCCAGCGGCTAGACTTCGCCATCTGAACTTACATTTATTTTTTTAATGTATTTTCTAATGAATAAAAGGCCTTTATTATTATTATTTTCCAAGTTTCTCTCGCATGACTGCGGTAGCAACAAATGTTGACGGGCTGTGCCAAGTCAACACCTGAACTATTACTGATCTGAATTTAGGAAGGATCGTACGATGTTACAGGTCTTCAGAATTACAGACTTTTGAAATGTTTTGTGTAACCATGATGTTACTTTGATTAAAATTTATCTTTGCACAAATTCCTCAAATAGGTATTAGATATCGCAAATGTGATAAGTGAAAGCAATATATATTTGTTCATTTTTTTCTCTCAATGTACAAAAGTATGTGTAAAATGTTATTTTATTAATGTATCCCAGTGTAATTTTATAGGTCCCTTATTTTCTCCAAAATTTACATAATGTAGATACATTTGTATGAAGATTTATACAGGTATATCTGTTCAGGTTTCTCAATTGTTTTTGGCTTTGATAGATTTTGCCGGTGACAATAATTAGTTTATAAGTAGTTTATAAGTTTGTTTTTATAACTATTATATTAGAGTTTTCATATCCACGTACAGTGTTTATTCACACTCTGTGGATGTTTTCTGTTTATTCAGCAGCAAAGATATTAGGCTTCGGATTTTATTGATTATTTGTTAAATTGTATTTATCTTTGCCGAATAAACCTTATTATTATTTATTATCCTGATTTTCCAAGTTTCTCTCGCATGACTGCGGTAGCAACAGGTGTTGACGGGCTGTGCCAAGTCAGCACCTGAACTTTTACGGATCGGAATTTAGGAAAGATCGAACAATATTGCAGGTTTTCAGGATTACAGACTTCTGAAATATTTTGTGTAACCTTTCGTCCAGGCCTAACTGTTGTAGGTGTGGTGTAAATGTGTTTGGTGTAAGGCCTGAGACTGACATAATGAGGGGAACAATAGTAACTTTGTCCTGCTTCCAAAGGCGTTTTATTTCCATGGCAAGGTCCGTGTACTAAGATATTTTCCCAGCATAGGTGCTTTGTATATTCACATCATTGGGAATAACAATGTCTATCAGGTATGTAACTTTATCGAGGTTTGACTGGAAAACTATATCTGGTCTATTGGCTGGGATAGTCTTGTCTGTATGTATTTCAACGTCCCAGTATAGTTTGTATTGATAGTTTTCAAGTACTGATGTCGGAGTGTAATTATAATATGGATCTGTGTTTTCTATTAGTTTGTTCGTTGTGGCTAGCGCTTGGTGTATGACCTTGGCTGCAGAGTTATGTCTGGCTGTGTACTCGGTACCGGCAAGAGTTTTGCACCCGCTTGTTATATGATCTATTGTTTCCTTTTGTTGGTGACATTTTCTGCAGTTATCGTCTGTTATGGATGGATCTTTAATTACGTATTTTTTGTAGTTTTGTGTCGCAATCACTTGGTCTTGAATGGCAAGCACGAAGCCCTCCGTTTCTGGGAACAGCTGGCCATCATGCAGCCAGGTGTATGACTGTTTTTCGTTAATATGGCCTTGTGTGACACGGTACCTATGTTTGCCGTGAAGTGCTTTCTGCGACCAGGTGTTTATTTTTTCTTGTTGTGATTTGCTGTGATTGTATGTGTCTGCTGCGTGATCTGGGCAAGAGAGGTTAAGTGGTGTATAGTTTTTGTCTGCTTTGACTATTGATCTATGTAGGTTTGTCTGTTTGCTTTGGAAAAAATGTCTGTGTCTTTATTTGTCTTGAGTGAAGTGACTCTAAGTCTATAATTCCTCTGCCCCCCTGTTCTCTGTCTATGCTGAGCCTTTCCTTGCACGCGTTGGGCTGTGACATTCTGTTATTATTATTATTATTATTATTATTTACATTTGACCTCTTCTGAACTGCAATTGATGAATTCTCATATACAATTGATACCTTCTGAAATTAATATGACCCTTTCTGATTTACATTGGTCGCTTTTATAATTTGCCGTCACACAGCACGGTACGGCACGTTTTTATCTTTACGGTAAAATGAGAAAGCAAAATGTACAGGATTATATGGAGATGCTTTTAATTTACCGTCGACGGTAACGGTATGCCGTGAATGTCAACGTTATGCCGTGCCGTCGTCGTAGCTGTCTTAGCTCCCTATCGTGCCGCCGAGCGGGAGAAGCGTGTTTGCAACAAGTATGCGTGTATTGTGACAAACAAAATGTCGTTTAAGTGCGATATAATAACTTGTTGGAACTCGTTGAAGCTACGCCCTGTACTTGGGATAAATCTATATCAGAATTTAAAGAACGAATTGTGGTGACCGCAAAAAAATGAAAAGTTTTTATTGACTTCTCTGGATATTTTTTGAGTCTCTCAAAAAGAGTGTAGTACGACACTTCGAGGTATTTTATTTTTAGTAACGGGTGTCTCCAATACCTCCTTGTGACTTACGTCTTAAATACAACAAATAAAGAAGGAGTGACCGCCGTTTGTCCATGACTGATCACTGACTGAAGCAGACTGAAATGATTTTATCGTGGAATTATAAAAGTTTTTCCGACGGTTCATACCGCAGCGGTATTCCAAGGCACGGCACGACCTACAACATTATCGTGCCGTACCGTGCAATGGCAAATTATAAAAGCGACCAATTGATACGTTCTGATCTTCTTGATTATTCTGATTTACATATGACGCATTCTGATTTTCAATTGACTGTTCTGATTTACATTTGATATGTTCTGATTTTCATTTCACTAGTCTGATTTACATATGATGCTTTCTGGTTTACAATTGACGCTTTCCGATTAACAGCTGGAAAAGATGTAGTCAGATACCTGGTTTCAAACGATTTGGCTCATCCCTATTCGCATGTTTTCACCAAAATTGCTGTTTGACAGCATGTTTTATGGTTGACATTTATGTTATTTTTGCCTCGAATCTCCGTTTTGTGTTGTTATTGTTATCTAAACCTAGCCTATTGTTAGATTTTCGTAATAGGAAAAGAAACTGGCAGAAAGAGAAATCAAAAATATGACAATGACGCAGTATATCTACAGGCTGTTTCATAAGTTGGGACTTTTCTGCATAGGGCATATAGTGCTCTCCAAAAGAAGTGTTTTTGCCAGTTACGTACAAAAGAAATGTTTACTGATATCAAAATATTGACCGTTAATGAAATCACTATTTCTAATTCCGCCCCTGTATGATTAGGTCAAAACAGAGATGCGAGTGTATGCTGATCGTTTTCCTGACCGTATTCACCCTTCAATCCCTGCATCCCGTCGATTTGTCGATCTTGTGTAAAGAGCTAGCGACACAAGATGTCTGTATCTATGATGGACACATTAGAAGGCCTAGAAAACCTCGAATGTTCTAAATTGAAGAAAAATTTGCAATCGCATTTCAGCCTCGCGGCGTGAACTTCGGACCGTAGCAATAAGACTTATGACAGGACCGCACTTAAAACTTCGCAGCAAACGAATAGTAAGTGCCTTCTTATCATATTTTTAATTCTTCTACTGCTGATTCGCCGTACATTAGCTTTCTCCTGTCACAGGCAGTTACTTTTTAAAAGGAAAGTCCCAACTATAAAAATACCCCGTATAATCCCTTCATGATCTATGCAATCAAAGACATTTATCCAATCCAATCTAAATCTCAGCTAGAACTGAAAATTTCTGGTGTCATTTTTCTAACAAGATTTAGAAATGTACAATCGACCGGACGACGAGAGAGAATAATAAATAATAATTAAACCTACTTTATGTTTGCTTATGCGATATTTATTCTCCAAAAAAATTAAAAGTTAGTTTCATAACCTCAACATCGAAATACAGAAGGAAAATGGACAATCTGCGCACGTCCCTAACTCTCAGTCCCATCGAAATCTTATGTACCTACTGTTTTAACCGTCCAAAACCAGTCCTCAAACTACAAATTGGAGTTGCTAAAACGCACAATGAATAATTCCTTGAATTTATTTTGCTTGAACATTATTTCGTCATTGTGCACACCCAAACCATTTCAAACCGTTGGAAATCTGATGCTAGACACAATTATCCTTATCATGATCAGTAGTCAGTGTATAAATGCACTGATCTGAAACATAGCGATTATTCGATATTTGTACCGATATGGAGTCTAATTTACTCGCAAATTTACGATTTAATATCGACAAATGTCACACATGAATCAAGTTATAATATATGAATTGAAAACAACACCTATGAGGATCTTTCTGAGGACTTTACAATCCTCATCCTCTATTCTAAAGAAAATTTTCGTCAACAGCGTGTTCAGACATTGATCAAAAAGTTGGCGATACAAAAACCAAAAAATTAAATTTGCAAATGGGGCATCCTGTTTTCTTACTACGATTTTGGATAGAAAATTTTTGAGTACAGGGAAGTGTTAGGTTTTCCTGTACAAATAACTATCTAATACGGTTTCCTATTTCCCACTTTCAACAGATTTCCAGGAAGTTAGTCATGGGCAGATTCTAAACCACGGTTTGGATGATTTACCCTTTATATTGTAACATTCAATTAGAACATGATAAATAAAACGTTAGAAACCGTTGAAAAATAAAAGTTACATCAGTACTTACATTTTTATGCATTGTTCATCTGACATTGGTTAAAAATATTAGAAACACTCGAGCAATATCTTAATATCAATGGAACTAAATTATCTGATACCGACGCGGTGAAGCACAAATTAATGAATTCAGGCCAATGGTACTGTTACTTTTCTATCGAACATGCATACAGATATGAGTACTTTACAGATATTTTCCCATGCTTTATTCATACTTTTTTGCGGAACGCCTGTAATTATCGATTCAACAATTTATTCTTAGACACCAACACATCGGACAAAAATGGTTACTGCATGCATAAGCAAATATGAATGAATGGAAGAAAAGGAGAACCACCAGTGCATAGGCCCATAGTGTAAATAAACATCGCACCACGCATAGG
This sequence comes from Callosobruchus maculatus, assembly GCA_951848785.1. Taxonomy (NCBI): domain Eukaryota; kingdom Metazoa; phylum Arthropoda; class Insecta; order Coleoptera; family Chrysomelidae; genus Callosobruchus; species Callosobruchus maculatus. The sequence goes on from CATOUR010000071.1 coordinate 12,238,385, forward strand.
ACCTTTTGCACCTCTCCTTACCCTAGCCCCCAACTCCAGCCCTCATCGTAAACGTGAGGATGGCCTTGGGTCCTGTCCATCTTATGTCTTCAGGTTCCAGGATTTTTGAACCTAGTACAGTCTCGTCGGGTCGCTTGCCACCCCTATCACATACAAGTGTCGTTTGAAGGTGTTATGTATGGATGCCAACTTTTTTTTCTAAGAAAAAAGTATACTATGATTAAAAAACAGTATTTTTGAGAAAATAACAGTATTTTACTTTTGTCATGTTTTAAATAAGTACATACTTTTTGGACTTTTCGCAAAGCTTATAAATAAACTATCATTTCTGAAGGCCTCATCACATTTTAGGTCAAAATTAAAAGTCGGGTGTCCCACGACGATTAAGACAATCAATATATCGGAACTGGACAGTAGTAGGGAATTATAATTGTGGGAGTGTAAATTAGTGCAGATATAGTATCTTTTGTTATTATTGGGTCACCCAATGAGGTATTTGTTTTTGGTCACGTGACGTCCGATTCACAATTTTTAATGGGACACCCTGTATATTTGTGACTTTTTGTGTTCCTCCCGATAAAACAATTCCAACAAACTAGCACAGTAGGGGTTTAAAGTGATTAATTCAAGAGCTACAGGTATTTAAAGGACTGCACCACTACCATTATGAAACACTAGCAAAGTAATTCAACTTAGGGGTACATGTTATAATCAATGGTAGTGGTACCATCCTTCAAGTACCTGTAGCTCTTGAATTAATCCCTTTATAACCCAGGTGTGCTAGTTTGTTAGAATTGTTTTATCGGAAGGAACACAAAAAGTCACAAATATACACGGTATACAAATAAACAAACATACAGGTGAAGCTAATAAAAGCGTATCAATAACTCGAATTACCGATATGCAACTCCACAGATACTGTACACCATCAGCCGCTACTGATTACATAAGACATAATCTATGTACATATTTGATTATAAATATGCAAAAGTCATTCTTCAAGTTTCCTGAATACAAATCTTAATATTTAGTAGCACTCTACGATGCAATTAAGGCGAAGTAGAGCAAAGTCACCGTATCCACTGTACTAGCGCAATAAGTTCAAGAATGAACCGCATTCATCGTGTGATAATAATCGTTCTATATGAATAACATAACAACACAGAGGTTGTAACTCTCACTATCCGGACTAAACGAAATGAATAAAAAATTTAAATTGTGTTATCGTGGTGGACGGAAAATGACCATTTGTCATCGGTATTGACAACTACACGGAAAATTCCCGATTAATATTTACGTATATGAGGGCTCAGTGCGTTCTATGTAAACGAAAATATCACATATGGGGGTGAACGGTATGGCTATAGGTTTAAAGTTAGTCAACCCTCCACGGTGACTGTTTGATCTAGTTTAGTTTATTTGTAAAGTAGTACATAGAAAGATTAACCCCAAGTAGTATAGCAGTAGTAACAGCAATAAGACAGAAATTATCTAGACTATTGCATATATTGATTGTTTCTTTTAAAAGATTCTAAATTACAACGCAGGATATACGATGGGAGATATTCTCCCACAACTCCCCGTGTGGTGGGCGGGTTAGAACATCTCCCATCGTATATCCTGCGTGTCGTAAAAGGCGACTAAAAGGAACCGGTATAAGCAGTAATCTCTTCTCAATCAACAACTTTGGGTGGACGAGTTGAGAAGAGTCAGGACACCTTCTTGTCCTTGGGGTGAGAAATTGTCCGTAAAGGCGGTTGAACCAGTAGATACATCTGGTCAACGATATGAGGGTGCAGAAAGTAAATGGGAAACTACTGCATTAAAGATCTCAAAGATATCCCAAGAGAAGCTCGTACGAGTTCACAACATGCCTGATGAGACACTGTGACTATGATGATGATGAAATTACAACTAAACAAATCCACTTGGTTATAACACAGTATAATTAACATTACAGTTTTTCATCAATCTGTCACTAATACACCCACAGTTTGTGCGATGTCTGGAAGTGTGATTCAATTCTCTACTTCTCTCTGTGGAACACTAAATTAAAATGAAAGTTGGCTGATGCAACATTTCTGCGATTTTCCAGACTCTTTAATCCTTCAGATCTCATACGACAGTTCAGAACATGGGAATGAGAGCTTAAAAAATAGAAACTTATTTCTTCTGAATTCTTTCTAGACGTCTAGCTTGCTCTTTATAAAACGGACATTAAGATATAACTGTTGTATTATTGACCGCTGCTAAAAGTTACACTTAAATCCCAGAAATGTTCAATGTTCAAGGACAATTATTGATAAAATATTGATACAGAAATGAACTTAAAAATTGTGTATCACATAATGAGGCCATATTAGTCAGTATGTCATTACAATCCTCGATAGAAGTGTCGGTAAAAAAATAACTTTATATCGTTGGTGTAAGACACTCACATTTTTTAAAAACACTTGTGACATCCTGTCAGGGATCCCTCGGAAATGAGTGTTCCACCATTCCAACCTAGTGAGGAAGGTGGTGATGCATCTTAGCCGAATGCCCCTTAACCAGCGTTCCTCCAGAACGGAACGGAAGGTGTTTCCTTAGGTGACAGAGGCCAGCTACAGGACTGGTTACAATGTGGAGGCTATCTAAGCAGTTATTTAGCAGTTGGGCAGCCTTAAAAGCTAAGTCGATGATCAGTGTTGACATAGCTACGAAGGGCAAGATACAAAGAGGCTCGGGCCCCAGGATGTTAGTCTCGGTAGTACTTTTTGCCAACCTATCCGCTGAGATCTTGCCTTAGGATTCTGGGTGCCCTTTCACCCAGTTAACCTATTTATATTTCCTCCAAAAGAAAATTAGCTTGTTGGGGATGGAATTTTTCAGGTCATTTGCATATTGTACCACCGAACTTATATGTATAATGACCCAATCCATTCGTAGCATCTACAAATTATATGTTTTGCAGTTTCATCCTCCTCCAAGCACAACCTGCAGTCGGCATCCTCTGCAAAGTCCGACTTGTAAGGCTCTGCGATGGTCAGCTTACAAACCCACTAAGGATTTAAACTTTCACTAATTTTTAACATCGAACCTGTTACCTTCTCAGTTAGATGCGGTATGGATGCCTTAGCATAGGTCAATCCTAGTGCTGCCGGATTTTTCACTCAATTTCTGTGCTTGGACGTATGATATATAGAACTCTACCTGGTCTACGAATCTAGTGCCAACTCGTCTTTTAGCTATAATATTAGCTGCTTTGATTACCTCATTCTTGTAACTCCATTCTTCATTGGATGTTCAGCTATTAGGTTTAGGTGCTTTGTGCGCGGTTTGACTGTTGGACGCACTTTTATAGTTTTGTGCTTGGGTTGTTCTGCGCATAATTCTATGTCAAGTAAAACGGAAGTACTTGTCCTCAAGTCGATTGATTCCTTAATCCTACAATAACATCTCCAACCCAACGGCTATCTCGATTTTGGAACCATCTGTACTAGTTATCGGAATACCTGTATGTCCCATTGAAAGAATAAAGCTTTCTTCACATATTTCTGGATAGTTTTCTACCCAAGGTAAGCTAATATGAAACGTTGAAAATTCAATATTTATTCTGGGTCAATGCTGGCTTATCTTTATGGCTTATGTATTGTTCTGTGCAACATTATAATAACGAAATTAATTATCGTAGTTGAAACAACTACTCTATCGTACTACCTGTTTTATTCCCCTTTTGCTATTATATTATAATAATGTTTCCATCAAAGTGTTTCAATTAAATTAGAATCCATATTTGTGAAGCTTTTTTTAATCCGTAATAGGCTGTTTTATCGGCATCAGCAACACAACAAAGCTTTTCGCTTTGATCAGCATTGGCTGTGAAATTACGTTACCTATGCTATGAAAAAATTTGAAACGTTTTCCTGCTACATTTAATTTCCTATACCGTATGTTAGGGTAGTATTATCATAGTTTTATGCTGTCTCCATTACAGAAGTCTATGTCACTCATTTGCATCGGTCTGTCTGTCTGTCTGTGTTTATAACTGCAAATAATCAAATCAGTGCCATATAAAAAACTATACTTGAACGCTAATTTATCCCTACGGCGCTTCGTCTCGCTTATTTGCTGGCTAATGCCCCATCCGAATAAATTTGCAACTTCCGAAAACAATTTTCAGTGGTGTTCCATCGATTAAGATCGATTAAGAAGTCCAATAGCATTTTTATTACTAGGTACAAATAGTTTGTGGTATGAGGGTGAAATTGGCATACTGGGGAAACTCCAAAGTTTTTGTTATTACCGAGAATGTATGGAATTACTGATATCGTGTCTGAGCTATTTAAAACATGAATTAATTGATGAGTTTTATATATATTTTGTTTTATTTTTTAATTTTTTAATATATACAGGGTGTCCAGTTAGTGTGTAATTCTTCGATATCTCGCAAGGTATACCTGATAGAAGAAAATGTCAAATACAAAAGTTATTTGGTGACTTAAGATGCATATTCTAAAAATATTTTGAAATATACAGGGTGTTGCGGGAAAGAAGGATAGTGATCAACTTATTTTTTTTATATGGAACTATACCTTTTTTTAAATTCTTCTAGCTTCTATCATTGATCTCTATTTAACGCTACAATATTTTTGGGATCGGTTGCGACGTTGCCAAGTTATAATTCATTTTCTATTAATTTCCGGATTTGCAAGGTCGCAAGTAATACGTCCAAATTGATATATTCCTTTAACTTTTCTTAATAATATTATACAGCGAGTTACTCGAATATTAAGTGAATATTATTTTGGATGTTTCCAGCAATTTGTATCGACAGGGTGTTTTTGGCAGAATTTCAAATTACGGCAATTTGAAGGTCATTTTACTTTGTTTTTTTAAATGTAACACACTGTATTTTTTATTTTAAATCGAAATATCTACTAATACCCTATCTCGCCTTGTAATATTTTTTTTCGCGTTTGTGACGTTGCCAAGTTATAAATTATTTTTCCGAATTTTTAAACAAGTATCCCCGATTTTAATTCATTTTAAATAGAATCCTCTACTTATTTTTATTGCAATGAATTGCGCATGTCGAATTCAGTAAGATCTCACAATTTTAAAATTTTGTTTCTATTAATTACTGAGATAAAACTGCCACAGCTGGAAAGGTGAAATTCAATACTTGGGGGTTTTTAAACATACAGAATTCAAAAACGCTAGCATCGGTGATGTCAGATTTACCAATTTTACGTCACAATTTTTGAATGGAATGCCTTATTTATGAAGTCTAACGTAAGAGTGGTAAATCTGACAACACTGATGTTAGCGTTTTTGAATTCTGAATGTTTAAAAACCCCCAAGTATTGAATTTCACCGTTCCAGCTGTTGCAGCTGCAGTTTTGGAAATATTTAAGCGTCCCGGTACTGTTTACAGAAAAAGCGGTGTTGCCGTATCTCAATAATTAACAGAAACAAAATTTTGAAATTGTGAGATCTTACTAAGTTCGACATATGCAATTCATTGCAATAAAAATAAGCAGAGGATTCTATATAAAATAAATTAAGATCGGGGATATTTGTTTAAAAATTTTGACATTTACTTCTATCAGGTATACCTTGCGAGATATCGAATAATTACACACTAACTGGACACCCTGTATATATTAGTATTAGTTAATTAGTAATTATTTAAAGAAAATAAAAACACATATATGTGACGTTCGGAGGCGTCACACGTCAAGAATGATTGTCTGTATATTCGCTCATATCTCTTTCCAGTGTCTGGCATAGGTCTTGGATTGTGCAAAGGGTTTCCAAGGATGGGCAGGATAGGAGATGCTCTCCATCGTCTGGTTCTCCTCGCGAGCGCATAAATCTTCCTCAGCGTATCCTCATCTCAAAAGGTTATCCTCAGATCTGGCCATTTGGCACCTAATCCTAATCCTAATCCTGTTGAGGCTTTTCCAGGACCTCTATTCCAGTTATGATCCGGCAAGGAGGCTTTTAGTTGGATTCCAAGTTGGTATTTGGTCCTCTGTTAGCCGTCGCTTCCACAGTACCTCTTTGGCCTACTGACTTGGGCTTGTTGACATAATGAAATTCTTCCTTGACTTAAGTCTGGATGCTGGGGGGCTATGCTCGCTAACATGTATAGGTGGTTCAGGTTGGTAGGTTTTAGACGACAGCCCGTGATTATCCTACAGGTGTCATTCATGTATGGATGTGCTGAGTCTAGTCACTTGACACCATTTCTCTCTTACGAATATTATTTAATTATACACATTTGATGATTTTATTGTATCAACATTAAGGACATCTTTATGATCCATGGGTAGACAGGTGTGCTTTAATAAACCTTTTATTTTCCGTTCGGTCGACTATCGCGACGCCCACCTTCAACAACGCCTTATTTATCGGTATGATCTAGAATTATTTCCCTTTCACTATTTTATTATACCTGCCATGGTGATTAGTCGGAGGAAATTAAGACTTCGTGGCAGATAAATCTATGGTCTTCATTCATCGCTACCGTGATCGCTACCGTGACAGATACAAGCTGCCACTGAGCAGACTTACATAACCCTAGTTTCTTCCTACCTACACCATAGGTGATGGGACTATTTTTTATTATTATGTTATTGGCTCTGATTTAAAATCAGCTGGCCAATTGTAATTGAAGTATTATAAACGCAGACATTTTCAACTCAAGATACCTTTTTTGGACCTTTTATGATGTGTGCATCATGAAAATATATTATGTCATTGATTTCCGTCGGTCTATCCATCTGTATGTCTGTCTGTCTGTTTGTTGCCATTTTTCTAACACCACAATATCAGTAACTACACCGAATTCGACAAAATTTTAAGTGTGATATGCTATGTGATCGTAGTATGTAATATTTTCAAAAATCAGTGCGGTGGTGTCGGAATAATCGGCAAAAACTGCTCCAAAGCTTCCAATTTGGGATTTTAAGGGTTTTAGAGTTTTCTGAACATCATCTGTTTTTGAGAAGAGGTTAAATTGGGGTAGACGAAGCGAGATGTATTTGCACATTTATTTTAGTATCGAAAATGTGTGCGAACTACAGAGTCAAGTCACATCACGCAATTTTTTTTGTTCCCACGCTAATAATAAGAGTCGCGAAAAAAATCAAATTTGCGATCACACATCCTTTGGATGTATGTATCTGCACCATGAAGAACCATGTCACTCAATTCCTTCGGTCTGTCTGTTTGTCTGTCTTTTATCTGTTCGGAATCCTTGAACTCTGAAATCCATTTTTTGTATTCATAAATACCCTTCTATTGCTTTAAAAAAATGTAATACAGACGTATCAGAAAATTGCGTTTGAGCTTTCATGAGCTTCACTCCTGGCTTCACCTGTATGTTTGTAACAGACACCTCTGGACTCGACAATACAATAATTCAATAAGTTTATCCTGAACTTCAAAATACACAATTTAACTTAATAGTGAAAAATACGGAAAATAATAATGAACCAAAATATTAGTATTTTTTTACTTCTGTGCCATCGGCATCGACTGCTCTGGTCATTAGTCTTGTGTAGGCTTTGTTAGTGTTTCCCGGTGCCACTCTAGGAACAGCACTGTTAATTAGAAGCCAACAGTGAAGACTCAGGTGAGGATTTTTCGCTGAGCTTTTTTATGGATATTTATTTTTGATTGCAAAAACCAGAAATAAATTTCCACCTCTAACGAGAATCGAACCTGGGACCTTCCGGTCATGAGCCCTCGACCCCAACCACTGCGCCAACCCTGCTAGTATTATGTGAAAAAAGAGTCGATATATGAAAAGCATTGCACAAAGCGCCCTATGCTTTTCTCACAATAATACTACTATTTTTTCATTCATTATTATTTTCAGTATTTTGCACTTTTAAGTGAAAGTTATAAAAGCGTGTTTTTAGTTTTTATTTTATACATATTACACCTACGATCTGTGAGTTGGAAATTACCACCTTAACTTCCGTGTATCGCTGCAAATAATGCTGGTCCACATATTTTTTTAGTAGTCTGCGCTGGTCTATAGATACAGATTTATAAAATTACCGCACAAAAACCTATACTTAAGCGCTTATCTGGTGCGACGTCTCACTTTTTTGATGGCTAATAGTGGTAGGTGGTATTGACGTTTTCTATATACAATTTTCAGTGATGATCCTTCAGTTATTGTCGTCGTATAAAGCATCGTCTGCAGTCTTATCCAAAAACAATTGATTATGTATCACAGATAGTACCCCATCTATTGAGATGAAATTAGGATGATAAGGAGGGCGGAAAATTTAGTAACTAAAAAATGTTTATCAATGAATGTTTGAGAAGTAATGCGTGAAGCCATTTAACGCTATTTTTCTATACAGATTTATTATATGATAAAATATAATATAACTGCTTATAAATTAACCGACTTCAATAACTAATCATAGTATAAATAGAAATATTGCTATTAACGAGACTTCGATGAATCATTTTCATTTTTCTTGTTTTTCACTTGAATTTTACCAATTTAACTGCACCAAAACTTTTCTTTCTCAACTACATTGTAACTCGTACAGTTCATCACCTAAAAATGACTGCAGCTGGAATTTGAAGAATTAGTTTTTTGTGAGCTCTGAAAGCAATCAGTCCCTAACATGCCAGAAGAAGATCCTATTATCATGAAACATAATCATCCGAATTTGTGTTGGTCATTCTGTTGAAACCACAGTAGAAAGATTCTTTACTTACCGATGCAGTGTATCATCTTAGCGATTAGACGGTTGACTTTTAGGTACAATAATGAAGGTATGGAAGGAAGTTTTGAACCTTAGGTTTTTTCATATGAAACACCCTGCATTTTATTAAAAGACTTCCGTTGTAGTCTTTCTCAAAGTATAAGATTTCTGAAAACAAATCATTTTGAAGAAATACATTTATTATTAGATCAAGTTATCTCTGGTTGAGGGCTCCTTAATTGATCTATACGTTTCTCAAAGTATAAAAACCGTCTAACCTAAACTGATGCATTTCCTGCTTAGTCATACGTCAAAGTCACAGCCCTCTAAGTTTTATAATCGCTGTTATATTCAATTTTTTTCTGATATCTACTCATACCAAAAATGGTGTTTTGCACGTAAAAGGTTAGCTTCAAGTCCTGTATGTCATACATAAACCTACACTAGAATTGACCAAGGAATCTGAATATGCAATAATATACAGTGTGTTATATTTAAAAAACACAACTTTAGTATGGCACACTTTTAGTAGACACCCTATAAAAGTAATTAATTTTAAAATGCAGTTCAACTTGACATACATGCACCCATATTAATTTTTCTGAAAGGAGGTATCGTTTGGAGTCCAAGGTGTTGAGCTTGACTCACCCTATATAGGCAGGTTCATTTACCTTTGGCTTCTATATAAGATTATTATCTTTATGTAGTATACAGGCTTGACAACATTTTACACCGTGTCTTTCAGTATGTTCCTCAAGTTTAAGATCTTTTGGGGGAAAGTCAAAAACTTTAAAAGGAATATTCTGGAAAACTGCGCCTTTTAAATCAATCTCAAATGATTTTTATCGTATTCGGAATTTTTTATCTCGTCATATAATCTACTACTTTTGAAATTTCGATGTGGAAAGCATTGCAATGAATTATTTTTTTATCCTAGCTATATTGTGTGCCTCTATTATACGTGAGGTCATTATGATCATATTAATACAGATTAAGAAAAAAAACTTTTTTAATGTCAGAAAAACATATTGCTAAACATGCGTGGAAAAAAGCAGGTAATTTGTTTTTTGTGTAGCTGTCAGCACAAAGAGGTTTTCGCCAGCAGATCACTTGGGCGATCTTAAGACCATTAAGCTTATCGATTTCTAATTTTTCATATTACGTCGCCGATGGCCATGCTTTATCTATCTCTCCACGACCATCTAGATTGGTCGACGAGTTCACTAAAAATCCGGACTTGAGGATCCACAATGGCGTAGACGTATTTTTTTATACCCAAGAAGTCACGAAGCGAAAGCAAAGCAAGAAACTTTTAGACTCCGGAAAGACGTGGTAGACTGTTCCAGAGTTTGGATAATATAGGCATCAAAGCGCAGTCACAACGACCAGTTCTCGATATATGAAGGTTGAATAAAAAGAAGAAGAAAGAAGAAATTGGTGATTCAAAAGACCATACTTCATCAGCTAAGGTTACGTGTGGGTCTGCTATCTGGCCATACCCCATCAGACGTCACTTGTACGTAATGGGGTCTAACGTGGGTCCCTGGCATACATTCTATGTCGCTGTGAAGCCCTTGGGTATCAAAGGCAGACTATACTAGATTCACGGGTCCTTGAACCTGAAGACATAAGATGGGCTGGACTTGGGAACTAGAGGCGCCGAAACTCGTTTGGATTGTGGCTAAATATCCCCAAATACTTTCTAAAGCGCGGTCGTCAGGTTCAATCGATTTAAGCGATGATTTTTGGCATAAGACGTTCTTTTGGACGACCTGAACGTTCAGGGTCACTTGTAGTAATGTGACCGTAACGAAACTCACTGTTTAACCATTGAAATTAACGCAACAAAGACCATCTTGATTTCAGTAATGGTTCTGCGCAAAAAGAAATGATTAATCTGTTCAAGAAACTCAATTTTTACTTCCCACACCGATAGGCGCGGGGAATATTGTGATTGCGAAAATTTTCGATTTTGAGACAATACGCTTTTTGAGCGTTTTATGATACGAACGAAAAACGAAACGACGAAATCCACGACTTGAAATTTCTGACGTTTACATACGAGTATTGCTTTAGATCGTTCTGTATTGTGTAACCTTGAATTGATTTTAATGAAATGTTGACACAGTATTACTACCTTGTCGAGGATGGGAAAGGCGTGTATACGATTTTTAAAAATCGTGTCAGCGGAGGCATAGCAATAATAAAAAATCAAAAAATATAAAAACAGCTCAAACTTCGTTTTCAGGCGTTTTAGGGGTTCCGATTATTTTCTACTTTTTTTGGGTGGGGGGGCGAAATTGGGGAGGTTGGGAGGCAGGGGGCTGTAAAACTAAAAAAAGTTGTCGTATTGGTAATAGGATCTCCTTTGACATGCGAAAGAAGGACCTAGTGGCATAATACACTTTTTTAGGTCCATCGGAACATTGCCTTGCCTATTTCAGAAACCAAGGGACTTATAATTGTCTGATGTATACTCATACATACGAGTATTGCTTTAGATCGTTCTGTATTGCGTAACGTGTGGAATTCATTTTAATGAAATTTCGACACAGTATTATTACCATGATGAGAATGGAAACTGCGTATGGTTTTTAAAAATCATGTCAGTGGTGGCGCAGCAATAATAAAAAAACTAAAAATATAAAAATAGTACAAACTTCATTTTTAAGCGATTCGGGTCGTTGTGTTTCATCCAGTTGAAGCTTGCAGAATAAAAACTGTGTCGTCCTAGTTCCTACAGAGATGCAAGAAACTATTTACGAGGGTATCTCAGGTATCTGTGTTGGATGTTTTTCTCTTAGGACCGGGCGGGTAATGATTTGGTTGCAAGGGGGTCTCATGCAATGGGAAAATAAAATGATAGCACCGTTATGTGTGGGAGGTACTGAGTCAATCACCTTGACTGTATTTTTTTAATATACGAGGTTATCTGCTCAATAACTGCCAAATATAAACTAGTTGCCGCAGCTTGTTCAAAATTTCACACTACTCTACCGATAGATAGCAATTAACAAAAGCAGCGTTATCATTAGAAATTTACTATGCCGGAAGTTTAAAAGGTCGCACTCTAATATTAGCCCAGCTGAGTGGAAGGCGGGTACCTTTGATACGCCCATGTTGTAACTCGTGTCAGCCAGCAGGCTACGGATGTCGTGTTGACCTAGAAAGTGGTGCTGCAAAGTCCTTCTCCTCTACCTTATTACATTTGTTCCGAAACGTCGTAAGCGAACGAGAGAGGCGCAGCAGCGCCCGCAAAGCCTAGATGGACGGCAGAGATAGAAAAGGCCAATGGAGCGTTCAGCATCGCATTCATTCAGGAACAGTTAGGTGCGGGATTATATCGTATCGCGCCCACGGCATACTTTGATCCGCGTGCCGCATGCTTTTCCGCATCAGGTGGATTTCTCGGGGGCCGATTTGCGAAATAGCAGCAGAGTCACGGCCAGAAGCCTAAGCTCAGCGCTCGCTATTTGAAATCATCATCTTGCGATTTGTAACAACTCTAGGGTCGTTTGTAGCATCCTATCTTCCACAGCCTAGGGTCTCTCCAGTAGCCACCAGACAGGTTTATCAGCCACATAGCTCCCTCGACATCTTGTCTCCAACTTTTATTAGGTCTTCCTCTCCTTTCCTTTGACGGGGTGTCCATGGGAGAACTTTTTAAGCCATCTGTTGTCGGCCATTCGACATAGGTACGTGTCCATATCACCTCAATCTTTTCGCATCTACTGTGTCAATGATGCTGGTGGCGATGTTGAGCCTCTCCCTTATGTCTCTATTCCTTACTCTGTCCTGGATTCACAGTCTCTAGCAACTCCTCCGGAATCCCATTTCCATCGCTAGAAGTTTTTTCTTCACTGCCCCTGTTGTTTCCCCAAACTTTAGGTGCATAGGTGGCGATGCTCTCTACTGTTGGTGTACTCCACAATAGGCCATTTAGCTGTTTAGTGACGTACTTTCCTTGTCCGATGTAATTCCTTATTTCAACTATACTTGTGCTTTGCTTGGTAGTCGTCACACCGACGTATTTCTACGGGTTTACATCTCTAATTACCCGCTGTGCTATACTCAAATTTCTCCAGTGGCTATATAGTATACCATTGTATGACAATATTAAGAAGAAGTACCATGGGGGAATATTTTCCTTCTTTAGTTAATTAAACATATAGCAGCAGAAACACATTCTATGAAACAACATCTACAGGGTGTCCAGTTAGTGGGTAATTCTTCGATATCTCGCAAAGTATACCTGATAGAAGAAAATGTCAAATACAAAAGTTATTTGGTTACTTAAGACGCATATTCTAAAAATATTTTGAAATATACAGGGCGTTGCGGGAAAGTAGGACCAACTTGATTTTTTTATATGAAACTATAACTTTTTTTTTAATTATTTTAATTTCCATCATTGATCTCTATTTAACCCTAATATATTTTTGGGATAGGTTGCGACGTTGCCAAGTTATAATTTATTTTCTATTAATTTCCGGATTTGCAAGGTCGCAAGTAATACGTTCAAATTGATATATTCCTTTAACTTTTCTCAATAATATTATACAGCGGCTTACTTGAATATTAAGTGGATATTATTTTGGATGTTACCAGCAATTTGTATCTACAGGATCTTTTTGGCAGAATTTTAAATTACAGCAACTTGAAGGTCATTTTACTTTGTTTTTTAAATGTAACACCCTGTATTTTTTATTTTAAATCGAAATATCTACTAATACCCTATCTCGCCTTGTAATATTTTTTTCGCGTTTGCGACATTGCCAAGTTATAAATTATTTTTCCAAATTTTTAAACAAATATCTCCGATTTTAATTTATTTTAAATAGAATCCTCTACTTATTTTTATTGCGATGAATTGTGCATGTCGAATTTCGTAAGATCTCAGAATTTCAAAATTTTGTTTCTATTAATTACTGATATTCGGCAACACCGCTTTTTCAGTAAACGGTACCAGAACGCTTAAATATTTCCAAAACCGCTAACATCAGTGTTGTCAGATTTACCACTTTTACGTTAGACTTCATAAATAGGGCATTTCATTCAAAATTATAACGTAAAATTGGTAAATCTGACAACACTGCTGTTAGCGTTTTTGAATCCTGGAAATATTCAAGCGTTCCGGTACCGTTTACTGAAAAAGCGGTGTTGGCGTATCTCGCTAATTATTAGAAACAAAATTTTGAAATTGTGAGATCTTACTAAGTTCGACATGTGCAATTCATTGCAATAAAAATAAGTAGAGGATTCTATTTAAAATACATTAAAATCGGGGATATTTGTTTAAAAATTTAGAAAAATAATTTATTACTTGGCAACACCGCAAACGCGAAAAAAAATTACAAGGCGAGATAGGGTATTAGTAGATATTTCGATTGAAAATAAAACATACAGGGTGTTACATTTAAAAAAACAAAGTAAAATGACTTTCAAATTGCCGTAATTTAAAATTCTGCTAGAAGCACCCTCTAGATAGAAATTGCTGGTAGCATCCAAAATAATATCCACTTAATATTCAAGCAACCCGCTGTATAATATTATTATTGAGAAAAGTTAAAGGAATGTATCAATTTGGACGTATTACTTGCGACCTTGCAAATCCGGAAATCAATAGAAAATAAATTATAACTTGGCAACGTCGCAACCTATCCCAAAAATATTTTAGGGTTAAATAGAGATCAATGATGTAAAGTAAAATAATTTAAGAAAAAGTTATAGTTCCATTAAAAAGATCAAGTTGATCACTATTCTACTTTCCCGCAACACCCTGTATATTTTAAAATGTTTTTAGAATATGCGCCTTAAGTAACCAAATAACTTTTGTATTCGACATTTTCTTCTATCAGGTATACCTTGTGAGATATCGAAGAATTACACACTAACTGGACACCCTGTATAGACATGTCATGTACTTATCAGCATTACTGTAGGAATAGTCAGATAAAATTGCACACAGCTCAGTTAAAACATAGATATTCTTATAGTAAAGAACTAACACAACTGTTGGCAGACATCTAATCTCAATCTCAAGGCATTAGTAGAGCTTTAATGGGCATTAAGTGGAAGAAATGTTCATTTGCGCATTGGTGTACAAAGTTTAGGTCGAGGAATCACCACCTGGAAAGGTAGGATTGAGTGCGCAGCTTAGACGTGACCAGCCTCTAAGTCCGTAGCGATAATTATAATAATTGTAACTTACCTGCAGTCTTTTGTGCATCTTGGTTGGTCTGTTGTGAGACTGCACAGCCGCTGACGCCGCGAACGCCCCGGCGGCCTTACGTGACATACACTGCCCCATGGGACTGCCACTTTCCACAACTTGCACCTGAAAACATAACAATTTGAATGGTTTTCGATATGGCTTTCATTAAAAAAAAATGATTAGTATGATAAGAATAGCTTCTCCAGCAACACATGGCATTTTTAATAAAGAAAATATACATTCTTGAACTTGAACACCTTCCGTCAAGCTTTTGGGGATCAACATCAAATAAGATATCCTGGCACAACCATGTGGTCAGTATTGCTAAAACGGCATGCCAGAAGCTTGGAGTTTTATTCCGCTGTAGGAAGCTGTATACACCAGAGCAACTACGGCTACTCTACAAGGCACAGATCCGACCATCGCTGGAGTATTGCTCCCGTGTCTGCTCCGAAGCACTCTCTTAAGCTTCTAGACACTATCCAGATGACAGCAATTAGACTAATCGATACGCCTAACCTCACAAAGGACCTTCACAGCCTGGAACGCCGAAGAAGGGTGGCTGGCCTGTCCCTGTTTTACAGATTCTATCACGGAAGATGTTCTAGTGAGCTCTCCCAGCTGTCCGAACGACAAACATTAGAGAGGCTCTGCGAGCTCATCCTTACTAGGTCCAGGTCCCTACTCCCCGAACCAGTCTCCTCCAGCATTTCTTCATTTGGAGAACCTCGACGTTGTGGAATGAGCTGCTGGAAAATTTGCTTCCCGATGACTACACTTTGCAGCGTTTCAAATCTAACGTGTACCAACACATATCCTCTCTCACAGCGCTTTTAAAGCGCCATAGGCATTCAGCCTTTGCGGGAGGTTGACCATAAAAAAACATTATTGAACTGGACAGTCTAACCACGGGCCCAACTTATTTTTTCTCAAACTCGACGCGTATTTGGCTAACTGGGTAACAACCATCAGGTAAAAGTTTAGACAAAAATGTTAACTCACAGTTATCGCCTTATATGTATAGGCATTGATTAAAGTATTTAATACTTTAATCAATGCCTATAAGTATTTAATACTTTAATCAATGGTATAGGTAAATAGTGTAGGTGATGAATCATAACTATATGTCACCTGGAACGAAAGGTGCTTGCTTACTCCGCAAGAGGGAGATAATTCCAATCATTTGGTTCACAGAAGAATCGGAAAAATGAAGGGTACCGGCTGGATTCGAAGCAGCGTCTCCGGCATTCTAGGCCGACGCGATAGCATCGACTCCGCCGACACTCGCCACTCTCCCGTATCTCTCTGCGAACCATGTATTTCAGTTATCCAGAGAGATATATTTGAACGACAGCTCCCTTTCTTACTGAAGTACAACTCCTCAGTCGGCCAACTGGGTTGCATCACGGGGAGCCGTGGTGTAGTTGGTAACGCGTCGGCCTAGAAAGCCGGAGACGCTGGTTCGAATCCAGCCGGTACCCTTCATTTTTTCGATTTTTATGTGAACCAAATGATTGGTATATGTCACCTGTTAGTGACTATTAACTCTAAATACAATGTAGTTATATGAACTATGATAAAGCAAATTTAGTTCGTAGTGTATTAAGCTTTAATCGGACGCATAACAAAGCTTTTGAGATAGCAGAGAAGGCAAACAAAGTGGAAGCCCAGGGTGAAAACCGTACTGCGAAAGACATGCTATCTGCATTAGCTTTATAAAAGATTACGGGGTTTGCGCCAAGGGGTGACGCTGTTAGCAATGTCCTCTAAGTAACCCATCTTTTTTTGTGCTCTGCTATGATGAAACTTTAGAGAAAAGACAATGGTTATAAAAAACTGAGCAATAACAAACAGGAATCTGGCATACCAACGTGCCTGATGATGCCTACACATTAGTCGAAACATCGTATGAAGAAATATAACAAGTTTTTGTTTTAATTCCGACCTTATCTTAAAAAAATAACTACCTAAATTCGTCATATCAGGTCAAAAGCGTTCCACAAATTAGGATATAACGTTCATCATACTTTTGTTACCAAATTTACGCTGGATAAGCTTGCAAAAACTGGTTGAATTGATCACGTGAATTGAAATGTTCCAGGAACATTTGAGCTAAAAAAATATAACTGCTTATACAATCACCAACTATTAGCTGCTTAAGAAGTAACAACTTCTTACAACCGATTACAAAACACCTGTACAACATAAAGTCGGTTGTTAAATAGCTAGCAGTACTGCTAATTGAGACACATCTGTGTTAAAAATCAAGCAAGCAGCAATGTTTGTTGCTTCCTACCGGCTATAAACAATTAATTACTAGTAGCAGCAGCATTCCTAAAACCATCGATACGCATTAATGTTGGAATTTTTCAATGGGTTACTTCGCCTAAACGGGATTGCAGAAACCGTTCAACTAACATCAGAATCCAATCTGCTTACATAAATTTGAACAACGATTGAACGATTGTTTCCTTGAGTGCTTTGGAGGTCTATAACTGTCTCATTGGGTGTGTTTCAAGGAAAGATCTCCCATCAGCATCCATCAAGATGCTTGGCAACACCCAGGCACGTAGCGCGGGGGGGGGGGGCAAAAGTTATAAAATATCTTAGTGATATATGTGTATACAATTACTAGGCTACGAGTTTAGAAGAAACCGTCTCAATAAATTCTAGACGTGTAAAAACAAAGCATGGCTTTTTGTCGATTCAAAAACGATTATATCTGTTGCAAATGTGGCGAGAGACCACTTGGTTGTGTAAAAGAGATGAATTGGTTGTGTAAAGATGCCCCCTAGAAGACGACAGCCCCAGTTTACGCAGTTAATCTCCTTTGAACGGGGTCGGATTGTAGGCCAATGCGAACGTGGTGCTTCTTTCAGAGCAATTACGGTAACCATGGGGCGTAGCGTTACTACAGTTTTTTTTTACTGAGCAGACCGCGCAGGCAGAGCCTAAATACCAGAGTACCGCGGCTGCTGTGAAAGGGTTATGTGAGGGTAAGTTTGTTAACGCGAGATTTGAATGGGCCAATAGTTGTAGCAGCATGGCGCGCATGGATTGCAGAAGGGCGAATGCAGCGAGTTAGAGGTTCTGGAGCACGTAGAAGAACTACAGGCCGACAAGATCGTCTTCTACGGCTACTGGCCCTTCGAGACAGAATGCGATCCACTCGAGCTGTTGCTGACGCTGACGCACGGTGTATCACAGATTGAGTGAAATGGGCTTAGGATCATATCGTCCGCATCTAGTGCTTCCACTCACTGCACTTATTGTCGCCGACGGTTAGATTGATGCCAAGAATACCGACAATGCATGCTGAGTGGCATCAGACGGCCTTCTCCGACGAGTCCAGGTTTCATCTGGGGGCACATGACGGACGCCAACGCGTAAGACGACAACGGGGTGAAGGACGTGATCTGAAGTTTGCTGTTGAACGGCATGTACACTGTCCTATTGGTTTGATGATTCGGGGTGCCACTGCATTCAACAGCAAGTCACCTTTACTTGTATTTGTGGCACAATGACTGGGCAACATTATGAGAATGAGGTGTTAGATCCAATTGACGTTCCATATGTCCGAGGCCTCGAGAGTGTTTCTTCCAGCAAGATAATGCACGTCCTCATATTGCAAGGGTACCGATGAGATTCCTACAGGAAGCTGAGATCAGGGTACTCCCCTGGCCTTCAAAATCACCCGAATTATCGCCAATTAAAAAAGTGGGAAAGAATTTATTTGAGTAAATTCAAATGGCGCTCTCACTGTGGAACCGGAAGCGATATTGACAAAACCGGATTTTTCCCGGACTAGCTTTTTCATACTGCATCCGAATCTGCATTTAGTTTTTCTCTGGCACCTGTAGGTTTGCCTATCTTTTGTACACGGACAGACGGACGGACGGACGGGCGGACAGAGGCTCTGCATAAGCTCTTTTCAGTGAGAGCTAAAAGTATGGGATTGGATGGGTCGATACATAGGCGATTTACCCAATCCTCCGACCACGCTGGACGAACTGGAACTTGCAGTGAGGGTAGCTTGGGAGGCTGTACCTCTACAGTTTATCAACAACCAGATTACGAGCATGCCGCGTAGGCTAGAAGAGTGCATTCGTCAACATGGAGGGCCCACCCATTATTGATCTGTTGTATTTTTTTTTAAACTAATTATGGCAAATGAGTTCGCTTACTATATTATTTAGTTCTACCGTATTTCATCAACCACAACCCTTTTTTCCTCAGAGTTCGGATTTCACTTGCGAGTAGTATACACTATACGTATCGCAATTTTGAGCTGGACACCAAAGACCTTTGAAAAATGGTCTACGCCTGGATATTGGGAAATTTTAGATGACAATAATGTTTTTTGATTATTATTGTTTATTGTTCATTACAATACATTTAGAATTTAGAATAACATTCCATACAAAATAATGACATGTAATAATGTGTAAGTCAATATCATATATGTAGGTCAAGTGGGTATTGAACTAATACAGCTATCATATTAGGCTTGGGAGTCTGTTTCGGAATAGCAATAGTTTGAGCTCAATCCCACATATCATGTACAGAATATTAATATTAAGTATACAACTCAAATTAAAATACTAAAACAACTAAAATTAATTTGATCTAGTCTTACTTTAAAGTTTTTTAAGCTTTGCCATTTATTTAATATTAATAATACCTACAACAGACAGTCATAGTCATCCAAAATTCATCATTTAATTCATTCCAACAGTCGGAGACTAGTCAATGACGCATTCACACAGAGAAACTCTGCAGAAATAATCAGTCAGAAATTACTCTGCTGCAAAGAACCCACTGTTTCTGGTAAACCCTGTAAGTTCTAGTTATATTTTATGAAACTAGTATCCCCTTTCCTTTTTGTGTAAGAGGCTTTGTGTGCATTCGACATAACCGGAAAAAATGTGCAATGCGATATCTGAGCGAAATACATATTACAAAATTCTCAGGACAATGACCTGTATGTAGACATGGGCGGTACACGACAGATCCTTGTCTTATCTAATTATGAAATTGCATACATACGTATACGCCTGACGTTATTAGGCCAGTCATATAAATTATCTATGCACGTAAATATGTTGCCAGAAAGTGTTATTTCATTGTAATCCATGTGACGTCCAAATTTTCAGTAATATGACGTCAAGTGAAGACTATATGTACTGGGTTGCCCAGATAACGTTTAATAACCCATTTTTTTGTCAATTATCAATACTAATAAATGCCACAGAGGTGGCCAAAACTTAAGGGTTACATCGATCGACTGAACATATCAAGGATGCCTTCATTTGAGACGGTGTTGTGTCAAGTCAATTTAAAATTGTAGATATGTTATTTGTGATTGTTTGAGATCAAATCCAATCCACCGAATACCTCGATTTCATTCCACGATTTACCACTTAATGGAGGACATCTTTGATGACTGTAGATGAATTGATGGTCCAAGTATGTTTTACTGTATTTAAATACCTTAAAGTTAAAACAAGTCTTCCCCCCCCCCCAAAAAAAAAGGTTCGCGATAAGTTCTGCTCAGGCTTGGACCAATTATTTCAAGCAAGGCTTTAAGTCCATTACTTGATATTTGTAGGTATATAATTAATTTTTTTAATGGTCCTCCTCCCGCAAATGCTGAAAGCCTATAGCGCTGTACAAGCGCTGCGAGAGGATACGCGTCTGTGTGATTTAGAACGCTGCAGGTTGTAGCCTTCGAGAACCAAATTCCCCGGCAGCTCAATCCACAGCGTTGAAATTCTCCGAAAGAAGGAATGCCGGAGGAGACAGGTTCAGGGAGTAGGGACCTCGACTTGGTAAGGATGAGCTCGCAGAACCTCTCTAGGCTACCTTGTTCTATAGAATCTATAAAACAGGGATAGGTCAGCCACCCTGCTTCCATGTTCCAGGCTGTGGAGGTCCTTTGTGAGGTTAGGCGTATCAGTTAGTCTAATTGCTCTTCTGGATAGTGTCCAGAAGCTTTAGAGAGTGCTTCGGAGCACAACCCCACATATGGGAGCAATACTCCAACGATGGTCGGACCTCTGCCTTTGTAGAGCAGCAGTAGCTTCCTACCGCTGAACAAAACTCCAAGCCTTTGGAATGCTGTTTCATCAACACTGACAGGACATGTTTATTTCTACGTTTTCACGGCCTTTCGAAACGTTTTCAAAACGTTTCGAATTTTGAAATATATCGTGGAAACTTCAACTGGAAGCGTTTTCAAAACGATTTCTGTTCCAGGTCGATTCGCTAATTTTGGTGATCGTATCAAGATCCAAATGTCGTGGACACACCAGCTGTCACTTTCAAAAAATTTTGACACGCAGTATGTTGCTGTCGTTGGAGTCGTAGTATCATGGTTGCTGTCTAATATCACTATTGTCAGTTTGTTGAAGTTTATTCAAAATTCGATACTCAAGATTTAAAAGGGGTGATACACGTACGAACTTTAAGTACGCGGTTTTTAAGTTCGCGAACTTACTCGGCTAGACGCCGTGACACACGTGAAGCTAAAATCGCTCATTTTGATAATTTTCCTAAATAAACAAAACTTTTAACAAACGCTAAAAACAACAAGCGTTGCGCATCGATGGCCTGCCAAAATAAAGTGGAGGCTCGCTGTTCGCAGTACGAGCCGAGACTAGCTACGAGCAATATTTTAAAGCAGTACTTGCTCGTACGTGTATCACCCCTTTTAGATAAACAACAAAACAGGTTATAAAACTAGGAAATGACATTTTTCAAGAGTGTCAGTTAAAAACGATTTGAATTCAATCCAAAATCGCAAATGTTTTGAAAACAGTTTTGAAAGTCCGTGAAAACGTAGTAATTGTTGATGTTGATCTTCAAAAACTTGACGAAAGGTGACTCGGCTATTGGGTGACCCTCCATTTCCACAGTCGTGAGCCAATCTGAGACTTCTTTGTCAGTGCTGTTGCCGGAGTTTTCTGTACGTTAAATATTTTTTTGTGTCAGTTAGCTTCCTTTCCTGCAACAGATTATGCATGCTACGCTCCTTGCTTCTTCCTGTTTTTAAAAATGCGGGAAATCGTGTGCATGTGATTTAAGCTTTTATCCAGAGGTGCACAGTTGGCAAACCCAAGCGTACCTTTAGAGCAGCAGCCTGTTAAATTGCTTATCATCGTGGAAAATCTCAAAACTCAGTCATTTCTCATAAACATAACGTCGAGTATGAATATAATAAAGCAGTTGAAAGTAATAACGAAAACAGATTGCCAACAATAAACTTTATCTTTGCAATCTCACTTTGCGTTCGAAATACGTTGGTCTGATGAATGAGGAAGATACCTTTCATAGATGTTTGGCAATAACTCATATTTTATTCATGCTTTGTCTAGTCGCAACGCATTGTCTTTGCATTTTCACGGAGCGCTGGTTTTGCAAACGTTTAGAAAATTATTGAGCGGGTATATACGGAGATATGCACTTACAAACCATTGACGTCTTAACCAATATACGCGCGGTTTAATTGTCAAAATTTTAAGGTAATGCCGCAGACTTGCAATTTTATGACAAAGCTTTGATTACAAAATGGATAATAGAATTAGCTTGATATTAATGAATATCTAATATTGGGTAGAGGGATCCTGGAGGGTCCTCCAGTTACTACAATCACTACAGCTGATTTCATATATTCCACAACTATCAAGATTATCCACCTTGTCGTTCAGGTTGCCTCATAAATTTTGGACCAGATTCAAAAAATTGGAGTCTGTTTTAAATCATGGTTATAAATCTAAATAATCAAAAAACCAAAGTAGGTAATCACGAGTCTCTATTAAGTTGCAGATTTTACTGTCCACACCGATAGATGAGGGGAGTTTGTGATAGTCAGAAAACGATTTTAAATATTCAGGGTAATTTGAAGATCTGAGGATCTAAATATTTTTGAACTCCTTCTCCTGAGGCTGAAACTTAAAAACAACGACCTGATTTGAAATTGGCACTATAAACTATACATCATACGAGTTTTCGTCTTGATAGGAAGTCAGATAACGATTTTACATGTTTAGGGTGAAGTTGAAGATCTGAAGGTCTGAAAAATTTTGATGTTGGTTATCTGAGGCTAAAACTCAAACAACGGCCAGATTTGAAATTGGCACCCCTCGAACTATACACGATACCAGTTTTCATCCTGACAGAAAGCCAAATTACAATTTTAGATATTCAGGGTGAACTTGAATATCAGAGGGACCGAAAATGTTCTAACTTTTTTTACCTGAGGCTGAAACTCAATTGGCACCCTCAAACTATATACGCTACTAGTTTCCGTCCTGATAGGAAAGCAGAGAACGATTTTAGATTTTTAGGGTGAACTTGAAGATCTGAGGGTCTGGAAATGTTTGGCCTTCTTTACCTGAGGCAAAGCTCGAAACAACAGCCGGATTTGAAATTGGCACCCTCAAACTATATACCCTACAAGTTTATGTACTGATAGGAAACCAGAGAACGATTTTAGATTTTGAGGGTGAACTTGAAGATCTGAGGGTCTGAAAATTTTGGATTTCCTTTACCTGCGGCTGAAACTCAAAAAGAACGGCCGGATTTTCAATTGACACCCCCAAGCTATACACCATACAAGTTTTCATCCCAATAGGAAGTCAGATAATGATTTTAGGCATTTAGAGTGAATTTGAAGATCTGAGGGTCTGCAAATTTTTGATCTTTACTTGAAGCTAAAACTCGAAACAGCAGCCGGATTTGAAATTGGCACCCTCAAACTATACTCCATACGACTTTTCGTTCTGACAGGAAGTCAGATAAAGATTTTAGATATTTAGGGTTAACTTGAAGATCTGAGGGTCTAAAAATGTTTGATTTTCGTTACCTGAGGCTGAAACTTAAAACAACGGCCAGATTTGAAACTGGCACCCTCAAACTATACAGCCTACGAGTTCCGTGTTGATAAGAAGTCAGATAACGATTTTAGATATTTAGGGTGAACTTGAATATTGAAGGTCTGAAAATTTTTGATGTTGGTTACCTGAGGCTAAAACTCAAAACAACGGCCAGATCTGAACTTGACACCCTCCAACTATACACCATACGAGTTTTCGTTCTGAAAGGAAGTCAGATAACGATTTTACATATTTAGGGTTAACTTGAAGATCTGAGGATCTGAACATTTTTTATGTTCGTTACCTGAGGCTAAAACTCAAAACAACGGACGGATTTGAAATTGGCACCCTCAAACTATACGCCATACGAGTATTCGTTCTGATAGGAAGTCAGATTACGCATTTAGATATTTGGAGTAGATTTGAAGATCTGAGGGTCTGAAAATTTTTGGTCTTCTTTGCTTGAGGCTAAAACCCGAAACAACAGCCGGATTTGAAATTGGCACCCTCAAACTATACACCATACTAGTTTTCGTCCCGACTGGAAGCCAGATAAGGATTTTAGGTATTTAGGGTGAACTTCGAGATCTGAGGGTCTGAAAATTTTTTATCTTCTTTACCTGAGGCTGAAACAAAACAAAGGCCGGATTTGAAATTCGCACCCTCAAACATGAAACTAGACCCCACACGAGTTTTCGTTCTGATTGGAAGTCAGATAACTCAAAACAAGGGCCGGATTTGAAATTGGCACCCCCAAACTACAAACCATACATACGAGTTTTCGTTCTGTTCGGAAGTCAGATAATGTGTGGGAAGTACTGAGGCAAGACATTTCACGCCATCTTTTTTAATCAAATCTTGTCATAACCTGGAACGTACTGAGTTTAACTACTTTACGCTTTTTTAAATGTTGTGAACCCATCAAGATATTATCTCAAGATTAACGACTGAGATCGCATTCACACCATATCTTTATAATGTAAAGGTCTAACAACTGAATCCACCCAAATGTGGAATTCTCACACCACGTGAGAGAATCAAAATGGAAAAGAACATTCTCATACTTCGGTTGCCATTGTCTTTATTTCAACGATACATCCAAATGAAGCTTGTGTTTGTTCCGCCTACGAATTTAATTGAGGAAACATTATGTACGGGAAAAACAATACCGATACCGCATACTTTCATTTTTTATAAATTATCATAAATTTGTAAGGCATGTAATGCTCCGTGATCATTTTCGACTCATTTGCATAAATAATTAGCCAGATGCGGATGAAACGCCGTTGTGATACTCTTCTCTTTTCCATTAAGTATACGAATTTCTTCTCGTTAACGTCGTTGAGCAAAATATGCGTTCACGTGTAGACTAACTACCAATTTGAATTTCGCTTTCATCGTATTTATCCCGTTCACTCTGGCGAATACTGAGAGACTGAGGCCATCGTTTGGGGAGATCACCCCTACTCTATCTCGAGTTTAAATTCCTACTCCGCCATGAATAAATACATGTTCTAATACAGAGTGATCTGCAGTGGCGTAACTTCAAATTCGGGCCCCCCCCGCAAAAAAATTTCCATGGATTCTCTTTTCACAATATATTATCTATATATACAGGGTGAGTCCTAAGTTGATCATTTTTTTAAAATGTGTATAGAAGTCATTAAAATAAACAACTTTTTCAAATAACTTTTTTTCGAAAACTGAAATAAATAAGCAAGATACAGAATCAAAAATAGTTAGTCTGGACTTGTGTATCAAGACGAACCTAGTCATTTTGTGTTCAGTTGTTTGCTCGAATTTTTGTCTTATCGATCAGGGATTTTAAATTAACAACGATAAACAAAAAAGTAACTACTGCGCTATCAGACAGGTACAATGCCTAATCGATTTGACAAAAATTCGATCAAAAAATTAAACATAAACCGACTAGGTATACGTCTTGATACGCAAGCTCAGATTTACATTTTTTATTTTGTATCTCGTTTATTTTTGAGTTGAAAAAACTAGCAACTTAGGACTCGCCCTGCATATATTAAAGAGAAAATCTTGGGATTGTGGCCAAAATTTTGAAAAGAAACACGATTTACTGCATAAAGGAGACTTCAACGTTGATATTTGCTCGAAAAATGCAATTCTCAAACAAAAAACGTCAAAAAATATTTTGGCTAATTTAACTCTTGTGTCTTCCACAACACAGGTCAATGCATAAGAGTGAAATACAAACTAAACAATGATCTTTACATGTTCAAATCGCCAGAAAAATTACAATATGCATGGTTTGAAAACACACATTTTTCGATTTAAATTTTTTTTAGGTCGTTGTTTATTTTGTATTTTACATGTATGTGTTGGTTGTTGTGTGACCCTTGTTGTGGAAGACACCGAGTTAAATTAGCCAAAAAAATTTGACGTACTGTGTTGCCGCATTTTTCCATTTATTGCAGATACTACGCCGCTTTTTAGGGTGTTAGTTTAAAATGCATAACTGTCACACTTTTTCAATGACAGGAGGTATGTATCATGGGGTTCATAGGTTGAAGTATATTTGTAAAAAATACTAACATACCAGGAAAGCGGCCTTTTAATTTAGTACTTTTTTGTTGCACAAAGAAGGCGCTTGAGGACCTTGGGCCTCCAAGGCTATGGGGCTTTCAAAACCACCGGGCCCCCACGCAGCTTCGGGCCCTGCGGGCCCTTAGTTACTCCACTGGTGATATGCAGAAAGTAATTTTCGAAAGGAAAAAATGTTGAATTTTCGAAAGTTGTTTGGGTGCAATTAATATCTAAGAGACAGACAACAGACAGACCGACGACAGATGACGAATAATGATATCGAAAAATGTCGTCAAGTGTCCTGACTCACTGCTTCCCATACATTATCGATGCTAACAAAAAATTTGGAGTCCTTCTATCGCTATACCACCCCACCAAAAACGTAGACAATGATCTTTTAAACCTTTGAAACATCTAAAAACTAAAATTTTGAATTCGTGAAGTAAAAAGATAAAAATTACGTTCAATTTGATTCCCTGAGTGAAGAAAAAGAGGGCGTACTGACCAGGCACGTATCCAGGATTTGGTTTGGGGGGTCCAGATTATGGGTGTCCCTTTCGGGGGATCCAGATTAGATAGCCACCTTAAATTTGCTCTCGTCGAGGGGGGCGGGGTGCAAAAATTTGTGGATTCCATTTTTTAGACGGCATTATATAACGTTTCGGGGGGGGGGGGGGTCCGGACCCCCTGGACCGCCCTGGTACTGACAATACTTCGCACGTAAATTACACAAGGACAGGATGCTTTTTGAAACACTATATTTATATGTGTAGGACTGTAGAGCCTAACAGACCATTTCCGAATTTTAACCTCAATTTTGTCGGAATTGGATAAAAAGTTCGAAAAAAAATCGGTCGAATAACCACGGAAATATTGTTGAAATAAAGACGGAGAAGATAACAAGGGAGTAAACATAATTGAACAATTTCCAAAATTCCGTTATCAGAAATCGAAAAAATAATCTAAGAATTTTGTATTTTTTGTCTATGGATGCATAGTTCTTATGTTACTGGGTATTAATTTCCTATTATTAGGTGGTCCCCATAATATACGCCTTTTACGAGATTTACTAGGGATTTAAAAAAAATAATAGAGGAGTGGGGAATGATGGCTCAGGTGAGAGAATGATTTTGACCAGCCTGATTAGCTTCTGATAATGAAAGAATGAGTACTTATCGACCCAAATATTTTATTTATTTCTTCAACATGGATATCTGACTTAATTGTGCTACTTTATTGCGTTTGGTTACACTACTATGATGAGTAAAAGCCCAGATGAAAATGTCAGAGCCGGAACGGCTTCTAAACTCCAACATTTCGTCGGAGAAGACGAACCTGACGAACTGGCAAATTTTTTGTGTCCCGCGGATAGCAGCGATGTCATTTGACTGTTTTCTATCTGTATTCTTTGTTAGTGCTTGATATCCCTTATAAAATGTCTCTTTCTTATTTTATCAGTCTTTTGTTAGCTATTTTCGTATATAGTAAGGCTATACGCCTTCCTAGCTGCCTCCTCCCAGCAACTACCAGATCTCTGACCGAATTATTATTTTGAACTGTTCCACAAAAGGTGCTGGACTAGCTTTCATCTAAAAGATTTGCAAGATTTTTACGTAATTTTACTTTTTTTTCTCTCCATCTTTTTGGCTATTTTTCTTCTAGTTTATTCTCTTTAGTCTTCTTTCTCTTGAACTCATAACAGATATAGGTTTTACTGGGCTTTTCTCTTCTTTTCTTTGATATTTAAGCCTTTTCAGGATTGGATTACATTTTTTCCCTTCACTTCCTGTCGTATTGCCTTTTCTTTAATTCAGGTTCCTCGGCGCTTATCTTCATTTTTCTTGCCATTATTTGTCCCTCGAACAAAATGTCAGTGGTAAATTCAAATAATAGCCAAAGCAATTGGTTCAGAAGGGTAAGCTAACTAAATTTAAAATCATTCCTTCATGAACTGTCATTCCCTCACATCAAATAGAAATGAGGGCATGAATATGAGGGAATGACGAAATACAGAAAATCAAGAATGGCGCGTGACATAACTTCGCTTTAAGAGAGACTTATTGTGCACGATCAATACTCCAGAAAAGCTATTCTACTGAGTAATGAATAATTGTTAAAATAACTTACCTTTTGTCTATGTAGGACGTAAGGGAATGACGGTCACAAACACTGTCACAAATGTAAGCTTGAACAATTATTTGACAAACGCTGTTGGCACAGAAAATCTGAAACTCCTAGGATACATTCGGCACACAGGTACATGCCACCTATAGTATTCTTCATCAGTTATAAATGCGTTCAAAATTCATCTGTCAAAAAGGTGTGAGAGAATAATTTATTCCTCCGGGACAGGCCTCATCATCTTTTTTCCAAGTCTGTTTTTTACTTTTTTTATCCAAAATGAAAATTTTTAATAAACTCATTATACCGGGTGTCCCAGAATTTCCTTGACACGTGATATTTCCGTAACGAAATACAATTCAAGCAAGAACTGAGTGGTGCTTTTGAAGGTACTATAGGGTATATCATACCATGCATTCAAAATATTTTTTTGTACGTCAACCCCTAAAACTCACCCCCAACTTTTTTTTCTCAAATAGCACCCCATAGGTTTTCCTATATAAATGATATCCCCATTTTAAGTAAGAAAAAAATGATTCATAAGCAAGGAATGATAGATCATTCACTACCCTTGAAAAACCCACTTACTTTTCTTGTCTATCCGTTTTTGTTACAAAAATATCAGGCGTCAAATTATCATTTCATTTGTCTTATGCTTATGATTTTACGGAAAAAATAAGTTTGCATATAAAATTACAGGTACCACAAGATTTTAAACCCCTGGGATTCCAGGGGTTTCCATTCACCCCTAGCTTGTTCTTTCAAATTTCAATCCACAATTTTGCCTGCAAAAATGAATTCTTTACTTGAGTTTAATTATCGTAGTGCCTTACTTTTTATGCCCCTACTGCAATTTATCGTTAATTTTGGCGCCCGTGTGCGGGGCACACCCTGCGGCTCGATGTAGCCATAAAACTTTTTCACGTTTTTGCAATTAGGTTTGTTGTCACATTTTTTATTAGTTGATTCATGATAAAAAAAATATTTTCCACACATGTGTTTTAATTAATTTATGCTTACGATTTCGTGGATTAAAC
Source organism: Callosobruchus maculatus (assembly GCA_951848785.1). Classification (NCBI taxonomy): domain Eukaryota; kingdom Metazoa; phylum Arthropoda; class Insecta; order Coleoptera; family Chrysomelidae; genus Callosobruchus; species Callosobruchus maculatus. The sequence goes on from CATOUR010000071.1 coordinate 12,267,903, forward strand.
GAAAAAAAAATGACGTAAATAGCAGTAGGGGCATAAAAATTAAGGCACTACGATAATTAAATTCAAGTAAAGAATTTATTTTTCCAGGCAAAATTGTGGATTGAAATTTGAAAGAACATGTTAGGGGTGGATTTCAGGGGTTTAAGTAAGAAAAAAATGATTCATAAGCAAGGAATGATAGGTCATTCACTACCCTTGAAAAACCCACTTACTTTTATTTTTTATCCGTTTTTGTTACAAAAATATCAGGCGTCAAACAAATTATCATTTCATTTGTCTTATGCTTATGATTTTGCGGAAAAAATGAGTTTGCATGTAAAATTAAAGGTACCACAAGATTTTAAATAAAATGGGGATATCATTTATGTAGGAAAACCTATGGGGTGCTATTATAAAAGAAAAGTTGGGGGTGAGTTTTAGGGGTTGACGTACAAAAAAAATGTTTTGAACGCATGGTATGATAGACCCTATAGCACCTTCAAAAGTACCACTCAGTTCTTGCTTGAACCGTTTTTCGTTACGAAAATATCACGTGTCAAGGAAATTCTAGGATACCCGGTATATTGAATAAATTAGTCAAATCTGCATTATTTTATTCGATTTTTGTATTGGCTACGAGCTAGGAATGCAACTTAATCTGAGGCTTGGGACATAGTGAGAGAATGACTTTGGGGTTATCGCAGAGATCATATTTTTTATTCACATGCATGGTTTGGAAATTATAACTAGTACTTTTAGAAAGAGTAATATAGATTGCACAGAAGCAATATTTGGCATTGTCACTGTAAAATTTCTGCTGAAACTGAAAGGACACGAATTTCTGGTTTTCCTGAGAACTACCCAATTATGGAAGAATCTCAATGAGGATAATCACCCCTTTTAGTCCTTGTAGACGCCTCTGATAAAAGCATGTTAAAATACTTAGTGACCTGCAGAAAGTAATTTTCGAAAGGAAAAAGTATTACCGAGCTGACCGATGTCGCATCGGCGCGACGTTTATAAATCGTTGAAGAGTAGTTGTGAGAAAAGTGAAAGGCAAAAACCGATGCAAATATTTAATTATGGCCCGCAAATAAAGAAAAACATCGGAGCCGGTCCAAGATATGCTCCGGTCAGTCGAATGAAAGTTACACCGGCACCGATTTTAATGCAATTCGACCATTTTTAGCGCTGCTTCATAATAAAGTCGTGAATTCAATTACTGGATTTATAGACAAAAAGTTGCGTCTATTAGCCAGACAGCATAGTTCCCACGAAGCAATTTCCGTTTTGAGGTAGGATTGCGTCTTATCAATCTGAATGGAGTTACTAGGCCACCCCACAGAGATGTGATATAAATATGAAACACTGAATAATTTATTTGATCGTGTTTGAGCTACACTTGAATTAATAGGTTAGTTTTATATATTTTTTTTATTTTATATTTTAGCTTTTTTTATTTTTTTATATATAAAGTGTCTGGTCATCGGTGTCGGAGCCTTTAGGGGGAAAGAATACGAGACAAATCACCCCTCAAAAGTAGTGTTTCGCCTACCATAATAAAATGGCAGCCACTTTGTTTTTTGTTTAATTGATGCACGAGTGTTGTACTAATTTAGGCGTAGCTTCCTAAGTAGAGGTCCTACAAACACAAAATATGTCTCATTCGATATCAAAACATGTAGACCATAAACCAATGGTAAACATTTTCCGAATTTCTTCTCATATCAGGGCAAACAAAATTGTAAAAAGAAAATAATTATTTATTTTTTTGTATTTTTTTACAATTTCAGTTTTTCCAAAAAATCTAAGCTGTTAACCTACATTTTTTTGCATACTAAGCCAATAATATCCAAAGTTTCCCACCACGTGGCTAACGGCAATATGGCGGCAATCTGTCAGTCTTAGATCATGAAATATAGTCAACACTAAAACATGTTCTATCTACTCCTATTACATTATGCAGCTACTATACTACTTTTGAACAGGTAATACTACCTATAAGCAAAGGGCGTGAATTCATAGCTATTGCTATTGTTTTTATTGGTTGAGCAGAGATGAGGTCACGGGTTTAAGGCTATTTTACTTTATGATCAAAAAATGTAAAATTATTAATTAAATCCTAGTGTGCTATGATGTTTAAAAAAATATGGTATAGGCTCGTTGCAAGACTACACTAAAATAGAAACTACAGCAGAATATTATTTTGTCGGATTTTACAACTTTCTTATTGCGTTTCTCAATAAACGGAGAAAATTTTTGTAAAAAATTCTCTCAATCCGCCAGCTGCCTGTCGTGTACAGTATCTTGCCCCCTCAGAGAGCTTTAAAGCAATCCTATTGAGATTTTAATCGGGGGTTACTACTAATAGAAAAGCGAAAAACTTATCCGGTATCAAAGGTGCAATAAAAAAATAATATTCTTTGTCCACTCTATAACTTGGAAAAAACTGACGTTATATCAAAAAACGCCGATCGTTGGCTCTCAGGCTATTAAACAAGATGTATCGAAGGATTGATAGGTATACTGAATATAGAGGAAACTACTTTAACAAATGAATTAGAGCTATAATGCAATTTTTTGCACAGCGCTGTTAAACATTTTTTAATCTCATTGCTTTTAAGGAACAGGTACAGTTGTCATAGGTTTGAATTTGTTCTGTGCTTGTGTACCTCACACATTTTGTGCTTGTGTCTGTTGTGTACTGATTATATAAAAAGTTTTAGTGAACAAAACTGCACTGCACCTGTAAGCAACAAAATCCGGAACAGGTAGTAAGATAATGCTCGACTACACGCCGTAGCAATAGCGCAAAAAGGTTTGGACGCCACGGGTATCACATTACGTCATTGCAGTGGCCTGCAAGAAGCCCCGATGTAAACCCTATAGAATATTTGTGGGATGAATTACGGAGAAGGGTACGTTCTCGAGAAAGGCATCTGGAAATCATCGCAATGTCAGATGCATTGCAATTAGTATGCCACGTAGATTATAATAAACACCTATTAAAATTTCTAGTTTGCATTTCATACATTATTTTCTTCTTTAAATTGATGTCGAGGCAATGAACTGGAAAACTAAAATAAAAAAAATTGCTAGCATGCAGGGTTTCGAAAAAAAAACTGCAATTAGCATAATTTTGAGATACATTCATGACTATAATACAAAAAGCTCTTCAAACGTTAGTCTAAGTACTTTCTGTACCACTAACACTACCATCACTTTTATTTATTTTTTTTATTTTATTATTTATTAATTTTTATGTGTTTAAGGAATCATGTTACAAACACTGAACAGGTAATTACATGTAAGAGTAGGATATTAAATGCAAAAACCTAGAAATCCACAACAATATTATCAACGTTCTATTTTTTATTGAAAAAAATCTAAATCGGTATTCTTTAGTGTGAATCTATTGCATGTCTTAACTGAAAATTAAAGCTTTTTAACATAAATCTATAAGATACTATATATGGGTATATACCATTACTTCTAAACACAAGAATCTGACAAATATTTTCTGTACCTTCTCGATTAATTCCTTATGTTAATTTGCCTGAGAAGACCAAATGATAGATGCATGATTCAAAATAGCGCGCACAAAGCATTGTATACAGCAAAATGATTCTATCAATCTTGATAAAATGCTTTTAATGATTTTCGTCATATAAAGGTTGTTTACAAGATGTTTGGAAATAAACTTCAAGATCTTCAACATCATCTACCTACATGCTTTATTGTCTTTCTATGTATAGTGTAATTATATTGTACTGGATTTGATCTACGGGTATAGGACATCACATAACCTTTATCAATACTTAAAGACATGGTGTTTTGAAACATCTACCCTACAATGCAATTTAAATCGGCCTGCAACAGATTACAGTAGATTTCCGAAGAAATAGTTCCGAGAATAGTTCTAAACATCTTGAAATCATCTGCATAGAGTTATGGGTATGACGCATAAGACTTTGTAAACTATTTAAATTTTTAAAAGTAAAATCACTGTCAAAAAAGATATAAAAAATTAACTTTAGATAAAAAATCGTGTCACTTTTTTGAACTGAGTGTTCATTATCAAGCGCATTCTAATTATAGTCCCATTATCTCTACCACCACCAACATTATAATATTATCATACCACCCACACATGGTGTCCCAACACTCCCAACTAACGGAAATTTATACCTAATTCGTTAATTCCAAATTATGTTGGGACACCCTGTATACCACCACCATTAACATCGTGATGTAGATACTTACAACAGAATCGATGACACGATTGGAGTGTTCTGTACCAACAAGGATGGCAGCACTGTCAGAGGAGAACGAAAATAATTATGAGTTAACAGCAGTAGCATTAATTTAAATATATTATCATGATTTGTCGCTAATATCAAAGCAACATTGACACACCTTATACAGTTACGTAGTCATACGAGCATCAGGTGAACATTTGTGGTATATTGTAGCTTTGAATGATATTTTATGTGTCGATAGACGAAGGAAGTATTGTAAATCGCGAAAAATAACAAGATAACGTTTTCTGGAAGTCCAACACACATTTCCATTCTATGTTTCCATTTGGCAACATGACCTCCAAGTGCTCTATCCTCATATTAGCTTCATATATCACATAATAATTGATTACTCATTGCCTGACTGATGACTGATTCTCACTTATTACTAAGTAAGACTAGTTTTTACACCCCTAGAATAATTATTAGTCATCAACATTATACATTCTTCTGTAACTTGTTTCACACGCATCTCTCAACTAAATCTCCTGTAAATGTTATATGAAATTTGTACAGTCTTATATGGGACAGATCTTGGATCTGTACCTCGGGATAAAAGAGTCACAAAACAAACATTTTATAGGAGATGGTCTAGAGGTTCCAAACCTCATGTTAGAGCATTTCTCTCAATTTGACTTAAACAATGTGGAACACTCATCCTACTATTTGAAGCAGGACCTAATTAGGACTTAAAATACATATACCATAGATCTGTTGGGAAGTTCACTCTGAACTTCTTTTTTTTCCTAAAACTGAATTTTGGACTTTGGATTCTTTTATTACGTAACGTTAATCAATGACTTAACATACTGATGAAAGGGACTCGATATGTGCATGTATAAATACCCTCAAGCATATATATATATGGACATATACCTTGGTAATAGCCCAGAGCAGCGCGGACCTACAAAGAATAATGGACAAGATCGTAAATAACAGTGACGAAGCAGGTCTTTCACTCAACATCAGCGTAGGGATGTGGCGACCCCATCGCCCAGAGGTGATGGTACACCTCGCACCAACGATGGTGCATCGTGTACTATTATCTCTGCAATCAGCCAAAGGGGGGAGAAGTGGAGTCACTTCGCTTCGCCCACGGTGCAATCAGTCCCACATCGGAATATTTCCGGGAAACTAGCAATAGGTTCCCGAAAATAGGCGGCGCCAAATGGCCCCACGGCTCATGTTCCGTCGCTGCGCTGGGCCGATGTTCCCGGTTTCTCATAAGTGATAAATTGAATAAATTTGAAGTTAAAAATGCTCAATGGCTCTTCCAGGATCAAAAGATTCCGGAGGTGAAATACCTGGCCGTTCAGATCTCCGGGTGCCAGGTGGTCCGGGGGGAACATTAAGCGAAGTTGGTTTAAAAAATTTTGCTGCCACTCCTCATCAGGCTAACAACAGAAGCCGTCCTTCGCAGCAACTTCGCACTGACGACAGGCCCGGAGGCCAGAGAAACGTATTCAGAGCCGATTTTACAAATATACGAGGTCTTGCCTCCAACATAAACTCTGTCCATCAACATCTTCAGGCAGAGAAGCCACACATTCTGGCTCTTACGGAAACTCAAGTCGGCTTTTCAACAATGGATAATTGCTTTAGATATCCCGGACATGACTTATACACCCGATTTACACGTAGGTTTGGCGTATGCGTGTACGTTAAATCTGGGCACTCTTGTCATCGAGTGGAAGAGCTCGAACTGGAAGGATTTGACATCATATGGCTTAAAATATCCTTCCAAAATCATTCCAAATTCATATGCTGCATCTATAGGCCACCAAGTAGTAACAACTGCAAAGAGCTCTTCGAGAAGCTTTCAGCCACTGTGGACGCGCTGTAGTCAGGTCATCCTAATTCAGAGATAGTCTTTCTGGGCGACTTCAACGTTCACAACTCATACTGGCTCAAACACTCAAACAAAACGGACGACGAGGGACGTGAAGCTGAAGCCTTTGCTATTAGCTGCGGCATGGAGCAGATAGTTAAAGAACCAACAAGAATCCCCAGCCGCCACGGAGATTTTGCCAGTCTGCTGGACCTATCCCTGTTCTACAGATTCTATCACGGAAGATGTTCGAGTGAGCTCTCCCAGGTAATAACAGCAAAGGCCGTCCGAACGAGGAACACTAGAGAAGCTCTGCGAGCTCACTCTTACCAGGTCGAGGTCCCTACTCCACGAACCAGTCTCCTCTAGCATTCCTTCTTTTGGAGAACTTCGACGCTGTGGAACGAGCTGCCGGGGAATTTGTTTCCCGCCGGCTACAACCTGCAGCGTTCCAAATCTAACGTGCACCAACAGTTATCCTCTCGCAGCGCTTCTGCAGCGATATAGGCTTTTAGCCTTTGCGGGAGGCTGACCATAAAAAAAGACAAAATTCATGACAAAATCCATGATAATCAGCAAAACAAATGTTCAGGGATGATTGTATGTTCTCAATGAGGCAGTGGAGAGAGTAAGAGAATACAAATACCTGGGTGGGTACCATTTTGAACGAGACTGGAAGACACTCGAGAAATAAGATCTAGAATAGGTCAAGCTAGAGCTACATTCACAAATATGTGGAGAGTATTCTGTTCTAGAGATCTGAATATTACACTTAATATAAGATTGGCCAGATGTTACGTTTTCTCGATCCTTCTCTATGGGACGGAGTCGTGGACAACGAACAAAGTTGATATGAAAAGACTTGAGGCTTTCGAGATGTGGGTGTATAGACGCATACTCACAGTTGCTTGGACGGAAAAGGTCACAAATGTTGAAATCTTAAGGCATATGAATAAAGAAGCAGAAATAGTCGAAACTGTCAAAATGGGGAAGCTTTCTTACCTGGGTCACGTTGTGCTTGAAGAAAGATACTTACAACTGATAATACAAGGGAAAATGCAAGGAAAAAGAAGTGCGGGGAGAAGACGCACTTCGTGGCTGAAAAACTTGCGAGAGTGGTATCACTGTACATCGATAGAATTATTACGAGCAGCCGCATCAAAAGCAAGAATCGCCATGAAGATAGCCAACCTTCTTAGAGGAGACGGCACTTAAGAAGATATGGACTTAGTGTAGGTACTTTTGTTCTCGAATTTTTTTGGTGGAGGCTGGACTTGATACATAATCGGAGCCTCTGCGGTGTAATACGATTTTCAACTTAAAGTAATCAGGACTTGATACTGTCTGAAAAACCTTATCTCTGTTGTTAGCATAGATAGGACTTCATGTTCATACAGTATTGCATTCAACAGCGAACTTGATATACGTGACACTTTTTGAGATGGAACCAGATTTTGTTATTTTTGGACTCGATACTCTTTATGCTAGGTACAGATATGGGACAGATGTGATATATTTTGTAGCAAGAAAGAAACCCTACTAAAGGCATACAGTGATGATCTTGCCCGCACTTGATAGCCAGGCGTATTGAATATTCTATCTGCACGACTGTGATTTTAATTTTAATTTCAGATTAAACAATCATGGAAATATGTTTGTTGTGTTAAAGAATTCATTTAGCTAAGTCAATAATGTGTTTTTCAGTCTGTCTTTGCTGACTGTTGTCAACTGGTTGCCTGTGGAATTTTTATCATATTTTATTCCATTACTTTAGATTATTTGAAATTTCCTGTTATTGGGTGTATACCTGTTAGAAATAAATCATCATTACCATGATTATTTCTGTAAGTCTATCCATCTGTCTATGTCTACAGCTTCGCAGACGAAGTACATTAATATCGTGCATGGAATGAGGCAAGCCACTATCATCCCAGGAGACGGTATGTCGGCGACAGCAGCATGCCTCAGAGATCAACGCAGATATCAAAACAATTGTCAAGTGGGGATTAGTAAATAAAGTACAGTTCAACGTACAGAAAACTCAGGCAACAACACTTACAAAGAAGTCTCACGTTGGCTTACCAACAGTGGAAATGGAGGGTCACCCCATAGACGAGTCACCCTCCGTCAAGGTTTTGGGGATCAACATCAGTGGCGTACATAAGGGGTGGGCCCGGAGGGCTCAGCCTCCCCCCCCCCCAAAACTAGCCACGCATTCAGTTTTGAAGTCTGGGAAGAGCAGGCTGAAGAATAGAAATTTACATTTCTAATATAGATAGCTTATGTGCTTTATATATATTATTATTTTCATTAATATTGGAACAATGTTATTTTATATTTAGGTTAGGATTATAATACGCCAATATTATAACGTGTATGAAATGAACTTTAATTTTTCCTATGCCCTCCCCCCCCCCCCCCCGAAATCGATTTCTATATACGCCACTGATCAACATCAACAACAAATGTCCTGGCACGACGCACGACTACGTCGTCAGTATTGCTAAAACGGCATCCCTGAAGCCAGAGCTGTCATTACTTCAAGTAAAGTACTTGAAAAATGTATTTCAATTACTTTCTGGTATTTGAAGTACTGTACTTCAAATACATTTTTTTTGTGATATTTGTACTTGATTCCCCAAATACTCTCTAAGAAGTATTTGTATTTGGTATTTGTAGCACAAAAAATATATTTCAAATACCTGGCATTTTTATTTGAAGTACTAAAGAAGTAAAGTACTTGAAAAATTTATTTCAATTACTTTCTGGTATTTGAAGTACTGTATTTCAAATTAATTTTATTTCCCAAATGCTATAAGAAGTATTTGTATTTGGTACTTCCACACTCTCTGCACTGCGCAAAATGCCGGTGTGCCGTGCGGCGGCGCACATCTTAGCCGCCAGAATGCAGAAGGCAGTCATCCATGGGTCCCTTCGTCTGCTTACTTGCTCCCGCACAATTAAAAACCCGGATTAAAACTGCTGAAGTCCAATTGCTTTTAAGACTTCACAAAGATAAACCAATGCACAGAATCTTCTACAAACATCTAGATGAGCATGGTTTATCTGAGCAGTTGACCTTCTCCTTCCTAAGGTCTAATGGGTTAAAGTCGGAGACTGAGAGCTCTATAATGGCTTGCCAAGACGGTATCTTCAACACCTTAGTATACCGTAGCCGGATTATGGGTATGGATGTGCCCGATATCCGCTGTAGAGCCTGCCTGCAGGCGCCAGAGACCCTTTACGCACCTCCTGTCGGCGTGTAAGGTGTACGCTGGCACAGCCTACGTCTATCGGCACAACGCGGCTCTACGAGTGCTGTACTACCATTTAAGGCACTCATACGGTATAGATGAGACACCGGTGCTGCCGTATGCTCCAGGGGACATTGAGTCCGTTGTGGAGAACGAGAGGTGTCGAATTTACTGGAACTACTCATTCTCCACGCTCGAGCCTATACATGCAAATAAGCCCGACATAGTCCTCCTCGACTACCAACAAAAGACGATGTTCGTTATCGAGTTCTCGGCGCCTGCCGAGGGGAACATCGTCTCTAAGGAGGAGGTAAAGCGGACCAAGTATCAGGAGCTCCTCGGACAACTTCGCAGGCTCTGGCCGGACTACACTGTGAGTCTGCTAGTAATGGTCATTGGATCCCTAGGTGGTATGAGGGATACGCTGCTCTCTGCACTGCGCAAAATGCCGGTGTGCCGTGCGGCGGCGCACATCTTAGCCGCCAGAATGCAGAAGGCAGTAATCCATGGGTCTCTTCGTCTGCTTAGGACGCACGATTCGCGGACCCAGTGATTGCTCACCTCACGGTGTGAGGAGTAGTCGCTGGGAAATGGAACAGCAGCCCGGTGTGTCGGAGCCCGGGTTGCACCTTTTTTGTTTTTGTTTTGTTTATATATATATAATATTCTTATAGTATAAGTAGTTTTGTGATTCAATCACGTTCCATGTCTTTGTAGTGTCATTCAAACAAAAATCAGTTTCTATTTTTATTCAAATGTATACCGTTTTTCCATTCATAAGGTACTTTTTATTACTCAACAATAATTATGAAATACTTGAAATATCCATCGCCGTATTTGAAATACTATATCAAGTAATTCAAGTATTAGTATGGTATTTGAATTACTTTTTTAAGTACTTGAAATATTAGTATCGTATTTGAATTACTTTATTTGAAAAATCAAGTACCAAATTAAAGTATTTGATACTTGAAGTACTTTCAAAAATAAAATTACTTGGTATTTGTACTTTGACGCATGCGACTCTGGTAATTGGTAATTGGTATTTGAAATACTATTTACTAGTACTTGTGACAGCTCTGCCTGAAGCTTGGAGTTTTGTTCCGCTGCGCTGTAAGCTGTACACACCAGAACAACTACTGCTGCTCTACAAGGCACAGACCCGACCATCGCTGGAGTATTGCTCCTGTGTGTGGGGATGCGCTCCGAAGCACTCTCTAAAGCTTCTGGACACTATCCAGAAGCGAGCAATAAGACTAATCGATACGCCTAACCTCACAAAGGACCTCCACAGCCTGGAACATCGAAGAAGGGTGGCTGACCTGTCCCTGTTTTACAGATTCTATCACAGAAGATGTTCGAGTGAGCTCTCCCAGGTAATAACAGCAAAGGCCGTCCGAACGAGGAACACCAGAGAGGCTCTGCGAGCTCATCCTTACCAGGTCGAGGTCCCTACTCCTCGAACCAGTCTCCTCCAGCATTCCTTCTTTTGGAGAACTTCGACGCTGTGGAACGAGCTGCCGGTTAATTTGTTTCCCGCCGGCTACAACCTGCAGCGTTTCAAATCTAACGTGCACCGACACTTATCGTCTCGCAGCGCTTCTACAGCGCCATAGGCTTTTAGTCTTTGCGGGAGGCTGACCATATAAAAAAAAATGTATGTATATGATCTTCATCCTTGACCTCTCTGTAACACGAAAAGTAGTTTTTATAACTACAAGCAAAACCTGGACACCCTGGGAGCAAAGGTGCGGTCGCTCCGCTCAGTTCTTGGGATGAGATGCAGCAGTCCCACCGTGTGGGTAAATCTAATAGGCTCTAATAGCTCAGAGGAGCATGCTCCGTTTGAGTACCGGCGAAAAAGTGACACGTCACTAACCGAATGCCGAGGGCAAAACTGCTAGAGGTGGACCCGGTCATCTATTAGTCGGATTGCGCTTCTCTGAACTGACAGAGTAATAGGGGTAGCAGCTCTTCAGATATGTGAGCATGTAGTACAGACGAAAATCCCCTAAAGAATTTAGAATACTAAGAACAGATCTGTTAGTGCTCAATGCTCAAACTTCATTCACTAGCCGTCACAGATCACAAATGATTTTTCCAAAATTTTCAGAGGGGAATACTTCTAGTGCAAGGACATAAAAGCTTTATGATTTTAGAAAATGGGCACTGTCTGTGAATTGATTCTTTAAATATGTATAGATAACAAAAATGTTTCAACAGAATTCGGAACAATTCCAGGCGATACATTATTATGTTAACTGGAATTCCAATAATGCCTAGCATTGAGTAGTAAACCAGATTACCATATCAAAATTGTTCAAATTCCGGGGAAGCAGGAATTCAGTTAATTAAACAGTTTGTGGCATTTGTATCGAACTTTATAGAGCTTTCTATAAAAGAGAATATTCGAATATTTTCAATGTTGTTGGTACGTTTTATGGCCGGTTTTATCATGAAAAACTGCGTCACTTTTATTTGCGTCGCTATGCCTCACTGTCTCTTGACTATCAAAAGCAAATATTGGTCCCTCTAGAACTCAGAAAGTATTGAAGTAATGAATGACATTTCAAATTTCGCAGAAAATCACTACATGTACATGACCAAAAAATGTTTAGTGTTTTCGAACGGAATTCATTTGATAATGATATTTTTATGGCAGTGCTAGTGCAGCAAGATGCAAGATGACACCTTTGCTGCGTTTCAAAATCGATACAGTGGCGATGCAGAAATCATAGAAAAAGAAAAATATGAAAGAAATGACAGAATCATTCACAGTGGTGCTGATTTTCTCTAAAGATGGGACTTAAAAATATGGTAAGAGGGGAAATACTTTAGAGGTATAAGAGGTTGCGCAAAAAAGGTATTTTGACTTAATTAATGAAATCATGGAACACATTCAGCATGTCCGATGTAGTGACTTACCTACTTACCCATATTCGAGCCCATATTCAACAAACCATCAACTTTGTTTTTTCCTGAAGATGGGTATCTTGGACATAATAATAATATGCAAACACTGTTGGTAGCAACGAATTCGAATAGGCTAGAAGAAGCAAAGCCCATGCGCTAACAGGCATGTGAGTGTATCCATGACCCTGGTGTTATTATTTACCACTTGTTTACAAAGACGATGTTATTGTTTACAGAAATTGACAGAAATCCGCTGGATTTAAAGAGCTTTTATTATACAGACATAGACGTACATTAAATTATTTTTGAGGGAGTGATGGTCAGCGTGTGACGAAAGAGCAGCTCGGCGGGCAGTAGCCCGGGCTGCACATTTTTCTTCTTTGTTCTATGTAATAATAGTAACAAGATACGTTGAAGAGATAAGCATGTAACGGTGTGGCTATAAGATAATGACGATTACGTTGAGGATATAGAAAAGAGAAACTATTACAGAGTGATAGGAAAAAATGAAAGATGCCAGATCTTAAATACTCGTGGCATAGGATTTACGACCAATCGCAGCCAGTCCAAATTTATTGGACTATTTATGTACCATACGGGTCCACTAATTGTTTGAATGTTTGAAAGGGAACTACAACACGACTAAGTACTTACATTGGGGTGCATTAAATGAAAACTTACACTGAACTTTTTCAATATATTTCAATATACATATTTCTATTACCAGATAATGTTAAAAATAAACTTAAATACAACAGACCTACAAAAAATGCAACTTGAAGAACCCATCTACTTAGTGATTATGATTTGGTAGTTGAAAGAATTTGGCCCTGAAAATATATAAAAGGGAGGTTTTATCACCTTTGTCAGGCTTCTCACCTTCGGAGTGTATGATTCTCACATTGGAGCAACAGGCAGTGCAGTAATAAATTTGCTGTATTACCTATTATTGCCTTAGAAACAGAGACACATTAACTATAATATATGGGAACGGGTACTTATGAGCATTATGTATCGCAATGTTCCCAGTTCGAGACTATCATTACAGATCGAAACATTTTGAAGAAGGGAACCTGCAACAGGTAACCGTCTGGTACACAAATGAACAATAAAGTTTGAAGACAAGAAACGTATAAAATAAATTTATTTAAATTCTACTATTTTTATAAATTTAGCATATTTAGCATAAATTATTTACGGCGCAAAACAATTTTTTTTTCAATAATTCATTTTACGTAAAACTGGAAAAACAAATTTAAAGTGACATTAACTTCGAAACGTTTCTTATTTAATCAAATATCAAATCTCAGTTTTATGAATCGCGGTTAGCGAAAAAAACTGCATGTTCATGAGAATTAGCTGGAATAGAAACGTAAACGAAATGGAAATACATGAATATAATATTCTCTCGCTCCATGAGCTACACCCCTTTTGAGACGTCACTGGCATTTCTTACGCACGCATCACCCAAAACAAACAATAGAACTCAGCGAGTCCGCTACCTGTCGTCTGGTAAATAAAGGGTGAAAAAAGGAAAGGGTCATGGTGGGATTTCCGTTGATGCGACGTTGTCACGTTTTTTCAGAAATATTGGCTTGACCTAATTTAGCGGAAACCGAAATGGGGGTGAGATTGGTTTGTGTGTGGACGCCACTCCCGGGCCGCTGAAAAACTACTATGGTATTTTTAAGTTTCAGTAACTAACCTCACGGGTTCAATTGTTGAGGTTAAAATGGTTTAACTGGGGTTTAGTCAATTGTTAATCGGCTCGTCTCAGTCCATGCTCTAACAGGCATCTGTATATTGGCAAGGCCCAGTTATTATTATTCACTGTGTTCACAAACACGATGCTATTTTTTACAGAAATCCGCGGGAATTAAATTTGTGGAATTGTTAAAAATGATCTTTTAATACTTTATGCACCGTTAAAACCCAAACTTTACTCTAAACTATAACAATGAACCCGAAACGATCAACCTAAAAAAGCAAAAAACTAAATACAAACAGACTAGGTAGGTACGTCTTGATACACATTACACAATCAAGACTTACTTTTTTCGATTTTGTAGCTCGCTTATTTTTCAGTTTTCGGGAAAGAGTTATTTGAAAAAGTTGTTTATTTTAACGACTTCTATGTACAGTTGACAAAGAAGTATCACCCTGTATAATAACAATAAATTGATCAGTATCTTCCTTTGGAGCAAAAGTCTATTTTGTGATTTTCCTCACACGCTTTTTTCAACTTTACTATTACTGCAATGACTGCAAAATATATATTGTCAGTTGTCAACGAAAATACAATAGGTTTACACGGAGACGATCTGGCAACGTGGCCAAGTTATCCTTTGCTATTTTTTGCCTCCGATCCTCTACCTCCCTAATTGCCTGCTACGAGCATCAAGCTGCTTGATAAACACAACGATAAACACAATATTTATAATATGCTTGACATAGTGGGTCCAAACAAAACCCTTGTTTACTGCTTCTACCTATTCGAATTCGTTGGTTGGTAGTGAAGTGCTCAGAAGTTTTTATGCGAGTCGAAAATGCATTGTCACACTGTATGACTCAATTTTGTATACAAAATCAAATACTTGTCACAAGATATCATAGATTTACGAAAAATGGGTATAAAATTTTAACAATAATAATTGACATAAGCATGCTTGTTTGGTATTTGGGAAATTGCATCCCTTAAGCCACCTTATCTAGGCCCTCAGCAAGACTAGCCTGACTAGCTCAGGCTGGGCTGGACCTTCTTCAGTCATTGCGCTGCTTTTGGGCACTAACATTATTTATTTTTAATTGGAATGGGTTCATGAAAATATTTTACCAAATTAAATAGCTACAAAATACAATAAGATGACAGATTTTCTCGTTTCGTGAAGGCTCAAATATCAATTTATCCATGATAACATAAAAACAAAATCCTAACCTAAAACCAAATCGATATGGTCAAAGCTCACCTATTTTCTCACTGAAACTCCCCCGTTTTTCCGGAAAAACTGATAAAACCATATTCACAGGATCCGTTCGACAAGCCGTAAAGGCAATATTCACAGTTTTCGTTCATCACGTCGTCCGTTCACTGACATTTTAACACCTGTCCGCGTTCCAATGCACTTGATCGCGAAGTCGTGCACCGATATTTACCGTTCGGCTGACAGCTTGACGATAAAATGACGCTTAACCATCGCGCAATGCGCCCCGCGAGGCCGCAAGATCCGCGGTCCGCGGATGACGGTGTTGTCGGGTCTTGCAATTATTCCTGAGATTACGCGATTTAATATTCAGTTTATTAATTTTCATAACTGACGCTCTAGCCGTAAGCTTCCTGTGGTGAATGAATATTTATCTCCTCCCATTATGTTGTACAGCGATTACCAAGTTACTTTCGAACAGGTAATGCTACCCATAAACAAACAACCTGAATTATTTCTCAAAACTCACGCTCCAGCCGTGGGTTATGAACAAAGCCTTCTAAATACCTTTGTACTGATTAAAGCCCAGGTACTTGTACATACATTTCGTCCTTGTCCATGATGATGTCCAGCGTTTGGCCAGTTAATATTTCCTGATCGGAATGGTTCTTCCATTGACCTTTATTGATATGGAGTATCTTATATTTGCTCATTCCAAATTTCATCCTGACGTCTGGCGTACATCATCATCATAGTCACAATGTCTTAACAGACATGTTGTGAACTCGCCAAATGCATTAAGTCGGAGCTATAAGGTATTGCCGACACGAATATGATCAATAGTTTTCAGAACTGTAGCTCGCCATCGTTCGCGATTTACTGTCAGTTCAGTGGCGCTCTTGATACTCATATCCAGTAACTGTTTCGTCGTATCCACCCAGCGTATAGGGGAACAGCCACGGCGCCGCCCACTCGGGGCATGATCCTGAACTACAAGTTTGTCCATATTATCGCTTCTGTGAACATGTCCGAAGAATGTAAGCATTCTCCCCGATACAATGGAGGATATAGTCTCTTTGGATTGCCGAACTCATCCAGTATGGAACCGTTAGTTCGATGGGTGGTATAAGGGACTCTCAAAATTATCCTTCACGTCTACATTTCAAAAGCATCTATGCGAGCTCGATCTGCCTTTTTAACAGTCCAAGTTTCCGAGGCATACAAAAATATGGAGAACACAAGAGACTGAACCAGCGACATTTTGGTAGCTTTAGTGATGTTATGGTCACGCCAGATTTTAGTAAGCTTTTTAATGTTTTATATCATGTCAGGAGATAATTGATTGAATTTCTGGTGTCTGATGTTGAAACCATAATTTGTGTTCTTGCTTGCATTAGAGAGTGGATTTAAACAAAGCCAGAACCACAGTGAGCTCGAATTACCCTCCCTTTGGATATAGCCACCCTGCGATTATTAATATCATGACTTTCTAAGTTGCGAGAGTCAACACCTGAAGTATTACTGGTCTGAATTTAGGAAGAATCGCACAATACTACAGGTCTTCAGGATGCGACTTTTGGAATACTTTGTGTAACTTTTCGTCCAGGCCTAACTGTGGCAGTTGTGATGTGAATGCGTTTGGTGTAAGGCCTGAAACCAACATAATTAGGGCGACAATAATAACTTTATTTTGTTTCCAGAGTAGAGTCGTTTTATTTCTATGGCAAGCTCTGTGTTAGATGTCTTCCCAGCATAGGTATTTTAAACATCCATATCATTAATTAAATAGGTAACTTCGCCTTCGACTGAAAAACTATATCTGATCTATTGGCTGGGAAAGCTTTAATTTGACTGTGTGTATTTCAACGTCCCTGTATAGCTTCTGAGCTTGTATTGTTGTAGAGTTCGCGTTCGACACAGTGTTGCCAACTGTACCATTTAAATCGTATTTGTACGCAAAGCTTTTCGTAACTCCTGGTTTGGATGAAAGAAAAAAAGTTTCAACGGGCATTTATCTAGAGCTTTTAACTCGCATGAGGTTCAGTTTCACGTTCTAAATATCTAATTTCGTCATTTCCCACTTTTCAGTTCGTTTAAAAAACATTATTTTTTTCTACTGAGCAATAAACCAGCCAGGTGGTCAGATGTTGAAAGTTTGCTATGGGATCCAAAGGAATAAAATACGTGGAATTTTTTGCATATTTATTTTCATTATAATTACAATTATTTCGGAGGTATCGGTAACTCAAATTTTCCATTTTATGGCATCTGTGTTCCATATTTTATTATAGTGCACTGTCTACACCCAAAATGACATAAAAATACTGATCGGTACAATTTCTAGCACCTGGAATATTTTTGATATTCCATAATTAAATCAAATAATGTCAAAATAAACAAAAATCAAACGAATCTTGTAACAAAAAATACCGGTACTAAGTTTAAGTTCTGAAACCTAACCCTCATTGTTAAATCAGATTTGTAAATCTAAGAAATGCAACTTTTAGTGTCCTTATACATATATTGCACGCAAAACTTGTAAAAATAATATTCAGTAAAATACAAAACATTTTGCAATATGGAGGTAGACAGTTTTTTTTTTCAAAACAATATCATTTATACAGGGCCACAGTAAAAACAAAAGACAAAGATATGGGTACACCAATGGAGGTTCTCTTAATGGTAAGATACCGGGTATCAAAAAATAAAAGTGTCGAGTTGTAGATTCTCATTGGACGAAAAACGAGACCCTGTATATTCGCAAAAGCAGCAGTCATTCGTTTTGTATCGTGGTCGTTAGGAATAATTCTATTTCAAAATGTTATATGGGTTTTGATGAATTAGTGACAATTTATGCCGCTTTCTGAAATATCGTGGTATTATGATCGTTCGTACGTTTTATACTTTGGTAAGGATTATATACATCACACAAAAGGTACAATTTTATTTTGGCTACAAATACTGTCATTTTATTGTGCACAAAAATTCGCACTGTACGTCCAAAATTCAAATTATAATGATAACTATTATATAAATAAATCACCAAAAATGGTCCACAGTACAATAAAGTAAAGCCTATATTTTAAAATTAACGCTTGACACAATAAGTGCAAATATTAAGAAAAATATTTAAAAAAAAAACAACAATTTATTGTACCTCCCACAATAAATTCTAAATTGCAAATACTGGACCATAATCACAGCCAAAATAAATTTGAACCAAAAGAAACTTTTCATCGGCTATATACAAATAAATATTTCCATATAGAAGCTCTAAAACAACGTAAGCATCAATGAATTTACAATTGCAAGGCCACACAACAATGTTTTCTCTCTTAACAATATTGAATGCTTATTGTAGACTTTGCAGTCTTCTCGCTATACTACGGCATAATTTAACATAACCTTAATGAAAAGTTATCACATGTTTCAACTTAAATACAACTTATATAATAATCACAAGAAACGATTTGTAAGATAATAAAAAATCATCATGTATATACAAAAAAGGATTCACATTTTGAATCAATAGATTCCCTCAAAAGTTACGTAATCAGTCTTGAAGGCTATGTCACTTCCTTCTTCAACTGTTTTAAATGTCCCGCATAACGAATCTGAGAATCTAGTGATCTAAAATATGAAAATAAAGGCGTGATAAGACAAGGCTTGACATTGACAGTTACTAACCAAACAGGTAATATGCTGACAGTCAGCAAATTACAGGTTTTTAAAACACGTAGGAAAAATACATCTTGTTACTCCTATATCACACCTTGTCCAATCACTTAAGGTCCAAATAAAGAGAAAGAAGTCAATAAGGACTTTTTGGAAAAATGTTTTGGAAACGTTGTATAATGAAAGTCTTCCATCTGGACGCATTTTTCATTTTCTGTCAGTTTTTGTGACTGTTGGCCCTGAGCAAACTTTGGGGTCTTCCAAAAGATCAGTTACGGACAGTAATAATGCATTTAAGACTAGACTAGGCACGATCCAAACTCTATAGCGTAAGTCACAGTAGGCTCAGTAAAACAGGCTTAAAGACTGTCTTGTTTGGTTCCATATTGTTCATTACAGTTGAGATAATCATTTGCTGAACAAAGATTTCCAGAACATTGTTCCATCAAAAGCCCCAAACATCAACAAATAATAGAAACTACTGTGAGTGAGCACCCGGTTGGATCCTGGTGTATTTTTTTCAAATACTCGGTCCACATCGCTGGCTCTGATGTGCAAATTTTTAACAGAAGATAAATGGTGCTCATTTTCACAGCTAAGTTTAAATCTTGTCGATTTAGGTTAAACTGTGAAAATCATTATGAAACTACGAAATAGAGCAAAGTAATTTCGTGGTTACCTCATATAAAAATATAAAAAGCAAAGCTTGAAAGATATAGGAAAGATTGATAGTTAGGTAAGTACATTTCGGTAGGGTTTTCATATGTAAACGATATATCTATATAATAATAGATAGATGGGTAATGGGTTTCGTTTACCTAATATTGTGTAACGTATACCATGGTAAATATAAGGAGATTTATTCTAATGCTTTATTTTCTAATCCAATTTTACTTAATAGTGGTAGCTTGTTTTTAGATAGCGCTCTTATAGCAAAAAGAACTACAGGTTGAAAGCCAGCTACATTTTAGATACAACCTGATGCTAAAATTTTACCAAAGAATTTCAGAACTTAAAAAGTTTGAAATATTTGACTAATGTTTAAATATAACAACTTTCTTGACAAGTTCTACAATTAAAACAATTTTATCGTGAAAATCTTCCACTTTTTTATGGCAAGCTACCACTTACGATTTTTCCAGGTAACTGAATGTTCCTAATACAAAATCCATTACTATAAAAACAAGTAACTAATAGACATTTATGTATTATACCTCATCAACCTTGTACAAACTATAAATATTCCAATTTTGGCAGAATTCCGAAGTAACTCCCAAATCTCACCAGTCTTTGTGTCTGTACAAATCTTGAGAATTTATTCAAGTGCTATGATATGAAAAAACTCTACTTCAAAATTCTACCAAATGTCTTAAATTGCGATGTCTCAATTCGCATTTTATCAAAAATAAGTAGATTTTATTAGACTACTCTCTATTAATGTTACTTAAATTTAGTACTAATTTTGTAAAATTTCAAACGTCTTATACCACAGAGTTGGCCGAAATGTTTGTAAAGAGTTTATATTTAATCAGATTTGGTTTTAACGATAAAGCGCGATTGACAATTTTGTGAAGCTTTCATTGCTTCACAAGCTAAGTCGAATTTTAATAAAATGCGAAAAATAGTTGCGTTACTGTGTTATTATGAAATAGTTAATTTCTGGATAACCTTGCTTATCCAAATTTTCATTTTAGCTCCAATCAGCACACAATTACACTTTATAAAAAGCGAATTGAAACAGTCACGCTTAAACCGAGGTTTTTAGTAATTAGGTGTCTTTTTTGTGTTTGAGAATCATAGTTATATTTACAATCAGAATCTTCCGGTGTCGGCTATGACAGCCGATCTTGGTACCAGACCTTTCTGGTTTCCCCTACAACAGAGCAGCCATCTTTCGTCCACTTCTAATACCACTTGAAGTTTCTCCCCTTTGTTGTACGATAAATGGCCACTTTCTGATGGAAGTCGATGATTCAACGTTTTCACAACCCTGTAAAAATAAGATAAAAAACATTATTATGATTGTCTGCTACAAGATTCTGGATACCAGGGGTTAACGGCGATTCATGTGTCTACAAGTTTAGGTTTCAGATCGATTTGAATCCGTTCCGTTAGGTGACGAGCAAGCTGTCAAAACTATCCTAACCTACAAATCTCAGATAACCTACAACCAACAAAATGTCAACACAGATGGAATGGCCCCTTCACATTTAAGCAATGTACCGCCTTGGAGGACGACATAAGAAAGAGTGAGATAGAGCTCGTCAGGGAAAAAGCATAGCCACCTACCTCCTAACCAGCTATGGGGCGCATCGGCTGTGGCGGGAACCGTTAAGACTTAAATGGAGTGCGTAACAGACTAATATACGAATTTGTAAAAGAAAACGGAATTCAAAACTCATTCATATACAGGGTGTCCCACGACGATTAAGACAAGCAATATATCGGAACTGAGCAGTAGTAGAGAATTATAATTTTGGGGATGTAAATCAGAGCAAATGCTGCGTCTTTTCTTGTTATTGTGTTACCCAATGAGGAATTTGTTTTTGATCACGTGACGTCCGATTCAAAATGTTTAATGGGACACCCTGTATATTAATGCCTTTTTATGTTCCTTCTGATGTAACAATTCCAACAAACTAGCATACTTGGGTTCTAAAGTGATTTATTAAAGAGCTACAGGCACTTAAAGGATTATACCACTACCATTGATTGTAACATATACCCCTATGCTAGTGTTCGTTTCATTTTTTGTCTTTATGGTAATGGTACAGTCTTTAAATATCTGTAGCTCTTGAATTAATCACATTAGATCCCAAGTGTGCAGTTTGTTGGAATTGTTTCATCGGGAGGAACATAAAAATGCATTAATATACAGGGTGTCCCATTAAAATTTTTGAATCGGACGTCACTTAACAAAAACAAATACCTTATTGGATAACGCAATAATAAGAAAAGATGCAACATCTGCTCTAATTTACATCCCCAAACTTATAATTCTCTACTACTGCCCAGTTCCGCTATATTGCTTGTCTTAATAGTCATGGGACACCCTGTGTAATCGTTTAATGGTTAATAAATTGGAGAAAAACAAAGGAGAGACGGCGTACGCACTCACGATTTTCAAATTCAAATCTTCTGCCGTCTGCCCTGAATAGCGCGATCTCATTTTTAGCTTCAAACCAATGCACGCATGCCCCTTCCATCTGTGTTGACATTTTGTTGCCTACAACCCAACCTAGCTTTTTTTGAGTACCCGAATTTTGGAAGCTTTGTGTGTTCATGAGTTTGTTTTTTTTGTCGATTTCTTTTTAAAAAAGTGATAAATTTAGACAGGAGGCCGTATGCGCGGTTGCCCGTTCCAATTTAATGTAGAATTATGTAAGCAATTAAGAAAATGTTAATTAGACAGTGAACGATAGTGTCTACATGTACATCGCTTTATCGGCGATTTGTCTAATTGAAAGCTGCATATCTATCGTCTAAGTTTAACTTACTTAGGTGTCGAGGGTCGACTAAGAGGCCGTCGGCTCAAAGAACTGGATACAGCTCTCCTGGGAGGTGTTACTTTTGATCCCTTGACACTGTCAGTGCCCTTATATGGTAAGCTGCTTGGCCTTTGTACATGCCTGGTTCCTTCATTATCGACTTGATCTAACCTACTCGTCCTGTGGACAAAATATACTCGCGTGAAAAAGGATGAATATGGACGACACTTATTTATTGTCGGAGGACGACACCTATGCCCTACTCAAAGTACACCTTGCTTTGGCGAATCGCTAGAAACCGTGAGGAGTGGGTTCGAATCCCCAACCTCACCGTTTTTTTTTAACTATAAAATTAATGAGAACAGGCGACAGAAAAGATCTGCCTGTGCGCCATCTGGTACCCGAAGGTAACGGCAAACCAAAGAAAATCGCTGCTAAACAGCAGCAGACTTCTTGGAGGAACGCCACGGCGCGTTCGCTTGGCCAACCAGAAGAGCGCGGTTCTATATGCTGCTGCATATGAGAGTCGATATACGATATAGGAGCAACCTTCGTATATCAAATTAATGTTCTTGCATAGGCTTTTGACCCTCTCACAGATGATTAGATATTCTTTAATGTCTATTGCTAGTGTGTAACTGTTTAATAGCTTACCTATTGCTGCCAACTGGCCTCTTGGTGACCACTCCTTTGGCATTCGCTTTGGGAATCCCCGTAGGTGGTGGCTTCGCAGTGACAGGCACCTTACTAACCGGAACAGGAATGCCTGATGGTCTGATAGGAGACGTTATCGGCCTGGGAATCTTAGACTTTGTATGTGTAGGCGATTGAGGAGGAGACTCTGACTCGGACTTCTGCACAGAGAGCATCTCCCACTTTTGTTGCAGTTTCCTGAAATATAGATATTCGGTACTGTACTGTATTTATACAAGGTGTTTGACAGTAGCTTCCCGCGTCATATGGTATAGAGCAACTTTGATCTTGACGCCTATTAAGGCCTACTGCCTAGGATAGGTTCGGGGCCAGTGCAGATAGTCTTGTCCACATATAACCGCTCTCTCGTGGTCTATACCTTTTCTAGCGGTAGTTTCAAAAGTAACTCATAACAATTCTAAAGCGTCAATTGTAAATTCAACGTGTCAGTTGTAATCATTCGTCGGACAATAGGGTACTTGCAGAAAAAAATATTATGTCGTTTACGCGTTCCTTAGAGCCTAGTAAACATGACAAAATCACTTGTTTGGTTTTTTGGAATCGGCTGTGAGAGATATTCCAGAAATTATTTCAAATGCCGGAAAATGCCGCGCAAACAACCTCTGACGTCAGTGATATCCTATAGTGATGGGATGTAAAGTATTGATATTCGATATCGATAGCCAGTGCTAACCTAACATTTTGACATTGATCATTATAACCACAAAACACAGTCACACACAAAAGTATAAAAGTTAGGCTAGATTACTAATTCACTTTGTAGGGATGGGCTTGCATTAGATTCTATCTTTGGATTTATTCATAATGGGATGCGCCGAAATAAATTGATGGCTTCGATTAGTTGCGAATCTCGGTCACAAACAGGATTAACTGTGATACCTATCAGACATAAAAATGTATTGCAACGAAAATGCTGGTAGGTTAATTGCCTGTTTCAAATATAATTAAGTATCAATAAATTGAGTCGCATTGTTAAAGAATTCAGATACTCCCGAGACGATTTCACGACCTCTGCAAGTACCCTATTTGAATTTACAATCGACGCTTTACAAATGTAATTTCATCCTACTGGAAAAGGTATAGTATGCCAAGTTTTGAGGGTTCCACAGCAGGGTCACATTCTTGTGGTGTGCTAGTTTCTGATCAGCAGCGCAATATTCCTGAGCGAAAGCTGATCTACCCTCTGAGATGGGCCTGCTCTCTGCCAATGACAACTTCATACGTTACTTCTATACATGTGATCGGGGTGGTGAGCGACCCTACGTGAGCCCGGTGTGTAAACATACGATAGGTAGGACCCCAGGCCATCCTCACCTTTGCGACTCTGAGGGCTGGACTTGAGAACTAGGGTAGGGATGAGGTGCAGAAGGGCCCGCTTGTAGGCCTTTGCACTGAAGGTTCTGATCACCAGGAAGCTTCTCTTTTTCTTTCATTTATTCATTTAACCCTCCGAGATGCTACCTCTTTTAAGGCTGCTTGACTGTGTCAGAGCGTATATATACAGTGCACAGTGCAACTTCTACAGGTACCAAGCTTCTAGCTTCTCTGAATTCAGTCGCCTTCCAGGCAAAAGTTTGTCTCACTGGATCCGGACTCCTCAAGGGGTGAGCCGTCAGTGAATCTCACCAATCTGTGAGGCTGGGGTTAAATCTCACTCCTCCCAGAATAATTTCAGTTAAAGATGCTTAGTGAGAATCTATTGCCTAAGCTTAATGTATCTTTGGCTCTTTCTAACCCGAATGGGAATTTTGTTATTTTAAGCGAAACGAAATATATTCTAGTGCGGCAAACTATTGGGTCTCTTGCCCCCTACGTTGTTCCCCCATGACATATTCTGAGACAACACGAGATTGGCTTTGGCATTGGCTTTCTCCAGAAATGCAGAGACGTCAAGCCCAGACAGAGTCCCATCCAAAGTTCTTTGCGAACCTTTATATGCATTGAACTATGCTCTTCTGTCTTTCCTGTTGGCCCACATTCAGATAGGAGTTCCTACCTTCACTCAAGGCAGTACAGTCGAAGATAACATGCTCAGCTATTTCCTCTGCCTCACCGCTCTTCCGCCTTAGCTCTACTCTCCGAACTTTGCTCCATATGACTTGCATTTGTTTTCTACGGTCAAAAATCAATAGGGTACTTGCAGAGGTCGTGAAATCGCCTCGGGAGTATACATAGCGTAAAGAAAATCATATCAAGAAGCAGTAGGAAACAAAAAACATAATTTTACTGACGGGCAAAAAAAGATATTTGCAAAATAAAATAAGGATATATTCAAATTTTTCCACGTGACTTAAAACAAAGTCTGACGTCACAGGTATCTTATCGATATCGACCATCGATACTGCTACAGCGCAGGTCAGTGAGATTCAACTGCAAACTATTTCTGATGTTGCCAAATTTCTTTTTAAATATTTACCTTAGCCATATATCAATAATTTATTTTACGAGCGTGTTTTGTTATATGGGTATACATATTCCCAAATGAAATGAGACCTCTTTTATCCTACTACAGCCGTAGTTCCTCATTGAGTAATGCTGCGAGATCCAAAATGCAAATCGAAATCATATCAGCTGTTCGAATGCAACCATATTTTCTTTGTGGTTTGCCAACTGCGCATTTGACTAGAGATGATCTGAATTCTTTAACAATGCGCCTCAATTTATTGATACTTAAACATATTCGAAACAGGCAATTAACCCACTAGCATTTTCGTTGCAATACATTTTTATATCTAATAGGTATCACAGTTCATCCTGTTTGTGACCGAGATCCGCAACTAATCGAAGCCATCATTTTATTTCGGCGCATCCCATTATGAATGAATCCAAAGATAGAATCTAATTTAAGCCCATCCCTACAAAGTGACTTAGTAATCTAACCTAACTTTTATTCTTTTGACTTTTGTACTTTTGTTGTGCACGTGTTTGAGTTTGAGAGTAAATTTTCATGGTTATAATCTTTGACTTATGACTGTGTTTTGTGGTTATAATGATCAATGTCAAAATTGTCAAAATGTTAAGTTAGCACTGACTATCGATATCGAATATCAATACTTTACATCTCATCACTATACGATATCAATGACGTCAGAGGTTGTTTGCGCGGGATTTTTCGGCATTTGAAATCATTTTTAGAAATTCTCATAGCCGATTCCAATAAACCAAACAAGTGATTTTGTCATGTTTACTAGGCTCTAAGGAACGCGTCAACGACATTATGGGTGCATTCAGCAGACTCAACAGTTGCGGAGCAGCTACCAAATTTTCTGCTGAACGCGTGCCCTATCTAGCAGCTACCGCTCCAGCGGTCGCCATTTTTTTTGCGATAGAAAAGTACGCTCACTTGGAGCGGAGCGGAATAAGCTACTTTTGACCTTGTGAGTGTCACATGTTATGACACTTGTTATAGGTTATGTTGTCATATTTAAAAGAAAAAGTTCACACTACTTAAGAGGGCTGTTCCAAGTTAGGGTTCTATCACCGTCTCAGAACTGTTTTTATTATGCCCCGCCCATTTTACAGTTCCAATCATCGATTCCAGCGATTCATGATGAAAACAGTTCTAGGACGGTGATAGAACCGTAATTTGGAACAGCCCTTACTCATTCCAAAACTGATACAATCTGACATATCTTTTATTTTTAATAACCTCACTCAATTGACATTTCACTAAAAACTGACAGGCGTCACAAACTATTTATCGTGATATCTCAGAGCGCAGACATAATGCTTTTCAGCAGAACGCCAACTGTTGAGATGTAGCGGCTACAAAAGTAGCGGCTCCCGATCTTTCTGCTGAATGCAACCAATATTTTTTTCTGCAAGTACCCTATTGAGGGGTCGAATATTAATTCAGAGTTCATGGTTTCTCAGAAGTTTATCACAAGCGAACAAAGCGATAGAATAAGTATATTAATGGAATATAGACTATTTTGAAGGATAGTTGCCGAAGATTGTTGAGGATCGATCACCAGCTTTTGTTCCTTTTGAGTGTTGACACCAATGGAGGCTGGGAAAATGCCAAGCTCACCTGAATCGTTTCCCATTCAACGGCTTCTCATCGGAGAAGTTCGAATCCAGCGACTCCGGCTCTTTTTCCTCTTCGATCTTCTTCGTGTCGTCGGTCTCCAGACTGTCCACGTACTCCTCCTCCTTCAGCAGCTTGTCGTACGCCTGATAGAGCTTGGAATTCATCGCTATGCCCGACCATCGCTTCTTGACGACGTCGTCTTCTCCGAGCCTGAACGAGGTCTTGGTGTTGGAGTCCACGTAGGAGCGCGGTCGCTCTTTCGACCTCGTGGGTGAGGAGCTCAGGAGGTCGGGAAGGGCACCATCGCCGTACGGGGAAGTGTTCTCGGTACTGCCGTATTTCGGCGAAGTGAAGTGTTTCAGATTGGACGACGGCGAGTGCTGCAGGAAGACAAACAAAGTTAGAAAATGTATTGGGAGTGGTGTCTGCGAGTGGTTTGGAAATAACCTTAAGGGCGTTCGTTCACGAGAGTCCTTAGTAGATGATTTTTTTTTCATTTTTGATACTTATAATAATCGCATTGTTATCTACCCTAAAATTTAACGCTTCTTATCGATCATTTAGAAAGTTGTTAACGATTAACGTGGTTCATCACGTTGTCTAGTAAGCTAAATCCGCGAGAGGGCAGCATCTGTACACAACCCAGCATTATTTAGAAGCTCCTTCTATTTTCTGCCAGAAATATAGAAAAGAGCCATTACCCCGACAGCAATGTTGCCAAGGATGCTCAAAGAACCACCCGACGGGATCCCCTTGTCCGATAACCTTTGTGGACACCGATCCGAGACCCGTGCCGCCAACAAAAAATCGGTCGGCTTATCCCTCAAAGGCCAAGCAACTGAAGCAACAGCACACGTGGCGGTCCGCATTCCATCATTTGGAATATGCCAACGACGATGGATATGACGATTGACGATATGAGTAATCTGTAAACTTTGAATTGGGGAATGGCTAGGCTTAGGAATAGGAACTTAGGAACTATTGCATTATTTCGCAAGTGGGCATTATATAGGAGGGTTTGTGTATCTTATTTTCGGATAATTGGTATTTCCTTACTATTGATAAATTTTTTCAATGTGGGTATGTATGTATGTCTTTGCTGGAAGTTTGAAAATTTGATCAGATATAAGGTTGACGGTTATTTTGGTTATGTACGATAGCGATTTGAAAACATTTTACAGGGTGTGACATGTGGTTAAAAATAAAATTGAATATTAGTACCTAGTATTTTTAAGAATTTATAAAATGCAAATTCTGGCTGTTTGGCTGATGGATCAAAGAAGATGATGAATACCTAATTTGAAAATATGTACCTATGTAGCCAGGTAAAAAAGAGCTAAAATGAATTGAGATGCTTGGTGATGGGCCGTAGGAGCAAAATACATTTGCGGTATTAGCATAACATATTGTATACCTACCTACTACTTATTACTTCCACACAATCACACAGGTGAGATGAGTAAGTATTGTAATTGCGAACATTTTTTCGTATTGAGATCGTTTTCTGACGTTTTGTGGAGTCTACACGCCATAATGAAAATTTAATAATGTCACTGATTTAGTCGGTCTGCCCCTCTATCTATCTGCCGTCACTTTTCTACTCGCATCATCTCAGTAACCGCTGCTACAATTTTCTGTCGGATGCAAAAAATGAAAATTACCAGAACAGCTCCTAATTTCTTTTTTTTAGCGTTTTAGGTGCTTCTAATAATATTTAGTTTTTTTTCGGTAAGGAGCATATTAATAATTAGGATCGCTGGGAGAATTGCTTGACGGGCGAGCTGCAACCATTTTTGTATTCACATAGAACTTATGATAAAAAAACAGGCCCATTCGACCATTGTCTTTGAAGATATACCTGTGGACGTGGATATGGACAAACATCAGCGGACTATTATAATGTATTATGATTATCGTAATTTCAGTACCTAGCTACTGGACCGATTTTGATAGCGTTTAGTACCCCCACCCTTACTGGCGTGTATACTTGCAAATAATGCGGGTCTATAGAAATTTACATTATTTAAAAAAGAAGATGGAATACTCTACATACAATCTGGAAATTGAATGATAATATAAATATATATTGGTAAAGCGAATCAGTCATTTTACTTTAGTCGAAATATCTCAGAAACTAATGAATTGAGCCATAACAAGTGCAATACAAAGATGAAAAAGCATAATTATTATAGGTAATTCTTTGGGATAATAAAATATTGGGGGTTACTTTTAAAAAAGAGAGAAAATCTAGATTTTGCATTCTACATCACCCCGTATACGAATATGCGTCGCGGGCTTTTTTATAGTCGATTTTAAAACCAGATAATATTTTTTATCCATCCGTGTAAAAGAAATGATATTTGTTTCATTACTTTTTGATATACAGTACGTTCATTTGGCAGCGATTTGGATATAAAAATGGTCAAAACTTTTGAAATACCCTGTATAATGTAACAATACTCTATATTGGAGGAACGGAAATCATTAGTAGAATTTGAATATAGAATAATATATAGGGTGTCTCATTTAAAAAAATGCATGTTTGCATCACCACGTAGTTAGGGATCACCCTGTATAAATCAAAATATTTTCTGAGCAAGGAGCATATCCCTGGCTACAACTTTTATAAACAACTTTTTTCGATATCTTGTACAGTAGTGGTGTTATCGACCGAGCCGGTACTAAAAACTCACCCTGTATGTCTCAGCATTTACAAATTGCAAGCAAAAAATCGAATTATCTCTGTGGTATACAGCACTACCTCTACATATAAAAAAGGGGTCCACGGCGGCAGCTTTGTAACCACCACGGTTACATACGGGCGGGCCGCTCTTAGCGGCTTCACCTAAAACGCTTTGCGAAAACCGCCGCGCCGGCCGCTAGGCGCTATCGCTACTCGTGCCGCTCCACGCGCCACGCCATACGTCTGCGGACGCAGCGCGGCGGCGACGCGACGCGAGACATCCCTCAAACAAGAACTCGTCTGGAAGTAACTATGATTTCTTATTGTTTGACCCATGGGGCACCGCTCAACTTGCTAGGAAGCCAAAATAATATTCTAACACTAATTCATGTATCATTTTTTGAATCGATATACCTATCATTTGCTTTAGCTATTCATCTAAGATACCGTGATGGCACGCGGATAGTTGCACAGGTATAAGTGTTTTCCAGTTTTCAGTTTTCAGATATAATGAAAAAAATCAAACAATCGTACATTGCTATGTGAATATAATATTATGTAGACAAATGTATATATGGTAACATCGCTTATCAAATAATATCCGCATAACTCATAAACACGTTTCCAGTAACTATTTCGTGGAATATCCTTCTCTTTGACAGTTTGGCAACAAGGCCGGTTATTTCTTGTTATCGGCCGGCCTAAAGTTATCTGTCTCACTCTAAGGAGGACGGATCAGTGGGAGGCGTGTCGGAACCGATTTTTTGATAGTTTTTCATCAATCTTTCCGTTATTATTAGAGATATCGAAAAAAGTTTTTTTTATTTGATTGAGTATCTAGGATTGCGTTGTACTACGCTCATAAATTTCGTAAAAAGAAATAAATTAAAAAACTAAGCAAAGTATCTTTTTGAAAAATCAAGTTTTTCAAAAAAGCTTTGCGTCAGTCGAGACAGATTGTGTCACTAATTATAAGAACAAAATTAGAAAGTTCTAGTATCGTTACATTTTGAAATATTATTGAAATAAAATTCAAGAAATCTAGTACAAAAAATACCCACAAGCCTCGAAAAAACTATATACATTCAACGAAATACACCCTCTTAGAAGGCATGACAATATAACATCAATAAAAAATAGCTATTACTGGAAATATAAACCGTTTATAAAACGTGACGAAAACGTGACGAACCACCTTAAACATGGGCACTTATGACAGATTAGCAGTTCATGGTGCTCAATTATTATCATGTAACAAAAAAATCTGGAGGAAGTACCGAATCAAACTACTTGGAGTAGTTGTTATCAAACCGAGAAAAACATCTAGTCAAGTCGGTTGACTCAGCACTCAGCATATATTGCTCTTACTTCTTCTTCTTAGGGTGCCATGTAGATTCCTGCGTAGTCAAACTACTTAGAGTAATAGGGTACTTGCAGAGGTCGCGAAATCGCCTCGGGAGTATACATAGCGTAAAGAAAACCATATCAAGAAGCAGTAGGAAACAAAAAACATGATTTTACTGACGGCCAAAAAAAGATATTTGCAAAACAAAATAAGGATATATTCAAATTTTTCCACGTGACTTAAAACAAGGGCTGACGTCACAGATATCTTATCGATATCGACAATCGATACTCGTGCAGGTTTGCCAACTGCGCATTCGACTAGAGATAATCTGAATTCTTTAACATATTTGAAACAGGCAATTAACCCACTAGCATTTTCGTTGCAATACATTTTTATAGTTGATAGGTATCACAGTTCATCCTGTTTGTGACCGAGATTCGCAACAAATCGAAGCCATCATTTTATTTCGGCGCATCCCATTATGAATGAATCCAAAGATAGAATCTAATTCAAGCCCATCCCTACAAAGTGAATTAGTAATCTAGCCTAACTTTCATTCTTTTGACTTTTGTACTTTTGTGTGTGACTGTGTTTTGTGGTTATAATGATCAATGTCAAAATGTTAGGTTAGCACTGGCTATCGATATCGAATATCAATACTTTACATCCCATCATTATACGATATCACTGACGTCAGAGGCTGTTTGCGCGGCATTTTCCGGCATTTGAAATAATTTTTGGAATATCTCTCACAGCCGATTCCAAAAAACCAAACAAGTGATTTTGTCATGTTTACTAGGCTCTAAGGAACGCGTAAACGACATAATATTTTTTTATGCAAGTACCCTATTGTTATCAAACCGAGAAAAACATCTAGTCAAGTCGGTTGACTCAGCACTCAGCATATAATGCTCTTACTTCTTCTTCTTCTTCTTAAAGTGCCATGCAGATTCCTGCGTAGGCGTTCATCTTTTCTCTCATCAGATCATCCTATTCCTTGCAGCCGTCTGTAATTCCTGGAAGTCGTTATTCCTGTCCAGTGACGGATGTTTCTCAGCCATGATAGCTTTTTTCTTCCAATTCCTCTTCTCCCACCTACCTTGGAGAATGAGATGCAGGAGGTGATAGCGTTCCCCACGCATTATGTGGCCTAGGTAAGCTATTTTCCTCTTTCTTATAACCTCAAAAAGTTCTAACCCAGCTCTCTGGAGAACGTTCGCATTTCTACATGGTCAACTCAGGACACTCTTAGCATTCGTCGCAGAGTCCACATTTCCAACGCTTCAATCTTATTTGCAATGGCTGCCTTCAGCGTCCATGCCTCCACGCCATACAACAGAGTGGACCAAGCATAACACTTCATCATCCTGTATCTGAGACTGAGGTTCAAATTTTTGTTGGTAAGAAATTTTCGAAGTTTCGGGAAAATTGTCCTAGCTTGTTCAATTCTGCATCTTATCTCCTGATCTGGATCCCATCTTTCGTTTACCAGGTATCCCAGATATTTAAATTTGCTGACCCGTTCAATGTCCACTCCATTCAAGTGGATTCGGGTGTTTGGGATATGAATGCTGCTAACCACCATGAACTTGGTTTTGTTGATATTTATCTTCAGACCCAGCCTTTGGCTTTCCTCGTTAACGCGACTCAGTAGAGTTTGAAGGTCATTCACATTGTCTGCTCTTACTTATGTATGAAGAACTCACGACGCTTTCCAGACTCTATGCAATTCAAAGGGGGTAACATGCGACTTATCTGTGACAATATTGTATAGATAATGTAAGTCCTAAGCAATAATTGTATACGTCATCTATAATATCAACTACATGTTCGATTTTACTTTACTTACACTTACCTTATGCGTAGGACTAGTAACACTGAACGAATCCATCCTCTTGAAGCTTTGATGCAGTTGCTTGAGCTCAAAGAACATATCCAGCTGGAAAGGCAGGAAGGCCAGGGACTTCAGCGCAGCGATCATCGTGTCCAGCAGAGCCCTGACGTTCGCTCCGCCTGTGTACGCCATCACCATCAACGAATCGCCAGTGTAGTGCTTCTTTAAGATACTCTCGCGCGTGCGCAGGTAACTCGCCCAGGCGTCCAATGACCTAGACGCAAACGCACAATTTAAGGGTGTATTACAATAAACACCCGAAGAGTCACAAGTAGTAGTAGTAACCTTTATTGAAATATACAAAATATACATTTCAAAAGGCGGAGTTGAGCATCACCAAATTGCAAAAATTTAGCTTGCTGGTCTTCCAACTCAACCTCATTGAACACACCGAGCTTCTGGCTTCTAATTAAAAAAATCAACGTGAGTAAAACGTCTAGAGAATATTAAGTCACCAATAAAGAGCTGAAGGTACTCACTATTCTCACAAAAACTTTGACATATCGGGTATTAACGCTCAGTACTTTCCAAAGGTATACAATACAAAGCAGCTGATGTGGCCATGACCCCGAAGAAGGTTAGTTCGATTTTTCCCGTTAACCTACTGCCTGCTCTCTCTACGCTTGCCGCAGAGTTGATCTAACGTCACATCGAGAATTTCTCGTCGAAATATGGAAGGTTCAATATGGGTTTTGGTCCGAGCATAGTACCGAGTTGCAGGCAGTCTGACTGATGAAGCAGATAACCAACGAATTCATACAATATAAAAGTACTTACATCTTGTGGTGTGGCATGAATGCCTCAATGAGTTAATTTAGAAGGTTTGTTTTTGGCCTTTTGGCTTCTGAAACTTTTAAAATCCTTTCTCGAAGGAATTTAGAGTAATTACTAACGACATCACGGCCGGTGTTTCTCAAGGTTCGGTTTTTGGCATAATACTTTATTCTCATTTTAGATATGACGTCCCTAGTCCCGGAAAATGTGAAGTCTGAAAGGCCTATATGCATCAGGGTTCGGTTCTTGGGACAATAGTTTGGTACTCGGATCCCACTTAATAACTCAGTCAAGTACCTTGGAATTGGACAGAAACACATAACCTTTAAAAACAAAATTCAAAATTACGTTTCAGGAACTGTACCCTAATTTCAAAATTAAGTTGGAGGATAAAACTGATTTTATACAAGATGATTATTAGACCTAAGTCTAGACTAAAACATACAAATTATCACCACTGTACAAAAATTAGTCAATACCTGACATTCAGCAATCCGAATACAAAAGCATTGAACTTCGTGAGTCCTTCTGAAATGGTATCTTCACTGTTGATTCTCATCACCAAATCATTGAGCGCCTTGGTGAGCGGGCCTTGTTGAGAGGATGCTTCCACAACTTGCCATACTGAATTCGTGATTGCACCAAAACTTGTCTCCAAACACGGCTTTAGACCGTCGCTCAGTACCTGGAATAAAATAAAATTTAGAGCAGGCGACAGAAAAGATCTGCCTGTGCGCCATCTGATACCCGAAGGTAACGGCAAACCAAAGAAAATCGCTGCTAAACAGCAGCAGACTTCTTGGTGGAACGACACGGCGCGTTCGCTTAGCCGACCAGAAGAGCGCGGTTCTACAGGGTTGGGATAAAGTATGGAACCAAGCAAATAACTTTGGAACGGAAAGAGTGATATTGCTGAAAATTTTCAGGCAAGTGTAGTGACGTCTAATGCATCCGAAGACATTATGTTAGCTAATAATGTACTTCCGGTTTAACCGGAAGCACCTTCAACTTTTTTAATTTAAATGGGACACCCTGTATATTTTTGCAGATTTTAATTCATCTTTTTTTCCGAATACGTCCATAGTGGGTTTAGTATGTTTCTTAAAAAATTTGTCTCACAAATTCGTCCGTGACGGTCTGCGGTCTTCCCGTTTGAGGTAATTTTTTTTGTATTTTTTTTTAGTCACCGTCAAACGTGTTATAGGACCCCTGTCGGGACGTAAATCATTAAAAGTTGACACACTCCTTTGTGAGTTCTCACGCGATCGCCAAAACCGACTTTGAATGACCGGCATTTTAAACACCTGAAATGATAAAGAAGCTTTATCTTTCCCGTTTTTACAGAAACTAATGCTAAACCCACTATGGACGTATTCAGAAAAAAAAAGATGAATTAAAATCTGCAAAAATATACAAGGTGTCCCATTTAAATTAAAAAAGTTGACGGTACTTCCGGTTAAACCGGAAGTACATTAATAGATAACATAATGTCATCGGATGCCCTAAACGTCACTATACTTGCCTGCAAATTTTCAGCAATGTCACTCTTTCCGTTCCAAAGTTATTTGCTTGGTTCCATACTTTATCCCAACCCTGTATATGCTGCTGCATATGAGAGTCGATATACGAGGGTTGCTCTAAATCTCCGTTAATCCACCAGTACGCAGACAGCTGTTTCACGCTTATTAGCGATCATCAGTGCGCCATAGATCGATTGACGGAGATAGAGAGCATCAGAATTTTTATGTCTATCAGCATGCACTCACATGTGAAGCATGTGAGGCATGTGAGAGCAGGCGACCTATGGCGCACTGATGATCGCTAATAAGCGTGAAACAGCTGTCTGCGTACTGGTGGATTAACGGAGATATAGAGCAAGCGTTGTAAAATTGAAGTTGTTAGACAAACATGCAAAACAAGGTATAAAAAATAGCTACTTGATATACAGTGCACTAGCGCTCATAGATTACTTTACAAGGGGGAGAGGCCATGGAAAATTCATGACAGGAGGGCCATGGAAAATTAACGAAGCATGTATTGTACCAGTAATTGTATATTGTGTATGCTCACAGTCAAGGGCGTTTTTCTGGGGAAGAGGGGGGGGGATGGTGCTATAGTTATTCTCGCAAGTTTATAAAAAACTATCTACATCTCACTTACCGCGTAAACGGCTGGACACAAAACGTTGAGAGCCAGCTTAGCGCACGCAGGATTGGCTCCAAGTGCATTCAAATCCGTTTGATTGGTCGCAGGCGAGAAGTGCACCATGATCTGTTCGACAGCGTCAGCTACGGCATTGATCAACGATCGTTTCTGTGCCAACATGTCCGAAAAGGAAGTCTTCACAGTGTGGATGGGTGTTGTTTGAGGACTGGAGTAGTTTGGACTGTTCTCGTTCTCCTCGTTGATGGTCGTGTCTATCAGAGTTTTTGGCTGGAACAAAGATGAGACAGGATTAAGAATGTTGATTTAAGACTTCTACAGGTTAAGTACCTAAATAACAATAGATGTATCAAATAAAAAATAAATGCATTTGGTGAAACTTCCCCTTATCCTTGCATTATAAAGGTATGTACTAAATACTAATGTATTTTCTTCAAGGCTTTGTATATCGAATTTTCGGAGTCTCACACTTCGGACGAAAAAAGCTAAGAGACATTCTAAGGCAAAAGAATACTTTCAATAAATATAAAAAAATGGGAGTACCATCCAACCGCACAAAACCACAAACAATGCACTATTACCGTCTTCGCTACAGTATCATAAATGTATCAAAATTTCATTGCAATCAAGTTAGATGCCAACAAGTTGCAGGTTATAAACAATTAACTCTTATTACCACCCAATTTGAATCCCATGACCCCTAAAAGCCTAAAAAAGTTTCCGATATCATTTGTTTTCCAATAATTACTCCATCGCTAAAGCATATCTTTTCAAAATTGTAGCTAGCTGTATTACTTACCACGACCAAAAAACATATCGTTTCCAAAGTCGCACCGAAATCGGGGAAACGGTTACTGAGATTACGTGGTGAAAAAACAGATAATACCAGTGATTTTCATGATACACACATCATAAAATATTCAAAAAACCTATTACTTAGAGTAAGAAAGTTTTCGCCACCAAACTAATGGTGTTTGAGTAGACATCTGCTTGCGGCTTCAACTTAGCTCTCGAGCTCCTCCCACTGCTTCCAAAGAAACCATTGATAAGGCGACCTTCCAAAAATTAGCGGGAGAAAAACTCTTCTTTCACGACCTCCTCTTTTTGTTTCTTTTCCTCAATTGCTCTTTTTCAATGTTGTTTTCCATTTTATCGTGTTTGATTTTTTTCATACTAACTAATTGGTATATAATAATTTGTTCAATTTGTAAGGCATAATGTATTTTTATAGTTTTGGAAGTGAAACTAAAAGAACTACATAATTCGAAAATTTTGAAAATAAAAAAGACATATCGAATATGTCTTCTAAATACCCCAAACGTTATAGTTTGATTCGCATATTATTTCCTAACAAATCTTGAAGACATCTTGACAAGTCATAAAAAGTATTATCTCAAATTCGAATAGCAATAGATCCAGTTTAAAAAAACTAAAATTCATTATTGTTTTAAGCTTAATTTAAAAATTATTTTTAACTTTTTAGTTCGATGTTCTTTAAAAGCGTGTTTTTTTTTAGTTTTTCTAAATTGTATTTATTAATACTCTATAATATTCATAGCATAATTACTGTATAAAGGATAATTAAAACTGTTGACTTTTCTGATAAATTTCACAAAAATGCCAACTTCCAAACAGTTGGATGTCACGCCTTTTAAGCTGTTGTTACGCCTCTGTGTCATATTATCAAACTTTAAGGTGTCTATGCCGTCTCTTAGTCAGCGGATACGACCGCTGGTTCGAAGGATTTGAAGCAGTCAAAATCGTTTTCGCGGCAAAGTTGGAGCGTTCAATGTTCGGTCTCTTAACCCAAAGGATTATTACAAACTCACAAACATACGAAGCTAATAAAATCGTGTTAAAAAGTCCTACCTGGTAGCTTTTCTGATGTAGAAACGCTGACACGTTTGGAGAATTGTTGGGTGGAATGAACTGCTTAGCTACGTCGAGATGTTGTTTCGTCGCAGCACCCGATTCAGCGAAGCTAACACATTTTTTGCCACAGCTATCCTGATTTATCTTCAGTGACAGGAACTTGCTGACGTAAGATCGCAAATGTAGGAGACTGTCTTCTAGATGGTCCTGTTCCTGGTCTGACGACGTCGATAGCCGACTCAGTTTCAGGAACTCGTCCAGTTGCGCCATCTGCAATCAAATAATTTTTTATGAAATCATAGATGAGTATAAGTTAGTTAGTTATAAAATACTTCAGCATTTTGAGCATTCGAAAGCAAAAGAAGAAACTATCATACATATCCATCGGAAAAAATTAGTTGTGTGCTACTGGTGATAAGATACTTGAAAAAAAAATGCTACAATCGAATGTTACCTCTTATCAATTAACAATATAGTTTGACTATGCTTAGAGTCTAACTAAACGTAGACAAGACAAGAAGAGACACTTGGATTTCATCACATCATCAAAAAAGAAAATAGAATGAAAAAACTTTAGTATTTGCTGTATACAGTGAAATAAAAATACGATCTATCCGTAAAGCCATAGCAGGAACTCTGCAAATAACAGCTATAGGCACAGAATCAAAAAGAGATAAAATATACTTCAAAACCTTGAAATGTCAAATTTAAGCGAAAATAGTAATATTTTATTAAGAAGTAACATAAAGATGTACGTTACCTCTTCAGCATACAATTTTTGTGCACCGAAATCGTCCAGATGATCATCCAGGCTACTGCTAGATGTTCCAGCATCTACACCTTCATCTTCTGTTTCTGACAATCTTTTGTTTCTTTGGTAGAATTGCTTGTGATCCATATTTTCTAACACTTCTTCATTGTTTTCGCACATACCGTATCTACAAAGATATGCATAACTATAGTTGCGTAAGTAATAACTTTACTTCAAGTTTCTTAAATTAAGTGTCTAGAAAGTGCGGAAAAGCATGCAAATTATAGCTATAATTGGAATATTTTTGACAGCAAAGAGACAACAAATTAAAACTGAGCCTTTATTGTAGGTTATGGGCTGATGTCAATTTGAAATATATAGGATTGCATAGAATATTATGTTCTAGTCGAAGACCAATGAGATGTCCAAAAAGGTAAAGATTTTGTAACCAGGTTTGAATGAAAATCAAAGGTGGCAGATGCCACATGCGAGTATAAGAAACCTTCTGGTGAATCGAATTTTGATATTTTTAGTTATTTATAACCGAGCACGTAACTTTGAAATGAATTATATTCTTTTCATGTCAATTTGTAAACATAACCTCAAAAGAACCGTTCAAAATGTGGGATACCACATTTACGTATCTGTGCTATCCATCACAATTAAAAAAATTAACACTATATAAATAAATACTAGGGCATAATTATGCATTTGTACTTCTTACTCACGTATTCTTATGCTATGCGATTGCAAACAGAGCATTCGCGTTAGATTCTATTAAAGATTTCAATTGTAGTATTTGCCAGGCGAGAAGAGAATAGTTATTTTTAGACACTACCTACTTACGATTTAAATAGCTCTTTAGGAAAACATTTTATTAAAGAGATATGAGAGGATATAGATGTAACACCAAACAATAGCCAAATGTCGCGCAAAACGCTAAGCCACCGACTAATTTTAGCGATACTAAGATTATTGGAAATCTTTAAACTACAAAATGTTTGTGGACTTTGTTTCGTTGAAAAAGTTATTTTAATATTAGTTATTTTAATATCAGGCCATGTCAAAAAGGTACAGATTTCCACAAGAATCACAACCTTCACTTTTCGCATGTCAAACACTTTCCAAACATAACGAGAATTAAAAAAGTACGATTATCTAGACTTATTATTCACTTATTCAGTATATCAAATACTGGATATAACGTATGAAAAAGTGCCGTATGACACAAATACGAAATTTTCGTTGAAATTTGATATACAATTAGGGAGCAAATTTGCATGAAATTTCTTAACAAGTCATAAAAGTTTTGCCAACATTTCAAATGAAATTCGATATGAAATTTGATATAAAATTATTTAGAAAGTATTCTAGTAAGTACTGGCAAATTCGATATCAAAACTGCGCGTCACAAACTGCGTGAGAAACTGTGCAGAAGAAGGATATCTATCAGACATGATCATGCGATCAAACAACTTATTGATAATTGTTCCGGAACAATTGATATACACCTACAATTTGCATTTTGTAGTTTTGTGACTGACCTTTTTTGAGTGTCGGATATCTTCTCGATTGCTCGCCTAAGTATCCCTCTTGAAAGCGGAGCAGTAGTCCTGTTAGCCTGCTGCTGTTGCGAAGGAGCTGTTGTCATCGTCATACTCCTTTGCCTGTCACTGTTCACTAGACTGGCGTCAGAACTCGTCACGCTGTCGTAGCGGTACACGAACAGAGGGTTCAAGTTGGCGGTCGGTAATGGACTTCCCTGAAACAAATTAAAAAAAAATGGAATCAAGTTGATTGCCTCAGTACTTCCCACACATAATGAGGATACCATTTTATCATTTTTCCATTGCATGAAGCTATAGTTTGGAATCCCCTTGCAACCAAATCATCGCCCACCCGCCCGCACAAAACATCCAACGCAAAAACTCTCGTAAATCCTTTCTTGCGTCTCCCTCGTTAGGAACTAGGACGCAACAGTTTTTTTTCTGCATGCTTCAACTGGACGATGCAAAACGATCAGGGGCCTCCAAACCATCTAAAAACGAAGTTTGAGCTGTTTTTATGTTTTTAGTTTTTTTATTATTGCTGTGCCGCCATTGACACGATTTTTCAAAAACAGGCGCAAAATTTCGTCAAAATCAATTCAATAATTTTCGCTTTACGCATAAATATAATAGCAATAGGCTGCGCCGCCACTGACATAATTTTTCCAAAATATAGGCGCTTTCCATCTCCGCCGCGGTAGTAATGCTGTGTCAAAATTTCATTAAAATCAA
Organism: Callosobruchus maculatus; assembly: GCA_951848785.1. NCBI lineage: Eukaryota > Metazoa > Arthropoda > Insecta > Coleoptera > Chrysomelidae > Callosobruchus > Callosobruchus maculatus. Next base: position 12,308,767 of record CATOUR010000071.1, read on the forward strand.
TTCAATAATTTTCACAAATTCTAACTCCTTTGGTTTCTATAATAAGCAAGGCAATATTTGGATGGACCTAAAAAAGTGTATTATGCCGCTTGGCTTTTCATTCACAGGTCAATGGACAGCCCATTATAAATACAACAATTTTTTCAGTTTGACAACCCCCCAATCCTCAACCACCCCCAATTCACCCCCACCCAAAAAAAGTAGAAAATGATCAGGAACCCCTAAAACGCCTAAAAACGAAGTTTGAGGAATATTTGGAAATTTTCGTTTTTTGCTAATTACTCCGCCCCCCGTACAACGATTTCAAAATTATAGGAACATTACCTATTACGATACCACAGCATATCGCTGCCCAAATTTCATCACAATCCATGGAGCGGTTACTGAGATTACGACGTTAGAAAAACGCCAACAGACAGACAGACAGACAGACAGACAGACAGACAGACCGATGGAAATGAGTGACGTGGATTTTCGTTATGTAGACATCATAAAACGCCCAAAAAGTGTATCATCTCAGAATCGAAAATTTTCGTGACCACAATACTCCCCTTACCTATCGGTGTGGGAAGTAAAAGAATACTATAAATCAAATAATAAATATCTAATTTCTGAATATCAGCATTGTTAAAAGCAAGCTTCATAGAAAAATCTCAATGCAGACAACTAAAAGGTCAAAAAAAATTTAAGAATTTTTTTAATTTTTCGTTTTTGATAATTATTCCTTCGCCTCTGCCATGATGATGTTCAAATTCTGTTGCAATATACAGGGTGTTCCTAAATATCATGTACAAACGAAGGGAGAAGGTTCTTTGGTGTATTTAAGGACTAAAATTGATGCCGCTCTCAACCGATGGCATTTGTGCCGAACTACTCGTAACTGTTTTGTCCAACATTATGTACCTTGATAAAGCAAAACGTTCGTAAATAATTTATATCCAACAGCTGTTGTTTTAAACGTACGTCAGATATCGCAGTATATGTTGTTTTAGATGCTCAAGATACTTACAAATACCTGATGTGGATAATACCTCCAGCAAGCTATGGAGATTGAACTGACAAATAAGATACACAGCTGGACAGACTAGCGTGTTGGTTTTAGCAGATATTAGGTATACTTTCGGTAGCGGATAAAAGCAAACTGCAACGAAATCAATACAGTTTATCTTGTGGCGTGTCATGCCGGTAAATACCTCTGAATGTCGGGTATCGCTTTATTGTACTTGAAAGGTCAAGTGCCGTTAAGGATTTGTGAAATTGTGCCAATTTTTCTTTACACTAAGTCCTCCTTGACCGACTTTTTAGATAAGCCCGTAAATTTCTTTATAGGTTGCGTTGTTGTCAAAATACTTGCGGACTGCGTAAATTTGAAAGCAACTAAGAGGATCTATAAGTAGTTTTAGAGAACATTGGACACCATCAAGCAATATAAAGTCCTTTTCAAAAGGTTCAGGCTGAAGACGATTAGAGTAAATAGATCAATCGACACGTTGTGATCAGAAATTGTATAGACTATGGAATACCTTGTTTAAAAATTTCAAACAACATAAAGTCCTTTATCGATAAAAATATTTTAAATGACCAATAACGAAGTCGAAGTAGTAGTGATGAGGAAGCAAAGTCAGGCAAGTAGACTACCTTTGGCCCTTTTTGCCAACCCCACTGAACCAACACTGAAAATATTGAAAATACCAAAATCCTACGTCCTAGAAAGCTCCTTGTCGAACCTACCAGACCCCCTGACTAAGGTCAGTATGTCCGACCATCTCACTGAATGTAGTGACTCCTCCCCAAACTCCATCGTGCCAAATACATGAACCCTAACCTACCATAAACATTTCACAGATTCTGTAGCTTTTTCAAGATTATAGGGAGGCCAAAAGAAACAGGCCTTTGATTATTACTTCTCCTCCGCTGAAAGGATTTTAAAACTCTATGAAGCCCTTTCTTCCTCATCATGATAGTAGCTCCGTATGAAAATTTCAATATTGCTTCAGTACTTTCACAGTTATAGACGTGCCAAATATTACCTACGCCGACATTTGTGTGTGATTAAAATGTGATAAAACCTACTAAAATATTTTCAAATTCGAAACTGTTCGCGATTACAATACTTCCTCTTCCCAACAGTCTTAGGGTATCCGTCCAGCACACTCACAGTCTATTGATGTTGAGATTAGATTTTTTTTATTTTTAAATGTATCTATTCTGTAACAAACAGCCTCGAAAAAGATGGTAATACGCAATCAAGTACGCAGTATATCCAACTAGGGCAGAAATTAGAATGATACAAATCCGCGAAAAAACCAGACCGCACTGGGACTCGAACCCAGAACCTTCTTTATGCTGGAAAAACATTTAATGACAAGCAAAGTCTGCTTACTAAGAACTTCATATTTACCTGTGAATCATTGAGCATAGTAGAAGATCCTCTGTACCCCGAACTCGGCTGGGTGCCGGTACTAGAACTCGACGAGTGTATCTCACAACTCAACGGCCTCCGCCTCGCAAATTTCGCGTGAGCGAATGACTGCTTCTCCCTTCGCGCTTCTTCGGATATCTCCGGCAAATCGGACAGGATCTTCCGGTATTCCTGAGGTAGTAGGAAGTTCAAAGACTCCCAGTCTTTGACGTGATTGAGACCTTTGCGTTTCAGGTTCTCGATGTCCGTGCAGCTGAAAGGTCGCTTCTTCGGCGGAATGCTGGGTGGTTTCTGTGGCATCAGCAGCAGTTTGGATATGTTGTCTTCTTTCTCTTTCAAAAAGTCCAGATTGGGCAGAACGTAATTTGGGTACAAGACGTATACGGGTCTTTCCGATTCGCCTTCTTTCTGCAGCTTTTTCAAGAAGGACGTTTCGATGATCTTGACAGGTGGACGACGAGCGTTGGAGTACATCTAGAAAGATTAATAAGATTAAATTGACAGGGATTCATAAACCAAATTAAATATTGTTCAAGTTGGTGGTAGTTGGCTAGAACCATTATAAGAATGGGTAAATAACGTGGTGTTACTGGCTATGGGCCGTATTCATAGTCATCTCTTAAGTATTCTTTTGAATAATACTCAAGTGTCCACTTGAGTAACTAAATGGTGTCCTTGTGCATCTGTTCCCAGACAACACCTACGAAACAAAACATTTGGCGACATTGTCATATTCCAAATATAAGCCAATTTGTGTGCCTACGCATTTTGGCGTTTTCTGTTATCTGTTTTTGTTTTGCGTCAGTAGTTCGTGTTTTTTCCGGACCCTTTTCCGGAAGTGACAGAAACTGACAACACCTGACATCTCGTTACTTGGGTATCAAACGACTGTGAAACACAAGGTAGAATTTGAAATGTAGGGGTTTCCATTTAAGATAATCGATTTGACCTTCATGTGCCCTTGATGACAAGGGCAAGGTCACCATCAGATAGCCAGGAAAAGTTCCTACGACTTTTGTCTTGACTATCTTTTTGTGCAACCCCTACTTCTCAAGATATCCTGCTGGTCCCATTTTGACCTTGACTTAATCATCCAAGGTCAATTTTTCAAAGGGACGTAGAATTTTCCGAACATTTCATTTCCGATGTCAAAAGAAGGGGTTTCATTTAAAGAATCGATTTGACTCTGAATGTCAAGGTCACCATCGGATACTCTGTAATATTTTCTAACTTCCCTAGTTGTTCATTTGGTCCAGTACTTTTTGGGAACAAATACACCGTTTTCTCTGTGCGTTAACATCGATGATTGGTTCACAAATCTCTATTAATTGTTCATCCTGTACTCTGATATATCTCGTCTTGAGGTACATGTGAATGTGAATATTCAATGTTTTGTAGATATTGAAATCGGTTTTGCCCGAAAACAAGTTTGAAAAAATGATTGGAAGGTACGCCACTGGCCAGCTGCTCTTCGATTTAGATAGTGACGAATTTTTAACATATATATTTTTGAAAATAACTATAACAAAAATCTTTATGGATTTTGATTTTCCATTTTTCACGAAAGATTATTTCATAAAAATCTTTCAATATTTTCTCTTAGCAAATGTGTTGTATCTAGTTAAATAGGTTACAATATAAAAAATTAATTCTTCTCAGCAGCAAAAATCCAATTAACCTAGATCCTGGATATTTTTACGTTTGCTACCTAAATCCAAATATGATCCCCAATAGAATTATTGAAGATTCAAATGTCTGATTTTAACAGTAGTAGAATAGATATTTTAGAAAAAATGCTAAGCTTCAAATACTCGGTATTTTATATTTGGATTTCGAAAAACTCATAAAATTGATTTGATCTTTTTTTAACAGCAAAGTCGACTCTATCATAGTGTAGACAGCTTCCTTAGTAAAAAATGGCTATAGTCTATAAAACGTTAAATCATAGGGTGAAAGCACATGCCTCACAGTTAAAATTATGGAAGACAAATGCACTCTACACGTTATATTGAAGAACAAAAGAGTGTTATAATATTTGTAGCATTTTTCTAGCTGGACAATTTATTAGAAGAAAGTCTAAATGTTTGATACCATCAATTTTCTCTCAAATGCTCAGTATTTAAAAGATCCAAATTTAGTTGTGTGTCTCTCAACATCTTTTTCTTGTGCCTCTTCCACCTCAATGATAAAAAGGTGTTCAAGGTGTGAATTATTTGCAGAACTATAAATACGCTATAATAATACGCACTACATGAAAACTTCAACAATAAACTATTACCTTATTAGCATTTTTCAAGTTGTTGATTTCGGAAAACGACGACGTTTGAATGCTTCTGTTGATCAGTTCGCTTTTGCACCGCTTATTCTCAACCTTGAAGGTGTCATTTCCGTTATCCTTCTCCAAGCTACCGACAGAGATGCTCTCTGAAAGCTGTTCCACGGATTCGCTGCCTGACATCTCTTCTTCCGTTTCTTCCGTGATTTGCCCATGTCCTCTGAAACTGCCGTCATTTGTCCCGACTTCGCTTCCGTTTTTGGAGTGTGCGGTGTCTTTCGAACCTGCGCTGCTTTCAACCGACTGCCCGTTTTCTGAGGAAGACAGCTGGTCCATCGTGGTTGACATCCCTGAGAAACAGAATTTCACGTAGTTTAGTAACACGCACAGGATTTTTAGGAAGAACTTGAAAGCAAACATGACTAATTTTATAATTTATCGAAAGTGAGGTTCCGAAGCTGCTTAATCTTGAAAGTTTTATAAACACGAGGAACGCGTTGTTTGTTTATTTATTCAGATGTGGTTTTCTCTTATAATAGAGGTATACTGAAGAGATGCCTTCGAAATAAGGCACGTACAGCATTAAAATCACATTGCTTTTAATCTTAATGGTTTGTTTGTATAGTATACAATGCTAATCGGTTAATATGAGCTCATGGTTATCAGTTAGGGGTTGTTGACGGAATCACTGGATTAAATACAAAGACTCTTAGGTTATTTATTGCTGAACATATTTATGTATATCTTAATGTTTAATATTTAATGTGTTTTTTATTTTTTATAAGTCTAGTTTTTTGCATTATTATTATACACTTACATAAGTAGGTTCCGTGTCACACCTTTTTAACAATAGTGGGCCAGTGATGCGAGATGGATCACCGAGTCAAAGACAGAATGAGTTTCAGAAATTAAATTGTGTTTTATTAAGTGCTTGAAATTTACTAATATCGATAGACTCAAACCACGTTTATGTATTTTTTTAAATATGGTCCAAATACAATTCTTAAAAGACTTACTGATAGTTTATGGACATTAACTCTTCGATATTACAAAGGAATTATACTTCTCAGAAAATATTTAGAAAATCACAAGTTACATTTCAGTAATCTTGTTATCTTTTTAAGGCAATTAATACTTAAACAGGTCAATTTATTTACAGATTGAATCATCGTGTATCTCTTAATTATAAAAATACTACAATATTGAATATAGTCTTTCAATGTAAAAAAGATAATCACAAACGAAAATCTAGTTTGCGCATCATAATTATTATAATATCTCCGGAAAGATATCAATTTATTTTAGTTTAGGTAGATATTCAGGACTACAAATTAGCGTTTCCAATTTTCGGGATCGGGTTCAGGTTTCGAGAATTAACCTCGAGAAAAACCCACTCATTTTTTTAAACTCTCATTAGTAACAGCAAAAAAGTTCATTTTTATTAAAAACCACGAAAAAATATACTTTTACTTTAGTAAATTTCGAACCAAATTAACTTTGGTTATAAAACATAAACATTAGGAAATAAAAACCAAAATAGTTTAATAGTAAAAAATAAAATATATATAATAAATAAAAAAATATATTTTTAAATATCTGCAATTTGCTTAGCAATAATAAAATATGACTTTAGAAAAACCACAGTTTAGAGTCGAGTCTTATAAGCGCGAATCTAACTTAGTTCGTTGGTAGATGTGAAGTTTTTTTGTAGGGGGGCTCGGAAAGTTTCTTGCGAGGGAGGCCCAAATTTGAAGTTACGTCACAGCCGGAGGAAAAATAAAATAATACGCGGATAAAAAAGGGATAAAGCAGACTGAAATTTCATCATTTAAAAAATCGAGATTATCGGTATTCTATTTTATTAATGGGACCAAAAAATCTCCGGGATCCCGAATTGGAAACCCTACTCCAAATATTATACTTATTTCTGGCTCTATTCTAGTGTAACATTGACCTGCCAAAAGCAATTTTGTCATGCCTTTGCAATAAATATATTGAATGGGATTGATTGACTCACCTTCGGCACTCATGCTTTTCTGTTTCATGAACAGTTTGACTAGACTGAAGTTTGGCTGCTTGTTGCTTTCCATATTGCTGACATCCACTGATGTAGCCATTTCGGATATGCTAGCGCTATTGCTGTGGTTCAAGTGATGCTGGATGTTGAACACCTTCACTGGCCTCATCTTCACGGTGGTTTCGGTCTGGTAAAGATAAATATGGGTGTTACACGAGAAACGTTGATTCTCATGTAGACCAACATCGCATATTTACAAAAAAAAAATTATATTGCTTTTTACATAATCTTGCTAATTTTTTTTAAATAAATTTGTATGTTGTCGGTTCCAAAAGTGAACCAAAAACTACGTTACCGTTTGTTTCTGGAATGAAAAATAAATTTCAAGCCGCTAAATATTTTTCACGCAAGGTAATTTTTTATTCTACGACTTTGGGCACTTACCGAACTAGAGCTTGCGCTCTTCATCTTCTGTTTATAAAGATTCGGCAAGCTCTGACTTTTCAAAGCGGTTTCGTTGAGCATCAGACTGTTCTCTCCTTCAGCAGAATTGTTGTTGTTGCCTGAAGGCTGCCTTCTAAGGTGATCTTCACTGGATCTCTTCTTCAATTTGCTCCAAGTCGTAAAACTGCTAGAGTCGGACTGGGTCATTTCTGGATGCTTTTCTTTCGGGTTTTTGTTTGACCAACAGGTGCTGTCAGTGTTTTGGGAATTTCCGCTTTTCTCTGAAAATATGCATGCATGTAACTTCACTACTTCATGAATTAATTTTGAAAAATTGAATAGTCCATAGACATAAACTTGTCTAATAGTAATAGTAACTCAGAGGATTGAAAAAACTGGAGAGGTATCGAGTCGACATGAAGAATTATTGTGAAGTGCTTTCGCAAACATTTTAAATCTTTACAGCCTGTAGTCTGACAACGCCAGACCAGTTAAGTTAAGAGTTTAAGCGAAATTATTGGTAAGATCTCAAAAAAGGAAAATAAGGTTCTGATAAATCTTGTTACTCTATCTACACCGTGAGTAACGAGAAATGAGGGAGAAAGCAGTGGAAACGGGAAAGAGTGGAGAAAGGCGGGTGAACGGAAAGGGAAGAAAATATGGAAGAAACATGGGGTAAAAAAGGGGTACGGAAGGGGAACGGAAGGGAAGAAAAGAGCGAGAGAAAGGAGGGGGAGAACGGAGGGGGTGAAAGGGGGGGGGGGAAGAGGAATATGAGAAAGGAGGTCGGAATGGAGGGGTAAGGAGAGGAGAAAGGGTGGGGAAAAAGGAGGGAGAAATGCGGGAGGAAGTAGGGAGAGAAACGAGAGGAGATGGAGGGAGAAATGTGGGGGAGAAAGGAGGAGGAGAAAGGAGGGGAGATATGAGGGGGAGAAAAGAGGAGGAGAAAGTAGGGGGGTAAAGGAGGGGGAGAGGAGGGGGAGACAGAAAGGGGAGAAAGGAGGGAGAGAAAGGAGGGGGAGAAAGGAAAGGGAGGAAGGAAAGGGAGAAAGGAGATGAAACGGAGGTGAAGGAATAGAGGACAAGGAGGTGGGAAGTGAAGAGAGTGTCCAAAGACTCAACATCTACCACGAGGGACGGAGGAACGAAAAGTATCTTAAGCTGTTGACGTGATAATTGGGCGCTCCTTATCAATATGATTCTCGGCTCTATCCAGTTCTTATACTAGGGGTGGCGAAAGCAGTAGAAGAGGTTGAAAAGAGTGGAGAAAGAAGCGTGAAACGAGAGGGGGAATATAATGGATAATAGAGTGAAAAAAGGGGGCAAATAAGGGGAGAAAAGGGGGACAAAAGAGGGAAATGAGGAGGGAATGGAGAAAAAGAAAGGATGATGAGAAATAAGGAGGGGAGGAGGAGAAAGGAGAAGAGAAATGAGGGAGAAAGGAGTGGGATAGAGGTGAAAAGGGGAACAGGAGGGGGGAATGGCGAGCCCACCAAAGAGGGCAAAGATAAAACTGGCTTAAGATGAGGATATGACTGTGTGCACTCACCAGTTCCGTGGTAATCGCTGTCTTCCGAATACATGGTCATCGATCCCTCGAAGGCGATGGTGTAGTTGTCCTTGTTGGCCTGACATGTGAGCATCATATCGTGGAGGTCGCAGTCCAGAGAGTCGACGCTGAAGTTGACAGGCATAGGGGCCTCCCGTACGGGGCTGAACAGTAACTCCGACTTGCAGATGGACATGGAGTTGGAGTTCACCGAGCCGCCGTGAGAGGAGCTGCTGTGCGGCGCGCTCAGAGAACTCTCCAGGTCGAACTTCTCCATCACTGAACCGGACATGCTGGCGTAACATTCTCCTTGCCGGTTGTTCTGCGGACGAAAAAAAAAATTGCTAAATATTCATATGGGTAATCGAAGCACTTAAAGATACGACATCGTTGGATAAATGAATGCAAAAAAAGAAGAGATAATCCGGTAACACATTATTTGGAGTTTGTATTGCTCTAGCGAGTACTTCTTTTTATAATTCGACCATAAAGATACCTCGAGTTCCCACAAACTCCCAAAAATTCCCAGAACCCACGAAAAATCCCCAAGAATTCCAAAAATGTCCAAGAATTCCCAAAAATAATCTTCTTCCTTCTAAGGTACCAACCCCATTCAATGAAGATCGGCAAGAATTTTTGCAAATGCTTCTCTATTTTGTGCTCTCCTGAGTAGAGTATGAGTTGAGAATCTAGTCCCGTCCAGTTTCTGATGTTTTTCAACCATGAGTTTTTTCTGCGCCCCGGACATCTCTTGTCTTCGAATTTTGCCTTTCATTAGTTTTAGAAGGGGATTATTTATTGGTCCTCATGATATGTCAAAGATAGGAAGTTTTTCTCTTCTTTATGGTGGTTCCTTGTTCACTCGCCACAGAACTTCGATATTTGTAACGCGGTCTGTCCAAGGTATTCTTAACATTCGGCGGCACACCCACATCTCAAAAACCTCCATTTTGTTCATTGTATTGATCCTCATCGTCCACTGTTCGTTTCCATACAGAAGTACCAAATAACCAGAAAAACTAGAAAATAAAAAATCCAGAAATCTCCAAAAATCTCCAAATATTCTCCAAAATCACCAAAAATCCCCAGAAATGCTCCTCACTCCTCCACTGTCCTCAAAAATTTTCGGAAATTCCGAAGTTTTTCAAAATTTTACTAATTGTTTCCAAAATGTTTGATTTTTAATATTTTCAATATTTTGGAATTTTCAAGAAATCGTGTCTTGCTGAATTTTCAATGTTTTAGAAATTGTTCATCATTTTCTCAAACTGAAAATATGTAGTTTTTTACATACAAGTTTTAATTTTCTGACTCCCTGTGACTTTAAACCCAAAATTATGAAAATTGTGGCGATTATACATAAATTTTCCTAACAGAAGTGCTTTTTTGGTGTCAGTTGAGCAAGTACACTTCATAGTGGAAATTTCCCGGTCCGGTCCTTATATGTGATTCTAGTCCAAAAACCTAACCGCACGCACGCACTAAATTTAGAGCTACAGTTTTATTATACATTTTATTATAAGGATAAAAAACTTCATAAGCACCAAAATGATGCCCGTTTTCCAAATTTCGAGCCCAATCCACTCACCAACTTGTGAAATGCTATTTCCTTCAAATAAAACTCAAACGAGATTACATTAACATTGTAAGTGTAGCGGAAGGCATTATAAATTTCTTGCAGTATAAATAGAATCTTTATTAATTGCGCTTGTCTGAACAGCCTCTATGTTTATTATACAATTCAACGTTATTTTATGTTATTTTCATTTTAGGCGCCCACTCTGCTAGTTAAGATTCACTTCAAGTAAACAGGTTTTGATAAAATGTCCTTATTAAAAAGTGGTCGTAATTAGCAAATGTAAAAGGACAGAATCTGAAAATATACCGAGAGGTTTATTTACTTCATTTTTTCCATAAATATGTAGTGAATACGAAGCTTATTCAGGAAAGGATTAGTAATGATTTAGATTGTAAATCTTAGGTTACGGCAAGTATTAGTATTTTTTTCACTACCTGAAATATGATCGTAAGAAAGGTTCCAAATGTGAGCTATTGCGTTCCATACAGACGTACAGACTTCTCAACATCTCCGGAGTTACTGTGGAGATCGTCTATAGGACTGGGCTGCGTAATATAAACTTTGGATTTCAAATGTCCACATAAAAACAGTCAAAAACATTTTGAATGTCGCCTGTACATCTGTATGGAACAAAATAATAATAATAAGAAATGCAAAATAATAATAATAATATTTATTTGACAAGGTATAAATATTTGTACACAGGCAAATAAATATGAGAACGCTCACTGAAGGTAAAACCTTGTGCGTGAGGAAGTGTTCAAAACTTTTATAAAATCATCTTAATATGTAAATTACTTAAAAATAATAAAACAGAGAGGACATTAAGTTTTAATTTTACTGTTTTCGTGTAAATAGCTGATGTATACTAAATAAACGTCTATACTACTACTACTAAAACACTAGATACACAAAATAGCTAAAAAAATTCACTCACACGAAAGTATAGACAATCTATATTTTTTTTATTTATTTAGTACCATGGTATATATTTTTTACATCAATGTACTGATGCACCTGATACCTGGGAATGCTAGCTATCCAATTTTTCAACATGGATTTAAACAAATGAATAGATTGGACGTGTCTCATATAATCTGGTATGAGATTATAAGATCTAGGGCCTAAAAATAAAAATGACCTTTGCATCACATTTTTTTCAGGTTTGGGAACATCTAGTTCAGTTTTATTTCTAGTTTTGTAGTCATGAGATGAGGTGCTATGACTATATTTTTTCCTATATTGAGATATTATTATGTAATGGAAGAATAATATCTCATTTGGAACCTTTCTTACGATCATATTTCAGGTAATGGAAATAATACTTCATTTTGACAATCACCATATTTTTGATTAGCTTCCATAATAGTCAATCAATCTTCAATCTGATCTTGTCACATTTGCATTTGTCCATGAATTCGCTTCAAAATGATGTATCACAAGTCTGGTGGTTTCATTAGATTTTGAAGTAGGATTTGCTGGAGATGAGAAGGTTGATGGCACAATAATGACGTATTCGGTGGAAGAGTTCTCCTCGAAATAAAAATCGACGTTTCACAAAGATTTTTATTTTCAGAGATAAGGTGGATGGCAAATTTTAGCTGGTACACACTGTATACGTATTGTGTCTTTTATGCAATAAAAAGAAAAAACAAGTTAAAAAGTAATCATATTTATAACATGAACGTTTATAAAAAACAAAGAATGAAGAAATAATATATAATACTATCTAGGGTTCCGCCCATTATGTATGGAATATATTTCAGTAAATAATGAATGTATAAGAAATGTTTTTATATAAAAGTTGTTTTATATCGGGTTTCCTATAATATGTCAATATTCAGTTGTTTTTGTTTCAAACAAATTAGTAACGCAAAACGATTATTTTTTTTAAATATCAATGTAACCTTTCATTAGGCTCAGTTGATAGATTTTTTTCTCTTTCAATAACATAACATGTAAGCATCGAAATACAAGAAAATCTTTCAAAAAAGCTAAAAAAAAGAAAATTAACCTCTAGTTTATATTTTACATCAAAACAAAACAAATGAGCGTCTACGTTTCTTATTAAGCTTTGAAAATAAATAAATGAATGAAATTAGTAAAGAAACGGTTTTCATCACAAAAGGTGTTCAAAGGATTCACAACTAACTGCAAGACAGAAGTCTAAGCTGTCATGAACAGCTTGAAAGGAATTTCTGAACATTCTGGGAGACATTTTAAACACCTATTTACATACTGGATTCATGTTATTGGTATAATAAACATAAACATTTCAATTTTTTTGGAAACATTTTCTTGTATTTGGGTACTTATGTCATTGAAAATGAAGAAAAATCTCTATCAAATGAACCTAATGAAAGGGTACGTTGCAATTTAAATAAATTAATTGTTTTCGTTAGTTATTTCTTTTCTGAAACAAAAACAACTGAACATTGCCGTAATATGGGAAATACGATATTAAACAACTTTCGTATAAAAAAATTGTTGATACAATAGCACGGATGGCTTTAAAATCCATGGCAATATGATGTAATTATTTTTGCCTGAAAAAACCTTGCAGAACATATCGCGTAAAAGGAATGTATTCATATCATTTGTTCCATGAATATGGATTGCATAGTTTAAGAGAAAACTAAAAACACTGGGAAGCGTCAGTTTAACAAACAAGTCGTTATGCGCATATTAAGAAAACACTTATTTTTGCTATGCAGACAGGTGATTCCACAGTATCATTATTTATGCAACACCTTACAGCAATTAACTAATACCAGAAATTCCACGATTTCCAATGTGAATGATCGAGATGTGTTCCTTGTTTTTTTTTGTAATTCACTTATAACGTTCTAGCAGAACGTGAATTGAATCACAAGACTATATGACTATAAATCTATTTTTCGACATCTCAAGGCACTTGAATCCATTCTTTATACATCCGAAGCAAAATGGAGTTGTAAGAAAGCTCCTGGAACGAAAAAAATCCACCTAGTATGTATACAAGGATATAATGGGCATAAAGAAAATCAAGTCGCTGATCTTTCAGCGAAGCTATAGAAGTGGACAGAGAACTAGCGCCAAAACTGGGAGAGCTTAACGGGAGCGGTTCTAATGAGAAGGTAAAATTTACTGTTAGGAATTCCCAGAGGAATTAAAAAAAATGGAGTCAAGTTGATTGACTCAGTACTTCCCACACATAACAGTTGCAACCAAATCATCGCCCGCCTGTCGTCAAAAAACATCCAACACAAAAATCTCTCCGTAGGAACTAAAACGACACAATTCAGCTTCAACTGGCCGAAACGAAACAATCAGGAACCCCCAAATTGCTTAAAAACGAAGTTTGAGCTATTTTTATATTTTTAGTTTTCTTATTATTGCTACGCCGCCACTGACACGATTTTTGAAAACCATACGCATTTTTCATCCTTGCTGCGGTATAATACTGTGTCTAAATTTCATTAAAATTAATTCCATAATTTCCATGTTACTAAATTCAGAACTATCTAAAGCAATACTCGTATGTATACATCAGACAATTCTAAGTTACTTGATTTCTGTAATAGTCAAGGCAATGTTCGGATGGACCTAACAAACGTCTATTATTCCGCTAGGTCTTTTCTTCACAGGTCAATGGACAGCCTATTATGAATGCAATAAATTTTTGGGTTTTACAACCCCCCACCCCCTAACCACCCCAATTTCACCCTCACCCAAAAAAAAAGTAAAAAATGATCAGGAACCCCTAAAACGCCTAAAAACAAAGTTTGAGCTATTTTTATATTTTTTGTTATTTTATTATTGCTACGCCGCCACTGACACGATTTTTCCAAAACATACGCGTTTTCTATCCTCCCCGCGGCAATAATACTGTGTCAAAATTTCATTAAAATCCATTCGATAATTTTTGCGTTACGCAATATAAAACGATCTAAAACAACACTCTGATGTATACATCACAAATTCTAAGTCCCTTGGTTCCTATTATAAGCAAAGCAATGTTTGGATGGACCTAAAAAAGTGTATTATGCCGCATAGGTTTTTCATTCACAGGTCATTGGACAGCCCATTATGAATACAACAAATTTTTCAGTTTTACAACCCCCCACCCTCCAACCACCCCAAATTCACCCCCACCCGAAAAAAAGTAGAAAATGATCAGGAACCCCGAAAACGCCTAAAAACGAAGTTTGAGGAATATTTGAAATTTTTCGTTTTTTGCTAATTACTCCACCCCCCGTATAACGATTTCCAAAATTATCGAAACATTACCTACTACGACACCACAGCATATCGCTGCCCAAATTGCATCACAATCCATGCAGCGGTTACTGAGATTACGACGTTAGAAAAACGCCAACAGACAGACCGACAGACAGACAGACCGACAGATCGACAGACAGACAGACCGACAGACAGACAGACCGACGGAAATGAGTGACGTGGATTTTCGTTATGTAGACATCATAACACGCCCAAAAAGTGCATTATCTCAAAATCGAAAATTTTCGCGATCACAATACTCCCCTCACCTATCGGTGTGGGAAGTAAAATGTGGTCTTCTTATAAAAATCGATCTGAGAAGCTCGAAATCCAGGATAAATTTTGCAGGGTTGCTGTTTCTTCAGAAACTGTTCAATGATCTGATAGATAGTTTAGACATTTTAAGACAGATTCACTTTCTTGTGCGTAGGATTGAGCCTCGTCAACATCAATTATTCTATCATGACACTCCTACAATATGAAGCCACCAATATGGTCGATGTTCACTAATTTTAATAAAACCTCTAAAACGGTTTAGTTATCTAGTAAAAACTGGTAGTAATGATGGAGAGTCGATGCCAGGCCAGCTTTGACTCTTTTGAATGACCCCACAGAACTAACGCCTAAAATCCTCAAGCCTCCCGGAGAACTCCTTTCGGTCAAACCTATCACAACCTCCAGGTGAAGGTCGATACGTCCGACCAGTAAGTTATCCCATTAACTACCTACCTCTTGGCTCAAGTGGTCGGTGCATAAAGGTGGTAGATTGGTGAGGAGGGCATGGATGTCTTCGGTCTTGAAGCTTTCCATGTCGGCCTCAGCAAGATTCGCGTCCATGTTTTTCGAGAAGATGTCGTAGTAGATGACGTCACCGGCGTCGTACGATTCGGGTAAGGACAGAATGCTGGTGTGGTGATTTGTGCTGCCATCTCTGTATCTGAAACAAAAGAAGCGGTTATATGAGAGCTTAAAGCTCATTTCAGAGGGCACAATCATAGTGATTCATTTTTTTTATCATTACATCAAGAAGCCTTGGAAATATGGCTGCGTGAGAGAAGGTGTTTGGAAACAAAAAGTACCAAAAGGGTCTTGAAGGAATCAAGAAAATTAGGAATCTAATAACAATAATTCATCACCAACGTCTCCGGAGAATTTTTTTTTAGAAAAGGCATCAAGAATATGTAATACATTAGGACTTGTGCTTGGCATATGTCGCTATGAGATCTTAAAGTGCATTTTAGGGCCTACAATTCTGAAATACGTAAAAGGGGAAGTATCCAAGGCCGTACTAGCTTTTACTAGAATGACGGGTCTTGGAACACAAAAGGGCCCACAGTTTGGTAACTCTATTACCGGAGTACCTCTTCTTCCTAATTCATTTATTGATAGACGACATTTCATACATGGATAAGGTATTGCCTTTATTCAATGATGAATCATGCTAGATCAATTAAAAACAGTATTTCTCTATCCCAATAGTAAACTATTCAGAAAACTATGTAATATCATAGTTTTCCTAAGATATAGAATAGTCTAGAATTGTGGGACATGCAAATAGACAGATCAACGTAAATGAGTGACACGGTATTTTATAAGGAACATCAAAAATGTATGACATCGCAAATCGCAACTCAAACTGGGGCTTGAAGAATATTTTTGAGAAATAAGCAATATCTGAAATCTATTACCGTTTTGCTTTTCTAAAAGTAAAATGGCCCTCTGAAGAACCCCGTGTACTTCACTGGCACAAATAGGAGAAATCGGTTAGAAGACCTGTTTGTTCTTCAGAAAGAAAACAGAAAACTTCCTGCTTCTGGCCTTCCCTCCCGTGGAAGAAGGGCGCTTGATCAAAAGTTTCTTATATGTATTGCGGACGTTCTAAAATTGCTTATTGAAAGAGTATGATTTTCACCAAGAGGAATTGCAACCTACATGGAAAAGTTTGACGACCCCTGCCTGATAGTTATAAAAAGATAAAATTTTGATATGGTTTGATTCGAGGATCCCCAAATTTCAAAAAAGTTCGACTCTAAGGGATGCACTTCAAAAGACTGAGACCAAGTGGCCTTTCTTATGTCTATGTTTGATGACAAAAGTCAAACATGTGGTAAAATGGCTAGAAAAAGGTATCCTATATTTATATTTTTTAAATACGTGCTGTTTCACGTTGAAAGCGATGTCTACATAATATACAAAGAATTTCAGTGATGTGGGAGTTCTAGGAACCATTTATAATGCTGAAAAAGCTTATACGGAACGAGCAATAAATAGTTTGCAGCGAACGGTTTGAGTGCATGTCAAAATCAAAACCAAAAATTGTAACGTTTATGCACCTGATTAGCTTTAACCTCTAACTGACAAAACTACAAAAAATTCTCACACTTATTCACGAACATTGTTCATATTTCTACTCACTTATTTCTCATTTTCACTGGCAGCGCTTGTAACAAATAAAACAAGGAAATGTATCTAAGCACATAAAACCGCTCGGAGATAATACTATTTGCCCTATAAAAGAGAATTTAATTATCTTAGTTGTGAGGCATAATCTCTTTATATAAAGCGTCTGCTCTAAGGCCGATTCTACACTTTTACTTCTTGCGCAACAGCTTGCAACTTCTTCCATTATTTTTTTATTCATGGAAGTTTTATCATTTCTGTCGATCCCCATTGTTTTGTATGATGATTTGATGATATTTGAATGTCGCTGTCTTGGTTGTTTATACTTTGCTACGATCAACTTCAAGATTCTTTGGGATGGCCTGGATTACTACCATATAGAGCTGGAAAAATTTCGTTTTCAGCTACTTTCATCATTTCCTTTGGGGGGGGGGGTAATTATTGACCTTTGAACTCTATAACCTGTAACCTGGAAACTTCTAACCTTATTATAATGTAATTTTGATGGGTTATAATACAAAAAATGTGCGAAAAGTACACAGTTCAACCACATGAAAATACTTTTTTTTGTTAGAAAGAAAACGCCTGATGTACGTTTATTCAGTTCATTCAAATAATGGTGGACCTATATCTAGTTTACAAATAATATATGTATGTATAAGTACCCGAAATGTCTCAGGTTTTCCATCCGTCAAAAAGAGGCATACCTTTACCCACCCTGGAATTTGAAAATTTGAGTCGGTGTCATTCGAATATGCTAAAACGTCTACTCAGGAACCTGCCACATATTTTTTTTATTTTTGTGTAAATAAAAATATCCTCAAACATCACTTTCTGCTTATTTCGCTGGTTAAATTCTTGATGATAGTTTCAGGGGACCTCAAAATTTAAAGCATTGAGCCACTGATAATATCAAAATGATCATGTTGAAAATGAACTATTTTGTTTATCCACCCCAGGTAACGGATGGTTAGGATTTAGATATGAGACACTAGATAGATATTCAAATTAAGGTTTTGTACATCTTGTGTTAAGTTTTTCATGTTGCCTCTAGCAACTGCTTGCACTGAGAGTACCTTTTCGCGAGGTAAAAATATCTTGGCGCTTCTGCCTGCCAAAATATTTCTATTTTGTTTTGTTTTCTGTGGTATAATGTTCTTAAACACACATGCTTGACCTTCAATGATGCTAGTGCGCCAAAATATCATTGCAGCTCTTAACGCATGAAAAGATATTTAGAAACGATACACACTAGCTGTACAATTATTTTATTCATGTATTCTGGTCTGTTTGTTTTGATACTCAGCGTCTGAAAAATACCGCTATCAAGGAAACAATACTTTTTGAAGCAAAACATGACATTAGATATCATTAGATGTCATTAGATTAAAATGTACCAAATTTCAACAATGATTGGTCAAAAAAATCGTCTACGTCCTTCCAACCCCTAAACCCCTGTAAAGTACCTAAAAACGACGTTTGGGCAGTTTTTATATGCCCCGATTTTGACGATTGCTTCACCGCCACTTGCACGATTTTCAAAAACTACAGAGATGCTAACTATGGTTGTAATAAGGTGTCCAAAATTCCGTTACAATCAGGTGAGCAGTTTCTAAGTTATTATACTGTACTATAATAATACAAGTTATATAATTATCAGCTGTAATATGTAAAAAAAGAAGTCCACAAGATTGTCTCCGAAAGGAATATTGAGATAGGTCAATATTTTTCATGGAAAGTATTTTATGAGTACTATAAATTTCTGAAATCCCGTAAACCCTGCCTAACTCACTACTTTAATTTCATCCCATTCCAAAAAAATTAAAATAATCATGAACCTCTAATAATTAAGTCGATTTGTTAATTTTTATATTTTAACTAATTTCTTTGGATGGTAAAATAAAAAATAGATACTACGAACTCACAGCAAGATTTCATCAAATAATAAGTTAAAAAAACTGAAAAACAATTTTCAAGAACATCGGTCTAAAAAGTTAAAAATGATTTTTAAAATAAGCTTGAAACAATAATGAACGAATAACACTAATATTATTTTGAAAAAAGCGTCGGGCGCTTAATTTAAGCATAATATGGCACAAAGCGCCCACTTTTTTTTCATAATCATACTAGTATTTTTCGTTCATTATTGTTTTAAGCTTATTGTTAAAATTATTTTTTCAATATTCGGTCCGACCTCTTAATCCAATTACAAGCTCAGAAATATGCAGGTGAAGCTAATAAACCCGTGTTAAAAATGGTGCAACGGTTAATGAGATTACGTTGATACAAAAATGCCAGAAATGAGCCGACACAATTGAGAGACAAGCATTTTCGTGATATCACAAATCGTCACCAATAGAATGGGAGGTAACATTTCATTAATGTTTCGACTGCCTCTGCAGAAATCAAAAAAAATGGAGTCAAGTTGATTGACTCAGTACTTCCCACACATTACGGTGATACCAGTTTATTATTTTCCCATAGCATAAAGATTTAGTCTGAGATCCCCTTGCAACAAAATCATCGCCAGTACCCCCCCCCCCTCCCCCCCAAATTATTGTCATATGCCGCTAGGTCTTTCCTGCACGGGTCAATGAACAGCCTATTATCAATAATACAAACTTTTGTATTGAATTTCACCTCTTCAGCTGTGGCGGTTTTGGAAAAATTTAAGCGTTCCGGTACCGTTCACTGAAAAAGCGGTGTTGCCGTATCTCATTAATTAATAGAAACAAAATTTTGAAATTGTGAGATCTTACTAAATTCGACATGCGCAATTCATTGCAATAAAAATAAGTAGAGGATTCTATTTAAAATAAATTAAAATCGGGGATACTTGTTTAAAAAATTGGGAAAATAATTTATAACTTGGCAACGTCGAAAACGCGAAAAAAAATATTACAAGGCGAGATAGAGTATTTGTAGATATTTCGATTTAAAATAAAAAAGACGGGGTGTTACATTTAAAAAAACAAACTAAAACGACCTTTAAGTTGCCGGAATTTAAAATTCTGCCAAAAACACCCTGTAGATACAAATTGCTGGTAGCATCCAGAATAATATCCGCTTAATATTCAAGTACCTCGCTGTATAATATTATTGAGAAAAGTTAAAGGAATATATCAATTTGAACGTATTACTTGCGACCTTGCAAATGCGGAAATTAATAGAAAATAAATTATTACTTGGCAACGTCGCAACCGATTCCAAAAATATTTTAGGGTTGAATAGAGATCAATGATGGACACTAGAAGAACTTGGGAGAAAGTTATAGTTCTATATAAAAAAAATTAAGTTGATCTCTATCCTACTTTCCCGCAACACCCTGTATATTTCAAAATATTTTTAGGATATGCATCTCAAGTAATCAAATAACTTTTATATTTGAGATTTTTTTCTATCAGCTATACCTTGCGAGATATCGAAGAATTACACACTAAATGGACAGCCTGTATACATCGGAAAAAATTCTAAGTCCTTTAGTTTCTGTAATAGGCATAAGGCAATGTTCGGATAGACCTAAAAAAGTTATTTATGTCGCTAGGTCTTCCTTCATAGGTCAGTGGGTAGTCTATTATGAATACAACAAATTTTTCAGTATTACAACCCCCCACCCCCCAACCACCCCAAATTTACCCCCACCCAAGAAAAAGTAGAAAATGATCAGGAACCCCTAAAACGCCTAAAAACGAAGTTTGAGGCATATTTGAAATTTTTCGTTTTTTGCTAATTACTCCGCCCCCCGTATAAAGTTTTTCAAAATTATAGGAGCATTACCTACTACGACCCCACAGGATAACGCTCCCCAAATTTCATCACAATCCATCCAGCGGTTACTGAGATTACGAGGGTAGAAAAACGCGACAGACAGACAGACAGACAGACAGACAGACAGACAGACAGACAGACAGACAGACAGACAGACCGACAGACAGACAGACAGACCGACGGAAATGAGTGACGTGGATTTTCGTTATGTACACATCATAAAACGCCCAAAAAGTGAATTATCTCAAAATCGAAAATTTTCGCGATCACAATACTCCCCTCACCTATCGGTGTGGGAAGTAAAATGTGGTTTTGACACGTGATGGAAAAGTATTTCTGTAGACTAGTACGTGTTATAGTCTATCCAAAACTCTAAACCAGGCTCTAAACACAACCTATAGTTGGCTCGCCTTCGCAGGTCTCACGACTATAAAGAAATAGCCGAGCTTTGAGACAGACCATACATCTACCGAAATACTTTCGAATATTTCAATACATCCACAAATTATGTTGAGGAATGGTTCATATTTTTATCTTGGGAGCATAAAAATTACTGTGTGCGGGTACACTCATACCTAATCATCAAACATCTGGTTTTTATAGTCGCATAGTTGTAGTTGATATATTGAATTAACCTTCGGATTACATCTGAAATTAGAACATGGATAATGTACTCATCAAAGTAAATACATATATATATATATTTAGCATTTCGTCAATATTAGATTTCATAGTTCATTGACCATGAAAATTTAAACACATGAGAAATATGTGAAAATAAAAAGATTACAATTTTGCGGAATTATCTTTAAAAATTACTGATATATTCTCTATCAGATTTAAACAACGATGATTGCTTGAATGAAGTTTACACGCTACTAATGAAATGACAACAAAAACCTAAATAAAAATAGAGAAATACTGACTGGCCTGAAATGATAGGGATTACATGTATTATAAGCTTCAACTAATTGAGTTCTAGATTAGGGTGATGTATAAATAGCATATCAAGAGCTTGTGATTTGACACTACTACGCCTCTTTTGGTGAAGTTAGTGTTGCTCGTAAATATTTTCGAGTTTAGTAATGATAATAGCTATCGCATTTATTTCATGTTTTAAATATTATTTTTATTATTTTTATTGTGCTATATTTCCAGGCGTTTGATAACGTAAAGTGGCCTAAACTGTGGGAAATCCTCATCTCTATGGTAGTTCCTTATCACCTAGTGTTTCTCATACAGCAACTCTACGAGTCTAATTCGGCTCGCGTAAGAATTGATGGTAACCTGTCTAGTCAAACTGCAACCAGAAAAGGAGTTCGTCAGGGATGTGTATTATCTCCGATGTTGTTTAACATTTACTCTGAATTTGTGATGAGACAGGTATTAGACAACTGGAATGGCGGTGGAACTATTGGCGGAAGGAAAATATCCAACTTAAGATTTGCTGACGATACAACCCTTATTGCAGCTTCTCAGGAAGAACTAGTAGCTCTATTAAACATCTTAGAACAACGTAGTGCAGAGTATGGTCTTGGTATTAACTACAATAAGACAAAGGTTATGATCGTAGAGAGAGAGAGAGCACGATAATTATCGAGAAATAAAGTCAATAGGCCGTTGTGAAGTAGTTCAAAGTTTTATATACCTCGGTTCTTTGATCGATAATTCGGGTAGCTGTGAAAATGAGGTTCGACGGCGCATTCAACAGGCACGTGTGGCCATGACAAAGCTCAGTAAAATATGGCGTGACCATAACATCACTAAAGCTACAAAAATGTCGCTGGTTCAGTCTCTTGTGTTCCCCATATTTTTGTATGCCTCGGAAACTTGGACTGCTAAAAAGGCAGATCGAGCTCGCATAGACGCTTTTGAAATGTGGACATGGAGGAGAATGCTGAGAGTTCCTTATACCGCCCATCGAACTAACGTCTCCATACTGGATGAGGTCGGTAATCCAAAGAGACTATCCTCCATTGTGTCGACGAGAATGCTTACATTCTTCGGACATATACACAAAAGCGATAATATGGAGAAACTTGTAGTTCAGGGTCATGCCCCGAGTGGGCGGCGCCGTGGCCGTCCCCCTACACGCTGGGTGGATACGACGAAACAGTTGCTGGATATGCGTGTCAAGAGTGCCACTAAACTGACAACAAATCGCGAACGATGGCGAGCTACAGTGCTTAAAACTATTGATAATATTCATGTCGGCAATACTCTAGCTCCGACTTAATGCATTTTACGAGTTCACAACATGTCTGTTAAGACATTGTGACTATGATGATGATAATTTCCAATTACTTATTCGAATTATTTGCAAGGGTATATGTCCATTTTTAGATGTATTTGTGCAATTTTACTAATTATTTTACTATATTTTTTTTACTTTGTTTTGTTTTTCAATATGTCGTATTCTGACCAAAAACAATTTTTGAACTTCTAAATCCACGCGGCATCCGAAATTCTTGAGTTTCTCCAAATGGGGCAAAAACTTGAAATAGAAGCTAGATTTGTAATCAGTGCCCTCGAATTACCAAGGACACAAGTCTTCGTCCTTTTCGAAACTCAAAACACTTTTCTTCAAAGGACATATAGTACTCGCCAAAAGGAGTAATTTTTTCCAGTACCATATAACCGAAATGTTTAGGGATATCAAGATACTGACCGATAATGGAATCCTCATTTCTAATTCGTCCCTGTGCGATTAGATCAAAACAGAGCTAAAAAACAAAAAACCCAGTTTACAGCGGAGCGAAGCATATGTACATGTACGTAGCAGCGCGCGTTTAACTTCTCTAGAATGTTGACGTGCTACAGCGGACTTTAACAACAACAAAAATGGTGCAACCGGCATAACTCATAATGAACCGGTGGAGTTCAGTGTAGGTGAATGTCGTCAAAATGCCTCTCGGACTTCACGAGTGTATGCTGATCGTTTCCCTGACAGTTATCACCCTACCCCCGTCGATGTGTCTTATCTCCTGCAAAGAGCTAGATACACAGGATACTTGTATTCACATCATAGTGGACACGCTGGACGACCTAAACAACCTCGAATGATACAAAGTGAAGAAAAAATACTTGGCTTTTCCGTCTAGCAGCGCGAACTTCAAACCATAAAGCGGCCCACAGATGGTCAATATTATTGCGCAACATTTCATATTGTACAATATTATTGACCGTCTGTGACTGATCTTGAAAGGTTGCACAATACATTGTATCAATCAAAATCGGCTTGATTTTTATTGTGCAATACGAAAAATATTGATACGTTTGTGGGTAACATGAACAATATTTCAATATTTAGTTTAATATTGAAACGAAAGGCGGTTGGTGCGTGCCTATTTTCTGTACTGTGTTCGTATAAATAATGTCATCCAACGAGAAGGAGCATGACAGGAAATTTATTTTAGAACTAATTGAAGTATATCGTTCTTTACCCGCTCTCTGGGATGTTAAAAGTAGGGACTACAGCAACAGAATTTAAAAAAAATGAGCAATATGATGAGTTACTCCGTCAATACAAAGATAAATATCCGGTCGCAGATAAACAACAATTAGTTAAAAAATAAATTTTCGGAAGGAATAGACGTGTTCAAAATGACAAGCAACAACTAATTAGATATAGAAAGAATACTGAATAGCCTAGCGCCTCATTTCAATAATTTTGCACAGTATATTGTACAATAATATTGACCGTCTGTGAGCCGCTTAAGATTCGTGTGACAGGACCGCACTTAAAACTTCGCAGCGAACGAGTAGTAAGTATTTTCTTACAATTTTTTTTTATTCTTCTGCTGCTGATTCACCGTATATTAACTATGTCATTTCAAAGACATTTGTTTCTGAAAAGGAAAATTTAACTTTGAAAACACCCAGTATGTATTCGATTTTTTTTTCCGGTAGTTGTAGACTTTAGCATCCCGACGTTCGACCCCCATTTTGCAATGTCTCTTCTGTATGTTCTACTTTCTTTGATACAAAATTTACGGCTCAATTAAATGTTGTACTCAGATTCGCCCGTATTCTCCATGAAAAAATATTTTTGGTTAACTTGTAAATTTCCTGGAATCGCGACCAGTGTTCTGAATTACACAGGTTTTTATCCTATTGGGAAAGCGTAGGCAAAAAAACCGATCCCACTAATTAAAAACCTGTGGCTCTTCTCAGCATCATGGCTAAGGTTATGGAGACTCATCAACACACAGCTCCTGAAATACCTGGACAACAATAACATCATAAATGATCGCCAGTATGGCTTCCATAAACATAGGTCCACGGATGACCTCCTGGCCTACGTCACTCACTTGTGGAACAGAGCAATTGAAAATCATGGAACAGATCCGACCATCGCTGGAGTATTGCTCCCATGAGCGGGAATGCGCTCCGAAGCACTTTCTAAAGCTTCTGGACACTATCAAGAAGAGAGCAATTAGACTAATCGATACCCCTAACTTCACAAAGGACCTCCACAGCTTGGAACATCGAAGAAGGGTGGCTGACCTGTCCCTGTTTTACAGATTCTATCACGGAAGATGTACGAGTGAGCTCTCCCAGATAATAACACCAAAGGCCATCCGAACCAGAAAACTAGAGAGGCTCTGCGAGCTCATCCTTACCAGGTCGAGGTCCCTACTCCGCGACCCAGTCTCCTCCAGCATTACTTCTTTTGGAGAACTTAGAAGCTGTGGAATGAGCTGCCGAGGAATTTGTTTCTCGACAGCTACAACCTGAAGCATTTCAAATCTAACGTACACCAACACTTATCCTCTCGCAGCGCTCCTACAGCGCTACAGGCTTTCAGCCTTTGCGGGAGGCTGACCATAAAAAAAATTCTATTCGATTTTAGAACACCAACTCTCGAACCCAGTTTTGGGACATACACTCATGATTCTCTAATCTTCCTGATAATTATTTCTCATTCTTGCCAACTAAGTTACTAACAGAAATACAAAGTTAAGGGTGGTCAAATTATTCAGTCAGCTAAAAAGAGCTGAGTACTGCTATGAAACGGTACTCTGTATGTTTCGTTTTTTCTCACGAACCGGTGTAATGTAACACCTTAATCACATTGTGCGAGAATTGAAACCCACGCAGAATTCCTGGGATATGTAAGCGCAAAACCGGAAACGGCATGAAAATAATAATCAAGCTGTTCACTGAAAAACCACATCAGCTCTTCTGCTTTCACTCTTCTCGGAAATAAATGTGAATTATGATAAAATGTTACAGTCAATTACATCTTAACAATTGATTACGGGCTGTGATCAAACAAATGAAACGAAATATCTAAATGTGTCCAGCTAGATAAATATTTGGAACGATAAAAATTGACTTTCATTCATAATTATCAATTTTTTTCTTCAAAGAGATAATTATCACATTATTAATAAAGTTAATGGCCTATTGGATGATAATCACAAAGGAAGGAAATTGACACTTTCAAAATCAATATTTAACTATTATTCCAGATTTAATGAGCAAAGTGTAATGAAACGTTGCGTCAAGTAGTATCACTCCATCTTTTACCCGAATTTTCGAGCTACATAAAAAATTATAAACGCCATTGCAAATGCTCGGGAATAATCGTCAATTATTGTTGTACAAATAAAAATAATTTGAGTTGAAAAGTGTTTGCCTGTGCGCAAGGAAAGCATTCAATAATAATATAAAAATAATAATCCACTTGTATTGTAGTTAAAAATATCTTACAATAGTTGTAGTCGAAGGCTGTTCGTCAGATGTATTTCCAATAAACGCCCGCGTTTCTCAGGGATTTGTCCTTTGACCTACACTGTTTTTGCTGTATATCAACGAACTGCTGGAAACAACATCCAATCCAATCTACAGCTTCGCAGACGGCAGTACATTAACATCGTGGATGGAACCAGGCAAGCCACTATCATCCCAGGAGACGGTATGTCGGCGACAGCAACAGGCCTCACAGATCAACGTAGATACTCATATCAAAACAATTGCCGAGCGGGGATTAGTAAGTCTCACGTTGGCTTACCACCTGTGGAAATGGAGTGTCACCCAAAGTCGAGCCACCTTCCGTCAAACTTTTTTATCAGTTATTGTTAATAACAGTATAGTTAAAACGGCATCCCAGAAGGTTGGAGTTTTGTTTCGCTGTAGGAAGCTGTATACACCAGAGCAATTACTGCTGCTCTACAAGGCGCAGATCCAACCATCTTTGGAGTATTGCTCCCATGTGTGGGGATGCGCTCCGAAGCACTCTCTAAAGCTTCTGGACACTGTCCCCCATCCCCACAGCCTGGAACATCGAAATAGGATGGTTGACCTATCCCGGTTTTACAGATTCTATCGCGGAAGATGTTCGAGTGAACTCTCCCAGACAATAACACCAAAGGCCGTCCGAACGAGGAACACTAGAGAGGCTCTGCGAGCTCATCCTTACCAGGACGAGGTCCCTACTCCCCAAACCTCCGACATTCCTTCTTTTGGAGAACTTCGACGCTGTGGAATGAGTTGCCGGGGAACTTGTTTCGCCACAGCTACAACCTGCCTCATTGTGCGATTTTCTTTTTCGTAATTCGTCCTGGGACACGGTGTATACTTTCAGTCAGTATACTATATCTCGCTATATGCGCAAAACTGTAATAATCTGAAACAGAGATTGTGACGCTTTTGATCATGTAGAGTTATAGTAAATAAATATTTTCAATTCACAACTGAGAGTCTTCAAAGTTAGAATACTGAAATCTTAATTGAAATCTTAGCAGTAGTGATGAGAGTCGAAGCCAGGTAAGTAGGCCTCCTTTGGCCCTTTTTGCCAACCCTACTGAACCAACACTGAAAACACTAAAGCCTACGTCCTAGAAGGCTCCTTAGCAACCTACCAGGCCTCTTGAGGAAAGTCGGTATGTCCGACCGTCTCACTGAACTGAAAGTGACTCCTCCCCGAACTCCATCGTGCCGAATATCTCAACCCTGAGGTTACGATACACAGCACATCTGCCCAGGAAGTGGAACGCTGCCTCTCTCTCCTTCCAGCATCTGGAGCAGATGGGGTCCTCCTCCAGTACTCTCATGAGTGACATGTGACATGGCTATTCAGCCGGCAATGGCCAGTGAGAGCTCCTACTCCTACCAAAAGTTTGAGCGTCTCTCTGTCTTTATTTAGAAGCCATGGCGTTCGGCACCTATCAACGCCCGCTATGAATCTTTTAGCTTGCCTTAGTCATCTTTCTCTGATCAGGCTTTCGCCAGTTCCTTGAAGGCCTTCCATGGCCAGGTTAAAGGAAATTCTGCTAAACTGCATCCTTATCTTTCTCACAAGGTTGTGATGCCTGAACACCCAGTCCTGAGGGATCCTTGACAGGACGCAATTGGGCCATCTACAGGGATTTTGGCTCATCCCCTTACTTCTAATACATAACCGATTCATATCTAACATGACCCATAGGTTGAACTATAATCCAGGTCAATACTCCGCTTCATTTAGATCCCTTGAACAAACGCTTTCATTTAAATACGATTGTTTGGTGTTCATGAATAATGGATAAAAATATCGAACAGAAACATTTGCATAACGATTTTGTGTTTCAATGATCGATCGTTAGCGAAAGTGTTCGGCACCAAGTATCGCGTCGGTGATTTTAAATACTATGTAATTACAATGTAAAGTGTAGTTCCGCAACGATTTGATAATCATCATTATAGCAAAAAAACAAGGACAGTCTCGAAACCTACGTTGACAAATTTCGAAAAATATATGCACTTATTACAAAGACCCTACTCACTTGTTTAACCATGCCAAAATACATGGTATGAAAAAATCCAAACGTGAAATGTGTGCGCGTTTTTTCTTGTTTTATTTTTTATTATAGATTTTGTAATAGTAAACTAACTCAATAAGACTGTTGGCAATTTATATCTATTATAAATGATAAGGTACACATATGAAACGATTGCCAATATAAATATTTGCAATCAATTTTTTTCTAGTAGAAACAAAATGGTTATACTTTTCCACTTATGTGATTATGACTCATGTCAGAAATATCTATAGTAATGACAAATCTAGGTTTTGAACATGGACGATAGAGTGACGGTGGAATATAAAAAAATTAAAACCTATTAGTAGAAGATCCGAATATAGAGCGACCTTCACCGAACTGGTTAATGGATGAAAAGCATTTTATATTAAATTTAATATGTTAAAAAACATATCGCGAGTGGGTTGGCTGAAAAATTTCAGTCCAGGATATGATTAATTAAATATTGAAAAATTAATTCTTTTTAAACATTTCACTGGTTTGGTTAATAGACAAATCACATACCAATCGAAAGTATGAAGCCCATAGAATATGCAAACGTTAGGTTGGCAACGTTTTTCCCGTCCCAACTATAGGGTAGGCAGGTATAAACAGGAAAATCAAATATATTAATTTGCACCGGTGTGGTTAATGCATGAAACTTATATCAAAATAAAGATAATTTTATTGCAAACACGTCGATACAGGGTTGTCTGCAAAAAATCGGTCTGGAATTCCGATTGTCGAATTCAATTCAATGCAATTCGGACGATGATGTTCTTGATTTTAACGATGAAACGTATAAAAACTGTTCGTTGAAATTAAATTTTCGTAAAAAGAAAAATTTTAAATACAGTGAGTTAACCAATGCATCACTCGATTTTGTAGGTTATCATACCACGTGCTACAAAAAAAGTGACTGCTTTGGGTAAAAATATAATGAAGAGTTTAATAACTTTCTTGGTGAGTATACGGTAAGTGCATAATAATTTAACCTTCAAAACTATCTTAGTAAATATATCTATTGAATTTTTTTAAGTGTGAAATAATGACATGGAAGATTCATAAATTTATACATTTTTGATTATGTTTTATTCAAATAAATCATTTCAATTTCACGGACACATGACATACGCACTCTCTTTCATTCAATGGTCGAGCTACACGCAGCTGCTTTGCTGCGTCCTTTGTTAATATACGGGGTAGTTCGCTCGGACCTCTCTGGCGCACGTATTCATTGGCAGCAATATTTTGATCTTTAAAATTCGACAACCGGAATTCCAGACTGATTTTTTGCAGACAACCCTATATCGACGTGTTTGCAATAAAATTATCTTTATTTTGATATAAGTTTCATGCATTAACCACACCTACCTACCCTATAGTTGGAACGGGAAAAACGTTGCCAACCTAATGTTTGCATATTATATGGGCTTCATACTTTCGATTGGTATGTGATTTGTCTATTAACCAAACCAGTGAAATGTTGAAAAAAAATTAATTTTTCAATATTTAATTAATCATATCCTGGACTGAAATTTTTCAGCCAACCCACTCGCGATATGTTTTTTAACATATTAAATTTAATATAAAATGCTTTTCATCCATTAACCAGTTCGGTGAAGGTCGCTCTATATTCGGATCTTAGACTATATGAAACAATATTTAAAACTTTGCCCTTAGGCTTTTCAGGGAACTATTATTAATAAACAACATTTTTGGGTAGAAAATAATGGTTTGGAATATTTATTCGCTTTTTGTGATACATAAATAAAACAACTTGTGTTATAATTGCAGGTTATTGTCCAGCTACGAGGTTTAAAAAATTATAAAAATGCGTCAAGTCACTCGGCTCAATACTTTTGACACACTTTCGATAATAAAAAATTGAGAGTTACTAAATTCTTCGCTGACAATTTCTGGTCCTAGGTATTTCAGATCTAACAGTTTTTTTTATTGATACAGGGTTTACAGCTACGGAAATTATAACATTTATATATATTTAAAGACAATGTACGGATAGGTCTCTAAAGTACAGAATATGTTCAAGGTCACTTTTTGGTATAATGGACAGACCTTTATAAATCCAAAAATTTTTGGAGTTCTCTATCCTCCTTTCCCTACCCACGGCAAGGAAAGTGAAACACGTCTCATCTTTTTATATGGAACAAACAAATTCTGGCACCAGTTATCGATATGTTCAATGTAGCGGAAAACAAAGCCATAAACATAACTCAGACTATTTGATCTCTTTTAATACAAATACACTCACCCTCTTTCATTTTCCATTCCTCAAATTCACGAATCGAAAACAGCTTTGTAGTGTCACTCATACTGTTTACCTGATACTATCTCAAATTCCCATAAAACGTATGGTTAGTGTGATTAGTAGGTGTGAGTCATGGTACTTGATAATACTAAATCCGCGCACAATAAAGTATTATAATTGTGAAATGAGAATATATAGGTGTACATAAGATGTTTCTGATAACTTCGGTCGAATGTTTCCTAAGTTATATTATCCTAGTAGGTCTCCACATTTTTGTAGTATAACAGCAATATAACCTCGAGTGAATTATCTTGGTAGAAAAGATTAAAAATGTATTACAGATGCGTCGAAAATCTATGGTTTTTCATTAGTTTTCTCAGCGGATTACTGAAAATTAACAAAAACTATAGGGTGTTTCAGTAAGTAATGGAAATTAGATTCCAAAGCAAAAAATGAATTTCAAATCACCTACTAACTTATTTTCTAAAAAGAAAATGCTATGTTATACATATTATTATTTTTCCGAGTGACGCCTATCACCCTCACCATTAAAGCATAGATTTGCACCAACAGTGGACCAAAGCACAGAGAAAAAACCTCTTTATGACAGTGAAGTTTGAAATTATTTGGATCATTTTTGTGACAGTGCCATTTTTATGTTCGAAAACTTGCTACTTTTCATGAATTTCTATTCCACCATTTTAAAAATGTTTCAGCACGCGCGTTAGCGTTTTCGACATAAGAAAACATGCTCTTTATTGTGATAGTACTATTAAAATTTCACGTCATTACATTACTTTTTGAGTTACCCCCACCCCCTTTTTATAATGACAACAGGACCAAAACCTAGACTTTTTTTCCAATGATAACCTTTTTATAGTGACCAAGTTTTGAGAAAATCGGAAAACTTTTTGATATCCGTCTGTCTGTCTATACGTCCGCGATTTCGTTCTCCAGCGATTACTCAAAAACGCTTCAAGCGATTGCTCCTAAATTTGGCCAATTTGAATTACAGGAGGTTCTTTCGAGTTGAAACGGTTTTGGTGCCGATCGGACAATGGGGGATGAAAAAGGGTGGGGGTGCACAAAAAAAATGTCATACAACATATGTATTTGAGAGCACGGTTGAAAGATAATGTGTCTTAAACGATATATCACATGTTATTTTTTTCTGAAATGGAAGTTAAAAAAATTAAATAAATTGAAATATTCGCAAATAACAACCAGTTGAGTCCGGGAAGTTCTTAAAACGAGGTCTACATCGTTGAACGTCCCCATTTTTTTTATATAACTACGTTTTTGCGATTTGCAGTATAGTACAGTACAGGTTTTCTAATTTCTATCATCAAAAACGTCGCGAAAAATCTTACGTTTCGAAAATAAACAACAAAATAGGCAAGATAAATAGAACCAAAACATAAGCATATACTCTTGATTTATGCAATATTCTAGCTGTTCTTGTTTTTTGTGCACCTTTGAAAATTTTAAAGGCGGGGCACTTACCCGTAATCAAGAAACCACTGGTAATCTGAGTTGTCTTGTATGAAGTCGACATCTTGCGATGAGGTGTTGCTAAGGTAGCTTACGGATCCATGATGATTGCTATTGCAGTCGGAGTCGGGACTTCCCCGAACTATGCCCAATTCGGTCATCCCTTTACCTGAAATCCAAAATTATATAGATAAATAAACAAACCTGGTAAATAAAAGCTTTTTCTCAGTCTTTTTTTTTTCGTCTAAACATTGTCAAAGTGAGTATATTCATGTTAATAAATGATGTAAAAATTTCAGGGTCAGTGGGTATTATATGGTTATACAGAAACTATCATGAAGATGAGAAAAGAGAAAACAATTCGCGATTCCACAACCTTTCAAGTTAAAAGTGAAGGACCAGATTCAATACATAACCTAAAAAATAGCCCAAACAATGTAACAAGACCACATCCATCGTTGAAGAATTAAATAAGGGAACTGAATGTCTACAAAAGAGTAGAACTTTATTTTTGATGATAAATGTTGTAAGACTGTCTCCGAATTCCTCAAAGATCACGCATTTATTTATTTTTTTTTAATTTGAATTCGTTTTATGACTGAATATAAGTTTAAAGAAAACCATACTATCAAACATACCAACCTCTAAATATATACCTCAACCGTATACTTCAGAAAAACTTTAATTACTGTTTATAACATGTATATATTTCAAGCAAGCTTTCTTCCTGTCCACAAAATTGATTATATCCGTGACTTCCTGATAAGCCTACATGTCAGTACAAAATATATTATTTAGGATTCGTATCATACAGGTTTAGCGGTTACGTATACAGGGTGTACCTGGATAATTTGTACAAGCAAATATGGGTAAAACTAGACCACAATTCATCGCTAAGAATTGCATTTACAATAATCAAAAAATTTTGCTTTGTATTGACAATTTAAAGTGTATCCTGCTCGGTATCCTGTATTCATTATTTGAAAATTTTGAAATAATCATAACTTTTGAGCTACTACGTGCATTCCATTAAAAAAAAAAGAATAATAATGTCTAATAGAATTATGGGTTAGCAAAAAAACTATTTGAATTTCTAAACGTTTGTTAAATCTTTTTTCAACAAAAGTCGATTGCTAAGGAAAAACCGTCCCTTGTCCATACTTTTTTTATGTTGTATTATTGATCCTTATCTAACTGCCTATGGAAACTTTAATGTTCTATCTTGAATCCAAACTTTTCTATACGATGTAATTATCTATGTAAGCGTTGCTTATTATTGCTCTGATCAAGATACCTTCTCAGGTTCTTGGATAGGAAGGAAGTTTAATTTACTGTGGTTAAACGTTTAAAAAGAGACACAATGTTCCATGTTGTGAGATTAGCAGGACGGACCTACGAATCATGTCATTTTTCAACTGTTCAACTCGATCACCAAAAATTCGAAATTTAGTGGAAAAAAATTAAACCTCAGTTTCCTTATTTGGGAACTTTATTTGTTTGCTATATGGCATCCATTATTAGGCATTATTACTGTTTTATTTCAATGGCATTTGTAAGCATTTCAATTGTACAAAATATCGTTTTATTGCTAAATACCGAAATACTGATAAATATATACTACATAAATATAACGCTTAGTCACAGGAAGTAGTCCTCAAAGGTGTAAGTATTTTGTAGGGAGTTCATTGAGGTAGTTACTGGAGATACAGGTTGAAATAGCCGAAAAAATAATTATCATGAATTTTGGGTCATCCTATGTACAAGATGAAAGATCAAAGACATTACTAGTTGCAACACAACTGGATTACTGCAAAATTGTTATGATCTTAAGAGATTAATCCTCTAAAGTTACTGATGTTAAATAATACACGGTGGAGATAGATAATGTTAAGATTTTCACATAAAAGTGGCTATATCTTTGAAAGTACCCTGTGGAACCTAATGGAACCCTATATTGTCGGAATAGGAAAAATGATTGGAATCCCAATTCGAGATGATATAAGGTCTATATACCATGCATTCAAAACATTTTTTTGTACTTCATCCCCGAAAACTCACACCCAACTTTTTATTTTCAAATACCACTAGCACTAAACAGCAATAGCATTAGGTTTTTCTACATAAATGATATCCCTGTTTTATTTAAAAGTTTGTGTTACCTTGGATGTTACACACAAACTTATTTTCGTAAAATCATAAGCATAATATAAAAATAAAGAATTTGTCTGAAGCCTAATATTTTGCAAAAACGGATAAAAAATAAAACTAAGTCAGTTTTCAAGGGTACTGAATGAAGGAGCATACCATGCTTTCGAAAAAAATGTCTTTTTTAATTTTTTGTCCTTTTTTATTTATTACGAAAATATTACGCCACAAACAAGTCCTTGTTTAATTTATAAGCTTATGACCTAGGACGAGGAAAAATGGTTTGTGTATGAAATCAAAGACACTACAAAATTTTAAATGAAAAGCTGTGGGGTGCTATTTAAAAAAAATTTGGGCGTGAGTTGGGTGAAAGTACAAAAAAAAATGTTTTGGAAGCATGGTTTGATAGACCCTCTAGTACTTCAAAAAATACCTCTCAGTTTTCCGTTAAACTTTTTTTTGTTACGAGAATATGACGCGTCAAGGAAATTCTGGGACACCCGGTATACGAGTTACACGTTATACTTTAATGTTTTTCTACTGCGTTATATGAATTATATTATAGTTCAAATAGAGAGATCTCCTTTGAAATATGAATAAAATCGACGCAGCTGAGTAACGCGATAAGTGAGACACTCCAGTGCACGCTAAATATGTATAGCTCGCTGGTCTGCGTAAGCCTATTACTCATGACGTCATGATTCACTGGGTGCTAACGCCCTTCGGGCAATCAAAGTGTCGTTATTTTATAACGGATGGCCGACGCTGCGCTCAAAAATGCCTACTCAGAACCTAAAACGAAAGGTTAATCAACAGAGCTTTGCACCCAAACTTTATTAATTTTTTGTTCGTCGGATGATGGCATACGTGAATCAGTGGCTTATTAACGCTTTATTTGGAAAAGAAAATATGTTGCAAACCTTGATAGTGTAATAGGTACTATTTATAGATAATATGTGTGTTTTGACTTATTCAAAATTATCACGACACTCGAGTCAACATTTTTTAAATATAATATACAACAAAATCCAAAAGATCAAACTAAAAAAGAAAAACGCGTAAACGTATCTCGAATCTCAAAAATCATTTGATTATATTTGGGAAGAGCAGTAATTATGATAAGTGTTTACTCACATCCTACAGTTTCCTGAGATAAGATATTCACATTGGTTGTGTTACTATAATGAAATGATATGATGCAGTGTAATTAAGACATAACCATGCTCCACATAGATAAAAGAATCTTGAATTATTTATAATCTTGAATGAAATTCAACAGGCTAGTTGTTATGTTTGAGCTACAGTTTCGTCAATCTAGAAAAACCTAACTACTCACCAGTTTGAAGATTTTCCGATTTTTCAGTTATGAAAACAAAATAATGTGTGATACTGGGTCCCTTGGCATGGTTCACTTGTTATGCTGTGGCACTAACAAATACTACAGTGTGCTTGTTATTTCAAGGGATTTGGTTTCATTCATGAGCCAATTAGACAAATTCCAGAAATTACATTGAGAATATATGTATATGAGACATTATGAACCCCATAATAGCAATTACGACTAGTCCAACCGTTAAGGGCCCCATAGACATCGTTCTTTTTCATCAGGTTTGCACGACGTGCCAACCGATCACACTCATTTCGGTCCGTGTGTGCCGAAAAACCGTCGTGTTGACCGTCGTTCCAAAAAATCTGTCCGAGCTTGATTTTACCCGTGGGTTTCGAACGCCATCGTGCAACTCGGTACCTGTGTGGCCGTTCATCGTGCAATCACGACGGGATTTTGCAGTGTAGTTCTGGTTGCCTTCGAGTAAGCGTATCTAGGGTTAGCGACATCTATCAAAAATTGGTGTCAGACGTTCATGAGGGGAAATACTTTGTCTCATCCAAGTATCCTGTTTTTTTATTAGAGGTGCTACTGAATTAAGTAATTCTAAGTATGTTTCTTCATCCATCCTCAAATAATTGTACCAATCCCTGGTTCCAGACGCAATTCTTCTAATAGATCTATACGGGAGAATTGGCCTCTTTTTGAAAGTCACTGTTTCACCCATTTAGAACGTTTTTTCTTGCTGTATTTCACTTTAATAGCTAAAGCCGTCGCCAATGCTAAAGTATTATCCATGTTAACGGACCAAAAATTTGCGAGAAACTGAAAGAAAACCGAACAGTGATGTGTGGAGGTATCGTTCCATCGGTTTTAACCGACATCGGTTGGCACGTCGTGCAAACCTGATAAAAAAGAACGATGTCTGTGGGGCCCTTTACGTCGTAAAAAGTCTTTTGACAGCAAAAGGTTGGAAAGAAATGAAATTTGGTGGGATGGTAAACATTGATACCCTAAATGTACACCTAAGTTTGCGACCTCGGCGGTTGCCTCTCAAGGGGTGGGGGGTGAAAACTCTGCTTCGCAACGATTTTTGAAAAATAGCGTCATTTTGGTAAATGCTATCGAAAAAAGGTTCAAATAATCACCCTAGGTTGAAATTGAAACCTCTCATTTGAACCATTTTTTGATAGCACTTATCAAAACGACGCAATTTTCCGAAAATCATCGCGAAGCAGAGGTTACACAACCTCCCCCCCCCCATCCCTTGACCGGCAACCTCCCGAGCTCACAAGCTTAGGTGTACATTCAGGAGAGCAACGTCTACCATCCCACCAAATTTCATTTCTTTCCAACCTGTTGCCTCAAAAGACTTTTTTAAGACCTTTGTAGGATTTAACGATTGTTTAATATCGGTAGAAGGTACGTAGGTAGCGATGTGTTCCTAAATGTCGTGATTTTGTTAATGCTATTTGTGTTATCTAGGCAGCTGCAGATAAAAGAGATATGGGAAATTTTATTCTCTACGGAGAAATAGTGTAACAGAACTTTTTGATAGCGTTCTTCGACTTACTACGCGATGAAATTCTGATTTTAGTAAAAGTTAAAAACCACCCCCTAACTTTAGGGCACTGAAGAATGGAAAATATTGATCGCACAAGAAAAATGGCCCGTAGCTACTTCTTCAAATTTAAACGTGTGCTTACAAAGATATAAGCCTAAGACTAAGAATGAGATACGCTAAATGCTACGTATGGTCGGTTCTATTTTATGGCATGGAAACATGGACGCTTAAGGCTACATCAACAAACACATTAGAGGCGTTTGAAATGTGGACGTACCGTCGCATGTTGAGAGTTCCGTGGACTGATAGGGTTACGAATGAGGATATCTTGAGAAGAATGGGAAAGGAGAGAGAAATCCTCCTAAGCATAAAAGAGAGAAAAGTGGCTTATTTTGGCCACATAATGAGAAACCCAAAGTACCGACTTTTACAGTTGATCGTTGAAGGAAAAATAGAAGGTAGACGTGGTGTCGGAAGAAAGCAGATGTCCTGGCTCAGAAATTTGAGGGATTGGACAGGCCTAAGTACAATTGGGGACCTTGTACACACGGCAACAAACAGGGAGGCGTTTGGAAATGTGATCGCCAACATCCAATAAGAGTGGATAGGCAGCTGAAGAAGAAGAAGAAAAATGTAAAGGCCAAACTTGTGAATAATTTTGTTGTCTCCATATATTATTTGAACTTTTTTCCATAGCACTTACCACAACGGCGATATTTGCCAAAACGTGTCATGAAACAGATTTCATCACCCTCGAGCGGCAACCCCCAGAGGTCGCAAATTCAATCTTATCTAAATTAAACGATGCCGAGGTAGCATCATTTTCACTAAAAGTATGCACAATACAATATTTTTCGCAACAGCACATATCGGTAGCGGTGCATGTATTCCTGGATTTTTTTAAAACCAAAGGCGTGAGTTTAGGCAGCTGAACAAAATTAAGAAATAAGAAGATATTCTTTTAAAGAAACAAAAATTGTACACGACTTTTCGATTTTTTTGAGTTTTTCGTCTTAATCCGCATCGAAATTCTCATTTTAGTGAAAATCACAAATAAACCCCTAACTTTGGCGCACTGTAGGACGGAAATTATTGGTTTTGCACAAAAAATGTCGAGACCAAAGCTATGCAGAATTTTGTTCTCTCCATAAATCATTTGAAGCTTTCTTCGATCTCACTTACCAAAACGACGCTATTTTTCCAGAGTTCCCCCCCCCTCTCCTCGAGCGAATCCTCCCCGGGGTCGCAAACTTAGGTGTAGGTTCATGGGACCAATATCTAGGATTCCGCCAAATTTCATTTCTTTCCGATCTTTTGCAGTCAAAAAACCTCTACCACCTGGACTATTATGAAGCTGTGCAACAAATACTACAGTGTGTGTTTTGTTATTTCAAAGATTTGGTTTCATGTATGAAGTATGAGCCAATGAGATACATTCCAGAAATTACATTGATAATAAATATAAGACATTACGAACCCCATAATAGCAATTATTACTTTTAGATATACCTTTCGCGTGATATTTCTACTGTCCAGACTATAGTAATTATATAATTATATTGTTCAACGAGAAATAATGATGATAATAACCCATGCAGTTGAAGTTTGCAGGATGAGCGTATTACCATTAGCACGAGTTGAATGCTATACTTTATCCAAGACCGTTCAAGGTTCAAGTTAACGTTTTATGTTCCATTTTAAGAGTATCGATATTGTTACTAACACACGGCTGGAGGGTGACTTACGAAAAATAATTCACGCAGTTTGTTTATAGGCAGTGTTACATGTTCACGCTTAGTTTGGTAATCGCTGTATAAAGAGTATGGGAGTAGATAAAATGTTTTTTCAATATACTTAAAATTAATGATCACGCCGATAATAACGTCAACAATAGATCTAAGTACCCTCGTACTATTCGATCCCGCATGGCATGCCTTATTCGTATTCAACTGAATAGCCCTTTGTTAAGTAACTCATAATAGAATCAACAATATATCTAACTGCCCTCGTAATACTTGATCCCTTTGATCCCGCATGGCATGCCCTATTCGTATTCGTATTCAACTTCTCTGTCTTCACGCCCTTTGTTATTGTTACTTGAGCTAAGAGAAACGTATTCATATTTAATCGAATGAGCTGGCTTTGTATCTCCCACTTGGATAGTCCAAAAAAGGATCGAAATTTTCTAAGAATCTCCGTGCATTGTTCGAATGTTCTTGCCCTACTTACCTTATTTACATAATGTTTTAAACTTTGCGTAATCGTTAATCTTTTATAGCTACAATATACTATTTTCTAATACCTATACCAGCGATTTTACTTTCCACAGAAATCAGCTGATGGCAATTATAGGTAGGTACCTATTCATTATGAAAATCTAATAAACCAGCAGTTTAAAAGGAGCCCCACAATTTTTACGCCAAGGTAAAGGAAACATTGTCGATTACTGTAGATGCAATTGGCAAAAAACACATAAACAGGACTTAATTGAATGACAAATGAGGGTCGACTTATTTATACAGAGACGTGCAGCACGCATACAGAACAGTCTCAGGTGATGACGAGAACACACCGATTACAAACTTCAAAGTAAACATACTTACATATTTACAAGTGTGTTTTCATTATTGGGTTCGATTTAGCACGTTGTTCACACTAAAAAGTGAAATTTTGTTGTTATAATTAGCGAAAAACGATCATCTGTCACCCGACGCTTAGTCACACGCGCTAAACAAACTACTAAACAGCCGAGAGCGAAAGAACTACTCGGCGCAACGTTGCCAAATCGTTTTATGGAATTTCCCCAAAGAAAATCAGCCACAATCAACCCAATTTTTAAAAATTCAAACAAAATGCTTGTCACTTGTCACCAAGGGGCATGGGCGCCAGCGCCAGCAGAGGGGTGCAGGGGGGGGGCGTGGCCCCCCCTGGAGCAGCGAAGATAAAAAACTTGTATAAGCAAAAACCAAATTCATCGCCCCTGCCTGATTTGGGCACTCAATTTAAGTAAGTCGCCCCCCCCCCCCTAAACAATTTTCTGGCCCTCGCCAAGAGGACCGATAATGGGGGTGGTTATGAGGGTAATTATCCGTAAGAATAATAAATAGTAATTGTTTACAATTTTAGAATTAACGTATATCAAATGTGTTAAGTCCATGATCCACAAAAATGCACTCCCCGACAAATCTCTTTTGATGATCATGTAGTGCCGCTGCCGCTAGAACTAAAAATGTTATCCACAAAAATATATATACCCCCCCCCTCCCGCGAATAATATTTTGTATACCCTGGATTTCCTTGAAACGTGATATTTTCGTGACAAAAAACGAAAACTGAGTGGAATTTTTGAAAGTACTATAGGCCTCTATCATACCGTGCTTTTAAAACATTTTTTTTTATTTAAACCCTTAAAACTCATCCTCAACTTTTGTTTTTTAAATAGCACCAAAAAGTGTTTCCTACACAAATTAAGGCCTTATATTATTTAAAATATTGCAACTTATTTTTTTTTCGTAAAATCATTAGCAAACCATAAATAAAATAAGAATTTGCTTGACGCAAAAAACGGATAAAAATAAAACTAATTGGGTTTTTGAGAATACTGAATAATTGGGTACTGATGCTTTCGAAAACATGCAGCCTTTTTATGCTTTTTTGTTACGAAAATATTACGCCTCAAACAAATGATCATTTTATTTATCTTATGTTGATGACTTTACGAAAAAAAATTGTTTGTGTATGAAGTCAAAGGCACTACAAGATATTAAATAAAATAGCAACCTCATTAATGTAGGAAAAGCAGTGGGGTGCTATTTGGGAAAAAAGAGTAAGGGGTAAGTTTTAGAGGTTAAAGTAAAAAATATGTTTCGAAGGCATGGTATGATAGGTCATTCGGTATCCTTGAAAGTCCCACTTAGCTTCCTTTTTTATCTGTTTTTCTTACGAAAATATTACGCCTCAAACAAATCCTTATTTTATTTATTTTTTTTGTTTATGACTTTACGAAAAAAATAGCTTTTTATATAAAATCAAAGGTGCTACAAGATTTTAAATAATATGAGGACTTATTTTGTGTAGGAAAAACTATTAGGTGATATTTGAAAAAACTAAGTCAGGGGTAAGTTCTAAGGGTTGAAGTACAAAAATAATGTTTTGAGAGCCTTGTATGATAGACCCTGTATAGTTCCTCCAAATCCAAACATTGCACTCAGTTTTCGTTTGAACATCTTTTTGTTGCGATAATATCACACGTCAAGGAAATTCAGGGAGACACTGTATATCGAGGAAACCCAAGAAAGAAATTATCCCCACCAAGAAAAAATTACCAAATTTACAACCACCCCCCCCCCCCCCCAACGACGCCCTTGTTTGTCACAGCCGTCCTTAGGTTCTTGCATTTCCACTTGGGTATTCGGCTTCCAACCTGGAGGGAGTCCAGCGCCTATCAAGAAGAGCAAAAAAAAAGGTCTAGGTTTATGTTTCCAAATACTCCGGAGGAGCAGTTAACTGTGAAGCGTTACCATTTGGAGAGCAAAAAAGGGTTTTGTCAGTCTTACATTTGACAAATCCACTTATGGAGGAGCCTAGGGCAGCCGTGGGAGGAGGGTTTACCGGATTTACCCAAATGATTAATGTTGAGGTTCGATATTTAAAAATAAAAATAGCTGTTTTCAAAATTACACTCTTTGATTTTCATCGCAGTGTCGGCGGAAACATACCATACAGCGCAATGTCTTGCTCTGTAGAACTTGGAGACTTTACATTATGCGGCTTGCCAGGACACACTCTAAGCCGCAAATGCGTAAGTAAAGATGACGTCACAGATCACAGCAACATATGTTTGTCTATTTTAAAGAAATATTTAGTGTAAATTAGTATTATAAAATTTAGATATTCTAATTTTATTGCGAAACAGCTTTTATCAAGTTCAACTTATGTGACTGGCAATGATAATTTTTCAAAAATGGACGTTCAAGTATTAATTTTTAGCCACCTAATGTTTATTTTAAACAAAATTGTAACATTTTAATGTATCTGTCAAATATTTGGACCACCGTAACTAGGCCATCTTGTAAAATAAATAGAATTCAAAATTGTAACATTTTAATGTATCTGTCAAATATTTGGACCACCGTAATTAGGCCATCTTGTAAAATACATAGAATTCAATATCAATATTTTTAATTCAATTTACTTGGAAAGCGATATTCCCAAATATACAGAAAAATCCTCTTATCTGGCAACAGCGGCTTGGCATAGAAAGAGAGGGAGATGCACGATACGGGGGAAGTTAAAAATGAGTGCGTAGATTTGTGTAGACTAGACGCATTTTAGAAAGCATTTTTTAGGTTTGCGGCATAAATTTGTTTCGGTCGCATTACCAGGCTCTAAAAATAAACTAAATATAATGTGCAGCATATAATTTTGAAGTGTTAACAATAACAATAGCATATTGTGTATGGAAAAGTGTAAGCACAATTTTCACATAATTTTCTTTACTTTTTATAAACATGATAACGTGATGACGTTTTTCATCATTAATGTTAGAAGTACTTGTTGTACCTAATGTTTCTAAACTGTGATAATTTACACAGAAAATACGTTATACGTCGTCGATATTTTAAATATTAATTTCATGAATTGCTGATTTCTTACAATTTTTTCTGATCGTAATGACACAGTACCTACATAGAATCAGTAAAGGAGGCGAACATATACCAAGAATGCTAATCATGAAGTTGATATCTTCTCCATCAATATGATGCAAAATATTCATTGCTCCAACTCTTGGCAATTATTTAATAATGTCATCTTTGTAACAATGATTTTGAGGTCACTCATTCCAGGTCCTTGATTCTAATTCGCAGGCGACGCAACGGTCACCTCTTGGCGACAGTCGCCTAATTTGGCGAATTCGACCAATGGGAGCTAAGTAGTTACGCGGCCATCGACAACACTTTTCAACGGTCGCGTAAATACATAGCTCCCATTGGTCGAATCTTCCAAACTAGGCGAGCCTGCGAATTAGATTCGAGGCCCAGAACAAAAAACAAAAAATAATTAATAGCATGCATTGTTTTGATGAACACTAAGGCATTGATTTTTCGAGCAAAGCAATCAACTTTCAGGAAACGTGCTGGAGTTGTACCGTGTGCATTTATACATTCCGTACATGTATACAGCACCTAGCATAATCCCATTGGTCAGATTTGAATTTTGAACCAATCAAGTTCTGAGTGCCATACGCGAGTATGGAATGTAAATAATGAGTGCTATATGCACTTACGGAATGTAGTACTTAATGCAGCTGAAAATTTACAAAGAGGAAAGCGATTTAAGCGAAAACCATTTTTCAACTATGTATTAAACTGCAGTAAACTTTATTACAAATTAAGTTATAGTGGGGTGTATAATTTTTGTCATTCTTTACAATATATTAAATGTAATAATTGCAAACATCTGGTGTATTAAGTTAACTAAGTATTAATCTTCAGTGGGCAAAGAAAACATACATTACTTACAAGATTAAAGACATTAAAGAATATAGCTGAACAAAAAAGAGCGTTATATAAAATCAGTGGGATGAACCATGCATTGGGTTTATTTGTTTTATTATTTTGGGATCGATTAGGTACGTTTTTCCTTTGGCCTCAGTTAATAGATTTGATCTATATTTTCCAGGACGCAGTTCAAAATCTTTATAATTAGGAGGTAATTTTGCCCCAGCATGCATGGCGATTCCAAACATAT
This sequence comes from Callosobruchus maculatus, assembly GCA_951848785.1. Lineage (NCBI taxonomy): Eukaryota > Metazoa > Arthropoda > Insecta > Coleoptera > Chrysomelidae > Callosobruchus > Callosobruchus maculatus. The sequence continues at coordinate 12,352,811 of CATOUR010000071.1, forward strand.
ACGAGTATAACATATATAACCACCCTCTCTCGTTGCAATCGCAAAAATTAAAACAAGAGTCCAGCCATAGCCATACGTTTGACTTGCATATAACTATATTACATTCCGTAAGTGCATATGGCACTGATTTACATTTCGTACACACGTACGGCACTCGAAATTTGATTGGTTTAAAATTCAAATCTGACCAATGGGATTGTGCTAGGTGCTATATACCTACATGTATGGAATGTATAAATGCGTACCGAAGGCTTTCGCGGCCATCGTCCAATGAATTTGTGGTTCTTGGGTTTTTAGGCCGGCGTCGTTTAGCGTTAAGACTTGACGTTTCGCCACCACGAGTGGATGGCATCTTCAGAAGATATTTCACTTCGGCGACTTCCGAAATACTGACGGCTGGTGGATCTGCACCTGTGTATTTATACCTGTTAACGGTGATTTGTCCCAACCATTTAGCTTTGGTTCACCAACGACGCCGACCTTAAAACCCAAGAACCACAAATTCAGTGCTAGAGTTGATATTGTGGTAAGCCTCCGATCAACCACTGCTGGCATTCAATAGCTGTTGCTGTTCGTAATATTAATGGTCGGTAATCATACTATCAAGGCCACCATTTATCAATACAATACATGCGGAGCAATCGTTGACTCAAATGACACCAATTCCAAAATTGGTTAACATGTATCAAAGGCTCATGTCGTTGATGCCAAAATAATGTTGACGAACATTGATTCAATGTACTTTTTATTAATATCACGGTCATTTTAGGTCCATATTACGAAGCTTTATAAAATGCCTGTTTAGGTAAGTACAAAATACCCAATCATCACCCCAGCAATGTTTGTACAATTGTTTGATGTGTAAACACTTTTGTACTGCAGTGTATTTCGTTTCAGTCAGCATATAAAATAGGTAAAGAGATCTACAGGATTTCGCACTTTTGTTTTTATCTTGTAAAACGTATGCTGCACTTTACTAGGAAAAAGGAAAGTTTTGCTATTGTTAATGAAAACACGAAACGGAACTAGAAAATAACCGCATAAAATTCTCTGTTGCAATTTAATCTCATTCTTCGGATTTCTCGCTTGTCATGTACTCTGAATACCAAATATCACAATTACAATACATACACAGTGAGTTTTAAGACATTCAAAACGTTTTGATAATAATAAACGGTACTTTTTGCACTTTTGTGCACTTAATATAATATTTTTTGGACGTTCTATAATGTCTAGATTACGAAAATACATATATAACTAATTATAGTGTTTGTCTGCCTGTCGGTCTGTCGATCTGTTTGTCTGTACAATCGGTCTGCCTGTTTGTCTGACTGCTGCCATTTCTCTAACAGCGTAATCTCAACAGCCGCCTCACTAATTTTGATGAAATTTGAGATGCAATATGCCGTGGGAAAGATCGGAAATTTCTGATTTTCATAAAACGAGACTGGAACTCAAAACGGCACCCTCAAATTATCCAAAACACGAGTATTCATTTTGAGACACAGCCAAATAAAGATTTTAGATCTTTTAGGTAAACATGAAGATCTGCGAAAGATCTGAAATTGTTGATTTTCGTAAAACGAGATTGGAACTCAAAACGGTGACCGGATTTGTAATCAGCATCCTCAAATTATCCAAAATACGAGGTTTCGTCTTGATTGAAAGCCAAATAAGGATTTTAGATTTTTAGGTAGGTATCTAAACATGAAGATCTGCGAAAGATCTGAAATTTTGATTTTCGTCAAACGAGACTGGAACTCAAAACTGTGACCGGATTTGTAATCAGCACCCTCAAATTATCCAAAATACGAGGTTTTATTTTGATAGAGAGCCAAATAAGGATTTTATATTTTTTGGGTAACATGAATAAGATCTGCGAAAGATCTGAAATTTTTGATTTCCGTCAAACGCGACTGGAACTCAAAACTGTGACCAGATTTGTAATCAGCACTCTCAGATTATCCAAAATACGAGGTTTTATTTTGATAGAGAGCCAAATAAGGATTTTAGATTTTACGGGTAGCATGAAGATCTCCGACAGATCTGAAATTTTTGATTTTCGTCAAACGAGACTGGAACTCAAAACTGTGACCGGATTTGTAATCAGCGCCCCCAAATTATCCAAAATACGAAGTTTTATTTTGATAGAAAGTCAAAAAGGATTTTAGATTTTTTTGGTAGCATGAAGATCTGCGAAAGATTTGAAATTTTTGATTCCCGTCAAACAGTGGCGTATAAAGAAATCGATTTCGAGGGGGGGGGGGGGGGCAATTGGCGTATTATAATCCTAACTTCAGCCTCTCCCAGACGTCAAAACTGAATGCGTGGCTGGTTTCGGTGGGGGGGGGGGGGGGCGGGGGGCCCTTGTATACGCCACTGCCGTCAAACGAGACTGGAGCTCTGGAGCTCAAAAGTGTGACCGAATTTGTAATCAGCGCCCTCAAATTATCCAAAATACGAGGTTTTATTTTGATAGAGAACCAAATAAGGATTTTAGATTTTTTGGATAACATGAATAAGATCTGCGAAAGATCTGAAATTTTTGATTCTCGTCAAACAAGACTGGAACTAAAAACTGTGACCGGATTTGTAATCAGCACCCTCAAATTATCCAAAATACGAGGTTTTATATTGATGGAAAGCCAAAAAAGGGATTTTAGATTTTTTGGGTAACATAAAGATCTGCGAAAGATCTGAAATTTTTGATTTTCGTCAAACGAGTCTGGCACTCAAGACTGTGACCGGATTTGTAATCAGCACCCTCAAATTATCCAAAACACGAGGTTTTATTTTGATGGAAAGCCAAATAAGGATTTTAGATTTTTTGGGTAACATGAAGACCTGCGAAAGATCTGAAATTTTTGGCTCTCGTCAAACGAGACTGGAACTCAAAACTGTGACCGGATTTGTAATCAGCGCCCTCAAATTATCCCAAATACGAGGTTTTATTTTGATAGAGAGCCAAATAAGTATTTTAGATTTTTTGGGTAACATGAAGATCTGCGAAAGATCTGAAATTTTTGATTTTCGTCAAACGAGACTGGCACTCAAAACTATGACCGGATTTGTAATCAGCACCCTCAAATTATCCAAAACACGAGGTTTCGTCTTGATTGAAAGCCAAATAAGGATTTTAGATTTTTTGGGTAACATGAATAAGATCTGCGAAAGATCTGAATTTTTTTATTTTCGTAAAACGAGATTGGAACTCAAAACGGTGACCGAATTTGTAATCAGCATCCTCAAATTATCCAAAATACGAGGTTTCGTCTTGATTGAAAGCCAAATAAGGATTTTAGATTTTTTGGGTAACATGAAGATCTGCGAAAGATCTGAAATTTTGATTTTCGTCAAACGAGACTGGAACTCAAACACTGTGACCGGATTTGTAATCAGCACCCTCAAATTATCCAAAATAAGAGGTTTTATTTTGATAGAGAGCCAAATAAGGATTTTAGATTTTTTGGGTGACATGAAGATCTGCGAAAGATCTGAAATTTTTGATTTTCGTCAAACGAGACTGGTACTCAAAACTGTAACAAGATTTGCAAGCAGCACTCTCAAATTATCCTAAACACGTAGGTTCATCTTGATAGAAAGCCAAATGAAGATTTTAGATTTTTTAGGTAAGCATCAAGATCTGGAAAACATCTGAAATTTTTTACTTTTGTCAAACGAGACTGGAATTTAAGAGGATGTCCAGGTTTGCAATCAGTAGTCTCAAATTATCCAAAATACGAGGTTTAATTTTGATGGAAAGCCAAATAAGGATTTTAGATTTTTTGGGTAACATGAAGATCTGCGAAAGATCTGAAATTTTTGATTTTCGTCAAACGAGGCTGGAACTCAAAACTGTGACCGGATTTGTAATCAGCGCTTTCAAATTATACAAAATACGAGGTTTTATTTTAATAGAAAGCCAAATAAGGATTTTAGATTTTTTGGGTAACATGAAGATCTGCGAAAGATCTGAAATTTTTGATTTTCGTCAAACGAGACTGGCACTCAAAACTATGACCGGATTTGTAATCAGCACCCTCAAATTATCCAAAATACGAGGTTTCGTCTTGATTGAAAGCCAAATAAGGATTTTAGATTTTTTGGGTAACATGAATAAGATCTGCGAAAGATCTGAATTTTTTTATTTTCGTAAAACGAGATTGGAACTCAAAACGGTGACCGAATTTGTAATCAGCATCCTCAAATTATCCGAAATACGAGGTTTCGTCTTGATTGAAAGCCAAATAAGGATTTTAGATTTTTTGGGTAACATGAAGATCTGCGAAAGATCTGAAATTTTTGATTTTCATAAAACGACATTGGAACTCAAAACGGTGACCGGATTTGTAATCAGCATCCTCAAATTATCCAAAATACGAGGTTTCGCCTTGATTGAAAGCCAAATAAGGATTTTAGATTTTTAGGTATCTAAACATGAAGATCTGCGAAAGATCTGAAATTTTGATTTTCGTCAAACGAGACTGGAACTCAAACACTGTGACCGGATTTGTAATCAGCACCCTCAAATTATCCAAAGTAAGAGGTTTTATTTTGATAGAGAGCCAAATAAGGATTTTAGATTTTTTGGGTGACATGAAGATCTGCGAAAGATCTGAAATTTTTGATTTTCGTCAAACGAGACTGGTACTCAAAACTGTAACAAGATTTGCAAGCAGCACTCTCAAATTATCCTAAACACGTAGGTTCGTCTTGATAGAAAGCCAAATGAAGATTTTAGATTTTTTAGCTATGCATCAAGATCTGGAAAACATCTGAAATTTTTTACTTTTGTCAAACGAGACTGGGATTTAAGAGGATGTCCAGGTTTGCAATCAGTACTCTCAAATTATCCAAAATACGAGGTTTAATTTTGATGGAAAGCCAAATAAGGATTTTAGATTTTTTGGGTAACATGAAGATCTGCGAAAGATCTGAAATTTTTGATTTTCGTAAAACGAAACTGGAACTCAAAACGATGCCCGGATTTTTAATCAGCACCCTCAAATTGTCTAAAATACAAGGTTTTATTTTGATAGAAATAAATAATAAATATGAATATCTGCGAAAGGTCTGAGAGATCTGAAATTTTTGATTTTTTTTTTATTATCAAAATTACGAGGTTTCATCTCAATAAAAAACTTCGATTTTTTAGGTAAATATGCCTGTTGGATATACAGCATCATATGCATTTCCAAGAGATCAGTATTGATTGATATCTAGTAGGCGTTGTTAACTCATAACTCATGACTGGAGCCTGAGTTATGAAAAATAATCACGCTGTTTGCTTATAGTAATACATGTTCAAAAGTAGTTTGGTAATCGCTGCATAACTTGACGGAAATAGATAAAAATTGCTGATACAAATTCAATCAGAACCGAAGTCAATTTTGTTGGTAAAATTTGAGACTAATAATAATAATAATAATTTATTCATCCTTTAGATCCTTTTACAGATATTGGACATGTCAAATACAATATAAATGAAACAAACCTAGCACTGCATGTAACACATAAAAAGACATATTTACAAATTTGAAAACCCCTCTACCGAATAACAACTAGAGAGGAACTGCATATGGCTAAAGTGTTTGTTATTACTATAGTTGCACCGGTCATTACAATACATACATTTTCTAACTATAAATAAAACAAATATATAAAATATAGCACACTGCACGTAACACATAAAGACATATTCAAACATTTAAAAACTCCTGTACCGAATAAAAACTATTGTCCAAGAGGAACTGCTTTAGCATATAGTTAAAACGTTTGTTGTCAGTTACAACTCTTATATATGAGGGCAAAGAGTTAAAAAGTTTATGGCCCATGTAAAATGGACTGCTTTCATAGAGGGCGGTTTTGTGCCGGATTGATCTCAGCGAACTGCTGCACCTAGTGTCATAGCTGTGTAAATCACTATTTTTTTTCATAGCTATTCATAGCAGTTCTCGCAAAGTTTATACACTTATAAATATAAATTGATGCCAATGTAAGCAGTTTATGTTGTTTAAAGTATGGTCTACATGATTGTGTTGATTTTAAATTAAAAATAAGACGAACGATTCTTTTTTGTGCAATAAAAACTCGCGTGGCCAAAGGTGAGTTTCCCCACAATATCACGTGGTATGAGATGTGGGAATAGACCATTGCGAAGTATATATTCACAAGCTGAGAAGTAACCAAACAATGTTTCAACTGAAGAACTGCATAATAGCTGCTGTTCAACTTCTTGCAGACGCTATCAACATGTGTGGTCCAACTCACGTCGCTATCAAGATGTAGACCAAGGAATTTGGTAGTGTTAGCGATACTAAGTGTATCTGAGTTGACACGGATGAATTCTACGACATGACCCAGACCTAGCATAAAATTGCATACACACAGTTTTGTTGGTGTTAACAATCAAGCAGTTTCTTTTGCACCATCTTGTGAATTCTGCAGCTACTGCATCCAACCTACTATGCAGCTCTTCAGGTGTTTCAGCATTAATTGCTACTGTAGTATCGTCAGCGTAGATAATCGTGGTGTTAGCTGTTATATTAGAAGGCAGATCGTTGATAAAAAGAATGAATATTAAAGGGCCTAAAATTAACCCCTGAGGTACACCAAGTGAGACATTATATTCATCTGCGGTGTAGTTGTTTAAGTGCACCATAAATCTTCGATTGGATAGGTATGATTTAAGCCATGATAATTATATTCTTCCACAAAATAAATATCCCAACTCACCCTTCTTCCTCCTAATAAAACGTCTAACCCTCTGCGGCTTCTGCGGACTCTTCAAATGCTCAGCACCCGGCACCTTCCCCGACGAATACTCGAAAATCTTCATCATCACGCACAACAGTACTGCCAACATTTCTGTTCTCAAGTTCAAACTAAAATGTCCACGGACATTATTCTGCCGTTTTTGGTCACTGTCTTTTAATCGCGAGAAAATTACATAAATCTAAATAGTCTATCTATAAATATATATCGCACCCTTCAGTCTTTCTGTTATGACATGTTCATTTAATCCATTGATTACAACACTGATCCCTCAATCATAGTAACTAGATATGAGAAATTTCACCAATCACGATATCATAGTCAACAAAACATTAACAAATTCATATTCGAGCACTAAATAATATTAAATCTAAAATGCACATACATCAAAACATCAGCGTCCAAGAATTATCATTTTCAGTTTATGGGTAATGATATATAGTGGTTAATCAGAGGATATGATGTCACAAACGACATTATCATTGATGATGGGCTTATTAATTTTATTACTAAGTAGCTTTAATTTCAACTATACTTTTAGGTATCATTATGCTATATTCTATGTAATAAAAAAAATAGATTAACTGAAGATTATTATAAAATATAATATACCAAATTGATCAACGTCCACTTTTAGGTGCTTTTGTAATTTCTATTTTCTTTGGGAGGGTAGGGTAGAGCGGAGAAAGAATTGTTCCATATTCATGCGAAGATAGAACTCGATATTATTATTTGTATATTTTTCCTATCCATTTGGAACAAAGCTTCAGAAGCAAATGTAAAAAAATTCGTTATTAATATTTTTGCTCATAATAATGACTTATAGGTATGTGACATATCTTACAAACATAATAGAACCACATTTTATAAATCTAAGTAATTATTGTAAAATGTAATAGTGGATTGGCTAGTTCGAGTTTATATCACCAAAGACAAACCATATACCGTTAATATACAGGGTGTTTATTTGAAAACTTCCCACCCCGGATTACTCGAAAACCGCTGATTAAAAGAAAAAAATGAAGTCAAGTTGATTGACTCAGTACTTCCCACGCATTACGCTGATACCAGTTTATTATTTTCCCATAGCATGAAGCTTTAGCCTAAGATCCCTTGCAACCAAATAATCGCCAGCCCCCCCTCCCCCTAAAGTTGTCTTATGCCAGTAGGTCTTTCCTTCACAGGTCAATGGACAGCCTATTATCGATACTACAAACTTCTCAGTTTTACAACCCCCGACCCCCCAACCACCTCACTTTCACCCCAACCCAAAAAACTGGTAGGAAATGATCAGGAACCCCTAAAACATCTAAAAACCGAATTTGAGTTGCTTCCATACTTGTCGCGTTCTTTGATTATTGCTATGCTGCCACTGACAAGATTTTTAACAAACATACGCGTTTTCCATTCTCACCACGATAACAATATACTGTGTCAAAATTTCATTAGAATCAATTTAATAGTGTCCACGTTGCAAAATACAAAACGATTTCCGTGATAGGCTAGGCAATGTTCGAATGGACCTAAAAAGGTGATTTGTGTCGCTAGATCTTCCTCCACAGGTTAGCGGACGGCCTATTATGAGTACAAGAAATTTTTTAATTTTTCAACCCCCAACCCGCCAACCACCCCAATTTCACCCCTCACCCAAAAAGACGCAGAAAATGATCAGGAACCTCCAAAACGCTTAAAAACGAAGTTTGAGCTGTTTTTATATTTTTAGTTTTCTTATTATTGCCGCCACTGGCACGATTTATAAAAACCATACGCATTTTCCATCCTCGCCACGGTAGTAATACTGTATCAAAATTTCATTAAAATCAATTGAACAGTTTCGTCGTTACATAATATAGAACGATCTAAAGCAATACTCGTATGTATACATCGGAAAAAATTCTAAGTCCTTTAGTTTCTGTAATAGGCATAAGACAATGTTCGAATAGACCTAAAAAAGTTATTTATGTCGCTAGGTCTTCCTTCACAGGTCAGTGGGTAGTCTATTATGAATACAACAAATTTTTTAATTTTACAACCCCCCAACCACCCCAAATTCACCCCTAAAACGCCTAAAAGCGAAGTTTCAGCAATATTTAATTTTTTTTGTTTTTTGCTAATTACTCCGCCGCCTATGCACCGATTTTCAAAATTATAGGAACATTACCTACTACGACCTCACAGCATACCGCTGCCCAAATTTCATCACAATCCATGCAGCGGTTACTGAGATTACGAGGGTAGAAAAACGCGACAGACAGACCGACAGACAGACAGACAGACAGACAGACCGACGGAAATGAGTGACGTGGATTTTCGTTATGTACACTTCATAAAACGCCTAAAAAGCGTATTATCTCAAAATCGAAAATTTTAGCGATCACAATACTCCCCTCACCTATCGGTGTGGGAAGTAAAACGCCGAGAAACGTCAAAAGATTTATCAAGGGGGACAACATTTTCACCAAAAACTACTTCACCCCCTTGTACGCTCGGCCCCCAGGATCATCCCCTTAAAAATTTTAAATGACAAGGGGTATCGAGTAATATCTTGTTTCAAATGTATGTCGAAGTCCTCTATTTTATCGTTTGATTTTTAAAACCGGTCGATTCGTTTTCGAGAAAATTAGAATCCTAATGTATCTTAACTTGTTCAAATAGAAGACAAAACATACGAAAATATCACTTTTTATTGCAATAAATGTTCAAATGTTGCCGTTATTGGCCAAACAATGATATAGGGAATTTTAAAATTCCTGACCGTCGTCAACGCATTATCGAAAGCTGCCATGATATCCCAGAACATGTTTTTGCAACTGCAATAAAAAGAAATATTTTCATGTTAAGATACATAAAGCTTCTAATTTTCTCCCAAAAAAATCAACCGATTTAAAAAATCAAACGTGAGAATAAAGTTCTTCGACATACCTTTAAAACAAGATATTACTCGATACCCCTTGTCATTTAAAATTTGTAAGGGGATAATCCTATGGCGGAGAGGGTACAAAAGGGAATGAAGTAGTTTTTAATTAAAAAGTTGTCCCTCTCGACAGATCTTTTGACGTATCGGCGTGTTTTCTTTTAGTCGACGGTTTTCGAGAAATACGGGGTGGGAAGTTTTCAAATGAACACCCTGTAGGTATATGTTGTTTGTTATTAAATGTCTTAAAAACATAAAATTATACTCTATAATTAGAACTAAAAATATAATTTATAGGAAAAGTATGTACACACCCAAAAACTGACGAAACTAATACTTAATTATACTCTGTACCCTCAGAGAATTATTACTCTGAGTCTGTACCTTTCGTATTTTTGTACAAAATATGGGTAAATCAACAAACTAATAAATTACAAACATTTCCAATAAATTTTACGTCCTTCCTATATATTCCACCCGCAATATATACAACCAAAGCGAACATAAATATTTTAAAACGAAGACGCTATTTTTATGAGCCGAAACAGATTGGGTAGATATTTAACTAACTTTATATGTGAAGCTCAGCGTGTGGAAAATATTTTAAGCCATCCACTAAGTTTGTCTTCGTCTATAATCCTATTTATAATATCTATGAGGATAACCTCACCTATCACCTTCCACCGCAAGAAGTTTAAATATAGATCCTAGAACATCAACAAAACAAGTGCAGTGTGCATCTCTATTTTGTTACAAACAAAAATGTACACAAACACCAACTAGATGTATACTTCATGCCAGGTTCTACAGATATTAAACTCATGAGTTAGGATATGAAACAGACTTTTTTTATGTCAATGTCACGAAATATAGATATAATAGAGTGCATAGTATTCTTTCAAACAAAGTCTTCTATAGCAATACAAAAAAAAGGCAAATCAGGCTAGTTATAGTTACACAGATATAATATTGTAGCAAAATATGACACTGGCATACTTATCATAGGAAAGTATAACTAAAATATGAATGATATTTTGGGTAAAAGTCTGACAAAATGGCGGCAAGTTGTGCCACCGCCTCTGTTTGGAGTCGCGCTTTGAAAATTTTGAGCGCGATCGCGCGTTTTCGACCGTTCAACCGCCAAAATCGATATATCGATCACTAGTCGATCCGTGCACTGTTATCACGTATTGATAACAGATTTGTCGCGGTTTTAATCAGCGTTTTGGGCGGAAACCGAACGAAACGTTACACGTACAGTCACTTCCCGAGTCACTATTGCGCGCGCTCCGTAGACTTTGTGTTGATCTAATTAAGGAACGTGGACCCTCTCCCGGTTGCGTTTAATGGGAGAGAATTGAATTCAACTTCTGTACGTATAGTCCAGGAGCCAGATGACACCGCGAGCAGCTCATTCTTCAGCGGAGCTGAAAATTTTTTGTGCGTTTATCTACTCTACATACGCCCATATTGGCGTGGGAAGTAAAACAAATGAAGTCCAGTGGCTTGACTCAGGACTTCCCAAACATTACGGTAATACCCAGTTTATTATTTATCCATAGCATGAAGCTATACAGTTTGAGATCCCCTTGCAACCAAATCATCGCCCGTAAAAGGTGTGTTGTGCCGCTAGGTCTTTCTTTCACAGGTCAATGAACAGTCTATTATGAATACAACAAATTTTTCATACGACCCCCACCCCTCAACCGCCCCAATATCATTCTAAAAAAGGGAAAACGAAGTTTGAGGAATATCTGAAATTTTTTGTTTTCTGCTAAGTACTTGGCCGCCCATACAATGATTTTCAAAATTTTAGCAGCATCACCTGCTACGATCCCACATCATATCCCTACCCGAAATTCATCACAATCCATTCAACGGTTACGAGATTACAAGGGTTGAAAGACGCCAACTGACAGACCGACAGATAGACCGACAGACCCAAGACCGACAGACCGATAAACCGATAGACCGACAGACGAACAGACCAACAGACCAACAAACCGACAGACCGACGGAAATAAGTGACGTGGATTCTCGTTATGTAGATATCATAAAACGCCCAAAAACGCCTCAAAATACAAAATTTTCGCGATCACAATACTCTCCTCACCTATAGGTGTGGGAAGTAAAATGGTTGAAATTGTTGTTGAAATGGGATGAAACAAGTGTGTGTGAGGTGTGAAGGAAAGAGAAGGGCACTCACACTCCAAAGGCAATATAAACCGGTTGGCAAAAAGGGCTGCAGAAACCAACATCTTGGTGCCCGGACTTCGTTATTGTGTCTTGCTCTCGGGAGTTATGACAACACAGTTGAGAGAGAGAGCACCCATAAAGCTTTTAAGGCCGCGGAATGGCACTTCCAGCTGCTAAACTGCTAAGCAGCTTCTCAGCTACCCCAGTGAAAAGATAGCTGAATATTACCTGTCCATGCCCAAGCGCGTAATTCGTTATGCACTTGTATATGTGATGGGAGTGGCAAACGACCCGACATGTGCACGCTGAGGCGAAAAGAACGAGTCCTCTGCACACGTTCTATGTCACTATGAAATGAAGCCCTTGGGTATCACAGGCAGACTATATACTAGGTTCAAGAGTCCTTGAATCTGGGGATATAAGATGGGTAGGACCCAAGGCCGACCCGTTGTTGAGTTTGTGGAGCCGTTGAAGCAGCCTGTCCAAGGTCATATAGGGTTCATGAATAGTGGGACAAGAAGTCTACATCATTTCTATAAACTCATGCTGCTGGTGCACGAATATACTGTGATTTTGCTAAAAAGAGCTACTCAAGGTGCCAACTGGCTCCCGGGCTATCACACACATCGGCGAACATATGGGTGGCCCAGATCGATGTATTCACTACTTGAGAATTTATACAGAGAAGAATAAATCACAACAACTTTGAAAAATTTGAAAAATTGAAAAAAGACCCCGACAAACAAAAAACGCGCGTACATCAGATTTTCTTTCTAGGTATATAAACACTACGCTCGATCTAGTCATCTTCCAAACAAAAAAAACTACATACCTACGTCGAAATTGTTTCATTTGTTTTGATACCACAAATTTGTAGACATACATACATAAAGATGCTTTAAACTTGAATAATAGTATAATGCAAAAAATTAGTGCGTTACCCCACAACATAATCTGAGACATTGGGCTTAGGTAAATCGTAAAACCACACAAAATCAAAAACAAACCGCACAAGATAACTCACACACAAATGATTAGCAATCAATGTTCCGCAAATCAATGACGTCACTGTTATCTTCTTACGTGAAATGACCTGTACAGTCCTGTTAATATGTCTGATGTCGCTGAAGACATATCTTGTGAAGTTACGCACTTAATTTTTGCATTATACTATGGTTGAAATTAGAGTTGAGAAAACAATAATTATTATTTGCAACGGTACGTCATCAACTGTGTGGCGTCACTGTTATCGTCTTACATGAAATGAGTATGTATATGGTATTAACATTATAAACATAAATCAAAGAATATGTACATAAAAACAAATAAATAGGAGCTTGAATGAATAAGGTGAGTGTCTGAATTATAGTATTAAAAGGCGAAGATATCGTACATGTATGATTTGAAAAACTTCAGTCTATTTTGCCTATTACATGAGAATAATAATATTACATAGAACACACTACAACTAGTTCCAAAAGATTGCCAAGTGCCCTACTTTCAAGCAATGTTATGTCCTACTGCTATCTCCTTGCTTTGTTCTTCATATATGTTCCCATTTGGCTGTTTCCCAATACAAAGTTGTAAACTAATATTTCAGCAAAAGGATGAATTCTTGAGCTCCGCTTAAGATAGCAAAAATATATGAACTCGAACCTAACCGCCAATATAGTGTGATTTTTCCTTGAAACATCCAAAGATCATGCCGCAAATTCGAAAATTTTAGAATTACAGTATTTACGCGCCTATGGAAAGTAATGACATAAAGTAATACGGTGCACTGGTGCACAACGTACATTTAAAATGCAGATTTATTCTGAAACTCTGCATGTGACATGCATAAGAAATAAAAACTGAGACGGCATCATCAGAATACAAAATGTACTTATTAATATATCCACCCCATGCAGAGGCTTTTGGCACATTTCTACAAATTGCAAACAAACTAAAACATTACAGGTGCATCATTTCCATATGAATAATATATTTATACATATCACCACGCTGCGCTGGTAGACTAATGCGTAACGCAGGTGCATTTTAATAGCACTCTTTGAATGGTAGATACAGTAATATGTACCTACTGCAAGTGAAGACATTATCAGAATGTTTAATAATAATAATTACCTATCAACAAAGTCCGAAGGAATAGACGAAACCTTGCCATAGTTTTCCTTCATTCCTTCATACATTATTTAGATTTAAATAGTTTCCTAGTTTTAACTGAGGTACAAGGTCTTCCAGATAATCTAATAGTTTAGTCTTTGACAATAGCTCATCACTAGACGCTGATCCTCAAAAACGTATAATGAAGAAGTGATGGTCAATCCAACGGGTCAAACCGATTTATTTGGAAATTCCTACTCCTCCATTTTAACTGAAAAATCAATGAAAAATAGACTTCAGAAATCCTGGAGCCTTAAAGTATTTCAACAGTCCGTGTGAGTTTAGCTCTTGTGATGTTCAGTTTGTAAGTCTGAGAATTCAGGAACTAAACAACGTCAAAAAAAAGGGAAGAGGAAGGTAATGAAGAAAAATGTATGGCGAAGCTATTTTAGAATAGGAGGTGGTTGGGCATTTTTGAAATATTTCGATCTATTTTTAAAACTTATCGAGATATAGTTTTGGTAAAGTTCTTCAACTTTTACTCTACTAAATTCATGATGCATTTTTTCATCAAATTGCAAACCACGGAAATGTGTGCTTGCGAATTTGCTCCACCTTCTAGTATAGTTCTAGTACTCTGAAATCTGCTAAATACAAGATATACAGATATATACATAGACAGATATATATGCAGAATCTCGATTGAAAATTAAAACACATCATGGAGAGTTCGTGAATGGTATGAAGAGGTCCAAAATAATATTTAAATGAAGTTTGATACTTATCAGTACAAGAAGTACCTAGATAAAATTAAATTTGACATTCATCGTCAATCTCTCCAAAAATGTTCTTTTAATTGCACCAAGCTGCTAGCGAACTCAGAAAGCAGGACTTGAATACCCCTCCCTCTGAAAACCCTCTTTTCTTAGAAATGTACCAGACGTCAAAAATGCTCAACAATGAAGTTCGAACAATACATCTTTTAATTTTCCGTTATATTGTTTTCATATTCTCCATCACTACTGGAATAATTTTCCAGAAACAATAAGTTTTTCATCTGCGAAGTACCATCGAGTTAGTAATTTTCAAGTTAGCTCGTCCATATACGAGTCATTCGACGACGTGGTGGCTTCTTGTGCAAAGGCTTGAACACCGTTATGGTACGCGCACATAAATCGGCATCGGACGGACGGTACGGATGGAACGGCCGGTACGGTACGGATTTTTCATTAGGGTATCGCATATATCTGATAGGAATCGTCGGAAGAATTGGAAATCAGTTGCAAATATGCAAATGATCTGCAGTCTGCAGACGTATGTGCGATGGTTCATTAAATTTAATAGAAAGTAATTTTTTCCGACCCGTACCGTCCGTCCGATGCCGATTTATGTGCGCGTACCCTAAATGGGTCGTTTAGTGGTCATCTAGAAGCGCAAGTTCTTACGACTTCTTGATTACAGTAGGTAATTTCTTGAAGTTATACTGTCATAACACTCCTGATTTTTTAAATATACATATAAGCAAATCACAAGATTCTAAAGTCCAACCGTTCCACGTGAGTAATTAGGCATTAATTAAGAGCACAGTCCACGACAAACTAAATTTTATGAATTAATTGAATCACACTTGGTCAATGAGTACTGCAGTATATCTAGGTCTTTTTGGTGTGGCTTATGAGAAATATTTTAAATAAAGGTAAGTTGGATACTAGGTAAGGCATTTTTAATAAGGCTCTTTTCCTGTTTAAATGATGTGAATCGTTTGAAAGTGAATCGACCCATGTGAGGATGGTTGACACGCAAGTCCCAAGGATCAAAAATCTTGTGCACATACACGGTGAGTTTTTAGTACCGGATCGGTTGATAACCCCACTACTGCAGGAGATAGCGAAAACACCTGAATATAAAAGTTGTAGCCAAGGAAAATGCTCAGAAAATATTTTGATTTATACAGGGTGATTCATAACTACGTGGTGAGGCTAACTTTTTTTTTAAATGAGACACCCTATATATTGTTCACACATTCAGATTCTACTAATGATTTCCGTTCTTAAAGTATAAGATATTGTAACATTATACAGGGTATTTCAAAATTTGTGGTCATTTTTATATCTAAATCGCTATCAAATGAACGTACTGTATATTGAAAATTAATGAGTCAAACATAATTATTTTAACACGGCAAGGTAAAAAATATCCTCTAATTTTAACACAGGCTAAAAAAATCGGCGATGCATATTGATATACAGGGTGAGGTAGAATGCAAAAACTAGATTTTCTCTCAAAATGCGAAGTCTGGTCAAATTATAGCGTGCTATATAATTGAATACTTATTTCCTACCTTTATTTAGCCGAAGTCCATATGATGTATCATGATTTAAGCGATCACCTGCAAACAAAATAGTATATAATCATCATACTATAGGAAAAATGTTTGTGATATATCAATAAAATATTACGCGCAATTAATGAACGTCAACATTAATTTTGCTCTGACGACGTGTGTCATTAACATAACAATAGATCGTACATCAGTCTTCGTGTTCATCAGGTTACGTTTTCTCTACATCGACACTATGACTACTTAGCATGGATCCTTGTTCGTTGGACATCATCATGATTAACCAAAAAAAAATGCATCTGCTCATGGATAATGGACGTTTATATCAATAAACATTGACCATCAATATGTAATCGCCTGTAATCGGTCAATGATATTTACGAACAACGGAGCGACAATGATAGAGAAAATAATTACTTATTAGGCTTAGGAGATTAAAATAAGTGTAATATATGGAAATGTGTAGCTTATTTATACTTTATACTTACTCAATTTTTAGAATTAGCACCTAATAAAATATTTTATATAATAATTATATGTATGGATTTGGTTAACTTCCTGTAATTATTGGTTAAAACAAACATCATCATATTCACAATGTCTTAACAGACATGTTGTGAACTCGCAAAAAGCATTAAGTCGGAGCTAGAGCATTGCCGACACGAATATTATCAATAGTTTTGAGCACTGTAGCTCGCCATCGTTCGCGATTTACTGTCAGTTTAGTGGCGCTCTTGATACTCATATCCAGCAACTGTTTCGTCGTATCCACTCAGCGTGTAGGGGGAAGGCCACGGCGCCGCCCAGTCGGGGCATGATATTATCGCCTCTGTGTATATGTCCGAAGAATGTAAGCATTCTCGTCGACACAATGGAGGATATAGTCTCTTTGGATTACCGAGCTCATCTGGTATGGAAACGTTAGTTCGATGGGCGGTATAAGGAACTCTCAGCATTCTCCTCCATGTCCACATTTCAAAAGCATCTATGCGAGCTCGATCTGCCTTTTTAACAGTCCAAGTTTCCGAGGCATACAAAAATATGGGGAACACAAGAGACTGAACCAGCGACATTTTAGTAGCTTTAGTGATGTTATGGTCACGCCATATTTTAGCAAGCTTTGTCATGGCCACACGTGCCTGTTGAATGCGCCGTCGAATCTCATTTTCACAGCTACCCGAATTGTCGATCAAAGAACCGAGGTATACAAAACTGCATCACAACGGCCTATTGACTTAATTTCTCGATGATTATCATGCTCTCTATCTACGATCATAACCTTGGTCTTATTGTAGTTAGTACCAAGACCATACGTTGCACTATGTTGTTCTAAGATGTTTAATAGAGCTACTAGTTCTTCCTGAGAAGCTGCAATAAGGGTTGTATCGTCAGCAAATCTTAAGTTGGATATTTTGCTTCCGCCAATTGTTACACCGCCATTCCAGTTGTCTAATACCTATCTCATCACAAATTCAGAGTAAACGTTAAACAACATCGGAGATAATACA
The DNA here is from genome assembly GCA_951848785.1 of Callosobruchus maculatus. Lineage (NCBI taxonomy): Eukaryota > Metazoa > Arthropoda > Insecta > Coleoptera > Chrysomelidae > Callosobruchus > Callosobruchus maculatus. The sequence goes on from CATOUR010000071.1 coordinate 12,370,650, forward strand.
CATCCCTGATGAACTCCTCTGGTTGCAGTTTGACTAGACAGGTTACCATCAATTCTTACACGAGCCGAATTAGACTCGTAGAGTTGCTGTATGAGAAACACTAGGTGATAAGGAACTCCCATACAGATGAGGATTTCCCACAGTTTAGGCCAGTTTACGTTATCAAACGCCTTAGAATAGTCCACAAAGCAGATAAAAACTGCTGTAAAATAATGCTCTCTGGCTTTTTCAATAATTTGTCTTAAGTTTAAGATCAAAAAAACAATCATTAATTCAGTTTAAATATTGTTTTTTAGTGCGATCTGCTAGCAAAACGTTTCTTTTATTCTCTTAAAGTATTATTTTATTTTGGTTGCTTCACATGAACTTAAATTATGAAGACTTAATAGAATGGCGAAGGTGCCTTATTCGTTTTCGAAGAATGGTGAATGAGCTCAACAAATTAATTAATAATTAATTAATCGTGAAGAAATTACACTTTAAAGTGTGACTTGATCACTAACTTGATGTAGACGAAGCGTTGCCATCACACGATTTTTAATGTTCGAAGCGATTGAATAACGTATCCTATACTTAATATTCTGCAATTAAGTTTTACTTTTGCTGGAAAATGGAGATTTTAAATGGTTTATTTTGAACCACTAGAAGATGTGCAAAATGTAACCATATTCATAATTATATAATTTCTATTACTGAATGACTGAATTGATATTTAGGATAAAACAGAATTGAACTAAATTGATAATGGCCAATTACTATTAATTTGATTAATCAAAACGGCATATATCAGGATCAGCACAATAATTGTATTGTCCATGATAATAGATATCGCCTCACCGAAATAGCTGGACTATTGAACATTCAATATTGGGGGCGAAAGTATTATATTTTTGCTCGTTGGTCACGAATCCGCAGCCAGAATAGGAATCTTAAAAAAATATATATGAAAACTCGTTATTTAATACAGGGGAAAGGGCTGATTACTCGGATACTCAAACATACGATGTGTACGATTCAGACAACTTTTTTTTGCAACCTGGCACAAATTTAAATAACATATACCTGCATAATAGTAGGTACATACAAGACTAGAAAAGACAAGACTTTCCTCAAGACAGTTTGGCAGCTCTAGGTGTTAGTAACTTACAAGGATACGTTATTTTACGTAGTAATCATAGATGGTAATAGGAAAAATTCAATTTCATTGACCTGTTGGCCTCAGCCTACTAGAAAAATTCGATTCATCTGATATAGTCGACTTACATACATATCAGTATCAAAATAAAGGGGGTTATCATAACTGCAGTTACATATTAATGTATAATTATGCATTTGATAAGATGCCCAATATAAAACTAAACTGTATACCATTGACTCATTCTAAAATAATGCGGAAACCGCGCGTAAGGACCAGTCAAGACAATCATTTGTGTTCAACTAGGAAAGTTCAGTATAAAAACAAGGATCAATAGTTGCTTTACGCTGTTTTTTCTGAATATTATGCATACATATATCAACATAACAACATTGCTATGCGAAAAACGAAACGCCAAGCACAAATCGATACTATCCAAAAACCTACGTGCATACTCACGTTTTTTATCCCCCTGGCAAAATCCATCACAAAGTTATCCTGTTAGACCGCGCGCTATGAAAACCGGTCCTTTTTCGACAATTTACACAGATTTAGTCCATTTATTATCACAAAAACTGTTGCGGGCGGGGTTGATTTTTCGCTCACATCACATCGCGAGTGCGAAGGCGATGAGACATGCCGTTTAGAGCGCCCTCTCGGCAGAGACATGCAAACCACCCTAGGGGGTTTGGAATGCTAGAATGGGGGTATTGATTTTCTCGTTTCGGGACACAGAAGGAATCGCACGTGATTTGGAACAAGGAGAAGGACGAGACATATGAGGGACATTAACCCCCCTCCTCCTCTTCCCGCACGGCCAATACTAGATAAGCTGGAATTCTTTTTTATGAAAAAATATTTAAATTTCGCATTCAGAGTAATAACGACTTTAAAACGGGAGGCGTTACCTGCCAACTTTACCGTCCAAGTATTTTATCTAGATAGGTACCTACTTACCTATACTCTCTCTATCCACAGGTATCTAATACAAAATCAAACAGCGTGAATAATTTTTCTTGAACGACGCCTACTATACATAGATACCAGTACAGATCAGTAACTGATCTCTAGAAAATGCATGATAGTATACAGGGTGAGTCAAGCTCAACGCCTCGGACTCTTGTGACCAAACGATACCACTTTTCGAAACATCGACTTTGCAAGTGTGTGTAGGTCGAGTTGAGCTACATTTTAAAAATAATGACTTTTATACAGGGTGTCTAATGAAAGCGTGACATATCAAAGTTGTGTTTTTTTAAATGGAACACCCTGTATATTATTATATATTTAGATTCCTGGGTGCATTTTAGTGTGACTTTATGTATCACACATGGGACTTTAAGCAAACCGTTTAGGTGCAAATCACAATTTTGGGTATAGGTAGATGTCAGAAAAAAATTGAATATCGCAGCTACTCTAAATCTTAGAGGGCTGTGACTTTTCCGTTACACTAAGCGTGAAATGTGTCAGCTTACGTTAGACGGTCGAGTTCTAATTACATTTGTACTTGGAGAAATCGCTAGATCAATTAAGGAAACTTCAATCATAGGTAACTTGATTTTTTCAAATGGGAATGCATAATTTTTTTTATACGATCAAATGTGCAATTTGATAGGCTTTCTAATTGTATAAGGTTGTAAATATCAATCTATGGTAGTTTTTATTAAATTTCGAGATTTTAATGAAATCAGTGTTTTTCAATTTCCCTACCTATAAACAAACTAACAGGCCATGAAATATAAACAAAATCGTATTCATATGGAAGAAAACAACTAACTTAGCTAAAAGATCCAGTAGAACTAGAGTAAAAGAACAAGATTATAAAAATTCCCTACAACAAATCAACTCTAACCAGAAACAACGTCGGTGTCATGCCTAAGGTTAAAGAGAAGCTGGAGTACGACAGAAATGGATAATTTCTACAGTCTACTAGCGACTGCAATGTACTAGAGATTAAAAATTTCCAAAATCACTAAACACTTTGAAATGAAACCAAAACTTTCAGCGATCGTTGCCGTCAGTCTAATATTCTCAGAACGCAATTTCACATTTAATAGTATAAAACAGTAGTCATTTTCGTCAAAGTCAAAAGTAATGATACCTCTCACTGTCGTCCTTTAAATTTTTCAGTATCTATTAGCAAGATCGCAAAAAAGGAATGCTGACAAATCATATTTTAATTTTCTGCCAGGTAAATTATGTTTAATAATTTGAGCAGATTTTTAATTTATTCTTCAATTCCGGCGGTCTTGCTTATGAGTATTGAAGAATTTGCAGAACTCCAGTCAGAGGTATTGGTTACTATTTTTTTTAAATCTTGAAATGTGAAATTTTATTCTGAAGCTATTAAACTGACAGCAACCTTAAGTGGTAGATTTCCTTTCATTTCAAAATTCACAATGGTTTTGTGAACCTTCAATCTTTAGAACTTTAGAATATTGTAGAAGCCGGTATGCTGTGAAAAATATCCATTTCTGTCGTACTCCAGCTGCTTTTTGACCTTAGATGTGTTATGTCTGCTATTTCTGGTTAGAATTGATTTGTTGTAAGTCATTTTTATAACTTTGCCCCTTTACTCTAGTTCGTCCGTAACTATCTGCTAAGATAGTTGTTTTGTTCCATCTGAACAGTTTTTTGTTTATATTTCATGACCTGCTAAGTTGCTTATAGGTAGGAAAATTGAAAAGCACCGGTTTTACTGAAAATTTGAAATTAAATCAAAACTACCAGAGATTGATATTTATAACCGCATATCATTAGAAAGCTTATCAAATTGCACATTTGATCGTATTAAAAAAATTATGTATTCCCATTTGAGAAAATCAAGTTACCTTTGATTGAAGTTTCCTTAATTGATCTACCGATTTCTCTAAGTACAAATGCAATTCGAACCCAACCGTCTAACGTAAGCTGACACATTTCATGCTTAGTAACACGGCATAGTCACAGCCCTCTAAGATTTATAATAGCTGCGATATTCAATGTTTTTCTGACATCTACCTATACCCAAAATTGTGATTTGCACCTAAACGGTTCGCTTAAAGTCCCATGTGTGATACATAAAGTCACACTAAAATGCACCCGGGAATCTAAATATGCAATAATATACAGGGTATTCCATTTAAAAAAACATAACTTTGATATGTCACGCTTTTATTAGACACCCTGTATAAAAGTCATTATTTTTTAAATGTAGTCCAACTCGACCTACATACACTCGCAAAGTCGATTTTTCGAAAAGTGGTATCGTTTGGTCACAAGAGACCGAGGCGTTGAGCTTGACTCACCCTGTATTGTTCAACAAGCGGCAATGACGGGAATAGCCACACTGTTGGAGTCGAGGGCTCCCTTGGTAAACCTTTGGCTTTTAGGTGCTACAAGCATTTATGTTGTATCATATAAAGTAGAAACAGATAAAAATCTGCCAATTCTTAAAGCCAGTAGAAGACAGGGATAGAGATGCATTGACAAAATAGGGATAAGCCAGAGTTAAAGTTTGTACTGTCTTAGCTGTTTTAAAAACCTGGCAGCGTCGCAACATTCAAGTGCGTTTTGTCCGCAATAATCAACTTTAAAAATAAGTTGGTGTGAATCAACGAAATTGAGCAAAATTGAGGTATACCTATATACCTAGGTATTTTGAGTTAAGTTAGTGAAGCTCAATTGAATAACGTCATAGATGGTTTCTATGAAAAATTTGCAGATTAGCACATTGTCTATAGCACCGTCGTACTCTATAGGTACCAGTGTACGGTGCTCAGTTTGAACATCTTATACAGAAATACCTACTATGTAGATAAAACTTGATCAATTATACTTTTAAAAAGATATGGAAATAAAAGCACTACTCTAATGAATAATGAAATGCTCTCCTTTCCAATAGTTTTTTCTTCTGTTTTATGAGCTATCGAGTCACAGAACCACAAAATGGTTAACTCTATGGTACGGTTAGTCGAGCCACAGCATAATAAACAACCAGCACAATAACTCAAGTTGGCGGAAATTACACGCGCATCCCCACTTTTGGATGATTTTTTGTAGGGATGGTAACGGTACTTCGATACTTGTACTTCTGCACTAATATCGGCTATTTTTATCTTAGATACTTTTTTGAGCGATTCCAGGCTGGTATCGATACTTTTGTAGGTGTATCGCTATATAATTATTGAGGGGTGTAATCAATTGCACAAAATTCTCTGTACGAACCAAACGCGCCTATGAGGCTAAAAAATATCGGGTTCGTACCGGTATCGATATTTTCATTTTCGCATCTCTACCCAAACTTCACAGCCGTAAAATCATCCATAAACCCTCCCAAGGTCAAATTTTGTGGCAACCATTTTTATATAGGAAATCCTCAAAGATATTATGCTGGTTGTTTACTGTGCTGTGGTCGAGCCGTGTGAGCCGTGGCTGACGTAAAACTAACTGCTCGTTAGCCACGGTCGGTTAGTTTTTACGTCAGCCACGGTCGAGCTGTGGTACAAGCATGGTACAATAAATTGCTGCAGTGTTGCCAGGTCAAAATTCAAAAATTCACTAGGTGACGCTTAAAAATCACTAGAATTTCACTAGGGATTTGCTCTCCAAACGAAAACTCTAATAAAACAAAGTTTTATTGACGGATTTTGGAATTTTTGGTATTAGTCCTTAAAAAAATATCTACTATTTCGTCATATTATCGACTAAAAGAAAGTGATCATATATCAGAGACAGTAATGAATTTATCTTATAAAAAGTCACCAAATCGTTTGACGTGCAATTTGCGGTAAAAAAATGTCCATGTTTCTGCACCTTTTCCAGTTGTAGTTTCTAAAGAGTCAAGTGATAATTCAAAACGGGGTATAAATTACATCTGATAGTTCGAAATGGAACTTAACTTGATGACCGTTTTGAATTATCACTTGACGCTTTAAAAACTACAGCTGGAAAAGGTGTAGTTCACCATTATTGGTACCATAAACTTGTAAATATGGTAAACACAGGCAGTAAGATTGCATTTAAGCTAATAGCAAAGAGTAGGTAACTTAGGTTAGTTACCTACTCTTTGCTAATAGCATAATGGATCTCCGAGAGTAAGAAGTTTCAACACATGAGCATTCGGCAAAGGTTTTGGCATCGGATTTCTAATTTTGACTACTTGAGTAGTCTGTTGAATACATCACTATTAGTCATAAAAAGTGATCGGTTAACCAGCTTCGGTATACGGTCTCAAAATTATATGATTTTAAAAGAAACATTCAAGTTTTAATTTAAAATGGATTCGTTCTTGAAAACATCGCAAGGTAATCATTCCTGCCGCGTTGTAAGATCAATATATTAAAAATAATAAAACGTGTGACGCAAAATGCCAGTGTAAAAAAATCACTGGAATATTTATGACATTTGAATAAAAGTTTTCACTAGTTACCGAAAAATCTAGTGAAATGTCACTAGACCTGAAAACACTGCATCACCGTTATCAGTTATCATAGGGCTGTTCCAAATTACGGTTCTATCACCGTCCCAGAACTGTTTTCATCGTGCCCCGCCCAGTTTGTGATTCTAGAATCGATGATTGTTTGGTATGCTGGCTGACCAACCAATCGCCGTTTTTAGAAGCGTTTTCTGGCGATCTTAGGTATTTGAATACATATTTGTCACGTATTAATCGCTGACGTCATAGACTTCAACCAACGCTAGAATTAACAGTTTTGAAAACACCTTATAAATGGCACCAAACTTCAAACAAGTAACCTATCTATTTTCGATGTATTTTTGTGACAGAAGTAGGAAATTTACCTACCCTGCAAAGAATTGTATGTTTCCAAATCGACAGTAATTAAGAACTGCCCCAACTGCACTTCCACCGTATCTTGTTCTATAATATTTCGCTGTTATGTTGGTTCATTCGAAATTTCTGAAATTGCAGGACGTTACGATGACATGCCAGCATTACAATTACAAGCGATAATTTTAGGTTATGTTGGTTTGAAACTAACGTTCGGTTGGTTTTGAATCGTTTTGAATACATTTTGAGATTATGTTACGATGACGTCATCGTTTCAACGTCAGAATGAATGTATTTGAAACACAGACGAATACGTTTTGAATGCATGGGCGCCAGAAAACAGCCTAGAACTGTAAAATGGGCGGGGCATGATAAAAACAGTTCTGAGACGGTGATAGAACCGTAGTTTGGAACAGCCCTTAGTCAGGCAAAAGCAGGGTTGCCAGACCTAGAGAAATTTCCCTAGATCTAGAGAATTTTACGCCACAATAGGGAAAAAGGGAATTTTTATCTTTTTAGTATGGAAAATAGGGAAATACTGATATATTTTATGAAGGAGAGGAAAATGACTGAGCTAATAGTTAAATAAAAACTAGTAAATAATCTTTTGTCTTTTTATTAACAGACTGCTTTTAAACTATAGTCTGTTTTTAATTGAAAATAAGCAGCTCAGGAAGCTCTTAGCTCAGTTGTGACAATATTAACAGGAGGAAAGTGACTATAGCAATAAGAAACGAATTGCCGTGTTTTATACAACTTTATTTAAATAAACCGTGTTCTAATTAAAAATAAAATTTTTTGTAATTTAGATGATAACCAAATTGCCGTGTTTTATCGGAATTTCAATTCATGCCGTACAGCTGTGCAACTATGTAAGTAAAAATCCAAAAAACACGGCATTTACTGTGTTGTTGGCATCACTGCTTAGTTGTTTACGTATCAAGCGGCAAGCGCTTTCAATATTTTCCCCACTCAGGCAACTCAGGCTATGGATCGGTGGAATCAGAAAGACAATTTGACCACCAGAAAGATACAGACCAGTGTTGTTAACAGCCTGCGTCTTTTTATTATAAAAATTTTTGTTTGTATATATATTTAATGTAGACTTTTTTTGGCATAATAAAAAATAAAAAATAAAGAATTGCATATATACTGAACGACTAATAATTCATTTATACCCCAAAATATATTACATATATTTATCTAGGGAAATCTAGGGAATTTGTAGTCAAAAATCTAGGGAAATAACAAAAATTCATCTGGCAACCCTGGGCAAAAGTACAAAAGTATCCAATACACACCAACACAAATCATTAACTTAGGATGTGCCAAAACTATAAATGTTTGCAAGATAGATGGACTATGTTTGTAGTGTATTCTATAATTAATACTGAATATTTTACATATGTCTATAATTTTGTCTATGCAGTATTCAATACCAATTACATAATAAAGTTCAGTCCATTGATAATTATCGCATGGTCCTCTGTGTATTTTCTATTCTCTTCTAAGATATCAGAAACGTATATATCTATCCTTTTCCATGAACTGATCCTAACTTTTGACATTGACGTTCAACGTCATTCAGAACAATCTAAATTTCCCAAAATAGAAATCTGAGAACTTTGGTGGAAGATTCTTCTCAATAAAATTTAATTATCTCCTATACTCATTTAAAAAGCGACGAAAAAACAAAAAAAAAATGCAGGGCATGTCTTTTAAATCCTTGCAGAAGCACAAAGCTGTAAGTACAGATAATTTCAGTAACTGTGTACACAATCACCCTTTATGTAAGAGGCAATAATAATTATCAAATATTTTTTAAATTGTAGTTGCTGCCCCTATATTTCTGTGTTGGACTAGGATGCGGAGGTGCAATCTTCTACACTCTGCGATTAGCATTCAGAAATCCTGATGTGCAGTGGAACCGAGCTTCTGGAGAAATATCCAACGAAGAGTTCAGGACCAAGCAATATAAGGTTTGGTTGTGAAAATACTTATTCATTGATGTATGAAATACATATGATGTATTTTCAGTTCTACTCCCCAAACGTGGACTACTCTAAGCTGCAGCCCGCTCCTAAATATTGAAGTGATTACCGATAGGCTAGTTAGTCGCTTAATGTATAGAAATTTTATGTTAAATTGTACCTTTTGATGTGATAAGCGTATGGTATCGATAATTGAATAAACTTTCAAGACAAGTATGCCTTTTATTTCAAAAATATAATAAGTTGAAAGTTGTTTCAAAATCACAAGTAGGTATAATTTTTGTGATACTAATACTATGGTGGCAATATTATGGTAGGTAATTGATCAAAGCCAATCAACTTATTTTAAGAGCCCTTGTTTGATATACCACTTTTATAAAGAGCTCTATCTTTGGTGCAATAATTTTCAACCCAAATTGGTTTAGAAAAAAACTGCTAATACAGATACCTCCATGTACTTTGGACTTTTATTTATTACAAAACCAGAAAACAAGTCCACAGTTTCAGTAAATTGATTCAGATATAAAACCAGGAAAATATTCAATAAAGACTTGTTCTATACAGGAGTCCACAAGGTACAGAACTAGAGCCATTAGGTTCAAAATGGCCTCACACTGGGAAGATTTTTATTCACAACATCTACCTCCAAGTGACTTTGAAGACAATCGCACGTTATTGAAAGAATTCTGTGAAAGACACAACAAGGCAGGAGAAAGGATAGCTCTAATTACTGTGAGTATTCCAGCATATTATCCCACTTACAGAACATTGAGGTTATGTTGGTTGAAAATATTGGCTGTAGATTTTTTTAATGAATGGGACAGTTTTTGATAAACTAGAGATTGTATATGTTTGCATGCTTCACAAAAAATACCACCTAATACGTTTTGGTGCACCATACATCGATGATAAAAAACATTCATTTGCAGCCCTTTTCACAGACTGTATACTGACTGACTGTACTAGTTTGGATAACTCAATCTTGCACTAGCTTTAGTTAGCTTGCACTAAAGTTTGCTCCAAAGATATTTTATTGTAGCATACATGTGTACCTACTTATTAGCACAGTCTACATTAGAGCAACAGCTTTTAATAGGTATTGATTCATTATCATGATTTTAGCAGTAGAAAGGTATCATTCACATTGATGACAGTCTCAATGAAAATAGATATCATCTTACAGGTCTTCTAATTCCTATACAGATGCTTCAGCACATTGCGATAGTAGGATAGCAAAATCTTTGCATATTTGGTCACCAAGACTATAATAGCTTGTAATTCTTTTTGAATATTTCAAGTAGCACATTTTAGCTATACAACTCAATGTATCATGTTCAAAAAATGTTTTCTACAAGTCTTATGTCATATGTAGATGAAGTAATGCCAGTCTAATTCTATTCATTCTTTTCTAGTCTGGTGGTACAACAGTGCCTTTGGAACACAACACTGTGCGATTTGTAGATAATTTCAGTGCAGGCACAAGAGGAGCTGCTTCTGCAGAATATTTCCTGGACCATGGATATGTTGTTATATTTATGTTCCGCTTGAAGTCACTAGAACCATTTACTAGACATTTCAATGGACAGAAGTTCATGGACATGCTGGAACTTAATGATAGGGGACCAAATACTACAATCACTGGTGAGCATGATTATGTACTGGTTTCTAACATGTACTATTCTAAAAAGAAGCTGCAATAAGTCTCTTTCTTGATGAAAAGTTGGATAGTCTGATTCAACAGTGGCTACACAGCTTATTCTGAAGGGGGGGGGGGTTACAGTAATGCACAACGTAATAAATTTATAAATGTATATGCATTATTCTTTCATTGATTAGAAGAATATTCTAGAGCTGCTTCTGGAGCAACCGGAATAGCACAGTGGATATTTAAGAGTGCTAAACCATTGAGAATCAGAAATTTCGATAGGCACAAATATAATTTTAGTTAATATTCCAAGGGGGGGTTCGAACCCTGACACCCCCCCTGTGTACGCCACTGATCAACACTCTCAAGTTATTTAAATAAAAACAATGTAAAATACCAAAGATATGAATATGTTTCTTGGATTCTGATTTCAGTGAAGCCTGATAGTGTAGATATTCTAGCACCAATTCTAGCAAGATATCAGGCAGCACAGGAAGGTGGTAGAATATTATACATAAATTTCACAACTGTTCAGGATTATTTCTGGTTACTAAGAGCTGCATGTGAATGTTTGGGGCCATGTGGGCCAAAGGCAGTTCTGTATTTAGCTGCAGCTGTTTCAGATTTCTACATACCTTCTAATGAAATGGTATGTATCAAAAAACCAAATTCCTATGAAGTTTTATTAAGGAAGATAATCTAGATTAAGATTGTTCTTCAAGATCTTAAAGTTTTATAGATATAGCTTTTGGGAATAATACTACACATTACCTTGCTAAATATCATAATGTGGAACCATTATATACAGTGTTAACTAGCAGATATTTCATGTGGTCAATATTACTTCTCAAAATAAGAAAAAAAATGCAGAAATATGCATGGTCTAAAAGGTGTTCTTTTTATTGAATGGTGCAAAGTCAAAAGTTCCAATTTTTTTCTCACTTTTTGCACAAACATCGAACAAAGAAAATATTAGTTAAAAAATGTTAATAAACATGATAGCAACTGCCTGTTCCAGTGTTCCAGCCTACTTTTTTCTTATATTTATTCTTTTGCCTACTAACTTGCAAATATATCAAAACCTGTCAGAGATAGGAGCATAGTGCAAGAGGCTTTAAAACTAAACAAAGGAACAGAGAGTTCAAATTTGATACTTTATTATAGAGATTTTGAAAAATATTTGATGTTCCACATTTGAAACATTTTCACCCCCTGAAACATCTACATGACATAGTTAAGACCCTGTGTTTTTTTTTATATTTCTCAGCCGACCCACAAAATTCAGTCTGATGGAGGACCTCCAATCATAAATTTACAATTAGTACCAAAGCTGCTTGCTCCTTTGGTAAACCTTTGGGTTCCACAAGCATATGTTGTATCATTCAAATTAGAAACAGATGAAAATCTACTAGTTGCTAAAGCCAGAGATGCATTGAAAAAATATAAGCATAAGGTAAGTCTTTACTGTTTAGCTGTTTCAAAAAACCTGGCAACGTCGCAACATAAACATTCAAGTACAAATTATCAATCCCAAAATAATCAGCTGTAAAGCATAAATTGAATTATTGAATGCATTATGTAGACTTCCTGTAATATTATTGGTGCCTTAAATTCATTAAATGTATATTTTAAATGGCGATTGAGGTTAGAATACTAGCTGTCCGTCATGTTACGCTGCAGCGTTGCCAAATTCTGGACTGATGGGTCAAAAAATAATTTTGTCTGGTAGTGCCACACTGTCATGGAACTATCTCAATTTTTTATAAAAATAGATAATTTTCTACATCTACACCGATTCCATTATACAGCGATTAACCAAACGACTTTTGAAAGGTAAAAATAACATATAAGGTGGCTATGAAACATCAAACGCTAATTGGAAGGGTGTTATGTATTTATTTTAGTGACAGAAGTGAGGTTAAGTTGTCAATCGTTTCTAGTTATTATGTATCTAGTAGTATTTAAAGGGTACTATTAATTCCCTGGGTCATAGATAACTCACGATAATGGTAATAACTTACTTGCCGATTTACAGCATGAGGCATAGGCAAACTTTAAGTGTGTGAGTTATTATCGAAATGCCAGTATTTAAAAAATTATCCATATTTCTTCCAAAGACACTCTTGGTTGACATACAATATCAATTGTTTCAGTTGGTGATTGCGAATTTGCTTCAAACCAGGAGGCACAGGGTGGTATTTGTGACAATAGACAGCAGTTTCGAAATAGTTCTAACCAGAGAACAAATGTTAAGTGGTATTGAAATCGAGGATGTTATTGTATCAAATGTGGTGTTGCACCATACAGATTTTATCCAACATGATCAGTATTGAAATGTACATTTCCAGAATTCACCAAGTGGGTTGCGTTCAGTTTCATTCGGCAAATTTTATGCAAGATGATGTGAAATAAGCAAACGATTATAAACATTGAATACCAGGATGAAACCCAAAAACTTTAAACAAAAAATTCACTTTCATTAAGGTGGTCCACACATGTTTCAATCTTTACAACAAAACGTCAAACACTGATTTCTCTGTAACAAATGCGAATTTAAAATTGATTCCTTTTGATACCAACTTCAAATTCCGGAACCTAAGTGCGATTTCTTTTTTTGGGATTCATCCTTGGACTCGGTGTATAGGGGGCCCCGAAATAAAGCTGAAATATTACGGGATCTCATTCCACACCTCGTGATTTTAGGAAATGTTCAAATGAATATTGGGTACGTCCTAAAAATATGGATTTTATCTCGAGTATTTAAAAAAAAAGAGTTCATGAAAGGTGACAAAAATAAGAAACGGTTATTATTTCGAACTTTTTGTTTTTATAGCAGAAGATTCTGATACTTCAATAAGCACAGCTGTTCAAAATGCTATAAGTAATCAGCCAGTAGATACTTTTATTGTGGGCCAAGATATTGATTTATTAGTTATACCACGTTATACTGACTACCGACTCAATACGTAGCCTTATGGGAACAACAATCAAAAGAAATTGGCAACGTTTTTTTTTTTGTCAATGAAACTATTGATGCTGCAGGGTGCAGGGCGACATAAATCCGATATATTGTCGACCAAAAGTTTCAAATATGGCAATTTAAAAGAATTCATCGGCTTTTTACATATTTTTACAGGATATGCTACCACATCAGCACTTTATTTTCAAGGCAGGAGCAACATTTTAAAATCCTTGCCTACAGATGATTTGAGAAACTGCATCGCTCCTTTCTATAATTCAAAAGTTGATCCAAACATTTTACTACAAAATTCTTACAAAATAGTTATAAACATGTACATCACAATGATGGATAAAAAACAATTGTACAAAATGGGACAAAATGAGATACATTTATGAGATATTCGATGAAATCGAAGTGTAAATTAGAGGAGTAGACTCTGAATATCTGTAGAAGAGTGAGAGATCACCAACCATCCGCCGGTGAGAAAGTAGCTGGAGGTGACGCGTTAAGGCTGGGTCACCACAAAATTTTATCCCGCACATTTTCTAGCATTTATTCCTGGGCACCCATTAATTTTCCTCAGAATGTTAAATTGTCACTAAGCAACAATATCTCTACCTGGTAATAAAGGACACTATGTCCAATTAATAAAAAAATGATATGTGTGTCATAGGAAAATAACTTACTAGGGACAAATAACTTTCGAAACACTGAAAAACAAAAGCATGAAAATGTAATTTTGGTTCAACAGTTATCTTCAAATTTCAAATAACATTCAAGGAATTACTAGTTAAACTGATTTCATGAACATTTCGGGAAATGTGACGTAGTGATCCAGACCACTTATAAGGATTGTATAGCGAAACATAGCTAAAAATCGTTTAAACATTTTCAAAAGTGTTTTTTGATCTCCAACAACTGAATGTAACTGCACGCACCCAGTGTTGAGATATAGATAATCATTTCTATCAGGGTAATAGGTGTTCTGCCAGTAGATAGAACAAAAATGGTCCTTGTATGTTTGTGTCATATTACGTCATCAAGCAATGTGAATGTTGCTTTAGAATATTTTCCTTACTGACTATTTTTTGTGCTTAATATGTTTATTGCTGATAGTTTAACGGTTAAAATATTCTTGATAAACTTATCAACGTTAACAGGCCACCTTTTTTCATGCATCTGTATTTTCTTTTTTCACTATGGTTTCAATTTCGATAATGTATGGCGCATTGGAGAAAATACGGAAGCTTAATCAACATAAAAAATCGTGGCTTACTTCCACTGTTGACTAGTTTGTTTCAAATAGACTAGAAAAAGAATTATTGAATGTTCAAACATTTTAAAATAATTGATGGTATCTGTGATTTAAGTCTTCATTATAAAGACTATTCAAATCTTTTAAAAATAACTAAATGATCATTTACATACAAGGACTTTAGTAGATAGGAAATTCTTAAAAATAAATTTTAACTTGTATTCAGGTGATCGATGTTTATTGAGGTGTAGACTAGTTATTGCATTATTTTATTTGATGTATTTCGAATTTTACTTATTTATATATTTATTAGTATGAAATACTTAAATTATTATAGATGTTTAATGGATGTGAGCGAATATTTTTAAACATATAAATATTATAATGTTATATCACATGAAATGTGCATTTATATATTTAAGATTGAGGATAGAAATATCGTGTAAGGGATCGGTGTAAAGAGATTTTCGACGATGAAATGTTATTCTCCCTTTTCCAACATTTCCCACATAT
This sequence comes from Callosobruchus maculatus, assembly GCA_951848785.1. Classification (NCBI taxonomy): domain Eukaryota; kingdom Metazoa; phylum Arthropoda; class Insecta; order Coleoptera; family Chrysomelidae; genus Callosobruchus; species Callosobruchus maculatus. The sequence continues at coordinate 12,385,921 of CATOUR010000071.1, forward strand.
CTTAAGAAGACCAAAACGTAGAATTTTTATTATTTATTTATGAATACTCTTAAATACGTAGCTGAATTTCTAGAATGACTACCTTCTAAAATATGGGACCACACAAACTGAATCATTTCACAGCATAAATAAAATGGTGGTTTCCCCTATCGGATTGTTCACGTTAACCGACACGCAGCATTATGGCTAAAGTATCTGGTGAAAAAATCATAATAATTTTGGACAAATAGAGACCCATTACGGCTACACTTTTAAAATATTTTCATGTGATACAGGGTGTCCCCAAAACATGAAACGTATCATAGTTATATTATTTAAATGGTATATTATTGCATATTCTAATGCCTTGGTCAATTCTAGTCTAAATCACCATTTTTGGTATAAGTAGATATCAGAAAAAAATGAATATTGGAGACATTTTAAAACTTAGAAGGCTGTGACTTTATCGTGTTACTAAGCATGGAATGCGTCAGCTTAGGTTAGACGGTTAAAGTTGCATTACGTTTGTACTTCGAGAAATCTAGCGATTACTGAAGTACAAAAAATTAGGCATTCCCATTTAAAAAAATCAAGTTATCTCTGAATTAATTATATCTTAATTTACAGATTCCTCCAAGTACAAAAATACTTCACATTAGACCGTCTACCCTAGGCTGACGCATTACATCATAAGTCATACGGCAAAGTCACAGCCTCCTAAGTTTTATAATCACTGCAATATTCAATTTTTTTTCTGACATCTTATGCCAATAGTGATGTTTTGCGCCTAAACGGTTCGTTTTAAGTCCCATATGTGATAGATAAAGTTACACTAGAATATGCTAACGAATCGGAATGTGCACTAATATATACGGTGTTCTATTTAAAAAAATACAACTTTGATACGTTTCGTGTTTTGGGGACTATCTGTATAACATGGAAGTATTTTTAAAATGTAGCCTTATAATGTGTCCCTATCCATCAGATTTTTTTATACCTTAGTCATAATGAATAAACAGATATATAGTTAGCAGAACTATTATATGAATGGTCCAACCAGGCGATGCTATTGAACCGCCTCTGGTTGGGCAGTGCTTTGTTTACACACGTTGCCCAGCGACCGTCGTTAAGTGTTCGATACGCTCACGCTATCAAGATATTGGCACAGTGACATACCATTTGCACAACTTGGCCGCACACGCGTTGCTGTCCTATTCTTATCTTTGTTTTGTTTGAGGAAGAGCTATACTCTGAATAGTGTTTGTCAAATACAAAAGGAACCCTACACAAACCTTATTGAAAGCATTTTTGTTCGAGAGAAAATGCGCTATTAGCTACCATTTCTGACTCCTTTTTGAGGCTCGTGCAGTATTTGAAAAACTATATAATTAAAAAACGTAATTTTTTAAAAAGTATTCTTTGAAAGAACAAATAATCGTATAAACTCTAAAAATTTTATTTTCTAGCTCTCATATGCAGTCTTGGCTACCCATTTTTTTTAAATGTTCCTTTCTGCAAAATAAACGACAGTTTTTCATAAAGTTTGTGCGGGGGTCTTGGGACGGCTTTTTCAAATTTAATTTTACACACTTGGACTTAGAATTGGATAAAACAACTATAAAGGGCCCCACAGACATCGTTCTTTTTCATCAGGTTTGCACGACGTGCCAACCGATCACACTCATTTCGGTCCGTGTGTGCCGAAAAACTGTCGTGGTGACCGTCGTCCCAAAAAATCTGTCCGAGCTTGATTTTACCCGTCGGTTTCGAACGCCATCGTGCAACTCGATACATGTGTGGCCGTTCATCGTGCAATCACGACGGGATTTTGGAGTGCCGTTCTGGTTGCCTTCGAGTAAGCGTATCTAGGGTTAGCGACATCTATCAAAAATGTACTGTCAGACGTTAGAGGTGCTACTGAATTAAGTAATTCTAAGTATGTTTCTGCATCCATCCTCAAATAATTGTATCACTCCCCTGTTCCAGACGCAATTCTTCTAATAGATTTATATGGGAGAATTGGCCTCTTTTTAAAAGCCACTGTTTCACCCGTTTAGAACGTTTTTTCTTGCTGTATATAACTTTAATAGCTAAAGCCGCCGCCAATGCTAAAGTATTATCCATATTAACGGACCAAAAATTTGCGAGGAACTGAAAGAAAACCGAACAGTGATAGGCGTAGTTAAGTCCCTGAATCTGGGGGGGCTTAAGTCCCTGGATCTGGGGGAGCTTAAGTCCCTGCCCTAGATACAATAAGCTTAGCAGAACGAATAATTTTTGGATTTTTGGGGGGGCTAATTTCGTCCATCGGTTTAACCGACATCTGTTGGCACGTCGTGCAAACCTGATGAAAAAGAACGATGTCTGTGGGGCCCTTAAGAGTGTGCAATGTTATCTTTGAAGAAAAAGAGAGTTCAACCTTTAAGCACAATTCCCTCAAAATGTTGCTTCCATAATAGTTTTAGACTCTGCTAGTAGTACGACCTTAAAAATGGCATGGTATGTTGGAAATATACAGGGGCAACGTCAATCCTAATAACGTGTTTCAAATAACTTTTTCCGAAAACTGAAAGATTAATCTCTTGTTTATTTCCCAAATCATCCTAGATAGACCTGTAGAGCCACACTACACGAGCGGACTTTCCGCGACGTATTTCACGCGGCGATTTGCACGTCGTAAGAGCGCAACTACACAAACGGAAAATCCGTCGCGTTGTTTCTTTCCGTCGGCGGTGAGCGTATAGAACGCAACGTGTTGTTCAATATGGAGTAAACTCAAACTAGACAAGGTAACGGTGCGCAACGGATTCGTTGACGGTACAGTCGAAAACAACACGGAAGTTTTTATTGGTGAAATTGGAAAACGGCCTGCAATTTACAATATAAAAAGTAAAAACTATAGCATCAATAGGGATGTTAAGGCAAAATGTGGGAAGAAGTGGACATACTACGGTAGCGCAACCTAACACATTGCTGTCCATTTTGTAACTGATTGTACCTACTCAACGGAAAAAACGCTTTCTGTTTGCTGCCAATTCCAACTGAAATCCCGCCGCCTGAAATACGTCGCGGAAAGTCCGCTCGTGTAGTTTGGCTCTTATGGGTAAATGGTAGCGGTTAATAGTCTCTGTAGCTGATGCCGCTGTGGGTTAAAAACAGGATAAACAAAAACTGACTACTGCGCTCTGACATCTACAATGCCTAATCGATTTGACAAACATCCTAGCAAAAACTAAACATAAACAGACTAGGTACGTCTTGATACACAAGTCCAGATACACTTTTTTATTCTATATCTCGCTTATTTTTCAGTTTTCTGAGAAAAAAAAATTTTGATGGAGTTATTTATTTTAACGCTATACACAGTTAAAAAAAGTATCATTATTGAACTCGCCCTGTATAAAAACTGGTTTTGTTTTTTTTTTGTATCCCCGCTACACGTTGCAGTAGTATCGAAACACTTTTATTAGTAGTAATTTCACTAATTGCAAACTCCTTTTTTTCGTGCCAAAGGTCCAGTAGAAGCATCACCACAAACATATAAGAACTATAAGAAGCGCACTTGTTACACAACTGTAGTGGGTATAAATATACAGAACCATTAATGCTTATGTATATTTGTACATAATAGATAAATGTCCACACCTGTTATTATTTTTGTACATTTTCCTAAAAAAATAGACTGAAACCAACATCCTTTGAGAATCAGAAGTTTTTATAAAGTCAAATGATAAAGATTGAGAGAAAAATAATAGAAATGAAAATTCCAAAACTATGGGCTGACCTAGATAAATGTAAAATAATTATATCAAGATTACACTATAGACAAAACTTCTGAAACTCATCCTTTAGTTAGGTCTCTGATTTATCACATTTCGTTGTTAATGTTTTTGAAATATTTTCCCTTTCATACAATTCTATACCAGAAGCTGTAGAGATATTATTTTTGTGCGAATAAAAATATTTCTATTTGCACTTTTTTATCCTTGTCATTTTTATAGTTGTATACTCATTTGTATGTTTAAGTACAGCTATATTGTAAAAGTGTCTCTCTCAAATTTGACTTTTGGAAACCGATCGTTTATTTGCTGTCTTTGCAACTGTTGTCTTGCACAAATTTATTTGATGTTTTATCTTGCATACTATATGTGTAAAATAAATGTTTTTCAACAAAAGTTTTGAAGTTTTTCTAAACGAAACCTTTGTGTTTGGTGACTATCGTCATCCTTGGAAAACAATGAAATGACTACAAAAAATGCTTTTTTTGCATTTAATTAAAAACTAAAGTGGTATCCTTTTAAATTATATATTGTGACATGAGGCATAAGGAGGGTTCGCGATTATATAAGACATCTTGACATATGGAAGGAGCCAAGTAGTAAAATTATTAAAGTCCTATATTTAACAATATTTTTTCGTTATCAAAATGTATTGGACCAGGGATGCTAAAGTTTCACCAATATCCTATGTAGGGAATTTATAATAATGCCAACTGTCATTCTTCAGTGTTAATCTATTAGGAGCCGTCCACTAATCACGTGAGACTTGAAAATGGGGGGAGAGGTTTGACAAAAATCAAGAAATATCACAAGAGGGGAAATGGGATCTAGTGTAAGGTATCACGTGTATCTATATTTCCGTCAAATATATTATTATTACTTGTATGCCAATCAAAAACAACCTGCTGCAACTATTCGCTCTAGACATTTTTAACATGGTCCTTAATTTCAGAATGAAATAAGGTTATACTTTATACCTGTATTTAAAGACAATATTCGAAAAAATGTAAAATTCTTTCTAGGTACTAAAAATACATGTTGGTTGGGGGAGGGGGGTAGTCTTTAAGTCTCACCACATATCAGCAAAAGGGAGGGAGGATTAAAAAATGCTAAAGTTACGATGTTGGTATTGTTGACAAATCCAAATATCCCAAAAGTTCCCCAAAAAATTTCATTACACAAATTTCTTCAAGGTCATAAATTTGATCCATTTCTTTACCGTGTTAACTGGTTTTAACCATTGATTTCCTCTGGCACACTGACACTGCACTTCATTTCAAGATTAACGAAAATTGTAAATAAAAACTACGAGATATATTTGCCATTTAAAAAGTATAACTACACTAGGTACATGCATAAATATATCAGTTAGTATAATCATGTTCTTTCATTGTTGACTTTTACACACTGCTTTATCTTCACAACTACTTCTTTTTCCAAGTACCTTTTCAAGTACAAGTCGAATATCCTGTCTTTGCATAAGAGTTTGTACAGCCGTTCACCGTACCTCCTGAAAATATTCAAATACTTCAGTAATTTTGTGGAGAGGAATCAGAATAGTTCTTATTTATTTTATTGTTTATAAAAGGAGCATAATAATAATTGCGTCAAGCAGTTTGACTATGTGCTTTACACATATTCTCGGTAATAACAAAAGTTTTGGCTCCATCTCAATTTCTTCCTATAGATGCGGGCATTATATTTTTTGATAAGTAATCTAATTTTGTAATTTTATTAGTCTGCATAGAATGTCTTGAAGTAGGACTATCATTCAAAAACACCACTGAAAACTGCTTTCCAAAATTGTAAATATTTTTGCGAGTGGCATGAGACTATATGTAAATAAGCGTTCATGTATATCTTTGTGCGGCAGTAATTTTATGAAATTAAACATATAAAGGCAATCTAATTAAAAAAACAGGCCCATAACATATCTGAAAGCATGTTACAAGCTTTGACCAGAATACTGTACATACCAAAGACTACTATAGTAGTCTGTGGTACATACCTATCCTTCAAGGTGTAAATCCGGTGTTTCTTAACAGGTGTGAGCAAAGATGGTCCAAGAAAGGAGTAGCTGGATGCAAGGAGAACCTGTTGATTGACCGATGTGTGACACATGGCTCTGCAGAGTACAAGCGAAAGCTTTCTATGGTCTGGATTGACTATGAGAAGGCATTAGACACCACAGCTCATGAACAACTAATGCCACTCTGGAAGACCCGGTTCACTATAACATCAGATGAAACCCGGGTTCGGACAGAGTTAGAGAAAAATACTAAAGGATACAGCTGTGGCACGCCCAATCGCCTGAGGCATATGGTCCCCATTTGCTTTACATGGACATGGATGACCTGGAACCCTGGAACTATGCAGTATGCGATTTACAGTAGTCGTTGAGAGTAATGCAGGAGTACAGTCAAGCTATTGAAATGGAGTTCAGGACAGACGAATGTGCCATGCTTCATATCAAAAGAGGACGTTGCGGATATAGTGAAGATGAGGAGTAGCTCGTGGATAGGAGCATCTTGCAACAACTGCATACCGGAGATACTTATACCCACGTTCGAGGCGCCGAGCATCAAACCCAGGAGTCAAAAATGGTTTAAAGAGTGTCTCCGCCGCAAGAATTTGCATAGACTTCGGCAGATATAGTCATTAGAACTATCCGCTAAGAACAAAGTCGCTGCCACAAACATGATTGCGGGCCCTTGTGCACTAGACACTCATTGTGACATTTGTGACACTAGGGCCCTTAAAAGGATGAATTTGAAGGGAAAGTCTACATCCTAAGCACTCTGCTTCGCGAGCATACCTTTCCTCCCTAGGAGGACGTGCATTATTGAGTCTGGAGCGTCTGTATAACAGAATGGCACTGGTCATGTCCTACTTTATAACCAGGAGCACCGATCCCCCGACCAGGTTTGTACCACGGCATGAGATTGAGGGTAAAGAAGCCTCCTTTTTTAAAGCAGCAAAACCGTCAGCCGAAGTACTCAGCCTCACGTTAAGCAACTAGCTCCCACTAATTCGGACGAAAGCGGGTAGGAAGGGTTATGTGCGTATATAGTTCAATGGACAGATACTTTAGAGGTGAAATATGTAGAGTTTATGTAACTTTAACAATGGAAGATAATAATAATTGATTCAAGGATGTAATAGTGTAATTTATCTATGATTTTTTTCACGTTTTGCGTACCTGATCTCCTGATAACGGTCGTCCATGAATTTGACCATGTGTTGGATGATTCTTTTTCGGGTGAATTCGTTGCTTTGAGGATTGAGCACGTTGCGAGGTCCAGCAATGACTACAGCGCAGACCAAAAGTCGAGCGGCAGCTGTTCGTACTAAGGGATTTTTATGTTCCGGACCCTGCGAAATCGAATGTGTAGTTTTATTAAAAAGACTGTACGAAAAGTTGTTATATACGACCTAATGCCGCTAAAAATCTAATCCACATTGTCCGTGTTTGTCTTTTTGCGCCAAGGCAAAGGATCGAAGACGCGAGGCGAACTGACCGTCCACACCGCTGAGGCTTAGGGCCTGGCCACATCTCCACGTCACGACGTCGTCAACGTGGAACGGTGCGGTGTCGCAGCAGGGTACCGTCACGACGTGCTAGTGACGGTACGACAACGTCAGCGTGGAACGCCACGTCGAACGTCGTCGCCGACGTGTGGCTAGTTCTATTGGTTACGATGCACTCACTCAGTTAATGTTTTATTGGCATTGTAATTTTTGTTAATAATGCTTCAAAAGTTGATGTAGACATTCGAAAAAAACTGTAGAATTTGTGGTCACATGTTTTCAATGCTTCGTATCTTCTAGTGAAACGATTATTCATAATTGAAAGATAGGGGTGCACCCAGTATTGTCTTTTCACATATTTTTTTCAACCTCTCTCTCCGTCTTTTTAAGAATAGCAGAAGCAGAATACGTATTGTGCGGTCCATATATAGAACGAGACTGTTATTTTTCCGGCACGTTAAGAACTAGCCACTAGTGTCCGACCGAAACTGCTTTTTACGCCGAAACCGAAACCGAATTTCGGCCTCCGTCTCAGTTTCGGCCGAAACCGAAACATCAATGTAACATGAGTAATTTTTCGTGGATATAAAAATGAATAACGTTTCATCAGCATTATCACACCTTATTTCCAATAAATTATTTATACTTTTGAAATAATAAGTTAATCTGAACTATTTTATATTTATATTATATTTTGTATCTACTAAATAACATTCCAAACTTTGGTCAGTCTTTATGACACTGGTATCAATTAGCTGCCTTAAAACTAAATTTCTGCAGTACCTACGTGCTAAGTACAACTACTAAGTATTTTTGAAAGTAAGGAGTTTTCTCTGAATTTAAGAAACCGTTGTGAGCTTCATTGAGCTACAGCTACTGTTGGCTATCAGTATTCATAACTGAACAATCTAGTATTGTCAGCGAGAAACAATAATTTATCAACTTTCTTGGCAAATAGCTTCCTCAGTCTGAATAAATTTGACTAGTAGCATTAAGTAGTTGTTCAGTGGAAATAGTCGTCGGTAAGGCAGACGTGAATTTTAGGGGAACCTTTCTCAAAGACGGAAATGGACTGAAATTCTAGTGAAAGTAATATCTGCGTTTCTTTGCAAGCTTGGCTCCGATAAGTAGGCTTCTTAACTTGTGATAAGTTATTACCATCATCTGCTCAGCAAAATTACACTTCTTGGCTTGAAGATTAGTGCTCCGAGGACGTCCGATCGCAGCGCCAAATCCATCGAATTTAGTTTCGGTTTCGGCCGTAGTTTCGGCTGGATGACAGCCGAAACTAAACCGAAATCCGTTTTTTGACAGAAACTAAGCCGAAACCGAATGTTCGGTCGGACACTACTAGCCACACGTCGGCGACGACGTTCGACGTAGCGTTCCATGGCGACGTTGCCGTACCGTCACTAGCTCGTCGTGGCAACGGTATCCTGCAGCGACACCGCACCGTTCCACGTTGACGTCATGTGGCCAGGCCCTAACTCGTCTAAAGAAAATGTTCTGTAAACCTATTTTGTGGTCAAATAATGAAGCACATATTTGAAATGTGTGAAAGTGCACAAAGCAAGTGCAGCGGCCTCTTGCATATCGTTCATTTCGCGTGGTCAGCTCGCTTTGTTATTAGGGAAACGAGGTTAGGCTCTATTCTGCTGAGTAGAGTTCCTCCTGAAGTTAAGCGAGTAGTGTGGCGATCCGAGAACGGGACTCGAATTAGGTACTTTGACGAGGAACTTCGCGAGCAGTGTGGGTCAGGCTTTAAGGGGATGTTTCTTTACCTAAGCATAATTTGCCCTTTGACTTTTTTTTGTTTCGAAGGAACAGGGCGAATAAAATGTGCAGCATTAGCGCAACATTTTCTTACTAAAAAGTAGGTACATGTAAAGTTCTTTAATGTATGAGAACTGTTGAAAATTATTACTTCCAGATAAAATTAAATATTCCCAGGCCACGTGACAGGATTCGAGGGCCCCTGGGACACTAGAAGTCCGGACCCATGTGAAACTAGAACTGCCGGCCGCTAGATGCTATTAATTGCCACCTTTGCTGAAACGGGAAACGCGTTGCCATTTAATTCTTACCTTTTTCCTATTAAACATCATTCGTAGATAACTTTGAGTTTATTTACCTTATTGCATATGGCTCGAACAGCATGAAAAGTTGGAATATGCGTCACCATGCAGTCTAGTGATAAATTGGCATCTTGACGAATGAACTTGTTAGCATCAGCAGTTTTAGCAAGCAGTGTATCGACTATCTCGTCGAACTCCTGGAATTATATTAATGTTACCTTCACTTTGCACTTAAATTAAAATTGCACATAGTCCTGGAAAATTAGATGGTTCAATATCTTACACTACGCACTCATGCAAAAAGGTAAAATTGTTATCACTGAGAGTAAATGTATAGAGATGTGGAAACCTCTGCCATATCCAGGAATCCAGCGGGTGGAATTTGAAAAAAGGAATTTTTCATCACTAGCGTAAATTCTGAAGCGTTTTTTGTGTTTTTTCAAATTTGATTTTAATCAATCTATAAAGACTTAGATACTTTATGCTTTAGTTACCACACTTATAAATGAGGGGACAGGCGAGTTTTGTGATCTGGAAAATTTTGGGATCGTAGAAAGTATTGCTGCAAAAATTTTGAAAATCTGTGCTTGGACGGCGGAGTAATTAGCAAAAAACAAGACATTGTAAATATTTTTCGAACTTAGCTTTTAGGCGTTTTACGGGTTTCTATCTACTTTTTTCTGGGTGAGGTAAAATTGAGGTTGTTGGGAGCTGGGTTGTTGTAAAACTCAAAGAATTGTTGTATTCATTGTCCATTGTCCTGTGAAAGAAAGATCTAGCGGCATAAAAGGTACACTTTTCTAGATCCATCCGAACATTGCCTTGCCTATTATAGAAACTGTGGGCTTTTTGTATTGTGTAATCTGAAAATCAATGAATTGATTGTAATGAAATTTTGACATAGCATTACTACCGTGGCGGGGATGGAAAACGCGTATGGTTCTTTGAAATCATGTCACTCACAGCGCGGCGCAGCAATAATAAAAAAATTAAAGATATAAAAACAGCTCAACCAGTGTTGTATTCATAAAATAACTCTACATTGCGCTGAAAAAAAAAATACTTTGGTGATAGTGCCTTTTAGACCTATCCGATAGTTGCCTTTCAATTTTACATCTGTGGATAAAATTTGATACATACATATTTATAATCTTAACGTGTAACTTGGAAACTACTAACTTTACTGTGAAATTTTGACACCATAGTATTACCCTGGAGCGTGGAGGAGATGGTAACAGTGTATCGTTTCTGGAACTCTCGCTAGTCAAGTGGCGGAGAAGAAATCAACAGAAAACGAAAAATCACAAAATTGCTCAGACTTCTACTTTTTGATGAGGATAGTGTAGGGATAGAGAAACTCCAAATTTTTTGTCATCACCGATAATGTGTGAGTAGTAGTGAGTCAAGACATTTGACGCTATTTTTTTAGATATCGTAATTTTTTTAAAACTTCTCGTTAAAGGTATTAACATTAAATTTCTGAAGTAGTAACTGAAGATATCTCACCGACTCACCGGTCTCCTTGTATCCTTGACATACTCGAACAGGTGTCCGACTGCTTGACACGCCGTTCTGCAGACGTGAGACCGTTGACTTTTGATCAGTTCCACCATCTTCTGATTGATCGTTGTCATGTGAGGTAAAACGATCTCTGGTTCTACTAATCGACATATTTCTACTACTTCAGCCAATCCTCGTAACGCAAGGTTCCTAATAATGGTTATTGGACGTTATACTTGGAATAATTGGCACTTGAACCCGAACATGTTGGCGAATCCCGTGTTGTTGCACTTGATATATCCAAAGCTTTCGACAGAGTATGGCATGACGGACTTCTGGTCAAGCTTGCTGCTTATGGACTACCACCTGGTCTGCGCCAGTGGCTGAATAGCTTTTTGAAAGACCGATCTCTGTTCGTTGTAGTCGAGGGCTGTTCATCAGACGTATTTTCAATAAACGCCGGTGTTCCTCAGGGATCTGTCCTATCCCCTACACTATTTCTGCTGTACATCAACGAGCTGCTGGGAATAACATCCAATCCAATCTACAGCTTCGCAGATGACAGTACATTAGTGTCGTGCATGGAACCAGGCAAGCCACTATCATCCCAGGAGACGGTACGTCGGCGACAGCAGCATGCCTCACAGATCAACGCAGATATCAAAACAATTGTCGAGTGGGGATTAGCAAATAAAGTACAGTTCAACGTACAAAAAACTCAGACAACAACACTTTCAAAGAAGTCTCACGATGGCTTACCAACCGTGGAAATGGAGGGTCACCCCATAGTTGAATCACCTTCCGTCAAGCTTTTGGGAATCAACATCAACAATAACATGTCCTGGCCCGACCACGTCGTCAGTATTGCTAAAACGGCATCCCAGAAGCTTGGAGTTTTGTTCCGCTGTAGGAAGCTGTATACACCAGAGCAACTGCTGCTGCTCTACAAGGCACAGATCCGACCATCGCTGGAGTATTGCTCCCATGTGTGGGGATGCGCTCCGAAGCACTCTCTAAAGCTTCTGGACACTATCCAGAAAAGAGCGATTAGACTAATCGACACGCCTAACCTCACAAAGGACCTCCACGGCCTGGAACATCGAAGGAGGGTGGCTGACCTATCCCTGTTTTACAGATTCTATCACGGAAGATGTTCGAGTGAGCTCTCTCAGATAATAACACCACAGGTCGTCCGAACCAGGACCACTAGAGAAGCTCTGCGAGCTCATCCTTACCACGTCGAGGTCCTTACTCCCCGAACCAGTCTCCTCCAGCATTCCTTCTTTTGGAGAACTTCGACGCTGTGGAATCAGTTGCCGGGGAATTTGTTTCCCGACGAATACAACCTGCAGCGTTTCAAATCTAACGTGAACCGATACTTATCCTCTCGCAGCGCTCTTACAGCGCCATAGGCTTTCAGCCTTTGCGGGAGGCCGACCATAAAAAAAAGCATGTCGCTGCGACAGACCTTCGAACACGTTGGCCGGGGCAGCTTCCAACAGCATTTGCCACCATGCTTCCTAACATGTTGGCCAATACACGAGCATTTTAAGCATTTTTATTAACACGCTTTTATTAGCTTCACCTGTATGTTTGTTTGTGGGCTTGTAACTCTCCTTTGGATTTAGAGGTCGGACCGAACATTGAACGGTCCAATTTTGCCGCGAAAACGATTTTGACGGCTTCAAATCCATCGTACCAGCACAGCGCCAACGGTCGTATCTGCTGACTAAAGGGTCCCACAGACATCGTTCTTTTTCATCAGGCTTGCACGACGTGCCAATCGATTACACTCATTTTGGTCCGTGTGTGCCGAAAAACCGTCGTGTTGACCGTCGTTCCAAAAAATCTGTCCGAGCTTGATTTTACCCGTCGGCTTCAAACGCCATCGTGCAACTCGGTACATGTGTGGCCGTTCATCGTGCAATCACGACGGGATTTTGCAGTGTCGTTCTGGTGGCCCTCGAGTAAGCGTATCTATAGGGTTAGCGACAGTTATCAAAAATGTGCGATACACGGCAAAATAGCAAACAATTTATGATGGAATTCATACACATGTATAGGAGTTTTCCGTGTCTCTGTAAAGTCAAATCCGCTGAGTATGCAGTCAGAGACAAGAAAAATAAGGCCTACGAAGAACTGTTGAAAAAATGGAGAGATATAGATCCCTCTGCAAATACAGTTTCAGTGAAAACGAAGATTGACTCCATTCGCGGATCGTTCAGGAAGGAGTTACCTTGAAATAATCTTTCTTTAAAACTTGGTATATCGCCATACATATTGTTTCAGGTATAATTTGTCCTATCGCAACTGAAAATTTCAAATCCCCGTAGCTTCTACCCGTAGCAAGAAATCTCAATGTAGCTGTCAGACGTTCATGAGGGGAAATACTTTGTCTCATCCAAGTATCCTGTTTTTTTATTAGAGGTGCTACTGAATTAAGTAATTCTAAGTATGTTTCTTCATCCATCCTCAAATAATTGTACCAATCCCCTGGTTCCAGACACAATTCTTCTAATAGATTTATATGGGAGAATTGGCCTCTTTTTAAAAGCCACTGTTTCACCCATTTAGAACGTTTTTTCTTGCTGTATTTCACTTTGATAGCTAAAGCAGCCGCCAATGCTAAAGTATTATCCATGTCAACGGACCAAAAATTTGCGAGAAACTGAAAGAAAACCGGACAGTGTGTGGAGGTATCGTTCCATCGGTTTAACCGACATCGGTTGGCACGTCGTGCAAACCTGATGAAAAAGAACGATGTCTGTGGGGCCCTTAAGAGATGGCGCACACCCCTTAAAGTTTGTTAACATCACACAGTGGCGTAGTGACGAGAGCTTAAAAGGCGTGACGTCCAGCTGTTTGGGGTATTTTTGTGAAATTCATTCAGGAAAGTCGACAGTTTGAATTATCGTTTATGTAGTAATGGTAATGACTACTATATATGCTATGAATATTGATCAAAAACAGTTATTGTTCATTATCAATGCACATAGTATTAATAAATACAGTTTGAACAAACAAAAAAAACCCGCTTTAATGATAGAGTTAACTAAAAAATTCAAAATAAATATAGTTTATGAAAACTAAAAAACGCGCTTTTAAAAAACATCGGACTAAAAAGTTAAAAATAGTTTTTTAAATAAACTTGAAACGATAATAAACAAAAAAGGCGTGGGCACTTTGTGCCATATTATTCGTAAATCGAGCACCAATAAAAAAATATCCGATGCAGGCTCTAAAGCATCGGTCATGTGAAGCAAGTTTACTCCCAGCGACGAACTCTCAGCGAGTAAAAGTTTGCAGGTCATTCGCTGCTTGCCTGTCATTTGCAGCAAGTCCATTTCGCCGCATCACACGAGTTAGATCATTCGAAAGTGAAAGTTGCTGGAATGTCAACTAGATCTAGACAACGTCTTTACAGTTGATTCGGTTCGGTCGATTTTGCTCGCGGTGAGTAATTTTTAGTCGCAGCGAGTACCGTGTTACACAGCGAATTTGCACGCACCGAGTATTCGCCTCGTGAGACCGATGCTTAAGGCTGGCTCGTACCTAAAAATCTCTCAGGATTTACTTCAGTATACTCACCAATCCTTGCTCCTCAATCTACTAATTGCCTGACTTAGGGCACACTCAGAAGTTCGGGAAATAGATGTGTCCAGAGTATTGCTCATTTCCTGTCGCATATAATAAATACATTGATAACATATTATACTAAAATGTATTTGAAACAAAAAAAATATCTAAAGAATCAAATTGTTATTATTTGCTTAAAACATTTACTCAATATGTTACTCAATGATTTTACGTATACTGGTAAACAACTCGCAGGTGAAATCGGAACACTGAGAAAAAGAGATGGGGTTCATAAAATGCGGCAGTACTAGAGCCAACAATAATAGAACCCATTTGCCATAATTAGTTCATAAAAAAGTACAACAGATCAATAATGGGTGGGCCCTTCATGTTGACGAATGCACTCCTCTAGCCTACGCGGCATGCTCGTAATCTGGTTATTGATAAACTCTAGAGGTACAGACTCCCAAGCTGCCCCCATAGCATGTTCCAGTTTATCCAGGATGGTCGAGGGATTGGGTAAATTGCGTATTTAGCGACCCATGTAATCCCATATTTTTTCGATTCGCGATAAATTGGGTGATCCTGGAGACCACAGAGGCACTCAGGCACCTCAGGTTCCTCTAAGAACCTCATCGCGATACCCTTGCAATATAAAGGCGTGCATTATCTTGCTGGAAGAAACCCTCTTCGAGACCTTGGATATATGGAACGGCAATTGGTTCTAACACCTCATTCACATAACGTTGCGCAGTCATTGTGCCACGAATCACAAGTAGAGGTGACTTGCTGCTGAATGCAATGGCACCCCAAACCATCAAACCAATAGGGCGGTGTACATGGCGCTCAACAGCAAACTGGAGATCACGTCCGTCGTTCACCCTGTGGTCATCTTACGCGTTGGCGTCCATCACATACCCCCAGAGAAGACCAGGACTCGTTGGAGAAGGCCATCCGATGCCACTCAGAATGCCATTTGTCGGTGTTCTTGGTAGTAATCTAACGATATGATAGTAAGCCCATTTCACTCAATCTGTGGTACACGCCTTGCGGATATGAATGGGCCTCCCTATAGCTGCATACCAAACATCAGCAACACCTTCAGTGGATCGCATTCTGTTTCGAAGGGCCAGTAGTCGTAGATGGCAATCTTGCAGGTCTGTAGTTCTTCTACGTGCTCCAGAACCTCTAGCTCGCTGCATTTGCCCTTCTGCGAGCCATGCGCGCCGTGCTGCTACAACTGTAGCCACGCTACGCTCAATGGTTACAGCAATTGCTCTGAAAGAAGCACCACGTTCTCGTTGGCCTACAATACGACCCCGTTCAAAGGAGCTTAACTGCGCAAACTGGGACTGTCGTCTTCTAGGGGGCATATTTACACAACCAATTCATCTCTTTTACACAACCAACTGGTCTCACGCCACATTTGTATTTTTATACGCTTCGAGCTTTTTAGAGGTGCCATGTAAGTAAATAGCGTCTGAATGAACAAAAAAGTGTTACATGTGTACTAAGATGGTACTACCAAGCTGTGTACAAGGTTTCAATACAATATAAATACCAACTAAGCCATAATTTCTCGTAAATAAGCCTTTTTGAAATAAATTGTGCTGGACCTTTCTAAAGCACTGTGTTTGTATTTATAACGATCTGTGATAATAGTGGTGATTTTTTTAATAGTTTCCTGATCAGGATAATAACAAATGGAGTTTGTATCGTTTCTAATTACCTCAGTGGATGAAGTGACTTGTAGCTCTATACAGTTCTTCGGAATTGGTTTATTTCCTGTCACTCTTAAAATTGTAGCATCATTTTTGTCTATATATGGAACCTGTTTATCGCTTGCGTTCGTTTTTGGTGAACTGATTGGCCTCAGTGATCTGGGTCTGTCTCTTGGGCTATTATTGGGGCTGTCTGTCGGGCTGATCTCTGGGCTACCTGTTTTACTACCTCTTTTGCTATTTTTTGGGCTAAGCTTCAAGCCAACTCTTGGACTGACTCTACCTGAAATCACGGGCTAATTAAAACTTTTCAATGACTTGTTTACAAGAGAACAAATAATTGGAAAGGGTGTCTTAGAAAAAATTAATCATCGACTTTCAATGTTCAAATTGACGGGTCTAGGAGACGGATTACTATCTGCTCTGACAGTCAGGCAGCCATCAAAGCACTGAGTGCTTGGAAAATAACGTCGGGACTGGTCCTGGAGTGCAGGAGGGCTTTTGACGACATCTCAGCTAAACACAAGGTATCACTGATGTGGGTACCTGCGGCGGATCATGTGGCTAGGATGGGATCCGGCAACAGTTTTGTGGGCCCGGAACCAGCCTTAGGACTATCTGCAAACTTGATTAGGAAAACAACTGGAGAGTGGATCCAGAATCAGCACTCTCTGAGATGGAACAACATCTCTGGTCATCTCCGTCAGGCTCGGGAACTATTAGCAGGGCCTGCAGAGAGAATAAGATGATTTTGTCTCTCTCTGGATAGGAACTTAAGATTGCTAGTGGGCCTATTAACGGGTCACAACACCTTCAGGCGTCACTTGTTTGTGATGAGGGTGGTCAACGACCCAACGTGCACGTGGTGTGGTGAAAAGGAAGAATCCTCGGCACACATCTTGTGTCGCTGTGAAACCCTGGGTTATCACAGGCAGACTATGCTGGGCTCACGGACCTTGGAACCAATAGAGATAAAACGGATAGGACCTAAGAATGTACTTGCCTTTGCCAAAAGGGCAGGTCTTAGGAACTAGCGCGGATAGAGGCGCAAAAAGGCCCATCGTGTGGCCTATAATTGTTCCTTCCGGGATCATTCAAAAATCTTAAAGAAGGTAGAAGCGGTCTAGATCCCATATCACTAACTTCGTAGAAACGCATACCACTATTGAGTTTGAACTTTTAATGTATATTTTAGCGTATAATTTACTTTATTTCTATACCTTTACGTATTGGCGATATCAAGTTTTTGATACACTGCAATTCCAAACTTTGGTCTTTTTTGACGCTGGACAAGGTGGGGGACATAAACGAATAACTCCTCGCATCCTGGACAGGCGTTACCAGTTCAAAATCGTCTCCCGCTTTCCTAACAGGTGACAGCTTCGAAGGTAAATGGCAGTAGTACCTGCAACATTTTTAACACGATCATTATCAGGCAAAAACCCAATTGCTGTCTGAGAATCACAGTGACGTGAAATATGTTTTTAAACTTTTAATGAAGCAGCAACCATTTTCAAAATTTTCAGATTTGAAAAAGTCCTAAATTATACTAATTTTACTTAATTTTCAAAGTTATCTAAATTTTCCAAATATTTCACATTTTCCCGATATTCTTGGCCGATTTTTCGGATTTACGGATTTTTCTGAATTTATGGGTTTTTCAGAATTTTTATTTATATGGATTATCAGATTTTTAGATTTTTTTTTCAAGCGGTTAGGCTTGATTTTCCAGATTTGCAAATGTTCTAGATATTTAAATTTTACAGAATTTCCAGATATTCTAGAGTTCTATGTTTTTCCAAATTTTCGAATTACCGATATATTCACAATTTCCCATTTCTTTCGAATTTTCTTAATTTTCTGGATCTCGGATTTTCCTAATTTTCCACATTTTTTACCGGATTTTACGCATTTTCCATATATTGTGAAATCTCCATATTCCCAGTTTTGTCAGATTTTCCATATACTGCAGATATTCCAGGTTTTCTGGATTTTCCAGATTTTCCAGCTTTTTCAGATTTTCCTGATTTTACAATTTTCCAGATTTTTCCGATTTTCCAGATTTTACAGATTTTCCTCATTTTTCCAGATTTTCCATTTTTTCCAGATTTTCCAGATTTTGCAGATTTTCCAGCTTTTTCAGATTTTCCAGATTTTCCAGATTTTTCCGATTTTCCAGATTTATCGTATTTTCTAAATTTTCCAGTTTCTCCAGATTGTTCTATTTCCCAGATTTTCCAGGTTTCCTAGAATTTACGCATTTTCCGGTTTTTCCTGATTTTCCAGATTTTCCGGATTTTCCAGACTTTCCAGATTTTTTTATTGATAGAGTATTCGTAGTTTTAGATAGTAGGTTGTCTGGATCTTTTATGTCGTCTCATTACGAAAAACCATTTTATGCAATCATTTCTGTAAGTCTGTTTGTCTGTCGTTTGAAGTTTGTAAATATGAATACATCACCTGAATGATGAGCTTTAGATGGGACATGGGACAGGACAATACGTTTCTTGGATATACTAATCATGATTTACTGAACAAAAAAGCTTACCTCACCGGATGCTTATAGTCTACAGGCGGTTCACTCATCAGGACGCTTTTCACTCTGAATCTATTAGGGTGAGAATCTCTTTGGGTGTAGCTATGCGGCTCAACGTAGGATTGGCTTTTCAGTGACCTTTTTTGGCGTTGTTTGGCACACTATACGTAAGAAAACAAAATTAGTTCCTGAAGATAAATGTTCGTGTTTGAGGCACTGACTGTAACTTTATTATTGAAATTACTTTTCTTTTTTCTTTTGGTATTATGTGTTATTTGTTTATATTTTGGTATTATTGATAATATTCGTGTCTATTAAGACATTGTGACTGTGATGATGATGACGTTTGTATTGTCTAAAGGAACACAACACCTAGAACTCGTACGCACCTGAGTACTATCGAATGATTTGGCTTGCGTGATATGGTGTCTACTAGAGTTCTTCTTCTCCAGATAAGTCTTGGTGAGGAGATTGCCACTTTTGAAATCATTTGGCTGGACAGTCCTGCTCAAGCAGTTGGAGATTGTGTGTTTTCTGTTGAAAGGCATTTGATCAAATTCCGTTAAGGAGATTCCTGATTCTGACGGCGACAGTTTTTTCGTGTCTGGGATCGTTCTCTTTTTTGGGGAGCATGACGACCTAAAATATTTAGCCTGAGGAAAAAATGAAGTCAAGCAGATTGACTGGGGGTTTTTGATTGCAGTTCCAATTTCCAATGTAACTCAAAATTTTATGACCAAACGAACAGCAAGGATAAACGCAAGTTGAGATTTCTTTAGGATTGCGATCTGCATACTCTCAAATGATTTCACAATTTCCCCTTTTTTGATGATGTTTAGAATTTTAGAATTAGCATATTTTGCAAAATCTTGTTGACAGACTTTTTCAATGTGCTAGGGTCACCAGGAAATCGGGTGACTTTAAGGGTCGTATTTATAGTGGACACTTAAGGGTCCCTTAATACTTGAGGGTCCCTTAAGTAAGGCTTTGTGTTTCGCCAGCTACTTGAGGGTCCCTTACCTAAAGGCGGGTTCTGACTTCAGTTTCACTGAATCAGTTTGACTGATTCAATATTAATGAAAGCGGCGTTCGTTCTCACTGTTCAGTTTTCATGAATCATTTTAACTCATTCAGCGTTCATGAAAACGACGTTTTAATAACCTTGAAGTGCTAAAACTGATGACTCTCATGATGACGGAAAAGATACTCGCACGTCAGTTTGACGTTTGCATTCATCTTTCAATACTGAATCAGTCAAACTGAATGAAAAGTAGGACTGGCTTTCAGTTTGACTGAAAGCACAATCCCACTGATCAGTTTCACTGAAAAGGTGTTCACACGTTCATTATCTGTTCAGTATCACTGAATCAGTCAAACTGATTCAGCGAAACTGAATCGTGAGAACCCGTCTTTAGGGTGCCTAGAGCAGTATTCAAGTAACGAAATGTCAACAGGACATTTTGTTGCAGTCAAGGCGATTTTGTAGGTTAATTTTGGAGTACGGTGTTGTCAGTTTCTGTCCCATCCGGAAAAGTGTCCGACACAAAACACGAAATACTGGTACAAGACAAAAAAAGATGACAGAAAATATCAAAATGCGTAGGCATAGGCATAACATTTTGACTTATATTTGAAATGTGACAACGTCGCCAAACGAATCCCGCTGTCTCGTAGGTGGAATCCCTTGAGTATTAATTAAGGGAACCTTAAGTATATTACTCAAGAGACGGCTATGAATACGGCTCTAAACAATATTCCACCTGTAGAGGGATAGTATTAGACCTGAAAAATACAATACTTTTATGAAAATCGTTCAGTACCTAGGACTCAAACTGTCAGGCGATATCCTGTCATACATATCGTACATTTTGCTGGCTTGCCTGATTGTAATAACAGTTCCACTGGTCTGAGTGTTTTGCTCCCTAAATATCTGAGCGTTCTGTTCCCTAAACATAAAGTACTTTCTAGGGCTACTCAAGTTGATGGTTGTACTTGATTTAAAATTTGTTTGTATTTCAGCATCCTTATTTATAATGGTTTTGGCTCTTCCTGTAATGAAAAAATATACTTTTTGCAAATTGCATGTAAAACTATAGGTACCATAATGGCACTATTGTGCTTCAAGTATATTGACCCCATACTTATTGACAATTGCCACATACAGTCCATTTCACGTAAAAAGATAACAGTGACGTCAAACAATTGAGGCGTTTCTCGGAAAAACCTCATAAGTCAATTTTTGCCAAAATTTAGATAATAGCATCATCGCTTTCTAACATCCATATACATGGATAGGAATAATTATTTCTCACAAAAATTGTATAGGTTCCGTACTATTAACAGACGAAAATTGACTTGTTCCTCTAAAAACATCTTAAGTCCATATTCTTTCACCTAAGAAAGCCATTTGTGCATATAAATTGTCATGCAAACTTGATTACAAAATAGTACAACACAGCACCTGACACTGCTGGTAACTTTGTCATAGACAACGAGGTGGACAACGATGATAATATAGTAGTGTAATAGTTGTGAAGACTGAGTGGTAGATATCGGGTTTTTTGGTTAGCCAGAGTTGATTGTTTCAGTTTGCCGGTTTTTGTGTTAGGTATACCTAGATGTTCAATATCACCCTTTCTTTGTTTTGGTATAGAAATTTATTTTATTTTCATGCTGTTTGTATTAAGGACACTAATTTGTTAACCTTTTCTCTCAAAAACATCATATGTCCATGTATTTTTTGTGTTTTTCTTTTCAAATGTGTTTCACAATAAAATAATTGCTTGTGGACGATGTGTCTTATATACTTTTACTTCTACCAGATATAATCGATCAAAGTTTTACATGCTGGAAAGTTTTCTTATTTTTCCAAATACGTTATTTTTGGACTAATGACGTTTTTCCGTTAAACGCCTCAATTGATGACGTACCGGCGCGAACAATATGGCGAATGACATTGCTGACAGTCAGTGGCGTAACAATTGTTTTCTAAATTCGAATTTGAATAATAGTACAATGCATAACATAAGTGAGTATCTTCACAACATATGTCTTAGGCGACATTGGACTTAGGTAAATCGTAAAACCAAACAAAATAAAAAATAAATCGCACATTCACACAAACGAGTACCAATCAATGTTCCGCAAATCAATCTAACTCACGCTATTACTTGGCAGCCGACCAGCTGATTATGCGTACACAGCGCATGTAATTATGACGTCACTGTTATGTTCTTACGTGGAATACGTACATACACTTCAAAAAGACATTACATGGATTAATCGGAAAAAGTTTTGCCTGAGACCTGTCAGTTCGAGAGATGATCAACGATATGTGTTAAAACTGCCAAATTTTAGCAAAAGGGTAAATAGGGAAGAACAGGTTTAGAACGTTGATGTACCTCTATATGTGACCCTGGATACAGAGCCGTAGCTAGGCGTTGACCATGAAGGGGGTTCATGGTGACCTTAGGGGGGTTCATGTATAAAAGAATATGTAATGTCTTAATTTGCTTAAAATCTGTATAGATTGTATTGCTGCTAATGTGTTATGAGCGCCGAGGGATTGGTTAGTAGTAGAATAAATCGCTAAGCTTGGTGAAAGCATCCTTGATTAATGTTTTTTTTTTCTTTAGGGTAGTGGCCTCAGCAAGGGCTATGCGGCCAAACCAAAACTTAACGTTCTTAAGGTATGGTCCAATCAAAACTCACATCTTATCTAACCTATCTAAATTCTATCTCAACCTAACCAAAAACAGAGAAAACAGTAACAGCTGGACGGGGACACATGCTTCACTCCAAGGGGTCTATCATGGCGACTTTGGCTTTGACATACATTGAGGACTACGGTATAGGGTAGGGATCATGGAGAGGTTAATTGAGGCTTCACACAAAGGAACGATGAAAATCTAATTACTCCTAAACTAATATTTAAATTCGTTTTTTACTTGTGCTGAAAAATTTTATGACAGCGTCCATCACTTCGGTGTTTGTTACTGCCAAACGCATTAAGGTGATGCTATTGGCTGGAAGGCTATTTAGTTTGATAATACAGAAAGTAGGTATCTTGTAGGTGTGGTATTCAAACTGCAACCAAATAAAAGATGATTCAGATCATCTTCTGATTCATTGTTGCATTCGCAGTGTGGAGTGTCAGTCAAACCCATTTCGTAAAGCAGGCTGTTACAGTTGACTACTCCTAAAATGCACCTCAGTAGTGAAACTTGTATTCTACGAGGTAGATTGACTTTTTTGTATAGAGGTGTAGGTATCGTTGCTCCATAGATTTTGCTATAGTGGTACGAACTGCTGCATACGGAAAGACGGTATCTTTGTTCTGATTCTTCTCTGCAGTTTTAAAAATGTGGAACGCTTCACGATTTTGCGTGTCATACTTGCGCAGGGGCCATGCTAATCTTCTGTGTATCGTTCCAATTTTAGTATATGTACCGCCGAAGCGAGTACCTTGATTAATGTTATTTTGTAATATTTTAGTAGTTATTTCATCCATGGGAATGCTCATGGGGGGGGGGGTTGAACCCCCCAAACCCATCCCTTTAATACGGCCCTACCTTGATATGTCCTTACATTTTTTTAAAATAATAAACGTCTTTAATTTAGTGTTAATTTTGTCTTCATATACCTACGCCAAAGAACTAAATCTATGAGTTTTTGAAAACCAATCGACCAATTAGGACGTTTTGTTTTCAAAAATCGTCGGTGCTCCCAGGTGCTTTGCGTACATGGGGATTTCCCAGAATTATTTTCGGATTTATTTGTTAGACAAAACACAAGTTGCAGACATTAGGTGTGTTATGCAGTTATGTGTTCATGTGCAATAGCTGCCATGGAATGCATATGGTGTACGAAATGTGCAAATGTGCACCAAAATGAATTGCATTTTACCTTCAGCTTTCGGCGTTTGTGTACAGCTATCTGAACTACCAATCTTTCCATGTTTTATGGGTTCAGAAGTGGTGAGTGCAAGTGAAGATCCTGACGTAAATGCCGACCTAATCTTATGATTTGTCTGGTACACGAAATCTGAAAAAATGTTCTTCTTCTCAGATCTCGCACTACTTTGCATATTCTTGCAACTGGTTTCTCTTGGTGACATCCATTGAAACGTGATGGTGAAACGAAAAAATATGTTCAAATCATATACACTGATTCATCGAATTCGGCATAAACCAGTTGAAGGTGACAATGTATAATTTTTCTTGATGATGACGTTGGATATGGTAAAACTGACAAGTGCTTGACTGATTAGAAGTTTAATCAATGGTTTAAGTCAAATGCTACAGCTGACGTGATAGCTAGGTTATCTAAAGAAATTAAGCGTGCTGGACTTAGACTTGAACATCTTATGCCTCGCTCTCTGAAGCTAGCTAGCTTAGTGAGGGGGTAGCTAAACGCTACCTGTATATGCCAGACAACATCTTTATTTTTGAGACCGGTATTGTGGTTGGACACTGTCAGCTGAAGAAGATAGTTCCATAAAATGAGCTTAACTGATGATTCACCCCTTTGCAGGGGATATGAACAGGAAGATGAGGCAGGCACCTGCTTTGCTGTCCTCTCAATGCGAGAGTTCATTCTGAGGGAGTGCTATCTACAACACAAAATAGAAAGAGCATTGTATTTATACAATACTTTATGCCTATTCACTAAGGGCATTCAAAAAAGTATTCTTTCACGAGTCTGTTATCCTCAACTTACATCTACTCATTTATATCTTCTCAGGCGTTAACGTCATACACCTAAGAGCCAAACTACGCGAGCGGAATTTCCGTTAGAATTGGCGGCAAACAAAAAGCGTTTTTCCGTTGAATAGGTATAGTGTAAAGTGTAAGTACATTCAGTACGAATCCGTCGCGCCGTCACCTTGCCTAGTTTACTCCGTACTGTACAACACGTTGTGGCAGCGAAGATCTTAACGCAGTCCAGAGCGTTCTTCTTTGTAGTTTTGCGACAGTATCTGTTCCCCATTCTTTAATGCTAGTCATATAATTATAACTGAGATTTGGTTTCGTATTTACTAATTTTGTGTAGTTTTTATCACTCCAATTAGGTAGCAAATTTGCTATGTTAAATACAGGGTGTCCCACGACGATTAAGACAAGGTATATCTCGGAACTGGGCAGTAGTAGCGAATTATAATTTTTACAAGAAGAGCTATCATTACCTCTGATGTATACCTTATATAAAAGTGAAAACACAAATATCGTAAGCTTTTCATCCTACAAGAAGATATTTTTAATTGAATTTAATTTGAAAATAAAAAAGCCTAAAAAGGATACTTGCAACAAGTGTGATGCATATTGTGTAAAAATACAAAATCTGCCTGATGGAGCCGCTAAAGACGAAATTAAAAGAGAACATGACAAACATCTGGAAGAAGCAGAAAAAGCAAGAAGCCAAATGAAGGTTGACCTCGCTGATGCCAAGGAAATGGAAAACCTAGAAACAATAACTTTCGACATGCAGAAGACTCTCCCTCTCCCTCGACTATCAACCAATAATAATATATTATAAATGGCAACTGTGGTTATATAACTGGAATTTACGCAGGAAAACTACGTAAATCCACATTCAACCTATGGATTGAAGGGGAAGCAGGACGTGGTGCTCAAGAGGTTGGGTCATGCCTCAGAACATACTTACTCAGAGACCTATCGGAAAATGTTGAAGATCTCATCATTTGGAGCGATTCTTGCGGCGGGCAAAATAGAAACATAAAAATGGTCCTACTACATAAATGTGTTTTAGAGGAATTGGGCGGATTGAAAAGTATTAGACTACGTTTTCTCGTATCTGGTCATAGTTT
This sequence comes from Callosobruchus maculatus, assembly GCA_951848785.1. Taxonomy (NCBI): domain Eukaryota; kingdom Metazoa; phylum Arthropoda; class Insecta; order Coleoptera; family Chrysomelidae; genus Callosobruchus; species Callosobruchus maculatus. The sequence continues at coordinate 12,411,441 of CATOUR010000071.1, forward strand.
TTTACCGAATGACAGTGATTTCGGTGATGTAGAGTGTGCGGTTAAAAAACAGAACAAAGTATTTTCTCCTAAAGACTACATAGATATAATGAAAAATTGCAGAAAGAAGCGACCCATCAATGTTGTGAAAATGGAAAAAGGTGACTTTTTCAGTACAAATAAAATAGAGAAAAAAATTGTTAATAGGAAAAAACCATCAATAACGATAAAATCAACTGGTTACAAATAAGAGAAGTCAAACTTCTGAAAAACAAACAAAATAGTATATTCATAAAGACAAGCTATGACGAAACAGAAGAATACAAAGAAGTAGACATTAAAAAAGGAAAAGGAGAGAGGAGTTTCAACACATTTTTGGAACAGCTATGGCCAAATGGAAAACCTATATCTGAACTTAAGCTCAAAGACATCAAGGGTTACCTTCATTTGATTCCAGCTGCTGACCATGAATTTTATACCAATTTAGCTGTTGACGAAATTATACAAGATGACATAGATGGATACAATAACGAATTAGATTTCGAACCAGAAGACGACGAACAAAAAAGTTCAATTGACATAGAAGCAATAAAGAACCAACTGTTTTTTCTCTTATTGGGTGCCATTTGGGTTCAGATTTTTGTAATAGAATATTTGATTTGTTTATAATGAAAATAAATGTTTTGGTTTTATTTGAAAACTTAGTGTTTAGTCGAGTAGGCAGCTTATTTCAGTATCAAAAACGTTTTCTCCAGTTTTCCCAAAACTGGATTAGTGTGGGTTGGTTCCTTCTTGTATAACGAGGTCCCTATATCACTACGTTAATCACACTCATGCAAATAAAGTCCTCAGTATCACTTTTTGTGAGTACTACGCACATTTTCTGGACACACCTGCGGCATGAACTACACAGACGCATATTTATCATTACCTACTTCCGACTGGCAAACAAAACAGTACCAACGACTGTCCATCTCGAGATTTTCTCAGAAATTTTCATCGCTAGAACTATCAGAATATGAGATATAATCTTCGCATTTGGTTTTGTTGCAATCATTATTTTGAACGTTTGTCCTTCTCCTAGCTTTCTAAAGCACAATATTTGTCACTTGCTTCTTTCTTATCGTTTTTCCTCTAGTCTTCCGATTCTCTTTTGCTTCTTAGTTATCTTTTACTACCTTTTTGTCACTTTGTTCAAAAACTGTTCCTTTAACATTATCGAGCTTTTGCGTTTTTGTTAAATAAACGTTCTGAGTATTTACCTCCTCATCACTGGGGTTGGACTTTGTTGGTATTTCCGCTAGATAACCCATATCGTAATTTTGGTTTTCTGGTGACAGTGTTGAAATTTTTTTCTTACCTGGCTGACGACCTTCTCGAGGCATTTTTCTTGGAAGTGCCTTAGGATATGGTCTTATCATTACAGGAGTCAATTTGTATTAGCAGACTCTCCAAGAAGTCTTTTGATATTTCACATAAAACAGAAGTATCTTCCTGAAATGGAGCATTCTCCACATTTTCAGGCACCTGTTGAGACGACGACGCTTCCAGGTTTCTTTGGAATACAACTTTGAGGAATTTCCTTCAAATTCGCTTTTGCGAATTTGAATGGTTACATGGTTTGTTTTCTAGTTAGGCCATAATGCATTTTGCTGCATGTTATTATAAGTATTTAATAAGTAGCTTTTCTTCATCAGTATTAAAAATCTGCGATTTTTTACTGGCTCTTCTTTTGTTCAAATTTGTTTAGCTTTTCTTCATTCAATCTTTACCCCTTCAAGGTCAATCCTATATTTTATGGATGTTTGTCTGATAGAAGCACCGCCCTTCACTTCATCTATGTCATTTCTCAATTCTTTTTCGGAGATTTTTTTACGCTTATGTCTCACTTATCTAGGCTTGTAATGGAATGGCATTGCTCCAAGTAATTATAAAAATAATTTTCAGCTCATAATAATATCATCATCATAGTCACAATGTCTTAACAGACATGTGAACTCGTAAAATGCATTTACTCATTTTACGAGTTTCTCTTGGGATATCTTTAAAATCTTTAATGCTGTAGTTTCCCATTTGCTTTCTGCATCCTCGTACCGTTGACCAGATGGTATCTACTGGTTCATCCACCTTTAGGAGCAATGTCTCACCCCAAGGACAAGAAGGTGTCCTGACTCTTCTCAACTCGTCCACCCAAAGCTGTTGGTTGAGAAGAGGCTACTGTTTATACCATCGGTTCCTTTTAGTCGCCTTTCACGACACGCAGGATATACAATGGGAGATATTCTAACCCGCCCCCCCCACCCGGGGTAATAATGTAGATGCAATGAATCAAAATATCAGTGAGGATGCAGAGGGAGACTTGAACCACTGATCATCTCTTCCGCACCCGCCATGGTTCAAGTCTCCCGCATGTGTACTTCTGCCATTAAATGTTTCATATAGAAAAATTATTAGATTTTACGGATAAGAAAACTACCTCACATTAAACTAAAATTACCACTTAAAACATTAGCAGATAAACACAGTACGTACCTCAATAAAAATATGAGTAATCTCAAAATGTATCGACTAGAATAAATTCACTTCGTAGCGTTGAAAACACGTTTTATCTCGAAGGAGAGGAACAAACCACTGATATAATAAACTGGTCCCATACATGTCATTGGCCGTCTGCAAGCCACCAAGGACGAGTTTGATGCAGCTCTGGCGTGAAATTTGGATTGAATTTCACAAGGTGGTTTAATTCTCCCCCCCTGGGAAAGTCTCCCGGTTTTCCCCTAGGGTGTCAAGTTTGTATGTAAATATGGTGAATGATAGTATTCCCGAAGCTCGCAAGTTTAGGGAAAATAAAACACATCCGGCAACAGAGCGCGGCAAGCGCGACTGTTTGGCCTTCTGGGATCTGGGGCTCTCACCCATATTAATGGGCGGCATCTTTATGCGTTGCTGTTCTGCTCAACCAGTTAGATACCCAACATACAACACAACATATTACATATTAGCCAAACAACATTCAGCCAGGTATATTCTTAAGCACTCATTTTGCAGGTCCGTAATATGAGCACGCTAGAAGAATTTCGAGTTTGAGACATGTAAGATGAGCTTTTCAATGTTGGTACTTTTTAGCCCCAAAAATAATACTCGTTTTTAGATATTTTTATCTTCAATATTTTTGAAAGGTGGGAGAGCTTTTGCTCAAAAAAGGGCACTCTACACTATTTTTTTATTGTCAAAACGAGCAAAAACGAAGATTTTTTACTAACTTTAGTGGACGTCTGGCGTCTGGGCACCAGGCCACCAGGAATCTATTTTTGATAAACGTCAAAAAATACTTTTTTATTTGATCAGGATATTGTATCTCCGATTTGAACAATAGATTTTTTGGGACTTTCCACCTAAAAAAATTCAGAAGGTGGAAGGAAGCTCCGTTCTCAAGAAGGCAATTTTTATCCTACATTTTAGTTCCCACACCTACGACCGTAAAAGTTTCGATTTTGAGCTATACGCTTTTTGGGCGTTTTATGATATATCCACATAACGAAAATCCACGTCCCTTTATTTCCGTCGGTCTGTCTGTGCGCGTTCTTCTAGCCTCGTAATCTCAGTAACCGCTGCATGGATTGTGATGAAATTTGAGTAGCGATATTCTGTGGTGTCGTAGTAGGTAATGTTGCTATAATTTTGAAAATCAGTTTATGAGCGGCGTACTAATTCGCAAAAAACAAGAAAGTTCAAACTCCTCAAACCTTGTTTTTAGACGTTTTATGGGTTCCTGATTATTTTCTTTTTGGGAGGAAGTGAAATGAGGGGTGTTTGGGAGGTGGGGGGTTGTAATACTTAAAAATAAAAAAAATTGTTGCATTCATAATAGGCCATTAATATGTGAAAGAAAGACTTAGCGATACAGGACACTTTTTTTGGACACTCCGAATACTGCGTTGCCTATTACAGAAACCAAGGGACATATGATTATTGCTTTAGACCGTTCTGTATTGTGTACGTGGAAACTGTTGAACTGATATAAATGAAATTTTTTCACAGTAATATTACCATGATGAGGATGGAAAATGCGTATGGTTTTTAGAAATCCTGTCAGTGACGGCGCAGCAATAATAAAAAAAAACTAAACATACAAAAACAACTCAAACTTCATTATTATTAGATTTGGAGCTTTGGAGGTTCCTGATCGAAATTCAGGATTACTGTGGCTGCTATGTAACGGTTATGTTAGGGGAAGTTTGTTAAGACGGGGGTTGAATAACGTGCAGTCGTACCGCTCGGTTCTTGATGTATGAAAAGCAATCACCTTGGGATGAGATGCAGCAGTCTTGCGGGTGCATCTAATAGGTCCGGTTCTCGGCACTTCTTAATGTCCAAGACGTAGCTTTTCTTATTCTTGTTAATACTAATTATTTAAGAAAAGTTACCCTCACACAAAATATAGACGATGGTTTTGAAAGGAGATAAAATACGGGAGTAGTGTTCATGGACCTTTCGGCGACATATTATGATACCATTAATCACAAAATCCTCCTCGGAAAAATCTTCAGGATGACACAAAATTACCATCTGACAGAAGTCATGAGATCACTGCTGTGAAACAGGAGATTCTACGTGGAGTTACACTAGTTACAGAAACAGAGTAGTCGGTGGAGGAACCAGAAGTATGGTGGCCCCCAGGGTAGCGTTAAAGAGGTAGCGTGCTGGCGCCTCTTCTATTCAATTTGTACACGAATGATCGGCCTTCGGCCTCCTACAAATAGTTTCATGTACGCCGATGGTGTAGGCATTACGTGCCCCCCATGGCATCGGGGAAATCGCGAAAAGGTTAAAAGAGTCCCTAGCAACAATGGCCGAATACTACAAGTTAAACCAGCTACGCCCAAACCCAGGTAAGTCTCAAACCTGCCTATTCCATCTTGAAAACAGAATGGAATTTGACCAGGCTACAGCAATGGGCCCAAATCCAGTTTATCTGGCTGTTACCTTAGATAGAACGCTGACCTATAAAAACATGTAGAGAAGACTAGAGCAAAAGTGAATACGAGGAACGGTGTATTCGCAAGATGGTCAACCCCTAATGAGGGGCTACCCTGGCATATTGCTGACGACATTTCTTGCCTTGCCATGTGCTTTGCTGCAGCCGATTACGCATGCCCTGTATGGACCATGTCGAATCATGCTAACAAACTTGACCCTACCCTGGACGATACCTGTAGGATAATCACAGGCCGTCTAAAACCTACCAACCAGGACCACTTATACATGTTAGCGGTAGTGTCCGACCGAACATTCGGTTTCGGTTTCGGCCAAAAAAAGGGTTTCTCTGTTTAGCTTCGGTTTCGGCTGCCATCCAGCCGAAACTACGGCCGAAGCCGAAACAAAATTCGATGGATTTGGCGCTGCGATCAGACGCCCTCGAAGCACTAATCTTCAAGCGAAGAAGTGTCATTTTGCTGGGTTGATGATGGTAATAACTTATCACAAGTTAAGAAGCCTACTTATCGGAGCCAAGCTTGCAAAGAAACGCAGATATTACTCTCATTAGAATTTCAGTCCATTTCTGTCTTTGAGAAAGGTTCCCCTAAAACTCACGTCTGCCTTACCGACGACTGTTTCCACTGAACAATTACTTAATGCTACTAGTCAAATTTATTCAGACTGAGGAAGCTATTTGCAAAGAAAGTTGATAAATTATTGTTTCTCGCTTACAATATTACAATATTAGATTGTTCAGTTATGAATATTGATAGTCAATAATAGCTGTAGCTCAGTGAAGCTCACAACAGTTTCTTAATTTAAGAGAAAACTCCTTACTCTCAAAAATACGTAGTAGTTGTACTTAGCACATAGGTACTTCAGAAATTTAAGGCAGCTAATTGATAACAGTGTCATAAAGATTGACCAAAGTTTGGAATGTTATTTAGTAGATACAAAATATAATATAAATATAAAATAGTTAACATTTGGTTCAGATTAGCTTCTTACTTCAAAAAGTATAAATAATTTATTTGAGATAAGGTGTAATAATGCTGATATGATACGTTATTCATTTTTATATCCACGAAAAAATTACTAACGTTATATTGATGTTTCGGTCTCGGTTTCGGCCGAAACTGAGACGGAGGCCGAAATTCGGTTTCGGTTTCGGCCGCAAAAAGTAGTTTCGGTCGGACACTAGTTACCGGGGATATCTCCTCCTCAAATCAGGCGAAAAGTCTCATGTATGGCAGAGCAACGTAGACAGTCGTTAGATAAAAAACACCCTTATATGTATGCTATATGGGCATACGCCCCAACCATCCAGACTTATCCAGGAAGAATTTTGTTATCCCCACAAACCCATTGACAGACTCCAAATCTGTAACCAAAGAGGTACTGTCGAAGAGACGGCTAACAGAAAACCACATACCAAATTGGAACCCAACTGAATGGAGGACCTGGAAAAGTCTTAACAGGATGAGATGCCAAATGGGCAGGTCTAGAGATAATCTAGTGAGATGGGGATACGCTGAGGATGAGGACGATTTATGCACCTGCGGGGAGAACCAGATGATGGAGCATCTCCTAGCTTGCCCATCATTGGAAAACCCTTGCACAATCCAAGACCTATGGGAGGCAAATAATACGGCAGTGCAGTGTGCCAGACGCTGGAAAGAGATATGAGCAAATACAGACAATTATTTCTGATTTGTAACGTCTGTGATCGTCACGTATATGTGTTTTTTGCTTTCTCTCACATATAAAAATAAAAATAAAAAAAGCTAAAAAATAAAGTATAATTGAAAAAATATATAAAACTTGCTAATTAATTCATGTGTAGCTCGTGTAGGGGCGGGTTAGAATATCTCCCATCGTATACCCTGCGTGTCGTAAAAGGCGACTAAAATGAACCGAAACTACTGTCGGTATAAGCAGTAGTCTCTTCTCAACCAACAGCTTTGGGTGCACCAGGTGAGAAGAGTCAGGACACTTTCTTGTCCTTGGGGTGAGAAATTGCCCCTAAAGGCGGATGAATCAGTAGATACCATCTGGTCAACGGCATGAGGATGCAGAAAGCAAACGGGAAACTACTGCATTAAAGATCTTAAAGATATCCCAAGAGAAACTCGTAAAATAAGTAAATGCATTTTACGAGTTCACAACAGGGGTCTGTTAAGACATTGTGACTATGATGATGATGATGAGCTCAGACACGATTGAATAAATAAACTTCTAGAACATTAGAAGTGCATATATTGGTTTACTTTAATAACACCACCTTCTGAGCAATAACAATTTTAGACAAAATACTTTTTGAACGTCTGCTCATAAAACCCATCCAAATAACAATGGGGATTTTAAGCTATGTCAACACGGCAACACCGCGCGGAAGAAGAAAGTCGCGTCGCCGCACGGCACGTCGCGTCATTCGATCCGAGCAGGCCGCGGTCGTAGGATCACGCGGGCGAAACAACGGCGCGTCGCGAACCAAAGCACACCTCGATCCGGTATCCAGATCCAACCGTGGTTCTTTGTTGACCAAACACAGTTATAACTTGCGTGCTAAAATGGGTGTCTGAGTGATTGCGGTACTAAATTCGGTACGAGCTGAATGTTTTAAGTGACCGTTATGAGATCGTCGGTCGGTTTTTGAAAGAAATGGGGTTCTCGTCCAACCTGCAGGGCAAAATCGCCCATGAAGCCTTGCTGTCCAGGCAGGACGCGGAACTGAGACTGTTGGAGTCGATGAAGAGATGCATCACGCTCAAAGTGAAAAGTGACCGGGATTATGCCACTGCTCTCAGTTCCGTTGCCGCTCAGGGGCTCAAGTTTGACAGGAGCGATGAGCTGTCAGGTGATGCAAAAATATCTTTCTGAATGTTATCTTCCTCTCCAGCACCCAGTGTTGTGATCTTGAACGTTTTTGATTTAGAGATGCGTTTTTTGGACGTTTTATATCATCATCTCCGTCTGTCTGTACTTTATAGCCTTTTTTATACCCACAAAATCTCAGTAACCGCTGCACCTATTTTAATGATATTTCTGGAGCGAAATGTTGTGGGTGCCAGTATGCAGTGCTAGTTTATTTTTGGAAATCGGTGCATTGGCGCAATAGCAAAAAACAAAAAATACCGGAACTGCTCCAGACTTCTTTTTTAGTAGGTATCTACATTTTCCCTTTTTCGGAGGGGATGAAATTGGGGTGAAGGAGAGGGTGATGGAGGAGGCAACTCAGAAATTTTAGTATCTAAAAGAGAATTTCTATGGATCTGAAAAAAGTTACCCTTTAGTACAGCAGGCATCAGTGAATGTTCTCGGTGTCGGTACTAATAATTTTTCCATTCGGGAAATTCTGAATTATTCGGTCAGTACCTAATTCTAACCAAAGTTTTCCTCATTTTCAGCCATCAAAATTTATCAGACCAGTATATATGGGTATGTAGTTTTATAATAAACGCTGAAATACGATCTGGCTTATGTGTAATACGAGGTTGTAAGACGAGGTGTAAGACCTCCAATAACGCCTTACCAGATACGTCATACGTCTAAAGCTCCTGAGACCTGCTAAATAGGGCACGTTATTCACATTCATTAATAACATTCGTTTTTAAGAAACCCTACAAAATAGAAATTAAACAGCATGTTGAGCCAAATGCGACAAATACAATTTGTATATACACAGATGGCTCCAAAACAAGGGAAGGCACTGGATGTGGTGTATACTCCAGGTGTCTAAACCTAAGAACAAAGTGGGCTATGGGCAAACACGCTAGTATCGTTCAAACGGAACTGGCTGGCATATCGATAGCCGCAAATGAACAAGCCAGGAGAGATGTATCTGGCAAAACTGTAGCAATCTGCACTGACAGCAGACAAGCACTTCTAACCCTGAAAAGACCTTGTATCACCTCAGGGCTAGCAATGGAATGCCACCAATCTTTAGCCCATGCTAAAAAAACAATATTGTCCTGAGGTGGGTTAAAGGGCACAACAACAACAAAGGCAACCGTATAGCGGATGGTCTAGCCAGGAAGGCCGCTGACCAAAGAATCTTAGGACCATGTGACCTTTCTGGAATGTCGACAACCACAATTTCGGAAATAGCCAAAAAACACTCCCATGCCCAAATGGTAAAACGATGGGAAGAACTACAAGGATGTCGATTTGCCAAGGAAACCCTTGCAGGTTTTGACATGGCAATATCCAAGAAGTATTTGGCGATGACCAGACCAAACCTACGTCTCTTAGTAGGATTCCTAACTGGCCATTGTCAACTCAGGAAACACCTCCACACTATGGGGTTAAGTGACACACCGATATGTAGAATGTGTGAAAGCGAAGACGAAACTGTGGAACACGTCATATGTGAATGCCCAGAGTTATCTTCTATTAGAGAGTGTGCGTTCGGCGAGTCTTGGCCTACACCTGCCCACATAAGGGAGATGTCCCCTAGCACTTGTTCACTTTCCTACAATTGGCAGGATGGACGATGACCTGAGGGAACAGCTCCCTGGGAGGATGCACAATGGGCCAGTTGTGGCCTAAGTGCTGTGGGACCACTCACCCTCCCTACTCTACAGATACAGATAGGGCACGTTATATTGCCCGTGTGGGGACGGGTTAGAATATCTCCCATTGTATATCCTGCGCTCGATCCTGCGTGTCGTAAAAGGCGACTAAAAGGAACACCGAACTACTGTCTGTATAAGCAGTAACCTCTTCTCAACCAACAGCTTCGGGTGGACGAGTTGAGAAGAGTCAGGACACCTTCTTGTCCTTGGGGTGAGAAATTGCCCCTAAAGGCGGATGAACCAGTAGATACCATCTGGTCAACGACAGTAGGATGCAGAAAGCAAATGGGAAACTACTGCATTAAAGATCTTAAAGATGTCCCAAGAGAAACTCGTAAAATGTGTAAATGCATTTTACGAGTTCACAACATGTCTGTTAAGACATTGTGACTATGATGATGATGATATTTTCAGTATCATAGGTATCAACATACCTATCTTCCGCAAGTGGTTCCTCGGAAGACAACGTCTCGTCTACAGACCAACCAGAATGCGCAGATAATTCCTGCTCCATTCTATGAACCTCGAGTCGCGGGGGGAGGGGCTAACTAAAGGGGTTGATATGAACACCTTCGAGTGCAGTAGCCCTGGTATATCTCCCCAGTGCTGGAGTGCTTTTCTCTCTGTCCAATCTGAGATGGTTTTCTTGGCAGTGCTTTTCGCAATTCCCGCAACTGAATGGTTGGGGTCCTATGAACTCAGATTCGATTCCTCCTCTTGCGAGTGTATTGGCCAATACATCGCCTTCCACTCCGCTATGATCTGGAACCCAAACCAAAGTTACTTTATTCCTCATTCAGTCTTGAGTCAACCTGTTTGGAGATCAGTGCTTTCAGGGCAGCCCGGCCATCTGAAAAGATTTTTAAATAGATTTATTTGTCAGGGGTGTTTTGTTCAGCTCCCTGACTTCCAACTCTTGGATTAGTACCAGCGAGTACCAGCTACTCCCGCTCCTGTCCCCAGTTCTGACTTGGAGTCATCCGTCAATAGCGCAAGATCGGTGGGTGATATGGAACTGTCACTCCTCTTCCATTTGTCTCTTCCTGGGAAAATGACGTTGTAAGATCTTTCTTCGGATCTTTTCGTATGCGCATTCCAAGTATGTACCTAGAGGTTCATCATCAGAGTCACAATGTCTTAACAGACATGTTGTGAACTCGTAAAATGCATTTACTCATTTTACGAGAGTGCAGTAGTTTTTCCATTAGCCTTCTGCATCCTCATGCCGTTGACCAGACGGTATCTACTGGTTCATCCGCCTTTAGGGGCAATTTCTCACCCCAAGGACAAGAAGGTGTCGTGACTCTTCTCAACTCGTCCACTCAAAGCTGTTGGTTGAGAAGAGGTTACAGTTTATACCGACAGTAGTTCGGTTCCTTTAATTCGCCTTTTACGACACGCAGGATATACGATGGGAGATATTCTAACCCGCCCCCACACGGGGGTTAGAGGTTAGAGGTTTATAATTTCACCGAGAATTTCACTCATAATATCTGTTTCGTCTAGTCGTAGTTTCTATTTGTCCTGTCTGCCAGTCTGTAGGCGACCATTCTGACACCTCCCTCTACCTCGCGTATTGGTAACTGTGATGTTATTTTCTGTATCCTCCTTATTCGTCACTGCTATTTTGCAGAATTTCAGCTAGAATTGAATGCACACTTAGTGTGGTATCTAAAAATCTCTACATTATCCATTGGACTTGATTCTACTTTAGTTCTTTTCGTGTCAAAAGCTGCTTTGTCATTACTAACAATACTTTCAGTTCCACTTGCGCCGCTGTTCCATACTTGCATTACAGCTCTAGTGATTAGCACAAAACAGGTAAGGGGTAAAGGGGGACATCACCACTCTTGCCCTTCGTTGGACTGTAATAAAATTTTGATATATTGATAGTACCTAGAATGCACGTGAAATTACCGCATCAAGCCACTTGATGACATTTATTTCTCTTTCAAAAATTTTATTCTATACATTATAAACTCAAGGTACTGCTAACTGGTTAGAAGCTAAATATTACGAGAAGCAATTCTTAATGTTCAAGAAAAGACATACAGTCTAAGCTCGTGCCTACTACATATATTATTATTTAAATGAAGGTAGGCTTATGTGGGTTAGGAACTTGACTCATAAAGTCTGAATTAACGGTATTTCTAACGATCAAGAATTTGAGATATTCAGTCGAACATACATACTATGAGGATATTACTGGGTGCAGTTATGTTAACAAGACGTTATCTAGCAACTTATTAAAAGTATGGGGTCATCATGAAGTATATTTATCAGGAGTATACTTTGAAGCGGGCTTTGAAGTCTGATACAATTATAAGAAATCAATTAGTAAAATGGTCTTGTACCGGGTGGGGTGGGTTGAATCACCTGTATACGTAGGGCGAGTAGCATAGGGGCTAAAAGCCTGCATCGCCCCTGAACCTATGCTAGGAATTACTAGGCGCCAGGTCACTCACAGGTCAGTCTTACCCTGGCAGTCCTGGCACCGAGCCTGACACCTACCTAGTAGCATAAGCTTGGCTAGACAGAGGATGTCTGCAGGCAAGCAAAAAGGTTTAGTAAGGACGTCGTGGAACAGACCAATTGAAAACCAGAGTGTGGCATGAGAGACTTCTAGTCAAGCTTGCTGCTTAAGGACTACTACCTGGCCTGCGTCAGTGGCTGAATAGCTTTTTGAACCACCGATCTCTGTTTGTTGCAGTCGAAGGCTCTTCATCAGACCTATTTTCAATTAACGCCGGTGTTCCTCGGGGATCTGTCCTGTCCCCTACCCTGTTCCTGCTGTAAATCAACGAGCTGCTGGAAATAACATCCAATCCAATCTACAGCTTCGCAGACGACAATACATTAATATCGTGCATGGAACCAGGCAAGCCACTATCATCCCAGGACGGTACGTCGGCGACAGCAGCATGCCTCACAGATCAACACAGTAGATTAGTAAATAAAGTACAGTTCAACGTACAGAAAACTCAGGCAACAACACTTACAAAGAAGTCTCACGTTGGCTTACCAACAGTGGAAATGGAGGGTCACCCCATAGACCTTCCGTCAAGTTTTTGGGGATCAACATCAACAACAATATGTCCTGGCACGACCACGTCGTCAGTATTGCTAAAACGGCATCCCAGAAGCTTGGAGTTTTGTTCCTTCTAGACACTATGCAGAAGAAAGTAATTAGAGTAATCGATACGCCTAACCTCACAAAGGACCTCCACAGCCTGGAACATCGAAGAAGGGTGGCTGACCTGTTCCTGTTCTACAGATTCTATCACGGAAGGTGTTCGAGTGAGCTCTCTCAGGTAATAACAGCAAAGGCCGTCCGAACTAGGAACACAGAGAGGCTCTGCGAGCTCATCCTTACCAGGTCGAGGTCCCTACTCCACGAACCAGTCTCCTCCAGCATTCCTTCTTTTGGAGGACTTCGACGCCGTGGGACGAGCTGCCGGGGAAATTGTTTCCCGCCGGCTACAGCCTGCAGCGTTTCAAATCTAACGTGGACCGACACTTATCCTCTCGCAGCGCTCCTATAGCGTCATAGGCTTTTAGCCTTTGCGGGAGGTTGATCATAAAAAAAAAGGATGTCGCTCGCTCGTTTGTCCCGGACCGTTCTGTCAAAATACGGAAATGATAAATACAATGCAAATAAATGGACCAACGCAACGCCCATTAGTCAGGCACGTCACGTCACGGCGAGAACGGTGACTGAAAGGATTACCCGAGGGATTACCGGTGTCCGATCCTCCCCGGCATTGGCTAGATTCTTGTCGCAACTTGTAGGGCGAATGGACAACAAAAAATCTCTTAGGTCATCAAATATATGTGGGAATTCCCAAAAAGCTCATTTTTTTATTAATAGGGCTCTTTGCTATTTTCTTCTGCTGCCAATTCTGCAATCACTACTACTAATTCTTCATCAGAAGAGCTGCTCTCAAACATGGTGCATCTATGACTACTACACGGTACTAAAAACGCAATGGTATGTTGATTTCGTCAGCCGCAAAGTGGGTGACGGATAGCATCTGGTCGTGCCGTGACGGACAAATGAGCGACAACCTTAACGAGGTTTATGACAAGCCTGGCAGCCTTATCACGTATCTTGCAGACGATAAGCGACGGGTGAAAATCACGCAATATCTGCCGTCAAACGCGAATTTCGTATTATGCAACGACGTTATCGTATAGCGGATAACAATATATAACCTACAATTTTGACGGTCCTTTTGCTGTCATGTCGCTGTTGCTATAGGCATCTGCTGAGCGACCGCTGTCGCGAATTTTTACATAATAAGGCTGGACGGATATGGACCCTTTGATGAGGGCAATTGTCGGTTTACGTTATCAAGGTTGCGATAGGAGGTTTCTTGTGAAATTGTTGAAAAGTATTGGGTCATCCTAAAATGCTTAATAAAGTGGTATAATTATTTATGTGCCGCGTAATAAGTCTTCATACATTTTTCAAACGTAGATCAGTTTGTATTGTATCGCTGTTACTATGAGCCAAGAACTCGGCCAAGAAGTTTGGATTAGATGTTCATTTTGTCAAAACTTTACAAACATTTGCATCATATACGCATATGGTTCCTGGTTCCTGTACAGCTCTCGCTCAAGCGCGATATACTTCATAATCTTGCGTTGCCACAGTAAAAGTAATTATTTATTTGTCGTATGATACTCCCACATTGTTTTTATATTTTTCCTAAAGGATATCCAAATTTTGTACATAATAGTAGCTTCTCGAATAGCCTTCATGATAGTCACTCTAATCTGACAGTTAAGCAGCTTTGAAGGCATCGAAGGCATTGAAGCATCTCAAAGTGTGTGCTCCTGGACACCGCAGACCTCATTTTTGTACACTAATGTTCAAAGTGGGCATTACTTCCACTGAATTTCCAATGCCTTAGTAATGCTTACTAATTCTTCTCCACTTATGCCCAGTAATTTCCACTAAAACCCTGATTAAAACTATTTCCATTCATGTCTTATACAAATTAATGTACTCCCCTGGTACGTGTTAAATCACATCACCACCCTGTTACCAGATTTGAGGACATTTCTAGATTTCTAGAGGCCCCTACATTCCAATATTCCTCCTCCCTCCGAATGCTTCCCCTGTAACCTTGAAAAACTATCAAGGGCCTCGAATTGAATTCGAAGTTTGAGCAAATATAAAGTTTTTTTTTTTGTAAAATTTTGATGAATGTTGCAACGCCACTGGGGCGTGGGATCCAACATTCGTATAGCAGAAAGTACTTCGATTTTTCCGATCATTTTTCTATCCATGTAACCCAAAGTGTAACGTCAATAAGCGCTGGAAAGATGAGATTTGGGGTGCGATAAACTTTGAGGTTATAGTAAGAGATGCAGATAAACGGGTCTATCGTTCTTTGGAATCTTTGATGTTGTGAGAATATTGCTCGAATTATAGTAATGATGCATTAATTTTCCAGCACTCTGATCATTTTTTTATTGAGAGGGGGTCATGGGCGCCGCCAGGGGGGGCAAGGGGGGGCACTTGCACTTCTCTAGTCTTTTTTTCTAACAGTGAATAAAAAATGCAAATTTATGTTTATAGTTAGTTATTTCTTCAATGTATTTTTTTCTTGTTCTTTTATTATTTTTGTTCTTTTATTGTTTTTAATTTAGATACTGTAATGAGTATGGGTACAATCCTATTGTTCATGCATTTCTGTTATTTAAGATGTTTACCTCTTTTATTTTGCATATGTTCTGTGTTATTTTTTGTTTAAATACAGAAAAAAAATCATGACAAGAAATATTCTTTTTGCCCCCCTGGATTTTTTTACCCCCCCCCCTCTGGCTTTTTTGCTGGCGGCGCCCATGGAGAGGGTGAAATTAGGATTGCGAAGGTGAGGATGGGGTTACACCAGAAAATGTTTGTTAATACAGACATTGTGTGATAAATACTGAGTCAAGTTACTTCATTCATTTTTTAGCTCTTTACATCCCAAATTATAAATATAAATAAACGTAGTACTACCTACTGGTGAAGGCGTGGGAAGTAAAACGTCATTTTACAATGGTACGATACGCGACATGCTTATCAGGTGATATCGCAGTTTCAACCTTGTGAATATTACGAAAAAATTCGGTACTCGCTCGTATTTGCTTTGCTGCACATTCATATGTACTTTTTCACATTTTTACGTTGTTTGTACGTAAAGATAGTACCGATAGTAATCTAACTAACGACAGATTAGTAACTAGTAAACCCATTAGCGTTTCCATTATCGGCTAAAACCCAGCTGCAATATTAGTTGGAAGTTCCAGTTAGCACATCGGATGTTGTTTTCACTTTTGAATATCTTTTAATGCTGTCATTATGAGAAAGCTTCATCATACCGAGAGAAAACGCATCCCATTGTGATTGATACATGACTAATAACACTATACAAAAAAAATCTTGCTTGAGCCCTACTTTAGTATTTATCCTATAATAATATTTTTGTTTAAAGTCAAAAATCAAACCCTCCCATTCACCATAATGCCAATAGCTCGTTCCTCCAATTTTCTCAATCATTTAAAATTAATTCACAGGGCCCAAACCGTATGATGCGTCGTTAGTTAGAGTTTTAGGTGAAGTCGAACTGAAAAACTAAAAATATTACTGTTATGTTGGTTTCCCCCTACACACTCCAAAACCACCACACATTGAAAAACTCCTAAAGTAGATCTAAAAACTATCTATACCTCAGTCCATGGCCGACTCTACACTAGGCCGGAGCCTTAGATGTGGCAACGTGGTTTAGCTGTCAAATAGTGGCCCTATGGTTTCAGAATAATTATTACATTTTATATGTATTAGAGTTCATCTCCGTTAATAAATTAAGAAAAATACTTTTTAGAACTACTACTACTAATACCACTTACATCTGATGTCTGTTTCATCACAGTCAGACACTACAAAATAAAAATAAACGCAACCTATTTCCTGCTGCCACTTCCACTTAAATGAACACTCAATTTACTTTGTAAATTGTCACTTGAGCTAGAAAAATTCACTATTAGGTCACTGTGAAGCCATTCTTGCTGGTCTTGATTTCCCTTTTACTATCAAATCCTTTCGTAGGTATGCCCGAGGCCATGCCCAGATGAGTTCTATTAACTGTATTTTTCTGTGATATTTGGGAGGTCCAGAAAACATTATAGGTACCACATTGTGCTTTAAAATAGGTCTTATCCTTCGAAATTTTTGTAAATTATTGTCTTTATCCTTATAAATATAACCAGCCCTTCCGAGGAATACCTTTCACCCACTTCTGTTTATGTCCCTTATTGGACGCACAATTGCTAGTGCAACCTGGTACTACACACTTTGCAGGCATCTTTTTAACTTTATAGTTTCATTTGTGCAGGTCAATAAGTAGAAACCCATTAAAAATCACCTTGCAACGTTCTTTTTAATCTGGAATAAGGTTATGTTGGGCCATGGTTTGGTAGTCCTCTAACCATGCCTCTACTGGGCTGCAACCTGGTACTACACGCTTTGCAGGCATCTTGTTATCTTTATAGTTTCATTTGTGCAGGTAAATAATTAGAAACACATTAATAATCACCTTCCAACCATATTTTCTGCACCTGGAAGAATACACATGACATAACAACAAATGCAAACTCGGCCCCCAGATTCAGTGTTGCCATATTTCATGCTCCGGCCTAGTGAGTACAGTCGGCCATGCTCAGTCAAATTTTACGCTGGAACACCAAAAATAAACCAAAATCTTTTATTGTGGAGTTTACTCCACGCAGCCCAAATCCTCGATAATAAATATAGTTTAAAAATCTGAAAACACATTTTTATAACACTATAAATGGTGAGGGTCGAATTTGAATCACCCAGTATGTATGGAAATTGAATTCAGAAAACGTGTCAACTCTGAATCTCACGGGTCACCCTTATAATCGTATCACCGTATCACCTGCGCAATATTTGGTTTCACGTCACAGTTTTTGCTATGACGTATTTTTTAATACGTTCACGTTATACAAGCTTCGTCGCTACATCGTCAAAAAACTGTGAAATTATGTCGTAGGCACCCCGATAAGACCTCACTATTCAAATTTTACTGACATCTGTTCAATGCTGTCAGAGCATATAATTTCCTTGTGATATTCTCGTAACAAATTAAACTTTAAACGAAAGCTGAGTGGAATTTTTGAAAGTATTATAGGGACTATCATACCATGCTTTCAAAATATTTTTCTTTGTACTCCAGTCCTTAAAACTCTCCCCCAATTTTTTTTCAAATAGGATCCCACAGGTTTTCCTACATAAGTGTCATCTCTATTTTAATTTAAATCTTGTTGTAGCTTTAATGTTATACACAAACTTATTTTTTTCGTATTACTCGCATATTGTAAATAAAATAAAAATTTGTTTGACGCAAAAAACGCATAAAAAGAAAACTAAGTGGGTTTTTAAGGGTATTGAATAATGACATATATATGGTATCGAAAACAAATGACTTTTTTATCCTTATTACGAAAATACGAGCGAAAATATTTCGCCTCAAACAAATCCGTATTTTATTTATCTTGTGCTTATATGAAATTACAAATTAATATAAAATCGAAGACACTAGAAGATTTTAAATAAAATAATGATCTCATTTATGTAGGAAAAGCTGTGGGGTGCTAAAAAAAGTTGGGGGTGAGTTCTAGGGATTGAAGTACAAAAAATGTTTTAGAGCAAGGTAAGATAGTCCCATAGTAAATTCCACTCAGTTTTCGTTTGAACTTTTTTTTGTTACGAGAATATCACGTGTTAAGGAAATTTAGCCCACCTGTATACAGGGGCCTAGAATTATGGATTTTTGTTGATTCTTTGATCATTTACGACGTTTTTGGCTATTTACAACGTATCTCCATTTAATGTATTTTAAACTGTGACTTATTGTAGTTCTTTTTTTGTTTTTTAAGTGGGAAAACTGAAACGACTTATTATCTCATACCATCAGCCTTGAAAAGCCAAGTTCATTGTGACGATATGTTTGCGCCTTCAAGGAAAACTTTAGACCCTGCTTTAGACTGAAAATTTTCTTCTATAAGTCAAGAATATGTTGATGCTTGAGCATCAGAGAAAGTTTTTTTTAAAGGGCTTTTGTGTTGCAGGCAGCCTAGTTGGTGCTTCTTGGCGAAGCATGATGGAAGAAATGGACAACACAGCGAAACTCATCCGTCAAAATGCTGACAGCATGGAGTCCAAATGTCTGGACGCACTCAACTCCCTCTACACTGAAAAAAGAAAAGCCAGAAAACTATACCAGGAAGAACACTCTAGAATACTACAACAGTTCACTCATGTGAGTTTTTCATTCGTTTTTGAATATTTATTAGTTTCCCAGTTTCCACTTTATTAACACATTTTATTAGCTTAACCTGTATGTTTGTTTATGAGTTTGTAACTCTCCTTTGGATTAAGAGGTCGGACCGTCCATTGAACGCTCCAATTTTGCCGCGAAAACGATTTTCACGTCTTCAAATCCGTTGGACCAGTGGTCGTATCCGCTGACTAAGAGATGGCGCAGAAACCTTGAAAGTTTGTTAATATCAGACAGAGGCGTAGCGACGAGAGCTTAAAAGGCGTGACATCCAACTTTTTGGAAATTGCTATTTTTTTGAAGTTTATTCAAGAAAGTCAATTGTTTATCATTATTACAGAGAGTATTAATAAATACAGTTTAAAAACTGAAAAAATAAACTTAACTAAAAAATTAAAAATAAATATAGTTTAAAAAACCAAAATTTAAAGAACATTGGATTAAAAAGTTAAAAATTATTTTTAAAATAATCTTAAAACAATAATGAACGAAAAATACTAGTACGATTGTGAAAAAGACATGGGCGCTTTAACCACAATACTTTAATAATTATTTTTGCCCTTTTAGTCCGAATGTTCTTTAAAAGCGGGTTTTTTAGTGTTTTTTAAACTATATTTATAAATTTTATAACTCTCGCTCAGAAAACGTTCATTGTAGGGACAGAATCATTGATAAGCTAAAATAAATTGATGTTTTTTGGGAGATTTTATAAATAGGTATGCAAAATGATTGAAATCATGAATTTATGCTATTTAGATGCTCATCCACACTATATGATCATGCATAATTAACGTTTCATGGTTAACGTATAGTGAACATAATCTAATGAAAATATATTACCTAATCTAAAATAATTGTTTTTTTGGGAGATTTTATAAATATGCACAATGATTGAAATAATGAATTTATTCCATTTAGATGCTCATCCACACTATATGATTTCACATAAATAACGTTTCATGGTTAACTCATAGTGAACATAATCATATATCTAATGAAAATATATTACCTAATCTAAAATAAATTGTTTTTTGGGAGATTTTATAAATATGCACAATGATTGAAATAATGAATTTGCCATTTAGATGCTCATCCACACTATATGATTACACTATTACACATAATTAACGTTTCATGGTTAACTTATAGTGAACATAATATCTAATGAAAATATATTACCTAATCTGAAATAAATTGCTTTTTTTGGGAGATTTTATAAATATGCACAATGATTGAAATAATGAATTTATTCCATTTAGATGCTCATCCACACTATATGATTACAGATAATTAACGTTTCATGTTCAACTCATAGTGAACATAATCATATATTAACGAAAATATATTACCTTGGACTTTTTTAATATTAATAGCATGATCACTTTTGCAAAAAACTGTCTGAGTTGTAGTTATTTTAAAAATAAAACGTATGATGGTGCATTCATGTACAGATAGACGTTTATTTAGGTTCTGTGTGGAAGAAAGTGAGATAGACAGAAAGGCCAAATTAAGCGCAAAAGTCAATTGGTTTAAATTGTTTTCATGCGACGTATAAACGAGATCTCCAGTATGAGTATATTATTTATTAATCTGGTTTTATGCAGATTCTAGATGTGTGTTTCAGAAAAACTAAAGACTTCAGAGATTATACAGGTGTTCATTTGAAAGGTTCCCACCACGGATTTATCGAAAACCACCGATTAAAAGAGAAAATGATGAGACAAGTCAAAAGGTTTGTCAGGGGGACACCTTTTTAACCACAAACTACTTCACCCCGTTGTACCCTCTGCGCCCCAGGATCATCCACTAATAAAATTGAAATAACAAGAGGTAATAGCTTGTTCCAGAGGTATGTCGAAGTCCTTTATGTTGACGTTTAATTTTTTTTTAAATCGGTTTATTAGATTTCGAAAAAATTAGGAAAATTTTTGTGTATCTTAATTTGTTCAGATAGAAAACAAAAACACACAAAAAGATCACTTTTTATTGGAACAAGTGTTCAAAATGTTACTCGTTGTTGGCCAAATAATTATATAGCCGATGTACAAATTCCTGACGCAAAGTTGCAAAAACAAGTTGTATGATATAATGGCAGCTTTCGCTGATGTGTTGACGAAGGTGATCCAAACTTTCAGGTTGGGGAGTAAACACAATAGATTTTAAATGGCACCATAGAAAAAGTCTAATGGCGTCAAATCAGGAGATCTAGCAGGTCATTCTATAGGCCCTTCGGAAGAACATAGTGAGAGGGAGCACCGTCTTGCTGGAAATAGATTAGAGCCTCATCAAGGATAGGGTTTCCATACTCTTAGATTTGGTTTTAACTGGTTTCAGTGATAAGCAGATTATTATTCTCCAACATATCCAAATAAATGTCCCCATTCGAATTTCCATTGACAAACAGTGGCTCAATCAATTTGTTTCCCAAAATGCCTGCCCATCCATAATTTTTTGGGAGTACTGAGGTATGCCCTTCTACAAAATCATTAGGAGTTTCATTGCTCGTATATCTGCAGTTACGCTTATTCAGTTAGATAAAATTTGCATACATCAGTGAAGCAGATATTCTTCGTCCAGTGGATTATTATTATTTTTTAACAAAAAGGTGCAGCCCAGGTTCCGAAACACCTAGCTGCTGTTCCATTACCTAGTGACTACTTGTCACACCATGAAGTTAGCAATCACTGGGTCCGCGAATCGTGCGCCCCAAGTAGACGAAGGGACTCCAAGGATGACTGCCTTCTGCATTCTGGTGTTTAAGATGTGCGCCGCCACACGTCACACCGGCATTGCGCGCAGTGCATTCCACCTAGGGATCCAACGAGTATAACCAGCAGGCTCTGGCCAGACCATGTAGTCTGGCCAGAGCCTGCGAAGTTGTCCCAGCAACGCCTGATGCTCCGCAAATTAAGATACATAAAGATTTTTCTATATATTTTTTTTGAAACGAATCGACCGATTTCAAGAAACTAAAAGTCAAAATAAAGGACTTCGACATACCTTTAAAATAAGTTATTAATCGATACCCCATTGCCATTTAAAATATTTAAGGGGTGAAGTAGATTTTGGTTAAAAAGTTGTCCCCCTTGACATATGTTTTGACATGTCTCGGTGTTTTTTCTTTTAATCAGAGGTTTTCGATAAATCTTTGTGGAGAGTAGTTTTCAAATCAGCACCCTGTATATAGGGTCGGTCTAGATTAGTAGGTTAATACATAAAAATACATTGACAAAAACAAAAATGCTTTATAGTTACCGAAAATCCAACTTGTAGTTCGGCATCCTAGGTTCGGCGACCTAGTTGAAAATACATAAAATTCTACGGGTTGTAAAAGAAATAGCATAATACTTGTTTGTCATCGCAGATACAATTTTTGCATCCAAAATATTTACTTTGTTAATTAACACAACATAAGTAGAAATTCAATACCTAGAGTTGATTACAGTTATAAATAGAATCGTTGGAAAATGAATTGGAACAGATTTTGATAGAGTAATGTTAAAAATACATATGAGTGCGATAAATCATAACCACGCGGCTGCTTTACAATAATACAATAAACAATTTATTTCGATAAGATCGCCAGGTGAAATAGAATCTAGTAGATTTAATCGGTACTTTCTACGCATTATTGAAAAATTATCCTTGACACGTCGATTTTTATTTCGAGGGGGAACTCTTCTACCGAATGCGTTATTATTGTGCGATGAACCCCCTCCCCCCAGCAACTTCTACTTCAAAATCTTAAATGAGACCACTATACTTGTGATACATCATTTTGAAGGAAATTCATTGACAAATATAACAATGCAATCGGATTGGAGATTGATTCACTATTATGGAAGTTAATAAAAAATATAAAATAACAAAAACAAGAAAACAAAATTTATGGCCATCACTAGATTAAATATTAATAATGTAAAAATAGAAATAGACAATCAGGACGTAGAACGAGTAAACAGATTCAAATATTTGGGATGCTGGCTAAATGATAAATGGGATCCTGATGAAGAGATTAGAAGAGGAATCGAAATAGCCAGAAATACTTTTTTCAAAATGAAAACGATACTCTGCAACCGAGATTTAAGTTTGACAACTCGATGCTATGTACGTACTGTCCACATTATTATACGGAGTTGAGGGATGGACATTAAAAGCTCGGACCATGTCACGTTTGGACTCTTTTGAGATGTGGCTATACAGACGCATATTAAGGATATTATAGACCGAGCGGGTAACAAACACTAGGTTATTAGAGAGTATGAATAAAGAACAGGAACTCTTAACCACAATAAAACGAAGAAATGCAGCATATTTTGGCCATATTTTTAGAAATAGTAAGTACAAGTTGTTACAACTGATCGTTGAGGGAAAGATCGAAGGACGACGAGGGATCGGGCGAACAAAAGTTCTCCTGGCTTCGGAAATTACGCCAGTGGTTTAATATCAGAGAGGCCTGCACAATCATTCGTTTAGCCCAAGACAGAGAGGAGTTCCAAATGATGGTCGCCAACCTCCGCTGAGGAGATGGTACTGGAAGAAGAAGAATAAAAAATATGGTAATTATAAATATTAAATATTATCGTCATTACCTGGAATAAGAAAGGTTCCAAATGTGAGCCATTTCGTTCCTTACAGATGTACAGGTGATATTCAAAATATCTTCGCACATTTCTCAACATCTCCGGAGTCACACAAAAAGAGTCGAAGACATTTTGAATATCGCCTGTAACATGTGTATGCAACGAAATGGCTTGGAATCTTTCTTGCGATAATATTTCAGTGGAAATATACTTCATTTTGAGAATCACCCTATTTTTTATTAACTCCCAAAATAGTGAAGCAATCTTCAATCTGATCACTCAGTTGTATTTTTCAATAAATTCCCTTCAAAATGATGTATCACAAGTATGGTGGTCTCATTTAAGATTTTGTATTAGAGGTTGCTGGGGGTGAGGGGGTTGATGGCACAATAATGAGCAGGTACGTATTTGTATTTCTATGTCGTCTAAAAAATGTAATCTACAAATTTGAGGTGGCAACTCTAATCTGAACCCTCCAAAAAGGTCAAGCTAAATTAAAAAGTAACAAATGTAATCTGGACCCCCCCTGAAATCAAATCCTGGATACGTGCCTGATAATAATGTACTCGGTGGAAGAATTTCCCCTCGAAATGAAAATTGACGTGTCATGGCGATTTTTATTTTTTGTTATCATTTCAGAGATAAGATGGGTGGCAAGTTTTAGTTGGGGCACATTCTATATCAATATATCCCGAATAAATATAGTTTAAAAAAACTAAAAAAAAAGTAATTTTTAATAGCCTCGGACTAAAAAGTTAAAAGCAATTTTTAAAATAAGCTTAAAACAATATGAACGAAAAATACTAGTATGATTGTGTTTTTGAGAAATATGTCGGGTGCTTGATTCACGAATAATATGGCACAAAGCGCCCACGCTTTTTTCACAATCATTCTAGCAGTATTTTTAATCACATCTTTTTTAATTGTGTTTTTTTAATCATTGGATTCACAAAAAAATCGGAAAAATGAAAAGTACCGGCTGGATTCGAACCAGCGTCTCCGGAATTCTAGACCGACGCGATACCAACAACACTACGCTCCCCCGTATCTCTCTGCGAACCATGTATTTCAGTCATCCAGAGAGATCTAGTCGGCTGTTGGATGAGTGTGAATCTCCCACCGCTATTTGCACGACAGCTCTCTTTCTTACTGAAGTACGACTCCTCATTCGACCAGGATTTCATGGAATGAAAGGTGCTTGCTTACTCTGAAGAGGGAGATAATTCCAAAAATCGAAAAAATCCGATTTTTCTGTGAACCAAATGATTGGAATTATCTCCCTCTTGCGGAGTAAGCAAGCACCTTTGATTCCATGAAATCCTGGCCGACTGAGGAGTCGTACTTCAGTTAGAAAGAGAGCTGTTGTGCAAATAGCGGTGGGAGATTCACACTCACCCAACAGCCGACTAGATCTCTCTGGATGACTGAAAGACATGGTTTGCAGAGAGATGCGAGGGAGTGGTGGGTGTCGGCGGAGTCGATACCTTGTCTTTGGCGCTGTATATCGGCTACATCAACGGGGGACCGTAGTGTAGTTGGTATCGCGTCGGCGTAGAATGCCGGAGATGCTGGTACGAATACAGCCGATACCCTTCATTTTTCCGATTTTTCTGTATTTATTAATGCTCTGTATAAACAAGATGAACAATTGTTTTTGATCAATATTCATAGTATAATCATTACCTTTACTGTATAACCGATAATTAAAACTATCGACTTTCCTAAATAAATTTCACAAAAATACCAACTCCTAAACAGTTGAATGTCACTCTTTTTAAGGTTGACATTTTAACACCTGTTATGTACATCATAGAAAATTAACCCATACGGTTGTCGACATTGACAATTATTCTGACATGTGAAACCTGACTGCCGACAAACCCAATCTTTATGTGCAGAATTCTGAATTATTTCTTGAACAATAATGTGTAAATGTAATGCCTGTAATATCAATCTATTTAGTTCAGAAATAATGTAGAGTAAAGCAGTCGCCAGCAGAATTTACCTATAAATTCTTATTAGGTATAATGTGTACGGTCTGTGGTGTACGGTTTGGTATTTGTTTAATATACCTACCTTTCTGCTCACTAATGCTTTCGGTAGTTGACATTATTTACAGTTATATTTAACCGTTCTTAGTACAACCAGAAAAATAACAAGCTACACCCAGTATGTCAGATTTTTGTGTAATTTATGGTAATTTTGGTTTATATAAATTTGGCCATATTTTGAACGCTGTACTTAAACTGCCGCCAAACGGTAGCCCACTAAAATGCCGCTAATAGCATATTGGATTTCTTGTAAAAAATGCTATTCTCCAATATCGGTTATATTGTTTTCGACATGTTTGCATTAAAATTGTGACAATTTTTGCTGGATTATGGGAATCTGGATATTATTGGCATTGACTGAGGCAAGTTTTCCGATTGGTTTTGAGCAGCTCAACAGACAGATATGTTGTTTGAGCAAGGACTTAATGTATTGAAAAATCTACGCTATGGGCCACTGATACTGATGCTGCAATTGGAAATGTAAACAATAGTGGCGAGAATCAGACTCAGTTTTTTATTGTAAGCAATGATGAAGTTGTATTCGAGAGTGACAATCAAGTTTCTGCTGAACAAACAGGAGTATTTGACCAGGTGAATCTTCCACGACAAAGCAGTATGAATAAAGCCTTTGTATTAGATAATGCAAATCTATCATTCCAGTGTCAGTTATCTGTAGAATCATCTGCGCCTGGTGACAAGGCAATCCTGGTATAAGACAACAGAAATCCCTGATCTCTAAGACCATGTCAAATTGTAGAGGAGGACATAATATCTGATCCATTTGAAGTTGAGGAACCTTATATCAGTGAATCAGTTCCAAATGACGTTAGCAGTTCAGCAATCATCTTATTGAAAAGTTGGAGTCAGTGATATCACATGGCCGACAATGAAGATGCCTGTTCCAATAAAAAAAACGAGGTCGTCCAAAAGGACAAGACAAGAAGATTATCATAGAAAAATAAAAGAAGTACTGTAACATCTGTGAAAAGATCCCATAATGTTGCATGATGTGCCTTTCCTTCCAGAACCTTTAATTTAACGGGCAACATACTGATGAAGCTGTTGGAATGTCATGTCGGTGGGGTACCGTTTGACGGCAGTTTAAGTACATCGATTACAGAGCCGTCAAATACGTCACTTTAGTGACGTCACATCTGTTAACGGCGTTTTAGTAGGCGGCCGTTGAACGGCACTTTAAGTACAGCGAATACAAAGCCGTCAAATACGTCACTTCAATGACGTCACATCTGTTAACGGCATTTTAGTAGGCTGCCGTTGAACGGCAGTTTAAGTACAGCCTATTTTGAACAGAACATGATAGCTTTGAGATAAAAAATAGACTGATCGCACACTTTTTAGGCAAAATTTGAAACATGTTGCAATTATTACGAAGGGAATTTTCAAGAAACGTATCGTATGTAATATTTCTATAAATTTAAAATTATCTTAGTTGTAATAGACTATAATTTTCAACGTAATATTATAGTGTGTGTCAAACGTCTTTAAGGAATATAAATTTGAATGAAACAATAGAGTAATTCTGTAAAAACGGCACGTTAACTAAGCAAACACAGTAGGACTTTCTATTCAAGCATCCAACAACATTATTTTGTCGGCACATAATATCCTCAACCTTTTAAATATTCAAGGTAACGTCTTACTGGTAGCATTAAACGCATTGGTTAAGAGCATTTCTGTCTTCGAGTGGCCTGTCTAGCAAGCAAATTACCTGCAAGCAGACGACTCTGGGTTCATAATGAAAATAAAATTACGCTGGGGTTAATGCATCGGCTATAGTAATTTGAGAATATTTGTGGTTCAAAGTATCAAAATTAGGGTGTTGATTACAGATCCGGTCGCAGTTTTGATTTTCAATCTTGTTTGATGAAAACAAAAAATTTCAGATTTCTCAGATCCTCAGATTTGCCTAAAAAATCGATAATCTATCTGTCTTTCTATTAATGTCAGTCCCGTATGACTAAAATAAGAAATTTTAGATCTTGAGGCTCACCTAAAAAATTTAAAAAAAATTGTGAGGGTGCTGATTACGAATCTGGTCGAAGTTTTGAGTTTCAGTGTCGTGGGACGAAAATTAAAAATTTCACATCGCTCAGATATTCAGGTTCGCCTAAAATCGAAAATCTTTATATGACTTTCTATTCGGATGAAACCTTATGTTTTGGATAATTTGAGGGTGTTGATTACAAATCCGGTCGCAGTTTCAATCTCGTATCAAAAATTTCAGGTCCTCAGGTTTGCCTAAAAAATCGAAAATGTTTAGTTGGCTTTCTATTAAGACGAAACCTCGTGTTTTGGATAATTTGAAGGTGATGATTACAAATCCGGTTGCAGTTTTGACTGTCAGTCTCGTTTCAGGTAAATCAAAAATTTCAGGATTTTCAGATCTTAAGGTTTGCATAAAAAATCGAAAATATTTATTTGGCTTTCTATTAAGATAAAACATCATGTTTTGGATAATTTGAAGGTGTTGATTACAAATCCGATCGCAGTTTTGAGTTTCAGTGTCGTGTGACGAAAATAAAAAAAATCACATCTTTCAGATCTTCAGGTTTGCCTAAAAAATCGAAAATCTCTATCTAGCTTTCTATTACGATAAAACTTCGTATTTTGTGTAATTTGAGAGAGTTGATTACAAATCCAGTCGCAGTTTTGAATTTCAGTCTCGTTTGGCTAAAATAAAAATTTTCAGATATTCAGGCTTACCTAAAAAATTGAAAATCTTTATTTGGCTTTCTATTAAGCTGAAACCTCGTGTTTTAAATAATATGAGGGCTCAGTTTTATCTTTTAGCTAAAATTGAAAAAATTGACAACATAGCTTAGGGTTATTAATCTTTTTAATCTACTACTGCCATTTGGGCCACCCTGTATTAACCTACAACAACCAATCCAACCTGTATTCAGACTACCATTTTTCACAAATCATATTCCATTTAACTAAAACGAATCGTACCGTCAATGCAAGAAACTGCATTGTAGTAAATTCTTCTAATTGTGAAATCGAGTCTTTGCACTGAATGGTAATAATAGAACACGTTTTACTTGCGAAACAAATGAATCACGGTGCTCTACATTCTCATGTGCAGATCATCTGCATTTATACAATAATTGTGTTGAATCCCATCAAAGCAAGCTAGGTTATTAAGTTATTATCGTAAATATTTCGCGTATTGTTGGCACGCAATGCATTTTTGTATTCGCTTATACAGTTAGTAATGTCTGCATTTATTAGAGCTAAGGAATTATGGTGTTCTGCATTACATAAACTTATGATTATTGGCAGTGAAAAAGTTTTTCAAGGTTAATAAGGCAGTCTGCGGATTGCTACATATTTTACACGGTACAATGAAGTAGCAATAAAAGGCAGGAATGTCTATTCTGAAGCCATGTAATATCCTGAAAATGCAATGTTCTTTAACAACGTTAATATACAGGGCGTTCATTTGAAAACTTCCCACCCCGGATTTCTCAAAAACCGACGACTAAAAGAAAAGACGCAGAGACATGTCAAAAGACTTGTCTCGTTGTACCCTCTCCCCCCCAGAATCATCCCCTTAAAAATGTTAAATAACAAAGGGTATCGAGTATTGAGTAATACCTTGTATGGATATGTCGAAGTACCTACTTTATTTTGACGTTTGATTTTTTGAAACCGGTCGATTCGTTTTCGAGAAAATTAGAATCTTTATGTATCCTAACTTTTTTTTATTCACCAACAATACAGAGTGTAAATAAATTGTTTGACCCACAGAAGGTGCTGACCTTGTGCGTGGGTTACATTGCAATACCTACATATATTTTACAAATACATATACAGGGTTGGGATAAAGTATGGAACCAAGCAAATAACTTTGGAACGGAAAGAGTGATATTGCTGAAAATTTGCAGGCAAGTGTAGTGACGTCTAGTGCATCCGAAGACATTATGTTAGCTATTAATGTACTTCCGGTTTAACCGCAAGTACCGTCAACTTTTTTAATTTAAATGGGACTCCCTGTATATTTTTGCAGATTTTAATTCATCTTTTTTTTCCGAATACGTCCATAGCGGAAAAAAATGATGTATTAAAATCTGCAAAAATATACAGGGTGTCCCATTTAAATTAAAAAAGTTGACGGTACTTCCGGTTAAACCGGAAGTACATTAATAGCCAGCATAATGTCTTCGGATGTATTAGACGTCACTACACTTGCCTGCAAATTTTCAGCAATATCACTCTTTCCGTTCCAAAGTTGTTTGCTTGGTTCCATACTTTATCCCAACCCTGTATTAAAACTAATACTAACTATATTAAAAACTTCTAAGTGTGTCAGTTCAAAATTCTGTTAAAAGCATTTGAAAAATATCTCTGCGTGTGTCCATTATCCATTGATTTACTTTTTTTATACAATATGAGATTTTATGGATCTCAATGAAGCAGGAAGTAAATCGTATATGCAGCAACATAAAAATATATTAAACTTTTTTGGACTATTGACTTAGGAGGTCGTAAGGTCCTATTCTTGGTTCGTGTATTATGTTCATGGCTATTGAAGTTGATATAATTTTTATGTTTGTACGAAATTCAATATGTTATAGCTGTATAGTTGTAGGATATCAAATTTCTGGGATTCTTTAAATAAATTATTTGAGGGGTAAATGGGTTCTTTATAATAAATAATTTTCAAAACACATTTTTGCAAGGAACTGATACTCTTCAAAGGAGTGATACACGTACGAGCAAGTACGCGTACTTATGGCTCGACGACCTTTTTCGCCTGTGTGTCACCGTAAGTACGCGTACTTTAAAACCGTCGCGCAAACCGTCGCGTCGGCGATCCAACTGGTTTGAAATCTTGCTCGTAGCTTGTCTCGGCTCGTACTGCGAGCCGCGAGCCACCACTTTGTTTCAGCAGGCCATCGATGCGCAACGCTTGTTGTATTTAGCGTTTGTGAAACGCTTTGTTTATTTAGGAAAATTATTAAAATGAGTGATTCCAGCTTCACGTGTGTCACCGACGTCGAGCCGAGTAAGTTCGCGAACTTAAGAACCGCGTACTTAAAGTTCGTACGTGTATCACTCCTTTCAGACTTGTTCAAATAGAATACAAAAACGTCACATCCAAATTTCAAGTTTGTAACGAAATCGTCAATGAGATTGAAGAATGTATGCTGCTGATCAGGAGGGATAAATTGAAGATCATGAAATGAACACCGTTGAAATGCGTATAAAGAAAGCAGTCCAAAGACAGGGAGCAGCTAAAGATAGGTTAGCCAAATTACAATGTACAATTTCAATATGTCAAGCCAATACCTCATACAAGGTGGCAATATTTGTATTGTATAGTACAAATGAATCAAAAAAAAAAAGAAAATATCACTTTTTATTGCAACAAGTGTTCAAAATGTTACCCGTTGTTGGCCAAACAATGATATAGGATATAGGCGATGTACAAATTCTTGACGGAAAGTTGCAAAAACACGTTGTGGGATATAATGCGTTGACGAATGTCATCCAAACTGCACGTCAGGAATTTGAAAATTGCCTATATCATTGTTTCTCCAATAACGGACAACATTTGAGCACTAATTGCAATAAAAAGTGATATTTTGGTATGTTTTTATATTCTATTTGAACAAGTTAAGATACATTTCTCGAAATTTTCTCGAAAACGAATCGACCGATTTTAAAAAATCAAACGTCAAAATAAAATACTTCGACTTGGCATTCAAAATTTTTCAGGTGATGATGCTGGGGGGAAAGGGTCAATGGTCGGGTGTGAAGTAGTTTTTGATTAAAAAGTTGTCCCCCTTAACAAATCTTTTTGACGTGTCTCGGCGTTTTTTCTTTTAATCAGCGGTTTTCGATAAATTCGGGGTGGGAAGTTTTCAAATTAACACCCTGTATGTACAGCCCACTTCACGTAAGAAGATAACATCGTCATAATTACATAGGTGCGCTGTGTACGCATAATCAGCTGGTCGGCTGCCAAGCAGTAGCGTGGGTTATATTGATTTGCGGAATATCGTTTGTGTGCGGGTTATCTTATGCGTTTGTTTTTGATTTTCTGTGGTTTTGCGATTTACCTGCTGAAGACATATGTTGTGAAAAAACACACTTATGGTTTGGATTATACTATTATATATCAAATCCGAATTGAGAAAACAATTGTTACGCCTCTGACTGTAAGCAATGCCATTCGCTATATTGTTCGCGCCTGAACGTCATCAATTGTGTGACGTCACCGTTATCTTCTTACGTGAAATGAAATATACTATTGCAAGCTTTTCTGTTTGAGGAAAATATATGATATTCGATGTTTTCTTTGAAAAGATATGTAAATATAGGTATAGTTTGAAGTACTACCTCCCGCAGGGATTGGTATTGGCTCCGACATTGTTTTTGCCTTATATCAATGCTCTCTAGAACTACAAACCCAATCCGCAGTGTTGGGGATGGCAGTACCTTCTATGCAGGCATCATGAGTGATAGACCGTTGTCTGATGTGGTTGAGCTAGAACGCAGAAGGCTAGCAGCGGCTGCTTCGCTAGGAGTCAAAATTACAGAAAATCTGATCTGGCACGAACGCGTTGCGTCAATTGCACGAGCTGCTAGGAAAAAGCTTGAGTACCTACTTAGAGCCAGAACGTACTTCTCACCATCTAACCCCTTCACGCTATATAAAGATCAGATGTGGGGAGCTGCCCCAACTATCCTATCCATACTTGATACCGTCCAGAAAAGGGCAATTCGGCTAATTGGTGACCCAGCCTTAACGCGCCAACTCCAGCCACTTTCTCAGCGGCGTGCGATTGGTGACCTCTCACTCTACTACCTATATTTAGGTAAGTCCTCTGAGCTATCCTCTAAAGTTCCGCTACTTACCGATCCTATCAGATGCACCCGTGCGATTGCTGCATCTCATCCTAAGGTGGTCATTCCTTATATCTCAAGAACTGAGCGGTACGACCGCACATTTATTCCCAAGGTGTTCAGGGCTTGGAATGGACTCCCACGAGATGTCTTTATTGGGCTTGAATGTGTTGGCCTATTCAGGTCCCGCGTTAATAAACTTCCTCTAACATAACCTTTTCATGGAAGCCGCGGTACTCTGGTATTTAAGCTCTGCCTACGCGGTCTGCTGGGTTATAAAATAAAGCATATTATGATAGAAATGCCCAAATGTCAAACGTTTTATCTTTGGCATGAGAGCTTTTGCTTTAACGAAGTTTAATCTTTTTAGTGTTTTGAAAGCTGATTAGTGTATAGATATTAATGATTGCGCCTCAGTCTTCTTGTTTAGTGGTGGTTGAGACAAAATGTCTCGAACTCAATGACATGAAACTTATCTGCAAGATAGCGATTTTGGCAGATGTAGAATTTTTGTTTATTGAGATGCTAGGTAATTCTATCGCGAAAGTGGCCGCAATGTGAATTAATTGTATTGCCATTCGTATGGGCAGGAAAAGGGAAAGAGATACGAAGAGCAACAGGTCAAGTGAGAACTGAGGTGACCACAGACCGTCAACATATGTGCTTCCATCAACTATACATCAGCTTGCCTGTGACATTTCCTGAGGCTCTTGAAAAATAGTGTTGCGTCTATATTTTTGTGAATCTAAAATCAGAACCAGAGAGCTAGACCTAATTAGTACCTCAGAATCCTTTTGGCGAATGGCCCTAAATTCAAGCATATTCTATTCTAAGCCATCAAAAGCGTTGAAGCTCGTTATTCAAGCTTTGATCATATATTATTTCAGTACTATAAGCTATCGTTCCTTTGCTATGCTCAGTGCTATGTAAACAAAAATTGATACCACTTAGCTCATGGGTACAGTATCATTTGTCCTTTGTAGATAATGTTTTATATGGATTATGTGCAAGCAAACCTACGGTTTTCCATAAAAATACGAGACATTAGTGTTCACAACCGGAAAACTGATGAATAAAAGAATGTCATTTTAACACATCAAGCAATTTCATGCGCCATAAATTTGGAGGATGTCTTGCAATGTTTCGCTTGTACTGCTGTTTTATTAGCACTTAAATAATCAAGTATAAATTCATTTTTAACTTTCTCTTCAACTTCACACATTCAATCCATACATATACCATACCGCAAACTTTTGTACTTTTGATGACATTTATTGTATTTTTCTCATCTTACTTCTCTCATTCTGGCGGATGAGGTACAAAAATTGTACTTCATAATATCATTATGACTATATATTTTCTCCATGACCATTGCATTGGTGAATGTCATCGATTAAAAATCAAGTTTAGTAACGGACTTTAAAAATGCTTGCACTTGTATTAGAATATATATTCTGTAATACTTCCTTCATATCAGTTTGCCATGTATTTTCTTTCTATGAAGAGTGAATAGAGAATAATTTCGTATATAATTGATTTGAACAAACCGTAGATTTAAAAACTGTGAAAGTGGTGCATCTGAATTGTGCTTTTAAACTTATTTTCAATCAATTAAGTCGAGAAAATATTTTATTTCTATGGAAAGTTACAGAATAAGTATTCCTGTTTATTTTCAATAAGCATCGATTGCCACAGGTTCTGAAACTTTAATTTTATTTGAACTGTTCGCTTGAAGAGGATTGAAGATAGAAGATCAATCGAAACGTTGTGCTGTCTTAAAATCATCAAATTCAATTTCATAATTTCTCCACATTACTCAATACAGAACAATCTAAACAATACTCGTAGTTTACATCAGAAAATCCCTTGCTTTCTGTAATAGGCAAGGCAATGTTCGGATGGGCCTAAAAATGGTATTAGGCCGCTAGGTCTTACTTTCACAGGTCAGGTATTATGAATAAAACAAATTGTTGAATTTTACTACCCCCCACCCTCAACCACTCCAATTTCACCCACACCCAAAAAGGTGGAAAATGATCAGCAACCCCTAAAACGCCTAAAAACGAACTTTGAGGAATATTTAATTTTTTTTTTGCTAATTGTTCCGCCGTCCATGCACCGATTTCCAAAATTATAGCACCATTACCTACTACGATCACAAAGCATTTCGATACCCAAATTCATCACAATCCATGCAGCAGTTACTGAGATTACAAGGGTAGAAAAACGCGAACAGACAGACCGACAGACAGATCGACGGAAATGTGTGACATGGATTTTCTTTATGTATACATCATAAAACGCCCAAAATGCGTATTATCCCAAAATTGAAAATTTTCGCAATCACAAGGCTCCCCCTTACCTATCTATGTGGTAAGTAAAATAAATGATTTCAGTTTCATATAACTCAGCTATTCAGAATTACGGAGGCTGGTCGGCTAGTCTTAGACCTGTGTCATTTAACTTAACATAAAAAATTGCCTCAGATTTTTCTTCAGTAAATATATCGAGCTATCTTATCAGAAGCTGACGGTTTGAAACATCTACCTTGTCTAAAAACTCCAAACAACAGTTGGAGATCCGTTACGTACCCGGTATCAACAACATGTTCTGAGGATACGAGAAACCTATGCTCAAATTGAAGAAAAAAATCACTCCTAAGGACTCGAGTTAAAATATTTTAGAAGAAGACTATAGATAAAGCCTC
The DNA here is from genome assembly GCA_951848785.1 of Callosobruchus maculatus. Taxonomy (NCBI): domain Eukaryota; kingdom Metazoa; phylum Arthropoda; class Insecta; order Coleoptera; family Chrysomelidae; genus Callosobruchus; species Callosobruchus maculatus. Next base: position 12,446,538 of record CATOUR010000071.1, read on the forward strand.
AGATTTCTGCTTATTCTTGACAACCCAGACCATGAGTTGCCTTAGGCTTATTAACGGGTCACAATACCTTCAGGCGTCACTTGTTTGTGATGAGGGTGGTCAACGACCCAACGTGCACGTGGTGTGGTGAAGAGGAAGAATCCTCGGCACACATCCTGTGTCGCTGTGAAATCCTGGGTTATCACAGGCAGACTATGCTGGGCTCAAGAACCTTGGAACCAATAGAGATAAAACGGATAGGACCTAAGAATGTACTTGCCTTTGCCAAAAGGGCAGGTCTTAGGAACTAGCGCGGATAGAGGCGCAAAAGGGCCCATCGTGTGGCCTATGCACCAGCCACATTCCGTGCCGGATAGCCTCTGGTCCTCATTCATTCATTCATTGAGTTGCATTAAAATTATTGTTTTAATGAAAATCTGATCAGTTATGACAGAACAATTAACAAAAAACGAAGATATCCGGTGAATTGCGGATCTCTTGAGGACCGGTTTCTCAATGTCCAGTTAAATATTTATCTGCAAGATAACAGCAACTGTTAGATAAATTGTTTAAACAATTGAAGGCTAAACTTACGAAGTCACGTAAATCTTATCTGACAGTTGTGTCCATAGCAACGCTATCTGGCAGATGCCTATCTGACACTTCAACTGGACATTGAGAAACCGGCCCTAAATCTCTCAAATCTCTACAACGATATTTTTCTCCACGGATTTCAAAAACCTTACAGTTCATCAGTTATATAATAATAGTGCTTGCATGTTCACACTCAGATATTAAAAATACTGGTTCGCCTTTAAATGAGTTGTTAAAAACAGCCGCCATCATTATGTTAAAAATACGATAAAATGAGATACTATACTATAAATTACTGTGGCATATCCGGAAAGTGAGATGTTTATACCTAGAGATTAATATTTTGTATTATTAAAACATCGTCAGACATTCTTTACAGGAGATGTATTAACTACTTCATTTATAAACCTGAGCAAACTAATTACTCTAGATCTGGCTGTGATGACACAGCTTAGCAATTATCGCTGTCAGAATGGAGGTGTGGAATATATGTTTTTCAAATATTAACTTCTAACATCTCCAAGGAACATGGATTTATAATAATACTGAACAATTAATTGAAGAAGTAGAGAACTGCGGGACGTATTTTTAATTGCAAATGCGCGTTTCAGTTTTATGATGACCAGGAGGTAACCTAAAATTTCGAATTATAGTGGTTCTCTCATCTTTTTCGCCTGTCTGTTATCCTGTCTGGCTATCACATTGACCCCTATATAACTAAGGAGGTCTGCAATGAAATTTTCACAGTCTCTTGTCACTGCGCCAAGTACACAGAAGTTTTATGGTTTTCCAACATCTAACCAGTGGCGGCGTAATAATAATCAAAAATTATTACCGCTATAATCTGGGAAAATCTTTTTTTATGGTCAGCCTCCCGCAACGGCTGATAGCCTATGGCGCTGTAGAAGTGCTACGAGAGGATAAGTACCGGTGCACGTTAGATTTGAAGCGCTGCAGGTGTAGCCGTCGGGAATCAAATTCCCCGGCAGTTGATTCCACAACGTCGAAGTTCTCCAAAAGAAGGAATGCTGAAGAAGACTGGTTCGACGAGTAGGGACCTCCACCTGGTAAGAATGAGCTCGCAGAGCCGAGACTCTCTATAGTCTCACTATAGTCTAAAGTCTCGCTATTTTACTAGAGATAGTGTTCCTCGATCGGGCGGCCTTCGGTGACAGGGACAGGGACAGGTCAGCCACTCTTCTTCGATGTTCCAGGCTGTGGAGGTCCTTTGTGAGGCTGGGCGTGTCGGTTAGTCCAATTGCTCTCTTCTGGATAGTGTATAGAAGCTTTAGAGAGTGCTTCGTAGCGCATCCCCACACATGGGAGCAATACTCCAACGATGGTAGGATCAGTAGTTGATCTGGTGTATGCAGCTTCTTACAGCGGAACAAAACTCCAAGCTTCTGGTCGTGGTCGTACCAGGGCATGTTATTGTTGATCCCCAATAGCTTGACGGAAGGTGACCCTCCATTTCAGCAATTGGTAAGCCAACGTGAGACTTCTTTGTATTACTGTGTTCTCGTTATACACGGACAGTCAAAACTGGGGACAGGAGCGGGAGTAGCTAGTATTAATCCAAGAGTTGAAATCTCTGAAGGTATACCACAATCTTCCAAGCAGAAATGATAGCCATAAAGTTGGAAGTCAGGGAGATGATGAAGAAAACACCCCTGACAAACAAATCTATAAAAATATTTAACACATAGCCAGGCTGCCTTGAAAGCACTGCGCTCCAAATGGGTTGACTCAAGACTCTTATGGAACTGCATACATCTCCTTAATGAATTTGGAACAAGGAACAAAGTAACTTTGGTTAGGGTTCCAGGTCATAGCGTAGTGATAGGCAATGTATTGGCCGACACACTCGCAAGGGAATGAACCAAATCTGTGGTCATAGGACCAAAGCCATTTGCGCATTCTGGTTGGTCTTTCGCCGTCGCCGGGACATTGTTGTCTGAGAAACCACATGGGAAAGATTAGTCTGGAACAAACAACAAACTGTCGTTTCTGCTATGTGAAGTACTGGAAAGAGCTCGGCTTCAAACTTTCGGATTCACCCAACTGAAACCTACTGACTTCAACGAAGTTTCATCCAACACGACCATTACCTTCGTCAAAAGATGTGGATTGTACGGTGAACTCTAAATTTTGTGTGAACCACAATAGACACAATAGGGTCGCAGTGGAAGGTTGCGTAATAGCCCCGCTCACATTCAACCCAGCCTAACCTATAATAGGTTTGTGTTTTCAATTAAATGCTTCTATGAGAGATTAAAAGGATTAACATGATTTTAGTGTTTTTGAAAATTGTCATGGTGGCATCGGAAAAATAGTAAAGACTAGAAAATGCTCAAACATCATTTTAAACGTTTTAGAGATCTCTATTCGTATGAAAAAATTATATATTGTTGAAAATTTAAATTTTTGGAAATATTGAAAATTTTTAAATAGTCTGAAAATGTTGGAAATATGGAAAATACTTTGATAATTTTTAATTTCAGAAAATTTTGAAACCTTTTAATACATTGAAAATTTTCAAGGTTTTGATAGATTAGAAAATTTTGTATTTTTTTATAATTTAGCAAATTCTTTGAAATATCCGAAAAACCTCTAAACTTTAAAAATATTACAAATTATTAACAATCTGAGAATACTTTAGATATTGAAGATTTTGAAAATATTTGCAGGATCTTTTTTTAAGATTTGTGCCATCGTTTTTCTTTGAAATTTTAATTTCTCACTCAACATTTAAGAACAATTATTGAGCCCAGATCGGATAGATATGATAGATCCATGCAAAAAAACAACCTGGAGGTCGAGGTGTAAGATGAATGATATTTCCGACATTTTTTTACCTGTTCATCTTATATAAGCCTTAAATCGAATAAGTGGATAGTGCGGTTATTAGCACGATTGGTCCTAAAGGTGAACCGAACTCGATCCGGGCGAGACCTCCAAACGCGGACGGTTCTCAGAAATGGCGGCATAAAGCAGAGCGTCTGAGCACGGCGGGGCGCTCGGTAAATAAAGCTAAAACAACACCTTAATGACGCGACATTTTTATGGGACGAGGCATCCGTTGTCGGCCAGGTATAACCATAGTCCAAGCAGTATAAAGCTTTACCAAGAAGGCAATAGTAGTAGTAGTAGTGATGGGGAGCCGAAGCCAGGCAGTAGGCCTTATTTGGCCCTTTTTCCAACCCCAGACCGAAAACACTAAAGCACTAGGCCCTTTTTACTTCCCACACCGATAGGTGAGGCTATCCTGTGATCGCGAAAATTTTCGATTTTGAGATAATCCACTTTTTGGGCGTTTCATGATGTCTACATAACGAAAATCCACGTCACTCATTTCCGTCGGTCTGTATGTCTGTCGGTCTGTCTGTCTGTCTGTCGCGTTTTTCTACCCTCGTAATCTCAGTAACCGCTGCATGGATTCTGATGAAATTTGGGCAGCGATATGCTGTGGGTTCCTAGTAGGTAATGCTGCTAAAATTTTGAAAATCAGTGCATTGGCGGCGCAGTAATTAGCAAAAAACAAAAAAATAGATATTCCTCAAACTTCGTTTTTAGACGTTTCAGGAGTTCCTGATCATTTTCTACTTTTTTTTGGGTGGGTGTAAAACTGAAAAATTTGTTGTATTCATAATGGGCTGTCCAATGACCTGTGAATGAAAGACCTAGTGACATAATTCACCTTTTTAGGTCCATCCAAACATTGCCTCGCTTATAATAGAAACCAAGGGACTTAGAATTTGTGATGTATACATACGAGTATTATTTTAGATCGTTCTATATTGCTTAACGCGAAAATGATTGAATGGATTTTAATGAAACGTTGACACAGTATTACTACCGCGGCGAGGATGGAAAACGCGTATGTTTTGGAAAAATCGGGTCAGTGGCGGCGCAGCAATAATAAAAAAACCAAAAATATAAAAACAGCTCAGACTTTGTTTTTAGGCGTTTTAGGGGTTTCTGATCATTTTCTACTTTTTTTTTGGTAGGGGTGCATTTGGGGTGGTTGGGGGTGGGGGGTTGTAAAACTGAAAAATTTGTTGTATTCATAATAGTGTGTCCAGTGACCTATGGAAAAAATACCTAGCGGCATATTCTTTTTTTAAGTTCATCTGAACATTGGCTTGTCTATTACAGAAACCATGGGATTTAGAATTTTGTGATGTAAACATATACAAGTGTTGCTTAATTTCGTTCTATGTATATTGCTTAAAGCGAAAATGATTGAATTGATTTTAATGAAATTTCGACACAGGAATTACTATCGCGGAGAGCATGGTAAACACGTCAGTTTCTAGAAAATCGTGTCAGTGGCGGCGCAACAATAATCAAAAAACTAGAAATATAGAAACAGCTCATACTTTGTTTTTAGACGGTTTGTAGGCTCCTGAGCATTTCGCATCGCATGCAGAATCAAAACTGTGGCGTCCTAGTTCCTAAGGAGGGAGACGCAAGAAACTATTTACCAGAGTTTTTGTGTTGGGTGCTTTTTTGCGGGCTAATGGGCGATGATTTGGTTGCAAGGGATTTCAGACTATAGCTTCATGCTATGGGAAAATAATGAACTGGTATCATCGTAATGTGTGGGAAGTACTGAGTCAATCAACTTGACTCCATTTTTTATAGAGGGGATTAGGAATCTGCGGAAGACGCTCTGGGCTGGCTTTAATAATTTGCTCACACTCACGATGCGCGTTTATGGGGGCAGCCTTACTTCTAGGATCAGAACTACCCCGGAAAGAGTGGGTAAAATTTAATAGAGTCCGCACAGGCCATGGCAGATGTGTCGACTCCCTTTACAAGTGAGGCTACGTGCAATCTCCCTTATGTGACTGTGGCGCGCCCCGCCAAACTATAAACCATATTACGAGCGACTGTGAACTGGGTGCGTTTCAGGGATCGCGAGAAGAGTTCCTCACAGCCACACCGTTGGCGCTGAAGTGGTTAAAAGAACTGGGCATCAACCTGTAAATACCAAAGACTGTGTATCTTAGTTTGTAGCTGTATATATTTTATTTTACTATAGGTTATAATAGTTTTTTTAATCTATAGTTACTATTGTCATGTTTTTGCCATACGATAAATAAAAATATCGGTCAATGCCGAGAAGACCCAGCTAGTTATGTTCACTATAAGAAGGAAACTGGATGGATACATCCGACCAACTTTCTTTGGAACATCACTTGAACTTTCCCAATCAGTAAAATATCTAGGCGTAATTCTAGACTCGAGGCTGAATTGGAGACAACCTGTAGAACATAAAGTCAATAAGGCACGTAATTCGTTATGGGCATGCAGAAGGGTTGTAGGAGTGAATTGAGGCTTGACTCCTAAGGTGCTGTTCTGGCTCTATACTACAATCGTTAGGCCGTCCTTATTGTATGGATCACTAGTGTGGTGGCCATGTGTGAGGATAGAGACAATCGAAGCAAAGCTAAATAAAATTCAACGCTTGGCTTGTGTTGGTATAACAAGTGCAGTACGCACGACTCCGTTGAGCGTGTTAGAAGCACTGCTCCCTCCACTCGACTTGGCAGTTCATGGGGAGGCAAGGGTGTCTGCGTTCCGATTGTGGAGTCAAGGCAGTTCGTCCTGTGTGAATCCTGGCAGGGGACACTCTGCCATCCTCTCGGAACTGCAAAGCTATCCTACATATGTGGAGTGATATAATTCCTCCTACATATCGCTTCGACTGCAAATTTACCATGAGAGGTCTAAGCGGCAGGCGGCCTTTTGAGGGGAGAGGGCCAGTCTGGTACACCGACGGCTCACTTACCGACGAAGGCTCCGGCGCTGGGGTCTGTGGGCCAAAAACAAAGCTCTCCCTCTCTCTTGGGGGAAACACCACGGTATTCCAAGCAGAGATATATGCGACTTTAGCTTGTGTCTTTCGCATGTACGAAATTCAGGGGCCATGCAGGCGGATCACCATCTGCTCTGACAGCCAGGCAGCATGCGTGCCTGATTCTCCTTGGGAGTGCCTACGGACTAAACCCGTCCCCCTCTCTCCACTCTCACATCTCTAGAACCGCGTTAGCATTACTACAGAGTGTGAGTTGTCCTATTCTAGCTTCTGTCATATCTGTATTTGTCTGGATATGAGGACCCGTGCTGACGCATTTTGCAATGCTTTTAGTCTCCAGTATGTGAGTCGTAAATTGGGCTACGCCTACGGTCAGCCAGTTCCCGAGGAGGACAACATGTGTTTAACCAGGTTGTCTGAGGTTAAATGTCTTTCAAATACTTATTACGATCGAGTCTGAGCTGCTCCCATCTGCAGCAAGGCAAAAACGTTTGCTCTGCGTCGTCTAACTTACCGAAGTACCAGCAGGATCATCATAGTCACAATGTCTTAACAGACATGTTGTGAACTTGTATAATGTACTCATTTTACGAGTTTCTCTTGGGATATCTTTGAGTTCTTTAATGCAGTAGTTTCCTATTTGCTTTCTGCATCCTCATGCCGTTGACCAGATGTATCTACTGGTTCATCCGCCTTTAGGGACAATTTCTCACCCCAAGGACAAGAAGGTGTCCTGACTCTTCTCAACTCGTCCACCGAAAGCTGTTGGTTGAGAAGAGGTTACTGCTTATACCGACAGTAGTTCGGTTCCTTTTAGTCGCCTTTTACGACACGCATCAGGATAGACGATGGGGGATATTCTAACCCGCCCCCACACGGGATCGTCGCAGATCGCAAAGCATCACATCAGGTAGTAGCGGAAACACCCGTGTCCAGACAACAGCTGGGTTAGGTAGAAATCTACTTCGCCGAAGGCTCTGGGGGTCCATGCTTTTGTGTCTGGTATGAGCCTTCTCGTCCACGCCCCTTTGTCGCTTTTCTAGCAGCTCCTCATGGCCAACCTCCGGATTCGAGTTTTCTGGCTGCTCATGCTGATCTGCCCTCATTTTGACCATCAGCTCTATGGGAGGTGTTCCTGCATTAATATCAGCAGCAACTGCCGATATGGTGTTATAGGCGCTACACACGCTGATGGTGATTTTACTATTAATGGTTTGCTATTTATCTCGATATGACCTCACCTCTATTGCTGATTTCCATACTTCTCGAGAAAGCCACGGAACTCAGTAAAGCTCTTCTGCTCGATCTAGGCCCTCCCATGTTTGGCATAAGCCCCGTAAGAGCGGCGACTAGTTTCGAGGGCTTTTTGGCTATTCGCTACGTCCTAGAAAGCTCCTTGTCAAACCTACCAGACCTCTGGATGAAAGTCAGAATGTCCGAACATCTCACTGAATAAAGTGACTCCTCCCCGAACTCCATCATGCCTAGGGATTCATCAAGCCAAGTAGCTTGAGTTTTTTCTTAAATACTTGACTTGATTTTCGATATGAACCAACGAATTCGAATAGCAATTCATTGCAATAAAAATAAGTAGAGGATTCTATTTAAAATAAATTAAAATCGGGGATATTTGTTTAAAAATTTGGAAAAATAATTTATAACTTGGCAACGCTGCAAACGCGAAAAAAAATTACAAGGCGAGATAGGGTATTAGTAGATATTTCGATTTAGGATAAAACATACAGGGTGTTACATTTAAAAAAACAAAGTAAAATGACCTTGAAATTGCCGTAATTTAAAATTCTGCCAAAAACACCCTGTAGATACAAATTGCTGGTAACATCCAAAATAATATCCACTTAGTATTCAAGTAACCCGCTGTATAATATTATTGACAAAAGTTAAAGGAATATATCAATTTGGACGTATTACTTGCGACCTTGCAAATCCGGAAATTAATAGAAAATAAATTATAACTTGGCAACGTCGCAACCCATCCCAAAAATATTTTAGGGTTGAATAGAGATCAATGACGGAAACTAGAACAATTTAAGAAAAAGTTATAGATCCATATAAAAAAATCAAGTTGATCACTATTCTACTTTCCCGCAACACCCTGTATATTTTAAAATATTTTTAGAATATGCGTCTTAAGTAACCAAATAGCGTTTGTATTTGACATTTTCTTCTATCAGGTATACCTTGCGAGATATCGAAGAATTACACACTAACTGGACACCCTGTATACATAGATTTTTATTGTTATTGCGTTTTGGCAGTTAATCAGATTGATATCAAAAAAGAATTCTTTTTTCAAGAAAAATCAAGTAGTTTGCTTGAAAAAAATTGAATAATTTTTTTTCTTACTTGAGAAATGTATGTTGCACTGGGCACATGTTCCCATAGTTTTTCTAGGCTTTATCGTTTGTCTACAACAGGGGTGGATTTAGGATTTCTCCTAGGAGGGGAGGCGGACCCAGAAACTGATTCACCTCCGAGTTTAGTCTATTTGCCTCTGAGTTCGCGTTGGCTTTGATGTTAAGCGCATTTAAAAGTATTACAAATTTAGGACAAACAAATGTTCTAAACGCTTATTTTGCGTTGGTTAAAAGCATTTAACTTTTGGTATTTATATAAATGTACTATGCTTTAACCGGTGTGGGGGCGGGTTAGAATATATACCATCGAACTACTGTCGGTATAAACCAACGAATTCGAGCCTATTCGAATTCGTTGGTATAAACAGTAACCAGGCGGATGAACCAGTAAATCCGCTGCTGGTCCACAAAGTGAAAAAATCACAATATTGTAATTAATTGTAAAAAAAGAAATTGATGAGAACTACAGTAATAAACAACTATTATCTATTTATTTTATGTATTACGCAAAACGGTGCGAAAATGTGGTGAGAGGTATTCAACAAAAATTCATTCATGAGTCATCAGGTGCATTTCTCCGATAAAATCATAACAAAGACTACGTATCCATCTAAATATATCTCCAGAGTGCAAACATGCTTTTTCTAAAAATATAACATAGCACGTGAACGTTTCGGTAGCTTCCCTTTCCCTGTCATTATGGACCAAACGGATGTGTCTTTCTTTCCAAGTTGGTATGAAAATAATTTAAAAAGCCTTTGCCCATTCTATAAATCTAAAATACCAATCAAATTTTCATATTAGTTTGCTGATAATACAAAGTACGAAACAGTTCTTTAGTACGTTGTGATCAGATAAAGTGTATGGGAAAAATTTGAATCGCTAGGAATAGTATAAACAACCTTTAATTTTGTAATGCTTTGCGTCACTATAGAAATTTGATGAAATACTTACTCTCTCTTCCTTACGCCACATCACCTTCTGATCACAGATCAACATATCCAGCTTGCTTTGTAAGTCTAAGTATGCGTAGAGCCCTAAGGATGTGCCGAAAATCACGGAATTATCAAAAGATTTTGTACAATAGGCTCGAAATATAAGGTCACTAGACAGCCTTGTAGAACTGCTTGCAGAATCCTGAATACTTCTCTTGTGCTATTGACGTATATTACTGTAGTTTGGCACATATACAGGTTCAAAATTGAACTTCTCGCATTTAAATCGCTTCAACTAGTATTACTTAATTCTAAGGATTTTACTGTTTAGGCAATGTAAACATTAAAATAACAAACAACTTTTGCATATTTACACAATGAAATAAGCCCACTGCTTCTATGCGGGTGGTCAGGGATTTAAAAATAAAATTAAACCATTGCACTATATTATTTTATGCCAGCTATTCCGAAGCATAACCCACGACTAAATCATGTTTATAATTATTATGCAGTACATACTTCGCAATATTCTGTAAGAGTTGACTTTACAACGTTTACAAGCATTATAATTTTGCATGGTATCTATATTCTAAAAATGCGTAGCTTTATGACGATGTTATGATGTAAAGAGTTGCTAAGTTTTGAGTTTATAGCGAAGCTTTGCAGCCACTGAAAGGTTATTTTACAAAAATGTGTTTAATAAAACTTAAAAAAACATGAAATATCACAAGATTAGTACCATGATGAAGTTTTCGCGCATGTGTTCTCAACAAAAATAGAAACAAACAATGTTGCTTTATCTTTGGCTACGCTAAAAGAGGAAAATATTTAATAACAGTAAAAAAATGGTCTACCTACGCTTACAAAAGAATGAAGTCAAGTTGAATGACTCAGCAGTACGCACATTCTCGTTTTGTATAACGTTTGACATACCTTCTTAACACGCTTTTATTATAAGCTTTACCTTAAAGACACCTTAAAGTTGTTTGAGGCATAGCAACGAGACCTTAAAAGGCGTAACATTCAACTGTTTAGGAATTGGAATTTTTGTGAAATTTTTCAGGACAGTTTAAATTATCGTACAGTAATGATAATGATTATGCTATGAATATTGACCGAAAACAATTGTTCATTGTCATTAATTAATTAATAAATACTGTTAAAAAAATAAAAAAACACGCTATAATGATGAAGTTAATTGAAAAATTAAAAATAAATATAGCTTAACACTAAAACTAAAAGACGCGCTTTTAAAGAACATCGGACTAAAAAGATAAAAATAATTTTTAAAATAAGCTAAAAATAATAATGAACGAATAATACTAGTATTATTGTGAAAAAAGCGTCGGGCACTCGATGCATCTGATTTACGAATAATTTGGCATAAATCGCCCACGCTTTAAAACAATCATGCTAGTATTTTCCCCCATAAAATCAGGACTACAATATTTGACGCAATATACATATAAAAAAAATGTATGAATATTAAATATAGATTAAATTCTAAAACGGATACCTAATAAATTACAGTAATTGTAAATTGCCAATTATTGACTTATTTGAATTCAAATAAATAATACCCTAGAAATATCAATTAACCCTTTCCTTTAAAATTGCCTATTGGAAATTACATTTGATGCTTTCGGATATCCAACTGATGCCATGGAATTTATAATTGATTATTTAAAATTAAAATTGACTCTTTGGAATATTCAACTGACTATATTTGAAACTACAAATGACGAGGGTAAGAATAACCTGACCCTTTTGAATTATCACTTGACAATACACCCCTCACTTTGGGTTTAACATTTATTTACATTGTAAGAATAATGATTTATGAAGCAATTTTAGAAAACTTTGATCCACCTTTTAAAACAAAACACAGGCCAAGTGCAGTCCAAGTTAGCAGGCGATGCTCTAAAAATAAAGCAAGAAACAGTGAACTATATTATTTAATGCCAGCCTGTCCAGAGGCAACGCAACCAGCGATTAAATCATGTTTATAATAATAAGCTGGCCCAAACCGCGCCTGAAAACGACCAATTTCTTTTCCATCTCTGTTTCTCAAGAAAACGGCGTCGGACTGGCTCAAAAAGAAGGTAATACAAGACGGAGTTGCCAGTATACTAGTGTGTTGGCGGCAAAATACAATTTCAGGCACATCGTCTAGTGGTCCAGTGATCCTAGAATGTGCTTCTCTTAAAATAAACAAATAACATCATAAGCAGACATTAGATTTAAGTAGTCACTCTGACCACCATACAATGTGATCCGCTGTCATGTGGACAACCTTTGAGATATACGTAGATAAAATGCAACTGAAGTTAACGAGAAAGAATTCTGGAAAACACTGTCAACCTCGCATTGAATTTTTTCACAATTTTTCTATTAATGTTTTCGTAATGCAGAATAACGAATAACAGAAAAAGAATTTAAAAAATGCATTTGTTTCGAATAATTTCTTGGCATTGAGCGTGTAGGTCTTGGATTTTAAACTCCAAACACCACATTTTCCAGAAGTAGTTTTCAAAGGATCAAATTACGTTTCTAAAGCATCGAGGGTACATTTAAATAGTCAATTGTTATTTCCAAAGCGTTAGTTGTAGTTTCAAATAGTCAAATGAATTTTCTAAAGCGTTAAACATAGTTTCAAATTGTCAATTTTAAGTTCCAATGCGTCAAAAGTAGTCTCAAATAGTCAACTGAATATTCAAAAGCAGCAAACTGATTTTAAAAAGAGTCAGACCAAAGCTCTAAGGCACCAATAACGGGCACAATTATTGTGTTCCTATCGAGCCTGAGGTCCAGATAGTCCAAAATAAATACCGTACGGTAAAATGGGCATATGCCACATCCTGTTTGAATTTAATATTTAAATAAATACGCATGTACTTGGAATAAGCTTCCTTGCTTGATTTCTTGCTCGTGCAAAAGTTGACTCGTCTTGAAGTAGATAAAACTGAAGAGAAGGGGCAGAACTACAAGTACTGAATAACTCTGTATAATACGCATGGAGACATTGATTTGGAGATAGGAAATCTCATATGGGTCTTTGCCATCTACCAAGATATCAAAACAATTGTCTAGTGGGGGTTAGTAAATAGAGTACAGTTCATCGTATAGAAAACTCAGGCAACAACACTTACAAAGGAGTCTCACGTTGGCTTACCAACTGTGGAAATGGAGGGCCACCCAATAGTCGAGTCCCCAGACGAGTCACCTTCCGTCAAGCTTTTGGGGATCAACATCAACAATAATATGTCCTGGCACGACCACGTCGTCAGTAGTGCTAAAACGGCATCCCAGAATCTTGGAATTTTGTTCCGCTGCAGGAAGCTGTATACACCAGAGCAACTACTGCTGCTCTACAAGGACCTCCACAGAATAGAACATCGAAGAAGGGTGGCTGACTTGTCCCTGTATTACAAATTCTATCACGGAAGAGGTTCGAGTTAGCAAATAATAACACCAAAGGCCGTCCGAACGAGGAACACTAGAGAGGCTCTGCGGGCTCATCCTTACCAGGTCGAGTTCCTTGGTTCCTGAATCAGTCTGCTCCAGCATTCCTTCTTTTGGAGAACTTCGACGCTGTGGAATGAGCTGCCGGGAGATTTGTTACCTGACGGCTACAACGTGCAGCGTTTCAAATCTAACGTGCCCGACACTTATCCTGTCGCATCGCTTCTACAGCGCCATAGGCTTTCAGCCTATAGCAACGGTTGAAGAAGATTTCGGAGTTGAGGTTTTATGGATGGATTCTTAAGTCATTTTTTGAAGAAATGTCGAATACAACAGAAAAGAACAGAAAACAGCTCAAAACAACAGAAAGCAAGCAGATAACGGCTGTAGACGGTAGAAAACGACCAAATACAACCGAATAGAGTCAAATCCAGCTCAAAAAGACAGAAAAAAGCAGATAACAGCGGGAAACAATAGAAAACGACTAAACACAGCCGAATACAACAGAAAAGAGCAGAAAGCAGTTCAAAACAACAGAAAGCAAGCAAATAACAACTGTAAACGGTAGAAAACGACCAAATACAACCAAGTAGAACAGAAAACAGCGCATAACAACAGAAAGCAAGCAGATAACAGCGCTAAATAACAGAAAACGACTAAACACAGTCGAATACAACAGAAGAGAACAGAAAACAGCTAAGAACAACACAAATCAAGCAGATAATAGCTGTAAACGGTAGAAAACGACCAAATACAGCCGAATAGAGAAAACTAGCTCAAAACGACAGAAAGCAAACAGATAACAGCGGAAAACAATATAAAACGACTATACATAGCCGAATACAACAGAAAAGAGCAGAAAACAGCTAAAAACAAGAGAAAGCAGGCAGATAACAACTGCAAACGATAGAAGACGACCAAATACAACCGAATAGAACTTCGGAATTTACAGTTAGTTGACTATTGGAGACTGGAATTGAAGCTTTTAAATTCTCAACTAGCTATTCGAAACTGCAAATGATGAATTGTAAAATTAACCTGACTATTTTGAATTATCACTTGTCTACAGCTGCTATTGAAGTATAATTCGTACTTTAATTACTTCATTGATCGTCATTTTACCGTTGTGCCATAATTCCTCTATGTCAAGTACTATTTCCAAAAACCTACCATATCTATCATTGATATTTCGCCGGTATAAAATATACATTAGGCTGCCAAATGTAACATTATTGTGAATTCTCATAAATCTATAGATGAATTATTTTTTAATATACCCTGGCAGATAATCACTATTATTAAAAAATATTTACATGAAAGTATACGCTTTGTTGTATTGTTTTGATATTTTCATGATTTTATACAATCAGTAACGTTGAAAAATATTATGCAAATTCGAAATGATACATCACCCATAATGATTATGTTGCTGAGCTGAAAATAGATTTTATAAGCTTGAGCATTAATTTTTTTTATGAACTATTGGTGTTTTTAGTAAGATTGATAATACGATTTATTGTATTGTATTACCTCTTGATAGGAAGCTATCATCATGAATTTTGAAGAACATAACTTTAACAAAAAAATTATAAACAATGATTTTGTGATATATTGTTCATAACTTACATTATGAATTGAAAGCATGAGCTATCTTTTTTCTTGAAGAGATAGGCCACTACTTTTAAAAGTAAAGTTACAAAAGAAACATCGAAACAACAACAATATTCAAATTCCTACCAGAAATCCACAAGCGGATATGAGAGCATGAAGATTAAACAGTTCAACAAAATATTGATTTCAATATTGTGCCATTGTAAATGATCAAAAAAAATTTCTATCGACCTCATGTATATGTAATGTATTACAGGTATAAAACCGCCTAACATGAAAATAATAATCATATACAGTTAAAAAACATAAACATAGTTCTGTTAATAGTAGCTATAAATTAAATTATACAAACAAATATCACAGTTTGGTTACAGAAAAAACGGTCATGTTTCACACTAATTACTACAAATATAAACTTGACGCGAATACAATGGTTATTTTAATATGGATTTGTATATCTTCTATTAATTATCATAAGCAGTGCAAAACGCAGCTTTTCTACTTTATCCGTACAATGGATTTATTGCTTTCTTTATTGGCTGCTTGACGTTTTGCACATATTCATTGCAACACTAATGATGCATTGTTTAGTAATGCAATAGTAACGGGAGTTTCAATACCGCTGCACATTTAGAATCTTGTGACATTTATCTCATTTTCTCGCATGGTTTTGGTACCAACAAGTATCGATAGTCAACCCCTGAACTATTATTATCTGAATTTAGGAACAAGCGTACAGGACTTCTGTCAGGATTACAGATTTTTTTAATATTCTGTGTAACTTTTCGGCCAGGTCCACCTGTTAAAGGTTTGGTATAAATTTTCATTAGTTTTGATTTATTATAAATTTATTCACATTTAAAATATTTTGTATCTATTTTTACTTCCCAGCTCACCGATAGGTGAGGGGAGTATTGTGCACGCGAACGTTTTCAATTTTGAGATAATACACTTTTTGGACGATTTCGAAAATCCACGTTACTTATATCCGTCGGTCTGTGTCTGTTGGCATTTTTCTACCCGCGTAATCTCAATAACCGCTGCATGGATTGTGTTGAAATTTTGGTAACGTCATGCTGTGGGGTCATAGTTGGTAATGCTGCTATAATTTTGAAAATCGGTGCATGAGCGGCAGTGTAACAAAAAACAAAAAATTTCAAATATTCCTCAAACTTCGTTTTTAGGCGTTTTATGGGTGCCTGATGATTTTCTACTTTTTTTTTTGGGTGTGGATGAAATTGGGCGGTTGGGGGGTGGGGGTTGTGAAACTGAAGCATTTGTTGTATTCATAATACGCTATCTATTGACTTGTGAAAGAAAGGCCTAGCGGCATAATTCACTATGTTAGGTATATCCGAACATTGTCTTCCCTATTACAGAAACCGACGGTATTCTTATGTATACATACGAGTCTTACTTTTAATTCTTTTGTATTGAATAACCTGGAAATTATTGAATTGATTCCAATGAAATTTCGACACAGTATTATTACAGTGGCAAGGATGGAAAACGCGCATGGTTTTTAGAAATCGTATCAGTGACACATATACATGTTATAACCCTAAATTGTGTAATTTTGAAACTACGAACTTGATTGTAAAAATTGTGATACCGTATTACTACCGTGCAGGAAATGGTAACAGTTTATCGTTATTGGAACTCTTGGCAGTGGCGGAGGAGAAATCAACAAAAAACGAAAAATCAGAACTTCATTTTTTGGATATTTCAAAGGTTCCTGATCATTGTCTACTTTTTTGATGTGGGTGGTTTGGGGATAGATGAACTCCAATTTTTTTTCTGTTTGTCTGGGAAGTACTGAGTCAAGTCACTTGAAACCATTTTTTCGTCATGTTTCGAATGTTTCGAAGAAACGTTTAGTTTACTTTTTATTTTCTAAATGGTTTTTCTAATTTTGTGGAGTATGTCTTTGGATCTTACCTTAGTCAATTTTAAAGCGTTATAAAAAACTGTTTTCTATACAATACAAACCTAAGCTATTCTAAAGCTATTCTTCAACCCAATATAGTTCACAAATTGTCAAATTGGTTTATCTGCCATTTTACGTTTCTGTTTACCTCCTTTCCTGGTATTTACCGACAGTATAATAGCCTTAACAAACGTTCTTCCTATCAGTGACAACTATTGTGATGGTTTAATTTCGGGTTTTACCTGAACGGTGGAGTAAGATATATGACTTTCACCAGCCATAATATTCAATAGTTTACTTAAGGATTTAAGATAACAATGTGAACACAGCTGCCCCTTTTTAGACTGTTATCCAGAAACACTTGTCCGTCATGATGGATTGATATATAGGTACTTTTTTGAGAAGATTAATTTATTCATCACAAAAATATACAAAACGAAGTCTGGCAGGGTTTTGGTACTTTTTTGTACTTTACTTATTGCATCATATCGCACACCAAATCTCATCAAACTCGGTGCAGCGGTTACCGACATTACGCAGTGACAAAAATGGCGACAGGCATGCTAAAATGTTCCTATAGGTCTGTGAAGTATGGACCATAACAGGCACAGTGTCCTTATAAATACAAAAAAAAATTCGATTTTCTCCTAATCCACCCCTTTCGGAAAAAAAAACAGATAAAGCGCCTAAAAACGAAAAGAGATACTGAAAAATTACTAGATTGAGAATGCACGATACGCCCCCATCTTTATTGGCATGACTGATATGTATTCAAAGATCTGTAAAGTATGGAATACAGTCAAGGTCATATCTTAGGGTAACGTCATTGATTATGGCTAACGTATAGTCGGTATGAAACAAAAAAAGTTTGAGTTCTTTCTCCACCACTAAAAATGTACCCTTTCCCGAAAAGAAGAGCCAAATTCTAATCACCCCGACGCCACTGCACCGATTTTCAAAAATATAATAGCATAACGTGCTGTGACCCCCTAGCTTCTAGCGTATAACAAATTATCAAGTTTCATCAAAAACGGATACATAAATCGCGGACAGGCAGGCAGACAGACCGGCGGAAATGAGTGACATAGGTTTTCGTAATGTAGACATCATGAAACGTCAAAAAACGTCGTAATTTTTTGCGATTTTAATACTCCCCTAAACTACAATGTGGTAACTAAAACGGACAGCACAATATAAATAAATTGTATTTATTTTCCTAGCTAAACATGGTTCAAAACCCATTTCCATGCGTCTTTCAGGGTTCTACGCTCAAGAGTAAGAGAAGTTTATTTGTTAATAAACAGTAAAATTCGTAAGTGCATTTTTGTAAAAGATGCAATTGTCCCTTTAATGATCCGTAGAAAAGCGATTTTAACTTCCTTTACGGTTATTTTACTGTAAAATAATTACAGAAAGAATCAGTAAAGCCTTTTAGCTTTATGTGCATTGGTAATGGTATCTTTCATGCATGGATTCACGCGACAGTTTTATTTCTGAACAGACGGAATACAAAGAATACGAGGGTGGCTCCAAAGTTTCTAGTTGGCCATACAAAGGTGTCCTAAAAGAGCTTGGAATCATTTGTCGTTCATATTCAATAAGGGTAAAAATAAATACACTTTGAAATAAAATGTAATTTCATTTTTTTTTTTGTTAAAAGTATGTAAAATATTGTATACTACTCGCAAGTGAAATCCGAACACCTCGAAAAAAAGGGATATTTGTACTGAAACTTTGTACACAGCTTGGCAGTATCATCTACAGGGTGGCCAATCGGGTGACGATAATAATTTTTTTTTAGATAGCCCGTACCGAGACCTATCCAAAACATCCCCATGTATGTGTACCGATTATTGATAGTTTTCGAGTTAGGATTTTTTTTTTGAAAACTTAGAGATTTTCCAGTTTTTCCAAGAAATTATCAAAAACAAAAACAAAAATGCTTTTCGGCTTTTATTTTTTTCCGCAATTACACTCAGTATTAAGCCTATTTTAATATCCAATAAAGAGAACCTGTACATCCGAACAATAATTAAGTACATTTTGGGCCCAAAGTTTGAAATCTCTGTTTTTAGTCAGGAGACCAAAACCTTCAAAATAAAATTAAAAATACTTATGCCTGGTTCTGGAGCTCCAGTCTATTCTTAAAAACTCTGCAAGACATTGCACTTTCGAAATAATAATGAAAAAATGGCACTTATGGGGGCATTTTGCGCCGTACGTGACTATTAAATGTAAAAAGGTGATAATTCACGAATTTCCAAAATGATTTAAAAAACCATTATTTTACTTTATTATGACAAATTAAAGAAAAAAAACTAATAACAACTAATATACATGATAATCATTGATGTTTTAATCACTTTTAATAAAAAAAGTTAATACCTATGCTTTTTGCTGTGTGCTATTGAATTTCTGCTAAATTAAGTTGTATGGAAAGTTAACAAAGGAAAAGAATAATAAAACAACAATCTGACTTTTAGTTCCATGGCGGAATTACCTGGGAAACGTTATCGTAGCATACGCCATCCCTTTTACTTCCCTCACCGATAGGTGAGGGGAGGATTGTGATCGTGAAAATTTTCGATTTTGAGATAATAGGTTTTTTGGGCGTTTTATAATGTCTACATAACGAAAATCCCATTTCCGTCGTTCTGTCTGTCGGTCTGCCTGTCGGTCTGCCTGTCTGTACGCGTTTTTCTAGCCTCGTAATCTCGGTAACCGCTGCATGGACTGTGATAAAATTTGGACAGCAATATGCTGTGGGGTCCTAGTAGGTAATTTCAAATATTCCTCAAACTTCGTTTTTAGGCGTTTTACAGGTTCTTGATCATTTTCTGCGTTTTTTTGGGTGGGGGTGGAATTTGGGTGTTTGGGGGGTGGGGGTCGAAAAACTGAAAAACTTGTTGTATTCATGATAGGCTGTCTACTGACCTATCAAGGAAGACCTAGCGATATAAATCACCTTTTTAGGTTCATCCGAACATTGCCTTGCCTATTACCGAAAGTTAATTAACACAACTGCGCTTCGCCGACATGAGCTCGCAAAAAGCTACGCTGAAAGAAAGGGATGGCGTATGCTACGACATCGCTTCCCAGGTAATTCTGCCATGAAATTGGAAGTCAGATTATTGTTTATTATTCCTTTCCTTTGTTAACTTTCCATACAAATTAATTTAGCAGAAGTTTAATAGTACATAGTAAAAACACTTCAAAAATCACAATTTGGGTATTAGTTTTTTCATTAAAACTCATCAAAGCATCAACGATTATCGGGTTTATTAGTTGTTACGAGTTTTTTTTTCGTTAATTTGTCATAACAAAGCAAAATAATAGTTTTTTAAATCATTTTGGAAATTCGTGAATTATCACCTTTTTACCTTTAACACTCACGTACGCCGCAAGATGTCCCCATAAGTGCTACTTTTTCATTATTATTCCGAAAGTGCAATGTCTTGCAATGTTTTTAAGATTAGTTTGAAGTTCCAGAACGAGACATAAGTATTTTTAATCTTATTTTGAAGGTTTTGGTCTCCTGACTAAAAACAGAGATTTCAAACTTTGGCCCCAAAATGTACTTAATTATTGTTCGGATGTACAGGTTCTCTTTATTGAATATTAAAATAGGCTTCATACTGAGTATAATTGCAGAAAAAGATAAAAGCCAAAAAGCATTCTTGTTTTTGTTTTTGACGATTTCTTGGAAAAACTGGAAAATCTCTAAGTTTTCAAAAAAAAATCATAACTCGAAAACTATCAATAATCGGTACACGTACATGGGGGTGTTTTGGATAGGTCTCGGTACGGGCTATCTAAAAAAAAATTATTATCGTCACCCGATTGGCCACCCTGTATAGTACACATGTAATACTTTTTGTTCCTTTAGACGCTATTCACCTGCATGGCACCCAGGGCCGTATATAAGGGGGGGGGGGGTTGGGGGTTCAAACCCCCCCATGAGTATTCCCATGAATGAAATAACTACTAAAATAATACAAAATAAAGATAATCAAGGATGCTTTCTCCAAGCTTAGTGATTTATTCTACTACTAACCAATCTCTCGGCGCTCATGACACATTAGCAGTGATACAATCTATACAGATTTTAAGCAAATTAAGACATTACATATCCTTTTATACATGAACCCCCCCTAAGGTCACCATGAACCCCCTCCATGGTTAACGCCTATAGCTACGGCCCTGATGGCACCTCTAAAAAGCTCGAGACGTGTAAAAACAAAGCATGGCTTTTTGTCGATTCAAAAACCATGATATCGGTTGCAAATGTGGCGAGAGACCCCTTGGTTGTGTAAAAGAGATGAATTGGTTGTGTAAATATGCCCCCTAAAAGACGACAGCCCTATTTTACGCAGTTGAACGGAGTAGGCCTGTAGGCCTACGAGAACGTGGTGCTTCTTTCAGAGCAATTGCTGTAACCATGGGGTGTAGCGTGGCTACAGTTGTAGCAGCATGGCGCGCATGGATCGCAGAAGGGCGAATGCTGCGAGCTAGAGGTTCTGGAGCACGTAGAAGGACTACAGACCAGCAGGAGCGTCATCTATGACTACTGGCCTTCGAGACAGAATGCGATCCACTCGAGGTGTTGCTGACGCTTGGTATGCAACTATAGGGAGGCCCATTCGAATCCGCACGGCGTACCACAGATTGAGTGAAACGGGCTTAGGATCATATCCTCCGCATTTAGTGCTTCCACTCACTGCAAATCATCGTCGCCAACGGTTAGGTTAGTGCTATGAACACCGACAATAGCATGCTGAGTGGCATCAGACGGCCTTCTCCGACGAGTCCAGGTTTTGTCTGGGGGTACATGACGGACGCCAATGCTGTTGAGCTGCAATGTACACCGTCCTATTGGTTTGATGGTTTGGGGAGCCATTGCATTCAGCAAGTCACCTTTACTTGTGATTCGTGGCACAATAACTGCGCAACGTTATGTAAATGAGGTGTTAGAACCAATTGTCGTTCCACATGGCCGAGGCCTCGAAGAGGGTTTCTTCCAGCAAAATAATGCACGTCCTCATATTGCAAGGGTATAGACGAGATTCCTACAGGAAGCTGGGGTCTCCCCTGGCCTCCACGATCACCCGATTTATCGTCAATTGAAAAACTATGGGAATGGATGGGTCGACACATAGGCGATTTACCCAATCCTCCGACCATGCTAGGCTAAAGGAGTGCATTCGTCAACATGGAGGGCCCACTCATTATTGATCTGTTCTATTTTTTTATAAACTAATTATGGCATATGAATTCGTTTATTATTGTATTTAGTTCTACCGGATTTCATCAACCGCACCCTTTTTTTCTGTGCTCGGATTTCACTTGCGAGTATAGTATATATCAAATTATATTTTTAATCTATAGAGAAATAGAAGGAAAACTCCAAGAAAATTGCTTCTGTATTCATTATTGATCCAACATTTTTTGAAGTCAGCCTCCCACTTCAATTTTGCCTTATTTTTTCACCCTCTAAATTAAATGAGACCGTATTCGGCAAATAGTGTCCTGAGGTATGGGGGTGAATAGTGAGGTGGGGGTGTGGAAAAATTAGCAACTCCAGAATTGAAATTAGTAACTCCAAAATGTTTATTATTACCGGGAATGCATGTGAAATACTGAGTCGGCCACTTGCCATCACTTTTTTAGGTCAAATTTTGTAGTCAACCTCAAAAAACCTGTTAAGTTATCTTGAGAATGAAAACACAAGTTTCCAGCTTCTCAACTAGAAGGGTAAATATTTAGAGGGTCATAAAAATATTAGCTTAAAGGTCGTCTAACATTTATCTATATTTTGCGCCTATTGTTTTGGTCAAATTTTGCTGACATCGAAATAGTTTCGAAATTACCTACTAGTTTCACATTAATTAAATGAGCTATTAAGGGGAAAGTAGTGATGCCCCGAAAATAAAATGATGATTACGAAGGATTTTTTCGCAAAGCATTTTTAGAGGTTACTTTAATTTATCACTAAACTAAAAATATTAATATTAGTCTTAAAACTCGAAAAAATAATAAAAGCCATAAAATATGATTGAGTTGCATCTACTGGGGATTAGAAACATAGGCAGCTATGTAGGTATATTACAAATTATGATAATGAGCCTGGTTACGATTGGTATTTACCATTTAAATAATTTTGTATATTCGAATCTCCCGCGTTTTGACTTGCGAGTTTGAAGTCTGACGGTTGACGCGGAAGAAGGGAGAGAAAAGTGAAGCCAGTCGGGTCTGTTCTCTGTTCACTGAGACGGTGAACCGTGGTCGATTTTTCGTGAATATAGCTGTATAGCATCGAAATTCCCGTCTAAAATGGCCGAAGAAGTAACATCCCATTGAGTACAACGCGTTCAAGTACCCAGCTGGGGAAGACATCCGGCGCCAACCAACAAGGGGTGAGTCAACCGATGCATGATTAACTCGTGAGTCATTTGCGGTTATTTGCCAATTTAGTTGGTCCTTCACAATTGGCTACAATTACTTTATGGATCGAATTGTAACCATTTTTTGGCCCTCCGAGCACGGATAAATAAATCGCGCTATAGTAAAATAGTCTACGTAAAATCTAAATTGGTACGTATCCTTGACAAAAAACGGAGTTTTTTTTGTGACATCGGAATTTGTTAGTGTTGCGCGCTGTTTGTAAAAATTGGTTATATTCGAAAACAAGCAACTTTTGGTGTATTGTGTTGGTAATACATATCTGGGGAGTTTTCTGGGCATTTGAAATTGACATTTTGCGAATTGCGTGAGCGCAAAAGTTGTTTTGATTCAGTTGGTTACATTCGGTTGGGGGTTCGAAAACCGGCGTTTCGACAATTGGTGTAGTCGACGGAGATTTCGAAAAAGAATAACAACTGAACATTTTGTGATTTGTGTGTGGTTGCCGTATTGTTTGTGTAAAGAAGTTGTGTTTACTAGCAGATTGATTCTAAATTTGATTATTTTGGTCTTGTGTTTACATTGAATCGTTACCTGATACCTGAACATGCCTAATGCAAATGTTGTGAAGTTGCAACGGCAACGCGCGCTAGTTTTAAAATCTATTAAAAATGTTCTTGAGGCGGCCAAGAAGGCTCGTGATAATAGCGAGTATCGGACGGAGTTTTTTCTCAGGTATGGAGAGCTGGATGGGTATGTAACGAGGTTTGAGAATTTGCAATATGAAATAATAGCCTTGGTAGATGAGTCTGCCTTAGAGGAGGAGGAAGCAGTTCATACAATGTTTGATGATATGAGATATTCAATAAGGGGCATTCATAAAGATCTTTCTGATGAGATGATGGCTCGTAGTGAGCATGAAACATCTGCAGTGGTCGTAAGAGAAAATTGTTTGAGGCTTCCCAAAATTGAAATACCGAAGTTTGATGGTGACCTTACAAGGTGGCCTACGTTCATCGACTTATTCAATACTCTTATTCATAGAAATAATTCGCTGTCAAAAATAGAAAAGTTTCAGTTCTTGATTTCTTATTTAGAAAAAGAGGCAGGTCTAATAGTAAGGAATGTGCCCATTACTGAGGATAATTATGAAATAGCCTATAATGCA
This sequence comes from Callosobruchus maculatus, assembly GCA_951848785.1. NCBI lineage: Eukaryota > Metazoa > Arthropoda > Insecta > Coleoptera > Chrysomelidae > Callosobruchus > Callosobruchus maculatus. The sequence goes on from CATOUR010000071.1 coordinate 12,470,812, forward strand.
TTAATGAGTCGATATCAGAATGAACGTGTTTTATTGAGCAATTATTGGTTTTCAATTTATAATGCTTCTCCCTCTAGGCATGATTCTGCAGTTGAACTTCGAAAATTGTTGTCAATATTTTCTGAAAATTTGGTGGCTTTAGAGATGAGTAACTTGAACCTATGGGATTTTACCAAATTCAATTTATTGTTGCAGAAATTACCTTCTTCCCTTAAAACGCGATTTGAACTAGAACATAATGGGAATAATGTTCCGGGGTTTGACATGCTTTTTGGATTTGTTGAGAAAACCTGTCGAGCTCTGGAAAATACATCCCTTACTTCCGCATATCAAGGGAGTAATGTGTCTAATGCTAGTGGTGGGTTTAGAAAGAATAATAGTCCTGCTAATCCCAAGGGAAGGCAGACACTTAGTTTTTCGACTGGCACATTAACACAGGAAAAGTGTCATTTTTGCAAGGGTTCACCACATTCGTTGATCAAATGTGATAGATTCTTGCAGGCAGAATGTCGTAAGAGGCATGCCTTTGTCAAGCGGACTAGAATGTGTTTTAATTGTTTGGGAGCTACTCATCTAGTAAATAAATGTAAATCAAAAGAACTTTGTGGGGTTTGTGGTGGAAAACACCATGTACTATTGCATTTTCCGGACACTAAAGTGACAGATTGTGATGTCAGTGGTAGTACCTCTAATGAATCTGAGAGTCATGTTCAAGTCATGGCAAGTAAGTTGTCTGTGCAGCCTAGAATGTTGCTTGCTACTGCACTAGTCTCAATATTGGATTCTGAGGGTAGATCCACCAAATGTCGTGTTTTGTTAGATTCTGCTAGTCAAGCCAATTTTATTAGTGAATCTTGTGTGAGAAGGTTGAATCTTACTCGTAAGGAGTATTCAACCCCTGTTGTTGGCATTAATGGAATGTCATCGAAGGTGAGTTCGGGAAAAGTCTCTTGTGTTATCTTTCCCTACAGCAAACCGTATCCTAGCTTCAATTTGGAAGCTATTGTGATACCTCAGATTTGTGAGAAGGTACCTCAAATTCCTGCTGTTGTTCAGAAGTGGAAGTATTTAGAAAATCTTTGCCTCGCAGAGCCTTTGGCTGCACATGATGAAATGGAAATTGATCTGCTTCTAGGGGTAGAAGTATTTGGTGAGATCTTACGTTCCGGTTATGTGAGAGGACAGAATGGTGGGCCACATGCTATTAACACCGTATTTGGGTGGGTGTTAATGGGCAAGTTGGGTGGTGTTTCCACTAATAGTGTGCTGAATTTTCTAACTTCTGTGGGGGAATTGGATTGTACATTGAAAAAGTTTTGGGAAATTGAAAGTATCCCTAAGTGTGTCGCATTGTCTGAAGAGGAACAGCAGGCTGAGGAATTCTTTACGTCATCTTGTTGGCGTATGGACTCAGGAAGATATGTGGTGAAGCTTCCCTTTTCTGAATTCCCCCCAGTTCTGGGTGATTCCTATTCACAGGCTTTACATAGATTTAAGCTGTTGGAAGGACGTTTTCGTCGTGATTCCGTCTTACATGAAGCATATTGTGATTTTATGGCTGACTATTTGGAGCAAGGCCACATGTCTGAAGTTGGGAACCAAGTGGGGTCTAATAGTGAGTATTACATTCCTCATCATGCGGTGGTGAAAAGGAATGCGAATGGTGAAATAAAGCTTCGGACTGTCTTTGATGCTTCAGCTAAAACTACCAATGGAAAGTCCTTGAATGATGTTCTTCTAGCAGGTCCCAAGTTACAAAATGATATCGTCTCAATATTGTTATCTTTCAGGTTGTATTTGTATGTGTTTACCGCGGATATACGGCAAATGTATCGACAGATTTTAGTTGAGGAGTCTCACACTAGTTATCAAACTATTTTGTGGAGACCTAACGGTGACGAGCCTATAAGGAAATATCAGTTGAAGACCGTTACCTATGGAGTAACGTCTAGTCCTTTTCTAGCGATTAGGACGTTGCTGCAACTGTGTAGGGATGAGGGTGAAAGGTTTCCGTTAGCTGTAAATATTTTGGAGAATTTCTGTTATGTTGATGACGCCATTGGAGTAGCAAACTCCAAGGAAATTGCCTTGGATACTCAAAACCAGTTGATTGAATTATTGGCGTTGGGAAAGTTTGAACTGAGGAAATGGGCAAGTAATTGTTCTGAAGTACTTGCTCAGGTACCTGAGGTTCATCAGCAGCCACTTGTATTTGATAAGGATTCTCTTGGAATAAAAGTGTTGGGTTTGCAGTGGTGTCCCACTACGGATTGTTTTTCTTATTCTGTACATCCTCAGATACGGTCCTGTACAAAGAGGAATATTTTGTCAGAAATAGCAAGACTGTATGATCCTCTAGGATTCTTAGCTCCAGTAATCATTGTTCCCAAGCAAATACTTCAGCAATTGTGGGCTTTAGGGATAGGTTGGGATGATGAGCCACCGCTGGAAGTTGCAAACCAGTGGAAAACTTTTGTGGCTGAGTTACCTGAGCTATCTTCGTTGAAAATTCCTAGACATATACTTCATATAGAGGCAAAGTTTACAGAAATTCATGCTTTTTGCGATGCTTCGGAGAAGTCGTATGCAGCTGTAGTTTATCTGAGACAGGTTTCTACGGAGAACAGTATTTCTGTACATTTGGTGTGTGCCAAAACTCGAGTGGCGCCTTTGAAAAGACTGTCGATTCCACGACTGGAATTGTGTGCAGCCTTATTAGCCGCAGAGCTGATTGATTGTGTATCCCATATAATGGTAACACAGAAAATAGATAATGTTTGTGCTTGGACGGATTCGAAGGTAGTTGTGACGTGGGTCAAATCTTCTCCGCATAGGTGGCGGAGCTTTGTAGCCAATCGTGTAGCTATAGTCCAGGAGAAGGTAGCTCCTGATTCATGGTATCATGTGGTTGGGAAAGAGAATCCTAGTGACTGTGCTTCTAGGGGGACTTTTCCTCGGCAATTTCTAGAACAACCCTTGTGGTGGGAGGGGCCAACTTGGCTTAAGCTTCCTCGGGATGATTGGCCTGTAATTTGTGTAGGTGAGCCTTCCTGTACAGATGTACAAGAAGAAGCAAAGGTTGTTTGTATTACTATTCACGGCTCTAGTATTGTTTCAGAATTGTTGAATAGATATTCTTCCTTACGCAAAATTGAGCGTGTTGTTGCTTATTGTTTGAGATTTCGTAAAAATTGTTTGTGTCGAAAAAGGGGTTACCCGCGTGAGATAGGTAACTTATCCGAGGCTGAATTGTATGAGGCTATGGTGGTTCTGGTCAAAGACGTGCAAAGAGTTGAATTGGATAATGAACTGCGGAAAGTTCGTCGAGCGGAGGTCTGTCCCAAAGCTATACAGAAGTTAGCTCCTTTCATTGATTCCCAGGGTGTCCTGAGGGTGGGCGGTCGCTTGAGACAGTCTAGTCTAAGCTATGATCGGAAGCATCCAATTCTGCTCCCTAGGAAGCATCGATTGACTTATCTCATTATCCAAAGTGTGCACAATAGGAGTTGTCATCCTGGACCACAAACTTTGCATTATCTGTTAAGGCAGAGATATTGGATACTATCTGCCAAACGGGCTATAGCTTCAGTGTTATCTCGTTGCATAAAATGCTTTAGAGTTAAGCCTCCTCCAGTGGTCCCCATAATGAGTGATTTACCTTCCGTTAGAATTTCGGAAGTCAAACCTTTTTCCCATAGTGGCGTAGACCTTTTTGGTCCTTTGAGGATGTCTTTAGGTAAAAGACGAGGCATTAGTTCTCAAAAGGTGTATGTGTGTCTTTTCGTGTGTATGGCTACTAAAGCAATACATTTAGAAGTTGTGTCAGATCTAACTAGTGAAGCTGTTCTTGCAGCACTTAGGCGTTTTATAGGGCGGCGAGGACGTTGCAGTGATATTTATAGTGATCAAGGTACGAATTTTGTTGGTGCTTATAAAACTTTACAGTTATTGGGTGCTAAAGCTTCTGAAGCTTTGCAAATTAAGTGGCATTTTAATCCTCCAGCTAGTCCTTCCTTTGGAGGTATATGGGAGTCCGGAGTGAAATCTGTGAAAACTCACTTGCGGCGGGTGATAGGTGCGCAAGTGTTGACTTATGAGGAATTGAGCACCACTTTAATCCAAATTGAGGCAATGTTAAATTCGAGACCCTTGTGTAGTTTGAGTTCTGATCCTAACGATGTAGGCAGCTTGACTCCGGGTCATTTCTTGACATTAGAGCCCCTGAATGCTCCGCCTGACGAAGATTTGTTGTGTGTGAAACATAGTCGGTTGAACAGGTGGCAGTTAGTGCAACAGATGCAGCAACATTTTTGGCGGCGCTGGCATATGGAGTACCTCCACACCCTTCAGCAACGACATAAGTGGAATACACCACATAATCCTCCCTCGGTCGGCCAGTTGGTTCTTCTCAAGGATGAAAATACCCGTCCTTTACAGTGGCCATTAGGCAGGATTATTAAGTTATATCCCGGTACGGGAAACATTTCGAGAGTCGCCCAAGTTAAGACGAGTAAAGGGCTGTTAGCCGGTCCTTTATTGAAACTGTGCCCTTTGCCGGCACAATAGGCCATGATTTGCTTGTATATGATAATTTATTTTTTTTTTTTTTCGTGTTGTGTTATGGGTGGGATAATTCCACTAATTTTCTTTTGTGGGTAATATAGGAATTACTATGATTGGAAAAAATATTTTTTTTTTTTTTATATTTTTTGGTGGGCGGAAAATGGTTACGATTGGTATTCACCATTTAAATAATTTTGTATATTCGAATCTCCCGCGTTTTGACTTGCGAGTTTGAAGTCTGACGGTTGACGCGGAAGAAGGGAGAGAAAAGTGAAGCCAGTCGGGTCTGTTCTCTGTTCACTGAGACGGTGAACCGTGGTCGATTTTTCGTGAATATAGCTGTATAGCATCGAAATTCCCGTCTAAAATGGCCGAAGAAGTAACATCCCATTGAGTACAACGCGTTCAAGTACCCAGCTGGGGAAGACATCCGGCGCCAACCAACAAGGGGTGAGTCAACCGATGCATGATTAACTCGTGAGTCATTTGCGGTTATTTGCCAATTTAGTTGGTCCTTCACAATTGGCTACAATTACTTTATGGATCGAATTGTAACCAGAGCCTATTTTCAAATAATATCTTATCTTTTTGCTCATTAACTAGAGAATGGCTAACAAAATGGAATATAAAGTGCATTTGACAATATACCTCATATCACTCAAGGTTCTGTTTGGTGAAAAACCCGTCATTGACTCATCAAGTTATCAAGTAGGTATAACCCACAAAAACATAATACCGGTGTTACATAATATCGTATACGAATACGTTAATAATTACTGTTGATTATATTTTTTGCAGAACTTTTGCATATTCCATTTAAGGTGTGTCAAAGTCATTTTTGATCATTATACTTACAGTTCAGGGGCGGATCTGAGGACGCGTTGTTGGAGGACTTCAAGCCTTCTTCATCGAACCTGTAGTGGTAGTAATGTCAGGGGGATGAAGCCACAACGTTTGCCCCATTTTACCAGCATATATTTTTTGCATAAAACCTTGATTTTTTTTGCAAAACTTTGTATCAGTTATAGGGGAAGAATTTTTTTATGGTCTGCCTCCCGCAAAGGCTAAAAGCCAATGACGCTGTAGAAGCTCTGCGAGAGGATAAGTATCGGTGCACATTAGATTTGGAACGCTGCAGGTTGTAGCCGTCGGGAAACATTCCCCGGCAGCTCATTTCACAGCGTTGAAGGTCTCCAAAAGAAGGAATGCTGGAGTAGACTGGTTCAGTGAGTAGAGATCTCGAGTTGTTAAGGATGAGCTTGCAGAGCTTGTCTATAGTGTTCTCGTTCGGGAGAACTTTGGTGTTATTATCTGGGAGAGCTCACTCGAAGATGTTCCGTGGTAGAATCTGTGAAACAGGGACAGGTGCTTCAGAGCGCATCACCACACATGGAAGCAATACTCCAACGATGGTCGGATCTGTGCCTTGTAGAGCAGCAGTAATTGCTCTGGTGTATAAAGCTCCCTATAGCAGAACAAAACTCCAAGCTTTTGGGATGCCGTTCTAGAAATACTGACAACGTGGTCGTGCCAGGACATGCTATTGTTGATGTTGATCTCCAATAGCTTGACGGAAGGTGACTCGTCTATTGTGTGACCCTCCGTTTCCACAGTTGGTAAGCCAACGTGAGACTTCTTTGTCAGTGTTGATTTGTGAGGAATGGTGCTGTCACCGACGTACCGTCTCCTGGGATGATAGTGGCTTGCCTGTTTTCTGCCTGTAGATTGGATTGGCTGTTATTTCCATCAGCTCGTTGATGTGCAGCAGAAACAGTGTAGGGGATGGGACATATCCCTGAGGACACCGGCGTTTATTGAAAATATGTCTGAGGAACAGTCTTCTGCCACAACAAACAGAGATATGTTCAATTTTAATACAATTTAATTGTATCAACGACTTACAAATATCGCCACCTCGAAAGCAATGCTTGAATGAGGTCTAATAGGATACTTTAATTCTTTGAAGTTGGTTGGCGACACTGTAGGCTAGATGACGGAAAAGTATTTTTAACCACCTGTAAAGACAACACACCTATATAAATAAACGCTCACAATGTGTAATTATTACGTTATTAGTGTATAGATCGCGTGATGGCATAATGCACACACAGAAACTGTAATTTGTCACACGGGAGTGCTAAGCTGCCTCAGGTATAGTCTCAGGCCGCGCAAAAAGGTAGAAGAATGGCATGTTGTGGCATAATTTCGCGATTGTATTTACTCTGACAGCTACAAAGTATAGGTTATCATACTTTACATGCATACATTAACCATTCCACATGTACTACGGAAAGATGTCAAGCAGTTTAGTACCTACGAGAGAAGTCAGTGACTTTCAATGGCAACACTGCTCTCATTAATTGACATCTGTCAGTAGGATAGTGAGAAATTTTGAGTAGGCCACTTAGTTCGTTTAAAATCAACCTTTGAAAGCCGATCACCTTGTTTATTCCTTCAAAATTTGAAAAAAGCGAATTTTGTGTCCTGAATAAGATTTACTTGTTGTTTGAGATTTGTAGACAAGGTAGATGTTTCAAAAGGTCTGTTTCGGACTTCCATTGTCTATATAATTTTAAATTACAACGTTTCGATTGATGTGGTATGTTCAATCAAACACAATTTACCTGAAAACGATTGAAGATACCACATCAATCAAAACGTTGTAATCTAAAATTATATAAACAATGAAAACCAAAGGGTTACAGGTGATATATGAACAGAAGCCGCTTCTGCTGACGCGCCTCAGACATCTTCTGTTGTTCGAGTCGCTACGCGTTGTTTACAGTGGCGATTCTAACCTACTATTCCCTTATTTTCAATGGATAATCGGGTGAAGGCGTTGCTTCAGATGAACTTTGGCCAACTTTCCTTAGAGGACATAATACAAATTAAAGAAATTATAAATAACATTACAAAGATGAAAATAAATAGGTACTTATAATGTGAAATGTTTTGACAAAATGAAGCAGACAGTTCCTTGGTTCAATAGGTTGCGCTGAGGCGTTTCAATACAGGTGTTGGGAGTTCGATTCCCAAGCTAGACTATTTTTTTTTCTTGTTTAGGTGGGATGATAAGTGAGGAAATAACATTTTGTGATGAGTGATAAGTAAAACAGTCCTAAGAAGTGAGTTTTTGTGATACTAGCTAGAAAAAACTTTCAAGACGTAACTGTTTGTGGAAACTGGAAAATCTTATTATGTGAAGGTAGAATTTTAGTGTAGTTTTTTATTTTAAATTTTGTATGCCTCCCCATTCAGAAATTGAGGAACCGACCACTGGTAGAATCGTGGATGGTGGCACAGGATTATTTGAGTCTTTTGCCAGATCGTCTTTGGGTAAACTAACTGTATTTTTCTTATGTATACTAGTCCATAATGTAAATATGAAAGCTGGTTTGACGATATATAGCGCTCATTGAAGCAATAGTAAAAATGTAGTCAAGTTGATTGACCCAGTACTTACCACACATTCCGATGATACCAGTTTTATTATTTTCCCTATTATGAATACAAAAAATTTCAGTTTTACCTCCCACCCCCCAACCATCCCAATTTCACCCCCACCCCAAAAAAGTAGAAAATGATCAGGAACCCCTAAAACGCCTAAAAATGAAATTTGAGCTGTTATCATATTTTCTGTTTTTTTAATATTGCTGCGTCGCCACTGAGACGATTTCTAAAAATTAGACGCGTTTTCCATTCTCGCCAAAGTAGTAATAATATGCCGAAATTGCATTAACGTTAATTCAGTAGTTTCCACATTATAAAATACAGAACGATCTAAAGCAATACTCGTATGTATACATCGGAAAATTCTGCAAATCCCTTGGTTCCTGTAATAGACAAGGCACCCCCCAACCACCCCAATTTCACCTCCACCCAAAAAAAGTAGAAAATGATCAAGAACCCCTAAAACGCCTAAAAACGAAGAATATTTTAAATTTTTAGTTTTTTACTAATTACTCCGCCGCCCATGCACCGATTTTCAAAATTGTAGCAACATTACCTACTACGACCCCACACCATACCGCTGCCCAAATTTCATCAAAATCTATGCAGCGCTTACTGAGATTAGGAGGCTAGAAAAACGCCAACAGACTGACAGACCGACAGACAGACCGATGGAAATGAGTGACGTGGATTTTCGTTATGTAGGCATCATAAAACGACCAAAAAGTATATTATCTCAAAATCGAAAATTTTCGCGATCACAATACTCCCCTCACGTATCGGTGTGGGAAGTAAAATGACCAAAAAAGCTTGTGAGTGAGATGCAAAACAGTCTACTTCCAGAAAGGAAGATACCGATCCAATTGTACAAATCGTAGCGTCTAGACCAGCTTCAGGTGTAACACCGATTTCAAACAACGTATCAATTTAATTATATTTCAGGTACGCCTTTGAGTATATCGATATCGATGCGATTAAGAATGCTTATTAGTGCATTAGTTTATACAATAATAAGAGTGAAAGATATAACACAAAAAAGTGAACATATAAAAATGAGAGCCAGAAGCTTGTCGTTTGATTTATTTATTTATTCGCCAAGCCTAAGTGCACTGCACCCAAGAAATACGAAAAGGTAAAAGGAATCCAGCAGGTCTCAGATTCTTATCTAAAACGTAATCACTAACATTTCTAATAACTACATTGCTATGGAAACTCATTCCATTCTGTATGTGTTTATAAGGCGTGAAACAGATTGGTACATCATGCATCATCAAGAAACAGAAACTGAAGTGAAACAGGAATCGACATAATTTATGTAAGACCATGGTAATATTATATCTCAAAAACGTGAAACAGACTTTAAACTTTCAAAGAATTTACTTTAAACTTTTCAAGGAATGTTCAACAATAACATATGTTATTGCATGTCTATTTATTCAGGAAAATAGCATTAGAGTGATTCGCTAGTTCGATTTGAAGTTTTATTTACTCTTTACTAACCACACAGCTATTTCAACTCACTGCGTCACTAAAGGACACTGTGCATTCTGCATAGAACATGAATACCGAAAAAAAACCAGTTGTTTAGAATAAATATCTGAAAGACCTTATCTCCAATGTTTTTCAAAGTACATAATTATATTATGTACATTATATAAAGTTTCGTATAGAAGTTTATATACGCCATCGCGTAAATTGGATAAAATATTTAAAATAGTTCAAAAAATACTGAACGCATATACATATAAATAAAACTGATAGAGGTAAACAAAATTTGAATGGAATAATGATTTCCCCTTCAAACGTTAGTACCTCGAGTGTTTTACAATAAGGGATCCATTTTACGGACAAAGGGTACAATATGATGGACATCCAATTTAGTCTATATATGAGTATCTTCTTCTATGGTTTTCTTAGGAAGTGAGATTATTACTTACGGGTTGTTTCTTGGTTATTCCTTCCTTTGGTTGAAATGTGACATAAAACAAAAATTTGCTTTTTCTAAGACGATTCGTCTAGGTATTATACCTAGACTTCATCAACAATTATATTTATAACAAAAATTATTAAAATTCCCGTCTCCCCCAATCTCTATAGGTTTACTTTTGGCCTAGTTTTTTCAACTATAATAGATATATAAAAACTTAATTAGTATATTATAATAATATTTAGAAATTTTTATTGTTTACCTTAGGCAAAAGTTCGAGAAGTCATTTTTCGTTGCGATTGCGCATAAATATTATTGCAGGCCAATCTATTGATTATTTGCAATTTGCAATACATTTTTTTCTTTTTCTTCATTTTGAAATATTAAGATTTACTGGACACTTTGAGAAACGGAGATTTGAAATTTTGAATTAAAATGTAACTATTCAGATGGTGGATGATAAGTGACGTATCATTGACATAAGACAAATGATATAATGATACGCCACTTGCCATCCACCACCAAAACAGTTGATTATACATTTTAATTTAAAATTTCAAATCTCCGTTTCTCAAAGTTTCCAGTAAATCGTAATATTTCAAAAAGAAGAAAAAATGTATTGCAAATAACCAATAGATTGGCCTGCAATATTTATGCGCAATCGCTATGAAAAATGACTTCTCCAACTTTTCCTAAGATAAACAATAAAAAATTCTAAATATATTATTAAAATATACTAATTAAGTTTCAAAAGGTCTGTTTCGGACTTCCATTGTCTATATAATTTTAGGTTACATCTAATTTAAGTTATTATGTATCTCTTATAGTTGAAAAAACTAGGCCACATGTAAAACTATGGACATCGGGGGGGGGGGGGGATTTTAAATTTTTTTGTTATAAATATAAATGCTAATGATGTCTAGGTACCTAGACGCAACGTCCTAGGAAAAGCTAATTTGTGTTTTATTTCACATTTCAATCAAAGAAAGGAATAACCAAGAAACAACCCGTAAGTATACAGGGTGGGCCAATAGTGCGTGGACGGAGGATTGTGGGCTTACTGAAAAATATTCCAAAAATCTGTCACTTGATCATAGTAGGGACCCTTGAGGGCTATTACGTAAAAATATTTTCACTTAAATTCTGACGTTCATACAGGGTGATTCATATTAAACTTACATTTTTTTGAATGGAACCCCCTATATATTATTGCATATTTGGATTCCTTGGTCAATTCTAGTGTGACTTTATGTATCATACATGGAACTTTAAACGAACCGTTTAGGCGCAAATCACCATTTTTGGTATAAGTAGGTACCGTAATTTCCCACAACAATGGTTTGTTCGACCTTTTATATTTTCTATCTCCAATTTTTTGCTATATAATTTTATCAGATTTTGAATAACTAGTTTGAACCGAAAAAGGGATGTAAATATACTGTATGAGGGTTGTCCTTCTGAAACAGGTGTACATATTTTTTTTATTTATTTAAAGTTTGGACTATAGTTGTGTTTTGAGGTATACAACTATGTTCCATACCAGCTTTACCATAATAACTCACAATAGGATCATAATTGGAAGCCGATAAGGCAACTATAGTGCGAATTGAATAAATACGTGTAGAAAAGAAATCATTTATTTTAAAAAAATACAAAAAAAAACAATATTTATGTCTTGTACTGGCAGGTTCATTACAATAGGGTCAAAAGAACAAAACAAAATCGTTTATTTCTTGAATAAAAGCAATATTTTCAAAATAATGGATGATAGTACGGTATTCTAAATAACAAAATAGCAACCCGTAAGATTGTATTCATTTCTTAGGTTTTCCGTATATATCATCTAGCTCCGGAACGTAGTAAAGTTCGCGCTTTGTACTCATTTTTTTTGGAATGTTTATCGAAAATACAATTTCTTCTTTGGTATAAAAAATACAGTCTTCTTTTTCCGGCCATTTCCACAGTTTCCCGCATCTTTCCATACATTTTATGAAAGCGCCCTGATTTTCTTTATGAACAACTTGCCCAGGCCAATATCCACCTTCATACACCACAACAACATATTGTCCCTCTTTAGGAGAAACGCTACGATTAGCAAGATGAGGAGAGTTTTCTTCATTCTCTGTTGCATTCTCATACTCACTATCAGATAGATTAAGAGAACTGGAGGATGCAAGTGAATAATTATCAGAGCTCTCTTCACTAGAGCTTTCTGACCTTCTCCGTTTGCTAGGGCCAGTCTTCTTCGGAGACGCAGACGTCACTAAGTTCATCTTGGCCACTTCTTCAGCTGAAATGCTTTTTCCTGGTGGAACATTAAGTTTTTTCTTCCTCCGTTTTATTATTCCTGTTTGACCTGTGGCTTGCTTTCTTGTATCTTCGAGAAACTTTTTGAAGGCATCTGAAATGGAGCTTGTATTAACCTGTTCAGCACCAGGTTGAGAGTATGACGGCAGTCGTTCGAGGACCTCTTTGCAGAGAGGATATATTCCTGTTTTTGTAAAACCAGATTTTATGTTTGCTTCTGAGTTAAGAATAACTTTATTCCAAAGACTCAATAATAATGATGGAAACACATTTTTTGGAATCGTTGGCAGCCTTTGGCCATCTGGTGTCATTTTCCATTTGTCTAGTATTTTTCGCCAATGGGATTTGAAGGGTCTGAAAAACGCGACATCCAAAGGCTGAGTTAAGTGGGTTGAATTTGGAGGCAGGGCAATGAATGCAATATTATATTGGTGGCACGCTTCAAGGACTCTCATGCTTATGTGAGAGCTCAAATTATCACCTATAAGGACTTTTTTCCCATCTTCTTTCTTCAATACGGGAAGTACGATGGAGAAAAACTAGTCTTCGAAACTGGAACCATCGAACCAGCCGGATTTAGACCTGTTGTACCTAGTATTTGGTGGACCGCCTTCAGTCCAAGTGTCCCACATTTTCTCAGCTTTGTAGTTTACGTATAGTGGTAAGATTTCACCGGCTGCATTTCCACATACCATTATGCTCACAGCAGCTTTGGTTGAGTTTTTGATTGCCTCTGGATACTTGCAGCCACGTTTTGCTAGCACTTTCTTTTTCCCAGGATCATCTACTAAACTTGTTTCATCGTAGTTGTAAATCAGATGAGGAGAAATATCTGCAATTTCGCTCTCTAGATGACAAAAGAAGGAGTGTATCACATCTTCATTAACGCTTGCCCTGACCCGCTTAATATTAGTGCAAAATCTTTGCGAAAGTTCTTTTCGTTGACGTTCCAGAAAACATTCTGCCCAACGCTTTCCAGGAAAGTTGTTATTAAATTCCTTCACTTTGCGATCTTGACTATCTAAATACGTTTTAACAATATTTCTTAGGTCGAACACAGTTATCGGAAATCCAAATTTGCACATTATTATTACATGGTCAACAAAGCATTTTTCTTCTTCTGGCAAGAAAATACATTTACGTCCAGGTGAATTTACTTTATTTTGGCGAATGGCTTTCAATTTTAATATGAAAGAACTACGAGGTATTTTATATTTTTCAGCTGCCTGCCGTTGTGTTAGGTTTCCTCTAGTTATATCTTGAATACATAGATCCATATTTCTGTCGCTATATGGTCTATATGGTCTTCCTCCTATTTTTCGACGAAGAATTTTATTTTGTGGAGCCATTATAAACTGTAAAAAAGAAGCCAAATGTAGTATTCTGATATTAATTTTAATTTGATATCGCAAATTAAGATAAATTCAACCATAACTCGGGTGAAATACAACTATGGTCCAGACAAATTTTTGGACCATAGTTGTATTCAACATTCATTTTTATAAATAAATCAGGATAAATAACAAATAACAAATAAGAAAGTATTTCTAATACATTAAATATCGAAAGAATCATACTACCTGACAACAGGCCTGGATTCGAAGTCACTATTGTTGCTCAGTATTGGTGGATCACTGAAAGTTTGCAACTATTTGACCAGGATTGAGCAAGCACCTTCCGTCGCCATGACAGTACCACAACTGAACTGGGTCGATATGAGATCTATATCCGCTCGTAGTGTAGGCTGATTAGTATGCACAAATGTAGTTGAGCTCAATTGTAAAAGATGTCGCTAGCATGCAAAATATTTCAACTTCAGTTTTTTTGTATATTTGGACCATAATTGGGTGTTTGGATTATTGTTGTGGGAATTTACGGTATCAGAAAAAAATTGAATATCGCAGCGATTATAAAACTTAGAGGGTCTTGACTTTGCAGTACGACTAAGCATGAAATGCGTCATCTTAAGTCAGACGGCTAAATTTGAATTCTTTTTGTACTTGAAGAAATCAGAGGATACATTAAGGAAACTTCAATCACAGATAATTTGATTTTTTCAAATGGGAATTTGGTCTAAAGAATCAAATGTAAAATTTGATTACCTTTCTAACGATATAGCATTCTTGATATCAATCTTTTTTGGTTTTCGTTTTATTTCAAATTTTCAGTCAAATCGGCGTTTTTCAATTTTCCTGCATGCAAGCAACCCAGCAGGCCATGAAAAATAAACAAAAGCTCGTTAATATGGAAGAAAGCAACTAACTTAGTAGAAGGATGCAAACTAACTAGAGTAACGAGGCAAGATTATGAAAATTCTTTACAACATATTAGCTCTAATCAGAAACAATAGTGGTAACAAGAACGCTCATTTTTCACAGCCTACTAGCTATTATCCAATTTCCAAAGTCAGTAAAAAAATATTTAATCAAAGGAAAACTACCAGTGATTGTTGCTGGCAGTAGAATATCTATGTCTTCTGAATAAATTTTCACATTTATTGCTATGATAAAGTAGCCATTTCCATAAGTCAAAGGTAATGATACCTCTGACTGGAACCCTTCTAATTCTTCTTCTACTTATTAGAAAAATCGTGGAAAATGAAACTTGATATGCAGTCTGTTTGAATTGTAAAACATAATTTAGTTTGTAGAAAAGTACATGAAATAATCGCAATTACAACATAGCGTAATTAAAAAACTCTAGCAATTATTTCAATAGATGTTCAGAATGCTCCAATTGGAGATATCTTCACTTTTGACTTAACTAAACGGAAATGACTAATTTTTTTTATTCCATTAAATGTGGAATTTCATTCTAAACATGTTAGACTGTAAGCAAAAATCGCTGGTAGTTTTCCTTTTGTTTCAAAATTTTTAATCGTTTTGGAAAGTTGTCAAGCTCTAGTAGATCTCAATAGCTAGTAGGCTGTGAAAAACAAACACTTCTGTCATACTCCAGCTACTCATTGACACTAGATATCTTGCCGCTGCTGTATCCGGTTAGAGCTAATATGTTGTAAGAAATTTTCATAACCTTGCCTCGTTGCTCTAGTTAGTTTGAATCTTTCTACTAAGTTAGTTGGTTTCTTCCATATTATCGAGCTTTTGTTTATTTTTCATGGCCTGCTAGGTTGCTTGCACGCAGGAAAATTGAAAAACACCGATTTGACTAAGAATTTGAAATAAAATGAAAACCAAGAAAGATTAATATCAAAAACGCTATATCGTTAGAAAGGTAATCAAATTTTACATTTGATTCTTTAAACCAAAATAGGCATTCCCATTTGAAAAAATCAAGTTATCTGTGATTGAAGTTTCCTTAATTAATCTATCGATTTCTCCAAGTACAAAAAGAATTCAAAATTAGCCGTCTGACCTTAAATGACGCATTCCATGCTTAGTCGTACCGCAAAGTCACGGCCTTCTAAGTTTTATAATCGCTGCGATATTCAATTTTTTTTCTGATACGTACTTATACCAAAAATGGTGATTTGCGCCTAAACGGTTCGTTTAAAGTACCATGTGTGATACATATAGTCACACTAGAATTGACCAAGGAATCCAAATATGCAATAATATATAGGGGGTTCCATTCAAAAAAATGTAAGTTTGATATGAATCACCCTGTATAAACATCAGAATTTAAGTATAAATATTTTTACGTTATAGCCCTCAAGGGTGCCTACCATGGTCAAGTGACAGATTTTTGAAATATTTTTCAGTAAGCCTACAATCCTCCGTCCACGCACTATTGGCCCAACCTGTATAAGTACATACTCCCTACCATACATCGTAGTCATTACTGTTCTTGGTGTGTACTACTATCACTAGGTATTAGTATGCTTAGTCAATTTTTTTTTTTTTTTTGAGAGGGCAAGAAGCTTAAATAGGTAGATGGTGTATATGGATTCTTTTAGTAGTTATGGGAGGCGCACCCGAGAAAATAAATATAAAAGTACAGTAAAACTTGCCAAATATACCTCCCAGTTTGGGAACTTTATCCCAATAAACGCAAGACCGACAAAGGCATGGCGTCAGCGGACCTCCAAGTGAGCCGCGTGACAGGTATACACAAAAATCTAGGAACCAAGTGGTGGCCGGTGGCGGTACTGGCGGTACCTCTGTAAATACATTCAGAAACCGACTTCGACGACATTGTCCCAATTGATTATTTCTCGGAAGCTAACAGTAAATTGTTATAAAGCGAAGCACGACAATGATATTGCGACATCGCGGCTCGCCTTCTCTTCGATACATACCACTTTGTCGCTTTCGTTCTTAAGAGTACGTTTTATTTATTTAATCGTGTCTAAGCTACACGTGAATTAATTTTGTTTTATTTTATTTTACTTTATTTATTTTTATATATATTAGTTCAGGGGTTCCCAATCTTTTTCAACCCGCGCGCGGCGCACTATCAAGTTTGGCATTTTGTCACGGCGCCCTACCTTAGACAGCTATTTTAAATAGATACTGTCGAAACAAATAGGTATCTACAATAATAGTAGACACAAAAATTAAAACTTCCTCAATAGGAAATGAAGTTGATCTTATTATATTCATAAGAATTCAGAATTGAAACAGAAAACAAAAAGAAAGACTCTCAAGAAAAACAAAAATAAAATCCGACAGTCAAATGAATGTGACGATTGAGCTTGGTGATCTCCGCATAGTTTTTCAAAACGGGGAATAAAATTCGACACTGCGACTATCATTTCTTGCTCCTCATTTATCCTTGAGCGATATTTGTTCTTGATTACAGCTACGGCTGAAAATCCAGCTTCATATAAATATGACGTTGCGAACGGAATAAAAATTCTTAAAGCTTTTGAAGTTAGGTTTGGATATTGATTTTGAATCGATAACCAAAACTCCACCAAATCGGATTTGGAGAATTCTGGCGGAGCTTGCGTATGAAAGGGATCTTGGATCCACGCAAATCTTTCACATCATCATCTGCAAAGTATTTCGAAAACCATTCAGTGAGCTTCCATAAGTGTTCCGTGAAAAGGGCCATCAGGTCTTGTGAGACAACGAGTTCATTGGATCCCGCATATTTATACAATTGTGGAAAGCAATCTTGACCACCGCCTTCATTCGTCTTTTTTATCCAAACTTGTAGTTTCTTCCTGAGCGTGGTAACCTTCTCCAGTAGTTTCAAAATGTGGCGAGCGTCAGAATAGGTATTGTTGCTTTTTAGGCACCCACAAATATTTGTGCTTTAGACTTATAGAGGATCGACTCACGGCGCCCCTCTTTACTTTCTACGGCGCACCAAGGCGTAAATTAGTAATACGTACGATAGTTACACTTGACATATCGAAATCCTTCGATAGAGTGTGGCCAAGCTTGCTGCTTACACACTACCACCTAGCCTGCGCCACTGGCTGAATAGCTTTTCGAGCGACCGATCTCTGTTTGTTGGGTCGAATTCTGTTCATAAGACGTATTTTCAATAAACGCCGGTGTTCCTCAGGGATCTTTCCTATCCCCTACACTGCTGCTGTATATCACCTAGCTGCTGTAAGTAACATACGTCGGCGACAGCAACATGCCTCACAGATCAACGTAGATATCAAAATAATTGTCGAGTGGGGATTAGTAAATGAAGTACAGTTTAACTTATAGAAAACAACAACTCTGACAAAGGACTCTCACGTTGGCTTACCAACTGCAGAAATTGAGGATCATCTAATAGTCGAGTCACCTTCCGTCAAGCTTTTGAGTATCAACATCAACAATAACATGTATTGGCACGACCACGTCGTCAGTATTGCTAAAACGGCATCCCAGAAGCTTGGAGTTTTGTTCCATTGTAGGAAGCTGTATTCACCAGGGTAACTACTGCTGCTCTACAAGGCACATATCCGACAATCGAGTATTGCTCCCATGTGTGGGGATGCGCTCCGAAGCACCCTCTAAAGCTTCTGGACACTATCCAAAAGAGAGCAATTAGGCTAATCGATACGCCTTACCTCTCAAAGTACCTCCATAGCCTGGAACATCGAAAGAAAGGTGGCTGACTTGTCCCTGTTTCACAGATTCTATCACAAAATATGTTCGAGTGAGCTCTTCGAGATAATAACACCGAAGACCGTCCGAACGAGGAACACTAGAGAGGCTCCGCTAGCTCATCCTTACCAGGTCGAGGTCCCTACTCCCCGAACCAGTCTCCTAAAGCATTCCTTCTGTTGGAGAACTTCGATGCTGTGGAATGAGCTGCTGGGGAATTGTTTCCTGACGGCTACAACCTGCAGCGTTTCAAATCTAGCGTGCATAGACACTTATCCACTCCCAGCGCTTCTACAGCGCCATAAGCTTTCAGCCTTTGCGGGAGGCTGACCATACGTAGTAGTACGATATTTAGAAGCCGTCTTTGTGGTATTTCGTTTTGTTGTACTTCTTAGACGATTGCCAATAATGAGTTTCGTCACGTAATTCACGCAGTAATCTAATGTAGGAAAAGTGTTTTCTTCTTAGGAGCCATTTCCTTGACCACCTTGAACGTCATATACTTTATGAACATTCCACTGTTTCTTCTCCTTTACAAGACAACATGCAAAAATGACTAGAGTTGTACTTCCTCCATGAGTAATGTCTTCAGAAATAGGGTGGGATTGCCATAATACTCCAAAGACACTGGCGAAGACCAACAACGTAACATTATTTTGGGTGCCTAGTCATATAGGAGTAGGTGGGAATGAGAGAGCCGGAGGGTGATGTACCAAGGAAGGTGCAGAACTCTAATCATTCCAGAACCAGCATGTGTGGTATATCATACAACATGGTACGGACAGCTGTCACCAGTTGGGTGTCAAATGTGCACCAGAAGTGAACTAATACACTCTCAGAATGAGCAGGAAGAAACTACGAAAGGTGAGTGGACTTATAAGTATAACTGGCCATTGGATGTTCAGTGCACACGTTCAAAACCTGGGAATTGACGTGGCAGATCCAATACGCAGGAAGTACGGTAAGGCAAGGAAACAGCTAAGCATGGTATAATATACGACTGTTCTGCCCTGAGTGAACTCCTATCAGAATGTAGGCCAGTAGGGATGGCAGGAGAGCAGAGCATAGTCTAATGCATCTCAAAGTTCGCAAAGAACTGGATGTGACTCTGTTTGATTCTCTTTGACCAGGGGTGCACAATAAGCGTTAAGTCTGAGTGACCACTATTAGGGCAACTCAACCCTAACTCCCTCACTACTGAAAAAATTATCAATGCCACCAAAATTGCATAAAAATTATATTGTGTATTTTAAGAATTACGGAACTCCAGATAGTTTGTCTGTGCCATTATGTCTGAAAGATAAACATAGGTGCAGTATGATGATGGTAGAGAAAGTGGCTTGATTATTATTCATCCAATTTTTCCGAATCAACACCTGAGTGGTTTATTTTGTCGACCGCCGCCCATACGTGGGTAAATTTCCTGACCTAAAGCAAAACATCTGACTGCCAACGTCGCGAATGTAGCACAGCCAACCTAGAATCGAGATGCCGTCGCGTCGAGTGGTTCGCTCAGCTGACCACCATGCTGTATAGAGATGTTGATTCATTCTTATTGAATATTTTGGGAAAGTAACACTAGTAACAGAGTATAAATTTACTCGGGATAAAGTTCGCTCGTCTTACCGTCCGGTGTTTTTACAGGAGCATTCTCTTGTGCGATTTAGGCGACGTCCATGTTACTTTTTGTACGAGGATTAATACAAAGCCTGGATTCCCGGTTCAATAGTGCTCCTCTCGTTTTATGTTCCATTTCCGTTTGTTCATGTTCTCGTTTCTGTTCTTGTTCCCTTTTCATTTCCTCGTTCCAGTTTTCTTTCTCGTTCTTATTTCCGTTCTAGATCCTGTTTTTCTTCTTGTTCTTGTTCCGGTCCTAGTTCTCGTTCCCGTTTGTACTCTCGTTCTTTTTTTCATTCTTAGTTCCATTCTAGATACCTTTTTTCTTCTCGTTCCGATCCTAGTTCTTGTTCTCGTTTCGATTCTTTTTCGCCTTCTTATTTTCTTTCTGTTCCCGTTCTTGTTCCTCTTCTGGTTCCTGTTTTCTTCCCTTTCTCATCATTTTAGTTCCCTTTCTCCGTTCTCGTTGCTGTGTAACATAACCTACAATGTGCGTAAAATTGTTGTCAAAGGATGCATTGCCCGGCGAATTACTAAGATTAGTTTGAGTGATGCTCTAAATTTTGCAGTGATTTATGACCATGCTAAGTCCATTTCCATATCCCTCTAGTCAGGCCTCCTCCCCCCCCCCCCCCCACGACATGGAACAGGAATCATCTGTGCAATTCTGGTCGGCCTGTTCAAAGGACATTGTCGTCTGAGAAACCCCTTGCGGAAGATAAGTCGGAAACAAATAACGGATAGTCGTTACTGCTATGTGGAAGATGAAACAGCGGATCACATGTTTTTCTCCTGTTCACTACTGGAAAGAACATGGTGTCAGACTTTCGGATTCACACATCTGAAACCTATTGACTTCAAAGGAATCTTACCCAACACGATCATCGCCTTCGCCAAGAGAGTTGCACGGTGAACTATAATAGATGTGAGCCACAATAAACACAATAGGGTCGCAGTGGAAGGAGGCATAATTGCCCCGCTCAAATTCATCCTAACCTAAGATCATTTCATTTTGTTTAATGTTATTCTTATTATAAATCTACAATCACCTCAAAAAAAACCACCAGGGTTACCGATTACCGATTAGATGCGAAGGAGCTTCACGCTCGTTTTTTTTGTTCCCGTCCTTTTTTCATTCTAATTATTTTTGTTGTCGTTCTTTTTCTGTTGCTAGTTCTCCTTCCTATTATTTTTCTCACTCTCGTTCCCGTTCTGATTCCAATTCTCGATCCCTCTCTCGTTGCCGTTCTCGTTGCGGCTCCTCGTTCGCGGCTCCATTGTTGTTCTCACGTTCCTGTTCTTGTTCCGCTTCTAGTTCTAGTTCACAATACTATCCTTCCGCATCTAGTTCTCGTTCCTCTTCTCCTTACATTTCTCATTCCGTTTCGTTCTCGTTCTTTAATCTTTCCCATTTCAACGGCATCGACTGCTCTGGTCATTAGCCTCGTGTTCTGTGTAGGCTTTGTCACTGTTTTCCGGCGCCACTCTAGGAACAGCACTGTTTTTTTTTACTTTACTTCACGGCATCAACATCTAAGGTTATTATAGCCGTATATCATTTTGTTTCCAATTTCTCAGATTGCGCAGGTGTGCATTTTTGTGTTCGCATAGTATGTGTATTCAGATCTGAAGGGAGAATCAATAAGTGAAAGGGGGGTTTATTTTAATTCTAAATTTTAAGATAGATATTTATAGTTTTTAGGAAGCATAATAGGTTTTTAGTGGCTAGTGTATTTGTAAAACATGCTTGAAGAGTACTTGGTATAGAGCATTGTGATCGGATGGAATCATATTTTGGTCAAGTCAGAATAATGTGCTCAATTGTTAGAGTACAATGACATTCTAAACATAGAGTTGGTCTGTGTCCGAGGAGAAGGTGGGTTGAGGTTAAACGGGTGTGTCCAAGCCTTATTCTTGTCGAACAGATTTGCTCTCGTCTGTTCAATCCTGGCGGGTACTTCCATTTTTCAATAGTTGGTTGCAAGTTCCGTAGATGCCTAGTTGTTCGCATTCATTGACTCTGCCAGACTTGCATTAGACGTGTCTTAGGATCGTCAGGGGCAACTTTGTTTACAGGAATTCCATCATAGATGGCGCTTCGGGCTGCTGAATCTGCTTGTCCGTTGCCGGTAATGTCGACATGTCCTGGGGTCCAAATGAAAACAATCGTTTTTGCTTTTTGAGCGAGTTCATTACGTTGATCGATTATTTTTTGAACCAGTGGATGTTTTAATTGACTATTTTTTATAGCTTGCAGGGTAGTCATAGAATCTGTACAGATGAGGTAGGTATCATTATTATTAGTACTATTGTCAAGGCAATACTTAAGGGCCTCTGAAACGCCGTATAGTTCTGCAGTAAATATGGATGCAACAGGATTCAAACGATATTTGGTGATTTCGGTGGTGATGATATATGCCGACCCGACCCCATCATAGTTTTTAGCCCCATCCGTGTGTATGATTTCTGATGGGTTGTATCTATTCAGGATTTCCATTATCACACGTCTATATGTGCTTGCGGGCGTTACGGCTTTTCTATAGGCAGAGCAGTCCAGAATTATGTTTGGTTTCGTTGAGGCCCAAGGTGGGATTTTGCTGGGGGATTTGTTATATGTGTCTGGGAGCTCCAAGTTTAAAATGAGTGCTACTCTAGCTCCAACTGGCCTTGCCATTGTTGGCCGTGCACGGTATGTTTCGTGGCTATCCGTGTTAAACATAATTTCATAGTTGGGGTGGCGAGGTTGGGCATGAATATTGATGGCGTAATTTAATAATAATTGCTGAATTCTTATAGTGAGTGGGGGAATTCCTGCTTCGCAGTATATAGAGTCTGACGGGCTCGTGCGAAATGTACCCAAGCACAGCCTTAACGCTTCTATTTAGAAGCCAACAGTGGAGGCTCAGATGGGGATTCTCGCTGACCTTTTCTTTATGGAAATTTATTTCTGATTGAAACAACCAGCCTCTAACGGGAATCGAACCCGGGACCTTCCGTTCACAAGCCCTCGGCTCTAACCACTGAACCAACACACCTCCTTCTTGCCCTTCTTATTGTCGTTCTCGCTCTTTTACCCTTTCTAGTTGCCGTTCTACATCAATCTTTTGCGTAACAAAGTACCATTAACAATCGTATTCGTAACTGGTTGAGTAACGAATATTCCTTCGTCGGTCATCTCTAGCAGGTAGGCGACATGAACAGCTAGCCGTGCTGCAAGAAAACGGACAATCACCTCCATTCAGGAGTGGTGTCTTGTGTATAGTCACAGCCAGCGTTGTGCAAGTCAATGAACCGGCTGCGGCTGTTGATGGCTACTTCTGCGTTTATGTGTTCCTTTTGCTGTTGATGCTGGTACTCTGCTGGTACCACTTGCCACGGTCACGGCCGCTCACGCATGCATACGTACATACGTACATACGACGCGCTACGGTGTCCTTTATGTGACCGAAATTCTTCGTTGTTGTTTTTATGGCGATTCACAGCATCACTACGTCATGTTTTGTCACGTTCTTAGTTATTCCCGTCTTGTCTGTATCTGGGGTTGTTTTACTCCTCGCGCCAAGAGGCTGTTGGAGTATTGGGGTTTAAAATAAAAGAATGAAGTTAAGTTAATTAACTTAGTACTTCCCACACATTGCGGTGATACCAGTTTATTATTTTCCCATAGCATGAAGCTATAGTCTGAAATCCCCTTGCAACCAAATCATCGTTCACCTGCCCACAAAAAAAAGTATGTTATTCGGCTAGGCCTTTCTTTCACAGGTCAATGGACAGCTTATTAAAAATACAACACAATTTCACCCCCATCAAAAAAAGTAATATAAACTGATCAGGTACCCCTAAAACGCCTAAAAACGAAGTTTGAGCTTTTATATATTTTTAGGTTTTTTATTATTGCTGCGCCGCTACTGGCATGACTTCTGAAAACCACAAGCGCTTTTCATTCTCGCCAAAGTAACAATACTGTGTCGAAATTTGATTAAAATAAATTCAATGGTTTCCACGATACAGAACCATCAGAAGCAATAAACATAATTATGTATACATCAGAAAATTCCCCTTGGTTCGTAATAGGCAAGGCAATGTTCGGATGAACCTAAAAAAGTGTATTATGACGCTAGGTCTTTCTTTCACAAGTCGGTGGACTGCCTATTATGAACATAAAAAAAATTAGTTTTACAATCCCGCTTCCGACCCTACCGACCTGGGTTCGAGCCCAGGGCTTCACAAGTTCTTTTTAATTTTTTTTACTATTAAACTTTACCTACTGATACGCTTTTTGCACACGATACACGCATTTTTTGTCTACGATCAAAATAAATAAATGTTTTTAGATCAAATTTATCAAACATTTTACAAGTACAACAAAAGTTACGAATAATTATACTTTATTCCTACTGTTTTTTTGAATTCAATTGCCTGTGTACTATGCCTCCGGTGTCTGGTACTTACTTTCTGCACTACATAGTGCAAGTGAAATTTCTAATAAAAATTGATGATGATACTGGATGTTTCTGAAGGTTTTAAGGCTGCTTTGGACACAATTAATTGTACAACATTTGGTCAAATTTCTTGTACAAGAAGTTGAACGAAATATTGTTTGGCGGCAATTTGCTTTCGTATTACAATTTCTTGTTCAAGAATTGGTTCTTCTTACAATCTATTCACATGTCCTGGGCCTAGAAATAGTGTGGAAATAATTTCGTCATATTTTTTTTCAATTTACACACTGATAGTAACACATTTATATTCTCTATGGAATTGAACCAAATTTTTGTAAAAGAAATTGTGTAGTTTCAAGCGATCTTTATAACATTTATCTATGCATCCGGAAGTTTTTTCTTCACTAAGGGGATACCACTTGGCGAAAAAAGCTGGCACAGTGGCTTCAAGAAATTCCAGCAGCATCGGGAACTACTCCGACTAAGTCTTCACTAGATGGAACTTCCTGGAAGTCCAGAGTATTGTTTCGAAAAGTGATGCGGTTTTTTGATGTTTTTATAGTGCTCCTCCATTACTTCTCCTCCATTTTCTTTTTTCTCTCCATGTCCATTACATCTCTCTCCCTTCGCCCAATGATAAATGATAAAAGTAGCTACAATCTCCCGTTTACTCTCTGAATTTAACATTTTTACACTCAAAACCAGTCTACCTGATAGCAGTAAATGCACTCCCCTTTTTCCTTGTCGGTAAATCGTTTCCGATATTTTTGGAAACATCCATGTTCACTTATCGACTCAGTGAGTGAATAAGTCATATCGCCGTGTTGCCTCTCCAACCATGGATTAATTTTCGGTTAAGCTTCCTGGTCCAGCTACCAGCACTTTCCTTTCGCTCAGCGTCCTGCCAACTTTTAATCAGGATTTCTTTTGCTATGTTTTGTTTCCTATACACTTTTCTACTTCTTTTTGTGCTATCAGAAGCTCTGCAATCTGCATGAGGTATTCTCTTGGCTATTACCAATGCTGCACTCGTTGATATCGTTCTGTGGGATCTTACTAGTCTCATAGCCACCCTCCTTTGTAATCCCAGAACCTGTTTCCTTGTTTATTGCTCTTTTTCTAGGCGTTACGCCGATACAAGAGGATTGACTCAACAACTGAGCCTAATATTCTTCTGCCTCTCTCTCTAGGACCACCAATATTGGGCATTATTGTGCTTAGATTCCTCAGGGGCCTTAATGGCCTTCTCAGTTTTATGTTTTATTCTCAAGGCAAGTTGATTTCAGATCTTAATTGAAAAATTGTTGGGCGGTTCATTTTCATCTTTGTTGTTCTTAAAACTACTTCACTTCCTGGATTCAGTGACTGACTGAGAAACTAAAGAGTTTGACAATTGATTAATCGACTAATTTCATTTTACCTACAGCAAACAGGAATGGAAGAATGTTAAATCGGCGTCTATAAATCTCGGTTAGATATCCAGGTCAATACAGCCGAACCGCTGCCAACATACACACACACACACATACATTGTATTGTGTAAGTTGTCCGATTTCCTACACATATATTTAAAATTGAACTTACAAACCAGTTCAGTCTACAGTGTACAAATACATCTGATAATTATGAAAGAAAACTTCATATTAATGGGGTTACAGAAATATTTAGTCTCAGTTCCCACGGCAATATGTAGAGGACATTGACGTCTTTGTCTGCCTGTCTGTCACCCGACTGGTAATCGTCCTGTAACTAGGAAAGTTAATACTACTGCAAGAACCAAAAAGCTCTATAGTTTTCTTTTTTTCACCATAGTAGCGGTGGAGCAACAATAAAAACATGGTTTTCGCAGGCTCCCCTGGGAAATTTTTATTGTTATGTTACTAACGCATCGAGGATGAAAAACATTTTTTAATTCTGAAAATTATTCAATGGTGATAAAATAATATTAACAACGAAAAATATAGTAAATGGTCAAACTTCGCTTTTAGATGCATAGACATAGCTGATTATTTTTTTTAAAATTTGACGTGAAATAACGGTGTGAGGGACTTGCATTTCCTCCAAAAAATGTATTCATTAGTACTCTCCCTGGTGGTATCTAATATCTTCTATAACTAGCCGACGATGCTATCATTTGCCTTCAAAGAAAGAAGCAACCATTTTCAGGAGCAGTTTGGAAAGTGGTAAAAAACTAAATAAATCATGAAATGAGGAAATGTCGACTGAACAAAAAAACGTTAAAGAAATATGAAATACAGCTACCCTTAAAAGGCTCACCTCGCGCAGATAAGTACTAGTACAGGGGCGTATCGAGACCTCAGTCTTGGGGGGGGGGTAGCGGGGCATGAAGTTGTGTGTGCTTTCACCATTTTTTGTAATACCTTCGTGAAGGACGTTGATGTAAGGGAAAAGGAAAATATTAATAGTATTACAATAAAAAAAGATATAAACAGCAAGTGAAACAGTGGGGTATCAGGTATTTTAGGGATATGAAATAAAAAATCTATTGATGCATTAATCAATTTTAATTTTGCGGAATACAAATAATATGTACTTAATACGTATCATCCGTGAACATCTTATTGGCAACAGTCAGGTACCCTTATAGTAGCCACAACACGTACTCCATTTTTTTTAATTAGTGTTTTAACTTTTTTAATCGGTGCAATTTTCAAAACAGGTAATTAATGAGTTAGGTAAATTTTTGTGACAAGCTACCACGTTGTATAGGGCATTCAACTGTTTATGTAACAATGGGAATATATTAGATATGCATCACTGTAATAATGCAAAACAAACACTTTTGTAATTTAGTTACCTCAAAAAAGATTTTTTTCAGTGCGACAATTGTTTAAATAAATAAGTCAAATAAAACAAGTCAAAGTTGAATCGAGTTTTTTTTTTTTGAAAAACTTGGGAGGGGTAATTACCCTGTTACCCCCCCCCCCCTGTGTACTGTTATTACAATTTATACACGCCCTGCGTGCTCGTCATACCTAGCGCTTGCAATCAAATTTTGTGAATACTGAAAGACTATTGTCTGGAAGCTAGTAGTTGGCGTTGCCAAACTGTGAAGGATATCACGTACTTTACTAATTTGGAAATGCGTTTGGTAGTACCGAGAAAGTCTACTTGGCTCCATCTTTTGAGATATATATAGTGATGAAGGTTCAATTAGAAAAAAACCTCCAATATTTGTAATGATAGTTTGTTTAAACTTAAACCATATCTTACGATAAGATTTGTAACAATTATATAAGAGTCGCTGTATAAATTTACAGGATGTTGCTTCTACTTCCCACACGCCAGTAAGTAGAACTAGTAGTATAATTCCGGAATTGAAATAATACGTTGTTGGACCTTTTATGATATCTATCTTCTATCACAGCCGTCTATATAACAAAAAACAATATCATTGACTTCCGTCGATCTGTCTGTCCTCTATCCGGTAATCCATGACCGCTCTACGAAACTACTGGCTGCATCATATTGAAACTTTTACAATATGATACTACCACTTTTAGTGCAAACACAAAAATGATTTATTGTTGTTAAAAATCAGGCCTGTGGGACCTGCTTACAATCACAAAAATTGAGCTAAGAAGCTGCTTAAAGTTTGCTACACTAATTTTTTTAATCACTACCATAATATTTCCCTTTTCAAACATGTTTAGCTACTCATGATCCTGATCATTTTCTAATTTTTTGGGTGTGGGTGAAACTGGAGTGGTTGGGTGATTGTAAAACCGGAAAATTTGTTTTATGCCTAATAGGCTGTCCTTTGACCAATGAAAGAAAGCGGCATATTACACTTTTTTAGGTCCGTCCAAACATTGCCTTGCTTATTACAGAAACCAAGCAA
This sequence comes from Callosobruchus maculatus, assembly GCA_951848785.1. Classification (NCBI taxonomy): domain Eukaryota; kingdom Metazoa; phylum Arthropoda; class Insecta; order Coleoptera; family Chrysomelidae; genus Callosobruchus; species Callosobruchus maculatus. The sequence goes on from CATOUR010000071.1 coordinate 12,498,991, forward strand.
CTTGCATTTTCTGATGTATACATAAATCATAAACCTTATTTATTATATAACGTGGAGCTTATCGAATCGATTTCAATGAAATATTGACACAGTATTATTCTCGTGGCGAAGATGGAAAACGTGTATATAAATCTGAAAAATTTGTTGTATTCATAATCAGCTATCGATTGACTTGGAAGACCTAGCGACATAACACGCTTTTTTGCAGGTGGGTGGGCGATGATTATAGCTTCATGCTATAGGAAAATAATAACCTGGTATTACCGTAATCTATGGAAATACTGAGTCAATCAACTTGACCGCATTTTTTCGTATCTAACTGAGTGATGTTTTCGAAAATGTTCATAAATTTCATCATGTTCATACTCATACATTTTTTAAATTGACCAAAACATTCCAGAATTAATTTTTTTCTGCAACTTCTTTTGAATCGGATCTTATAGTTTTCTCTATGGTCGATGAAACATTAATGAAATTCTAGACACCATTTTCGCCAAACTCGAAATTTTAAAAGATTGTTTAGTTGAATATAAGTTTAATAAAAAAATGACTGACATATAAGCTTAATTATATAGATTGAAATCTGTGCTTACCATAAAACAGCGAAGGCATCATACGCTATATTTATTAGAACCATTCCTTAAATATAATCTATGGCAGTTACAGGATAAACATAATAATAGATTTCCGTTAATTATCAATTTCAAGGTAGCATTAGGACTTTTTTTATCTGTAAATATTAACTTTCACTTACTGCTATTGTGACATGGATCCAGCAACGGATATGCATGTAATAAACGTCCAGTTCTCGTGAGATTTTGTTGGGTCACAGTTACAAAGCGCAAAAATTAAAATATATTCAATAGATTTGGATGGTGTAGATATTCTTATTACTTTATGAAATTATATAATTCAGTTTTCAAGAATGACATAATTCATCATCATAACAGACATATTGTGAACTCGTAAAATGCATTAAGTCGGGCTAGAGTATTGCTGACACGAATATTATCAATAGTTTTGAGAACTGTAGCTCGCGATTTACTGTCAGTTCAGTGGCGCTCTTGATACTCATATCCAGCAACTGTTTCGTCGAATCCACCCAGCGTTTAGGGAAACGGCCGCGGCGCCGCCCACTTGGGGCGTGACCCTGAACTACAAGTTTCTCCATATTATCGCTTCTGTGAATATGTCCGAAGAATGTAAGCATTCTCATCGACACAATGGAGGATCGTCTCTTTGGATTACCGAGCTCATCCAGTATAGAACCATTAGTTCGATGGGCGGTATAAGGAATTCTCAGCATTCTCCTCCACGTCCACATTTCAAAAGCATCTATGCGAGCTCGATCTGCCTTTTTAACAGTCGAAGTTTCCGAGGCATACAAAAATATGGAGAACACAAGAGACTGAACCAGTGACATTTTAGTAGCTTTAGTGATGTTATGGTCACGCCATATTTTAGTAAGCTTTGTCATGGCGACCCGTGCCTGTTGAATACGCCGTCGAATCACACATTCTCACAACTACCTGAATTGTCGATCAAAGAACCGAGGTATACAAAACTTTGAACTACCTCACAACGGCCTATTAACTTTATTTCTCGATGATTGTCATGCTCTCTATCTACGATAATAACCTTGATCCTGTTGTAGTTAATACCAAGACCACATGCTGCACTGTGTTGTACTAAAACGTTCAATAGAGCTACTAGTTCTTCCTGACAAGCAGCAATAAGGGTTGTATCGTCAACAAATCTTAAGTTAGATATTTTGCTTCCGCCAGTAGTTATACCGCCATTCCAGTTGTCCAATACCTCTCTCATCACAAATTCAGAGTAAATGTGTAAAAATGATATAATCAGTCTATCAGTAATTTTCTGTGGTATTCTGAATAGGCACATTTACATATAGTTCCTTTATTTTATTTTTAAACCAGATCTTACTTTCTCGATTAAATGGCATGAATGCAGAGACACAAAAAGCGAAAAAATTACCAATAAAATTGCTAAACTTAGAATTATATTTAATCTAAATTCTAGAACCATTTTATCTACTATACTAGAAAATAATGTAATTGCAAAAAAATCGAATTTGAGATATGTCGAGATATGTTTTTGGACAGTTCATAAGCCTGAAACCTAGAAATTGGATATGATAATATTATACACCTATTTTATTATGAGCATTTTCGAACTTGTGGTCCAAAAATAAAATCGACTACAAGTGCTGTTGAAACAACGATGTGAATTTGGCGGGCATGGAATTGTTTGATTATGATGTACCATCTTTAAACGACATGAATATATAGTCGAACAGATGTGGATATTTATATATACCTATGATCAACAATCGGAATCCTATATCCTATTATTACATGTAATATTTAATATTTCGATGATGTATACTTATTTATAATGGAAATTACTAATATATTATGGCAGGATAAATTTAGGAGTTGAAAAATAGTAATATAGACGAGTATATTAGGAATAATCATAATAAATAATAATAATATAAATAATTCCAAAAAGGATGTAGAAAAGAAAGCCAAGGTTGCAAGGAACAACTCATAATAGATAGTGCGATCATGGAGCAAACTATAGAAAAGGACATAGAAACCTTCATACCTGGTTCATAGATTATAAAAAAGCATTTGACTCATATAAGAACTATGGAGACATGGCGAACCGACATACACCTCAACTCATATCCAAACGGAGGTACGACACATACGAGTTATTTCCAAGGTGATTATCTCAGTTCACAGATGTAAATTACAGCTGACACTTTGAATTTACAATTTTTTTTGCTCTCCTGTTATATTTTACTTATTAATCGACCGTTCCCGGAATTTTCCAAAACTCTGTATAACCAATGTTATAACACAATTCTCAAATAACATTATACATTGTACCCAATATAGAATATTCCAATATAATTTAAGTATGTATGTAAGTCCTTATCCATGTCTGTCTTTTGTTGCAGCTTTCAGACGAGGTGTCAAGAAAAAAATCTGAGTATCAAAAGTATTTGGAACTTTACAAACTGGCCAGGTATAAATTTGAAGAGCACTACGTTAAATGTAAGTTCAACTCTTCCGATTTTTATTTAAAATTTGACAAGATTTTCCAATTTCCGATTTATATCTAACACGATTTTATTCATCACGTCTGTATGTATCTATTTATATAATAGAATTATCATGATACTCTAAAGTGACTAAATAAACAATAAATTGTGCTTGTATTAGGAAACAATGACAATTCGATAAGTTTGTTTGAATCATTACAGAAAATCTGATCTGGCACGAACACGTCGCGTCAATTGCAACAGCTGCTGGTAAAAAGCTTGGGTACCTATTTAGAGCCAGAAAGTATTTCTCACCATGTAACCTCCTCACGCTATATAAAGCCCAGATAAGACCTTGCCTGGAGTATTGCTCTCATGTCTGGGGAGCTGCTGCCCTTACTATACCCTGTCTATACTATATGCCGTCCAGAGAAGGGCAATTCGACTAATTGGCGATCCGGCCTTAACGCGCCACCTTCAGTCACTTTCTCACCGGCGTGTTGTTGGTGACCTCTCACTCTTCCACCGATATTCCAACGGAATCTGCTCCTCTGAGCTATCCTCTATCGTTCCGCCGCTCACTGCTCCCATCAGATGTACCCGTGCGACCGCTGCATCTCATCCTAAGACGGTCGTTCTTCATACATCAAGAACTGAGCGGTACAACCGCACATTTATTCCCAGGGTGTCCAAGGCTTAGAATGGACTGCCAGAAGATGTATTTATTGGGCCTGCGGGTATTGGCCAATTCAAATCTCGCGTTAACAAACTTCCCCTAACATAACCCTTTCACAGCAGCCGCGGTACTCTGGTATTTAGGCTCTTCCTGCGCGGTCTGCTCAGTTATAAAAAAAAAGAATCTCCTGACCAAGATCAACAGTAATATCGACTAATTCATTTTTAACTCATTCACCAGTTCCTAGCAAAGTAAAACATCTAGTTTACGAGTAGTAGGTACATTCACCATCAGGAGTCTTCAAGTTATTATTAAATTGAAGTTCATTTAAAAACTAACATCCAAAAAGAAGTAATCTTTAAAATAACTAAAAAACGTGCGTGTATAGTGTATGCTATGAAAATAATTATTCGTTGAACACATTAATTATTAAAACTGATGGTTCGTAGAAAGTACAACTACTTAACATTTGGAGGTGGTGTTGATATAGCCATATTAATATACATATTATATTGATTGAAAACATTATTCACAATTTCGTTACCAAGATAATTGCATCAATGATACGTGTGCGTATCTAATCGCCATTCACGAACTCAATTTCATTAACGCTTTGTTCACTAGTCAATTATATTGGAAAAAATGTGCAATAATATGTTTATCGTCTGTTTTAAATGAGGCGTTTGAATATACATAGGTATTTACAGAAGATCACAAAGTCCGCCCCCTCCCCCCTCCGCATCCTCAAGAGTCACGACACAGTGTAAAATGGGATCAAGTTTACACACTACACAAGCAGAAAAAGTTGTGAGGAATATACAGGGTGAGTTTTTAGTACCGGCTCGGTCGATAACTCAACTACTGTAGAAGATAGCGAAAAAAGTTGTATATAAAAGTTGTAGCTACGGATATGCTCCTTGCTCAGAAAATATTTCGATTTATACAGGGTGATCCATAACTACGTGGTGATGTAAACATGCATTTTTTTTAAATGAGACACCCTATATATTATTCCATATTCAAACTACTACTAATGACTTCCGATCTTCTAATACAGGGCATTGTTACATTATACAAGGTATTTCAAAAGTTATGACCATTTTTATACCCAAATTTCGGTCAAATGAACGTACTGTATATATAATTTTATTTTTGCTTAACAAACAGCTAAAATATAAGGCCATAATAGTACTTGATCAAGTCAAATTGAACACTGATTAACGAGATATTATAGGTCAAGTGTGCTGAGGAAACAATTTTATAGACGTCATGCATAATTATCAAGCAGATCTGTCAAGTAGGCTATGAAATATTAAATGACACAGTCCAAATAAAACGATTCTTCAATCTTTCAAACGCATTATTTTCAGAGTGCCTCCGTTCTGGATATTGATGTTCATAGTTGATATATTCTAGACGCAAGTAGGCAATTTCTCAAAGACTCTCCTAAATACCCTCAATGGAAAAAGTAATTTTTAAAGCTCGTTCTTCACACAGTACGGAATTATTGAGCAGGTTATGAAAATTGTCAATTTTTCAAAGCCTACCCGATAAGTCTGCTTGATAATTACACATCACGCCTACAAAATTGTTTCCTCAGCATACTTGACTTTATTATCTCGATGATTCAGGGTTTTGACTTCATCAAATACTATCATGATCTTATAATTTAGTTGTTCGTTAAATAAAAAACAAATTCGATAGTACTTTCTTAACATAAATAAATTTCAGTACACAAATAGAAACTATATTTTAATTTTACGGAAAAATTGAAATATCTCGGAAACTGATGGACGTAGGTCCAACAAGGGCTATACAAAGATGAAAGAGCATATTAAAAGCAGTTCTTTGGTATAATAAAATATTGGGAATTACATGTAAAAAAAAGAGAAAATCTGGATTTTTCATTCTACATCACCCTGTATATGTATATGCGTCGTGTGCTTTTTTGATTTGAATATAAAAATGGTCATAAATTTTGAAATACCCTGTATAATGTTATAATACCTTATATTGTGAGAAGAGAAATTATTAGTAGAATCTAAAAATGGGATAATATATAGTGTGTCTCATTTAAAAAAAATATATGTTTGCATCACCATGTAGTTATGGATAACCCTGTATAAATCAAAATATTTTCTGAGTAACGAGCATATCCGTGGCTACAACTTTCATATACAACTTTTTTCGCTATCTTCTACAGTAGTGGAGTTATCGACCGAGCCAGTACTAAAAACTCACCCTGTATATGAAATTTCCACCTAAAATGAATTTTTCTGTCTAACGTTAAAAGTCCTCCCACTAAAAAGTGGACCACCCTGTATATGGTTTTTGTGTTGAGAACTGCAAAGTGCGATGAATCCATCGAAACCTATAGTAACAGAAAAAATAAAACCGCCATAATCCATTCCATTTATTTCCTCGACAAAATCCATTACTTCGGAAAACCTGAATGAATTTCAAAATAAATTTAGAATGCTGCATTTTTATTCGTGTATAAAAAATAAACTACTCCCCAATAAAAATAGAACTTGGCATTGGTAGCGATAATAGGTAAACTAGGAAATTAAATTTAGTATACTCCACGCCGCGGTCTGCTGTTAGCCCCGTTACAAATAAGAATTGCGGTATTTTCGTGGATTATTTCATCTACATCAAGTCATTAATATCGTAAGTAAACGTACACCGTCATGTGTTTATTGGAATAGCTTGATGCATAGAAGAGTGCCGTGGTATTGCGCAGGACTTGAGATGTGAAAATAACTTCATTCAGCGGACGCTCTATGCATGCTTGTTCTATCAACATGGCGCCTGCTTGGAATGCTTTTAATTCATCTTTATTAATAGCCGATTCAAAAAAACCTATCGATACCTTTAAAGTATCTGGTGACTTTCTTTGCGTGAACGGGGTTCTGTTGCATGAAACTTCACGTCACTCGCAGTATCTCGAACAGGAGTTTTACTAGAAATAGTAGTACTGCTAGGCCACCTTTGACCCTTTTTGACGACTCCACAGAACCAGCACTAATATCCTTCATGGCCTTCTAGAAAGCTCCTTTTTTACAAACCTACCAGACCTCCTGGTGAATGTCAGACCTCCGAGTATATTGATTCGTCTTCCTCATTCTGCGGTCAGCAATAGCTCGTGAAAACCTTTACCAATATGTTGAGCGACTCTCAGACCCTTGTCCGGGGCTACTTCTTCTTCTTAGGGTGCCGTCTCTCTTCCGTGGTTGGCAAATCATCAAGGCAATTCTAATGTTTGATGTAGCTGCTCTGAACAGGTCTATTGAAGTAGAATGGAACCAGTCTCGGAGATCATTCAACCATCTTCTTCTCTCAATTTTTCCCTGCATTATCAGTCTCAAAATTTCGTCCGGGCCTACAACAAATCTTTTTTTTATGGTCAGCCTCCCGCAAAGGCTAAAGGTCTATGGCAGTGTAGAAGCGCTGCGAGAAGACAAGTGTCTGTGCACGTTAGATTAGAAACGCTGCAGGTTGTAGCCGTCGGGAAACAAATTCTCCACCACAGCGTCGAAATTCTCCAAAAGAAGGAATGCTGGAGGAGACTGGTTCGGCGAGTAGGGACTTCGACCTGGTAATGATGAGCTCGCAAAGCCTCTCTAGTGTTCCTCGTATGGACGGCCTTTGGTGACATGGGAGAGCTCCCTAGAACATCTTCCGTGATAAATTTGTAAAACAGGGACAGGTCAGCCACCCTTCTTTGATGTTCTAGGCTGTTGAAGTCCTTTGTGAGGTTAGGCGTATCGATTAGTCTAATTGCTGTCTTCTGGATCGTTCCCAGAAGCTTTAGAGAGTGATTCGGAGCACATCTCCACACATGGGAACAATACTCCAACGATGGTCGGATCTGTGCCTTGTAGAGCAGCAGTAGCTGCTCTGGTGTATACAGCTTCCTACAGCCTAGTGGCTACTAATTCCTAGAATGGGTTCTGGGCCGATGCATGAGCTATTGTCCTTTATCTTAGTTGTATCCGGGGACCCATAAGAGGGCCACAATTTTGTGTCGTGCTCATTAGTGAAGGACAGCAGAACATTCGTTAGTTGCTTGCTTAGCTGCTTGACTGTCACTAGAGGCCTGCAAAAGGGTTGGTGAAGTCTGAGTCCCAGATACTAAGTGCACTGGCTCTACACTACGTTAGTTAGACAGTCCTTATTGTATGATGGACTGATGCGACAAAAGCGATGCGTACAACTCTTCTGTAAGCAGTCTTGGGAACTGCTGAACCTTTTCTTGGACCTAGTAATTTAGGAAGAGTCTAAGGCCTCTACGCTCCGATTATGGAGCTAGCAAAGCTGGGCCTTTCTAAGCTCATAAATAAGGGGCACTGGTTTCACTTATAATTGAATATAGAAGAAACCCATCGTACTTACAATCACTAGTCAGTGATGTGACACCTAAAGAGATGGAGTGGGAGTCAACAGGTCAAAATCCCATCGAAGAAGATGGACGAATCTGGTATACTTATGGTTGACTCACTAAGGTGGCCTATGGCGCCGAGGTTTTCGGACCTGGCATATGACCCTCACTCTCCGTAGACACGAAGATATTACAGACACATATTTTGACAGTTTGGGCTTTGTGTCTCGTATTCAAGAAGACCATGTGCCCAGGTGGCAGATAACTACTGGCCAGGCGGCAATTAGGACGCTGTAATTGCAAGATAACGTCAAGACGACCTTCATTGCATGAAGGCTCTTGATAATATCTCAGTAGAAAACCGGATATCATGGATACACAGGGGTACATGGTAAAGAAATGGTGAGGTGGGGTTCTAGGTACATCTTTATAGGAGCTGGAATAGCGTTTGGAATAACCCTACTATCATTTAAGGCACTTATAGGGTCTAACTGAAGTACCAGTGCTGTCATACTCACCAGGGGATATAGAGTCCATAATGTAGAACTAGAGATGTCGGATTTATTGGAACTACTCTTTCCCCACGCTCAAGCTTGTACATGCAAACAAACCCTGCATAGTCCTCCTTGACCACCAACAGAAGACGATGTTGGTTATGGACTATTCGCCACCTGCCGAGATGAACATCGTCTCTAAGGAGAAGGAAAAGCGGACTAAATATCTGAAGCTCCACGGCAGATCCGCAAGACCTGGCTAGATACAATGTTAGTCCGCTGGAAATGGTCATTGGTTACTTAGGCGAAATGAGGAATACGCTGCGGTCTGCAATGCCGGTATGTTGTGAAGTGGCGCACGCCTCAACCGCTAGAATGCAGAAGGCAGTCATTCTTGGGTCCCTTCGTCTACTGAGGAGCACGATATGCGGACCCAGCGATTGCTCACCTGAATTAATAGTAAAGTAAAAAAATAAAAGACAACTTCCGAGTAAATGCACTAGGGGAAATCTCAAGGGAGAGTTCACACGGAGTGCACTTCCACTCAGCGCTTGTACAAAATATAGGTAGATACTAGTAGGTATAGTAAGTAGTGAAAGCATAAACCTACAACTATTCTTAAATCTAAACTATACGATTAGGAGTATACATAATGTTTCTAACTAAAGAGTGGATACAAAATTAACACTCTATGAGGTAACTCAGTACATCAGCGCATCTCTATTAGATTAGGGTGTTCATAGTAGGGTTCTGCAATCAGAGTGGGAAGTTTCTCTTTTTCTCTAAAGAGAGAAAACTGATGTCGTTTTCTTTTGGGAACCATCCGTGCAGCACTGGTGTCCGTATTATGTTATATCAGGAGGACAAGTGCGGTGTTGTTTTTTTCTATTGGTAAAGAACTAGAAAAGTTCTTGCATGCAGTCCACTGTTAGTGCAGTGCTTTTCGCATGGTGTCTTACAGGTCGTGCTGGTTTGAGTACAAATATCGAATGTCGTGTTCTATTGGCTTTGCACTGACCGTGAGTTCCTCATGAACTTTTTTAGTGCCAGAGCAAACTCAGGTCAGCGCAAGTGTTCCCAATCAAAACGCGATGAGACTGCTGATGGTTCTGTTGACAGGCTTTCAGACGACACCTGTATGTGATAGGAGTTGTCAGCAATACGTGAACATAGAAACACACTCACCAAAAAATGTGCAGTTGTGTCTCTAACGATATATGTCAACTCTATTGTTACTTCCTTCGAAATTACAACTGAAGTTTTAATGTGTTATTTCAACATTACCTATTTTTAAGTTATTAGTGTTTTGTTTTACAAGCCTCCAGGCATCATTAATTCCAAAAATAAGTTAATTAGGTAGATGTGCATTAATCTTTTACGTGAACCATGTACAAGTAGTTACATGCTTCAGTTACTGCAGCTGGCACTGAACATATAAGCTGTCTAAATAGCGTTGACAAGCGGCTTATGAAAGAATATTAAATAAATTCAATCAAAGTATACATGACATAAATAACTTTATGTTACCAATAATATGCGGTAATTAGTTGCAATACAAAATGGTATAAACAATCAACAAACTGGACTTAGACGCTACACAGGTTCCTGCTCATACTCCAAACATTTTCGGTAGGTAGTGATCAAAATAGACGTAAAATTTGGGTGGCAGTAGGATGGCTGAACACAAAAAATGTAGGATACATAAATGCACATTTCCTATTTTTTTTTACTTGTGTGTCATCGGCATCGACTGCTTTGGTCATTAGCCTCGTGTTCTGTGTAGGCTTTGTTACTGTTTCCCGGCGCCACTTAGGAACAGCACTGTTAATTAGAAGCCAACAGTGAAGGCACAGGTAGGGATTCTTCGCTGAGCTTTTGATTGAAAAAAACCAGAAATAAATTTCCGAGAATCGAACCCGGGACCTTTCGGCCCCCCCCCCATATCCTATTTATTTGTGGGACTAAAATTAATATTTGCGTATTCCTCATTCCAGCAGGAAGAGGTGGAAGAAAACTCGACGAAGTTAGAGACAAATACCAGAAGGCCTGCAGGAAACTTCATCTAACACACAACGAATATGTTCTTCTGCTTTGTGAAGCGGTAGAATTCGAAAAAGACTTCCGAACGGTCCTACTTCCTGGACTTCTGGAACATCAGCAATCCTTACAGGAGGCATTCATTTCCACATGGTAAGATTATACATTCACAACTGTGAATTGTTTCTTTATTGTTACAGAGATTTTGTAGGCCACAGCAGTGTACGTGAGAATTTAATTTTACGTCATTCTGTTCCAGGAAATCTTGTTTGGTTGGCAAATAAGTCTTTTAGTGGCTGTGGCAAAACTAGTCATATATTTTGAGCTTATGATTAACATATAAACAAGCTAAATGGTTTCGTCGTTTTCAGGAAACAGTTATTAATCGAGATCGCCACTAACTCAGATCTGACGTCCGAGAAATTCAGAGAAGTGCAAAGGAAGATAGAGAATAGCATCGAATCCATTAAACCTAGCGAAGAATATAAGGATTTCACAGAAAAACATAAGTAAGTTCATATTTCGGGGAAATGGTTCAATATTTCCAAAAACTCTATTCTCTATTTTGAGCCCTCAGCGATCACTTGAGATTTATTTGTGCATAGGAAAAACGCTCCCTGATTTCACACTTGTAGGTGGAATAGTTAGCAAGAAGTTATACACCAACTGTAAATTTCTTCCTTTATTTCCACCTTCTTCATATAGCACCATCTCCTGATGAATAGTTGTTAATGATCCGTTTTTTTTTGGCAGCTGAGTAAGAGGATTGATTGTTTTCAGAACAGATTCTTGTAAACTTTGTTTTAATGTTGAGCAATGTGAAATTTTGGTAGACTGTTGTACAAGCTCAGCAAGTTGAATACATTCTCATTAAATAAATCTATATCTGAACACTCCGAACCGGTATTATCATATAAAATTGATCTCATACACCATTGCCTCCTTGTAAGGTATTGTGAAAATCTCATCGGTATTTTTTTGTCATGCGGATTGTATCAATAGCGAATTAATCTGTAAAAAAATGTTCCACGTTCTTGTATTCGGTGTCTCCCACGTAGAAAGATTTGAAAAAAACCGTGTCTTATTATCACAAATTTGTTCTTTTGAACAGCAGCAAGATTGTTATTTTTATTCTAGAAAACATTTGAATACGTTTTTCTTTCCTCTTTTTTTTTTCTTCTTCAATCCTAATTTATGTGCACTGCAAGGACCTCTTCTGTGTGAAATACGGATGAGTGATACTATACTGCATTCACTGAAGAAAAGGAGTAAAAAATTATTTCAAACCCATATTTTGGGGCTTTACTCGGATAAATCGAACTTAATTTTTCTGTTTATAGTAACATCACTACTCTCAGTATGCAGTTTTGTAGACGGTGTGCATATAACCCTTGACCATACAGTAAAAATTTACATATATTGTGCATGGTTACTCCATTTGTTCGGTGGATAAAGTATATAGTTGACGCATTTCTTTTCTCTACAGATCAAGCCCGACGGAACCAGTGAAATTCACCTTCGACGAAAGTTTGGTAGAAGACTCCGCAGGCAAACTGCTGCCCAACCAGTTGACAGTTGACAACTTGACAGTGGAATGGCTGCGTACGAAACTAACAGACCTCGAAACCAGTATTAAGGAGAACCAGGAGAAGCGAACTGCACTTACAACGAATCATGAAGGATTAGCAAACGGCAACAGTACCTTAAATAATGAAATTAATAATAGGTGGGCTGTTTTACAAATTATTTTCTTAGCTTAAGTACGGACCATTTCAACTATAAGGATAACAGCGACGTCATAGCTAAGTACGTGCGCAGTGTACGTATAATCAGCTAGTCGGCTGCCATGTTAGATTGATTTGCGGGCCATCGTTTGATAATCGTTTGTGAGCGAGTTGTCTTGTGTGGTTTGTTTTTGGATTTGGTTTCTCGATTTACCTAAGTCCAATGTCTCCGAAGACATATGTTATGATGTAACGCACTTATTTTTGGCATTATACTATTACTATTATTATTCAAAATTCTATTTGAGAAAACAATTGTTACGCCTCTGACTGTTAGCAAAGTAATCCGCCATCTTGTCTACTCCGGTACGTCATCAATTGTGTGACGTCACAGTTATCTTCTTACGTGAAATGGACTGTACTTCGTATACAGTGTTGCCAATCGGCGGATTAAAATCCGATTTGCGTATTTTTTTGTTATTCGGATTTTTTCGGATTTTGTTATTGAGAGGATTTTTTGTGTTTTTTTTAAATATGTGTTTTAAGTTGGTTTTCCAGGATTTTGAGATCACAAATTCCCAAATTTTCATCTTTTATTTCGCCGCCATCAACACTGCTTTACTTTCAAAATGAAAATAGATAATGGTAACAACGTTTTTTATCGATCTGATTTCTGTTCACATCCCATATATAGGCAAAGGCAAATCGGATTTATTCGGTTTTTTTTTGGTGTATTAGAGGATTTTCAGGTTATAAGGTTTTGGCAACACTGATACAGTATTGAAGTGCATTTGTGTAAGTAACGTGGTATGGGCGATACGAAGCAACAACTTTCAAATAGAGACTATCTTGATATGCTTATTTATGGGAAATTCCGTCAATGTGCCGCAACTAGCTAGAGTGTATAGTTAGATAGTTAGATTTCCAAACCGCAAAAGACCAAATGAGCGAAGTTTTGTAAACGTTGTGCAACGTATCTTAGAAACCGGTTTCTCATACCGCATGCATGTACTACAATAGCATAATAACATAAACAATTCACAACAGGTATACATACGCGTGAATTTTCGACTCATTTTCAAGCATTGAGCTCTGTGTTTCCTGTTATATAGAGTTTATGGTTTGTTCCCTCTTTCTATCAACCAAAACAATCGAGCAATGACAGAATGCGTCGGTTAAAAATTAACTAGTAAACATGGCTGTTAGACGCTGGATATCTACTGTATCATATAAAAGACTGAGGCCCAGTTTCACAATCATTGGTAACCCCTGGTAGTCACTTAACTGACAGATGGAAGTTAAGCAGTAGTCATCGGATCGCTTTGTTTCAGAAAGAAAACCAGTGATTAGACGTCAATGTCAGAATGCATGTTTTTCTAACCTCCAAAGCAAGCTTCAAACGGCAGAGATAACCCATATACTTTATCCTGGGTTAACTTAACCACTGGAAAACCACAGCTTTTGACGTAAACCGCCGATTATGAAACGCAAAGTGTTCGCTAGCCACTATAGTTTTCTTTTAACCTCTAGTTATCTGCCGATTGTGAAACTGGGCCTTACTGTTATATATCCAGCAGTATTAAATGTAGAATGCATTTTTCAGACTGTCCACAACTAGTATAGATACTTCGAGAAAAGAGGTAAACGAATTGAAATGTCAGGAGCGAAAGATGTTAAAACAGACCGAACTAATAAAGAGTGCTTTGAACGAATTAGGCTGTGAAGAAGCACCGGCTGCTTGCGATTTGTCCATCGATAATCAAAATTTCATCAGTAACGCTTCAGAACAGGTAATAATAGTAATTTATCATATACGCACATAATAGATTGTATCTAAATTAGTATGAGTAGTATTTGTTTTTAGAATTAATTGATTTATCTAACTATAATTAAGGTTGATTTTTAATGTTACTTCAGGCGTTAATTACAAGACTATTCAGCAAAATGTTTACAACGTATAAAGCGTGACCACGAAATAAAAGTAGTTGCAGTTTTTATTATCAGAATTTTTATAAATTGAAAGAATTGCAAAAGTTAAAGCAGGTATGGACCTCCCTATTTTATAAGGACATAATACAAACTTCTAGATTCACCAGAATTAGGTCGTTTTTGTTTCAAGAACTGAAGGAAAAACTCTACAGGACGGATGAATGAACTTTTAGGTTTTACTATAATCAGAATTAGATTGATATAAAATCATTATTGATGTGATTTTGAGTGAGGAGTTACAGAACATTTTTATGTTCAATTGTCAATTTCAGTACTGATTTTAGCGTCAGGATGGAACAAACTTAGGAGTACCAGTGTTGTCAGATTATTTTTATTTTTGCAGCATGTATGGCTTTCAAAAATGAATAGAAATCAGTAATCTTTTCTAGACTATATAAGTGCCTGTGATTGTTGAATCAATGACCCTTAATTTGAAAGATGACCAAAACGTTTAAAACATAAAAGACGATTGTGTTAATAATACTTTGAATAGTTAACCAAAAAAATGTGTGGGTTAAGTAGGTACTAAAATATAAAAGAGATGAAATAAGAAGGTTATAAAATAGAAGAAAAAGAGACCTGGAACCATTATTATATTAAAACCAGCGTGACAGTCGTGGGTCATATGCTTTCTTTGATTAGACATTTGTATGACAAACCTGATCACTCCTAAGATAGTTCTGCTCTTCCAAACCCTAATTGCATTGGTTAAATATCGTTATCAGTATATTGTGATATGTTAACTTCGAAAAGGTGGATAGAATAGCATTCAGCCAAACTATAGAGGTAGTGAGAGAATATTCTGATTCCTCAACACTAACAAAATCCTTACTTTCGGGCTGTCAATTATTTCCACAAAATTTCTCTTCACAGCGTAAGCAATGCTGGCGTACAACAAAGTTTAACTTTACAATATGTAAATGCGAACAATTTGAACATGTGACCAAAACTTCAGTTACTGATTGCTCAAACAACGTTCTAGTGCAGCAAATCAATCAATCAATATATTTATTTGTTTTGTCACCCCGCCACGAAACACACTACGATACTTGGCAACCTGCGTTGCGACATACTTGAGATGCCACCCGACAGAATGCCAAGTCGTAGACGCTAAGATCCCATACAAAGTCAACATGAGTGACAGATCGGGGTGGGTTCCAGGAGAACCTCGACCCATGTTGAATAGTATGACCTGATACACTGGTGGCTCCAAAAATGTATCAGGTATAGGAGCAGGCATATACGGTGACAGGCGTGGACAGAATATAAGTATCTGCCTGGGTAATCTGACTACCGTTTCCCAAGCAGTAATAGCCGAGATTATAGAATGCAGCAGAATATACCTACATAGCCAAAGGTAAAACAGTAAAAAGACTATCTCTGTAAATACAGACAGCCGAGCAGCTGTTATGGCCTTAGCAAGTAACTACTATACTTCAAAAATAGTGTGTGACCCTAAAGATACCTGCGAAGACCAACAAGATAAGATTATCTTGGGTATCTCATAGTCACATAAGAGTAGTTGGGAATGAGAGGGTCGCAATTGTGTACCAAGGAAAGCGCAGAACCAGCATGTGTAACTGTAACTTAGAAACGTGTTTCTATGCACTATGTACTATGGGATCGGGTGGCTTCGTAAATATGTAGGCACGTTGTGGTAGGCACTCGAAAACGCCCAATAGTTATGGTGAGTTTTGGGTGCCTACCACACAGTGCTGCCGTTTTAGTACATTTGTACTATTACTAGTACATTCTGTAAGTCAAAATACAGAAGTACATTTCAGCCAACTTCTAGTACATTTTCGGTTTCCGAAAAATGGATCGAAAAATCAAATCATTTGGGACTTCTGAAATGGATGCAGAATGCAAAAAATTGTACGGTTACACAAGGTTGAGAACTTTATTTTGCCCTTCATAAAAATTATAGCACGCTTATGTCGGTCCATACACGGACTTTATACAATCATTTTATTGCTTCCTTTCAGTGCATTTCAGAAACGCACCACGGCAGCACTGATGCCTACTATGCTGACATATTTGGGAAGCCACCCCGATGCCATAGTACATAGTGCATAGAAACACGTTTCTAAATTACATAGTACCGGTGCAGAAGCGCTGGGACAGAGTGGTGGGAAATGTTCAATCTAAGAGGATACAGAGAGGACCCTTGTATTCCAACATCGCAGACGCTCTCAGGTTGAGCAGGAAGGAACTACGAAAGGTGGTGGGATTTATAACAGGTCATTGGACGTTCAGTGCACCCAGTGCAAAGTTAGGGAATGTGTGCGCTTGATGCAGGAAGTACGGTTAGGCAGAGGAAACAGCTAAGCACTGAATCTTCGACTGCTCTATCTTGAGTGAAAGCAGGAACTCCTATCTGAATGTAGGTCTGGAAGGAAGACAGAAGACCATAGTCCAACGCATCTCAAGGTTCGCAAAGAACTTAGTATGGGACTCTGTCTGATCCATTTGACTGGGGGTACACAGTAAGCCTTAAGGTTGAGCGGCAACCACTAGAGTAACTGAACAAAATAAACGCTCGAAATTTAGATTTTGTTTCCTACATAGTTTTTTTACCTCTATGGGTTGACCAGATGTTACATAGGTATTGTAGACATACCATTCATTTGGCAACATAGCCACTGCCCTACCCAAAATGTTTATTAAATTCTATCCACCTTCTCTGACCGAAAAGTCTTAATTCTGTAGTGTCGTAAACCTCGTAAAGCTAACACAGCTAACACGTGTATGTAGGTGGTGGGTATATTAACAAGTGCCGTTTTCTCTGACCATTGTAGGGTGACGGCTCCCAAAGCACTCTCAGTAAGCGTAGCATGTTCGAGGCGCACCGATTGGTGAGCATGTTGCGGAAGCCGTTCCGGCGGAAATCGCTGCCGTCTTCGCCAGTGGCGCCACCTCGTAGTCGGTCCAGGAAGGACTCATCGGGGGCGCGCAGCGAAGGCGCAGACCCCGTACGTCAGTCACGTTTGCATGTTGCTTTCTGTTTGGCGCTCACTTTGTTGTTTTTCGCTTTCGCTTTGGAGTCACATACCGGGTGTTCTAGAATGTTTTACGCAGGCTGTAATGCGTAAACTGTACAACACGACTTAACAGAATAATTGAAACAGCGTTGTATAGGTTAGGGTGAGTTTTTAGTACCGGCTCGGTCGATAACTCCGCTACTCTAGAAGATAGCAAAAAAAGTTGTATATAAAAGTTGTAGTCACGGATATGCACGTTGCTCAGAAAATATTTAGATTTATACAGGGTGATCCATAACTACGTGGTGATGCAAACATGCATTTTTTAAAATGAGATACCCTACATATTATTCTTTATTCAAATTTTACTAATGATTTCCGTTCTTCCAATATAGGGTATTGTTACATTATACAAGGTATTTCAAAAGTTATGACCATTTTTATATCCAAATCGTTGTCAAATGAACGTACCGCATATGGGCGATTCCATTCTCGCGGGTGTAACATTTTTTCGGATATCAAGTGCTTTTACGAATAAAATAAAACCAGGCTTAATGAAATTATTCTCTGAACAACTACATATTAACCTATTCTCTTTCGATTTGGCTAAAAAAGTTCAAATGAGATATGATAGCATTCACCACGGAGCTTTAAAGTGCTATCGCGGGTGTAACAAAATTGGCCCTACCTTTCCAGGTCGGAGTACAAAAACAAATAAGTCTGTTAATTGAGAAACATTTATTATATTATGCCTCCAGATTTTTGAAGACACTAAATCAAATAGTTGAGCTGAACAAAAGACTTATGGAGAACAAAAATAAACTCTTAATTATTCGGTTTTGCAGCAATCGCGGGTGCAACGTCCAATAATCGCGGGTGCAACGCGTCTAACAAAGATCATTTTAAACATACATATAGACTAAACAAGAGACCAAAATTATATATATGACTAACTATGATACTTATTTTTCACATTACTTGATTATTTCCTTCCAAATACGTCGATATTTGCGGAAAATTCCGTAAAAATATGATTGCCAATAAACTTCTTCTCTGTTGCTTCCAATTTTGCAAGAATGTCGTCAAATGGAACATCTGCTATGTAATAGACTATGCAATGTTCGGATAGGCCTAAAAAAGTTATTTATGTCGCTAGGTCTTCCTTCACAGGTCATTGGACAGTCTATTATGAATACAACAGATTTTTCAATTTTACAACCCGTCACCCCCAACTACCCCAAATTGCATCCCCACCTAAAAAAAGTAGAATATGATCAAGAACACCTAAAACGCCTAAAACGAAGTTTGGAGAATATTTGAAAATTTTCGGTTTCTGCTAATTGCTGCACCGGCAATGCACCGATTTACAAAATTATAGCATTACCTACTTCGACCCCACAACATATCGCTGCCCAAATTTCATCACAATCCATGCAGCGGTTACTGAGATTACGAGGCTAGAAAAACGCGCACAGACAGACAGACCCGACGGAAATGAGTGACGTGGATTTTCGTTATATAGACATCATAAAACGCCCAAAAATCGAAAATGTTCACGATCACAGTACTCCCCCCACCTATCGGTGTGGGAAGTAAAAACAGCGAAATATCAACAAATTCGCCTATTATACGTTGATAATTAACCCAGTCATAGCGCGTATTAAAGCCAAGTCCTAATTAATAAAAAAAACTGATATAAATGATACCATAACTATAGGGATCAAAAGTGTTGCACCCGCGATGCTAACTGCGATCGCGGGTGCAACCAATTTGAGTCGACTTTTTTTTTAATCCCACTTAGAGCACATTTCAATTTTTGAATGACTTAAGTTTCTCTGTAACTTCTTCTTACTTTTATAAAGTCTCAAAGCATTAACCCATGATGTCTATGAGAAAACTTAACTTTTATATCTTTTGTATCGCGGGTGCAACAAGCTAGTAGTGGTGCCTGATAGTCAGTAATACTTAAAAAATAATAACAAGTAGTTACATGTTTTTGTATGAGCGAATAGAGGAGTATTTCCACTAGCGGCAAAATATAACGTCAAACCGTTCAACTGTGTGTAACGGTCATTTCGGACTAGTTATTGCAATTTGCCCATTTTCAGCCAGCAGCTAATCTATGAATGTTAGCACTTCTGAGCATGATAGAAGCTTAAATATAGACATTGGTCCACAAAAACTAGTTTTAGTACTAAATATAGGCCTTTTTCTTTGTACTGACATTAATAAAAGCAACAATAACTGCCATTCAGAATTTGATGTTAGGAATTGTCTACAGCGGAATCGCCCATATCAAAAAGTGATGAATCAAAAATCATTTTTTTAATAAGGATGGATAAAAAATGTCCTGTAGTTTTAAAATCCGCTATAAAAAAAACCCGCGACGCATATTCGTATACAGGGTGATGTAGAATGCAAAATCTAGAGTGTCTCTCTTTTTTTAAATTTAACCCCCAATATTTTATTATACCAAAGAATTGCTTTTAATATGCTCTTTCATCTTTGTATGACACTTGTTGTACCTACGTCCATCAGTTTCAGGGATATTTCAATTTTTCTACAAATTTTAAATATACCTTCTATTTGTTTACTAAAATTTATTTATTTTGAGAAAATACTATCAAACTTTATTTTTGCTTAGCAAACAACTAAATTATAAGGCGATAATAGTACTTGGTCAAGTCAAAACACTGAATTAACGAGATAATAGAGGTCAAGTGTGCTGAGGAAACAAGTTTATAGAAGTCATGCATAATTATCAAGCAGATCTATCAGGTAGGCAACGAAATATTGAAAGACACAGTCCAAATGAAACGATTCTTCAGTCTTTCAAACGCATTAGTTTTATAGAGTGCCTCCGTTCTGGAATATTGCTGTTCATAGTTGATATATTCTATAGGCAAGTAGGCAATTTCTCAAAGATTCTCCTGAATACCCTCAATGGAAAAATTAATTTTTAAAGCTGGTTTTTCACACAGTATACGGAATTATTGAGCAGGTTATGAAAACTGTCAATTTTTTAAAGCCTACCTGACAAATCTGCTTGATAATTATGCATCCCCCCTACAAAATTGTTTCCTCAGCATACTTGACTTTATTATCTCGACGATTTAGGGTTTTGACTTCATCAAACACTATCATGACCTTATAATTTAGTTGTTCGGTAAATAAAAAACAAATTGGATAGTACTTCCTCAAAATAAATAAATTTCAGTACACAAATAGAAGCTATATTTTAAATTTACCGAAAAATCGAAATATCTCTGAAACTGATGGACGTAGGTACAACAAGTGCTATACAAAGATCAGAGGCAATTCTTTGGTATAATAAAATATTGAGGGTTACATTTAAAA
Organism: Callosobruchus maculatus; assembly: GCA_951848785.1. Lineage (NCBI taxonomy): Eukaryota > Metazoa > Arthropoda > Insecta > Coleoptera > Chrysomelidae > Callosobruchus > Callosobruchus maculatus. Next base: position 12,519,700 of record CATOUR010000071.1, read on the forward strand.
AAAATCAGAAAATATGGATTTTGCGTTCTAAATCACCCTGTATACGAATATACGCCGAGGGCTTCTTTTATAGCCGATTTTAAAACTAGAGGATATTTTTAATCTTTCCATGTAAATAAAATGATTTTTGATTCATTACTTTTTGATATACAGTACGTTCGTTTGACAGCGATTTGGATATAAAAATGGTCATAACTTTTGAAATACCCTGTATAATGTAACAATACCCTATATTGGAAGAACGGAAATCATTAGTAGAATTTGAGGAAGGAATAATATATAGGGTGTCTCATTTTAAAAAATGCATGTTTGCATCACCAAGTAGTTATGGATCACTCTGTATAAAACTAAATATTTTGTGAGCAAGGAGCATATCCGTGGCTACAACCTTTATACAGAACTTTTTTCGCTATCTTCTACAGTAATGGAGTTATCGACCGAGCCGGTACTAAAAACTATGATGTTTTACGGTGACTATTATACCCTAAAAAGTAGTGTATAAACAGGCAGATCTAAAATTCAAATTTTGGAGGCGCATAAGATAGTTGATATGATACTAAAAAACATTCTAGAATCGAGTATTCATTGCACTTTAAATGTTATACTTTGATTTTGATTGTAACCTGCAAAAAGCATGTGCATTAAAACGTTAATTAGTGACCTATAAATGAAACCATATCTGATAGAATCAAAGCTATTCACTAACAGCTTAGACACCGATCTAGCTTTACTCAAAGATAAAGATATATCTATGGAGATATTATTTCAAACGAAAATCATACACTTCAGACCATTGAATTTTCAAAGCGAAAGCCTGTGTTCTGGATAGCTTGAGAGCGTTAATTACAAATCTGGCCGCCGCATTGAGTTTTATTGTCGCTTGACGAAAGTAAAGAAATTGCAGAATACCGGATTTTCAGGTTCACAAAAACAATTTAAACATTTTTATTACGTTCTTTATCAGGGCGAAAGCACGTGTCCTGGAGAATTCGAAAGCGTTAATTACAAATCCGGCCGCTGTTCTAGGTTTCAGTCTCGTTTAATGAAAATCACAAATTTTCAGGTTTAGCTAAAAATATCGAAAATCCTAATGTGGCTTTCTATGACGACGAAAACTTGTGTCCTGGCCACTAATTACAAATCCGGCTGCTATTTTGAGCTTCATTCTCGCTTGACGATAATCAAAAATTTCAGAATACCGGAGAATCCTCTACGAGGGCGAAAGCCTGTGCCCTGGACAACTCCAGGGCGCTAATTACAATCAGACCACAGGATTTTCAAGTTCACCTGACGATAAACAATTTCAAACCTCCTGGATTTCTATAAAATCTATCGGGACAAAGTTTGTATTCTGAATAATTTGATGGCGCTTATACAAAATCCGGCCGCTGTTTTGAGGACTAATGTCGTTTGACGATAATCAAAAATTTCAGAATACCGGATTTCCAAGTTCACCAAAAATCAATTCTCTACGAGGACGAAAGCCTGTGCCCTGGATAATTCCAGGGCGCTAATTACAAAACCTGTCTCTTTTTGAGTTTGACTCCCGTTTGGCAAAAATCAAAAAAATCAGGTCACAGGATTTTCAAGACATTTTTTTAAATTTGTGTTTCGCATTTCTAAAATGTTTTGCAATTATTTTTTATATTTATGTATTTAATATTTCCGAGACCTAACTAGTGAATAAACATAAAATGTTACATTTATTTTACATAAACATTTATTTTGCAAAAAATACAGGGCAACATTAGAGACAGCTGACTCATTCGTTTTTTGGGAATTTTTTTGTGGTTGGGGTACCTATTTTTGGTTAGGTATCGTTGCAACTTATGTAGTCAACTATTCAACTGTGTATTTTCTATGTTGTGTGGTTTCTGATTTGGAAGTTGCAGCCTGTATAAAATATTCTTGGACACTCCATAATCAGAGATTACACATGCTTCAGAGTTTTTTTGTCGTTGAGTTGAGATGCGAGGTACCTGACTGGGTAGTATTTGCTGTGCTGAAATCATTGTACAAGTCAGAAGTAACCTATCACCCTCTATGTGCTTGACATAATTTCAAACATATTATCAGTAATGGGAAAAACATTACCTATTTGAATGTACATAGTAAGAGGATGTATCCAAATGATTTAATTTTTTTTATAATTTTATAAACCTAGGGTGATAGTCATTTCTGACATTATACATACGAGTATGCATCAAAAAAAAATGTTGTTTAACACTAGAAAATTCTGATATTTGGTAGCAGGAGATAGAACCATAACCCATAACTTTCCAAACTGCTAAATGATTATAGCTTAATTTGGTGCACACAGCATTTGATCGGCTTCTTGATTGCATGTATGCACATTCAATAAACATTAAGAGGCAGATAAAACGTTTACTCACCTGCACCCATTAGTTGGAAAATATGTAATTTGAATAGAGTTTCACAAATAAACTTCAGAAAGTTGTGGCATAATGCGTAAAGTTTCTCAAAGTAATACCATCTGCCAATCTTCATGACCTAAACATCTAATCATTGTTAAAATAACTTCAATTTTTTCTCCAAGACATACACATAAAAGTATGTAATTATGTAAATTATGAACTGTATAACAGTAATACATTTTAATACTTATCCCCAGCACGAGTATTACATGTTGCTAATATGAACCGCTTGACTAATACATTTTTTTAATGATTATAAAATTGCTTTTGGACTTTACACCCACAAAAATTAATATATGTGGCTGAAAAGAAGCTTCATTCCATTCCTCCATAAAATGAAACAAAATGTCATTTTTCAGGTGTCCCTGACAACAAACAAATCGTTAGTTGACGAAGAATGGTTCCACGGCGTTCTACCTCGTGAAGAAGTTGTTAGACTGTTGAGCAATGACGGCGATTTTCTCGTCAGGGAGACGACAAGGAATGATGAATGTCAGACAGTCTTGTCTGTTTCCTGGGGTGGACACAAGCACTTTATAGTCCAGACCACCGCAGAGGGGCATTACAGGTAAACCAGATATTATCTTCCTTATCCTTATTTCAGCTGTTCAAGTTCAGGTGATCAATCTGCGTCGATGAGACTGAACCCATATCCTACAACTTCCCAGGTAATACCTACAGTTACGCCAAGTTGCTTTGTGACATTGGTTATAGATAGATCATAAAAGACTCTTAAAAATGAAGATGTTTAGATTTACTATCTTTCTTATAAAACAGACTGACCGCGCTATTATGGAAATATACTTATAATTTCTGTTCTAGGTTTGAAGGGCCTGCTTTCCCCAGCATTAGGGAACTCATACTGTACCAGTATAACAGTGGTTTACCAGTGACAAGTCGATCGGGAGCCATTTTGTATAAGCCTATCCCTAGGGAAAGGTGGGAGTTGAACAATGACGATGTTGTGCTTCTGGATAAGATAGGGAGGGTAATGACACATTACTTTAAATAAAAATGCGAATATTTTTACGTGAAATGTGTGGTTGTTATTGTGTATTTCTAGGGCAATTTTGGTGATGTATATAGAGCTCAATTAAGGAATAGCAACGAGATAGTAGCGGTAAAGACATGTAGGGTAACGCTTCCAGAAGAACATAAGAAAAAGTTTCTTCAAGAGGGTAGGATACTCAAGCAATATGACCATCCGAATATAGTGAAACTAATAGGGATATGTGTTCAGAAACAGCCCATTATGATTGTGATGGAACTTGTGCCAGGTTAGTACATGAAAATCATTGTGTATTATAAATAACCACCTCCCACAGTAGCAGATGTACTCGTGAAAAAAATCTAATTTTGGATGTTGCTTTACAGTTACTAGGGTTAAATCATTAAGTATAACCCTGTTACCCGATACTTTAGACTGTCATCCATATCAATAGTAAACAGATATTCGGCTAGAACTAAAAAACCTCTAGAATGAATCTCGACACATGCTTTGACAGCATATGTACAGGGCTGTACTCGGTGCTCGTACCGCTACTGACTTGTAATTGACTCTTAACAATATATAAACGAAAAAATCTATCTGCTTTGGTTAAGCATTTTTGCTGTGAATTTTTAGATAGTGAATCAATTTCTTGTTCACAAAAATAGTCATTATTTTTTGACAATGAGATATTCAGTGAAAATATTACTAAGACGGTCCTGACTTGCAGGATCGCCAATTAGACCACTACTAAAAAATTAAATCAGAGATGCAGTTCGTCAGCTGATACCTATCTAATAGACGTCAGTCCCGTCTAAAGTATCAGGTAACAGAATATACCATGGCCGACTCTACTTACTAGGCCGGAGCTTTCGATGTGACAACGTCGTTTAGCTGTCAAATGGGGGGCCGGTTACCGTGGGCCGAACGGCGGGCATTCCGCGGAAAATTTAAATTGTTTCATAGTTTCAGAATAATTATTACATTTTATTTATGTATTATGTGTTCATTTCGGTTGATAAATTAAGAAAAATACTTTTTGAAAAAATAAGAATGGTGAAAAAGGCCAGTGGTATCAGTACAAAAATGTAACATGTATTGAGACTAGGAGCTTAATTTAGAGATTTTCCTTTCTGTTGGACATTTCTCATTTCGCTTAGACTTGCTCTTTTTATTTTTGTCAGTCTGTATTTCGTCTTTAACTGTTTTTGTGTAATTATTAATAAAAATATTTGCTAAAACAGGCAACATTAATTCAAGCAACATTTCTGTTTGGGGTTGATTACAAGAACAAATGTATACCTAATAATGCAATGTAATGTGTACAAATACTTTTTAGAACTACTACTAATATCACTTACATCTGATGTCTGGTTCATCGTAGTCAAACACTACAAAATAAAAATAAACGCAACCTGTTTCCCGCTGCCACTTCCACATCCACTTAAATGAACACTCAATTTACTTTGTAAATTTTCACTTGAGCTAGAAAAATTCAGACCTAATGGTCACTTTGAAGCCATTCTTGCTGGTCTTGATTCCCTTTCACTATCAAATCTTTTCGTAGGTATGCCCAGATGCATGCCCTGATGAGTTCTATTAACTGTATTTTTCTGTGATATTTGGGAGGTTCAGAAAACATTGTAGGTACCACGTTGTGCTTTAAAACAGGTCTTATCCTTTGAAATGTTTGTAAAGTATTGTCTTTATTCTTATAAATATAACCAGCCCTTACGAGGAATACTGTTCACCCACTTCTGTTATGTCCTTTATTGTGCAACCTGGTACTACACACTTTGCAGGCATCTGTTTATCTTTATAGTTTCGTTTGTACAGGTAAATAATTAGAAACACATTAAAAATCACCTTCCACTCTTCTTGTTTACTCTGGAAGGTTATGGTTGGTATGTCCTTTATTGGAAGCACAACTGCTAGTGCAACCTGGTACTACACACTTTGCAGGCATCTTTTTATCTTTATAGTTTCGTTTATGCAGGTAAATAATTAGAAACACATTAAAAATCACCTTCCAATCTCCTTTTTTGCTCTGGAAGATTACACTAGTGACTTAACAACAATTAAAAGCTCGGCCCCCGATTCAGTGCTGCCATATTTCAATGCTCCGGCCTAGTGAGTAGAGTCGGCCATGAATAAACTAAAGCTTCCTCATATTTTTGAGAGTATGCCATCATTATCTTTCTTTGAATGCAAATGAAAGGAGGTTCGTCATCTTTTGACAATATGTACATATCCATGATTTGACATGATTGGTATTTGGATCAAAATTTGTATGCCTAATGAACTATAAAATCTTAGCCTGGTTTGGAAATGCAAGTGAATAATTCACAAATACAATCCCAGATTTTCTGTGTATCGAAACCTTAGGGTTCAGATACTTGGCACGACGGATTTTGGAAGGAATCACTAGATTCAGTAAACTGGTCGGAAGTACTCAGCTTCATCAGAACGTTTAGTAAAAAGGTCAAATGTGACCTACTGGCGTGGCTTCACCTTCCTATCACCACTACTACTACATCATAATACAAATATTATCCATATCATCTTGCCAAAAAATTGTTTGAGAATGACTGACGCCAAGTTGATTTCAATTTTTTTTTCAACTTACAGAAATATATTGTTTGGCAAAGGAAAGAATGCGAGGCAAAAGAATGCGGAGAAAAAGATAGGGCTGTTGTCAGATGTTCCGCTTGAAATATAGTTCAGGATCTGCTATTTTCAGTATTTTCCTATAATGTTACTGAACGATAATACAAATACTCTACATCACGTACATTCATAACTGTATAAATACATGTACTGCAATATTTTCAAATAAAATATATAGTTATTAAACAACAACAGTATAAATATTTCGGAACAAGAAAAGGGTTGAAAAGTATTTGAGATAATCTGCTACTTCCGGCAACGCCATAGTCTGTTGTGAGACCTCCCCCCCCCCTACATTTCCGCCTCATCCGTCTCTCGCATTCTCTGCCTGGTCGAACCATACATAATATATCTCTCATTCCAGGAGGGTCATTATTAACTTTTTTACGTAAGAAGTCATCTACGTTAACTGACGGTCAACTGATGAAGATGTGTTTGGATACCGCAGCTGGAATGAGGTATCTGGAGTCCAAAAACTGTATTCATAGAGATTTGGCAGCACGCAATTGCCTTGTGGGTAAGACAGAATAATCGCTTCTTTATAAGTTTCTAACAATCTCATCAAACACATTTTTTCAGGATACAACAATGTGGTTAAAATCTCGGACTTTGGCATGTCTCGCGAAGAGGAAGAATATATTGTTTCTGACGGCATGAAACAGATCCCAATCAAGTGGACTGCGCCAGAGGCCCTCAATTTCGGAAAGTACACGTCACTATGCGACGTTTGGAGCTATGGTATACTCTGCTGGGAGATATTTTCGCGTGGAGACACGCCTTACACCGGCATGAGTAATTCTAGGGCTAGAGAGAAAATTGACGGAGGTACCTAAATGTTTTCCTCAATTAATACCTTATATCATTTATTTGTAGTATTATATGTAATGCTAAATATTTTTTTAACTCGACACATACGCCCGTCATCCGTGTTAGGAAACGCTCACCGGATATATCCTGAGCTTTATGAGCTAGAAAATGAACATTATATTAAGAGTATTACCAAAAAAAAAGAATCAGTTATTGCTGCACCCTGATTGCTTTTCGAAATCGTGCCCATTTTGTCGATCCTGAAGTACATATGAAATCTTTTAGGATTCGTTGAAGATATAGTTTTGTGAAACAAAAAAATTAACACAGACTTAAGCCAGTAAATTCAAGAGGCCATAGGTTCCGTTACGACTGAAAGTAAGCCTAATTGGTAAAAATTTGAAAGTTCCTAATAACCACTTTAAACGATCAAGAAATCTATCGATTTTATGAAGAAATCCGTACCAACTTAAGTTCCTAAGTCATCGAGAAATAAAGTCAATAGGCCGTTGTGAAGTAGTTCAAAGTTTTGTATGTACCTCGGTTCTTTGATCGACAATTCGGGTAGCTGTGAAAATGAGATTCGACGGCGCATTCAATAGGCACGTGTGGCCATGACAAAGCCTACTAAAATATGGCGTGACCACAACATCACTAAAGCTATAAAAATGTCACTGGTTCAGTCGCTTGTGTTCTCCATATTTTTGTATGCCTCGGAAACTTGGACTGTTAAAAAGGCAGATCGAGCTCCCATAGATGCTTTTGAAATGTGGACGTGGAGGTGAATGCTGAGAGTCTCTTATACCGCCCATCGAACTATTAACTTGTCGATACTGGATGAGCTCGATAATCCAAAGAGACTATCCTCCATTGTGTCGACGAGAATGCTTACATTCTTCGGACATATACACAGAAGCGATAATATGGAGAAACTTGTAGTTCAGGGTCATGCCCCGAGTGGGCGGTGCCGTCCCCCTACACGCTGAGTGGATACGCCAAAACAGTTGCTGGATATGAGTATCAAGAGCGCCACTAAACTGACAGTAAATCGCGTACGATGGCGAGCTACAGTGCTCAGAACTATTGATAATATTCGTATCGGCAATACTCTAGCTCCGACTTAATGCATTTTACGAGTTCACAACATGTCTGTTAAGACATTGTGACTATGATTTTGATGTGACGTGTCTTCTATTGAGGTTAGCGTCATAAGTGCAATTTGTTTTCTGTATTCTGTGGCATTACCAGTTTGCTTTGTATATTTTGTGAACGTTATTAGTTGAAAAGTTGTGTTGAAAAGCTATGATGACTAATTCATAATTATGACACCATATATTAGAAAAAAACTAAGAAATGAATGGATCCACTGTCAATTACGAAACACATATATTGCATAGTCAACCACAAACACATAGATTGTGTGACTACCACTGAACAACACCAGTTGGCATTATTAAAATATCTTTACATAAGGGCTGTTCCAAATTACGGTTCTATCACCGTCCCAGAACTGTTTTCATCATGCCCCGCCCATTTTGTGATTCTAGCATCACCGTTTTTAGAACTGTAAAATGGGCGGGGCATGATGAAAACAGTTCTGGGACGGTGATAGAACCGTAATTTGGAACAGCCCTATAGTAAGTTGAACTTTATTAAAAAAAATAAATCGTCTGGTTCTTTCCGTCAATATCTTCACCGATTTCTTCAAGGCCACAAAATCGATCGATTTCTTGACCTTGTAAAGTGGTTATAACAGGCTGAACATAATTAAAACAAATGTCACCATATGAAAAAGGAGGATTAAGAGGCTTACATTTACAACAGTATTACGAATATTTACTGACGGTACCAGTGGTATCACCTACGAGCTAAAATACCCATTTTTTTCAGCGGTTTTATTTGCGAACAAGCTTAGATCGCATAGACTCTTTCGTTTTTTTAAGGTCTTATTTTATTTTTCAGGATACAGAATGCCGGCACCTGAAAGTACTCCCGATGAAATGTATAGGCTGATGCTACGTTGCTGGGAATACAAACCAGAAAACAGGCCGAACTTTGAACAAATTTATAGTGTGGTGGAGACTTTATGTGCTGCATACAGAGTAACATTTTGTTAATGTATCTACCTACATATGCTGGAATGCATTTGTGTACTAGTTCTCTTGAGCTAGCCTGATAAAAATTTTAATTATGTCATAAGTCTATGGAAATACATTTGAGATATCTCAATCTATCGCGCTGTTGGTTGGAGAGTGCCTGCCTGCTAGAGTTTTTCCAAGACACCTGTGCTGATATACACCTTATTTCCAACAAAAAAAGTCATATAAAGCAGGGTCCGATTTTCAGCTGTCTCGGAGATTATATAATTTCCATTTATTTTTTGATTTTCAACGACCTCGGTGCGTACTTGCTAAATTTACGGCCCACAGAAAAATACCAAATACAAATTGTGGAAGGGCATGGAATGTCCTATCAGAAGGAGATTTCATAGTACTATAGCGTCGGCTGATAATACGATTACAAGAGTTTAAAGTCAAGGTTATTCAGTCTTACAGAGGGCTTTGTTAATATTATATTCTCTATTAAAATACTACTGCTGTTTATTAGTGTGTATTTGAAGCTATACAATATTCACCATTATAACACAATGTTTAAAAATTCAGACATCATTATTTCATGCCTTTCCACTCTGTGTAACATCGGGCGGTCGTAAATTTATCAACTATGCGCCGAAGTAGCTGAGAACCAAATAATGAACGAAAATTAAATATCTCAGTTGAAACAGTTGAAAATCAGAGCCTACTTTATATGAATTTTTTGGTTGGAAATGTACCGTACAGTCTTATCTTCCACTCGTCATAGCCTGTATATCGGCGCCACTATTCTCTCATATTTTGGAACCACTTTAGACAGTCGCATCTCCTTTATATTACAGATTAATTACATAACGTGCCTTGTGTTGTTAAGGGCCGGTTTCTCGATGTCCAGTTAAATATTTATCTAGAAGTTAATGGTTAACTGTTAGATAGATTGTTTAAACAATTGAAGGTTAAAGTTACGAATTCACGTTAATCTTATCTGACAGTTGTATCCATAGAAAAGCTAACTGGCAGCTGACTGGACATTGAGAAAGCGGCCGTAAGTCAAGTGCTTTCAGAGTCCAGTCTAATTTTAAAAAATTTTGGAGAAGTGTGACTTTTTAAATTTTTATTTATTCATGTCGACTTTTTTCATTATTCGCATGTCAAATAAGTAGTAGGGCTGGTAGAACTCAAATCATTCCAGCATGTGCTATAAGACTAATTTTTGTGAATGTTTATCATCAAAGCTGATTGTTTGCATGAGTAGTCTAAACTGTTCTGTGATCATGTCCACTTTTTGGTGGAGATTTATTTAAAACTGGAGGGAAATCGATAAAATTGTTATTTGATAGTGCCATATCGAATATAATTGTACATATCTTCAACTTACAAGTGTTATACTTAATAGATAGTACTTTTTTAATTTCTGAGACTTGTTCTATGGTTGTCTCTCTGCTCCATCCCGGTTCAATGATCCATAATTAAAACATCTGTAGAAATATTAATTTTTTATCGACGTATCTGCCACCTTTGTAGTATTTATGAAACTACATGTAATGTTTGACCAAAAATAATTCGGAACTAGTGACTTTTGTTTAATAGCTGCTGCGCACAGCAGTTTTTTTATTTTTTATTAATTATCTTTCATTAATTTGTTTTACCGTTTTACAAAATGTGGTCACCCTTGTATAAGGGTATAGACATTATGACAATACATTTAAATTTTGATGTTCTTGTTTATACCTACCTTGAATTGGTGTCATATTCATAATTGATTTCCAGATTATGTTTTTGTATGTTGATAAAGGCTACAAAAGAGGCCGGAATATTAATAACGGATTCATATTCCAACAGATTTCAATTATTGGGGATGAATCAGACAGTTCTTGTTTTGAAACTTTGCTTATATGACTTGAACAATAGATTTCCCATATTTCAATAAAAAGATGAGTGTAAATAAGTTCTGTGGCATTTTTTAAAGAATGCAAAAATAGGAATTGCATAGTATATAGTTAGAATATTATTACTGTGATTATCAAAATAATATGTAAATTATGATTTTTATTAACAAATATAACATTTTTATATTGTATAGTTGTTTTATTATAAATACAGTTTAATGAGTTCGTCACTTACAGCAGATGGTGTAAGGATTCCCAAATCAGTGAAGAGTAAGGTTATGTAAGCAGGTGGCGTATAATCTACCAATGGATGTACTTTTTTCAAATCGCTGCTCTTCCTCACACTGGATTTAAACTACAAATATTAAAATTATCAATATTGAATAAGGCGTTATTTTTCCATAACAGCTTTGTCAAATTGGGACAACTTATATTTGATATGATCGTGTGATTCAATGGAATATAATACTGATTAATTGACTGCATAATAATAAACGTCTTTTATTAGGGCGAAATTTAGCCACAGGCTATTCTTAACTCACTATTTATATGAAACAGTATTCGCAGGCATAAGGCATGTATTTGCCATAAAATTTGAAACACCTGCCAGAGTTCCAACATACACAGGAACCTTTTTCAAAAAGTGACTAAGCAACATTTAAATTTTTGCCTTTTTCGGAATAGCCTGATTCGATTTTTAAGCATTATTACAGCTAGAAATTATAATTTTTATCCAAACTTGTCCTCAAATAATGTATGGACTAGCAAAAACAGTTTGGGGAAGCTATTTATAAAAAAACCTGTTATCATACCTTGTACTCTTCAGGTAAGTCTTGTTGACCCAGGGGAAATAATCGAGAAAACTTGAAGCTTTCAGTGAGAACATAGAAGGGCTTTTTCATTTCTTTAGCACATACTGCCATAGTATAACTTCCTACCTGAAATAAACAATGACTGTTATAAGGGTGGAAAGTATACCAATGTGAATCATACACGAGGAAAGGGGGCCAGATTAGGGTTGCCATTAGACTTATGCATATTTGTGGATATTACATTTTCTGCAGCATTATGTAATGTTTCAGGGGGGAGGGGGGTCGGGACCCAACTAAATATGTGCCTGGCAGCAGACAGCATATGTTCAGAAAATGCAGGGATATTTTTCAAAGCACTGGATGGCCACAGATATGTATTTGTCAAAATTTTATTTACTGGGCTATAAACTAGAGCATTATTAAATAAATTACTGTAATTTCTGTATATCTGTAGGTACTGTCTTAATGTATAATTTTTGGGTTGATTTTTTTTATTACCTTATTTACAATGCCACCACTTTCCACTACACCTTCTGCTCCTACCATTATGAAATGAACTTGTTCCATAATGTAACCAACTGCAGAATCTAGTATCAATGTACAAGGTATGCCCTCTGCCTGGAGTTCCTTACACATTTGTTTCCTATAAAAGTACAAAATAAATAAGATACATTTACAAAGCAAAGAATACCATATTTGTGTTTTATTTGCCAAGCAACTTTTTTTACAAAATTTGGAGTGACTTGATTACCATTGTCAGTAGTATATTTGTTTTCAAAAACCAATTACAATATAGATGTTATAGAAAAAGTTTTTTGCAGAAGAAAATGTGATGTTTAAAATGTGTAGACAAGGTCTATTTAAGACTTCTGTTACTGTTATCTATAAAACTTTGGGTGTCACAACGTTTTGATCGAAAACAGTAAATCGTTCAAAATATCTTCTAGAAAATATATAGAAAAAAATTGAGAAAATGTCATATTTGAAGTGGTGGGCATGTATAAAGTATTTCGTACAAAATGCATTACCTATTAAATTCATTGATCTACAATTAATACTTACCCACTGTTGTCAGGAGCAGAAATTGTCACAAATACTTCAAATCTCTTATTTTGCTTATGAGCCTTCCTCAAAGTTTGTAGCACAACCCGTGAACGAGAATGTGTCAAAACTTTCTGAAAAAAAAAGAATTGATTAATTGAGGATTGATAATTCACCCAAAAAATTCGAAAATCAATTATAGTTAGCTGGGTAAAAGGGCACTGATAGTCTAATGGCAGTATATTGGCTGTCTAGTTGGTAAAAAAAGTAGCTAAGGCCAAAACCATAGAGCATGAGCTTCATTGTGGCTTTCACTTACCCTCTGAGAAGTTATGACAAAACTGTTGAGAGAGAGAGAGAGTGAAATTTTTAACTGCCCTAGTAAGAGGGTAGCTGTGATTGCCCAGCGGTCTTATGTGAGAATCCATTCTGGTGTACACTGGACTTGCACAGCCAGGTTAAGAAGAATCAGTAGCAGATTTAGAGGGGGACATATGCCCCTCCCTCCTAGAGCTCTACAGAAGCATAGTATATTTATATAAATACCAAAAGTTAAGGTATTTTTTTGCTCTTCAGAAAATGATAGCACATCCATGTGGGTCAATTTCCAGCTCATGATGAAATTTGAGTGCTGTCTGCCTCCCCCTAGAAGAAATCCTAAATCTGCCACTGAGAAGAATCCAGCTGACATGCTTCACTACCTGTCTTGCTAGGTGAGGATAGCTGGACACTGAGTCCTTAGAGATCCTTAGGAGAATGTACAAGGGGCTTAAGTGCTGTGTTCTTGGCAGATCACCTTTCTTCTAATACAGTAGACTAATTATGGATACTATTTCGAATTTACCTATGTATCTATATTACTCACTGATCCATCTTCAATAAACTTTGATGCCAGTCTAACAATTTTTCCTCTAGCTTCATCCAGTTTCTTTATGAATAAGTGGCCTCGATCTAACATTATTTTCTTGCAATCGCTAAAACACTAAAGTATCATTAGTAACTTTACTTTAACTAAGCACATCATGATAAAACATAATTTTCATTAATAAATAGATAGATACAGATAAATAGTGTTTGTTTAATAGGAAAAACCGACTACAACAGTTTTATAATATACAGGGTTGGGATAAAGTATGGAACCAAGCAAATAACTTTGGAACGGAAAGAGTGATATTGCTGAAAATTTGCAGGCAAGTGTAGTGACGTCTAATGCATCCGAAGACATTATGTTAGCTATTAATGTACTTCTGGTTTAACCGGAAGTACCGTCAACTTTTCTAATTTAAATGGGACACCCTGTATATTTTTGCAGATTTTAATTTTTTTTTTCCGAATACGTCCATAGTGGGTTTAGCATTAGTTTCTTTAAAAACGGGAAAGATAAAGCTTCTTTATCATTTCAGGTGTTTGAAATGCCGGTCATTCAAAGTCGGTTTTGGCGATCGCATGAGAACTCACAAAGAAGTGTGTCAACTTTTAATGATTTACATCCCGACACGTTTGACGGTGACAGAAAAAAAATACAAAAAAATTACCTCAAACGGGAAGACCCCAGGCTGCCACAGACAAATTTGTGAGACAAATTTTTTAAGAAACAAATACTAAACCCACTATGGACGTATTGGGAAAAAAAAGATGAATTAAAATCTGCAAAAACATGCAGGATGTCCTATTTAAATTAAAAAAGTCGACGGTACTTCCGGTTAAACCGGAAGTACATTAATAGCTAACATAATGTCTTCGGATGCATTAGACATCAGTACACTTGCTTGCAAATTTTCAGCAATATCACTCTTTCCGTTCCAAAGTTATTTACTTGGTTCCATACTTTATCCCTGTATATAAAAATAATGATATAATGGTGTAAAAATTTGTATATAAAACTATTCATAATCTTATAAAGTTATAAAGTAAAATGATAACCAATTAAAAACTGAAAAACATCAATATGATGTGATTTGTATCACATTAAGAAAACCTATTGATTTATTTAAATCAAAAGCCATAGTTGTGGAAAGGTAAGCCATATTCACAGTAGCTACAATTTCACCTTCTATCACAAACTCAAAAATTGTCTTTACCATAGACCTAAGCTACAAATATCTCTAAATTATTCAATCTAAACAGACATAAATTAAACTAAAAAACTAGTTTACAAGGGTATCTTCAATAGTTCAATTTTACAACGTCATGAATTTGCCCACAAAAAAACAAAATTTAAAGTTCTAAAACATATTTTTTCTAATTATTTTTAAAGTTTTATGAATCCAAATTTTATTTAGTCCTTTTAGACATAAGAAAGGCTTTAGAGGTGTTTTGCTCCTACAGATGCAGTTTTATTTATAGGCCAGTGAAGCATATTGAATCAAAGAGACAAAGGAGTTCAAATAAGTCCTCAATGTTATTTACATACTCACTCTTGTATCTAATGCTGCCAAAGTGATAAATCTGAGGAACAGTTCACATCCCGAATTTATAGCTGCAACAGGATAATCTGTATTCTTCATAACATTTATTCCATCTTTTAAATTTGTCTCTAGCTCTTGCACTGTCTCAGCTAAAGGAAAAAATTATTATCTTATTATTTTTTATTTTCTTCAAAGGCATAAATAACTATAAGTCAACGTGTAACATTAGTAGTAATATACTTTTTGGATGCAAGCTAACATCAGGTTTTCTTTCTGTAGACTATGTTAAAGACTGTATTAGACTACCATATTTTTGAAATCAAATTAGATTTCATTTCTTGAATTGCTCAAATAGGCTAGTGTTTACTATAATTGATTTGATTCGAACTTACATTTGGAATGTTTGATGATTTCCATGAGGGTCCTGATAGCTGCAACACCAACTGAAACATCTTCATCTTCTCTTATGATCTTGCAAAAGAATTCACGAACTTCTAGAACAGCATATAGTTAGTTAAAATATTCCAAATCTATAGAAAAATGGACTCATACTTGCACCGTCCATAATGTATCCTATCCTTTATAGCACAAAACAGGTACGGTTAAGAAGGCACAATTCCGTGTTATTTCACTGGAAACACGAATGACTTATGTCAATGTCAGCGGCCATTATTTTGGGTTGCAACATGGCCACCGCAGTGTTGCCAGATGTACCAAGAATTCGAGGCGATGTTGCCACATCGTTGCACAAATCTGTAGATGCTGTACCTTTTTATGTCAAAACTATCATAATTTTTGATGTTAGCCTATCATTGACTGATTGATTGATGGTTAATTTCAATCAATCAATCAGTGATTGGCTTAAAAATTTAAAAATTGGAGCAAAACAATGAAAATACCTATTCATTCATTCATTTATTTTGCAAGAAAATATTAAATATGATTAATATGGTTATTGTATGTGTAATTTATAAATAATATAATACAAATTGTCTTAAAATACATTCAAGTATAACAATAATAATAATAATCTTCTTTAATGAAGTTCCATCAAGCATATGGTTTATGTTTTCATTCCTCACCTCGTCTCAGTTTGACCTATAGTGAATAAAGTAACCACATGAAACAGGGTAAAAAATATTAGCAATAAATGCAATATGCTACTGAACTAGAGTATTCAAGGTCCATGCTTTTTAATCTTGCACCTGATTACCCTAGTATATAAAAATTTCCACACCACCTCGGAGGTATTGTTCTGGCACATTACCCTTTATTTTAAGTGGTGGTATGCCAAGTAAAAAAAAATTAATATGAAACTAACAATCAATAAATAAACGAAAATCTCAGCTATCTCTTCCACTTTATAAAAATTAACATCTGTATTTATGAATACCAACCAAGATAAGTCAAAATAAATACTTTTTATTGATCATGAAAACTATAGTATATACCTAATAGTTGTCACAGATAGAAGATTAGAATTAATTGAAATGTAATCAATATCCACAATTTCACAGCCTAGCAAACCTGGAGCGTAACCTATTGAACCATATGGAGCCTTAGCATTTAACTTTGTCAAAACTGTAGGATTAAAACAGGAACACATGATATAATTTTATGTTATTTATGATTTCAAATTGGACAATCAATAAATAAATAAATGAAAACCCCACCCATACCTGCCACTTTATAAAAAGGAACATCTGCATTTATGAATAACAACCAAAATAAATCAAAATAAATACTCTTTATTGATCATAAAAATAATAGTCATAGTTGTCAGAGATAGAAGATTAGAATTAATTGAAATGTAATCAGTATCCATAATTTCATATCCTAGTCAAATCACAGAAATGCTTATGAGGAAAACTTTGAAATGCAAATTTTGAGAGTATAAATATGAAATACAGCAAATAGATTCGAGACATAATAAAGGTGAATTAGTTACAAAAATTTAAACTTCTAATTGGCCCTTTGTACAGTTAAGTCTTTAGTCTTTAGGCTGATCAACTGTATAACATCACTGGCTTTTTCTTGAAGTAAATAGGATGTACTTACTTAGCTTTGCTGTAGAATACTTCAAGCGCCCTAGCCTCTGCAAGTATTATTTTCTATTTTCATCTGTGTTAAGCATCTTATTGCCAAATCCATAACTGAGAAGGCACTGCATTGGTTTCTCCATCTTTGTTGGTCACTTGTATGTATAAGCTCGTCCACTGAATAGCCCGTCTCTCATTGCAATTATATTCATCAAAATTATTAACATGAAAGTAGACACTGCAGACAATGCAGCATCCTACAACCTATACCTCAGATGTGGTTGTGTATGATCTAAAATAGAAGAATAGAAAATTAAAGTAGTGAGAGTGTATGAATGACTAATAAATAGTATTGCAAATTCAGTAATAAATATACTTACGCTTTGTACTCGCTCATTTAACTAAAGTTGCACTTCATCAGGAGCTGATAGTGTTTGAGCCCCATTTATTTCTTGCTTCTTGGCTGTACTTCAAACCTATTTTGTGGTTGTAAAGTTTGAAGCCTTTAAACAGTTTAAACTCCCTGACAAATTCATTCACATATGAAATGGTTTCGAGTATAAGAAATAATGTTTAAACAAATTTTCCATCAACAATTCAACAGTTTTCCATTAACAGTTTCACAAATAAAACAACGTGTGGATCAAACCAAAACAACACTCAAAGAAAAACGAGGTTAATGTCGGCGGCGTTTGGAGGGAAATTCGAATGTTCTTCTTCTTCTAGCTATACGGTATTTGCCACAAAATATGTTCGTATTCGATCTATGAGGGCAACTGGTTGATGCGTTTGGTGTGACTGCAAAATGTTTGTCATTATGCATTATTACACTCACTTTTTAATTGCTTAAAGTTAATGTGTCGCTTTTAAAAACTGAAGACATCATGAAGAACAGCTAGAGAAGACCATTGAATTTCGCGCCGTTGTCAACCACGGATCACTGAAATGCAGGCTGGTCCAGTGTTTCTGTGGTCTGGGCCGCCATTATTTTGGGTTGCAATATGTCCTCCACATTGGCCCCGCCCTGTTTCCCATTCTGTAATGCTAGTTGCCCCCACGTGCTTTATAGATAAAAAACCTCACACGAATAACAAACAAAAAGCAATATCAAAATTCATATCACTAATTAATCACTATTTTCACTATCATAACTGTAAACGTCAAGAGCACATGTTCGTAAGTCAAAAGTGTCAAACACAGAAAATTGACATACGACTTCAACCACTCCAATGCTCCAAACCACTCTTATAAAACGTGGTAGAGTATGAACGAATGTCAATTAACGTGCAGGATTGCCAATTGCCATATTTCATGCTCCGGCCTAGTGAGTAAAGTCGGCCATGGCTGGTTATATTTATAAGAATAAAGACAATACTTTACAAACATTTCAGAGGATAAGACCTATTTTAGAGCACAATGTGGTACCTATGTTTTCTGGACCTCCCAAATATCACAGAAAAATACAGTTAATAGAACTCATCTGGGCAAGCCAACGAGGGCATGCATCTGGGCATACCTACGAAAAGATTTTATAGTGAAAGGGAATCAAGACCAGCAAGAATGGCTTGACAGTGACCTAATAGTGAATTTTTCTAGGTCAAGTGACAATTTACAAAGTAAATTGAGTGTTCATTTAAGTGGAAGTGGCAGCAGGAAACAGGTTGCTTTATTTTTATTTTGTAGCGTATGACTATGATGAACCAGACATCAAATGTAAGTGGTATTAGTAGTAGTAGTTCTAAAAAGCATTTTTTTTCTTAATTTATTAACACAGATGAACTCTAATACATATAAAATGTAATAGATATTATTCTGAAACTATAGGCCCACTATTTGACAGCTAAGCCACGTTGCCACATCTAAGGCTCCGGCCTAGTGTAGAGTCGGCCATGCTCAACCTCAAATAAAAACTCGGCCCGCTGATTCAGTGTTGCCATATTTCATGCTCCGGCCTAGTGAGTAAAGTCGGCCATGGACATATCTTAGGGACATATAGATATCATAACCTAAGTTAGAATGTCAATGATCTGACATATGACATAACCTATCTGGCAGAGTGAGAATGTAAACAATAAATTCAAAAAAAACTATTTATATTATTTAAAATATTAAGTATTTAATTATTATTATTATGAGTGGACGCAGGGTAACGATGAAACTGAAAACTCCAAATTATCTATTCCAAACATGGTTAACAGAATGGAGGGACGAAGCAAAAAGAACAGACAGTTTTCTAGTTTCATCCTATGAAGAAGCATTGCAGTCCCTGAAAATGTATCCTTTGCCCTTAAAAAGCGGGAAAGAATGTAAAATTTTGATCGGTTTCACTAAAGAAATATGTTCAATGCTGGATAAAAAGTTAGAATCATTCAAATTGCTCAATGAACCACTAGATACTAAGATACAAAAGGAAAGTGGTGAGAGGCCTTGCAGTAGTGACATCAATAAAGCAGTTAATTTACCAAATACAGATCAAATTGATTCACTTAAAGAAATTAATACAATAGAATATATTCCAAAGGATAAGAAAAAAAGGCCAAAAACCATTCTACATAGCAAGTCAGAAGAAATTCAAAGTACACAGAAAAACAAACCCAAATCAACTTCTAGGCCTCAAAAGATGGCAAAACATGCATCTAGTAATGCAATACCTTCTGTGCAGGAAGAAGATTTTGTATTTTCTCCTGGAGGTTTTGATATTATATTATATGTAGATACCCAAGAAGTTGAGGGGTAAGATTTGGAAAAAAAATAAAAATATTTTTATGACATGAGTTGTTTTCCAGAAAGAATACAACAGATCCAATGCTAGAGGAACTAGACCATTTAGGTATCAAATATGAAGTAAAAAGTCTCAAAATTGGTGATTATATTTGGATTTGTAAGTAAAGACTATACTGCACTTAAGTGAAACTAAAAAGAGGGGATAAAGCAGATTATATTGGCACCTCCTATTATTTTGAAAAATACTGGAGGGGTAGTTGCGCTATCCAAAATGTTATTTATTTGTAGTATATATAGATTGACAACTACAATTAATAAAAAATAGTATATGGAAAAATTTTTAGGTAGAGAAAGGACATCAAACAAGGAACTAGTTTTACCATATATAATTGAAAGGAAGAGATTAGATGATTTTTCAGGCAGTATCAAGGATGGTCGTTATCATGAACAGAAATTTAGGCTCAAGAAATCTGGGATTAAGAATGTTTATTATTTGATAGAAGACTACAACAAAAGGAAGCACATTGGGTTGCCTCTGTCAACTTTACGCCAAGCAGCTGTCAATACAGCTATCCAGGATGGATTTTATATAAAGGAGACAAAGAATTGGATGCACACAGCAAGATTTTTAGCACAGTTTACTGCTGTTCTCTTAAACACATTTAAGGTATCTTAATTTTCAGATGGAGGTAAGATTACACCTTTTCCAGTTGTTAATTGGAAAGTGTCAGTTGTAATTCAGAAAGCGTAAATCAAATGTATGTAATGTATTATTATTATTTTTTTTAATGCAGTAATGTATTTTTTTTTTACGGTACTTAGCCTATCTTGTATTTAGTAATACTGTAATGCAGTAATGTATTTTTTTTTTACGGTACTTAGCCTATCTTGTATTTAGTAATACTGTTTATATGTTTTTTTTTTGTTACTTTCTTATGTTTTTTTTTATATAATCTATGTCATAGATACATATATTCGATCATATGATTATATTAATTAATTAATTTATGTACTCTACATTTGCGCTGCTCAGGAGGTTAGGTGGAAGAATAGATCTCAATCTAAACCTCGCCTTCTGGGTAAGCATTCGATTTATTTTTGCAAATAAAAGGCGTTTATTATTATTATTATTATTATTATTATTAAATGTAAATCAGAACAGTCAAATGAAAATCAGAATGTGTCATATGTCAATCAGAATAATAAGTTGTGATTTATATTTGATTATTCCAATTTATACATATGAAGCATTCCAATTTTCAATTGACTGTTCTGTTTTACATTTGAGACGTTCTGACTTCCACATGATGCTTTCTGAATTACAACTGATCCTTTCCGATTAACAGCTGGAAAATGTGTAGAGTCAGTGACTTTTATCCTCAGTTTTCTGATTAAATATCCTAACAATACTTCACCAATTTATTTCATATTTTAGGAAAAAACTATTTTCAGAGCTGCTAAAGAAAGCATACATGATGATCCAGCAAATGATTTGATTTCACTAATGAGTTTCAATGAATTTAACCAGAGCTCATCAAAGAACAAGGTAAGTATCAACAAGTAGATATTCTTAAGCAGCCTTCAGTATCATACAATAAAAATTTGAATGTTGAAATAGCAACTGTGTATGATATGGCTTGTGCTTTGAAAAATGATTGATGTATTTTTCCTAACTGGTAAACTGGTCATTGTATCATTTAAATATTTTGAAATTATTTTACAACTACTTGCATGAACTGATATTTACTTTCCTTTTCTAAAAATGTTTTTTCCACAGCAACAAAGTAATTTTTTGCAAAAGATCTTTTGTTTTCAGGCAATAACAGTGTCAGACATGTTCACAAAAATGCTTATACAAATCAATGGGATGTCAGTAGATAAAGCAACTGCAATTGTAGAATGTTTTCCAACACCAGCTCTGCTTCAGGATACCCTCCAAAAATGTTCACAAATTGAAGGAGAACAGTTGATTGCAGACATCCGTTATAGTAAATTACAGAAAAAAATTGGTCCCACTTTAGCGAAGATTTTGTATCAACTTTTTACTTCTAACTCTTTTCCTTGAAGAGTGAATATTTATGTATATTATATTTTTATAATTATTTATCATGCAAACATTTTTTTAATATATGTCATGTATTATTTTGAATTGCAGTAACTTTCCTTGTTACTCTCACCCTTGAAAAAATATGAAAGAATTTCTCCCAGTCTTTTTAAGTAAACTTATAAAATGAGGATTATTATTATTATTCATAATGTAGTTCAACAGATATCATATCATGTTGAATCGAACTTTTTTTGTTTGGCTGGCCCTGCGAAATTGGAAAGATCTTGTAGACTTATTTGATGAAATATATTATTTATGTAAGTTTTTAACAATTAATGTTTTTGTTTTTTCTTCTTAAACCCCTCAAACTGCATACTTATGAGAGGATTACTTTTTTTCACCTGCAAAATGAGTCATTTTTAGCACAAAATTATTGCAGCTGAACCTGATAACTTACTGCAAGCTTGGTAGATGAACTTTCTGAGGTTCTAAAATGTTCTCTTTTCCTTTTCCCTTTCCTTGTGATACCAGTTAAACTTTTCAATGTAGGAGGAACCATGTATTCAGGTACATCAGCAAGATGTTGCTGAATCTTGACAGTATGCAAAGCTTTGTCATGTCTCAAAATATTCAGGTCTGTTGGGTTATCTTCGAAATAGCTCTGAAATAAATAAAATTCTTCTAAAAAGTTAATCTTCCAATATATGGGATTTTAATAATGAGCCAGTAAAGTGAGATGCATCAGAGTCACAACAGCAAGCAGATAAATTTCAGAAATTATACAAAAAATATGTCATGATTAAAATTTAGGAATAACAATGTTTAAACAGTGCTCAGCATCCACTGAAATCAATGGCTAGGTACTGAAATCATCATCTATCACTGGCCATAAAAACCAGATATACTTTAGGATAAGTTTACTGACGTCTGACGTTTAAGCCATGTATGTGGTCTTTATCAAATTACACAATTATTCAAAATTTTTTTTTGAAAAGTGGCATTATTTGGCAATTATATCAGCAAACAGTTTTTGTTTTATTTGCTAACTAGTTTTTCATCACATTAATACTAGGATATCTAACCTTCAGTTTTTGACAGTTAAATATTTCCATTTTTATTTCCTTAAGTCTGGCTTCTCTGACTGCTATTCGGGTAACAGCTTTCCAAGCATCTTTTGCCCTATATCTGAAAGCCTCTACTTCATCTAGTTTAAAGTGGTATGTTCTAGAATCATAAAAAATATCACTGTAGTTAAAAAAAACTCATACCTATCAAAAACTAAATAACAGTACATCAAATGAGTGTTGTTAAAAAATAGAACAGCACATCATCCAATATAAAATTTCACTACACATGTGTGGATGTCAGAATAGTACTGTGCTGAATTTTGCCCAAAATAAGGTCAGTTTTATTATTCAAATTCAAACAGCAAGGGAGATGGGATAATGTGCAATTTATTTTTATTATCTTCAGGCAGATGCACAAAACCTAAATTAAAAAAGTAATGTTTATCTATATTACTTACTTGAATACTGATTCATCGTTTTCACCTTGCCTTATTTTCTTTTCAACTTTATCCAATAGCACTTTTTCTTTCAGGCTCACAAATGATAATACACTACCCTGGAAGAAATTACACTTTACATATTTAATTGATTATCATTAAACAAATAAAATTAACCTAGTAATTTAAAGTCCCATACATAGAATATATTGGAATTAAAAAAAATAAACAGGTGTGGTAAGAGCCATACCTGACATCAGCTTAACACTGTAGCTTTTTGCTACCTCACAAGTCCAAATATTATACTATGTTATCTATTCAAAAGTTATCCACCTTTAACTCTCATACCTGATTATTTCCTCTAGCTGTTCTTCCTGCTCGATGTATATAAGATTGAGTATCCAAAGGAAAATCAAAATTGATGACATTTGCAACACACTGAAAATCAATGCCACGGGACACTCCACTCTCTTTGTCTTTTCTTCTTTTGGATTTTTTGACAGGTTCTTCTTTCTTGACACCTGGATCCTCTAAGGATTTTTCATCAGATGCTACAATGATGTCATAAATACCTTGGTTGAATTGATTTACTGAGTGACAACGTATAGCAGCTGGAAGTTCGGAATTCAGGACACAGGTCCTGATAGCAAATTGTTCCAAGAATAATTTTATCCTGTAAGAAATTAAGAGGAAATAAAAAGGATTTTGTGACCCTCAACTACAGTAATCATCTTGAATATATTAAATACAAATCAATCATTCATGCAATAAAATCTACCTTTCAAGAAATCTTACTCACTTGTAACACTTGTCCACTGTGTTGACAAAAATTATTGTTTTTCCTCTAATCAAATGTAATTTGAGTAAGGAGCAAAGTATCGCAGCTTTATCCATTTCCTCTGCATACAAATGATAGTGTGTTAACTGACTAGCAGGAGCAAGGTCTGGTTCTTCTAATTTGAGTGTCACAGGATTGTGCAGGATAAGACTTTTTAGATTCTTAACATCCTCACTTAAAGTAGCAGAGGCAAGGATAGCTTGGTAAAGCTTTGGTAAATAGCTAAAACAATATTGAAATTAATGTAACATGACCTGAAGTAGTAAGGTGATGATTTTGGTTATTATGTATGCAGTAAATTATTAAAATGATGGAATTCTGATGCTACAAAAAGTTATGTTGCTTGCAAAAGTGTAATTGATTTCCCTAATGGAATGAGATGCTGTGTAACGAGATTAAAAGAATATAAAACTAAATTTTGGTACTGATGTAATTGAATATAGTAAGGGATTATCTTACGTCATAAGCTTTTTTATTTCATCTTCATATCCAAAAGAAAAAACTAAATCAGCTTCATCCACAACCAGCATTTCCAAAGATGTTTTCAAGTTTAAATTTCCAGCCTTAATGTGTTGCAGTGTCCTAGATGGGGTTCCAACAATGATGTCAGGTTTTTCAACTAAGAGTGGTCTTTGTACACTTAAGTCTACTTGAGGCGCTATATCAAGACATCTTACCTAAAAACAAACATTTTATAATGTTATGAGTAAAATATGCGATTTTCAATTCACAAAAAAAAAAAAATTACAAGAATGGCTAACTACTAACCTCTCTTGAACACTTAATTGTAAGATCCTTAATAACAG
Source organism: Callosobruchus maculatus (assembly GCA_951848785.1). NCBI lineage: Eukaryota > Metazoa > Arthropoda > Insecta > Coleoptera > Chrysomelidae > Callosobruchus > Callosobruchus maculatus. The sequence continues at coordinate 12,544,798 of CATOUR010000071.1, forward strand.
TACAAATTTGATGACATAATTCTTTGCTGGGAGTTAAAATAAGTGCTTTTATTTCCTGCTCTGCTGCTCGCTGTTTACTATTTAGTATCTTCTGAATAACTGGTATAGCAAAAGCAGCTGTTTTACCAGAGCCAGTTCTAGCTCGAAGCAAAACATCTTTGCCCTCTAACAATAGAGGAATTGCCTTCTCTTGAATCATTGTTGGTTGATACCATCCCAGTTTAGCAATGCCCTACAAATGTAATCGAAGCTAGATTGGGTAGTTATTAAACTATGCTACTCCTATTTTTAGCTATTATGGTAAATAAACATACTGCTAAATCTTTATGTATTACCTTCAGTATTCGATCATCTAACTCCATTTCATGAAAATTAAGGGGCTTTTCTTCCTCTTCCTCAGCCATTATGGCTCAACGTCTTAAAATTCACTTATTAGATTGCTTAAAATTCAGTTATTAAAAAATATTTTTTATTCCCAAATCCACATGCTACACTTAAAACTTAAACTTAACCTCTAAATTAAAGACATTGGCGTCTTACGTCAAACATCAACCCTTGTCATAGACAACCCATACTGTAGACGGGCCATGGTCCATGGTAGACGAGAAACTCAAATAGTAACAGCATTGATTAACTTATTTAGAAGTTAATTCTAAGTTTAGTTTTATTTATACAGCTTCAAGCTTCATTATCATTAAACCAAAAAGCCAATTTAGTTTCCGACACAAAACAGGTACGGTTTCCGATGTTCTTTACTCTCAGATTTGACCTTACTGCGCAGCACCTGCGCAGATAGGACATTTTCGTTCTCTTTAACTTTGTTCTGTGCCTCAGCCTCGTACCAATAAGAATGATGTAGCTTACGAATTTCTTTATGACAGACCTATACGCCGCCATATTCTAGGTATCGTAAAACATTGACGTGCCTACTTCCACAACTTATGAATACGGATTTTTTTGCTCTGCTACAAATAATCATTCCATTATAATATACAGTAGCTGATCATTTTAGTAGACTGACTGAAAATAGTTACATCCTGTATGTGATAAGTATAAAAGCGTAATGTCCTTTAAATTAATATACAGCTTCAGCGCTATCTTTTTATCGAAATCTTCGACTAAACTCCGCTGTATTACTTATTAATAACCCTTACTATTTTGTCTGTTATCAATTTTTCTTGATCCAAGAATAGATACGTATTCATATAGGTATGAAAGTATATATTTATGCTGAATTATGAGTGAATTCTCTACACTTGCATATTATCGACAACTGTTATTGACCTGTCATGCAATTTCTACTACTCTATAATGTATAGATAAACCAAATTTATCTTAATGTGTTTACTTACTGCGAATTGATTTATTAGTGTCTACACTGAAAAGCACAGACAATAGAACTATTGTTTTTATAATAACTGCAAAACGATGCTGCATTACTAGATTACTGCATGTTGATTAATTCGTAGAAAATGTATGCCCTGGGACAGGGCCGGCATAATTAAATTATGAAGATGCTTTTTTGGTTCATTATGTTGCAACCTATAATTAAATTATTAATTAATATCGTTTTTATGTAAAACTGAAAAATTAAGACTCCTTTTTGATGTTTGAATATACAAAATATTTTCCAATTAGGATGTTACGTTAATGAAAATATTTAATCGTTTTGAAGGCCCAAATCTGGAAAAAGGGCCTCAAATGAGGACTGTTTGTCTAAATACCTACTTGTTCTGACGACCTCTAAACACTGGAATACCTTGTACATTTTATATCTAATTTCCACGTACTAAAAGCAATTGAAATTCTCCGACTCATCTACAATCATTGGCGATTATAAATAATAATTATATTTATCTACTATTCACCGTAATTATCACTCAACCTTATCATTCGCGACAAGAAAATACTCGCGTACATATGTACATAAACCAATCCGGTTTGTTTCAATCTTATGTTATTTTCTTGTGTAGCTTAACGAAAGGTCGAATCTAGATGGCCCCCCATTATAAAGTAACTTACTTCGACCTTAATGCTGTAGGGGAACCCATCAGGGTACTGCTTAGCTATGGAGGGCTGGAATTTGAAGATATCAGGGTTAAGTTCAAAGACTGGCCTTCACTCAAACCAAGTAAGTACTGTCTTAATTACGATTCATTTGATGAGACTGAATCCTTTAATGTGCAGCAACAACAAACACTAACTCGTCAAACCGGTCCACAAACCGGTACTATACACATAGTATATCTATTTGGAAATAAAATTTAAATTACTAATTTTAGCGATTATTTATTCTTTACCATTTTGGCTCCAGAATTTATTGGTTATTTCATATCATAAGCATTTTCGGGCCGAATTCTTCGTATTTTGGGGTTGAGCAATATACACTTCCATCTATAATGAATTTCCATTTCCAAGAAAATATAACAAAATTATTCCTACGCTTCAAACATACCTACGGATGCAGTACCAAGTTAATCAAATTACGAGGGATTTGGAAAAATTATGTAGGAACCGTGTATTTTTGTTGATATCGGAAAACAGTAATGCAGAAGTTTGTATCAAAAATATAGCTTATTACATAATAAATATAGTTTAAGGAAAACTAAAAGCACGCTTTTAAAGGACATCGGACTAAAAAGTTAAAAATGATTTTTAAAAAAGCTTAACATAGTAATGAACAAAAAATACTAGTATTATTGTGAAAAAAGCGTCGGTCGCTCGATTTACGAATAATATGGCACAAAGCGTCCACGCTTTTTCCACAATAATACTAGTATATTTTTCATTCATTATTGTTTTAAGCTTATTTTTAAAATTATCACTAGCCTGATGTTCCTTAGAAGCGTGTTTTTTTTTAGTTTTTCAAACTATATTTTTAATTTATTAGTTAATTTTATGATAAAAGCATAGTTTTTTCAAAAATGTATTTATTAATACCCTGCGTAATAAATACAAACAATTCTTTTTGATTAAAATTCATAGCATATATAATTTTATCACCATTACTGCGTAACCGATAATTAAAACTGTCGACCTTCCTGATAATAAATTTCACAGAAATACCAATTCACAAACAGTTGGATGTTACGCTTTTAAGCTCTCGTCACTACGCCTCTGTAAAATATTAACAAATTTTAAGGTGTCTGCGCCATCCCTTAAGGGCCCCACAGACATCGTTCTTTTTCATCAGGTTTGCACGACGTGCCAACCGATGTCGGTTAAACCGATGGAACGATACCTCCACACACTGTTCGGTTTTCTTTCAGTTTCTCGCAAATTTTTGGTCCGTTAACATTGATAATATTTTAGCATTGGCGGCGGCTTTAGCTATTAAAGTGAAATACAGCAAGAAAAAACGTTCTAAATGGCTGAAACAGTGGCTTTTAAAAAGAGGCCAATTCTCCCATATAAATCTATTAGAAGAATTGCGTCTGGAACCAGGGGATTGGTACAATTATTTAAGGTAGATGAAGAAACGTACTTAGAATTACTTAATTCAGAAGCACCTCTAATAAAAAAAAACATTATACTTGGATGAGACAAAGTATTTCCCCTCATGAACGTCAGACAGCACATTTTTGATAGGTGTCGCTAACCCTAGATACGCTTACTCGAAGGCAACCAGAACGACACTGCAAAATCCCGTCGTGATTACACGATGAACGGCCACACATGTACCGAGTTGCACGATGGCGAAACCGACGGGTAAAATCAAGCGCGGACAGATTTTTTTGGAACGACGGTCAACACGACGATTTTTCGGCACACACGGACCGAAATGAGTGTGATCGGTTGGCACGTCGTGCAAACCTGATGAAAAAGAACGATGTCTGTGGGGCCCTTTAGTCAGCGGGTTCCACAGCTGGTCTGACGGATTTGAAGCCATCAAAATCGTTTTCGCGGCAAAGTTGAAGCGTTCAATGTTCGGTCCGACCTCTTAATCAAATGGAGAGTTACTAGCTCACAAACAAATATACAGGTTAAACTAATGTAATAGTGAAAACGTCTTAAATAGGCGAAATCGGAATGCGTTTAAGTGGCGTAGAAAATATACCTATACATATTTATTTTTTCAGAAATGCCCTATGGCCAAGTGCCCATTCTCGAATGTGACGGCAAAGTGGCTCACCAACACATTGCAATTTGCAGGTATTTGGCGAAAAAGTTGAAACTTACCGGCAAAGATGATTGGGAAGATTTGATGATTGATTCTACGGCTGACACTGTCAACGACCTACGTACTAGTAAGTTGAGGAAAACCAAAACTTGTCAACGGGTCAGGCGAAATGAAGCTTATTCCAATATATTACCTTGCTTTGGGAGTTCATATTATGCATTTGACTTTCGGACTTTAACTGTGTACACATATATTTTTAATTCAAATTATTCGCTTTACCCAAAAAAAATTGCATTTACATTTACGATGGAAGTCCGGATCTAAAGCTATTTGTAGACTTTTAATTGAAAAAAATGCTGAGAAGGTAAAGTCGAAATGTTAGGTAAGCTTCTTTGTTTCAAGATTATAGTTTTGTCTATCGCCCAGTGAAGCGCAGTTTGACATTATACCATTTCTATTTTAGAGATTATAAAATCTTACTACGAACCAGATCCATCTTTGAGGAAAAAGTTATTTAAAACTGTTTTGGATGAGACGATTCCATACTATATAGAAAGGCTTGACGCGCAAGCTAAGGCAAATGGTGGATTTTTAGCTGTTCCTAAGGTAGGCATTAGATTATTTCAGACTGCATTTATTGCGCCCAGTTGCGCCACGTGGAATGTTCAAGAGTACGTTCTGCATTGAAATAAATACTTTAACTTACTAATATGCAAACCAAAAGTAATTATCAGACATACCTGTATCCCTATCAAGCTAAATAATAATAATATAATAAATGAGTAAAAATCCTCAAATCAACAGCTTGTCATCTAAATTAAGGATACAGTTAGCGGTTATTTCTATTTGAGCTACTAATTTCAATTTTTATTTTACGATCGAGTTCTTGAATTTTAATTTTGTCTTCGTACGCCAAAGAACTAAAACTAGATTTGTAAAAGTCAATCAGCTAGCTATAAAAAGCGGAGCTTATAGTGTTCCTCCTTGTTATGTTATGTTCACTTTCTTTTGAATACTTTTTGAGCAATAATAAGGAAAATATAGATATATCTCCACGACAATAAGTAAAATTATAATAATTCCGATATCATTTTTAATATGATAATACAGCACACTTGAATAAGAATTACTATGTATTTTATTTTGTGATATTTTTATTTTATTTTGTAATATTTTAGCTGGCTGTAAGAGGCACTTTATCGGAGCGTCACTTAGGACTTGTTTTGTTACATTGTAAACATACGAATACATGCAGTGTCATCGTGCTTGTGTTATCAGTTTTATCTGTTTTTTTGTTAGATAAATATATGTAATATTGTTATCACAACCTAATCACCTAGTTCAGAACATTGCACATAATGGTATATGTGGCGGTATAAAAAATACAACAGGATCACTATGGAAATTTTTCATGAAAAGAATCTCTTCTCGTACCAATAGATAATATTGTAAAAGAAATATTTTTATAATTTGTTTTTCATAAAATTCATACGATGACATTGTACTTATAATTTATCAAATGCAATGACTAGTTATAATACTAATATAAAATTTTTAAAGATAGCAGTTTAGCAGTATCTTAAAACAAAACAAGACAAGCATATTGAATCAAAATTATGATTATCAGTTGTTAATAAGGATTTCCTTTCAATATTATTAACATAATATATTGCAGTTGACATGGGCCGACGTATACTTCACCAGCTTTATAGAGTTTTTGAATGCACATGTGGAGAAAGATATTCTAGCAAATGCTCCTAATCTGCAAGCTGTGAAGAACAAAGTATGGGCTGTACCCAACGTGAAAAAATGGATGGATAAGCGTCCACAGACTTTCAAGCTAGCTGATTTTCCACAACCTTCTAATGAATAGATCTAGAATATTTTTTGTACAATATTCACAAAAAAATAAATAATGAAGAAAATTACAATGTGTTATTAAATTTATCTACTCCCAGTTAAACAGTCATTACCAAACTAATTCTGAGCAGGTTAATACTACCCATAAGCAAACAGCTCATATATTGGAAATACATAAGATTAAAATACACTATATATAATAACAGCAAATGGCGCTTTGGTACGTCAAACGCAAATTCGAACGGTGACAGTATTTATTTTAGTGCCAGAAGTGAGGTTAGGTTCTCAATATTTTGTGTTATTATTATATATTTAAATCGCACTTTTCATAGCTTCGATGGTAGATAAAGTATAAGTAGTCAACTCGTGCGGTAATAACTCACTTGCTAATTTATAAACATCAACTGCGTGAGAGGTAATGACGTGTTGACTGTAGTAACCGTAGGTATATTCATCTGTTGTTTGTTGTTTGACTTGAATGTCAGTTTTATGGTTACAGGAGTTTTTAATGCCGATCCAAAAAGGGATTTTGCCGTTTTGGCGGGTGACACTTTTCTGGCAAAATATGGTAAACTAATGACAATAAAAGGCTGGATTGGTGATTTTTTTGCTGTTGGTAAATGGTTAGTTATGAATTCAAAAAGCCAAGTCAATAAAAATTTCAAAATTAACTAGCAATTAAAAACGGAAATTCCAAGCATTCGGTTTCCAAATCTTGACAACGCATCAAAATGCAATTCGACACAAACTATCTTTTTAAAAAATGAATTTCAGTCTAAGCGTAAAATTCTATTAGCCAAATTTCGTTGAAAATTCATGATATCGAGAGATTTCGTGTACCTGTCAATACTTTTCCAATTTTTTAGATTTATTTTCACCTACGATTCACCACAATTCTTTATTAATGAACAAATTACTCTTATATATTTTTAAATGCTGATTCATAATTTGATTTTGTTTGCTTCGTTAAATATTTCGGGGAAATCTAGAATAGATTTACCGATTTTTCAGGAGAGTGATTTAAAGAAGAGTAATTAGATATCCGTATTATTTTAAACGTAACGCCCTACAGTTTTAATTTTCTATTCGGGGACAGTGCGTTTTTGCCGTTGGTTTTTGCAGCACGCTTTGACGTCACAATTTGAAGCACGGTCAAAATTATGTGCATTGGCGTATCAATTTCATTTTCGCTAATAAATTTCTAGATACGCCTTTACGTATTGTCAACGGCGACTTGTATACCCCGCCACTGCTCTCAGGTCTAGACCAGCGGTCAAGGCGAGTCCAACCCAAGCTCAAGCATGTCTTGGTGATGAGACTGATGAGTCTTAACAGCTCTCTCTGCCATGGGCGCCGCCAGAAAAAAAGCCAGGGGGGGGCAAAAAAAATCCAGGGGGGTAAAAAGAATATTTCTTGTCATGAATTTTTTTCTGTATTTAAACAAAAAATAACACAAAACAAAGATATGCAAAATAAAAGAGGTAAACATCTTAAAAAACAGAAATGCATGAACAGAGTAGGATTGTACCCATACTCAGTACAGTATCTAAATTAAAAACAATAAAAGAACAAAAGTACAGAACAGTAAAGAACACAGAAATAATAAAAGAACAAAAATAAAATACATCTTAAAAAAATAACTCTAAAACATAAATCTGCATTTTTATTCACTGTTAGAAGAAAAAGACTAGAGAAGTTATTCGAAATCGAACTCCCTTCCTTCCTTCGGTCTTGGACAATTTTGTTGATTACTGTTTTTATGAATTTCGTTTTATCACGGTAATTTTTTTTCTGTGAACGCTGAGCATATATAAACCAGTCAATCGATTTTCGCTCATTGTTGACCTCAATAACCAAGTGTTGACCCTCCTTAGCGAACGTTCGACGGAACAAGTCGTAGGTGGCAAAGAGAGGACAATTTTAATTGCGCTCGCAGGAGGAGGACAATGTAACAGTTTCCATGTATGTATATTAGATTTGATCTGCCAGGGGGGGGGGGCAGGTGCCCCACCTTGCCACCCCCTGGTGGCGCCCATGCTCTTTTCTCTCTCTCTCTCTCTCTCTCTCTCTCTCTCTCTCAACCTCAACAGCTTTGTCATAGCTCTGGAGGTAGGCCAACCATATATTTCATAGATGAATTCCGGACGAGCGGCTCGCCAGGGGGTGGGGGGGAGGAGGGAGGGTAGTGGACTGTGAGGATTAGGATCATCTTTAAAAATTATCATGTAGAGTAGATTCGTATTTATCACTTCATAACAAATACTTCCTTTGACCGTACACTTTTAACGATCGTCTAGGAATGGAGATTCTATGGGATAAAGAGTGCTAGATACAGACCATTTTACTCGGTAAACTTTCGGGTCCTTTTGCCCCTGCTATACCTTACGCTCGATATAAATATGCGTCCGGGATCTTCCGGACGCTTGGGTCACCGGGGTAAGACAATGAATAGAGATGTGGCCATCAAGCGATAGTAGTGCCTTTGCCTTTTTTGCCTGTTAACGTTAACTGTATTTGTTTATTCTGCTGTATGTTGTGCCAACTATTTTCGATTGGGGCTTAAATTCCGGACATTTTGCCGATTTTACCGATTTTTGTGATTTTTTTTGTCTGCCCATTAGCTGTATTTGTTCATTTTGGTGTAGGGTAAAGTCGGGTATATTGTACCAGTTGTTAAATTGTACCACCTCAATATTTATTAAATTGTAAGCATCTATCGTCATCTAGTTTGCTCTTTTGATACCTCTTGTTGTCCAAACAATAGTTACCAGGACGCGTAAACGGCGGTCTCTCGTGAAACTTAAAATTTGTGTTTTTCTGAAAAACGACTTTACGCAGTAAGTATTATACAACTTTAGATAAGCCTTTGTATCCGAATGATCAGTTTTTGGTAGTTGGGGTGGCGTTCTTCGTAATTATTGGACATTTGGAAATAGTTGAGGCGGTTTATATTTACCCTAATCTCGCTTTTTTAAAAGAAATAGACCAATTTGTGTCAATAATATCGGTTTGCTAATTTGGACCACCATCTAGTTTGTCAAATCGTACTGGTACAATTTACCATATTCCAGTATTTATTTCAGTCATGCCTCGCAATGGTACAAAATACTGCCAATGGTCAGAGCAAGATATGAAGGCAGCAATAAGAAACTATAAAACTGGAAATTTTGTTCAAATTGGGTGCATGAAAGCTGTGCTTCGTTTCCCAGTCGATTGGACTATATTTGTGACTTTTGTGTTTGCGTTAAATAAGTATTGAGTATTAATTATTTGCTACGACAATATTTTGTTTTACTCAATGGGTTCCTAATTTGTGATTTATGTGTTTTTTTACAAATAAAAAGTTTAATTCTTTGCAATGTATTGTATTATAAATCTGTTATTATATCAACAACGCATTTTGTCATGGTACAATTTACCGAACCGGGTGGTACAATTTAACTAACCAGTTGGGTATATTGTACCGTTTGCAACATTTTAAAAAACATTTATTATATCAAACTATCAGTCTTTATGTAACTTTTCTACGATGCAATTTGATAGGAATATGTTAATTAACTCTGATTTATAGTTTTGTTGAATTCAAATCAAGTCAATAGCGAGATATTTGCTAAAGTGTGCAATGTAGTACAATTTACCCGACTTTACCCTATGTTGGGCTAATTATTTTCGACTGGGGCTCAAATTCCGGACATTCTACCGATTTTTGTAATTCCGCCCGGACACGAAATTAAGCTCCAAATTTCCGGACATGTCCGGGATTTTTCGGACGTATGGTCACCCTATATGTGGAGGGCAAGATAAGATTCTTTTTCTTACATCTTACATCTAGAATATGGGAGTCTGGACCACCGATACGTGCAACAGATTCTGCTTTCTGCTTGACAACCTTTAATTCTCGTAGATACAACCTTTTTATCTCTGATGGATAGGATATAAAAGCACATTATGTCCACCCGTTTATCATCATTCATTATAAACAATAATAATGTTTATGATTTCCGTTTGTTACCGGCTGCTAGCCTTATCACCCACCGCGTACCGCGACGCTCATATATATGCGTGTATAAAATGATCGGTTTGTTCAGATGAAACTAGTTTTACTGCAATCTTCTCCGCGTAGCATTCGAAAGATTGAATCGAAATGGCTCCCAATTATAAAGTAACCTACTTTGACCTGAACGCTTTAGGGGAACCCATCAGGGTACTGCTTAGCTATGGAGGGCTGGATTTTGAAGATGTCAGGGTCAAGTTCAATGACTGGCCTGCTTTAAAACCAAGTAAGTACGACTGGTATTTATCTATTTTGTGATAATTATAATGTGTTTCAATCAGCATTTATAATCGCTAGGATATATAGCAGACCTCAATCCTAAAATAAATAATTTATATTAAAACTAAAAATGTACAAGCATTGACGTTACAAATTGTTTCTTTAGTATAAAATTCAAAGAATGACCAATCAACACCATATATCCCAATATTTATAACCATGATTTAAACTCTTTATTTTTGACATAAGACATATGATCGAAAACAAAAAATAAAACTCTCATTAAAAATATGTATAAAATGAATATAGGGATATAATAATTTAGGTTTTTTTTTCTGCAAATTATTTCTATATAATTTTAACTTCACAAAAAATAAAAAAATTGAATATTCCTCAAACTTCATTTTAGACATTTTAGGATTTCCTGATCATTTTCTATTTTTTTTTTTTGGGTGGGAGTGAAATTAGGATGGTTGAGGATTGGAGCCGTTAGGGGCGTTGTAAAACTGAAAAATTTATAGTATTCATAATAGGCTGTCAATAGACAGGTGAAAGAAAGACCTATAGCCTAGCGGCATAAACAATGTTTTAGGTCCATCGGAACATTGCCTTGCTACAACAGAAACCAAGAGACTTTGAATTTTCTGATCTATATATCATTGATTAACGTATTGTTAGTCTATATATACGAGTATTGTTTAGATCGTACTGTGTTGTGTACGTGGAAGTTGTTGAATTGATTTTTATGATATTTTGAAACAGTATTATATTATTTATAGTGAATGGAAAACGCGTATGGTTTTTAGAAATCGTGTCAGTGGCCGGCGCAGCAATAATCAAAAACCTAAAAATATAAAAACAGCTGAGCCTTCGCTTTTAGGCGTTTTAGGGATTCCTGATCATTTTCTACTTTTTTGGGTGGGGGTGAAACTGGGGTGGTTGGAGGGTGGGGGGTTGTAAAACTGAAAAAGTTGTAGTATTCATAATAGGCTGTCCATTGAACTACTGTCAATGAAAGACCTAGCGGTATGCAGTATTATGATACACAGAAACCTGTCTGTCTGCTGTCTCTTTATTGTCGTTTTTCTAGCCGCGTAAACTCAGTGACCGCTGCTGGGATACATGTGATGAAATTTGGGATGCAATATGCTGTATATAGGGTCGTAGTAGGTCATGCTGCTACAATTTTTGAAAGTCTGCGCATTGGCGGCGGAGAAATTGGTAAAAAACAAAAAAAATATCAGAACCAGAATGCATTTCAGAGTTTCCTGATCCTTTTCTATTTTTGTTTTTGACAAGGGTGAAATGGGGGTGGTGATGCGGGTGGGGTGTTTGAAAACTCAAAAATGTGTTGTATTCATTAAAATATATTACATTGCGCTGAAAAAATTGGCTTTGGTGATATTTTATGCTTTTTCTACCTATCCGAATATTGCTTTTGGGTTTTATATCTATAGAATAATTTGATACATACCTACATATTATAATCCTATAACGTGTAACTTGGAAACTACGAACTTGATTGTGATGAAACTGAAAACTGGGTACCGGATTACTACCGTGGAGGAAATGGTATGACAGTGCCAGTAGCCGAGGAAAACTCAACAAAAAACAAAAAAAAATCAAAATCGCTCAAACTTCGTTTTTAGATGTTCCAAATGTTCCTGATCATTGTCTACTTTTTTGTAAGGATGGTGTATGGATAGATCTCCAAATTTTTTGTTAGAACCGATAATGATGTGTGGGAAGTACTGATGATACCATTTTTTAGCAGATTTTTCAGTTCTTCAAACAAATAATTTGAAAAAAGATACCTGCCTTTATAGTGTTCCTTGAATTTGAGTAGGACCAGTACAAGTACTGCAAAAATATGAACAATTATGAGAATATACGAACTTTGTTTAGAAAGAATATTATTTCGTCTAATTTATTCCCATTTTCTTTTTCAGACATGCCTTATGGCCAACTCCCCATTTTGGAATGTGAAGGCAAAGTGGCCCATCAGCACATACCAATTTGTAGGTATTTGGCGAAAAAGGTGAAACTTACCGGCAAAGATGATTGGGAAGATTTGACAATTGACTCTGCAGTTGACACAGTCAACGACCTACGTACTAGTAAGTTCAAGATCCAGTACGAAGATATGTATATGTACATCTTTTCCATAAATTTTGAAAAACGAAAATTTTGGAGAATACGAATATTTTCAAGAACTTTTGCAGTTTAGAAAATCTTGAAAACCTGATAAATCATGATAAACCTTGAATAACTTGAAAAATCTTGATTTTTTTTAAATTTTGAAATAGGTACCTCGAAAATTTGAAAAGTTCAATTGTTTTGGTAGTTGGCAGTTCTTAAACATCCTCCATAATTCGCGAGGCATTAATAAATTATTATGACGATCGAAGATCAGAAAGTCATAAAACAATTAAAAATACAACCACAGTAGAAAAGAGTCGTGTTACAAAATCTAATAGTTTATCTTGTAATTATGTCCTGCATTTTCTGAAGAAAGTTCACAAATTTACAATTTCCTTATAAACCTGTTTAAAATGAAATTCAGTTGTTACTCTGAGAATGAAATACCTAAATATTGAATAGAAAACTTTTAGGATGACTTGATTGCATTTCGAAATGAAAATGACAAGTTCAAAACAGGAGTTTAAGACTAATCATGCATATATTCCATCCGAACGACGCGCGACGTATTGCAAATATATCTACTTCCTATCAGTGGCGGCTCGTGGTTCTGAATGACGGTGAGCACAAAATGAATGAGGGGGGCACAAAAACATATTATATAATAAGCACTCTCCAACTGTTTCACTTATATTCACTTTTTCCAAAACACTAAAATCCATGCATGCATTCATGTGAGAAACAGAATTTTCATGTTTCTTTGCTCTCTCCGCGTGTGTTTTAACTCATCCAACCCTTAATAATTATTCCATGTACTGACATGTTTCTTAAAAATTAGGCATATTATATTTGTTTGTGAACATCCGCACATCCACTCGTATTTTTCATTAATATTAATTAATAATTCCGGTTGAATGTTCTATTATAAGTCCGGTTTTTACTTGTGGAACTATAGTTCATTTTAAGATCAGGAGTAGAAGTAGTAGAATAGAGTAGAATTTGAAGGAATAAAGTATACTGAATGATTGTCATTTTTCTGGGTACCAGCCGCCACTGCTTCCTATTAGATTTAGTAGCTGATCACGTGACTGAGGAATCTGATACATGCAGCAATACTAATTTGGTGAAGTACAGGTATATTACTTTGATTTTAGAGATTACACAATTTTATTATGAACATGATCCAGCACAGAGGAAAAAGTTGAAGAAACCTCTTCTAGAGGAGACTATTCCATACTACATAGAGAGGCTTGAAGCACAAGCTAAGGCAAATGGAGGACATTTAGCTCTTCCCAAGGTAGGCAGAACATTAATATTATATAGCTATTAATTGCATGCCCCGTGTGGGGGCGGATTAGAATATCTCCCATCGTATATCCTGCGTGTCGTAAAAGGCGACTAAAAGGAACCGAACTACTGTCGGTATAAGCAGTAACCTCTTCTCAACCAACAGCTTTGGGTGGACGAGTTGAGAAGAGTCAGGACACCTTCTTGTCCTTGGGGTGAGAAATTGCCCCTAAAGGCGGATGAACCAGTAGATAACATCTGGTCAACGGCATGAGGATATAGAAAGCAAATGGGAAACTACTGCATTAAAGATCTTAAAGATATCCCAAGAGAAACTCGTAAAATGAGTAAATGCATTTTACGAGTTCACAACATGTCTGTTAAGACACTGTGACTATGATGATGATTCATAGCATGCATGTTTATTTTCTGTTTGAAACAACGAATTCGAATATTCGAAGATATTGACTGTATATTCAACTTTTTCCCCCAGATTTTTTGGCGGAGCTAATCCCGAACTTGTACCGAATATATAACCCGAATAAGTTAGGAATTTATCAAATGCGCATGCTCATCTTCGAATTAGTTCCGAATTTTTCAGCTCCGCGAACGCATGTCTAAAGGCTGGTCCAGACGCTACGTTTTCCACAACGTTTCGTCTGTGCAGTTCAAAACGTTGCGTGTAGATAGCAAAACGGTTTTTGCGAACTGCGCGAAGACGGTACAGTTGCAGCGATAACTGAGCTGGTGAGCGTAGTTATCCATGCGCAGACAAATCGGTGCGTGTAGCCATTGACTCCGTCTTTCGATACATTTTGTTCGAGAATGACACACCTTTGACAATTTCCTGGAAGCTTTTGACTGAGTTTATCGCGTTATATGGAAGTTTGCAATGAGTTTGGCGTATCAAATCCAAGAGATATACTGACAGGCCAAAAAGAAGCAGGCATATTAGATTTTGGTAGAAATATTCAAGGTTGTAAACAGAATATTCTAAGGCGTAGACCTAAAACATATACCACAAACCCTGCAGAATAGGGATTACCAGAAGTAGCGTGCCAAGGTCTTCGGAGGCCCCCCCGCAACTTTTTTCGCGGGGCCCCCTTCTACATAAAAAAATATACTGCCTATACTGGGTGAAAACGAAATTACTGTCTACGGTGATATTTCATATCGGTTTATAGATAGAAAAAATTTGGGGTGACCTTAATTTTATATTTCGATTTTTTTTTCGTTAGAGTTTATGAAAAATAAAAATTCATAGATCTTAAGTAAAATATGATTATACATTGTTTAATGGCACAGATACGCCTCGCGTCAGTGTAACGTGCCACTTGTTCTAGCCGTTTTGGGGTCTACGCTCGACTACAATATCGTGTTGTCAAATTTTGTCATAAAATAGGTACTGATAAGGCAAAATATACTTGATTTTATTATGGAAAATTATGAGGTATACAAATATTCCGCCGCAATAAAATAAGTATAAGTATTATAGTTATTACTATGTAAAAAGCTTGCTCGAGGTAGTCCAGGCTGAGCGGGCCCCCCCCCCGCACCGCAGGCCCTTTCGGCACGCCACTGATTACCAGTATTACCACAAAATAAGTACTTCAGACCAATTCAGCGGAGGTTGCCTATGATTTCACAATTAAATATTCCTGCCTAGATTCCAGAATCTATTGAACGCGTTACGAACGTGTTCAAACGTCAGAAAGCGTACTCCACGAACACGGAACTTTTTATCCGGAACAACAACTTTATAACCGCGCATGCTCTAACGTTCTGAATGTGTTCAGGATTAGCTTCGCGAAAACATCTA
This sequence comes from Callosobruchus maculatus, assembly GCA_951848785.1. NCBI lineage: Eukaryota > Metazoa > Arthropoda > Insecta > Coleoptera > Chrysomelidae > Callosobruchus > Callosobruchus maculatus. The sequence continues at coordinate 12,560,296 of CATOUR010000071.1, forward strand.
TATATAGTATTCCTGCATCATTTTCATTATCACAGGTTTCAGTTTTTTGAGTTGACCCGCACAAAAAATAATGGGGAGGGGGGCATTAAAGAATGTTTGTACATATCTATATATGTATTTTAATTTCCAATATATGTATGTATTTATAAAATCCTACAAATGCTTGTGACATTCGTACAGATTATTCGTCGTAATTGGGCTCAACGTTGTTTTGTTTAGCCTGGTACATTTTTAGATGTGTCTCTATGGGTGACATCAATTCAGCACAAACTGGGTAGTCATACATCGTCTTCCGCCATTTTCTCAGCAATGGTAGGTCTGTGTCCTTCAGGGGTAATTTTCCCTTTGTAAGAGATATCAACCCTGCACGTTCTGCCCATGGCCACATTAGATAATCCAGCTGAAATAAAACGAAGCCTGCTGAAGCCCAGTGGCATAGATACAGTTTGAGTATGGAGGAATATACAGAAAGGGTGAGTTTTTAGTATCGGATCAGTCGATAACTCCACTACTGCAAAAGATAGCGATAGTAAAATAGGGGGGGTTACGTTTAAAAAAAATAGAAAATCTATAGATTTTGAATTCTACCTCGCCCTGTATATGAATATGCGTCGTTGGCTTTTTACAGTCGGCGTTAAAACTACGCGATATTTTTTATCATTTGCAGTAGTGGAGTTATCGACCGATCCGATACTAAAAACTCACCCTGTATAAAGCCGGCACTTCATCCTAACTACGTATATCAATAATTCTTCATTATGCTCAGAGAACAAAACGGCTTCAAAAAATTGTTCAAAGGTTTCTCTTTAAACCGTAATATTGAAAACAATAAAAAATTATGTTAGAACTTCGATTTGCCTTAATGTGAACAGGAACATCTTATTATTCCATCAATAAAAAATGGAGTCAAGTTGATTGATTCAGTACCTACTTCCCACACATTACGGTGAAACCAGATACCATCAGTGATAACAGACAAACACTAGACTCACCATTCCAGGTTTGTCGCCATCAAAGTATGTACTATTTCTTGTAACTAACTCATGCTCAAATTCTTGTAACAGATCAATGAAAATCTGTGCCCATTCTTCTAGAGTTCTTTCTTCCATGGATAGACAGCATTTATAAAAGGAAGACGTAACTGGTCCTAACTTTTGGATAAGCTCCTTATCCCTTTTCTTTTTTTCTGGATCGCTCGGATACAGAGAATTTTCCGGAAATTTCTCGTCCAAGTAATCACATATATCAATACTTTCTAATATAATATCCGAACCATCCAAAAGTGCTGGGACAAAACCTGCAAAAGAAAATATTTTTCACGAAAATACTAATAATACAATTTTCATCTGCGAAGGCAAACGTTTATTACTTTTAAAATTAACTTATTTGGATTTTTTCATTTTCAACCCATTTTTAAATCTTTTTTAGAATATTCGAATATATTTATTATAAAATAATTTTTTATTGCTTTTTTTAACGCCGGGCAGGTAAATAAGCGTATAAATGTCGACCCCAACTACTCCAATTCTGCCACCTCCCGAAAAAAAGGAAAATGATCAAGAATCTTCACAATATATAAAAACGCATTTCTGGTAAATTTAATTGTTTACTAATTAGGCATTACCTGCTGCAACCTCATAGCATATCATACGACGAACTTGATAAAAATCGGTGTACCGGTTACTGAAATTACGCGAGAATAAAAATGGCGACAGGCCAGACCTGACGATAGGCAGATAGACAGAACAGCATAAATGAGTGACATAAGATTTTCATAAAACGTTGAAAAACATGATCAAACATTTTTATTACCTATCCTTTTTTGCATCAAATGAAATACATATTCTATTTTTCTTCTTATCGAAATATAATTGAGTATTTGATATCTTTATTTTTTCCAAGATTTAGTAAACAAGAAAAATACAACAGTAACATGTCAATGAACCGCTATAAATAGGATATGTGTTCAATAGTCGGATGATGCGGCTTTTAAACCTGCAATAAATGGAATGGAATATGAACATGTTAAAGGTTATCACATATGACTGACTTCTGTTGATTAAATAAATATCTACATTATAGAGACAACTGTTTCACTGAATAAATAAAAGACTAGTTCATGACTTTTAGCGTGTCAGTGAGAATACTTCCACTTTCAACTTTTGTGCTATGTATTAACATAGAGGTCTATTTTTGATCACCTTTGCTACGCCACTGAGTCAAGTAGTCAGTGTCAGTGTCAGTAGGCGTCTAGGCGTGTCTACTACAACGTGACCTCCAGACCGCCACACTAAATCAATAACCGGAATACCGGAAACCGGAAAGCAAGTAAATAATAAATTAATGGATGATTAATATGATCACTGCGCTCCTGAACAAATTATACGGGTATAAAAATAGCAACATTACCTTTGGGATGTATTTTGAAGTACCATTCCGGTTTTCGCGTTAAATTGATATTGACGATGTCATGAGGTATTCCTTTGGCTTTCAAAACCAATCTAGGCCGCTGAGCAAATGGACAGTATTTCATTGAATATAGTCTCAATAGGCCTGGCTCCCGTGGAGGTTCGACAGAACCTGAAAACGCATTATATAGTATAATTTATTTACATGCAAAACTAAAAAACAATTATATAGATAACCTTACCACTTGCCAAATGTTTGTCAGACATTTTTGTAGATTGAACTTGATTTTAGGTTATAGTAAACAAACACTGGTAACACTGGAAACTGGTATAGAAACTGTGTCACACCTCACAGCGTCACAGCTTTCCCAACAACTAACACACCTACTTTGATTGTAATTTATAATCCGAGCATATTATAAATGGCATTGAATACGTGTTGATTGAAGTGAAAGAACCGATTTACACTGTGATGTTCGAACAATAACGTGAACATTGAAAATGAAATGCAATATCATCCTCCTACTGGCGCTATCAGCTATATCGCTTTATCTTTTATTTTTTCCCAGATAATTGTTTTATTGTTTATTGATATCATTAGACTGTTATGTACCTATCTAATTTTGAATGTTATGAATAACAACTGTAATGAGGGATGATAATGCCAGCATAAGATTTCTAAATAGCGTCCATATGCCAAGAGTAGAAAATAATTAATGGAATAAAAGTCTGTAATTTGTTAAATATTTTTTTGGATACCTATTCAGTGAAGTACGAATGATATGCATACACCACAAAAGATCAGCTGGCTTCTTTATTTCATCAATCGTTTGAATGTTTATCGTGTTTATACGAAATGAAGGGGTATTTGTTTTTGGTCACGTGACGTCCGATTTAAAGAATTTAATGAAATACCCTGTATATTTGTGACTTTTTGTGTTCCTCCTAAATTCATTCACTCAAGAGCTACATGTACTTAAAGGACTGTACCACTACCATTATGAAACACTACCAAAGTAATTTAACCGTAGGGGTACATGTTATAATCAATGGTAGTGGTGCCAGCCTTTAAGAACCTGTGGCTCTTGAATTATTAATCACTTTAGACCCCAAGTGTGCTAGTTTGTTAGAATTGTTTTATCGGGAGGAACATGGAAAGTCACAAATATACAGGGTGTCCCATTCAAAACTTTGAATCACGTGGTCAAAAATAAATACCTCATTGGGCGACATAGTAATAAAAAAGATACTATATTTGCTATAATTTAAACCCCCAAAATTATAATTCGCTACTACTGCCCAGTTCCGATATATTGCTTGTCCTGACCGTCGTGGGACACCCTGTATAAACATAAAAAATAAGTGACACGTATAATTTCAATGGTGGCTATACCTACCTACTTCGTCACAACTTTTGGATTTTGAGATAATTTTCGAATGTTTAGGGATCTCAGGGATCTGAGAGATGAGTGTGAAAGTAGTCTGTGGTGTGAGATATGTTGAAGGTGTTGCTAGTTCTCCTGAAAGTGCAATAACATTGGAGCGCAACAGAAAAATAGTTATCTATATCATAAGTGTGTAAAGTGGCGTTTACACGGTCGACTGAAAAAATGCCCTTTACAAAATATTTTTTTCTAAGTACTATCAAATACGCTGGTAATCAAGATTGAGAAATACAGAAATTACTGCGTGGAGGTACCGTCATATTAAACTGTTTTTTTTTTAAATGGACAAAATGTTATACATTTGTTTCCAGCTTTAATAATGTTCATGATAATATAGCATATAATTATAAAGGGATACGCTGAATAATATATTTCATTTAAGGCTGCACTAAACTATTAATGACTTAATTTCCAGCTGACTTGGGCCGATGTATACTTCACCAGCCTAATCGACTATTTGAACGCGATTCTGGATCAGGATATTATTGCAAAATCACCTAACTTACAAGCTGTGAAGAACAAAGTATGGTCCATACCTAATGTGAAAAAATGGATGGATAAGCGTCCGCAAACGTTCAAGTTGGCTGACTACCCCCCACCTCCTGAATAAATATATTTAAGCTTAATTTTTTACACAATAAATAACTAATATAAATGACAAAAGTTTCTTTCTATACCACCTGTGCCATCCATCTATTTATCGAATATTTCAAAAATTTTAGATGCATACAAAACGTTTAAAATCCCCATGATGTCACTTAATTAACAAGAGTTACCAAGACACATATTTGTTTATTAGAAGTGACATATCAAAAATATTGAACATCCCTCGTATCTCGTATACTAACCTGCAATATGGTAGCGTAATGTTGTATCCAGCTTTGGCTCGAGTTTATATATTTGTCGTTCTCGACTTTGTCCATCAATCAATACTCTTCTTGTTTATTCTGTTCTGTGTCATTACCACTGATTAGTCATTGAGGTTATGTTGTACTGTTAAAAAAATAAGTAATTTCTGATTATTTATTTATGGGATGTGTGCCTCTTTAGACTTAATGGGAGAGGATTATTACTCTGAAGGCTTAATTAAAAAATTAGCATAGAAAATGGCGAGTGGCGAGAATAATTCTAACAAAATAGAATCATCCTTAGCTCAAGAAAGTTCTATAAATGATGCTTACTCAGCACCTGAAGCAAGATTTGAGTGCCCCATTTGCTTGGCCTGGCTGAGGGATCCAGTTCTGACGTCGTGCGGTCATAGATTCTGTAGAAATTGCATATATTCTTGGCTAGAGTAGGTATTTCAGTTTTCATCTTATGACAAGTTCTCTATGATAGTTTTCCATGTACAGAAGAGAGCTGGCTTGCCCTGTTGATAACTTCAAACTGAATAAAGAAGATATTTTCCCAGATAATTTTACTAGAAGAGAAATATCTCAACAGCGTACAAAATGTCCAAATATTGTTAGAGGTTGCTTAGAAGAGCTGTCACCTTTGGACGTGGAATCTCACTTGTTAATTTGCCAATTCAGGTATGCTTATTCCTCACTCATATGTACATGTATGATTCTAGATGAATCTTAAATAATGTATATTGTAATTTGTCTAAGGAATATTTGGCACAAAGTATATATATGTCAATCATTTGGTAATGCAATACTGGTCATTTTAGTGAGCTACTTATTTTTAAAATGGGTATACCTATTAATTCTCCAGAAGTAACAGTTTTATTGAGTATTGTGGGTAAACTTTCTACATTGAATTTGATGTGTAATTTTTATTTTATATGACCCGACTTGCAATATTTTATATTCTTGAGCATAGGAGCAAAAGTATACTTTTATAAAAGAGTCAAATTTATAAAATGATACACTATATAATGCTTTACAAATGCAACTATGACTAGATTCCTATAAGGTATCAACAATTAATACAAGCACAAGACTGTTCTATTCATATTTAGTTCAATAAATAAAACTAGTGTAATGTTTCAGGATACCAGAATTGCCAGATAATGAAAAATTACGCTGTTCATTTGTTGAGGTTGGTTGTGAAGAAAAATTTGAAGATGAGCCTGAACTGCAGAGACATCTTGATCAGCAGATCCAGAAACACTTAACAGTAATGTAAACTTATTCCTAGAATGTATTTTTCTTTATCATATAGTGTTTTTAAGATACATTATGATAACATTAGTTTCTCAAAAATAGTTGGAGTTAATAATCGAATACCTTCCAGATAAAGGATATGGAAGTTTACTGCCCTTTTTGACACTAGGTTTTGTAAACAAAATATCTGTCAATATTGACTCTTTTAATTACTTTAACAGATTACAAGATACCAAAAACCTTCCACTTGTTGCTTTTTAATATCAAACCACTTTGTAATGAAATGATTGTTTTAGCTATTGTCTCAAGCATATGCAAAACTGTCTGTGAACAGTAACTCAGCAGCTGCAGCTAGTACATCAGCAATTGCGCAACAGGCTAATTTTTGGGATCCACCTCCAAAAAATTCCTCACCAAGTGTGTCATCAGAGGATAATGTTAACACATTACTTAGGTAAGAAATGTACTTTCTAATTTAGAACCATTGATATTTAATGACTGCCCAAAAGCAGAAACTGTATAAATATCTAATTAAAAAAAAATAGTACAATTAATTTAGGAGGTATTTCTGAATTTTAGGAACCTATATGAAAAAATTGTATTCTTAGAACAGAAGACCAGAGAACAAGACATAATAATAGCAAATATGTCAGAGCAAATATCATCTTACAATTTGTCAATGACTAAGTTACACCAGCGCTATTGTGATGGCTGTTATCTATGGCATTGTACAGACTTCAAAAGTAAACTAAATGTTATGAGAGAAAACCCCCATGTTATGTATTATAGTCCAGGGTTTTACACTTCTCCAAATGGCTACAAGTGAGTAAACCTTTATAACTTTCTATTACTCAAAATCAACTATCTTCATTTAGAGTTTGGTGGGGTTTTTGGGGGTTTCATGGAAGAGCAACTTTGATGAATGCTGCCTCGCCCATGTATTGACATTGTTGTATCTTTAAAAAAAACAATACTGATTATAGCATGAAAAGAATTTAGTCAGTGAATTTATCGACTCCTTTTTTAGTTTCTGGGAGTATAAGATCATTGATTTGACATTTGCAGGTTGTGTGTAAGAATAAATTTGTCTCCAAAAGACAATAACTACCTTGCAATTCTAATACATGTTATGAAAACAGAACATGATCAAGCACTAGACTGGCCTTTTAGTGGACGATTATCAATAACCTTAATTCATCCAATGTAAGTATTTGTATTCACAAATAGAGTGTTGCTTCTGACCTGAATGTTCTCAAATAAAATTATCACATTCTTTTCAGGCAATCTTTCAAAAATATTAAAGAAACTATGATGACTAGACCAGAATTGGATGCTTTTAAGAGGCCTGTTCAGGACATGAACCCAAAGGGATTTGGGTATACAGAATTTGTGTTGGTTGAAGAGATATTTGAACAAGATTTTATAGAGAACAATCAACTTGTGATCAAAATACAAGCTCAACCGGTTTGATCCTGTGGATAGAGTAACTGTTACAATTTGATACTCTCAGTATTTACTATGGCAGCTGGTTAATATCCACTAAGAAACTGCCTCACCGAATCTCTAGGTGTGTCCTTTATATCTGATACTGGCACTTTACTTAGATATTCAATTCATGTTTGCTGTATCAACGATATATTTGACATTATTTAGCATAGGCGTAGTTAAGTCCCTGAATCTGGGGGGGCTTAAGTCCCTGGATCTAAGGGGGCTGAAGTCCCTGCCTCAGAACAAAACAAAGGTATTTTCGGATTTTTGGGGGGGGCTAATTTCATTCTTGGGGAGGCATAGCCCCCCCGAGCCCCCACCTAACTACGCCTATGTTATTTAGCCTATAGTCAAATATACATACAACAGGATTCACAAAGCAAAGTGCCACTATTACAAATATGTTATTAATGTTATTACATACACATTCCAATTTCAAAAAAAACACTCCATGATCAAAAAAATAATGCACTTGATTTTTGAGCTAAATTTTACTTTATCAGTTCCATTCCATTACCATTCACAACAATTTAAGGAGGAGGAGGAGGAGGAGTAGACTTTTTCTCTGATCCTCCTGGCTGAAATCCAAACGTTTTTTTATTCGTCTTGACTGTTAATTACATAATGGTTATATGCTGTTTTTAGTAGCTTTCGTTTCTTCAAGTTTAAATTAAACAAAAATTGGTCGTGTTTTTCAATCCAGGAGATTTTGAAAAACTTTTAGAAACTATTAGAAAGCAGTGCGTTAGTTTATAAAAATATGAAATATTAAATTTACAACTAAAATCAGGTGTCTCACTTACTGGCAAATTTCCCTGATTTTGTCATTGTTATTTTTTCACTTGTTAGCCATTGCACAACATATTCAAAAGCAGAATAGTTAGTCCAATAACCATCAGGTACCCCAATAGCTTATTTTAGTAAAGCTATATGTGAATTTTACATAATTTAAAAATCGAAAAGCTTTAGTTTGAACAAACAAAAAATGATTGTGTTAAAATTCAGCTTCAATTTGCTAAAAGCATATCATTTCACATGTGAGGCCACTTACCTATTCTTGCCTCTACTTTGCCAGCAGATTGTCACTTTGTTTATCAGTAACAGTATGTGCTATGCTAAAATGAACTGCTCAGGATGCCCAATAGCTCCCAAATTATGTAGTATAAAAACATAAAAAACGGACATATTAATATGAATGTTCTAAATCTATTTTAGGGAAGTTTACTTATTCTTATATTCTGCACATGATTTATATGTAATTCATATAAAAAACGCACAGTCACCGACTCCTAGGTTTATAGTCGGTGCCGCACAGTCCTCAAATATTTTTTTCAAAATTAAATGGGATTGTACAAGACATCTGGCCAAAACGACATAAAAAGCATTATAAGTGTCAAAAGACATTGTTGATATGTTTTATAAATGAAAGAGTCGACTTTTGCAACACCTCTCGATTTATCGTGAATAAGTATACGATTGTATTGGTTTCATTTTAATTATTGTTAGTATTTTGGGGTTATGGCAATATATTATCAATGTATGAAATAAATATATGTCTAAAACTTTCATGCCAATGAAATTATTTAAAATTTTTACAGATCTCTATGTATCTCAAGTATCGGGTACATATATTTCTATTTTAAAATCTAATCTATTTGACCTCTGATGTACTTAAGAAATATAAAAACTGTTGATAATTATTATCCACGAAGTTATTACATTCCATATGGATGCAATTAAATCTCTCTACGAGTATTTTGATTCTTTGCTATTTTATTACCTTTTAAGGAATTCTATTTATACAAATACATATATTTTTATCTATTTGATCTTTAATGTACTTAAATAGGAAAATTGTTAATAATTGTTATTGTATTTAACTGTTGCATGATATTAAAGTATATTCTGAATGAACCATGTCTTGAATATGTATCTTATTTTCTCTTAAGTTTATGCTTTAAGGAAGATCTCAAAGAAGAAAGAAGAGTATCTTGTTCGATTTACCTGATAAAGTATTCAGACAAGCAAAATTATTTTCTGTCGCCACTGTACCGACTCAAAAAGGCTCAGACGCGTAATTTTGTCACGGAATAGTAGGAACATGACAATTCTTTGTACCAGGTAATTTTTAGAATTTTGCGAATGGTTAAAAATACTGATGACTGTACCACGATATACACAAAAGCCTAAATTTTCCCCGACATGCACTGTATCGACGAGAAGTGGGGAGGCAAAGTTTACGGACAAAATATAGATGAGCCATATACAGGGTGTCCCTAAATTTTCTTGACACATGATATATTTTTGTTAACAGAAAAAAGTTCATATGGAAATGAAGGTGAAATTTTGTATAACTATAGGGTCTATCATAACATGTTTTTAAAACATTTTTTTTGTACTTCAACACTTGAAACTCACCCTCAACTTGTTTTTCCAATAGCCCCAAATAGTTTTTCCTACACAAATCAAGTCCTTATTTTATTCAAAATCTTGTACTACCTTTGATTTTATACACAAAATTACTTTTTCGCAAAACAATAAATACATAAATAAAATAGGATTTTGCTTGCCGCAAAAAAAAGATAAAAACAAAACTAAGTAGGTTCTGTATCTGTAGAGTGGGGAGGGTGAGTGGTCCCACTGCACTTAGGCCACAACTGGCCCATTGTGCATCCTCCCAGGGAGTCGTTTCCTCAGGTCATCGTCCATCCTGCCAATTGTAGGAAGGTGAACAAGTCGCTAGGGGACATCTCCCTTATGTGGGCAGGTGTAGGCCAAGACTCGCCGAACGCACACTCTCTAATAGAAGATAACTCTGGGCATTCACATATGACGTGTTCCACAGTTTCGTCTTCACTTTCACACATTCTACATATCGGTGTGTCACTTAACCCCATAGTGTGGAGGTGTTTCCTGAGTTGACAATGGCCAGTCAGGAATCCTACTAAGAGACGTAGGTTTGGTCTGGTCATCGCCAAATACTTCTTGGATATTGCCATGTCAAAACCTGCAAGGGTTTCCTTGGCAAATCGACATCCTTGTAGTTCTTCCCATCGTTTTACCATTTGGGCATGGGAGTGTTTTTTGGCTATTTCCGAAATTGTGGTTGTCGACATTCCAGAAAGGTCACATGGTCCTAAAATTCTTTGGTCAGCGGCCTTCCTGGCTAGACCATCCGCTATACGGTTGCCTTTGTTGTTATTGTGCCATTTAACCCACCTCAGGGCAACTAAGTAGGTTTTGGGGGTATTTAATGACCTATAATACACGCTTTCCAAAACAAATGTCTGTATCTTTTGTTAATGACTTTACGAAACAAATTGGTTTCTGTACGAAGTCAAAGGCACTATTTTAAGTAAAATAATTATGTCATTAATATAGGAAAAGCTGTGGGATGTCATTTGGAAAAAAAGTTGGGGGTGAGTTTTAGGAGTTGACGTAAAAAAAAATCGAAAGCATGGTATAATACGTCATTCAGTACCCTTGAAAGACCCACTTAGTTTTCTTTTTTATCTGTTTTTATTACGAAAATATAATATATATAATATTATATATTACTAGGTTTTAAATAAAACCTAGTAATATTGTGTAAGAAAAACTATTGGGTGCTATTTGAAAAAAAAAACAGTTGGGGGTAAGTTTTAAGGGTTGAAGTAAAAAAAACATTTTTTTTGAAAGCGTGTGGTATGATAGACCCTGTACTAGTTTCAAAAATTCTGCTCACTTTTGGTTTGTACTTTTTTTGTTACAAGAATACTACATGTCAAGGAAATTCAGGGACATCCTGTATAGTCAACTGAATAGACTGAATGAAAATATGTAGTAAACCGAGTTTATTCTGTTATAATGTTAGTAAACTTATTATACAGTTGAAATGTACAAAGCAATATAAAAAAAAAATACTTTTCACAATATTCTAAAAAAACTAATGTATACAGTCAATGATCACTTATCTACTATCACAATATTCTCTGAATGCATCTCTATGTTTGCGTTTCACATAATTTTCGAGCCCTTTAATCAAATAACGTAAATGCATCTTTCCTTTGAAAATATAATCGAGGTTAGACACTAGGACATCATATTCCTCTGTTTCTTTGTAGTTACTTAATGCTTTTATGAGCTGTTGAAAACTTGGAATGTCCAATATTTTCTGTATCTAAAAAATAATGTGTGTAGTACAATATTTCTTTTCCTACAAAAATGTAGTAGAGCAAAAATATCGACAAGTATAATTATGTGAATTTGCTGACGATACAACCCTTATTGCTGCTTATCAGGAAAAACTAGTAGCCCTATTAAACATCTTAGGACAACACAGTGCAGCATATGGTCTTGTTATTAACTACAATAAGGCCAAGGTTATGATCGTAGATAGAGAGCATGATAATCGACAAATAAAGTCAGTAGGCTGTTGTGAAGTAGTTCAAAGTTTTGTGTACCTCGGTTCTTTCATCGACAATTCTCTATATTTTTGTATGCCCCGGAAACTTGGAAACTGTTAAAAAGGCAGATCGAGCTCGCATAGATGCTTTTGAAATGTGGATGTGGAGGAGCATGCTTAGAGTTCCTTATACCGCCCACCGAACTAACGTTTACATACTGGATGAGCTCGGTAATCCAAAGAGACTATCCTCCATTGTGTCGACGAGAATGCTTACATTCTTCGGACATATTCACAGAAGCGATAATATGGAGAAACTTGTAGTTCAGGGTCATGCTCCGAGTGGGTGGCGCCGTGGCCGTTCCCCTACACGCTAGGTGGATACGACGAAACAGAACTGACAGTAAATCGCGAACGATAGCGAGCTACAGTTCTCAAAACTATTGATAATATTCGTGACGGCAATACTCTAGCTCCGACTTAATGCATTTTACGAGTTCACATCATGTCTGTTAAGGCATTGTGACTATAATGTTAATGATGTGAAACAAGGTGGGATAATTTATTTGTAAAACAGTAACTTATATTTGTTTATATCCGAATTTATATAGTAGAAATCTAAGTTTTCTTATAAAATATTGAATATGGTTATTCCATTTAATAGTATTTACCATAGTAATATATTCCTGTACCGACGGTTCTGAAACCTTGGTCTCATCACCTACAGGTGTAGCCACAGTAATTTTGATTTTTTTTCTTGGCTGTATCACCACTTCGCCATTACTGGATGTATCGGTCGTTTTAGAACTCGTTGCTGTTGATGTACCTTCCGATTTTAATAAGCTTGATGCAGAGGAGCCAAAGTCAAAAGCTGGATGGTGTTTGATTGCTGTGGCTGAAAACTCTGCACTTGTGGCAGCCCCTGACTTCTCTGACTGGAACTAGATATAGTTACAATTAGCCTCACTTTATGACTTTTCTTATTTATCCTAAACGTACCTATACAAAATATACTTTCATTTATGTTCTATTATTCGCCTAATAATAATACAATTCATTTGATAATATAGGAAGTACATAAGGGCCAAAGAAGTTACCACTGTAGGCTCCCAGCCAAATATGAATGTGAAGGCTGATTCATGATGAAACTTTCGTGGTCTAATTTGATGATAATAGTACGGTATATTATTCAACTATGCGGTAATGGCGGCAATAACTCACGAGTTGAAGTTTACAGCACGAGGCGGAGGCTAGTGTTGTAAATCAACAAGTGATTTATTACCATTACCGCGAGTTGAATACTATACTTTATGTACGACCGAAGCAATTAATAGTACGATTTATAATTACTTATACCCAAGCACAAGTTTTTAACTTTTTTTGGGCACTTGTTGTTTATTGTATTTTATTTATTTTATATTTACAATAAACGCTATACTACTATTTAAATACATAATAATAATTAATAATAATTGGCAACTTAACCTCACTTCTGTAAAATAAATACTGTTCACGGTCGAATTAACGTTTGACGTCTTATGGCATGGCCGCCTTGCAGTTATTATAGCGTGTCATATGCCTTTCCAAGAGATCCGTCCTGGTATCTACAGGGTGAGTCAAGCTCAACGCCTCGGACTATTGTGACCAAACGATACCACTCTTCGAAAAATCGACTTTGCGAGTGTATGTAGGTCGAGTTGGACTACACTTTAAAAATATTGAATTTTATACAGGGTGTCTAATAAAAGCGTGACATATCAAAGTTATGTTTTTTTAAATGGAATACCCTGTATATTATTGCATATTTAGATTCCCGGGTACATTTCAGTGTGACTTTATGTATCGCACATGGGACTTTAAGCGAACCGTTTAGGTGCAAATCACAATTTTGGGTATAGGTAGATGTCAGAAGAAAATTGAATATCGCAGCTATTATAAATCTTAGAGGGCTGTGACTTTGCCGTGTTACTAAACATGAGATGTGTCAGCTTACATTAGACGGTCGGGTTCGAATTACATTTGTACTTGGAGAAATCGGTAGATCAATTAAGGAAACTTCAATCAAAGGTAATTTGATTTTTTCAAATTGGAATGCATAATTTTTTTTATACGATCAAGTGTGCGATTTGATAAGCTTTCTAATGATATGCGGTTGTAAATATCAATCTCTGGTAGTTTTGATCTAATTTCAAATTTTCAGTAAAGCCGGTGTTTTTCAATTTTCCTACCTATAAGCAACTTAGCAGGCCATGAAATGTAAACAAAAAACTGTTCAGATGGAACAAAACAACTAACTTAGCAGATAGTTACGGACGAACTAGAGTAAAGGGACAAAGTTATAAAAATGACTTACAACAAATCAATTCTAACCAGAAATAGCAGACATAACACATCTAAGGTCAAGAAGCAGCTGGAGTACGACAGAAATGGGTATTTTTCACAGCATACCGGCTACTACAATATTCTAAAGATTGACGATTCACAAAACCATTGTGAATTTTGAAATGAAAGGAAATCTACCACGTAATGTTGCTGGCAGTTTAATAGCTTCAGAACAAAATTTCACATTTCATGATTTAAAAAAAATAGTAACCGATACCTCTGACAGGAGTTCTGCAAATTCTTCAATACTCATAAGCAAGATCGCCGAAAATGAAGAATAAATTAAAAATCTGCTCAAATTATTAAACATAATTTACCTGGCAGAAAATTAAAACGTGATTTGTCAGTATTCCTTTTTTGCGATCTTGCTAATAGATACTGAAAAATTTAAAGGACGACAGTCAGTGAGAGGTATCATTACTTTTGACTTTGACGGAAATGACTACTGTTTTATACCATTAAATGTGAAATTGCGTTCTGAAGATATTAGACTGACGGCAACGATCGCTGAAAGTTTTGCTTTCATTTCAAAGTGTTCAGTGATTTTGGAAATTTTTAACCTCTAGTACATTGCAGTCGCTAGTAGGCTGTAAAAATTATCCATTTCTGTCGTACTCCAGCTTCTCTTTAACCTTAGACGTGTTACCGCCGTTGTTTCTGGTTAGAGTTGATTTGTTTAGGGAATTTTTATAATCTTATTCTTTTACTCTATTTCTGCTCGATCTTTTTGCTAAGTTAGTTGTTTTCTTCCATCTGAATACGATTTTGTTTATATTTCATGGCCTGCTAGTTTGTTTATAGGTAGGGAAAATGATAAACACTGATTTCATTGAAATCTCGAAATTTAATAAAAACTACCATAGATTGATATTCACAACGTGATATAATTAGAAGGCTATCAAATTGCACATTTGATCGTATAAAAAAAATTATGCATTCCCATTTGAAAAAATCAAGTTACCTTTGATTGAAATTTCCTTAATTGATCTACCGATTTCTCTAAGTAGAAATGTAATTCGAAATCGACCGTCTAACATAAGCTGACACATTTCATACTTAGTAACACGGCAAAGTCACAGCCCTCTAAGATTTATAATAGCTGCGATATTCAATTTTTTTCTGACATCTACCTATACCCAAAATTGTGATTTGCACCTAAACGGTTCGCTTAAAGTCCCATGTGTGTTACATAAAGTCACTCTAAAATGCACCCAGGAATCTAAATATGCAATAATATACAGGGTGTTTCATTTAAAAAAACATAACTTTGATATGTCACGCTTTTCTTAGACACCCTGTATAAAAGTCATTATTTTTAAAATGTAGCCCAACTCTACCTACATACACTTGCAAAGTTGATTTTTCGAAAAGTGGTATCGTTTGGTCACAAGAGTCCGAGGCGTTGAGCTTGACTCACCCTGTATATCTTATCCACCGAACAAACGGAGTAACCATGCACAATATATGTAAATTTTTACTGTATGGTCAAGGGTTATATGCACACCGTCTACAAAACTGCATACTTAGGGCAGTGATGTTATTATAAACAGAAAAATTAAGTTCGATTTATCCGAGTAAAGCCCCAAAATATGGGTTTGAAATAATTTTTTACTCCTTTTCTTCAGTGAATGCAGTATAGTAGGCGCTATTCATAACCCACGGCTGGAGCGTCAGTTATTAAAAATAATTCACGCTGTTTGCTTATAAGTAGTATTACCCATGGGCGCAGCAGAGGGGTGCAGGGGGGCCGTACCCCCCCCCCCTGGAGCAGCAAAGATAAGAAACTTGTATAAGCAAAAACCAAATTCGTCCCCCCTGCCCTTATTTGAGTACTCAATTTAAGTAAGTGCCCCCCCCCCCCGTACAATTTTCTGGTGGCGCCCTTGGTATTACCTGTTCAAAAATAGTTTGTCTAACTTGATGAGAGTAGATAAAAGATATAACACACATACACATAATATGTTACCTTTTGATCAGCATCTTTGTAGAAAACTCTAATGTCTCTAATTAATTCCCCAAAGTTTTTTGTAACTTTTACATGTTCTTGCAACCACTTTGACATCTGACTTTTCAAACGGAAATTATCAAATCTGGCATCCAATAGTATAATAGCTCCATAATCCTTGGAATGTCTGATAACTCTGCCAATAGCTTGATTCACAGCCCTTGAAGCTTCCAAGCTATACCATTCTTCTCCCCTCGGGTACTAAAAGTGAAATAAATACCTAGAAAAACCACAGGTCTCTATTTTTTCAATACTTTTGCGTAGAGTATGTACCTTAGCTGACTGAAAAAATGTATTAAGAAATATCACACTTTAACAAAATCTCTACAGATTGTGTTACCCTTTTTTGTACCACACACCAATTGGCAGTATACTGCCATAGGCAGTAGAATTGTGATCGCGAAGAACGATATTTTTTTGACATTTTATAACATTCTGTTTGGATCTGGTAACCCTTAGCCCCTTTATAGACCTGAAAGTTCTTTAAGTTACTGCTACGAAAATTTTATCTTTTTCGAAAATACATCCAGTACTTATAAAAAGCGGGTATTCGTCTATAGCTTAAAAAATATTTTAAAATCAATCGATATCGAAATATGTATAAAAAACGTTTTTAGGACAGTCAGTGGTAGGGAGTAAACTCAGTAAAATTAAAACTTGACATAATTTCACAGGTTATGATTCGAAGGTAATTTGATAAAAAAAAAATGTAAAATTATCCCTTGCAACCAAATCATCGCCCGCGTTCCCACAAAAAAAGTATCCAACACAAAAAATCTCGCAAATGGAATTAGAACGACACGGTTTTTATTCCGCAATTTTCAACTGATATCTTAATCACATAGCATGCCGATTTTCTGATATTTAAAAACAGATTATATTACTAGTATTTCAGTTTTATAACTCCCATTAAGTGGAGGTTATAGTAAACTGCTAGGGGACTACATATTTGTGGGGTAAGGGGAGAGGTAAAAAGTCGAAGTCCAGTGGGCGTGGCCTATTTACAATAAATTCTACTACAAGTCATAAAAAATATTTGCAAGCGCCGGTCCCCTTTGCTTAAATGCCGCTGACATTAGACCGGTTGCCGTCGCACAAAAAGTATTCAACCTTTTTTGATCGTCCGTCGCGTCGTTGAGAAATAGCACTGATTAACTTATTTAGTGGGTATAAATGTGTTAATCAATGGAAATAGACATTGTATAATTTATACCTGCCATCACAGTTGATCCCTTTTCTGTGTATTTCAGGCATATACACAATAATAAATACAATATGAAAATGTGAAAAATCGACAAGAAGTACCAATGACAATATTTTGCGTGTATATGTTATTTGTAAAGCAGCTAAATTCAGTGAAGTTCACGTTACATTGAGCAGTTCTTTAGACATGCCGTTGGAACTATAAATTAAAAGAACTATCATGTCTCATACTTTTTGCCTATAGCACCCCCAGAAGGGGCCAGCAAAATTATTGTATAATTATTGTATTGTATAACACCTCCAACACAGGTATACCTATGCACCTATACCAAGACGATTATGTACTCTGAAGAAAAACAAAAACTTGCTTTCTCTGATGTTGAGCGATTCATAAAAAAGTATTAATTGCGGACTATAATAGATGCCTATCTGACCTCTAATGCACCATACACCAAGATGGTGTCCTTATTTTACCTGATATATGATACCTGATGAAGAAGGTATTCAGAGAAAAAAATGACTTTTTGGATGAGAAATGGTGTGTTAAAGATAAACCACAATTGGTTTTATCAAGTTCAATGGCAGTTCTATGTCACAAAAAGTTACTATTGCTACTTTGCCGTCTGAACACAAAAAATCGTGAAAGTGGAGAACTTAGCAAAGGAACATGACTTCTGGAATGAATAAATGTTAATTAAAATACAAGGTTTTTATCAGTTTATGTTACAAAGTAAAGAATGTAATTTCTATTCGCGACGCAAAAAAGTGTGAACCCAAGACTCTGGACTTCTCGGTCTGGGCCTTCCAATTTAAATTCTAATTACTTACAAATCTGGTTGAAAATTGTAAGATTTCGTAGTAATCCTGAAAATCATGACTGCTCAAAACCAATTACCGCGATTTGTTTAAATCTCAGTAGTTCCTAACTTTTGCCTGCAGTGTATATGAATAAGTCACACAAAACCACTTACTATAAATTTAGTTGATGCCCGAAACAAAATCAATCCCACTTCAGAAATGAAATGAACTCTTTTTTTATTGACTTCAGAAATGAAGTGGGATTAACTCAACTCATTCATAAACAGTACTTTGCATACTTTTGTCAAAGAGTAGCTTTTGTATTGGTGGCGCTTTTATCAGTGTCCCAATAGGCGCGTGATTGTTCAATGCAAGGCTCTGGCTGTAACCATTTTTGACCCTGTATATTAATAATTTTTGGCACAAAAACCTGATTTGCGTTTTCTTAAAACTTCAATCTAGAGAAATGTCGATCCGGATTTTAGAATAAATTTATACAGGGTGATTAACGGGACCGTGAATTTAGTGAAAAAAACGTCAGTTTTGACAATTTTTTAATAATTGTCTATTAGGAAATTTCAAAAAATACGTCGACATTTCTCTAGAACCGTCCTTTTTCTTCATGCTCATATTTTTTTCAGTTCAGAAATCTCAAAATTAATAGTCCAAAAATGGTTACAGCTGAATCATTGCAAACAGCTCTCATGTACGTACTCTAACCTCCTCTTAACCCCAAAGTAGAGAATGATCGGGAATCCCTAGAGCGCGAGCGCCTGAAATCGAAGTGTGAGAAATATTTGAAACTTTATGTTTTTCACTAATTACTCCGCCATCCATCATTGATTTTCAAAAGTATAGCAGCACTACCTATTATGACTCCACAGCATATCGGTACGCAAATTTCATCACAATCCATGCAGCGGTTACTGAGATTACGAGGGTAGAAAAATGCCGACAGACAGACCGACGGAGATAAGTGACGTGGATTTCTTTATATAGATATCCTAAAACGCAGAAATAGTTTATTATCTCAATATCGAAAATGTTCGCAATTCCGATACTCCCCTCACCTGTCGGTATGGGAAGTAAAAAGGAATAATGTGTTTTCTACCATCGGAATAAAGAAAATAAATAAAATATAATTTACATTAAAACCATTATAATAATTCGTAATTATAAGCTTTGCTATGAAAGTTTACCGATACCTAAGCACATTACCTCTTTATCTCTGGAATTGCACAAATCGATGTACTGCCTTTTAAGCACGATCTTCGGATCTTTGAAGGGCGGATAGGGAAGTCCAATGATGATCACTGCCCTACCGTTGTTATCGACAAAATCCAGCCCTTCTGAAACTTTGCCGCGACAAACCCCCATAAAAATGGCTCCACCATACTCTTTAATGTTCGTATAGTAACTCTGCATGGCGGAATTGAAAGGCTCCTTTTCACGAGGCTCCACGAAAGCAGTCTGAAATAGACCAGAAAAATAATATTATTTAGGACTAGTTTAGTGTCAGAGATTCCAAAAGTGTCCTACATTATTTTCAAGGATTCTTTGGGAGAGCAGGCGACAGAAAAGATCTGCCTGTGCGCCATCTGGCACCCGAAGGTACGGCAAACCAAAGAAAATCGCTGCTAAACAGCCTTCTTGGTGCAACGCCATGGCGCGTTCGCTTGGCCACCAGAAGAGCGCGGTTCTATATGCTGCTGCATATGAGAGCCGATGTACGAGGGTTGCTCTATGGTCTGTCTGGTAGACATGAAAATTCTGATGCTCTCTATCTCCGTCAATCGAAACTATGACGCACTGATGATCGCTAATAATCGTGAAACAGCTGTCTGCGAACTGGTGGGTTGACGGAGATATTGAGCAACCCTCGTATATCCTTTCGGACTTTGTTGTTTTGGAATCTCTGTCAAACAGTTCAAATAGTCCAAGAAACAGTAAGTAGTTCATCAGTTTTATCTATTATTATTAAGCAGTTATAGAGACTATAATTTCAGTTTCGATGATCCAAAAAATGTTTCCAAAATCACCTTTTGTTTGTTGATGCTCGCCCATAATCCTGATTCCTCCCATGTCTTTTTGCATTGATGCATGATAGGATAAGATGGAAAGAAAACCAACACACCTCCAGGGATCATCCTTATCAAATTTGATATCGTCATGCCAATGGAGTTAATAAATTTCGGATTGTCCCTAAAATAATGTCACATTTATAATACATATTTATAAGAGAAAACATAAAAATGAAACATGATTGTATTTCTAATTCGGCAATAGACCGTGACCAAGAGTGTTTGGATGGGCTTCAGGGAATAATTTAAAAGATTTTCTTAAAACCAAAACTCTCATCACCTAAATACCTGTTATTGTAATTGCAGTTGAGCGTCTCGGAATCTGGACCTTTGGTGACAATTCTGACACAAACTTGATCCCCTTTGACTATGTGGGGATTCTCCAGCCGCACTTCCGCGCGTAGCTCCAACTCGCATGTATAGGGTCCCAAGGGGGCCAATGTACCACTCGTCAGGATCACACAGCGTGGCCGTTCGCCCAAAAACATGTTCATGCTAAAAGGTCAAATATTTGTTACTTTTCAAGTTAGAGTTATAAGGAAAATATAAATTAGAAAATGTTTGTCACAGCACCACAAAGTCCTTAATATAGGCGAATTTTGGATACTAGTGAGCCTAAATAGTCATAGTCATAGTGCTCTTCTGTTAATTATTTTTATATGTGAACAGCTATAGGAGAAAATGAACCTCTTATAACTGTAACTCCATCTAAAAATCGAGGCCTCAGTCATTAGATGTCTTACCCAAATCCTGGACTGAAGCACCAGTAGTTGATGATTTTTCCACCAGCCTTACTCACAGTTGCCTTTGAGAGCCAATTGTCTTGTCCTCCTTTCTTTTTGGTTGGTTCAGCTTGGACATGTACCTAAATTCATTTTTTATATTGAAAAACATGTGCTTGTAAATTGTTAAAATGCTATTACAAAAATTTTAAATTAATTAATGGATGAACCAACTCAAAAATAAGATTAATACAACAATACCTTGTAACATCTCTTAACTTTATCCCAAAACTGAATGCTGTCTTTGCCCATAAATATCAACTCTAACATTCCATGAAAGTTTTGTAAAGCTACTCCTCTTCTTGCAAATGGTCCTTCTGCTATTGTTGCCAAAAATTCTGTTAATCGATCAAGAAGTCTCCGTACATTACAATTATTTTCTGCTCTGATCTATAACAAAACAGATATATAATTACTTTCAAAACAGCACCCAATACAAAACAAACCTGACTATAATTTTAGCATTGTATATATTTATGAGCATAAAATGTAAATAGCTAGTTAATGAAATAAATAAATCAACTGATACTTACACCTGCTCTAGCTAATAGATCTAACAAGAATGATGCCTCATGAGTAACTCCATGATATACGTCTATTTTAACATCATCAATCTGTTTTTCTAGTTCCAAAAATATTTCTTTCAGATCACACAAATCTTCTGCTCTAATATCTTCAGGTATCTCAACACCAACATCAATCTTATCTTGCTCTGCGAGCAGTTTCATTGCAGCTGTTACTTCTTCTATGCATAATGTTATATCAGATGATTTCAGTTGTAAAGAAGCAGATTCTTCACAGACCTTCTCAATGTTATGTGCTTCATCTAGTATTATTATGCTTGATTCTAATTTGACACCTACAAACGGCAGTATGATGGTAATTAAATGTACAGGTAAATTTTATGTAAAATACTCCCATCATTTTCATGAAGCAGTTTCATCTATCTCTAATAATAAAAATATATATACTCTGCAACTATGAAAGATATTGATTGTACTAAACACCAAAAAAATCATATGAATCAGCAGTACATACATACCTTACAATCAGTATATATATGCCTTAATGATTTGAATGATGATGATAATAATAATAATAGGTAGTCATGATGACTGAACATCTATACTTTATTGTATTTAGCATCTTATAGCCTAAAGCAAAATGCTCAATAAGGAGCACATTAATTAAATTACCTAAATTTCTCCTAATGTTATGATCCAACAAATAGTTGTAAGGCATAAAGACAATATCAGCCATTTTATCTAGTTCATGAGTCATGTAATAAGGACAAAATTTGAGAGCATTTCCCAATTTTACTATATCCTCAATATCCATTATGTTCTTCTCAATGACAGCTGGAGCAGTTTTCATCCTCTCAATTCTGCTATGAAATTGACAGGCTCTACTTTTTACTTTCACTTGGCACATTTGGGTCTGAAAAAAGAGGAACAATAAAGTCAAGGATGCTTCGTAATACAAATGTTCAAAGTGGAATATGTTTGCTGGAAAAGATTAGATCTGGGAGAACTTATATAAAACCCTGCATAAAAGATTAACTTGGTCAAATTGCAATTAAGCCAAAACCGGATATTTAAAAGAGTTCCAGAGTAAAGAACAATAAATGTATAGTTTTAGACTTGCTGCCCTACTATACTCACTAAGAGATTCAATTGTCACTCCTTGGATAGTTCCCTTGGTTTAACTGGTGGTAAGCTTCAACGATAATAATAATAGTAATTCAAAAACCTAGTGACTGCTTACTTCAGGAATAAAATCCCATCCTTTGGAATAAATACTTTCTACCGACATTGTGTCTACTACTACATTTAAAGGTACAAAACTACAAACTGGCTAACCAATGGATATTGTTATTAAAGCACAAGCAATCACAACTACAAAGAATTAAATTAAGAGACTACATAAGCTTAAAGAACATGCAAGTTGTAAATGTTATTAAATATTCCTAGTATTCTGCCCTAATTCCGTTAGTATACCAGTACCTTGAAAGCATTTGATTCGCTGGCCAAGTCTGGATGAATGCATAGAAACTCCCTAGACCCTAAAACACAAGCTCTCATATGTTTATAAGCAGTTCTTTTAAGTTCATTTATTGCTTGTGACAATTGAGAATGAGTCCTGGAGGCATATATAACAACTGGTACTAGTTCAGATCGCATAGCAATACCTTCATTAGGTGCTACATTTTCATACATGTTATCAATATTATCCCTGCACTGGGCTTTTCTTTGTGCTTTCTTTAACTCCACCCAAGCTAAAGTTGAACATAACAATGAAAGGGTTTTGCCTGTTCCTGTGGGAGATTCCAAAACTCCATTTGTTTCGTTTTTGATACACTGAAGCACCTTTTCCATGTAATCCTTTTGAAGATCGTATGGCTCAAACGGGAATTCTATGGGTACTCCGTCTATCGTAACAGTAGGCATTTTGTTAAATCTTGAGTTATTTGTTATAAATGTATACGTTTATTTATTTACAATTTTAAACAAGTCCATAGATTTTGAGCGCCAAAATTTGACGGTGGTGAACACAAAACATATACACTGGTGGTGAACCTAACCTATTTTTGACGTTGCAAATCATAGTGATGGGCACATCTGCCTTGAATAGACCAATTCTTTCGCAAGAACCAAAAGAAAAGGAATCTTTATAGTTGTTCATAAATACGAGAATTAAGCAAAATTGACACAGTAACTGTAGATAGACTTTAAGAGTTGCTACTAGTATAAAGCCACCATAAATGCGTCAATTTATAACTTTAGATTTAGTTCATAAATATATCAATTTTTATTTTTGTGTCCCTATGTTGTGAATTAGAAACAAATTAAACTATAATATAATATATTTACAAAACAGAATACAATGTATGTATTTAGAAATCTAGATAACGTATCACATATCAACACTGCACTGAAACTATCCACCTAATGTGGTTTTGGAGTATGACCATCAACATAAAAGTTCCTAGTAGCTTGGGGTAGCTGAACTTCCAACCCTTCATACTCCTTTTTCAGCACAATTTGACAGCCAAGCCTTGAGTTTTCCTTCAAAAATGGAGCCATATCCAACAGATCATCTTCTGTTTCAGTAGGAGAAGGTAGTTTTTCAATGTGATTGCTTTGTACATACACATGACAGGTGGTGCAGGCTAGAGATGCTTCACAAGCGCCTTCCATGGGAATATTGTAACGATGAGCTAAATACATCAAGTTATCACCTACTTTTCCTTTTATAGGAACTCGTTTTCCATCTTTCAAGATGTAAGTGATGTTAACACTGAAAGCAATGTTTCCTAGAATTAATGTTCAATGAATATGCATAAACTACAATAGCTAGATATCTTACATTTCATCTTCTGATTTTGGATCTTGCCATTCATATTCACCGTGTCTTCTACCTACAAAGTATTAGAATAAATATATGTACATGTTGCAAAGTACTTATGTTCACCTTGTGAAGTGTGGAATAAATTATTCAGAGTTATGTTGTTGACGGTACTTAATCTGACACCTGAACTAGTGCAGTTGTTTTTAAATACCTTAACAAATTGGTTCAACATCTTTTTAGCTTTGTATTAAGAAAAAGACATAATCAGGTAAAATTAAAAGTGTTTATAACTGATTTCACTAGCATAACCACCGGGCACCGACCCGACAGCTAGAAATTTAGAAATACTGATCATAACCTCAAACTAGTCAAACAGCACTTCACACACAGATGACACAGAACACAATCATAGTGGATTGGTCAGAGAACAAGTGGTGAACTAGGTGCAAATATGGGTCGAGACATGACCGACTCTACACTAGGCCGGAGCCTTAGATGTTGCAACAACGCTTAGCTGTCAAATCGTGGGCCAGTTACCGTGGACCGAACGGCGGACATTCCGCGGAAAATTTAAATTGTTTTATAGTTTCAGAATAATTATTACATTTTATATGTATTAGAGTTCATCTCGGTTGATAAATTAAGAAAAATACATTTCGAAAAAATAAGAATGGTGAAAAATGCCAGTAGTATCACTAGTATCAGTACAAAAATGTACACGTATTTGGATTTAGAGATTTTCCCTTCTGTAGGACATTTCTTATTTCCATTAGATCTCCTCTTTTTAGTTTTGTCAGTCTGTATTTTGTCTTGAACTGTTTTAGTGTATTTATTAATAAAAATATTTGCTACATTAACAACATTAATTCAAGTAGAATTTCATCAGTTTGGGGTTGATTACATGAACAAATGTGTATAAAACGAACTCATCTATATGTATATTGATGTATTCTTTTGCAATTTTCATTAAAACTGCTTTGTGCAATTGCCCAAAAACTTACTTTTACGAGTATACCTATTGGCCTGAAATCAAAATTTTAACAATACCTATTGTGAATAAGGATTGTAATTTGAGGTGTAAACTCTGATGGAAGGGTTACGCCTACCAACTATAAGCTGTATGTATTTAATATACCTATCAAATAATTTTGTCCTTCATGTTCCACCTACAATTTTTGTAATGACAAGAACATTTATACAGGCCGATATTTCATCAATTTGTAAAGCAATGTACTTCTCCGAGAATAATAAACCCTCTGCAACAGTTTTAATGTAAGGCATATTTTCTGTCAGGTGCAATTTTTAAAGAACTGCAAAGTTTTGAGGAATATTTAGGATCGTGGTAAAACTCTCTCTTACAAAATTGTAAACTTTCTTTGGCTGAACATAGAAAAGGTTTTAACATTAAATCTACAAAAAACCTATTTGAAAATAGTGTGCCAAAATATTTTCTATTTGAGACCAACAGGGTATTCTTAACGACAGTGGTAAAATCTAACTCAAATCACCAACAAATTATGAATTATTGATTTAAAGGAATGTCTATATTCATTGATACTAATACCACCCACATCTGATGTCTGGTTCATCGTAGTCAAACACTACAAAATAAAAATAAACGCAACCTGTCTCCTGCTGCCACCTCCACTTCCACTTAAATGAACACTCAATTTACTCTGTCAATTTTCACCTTAAGCTAGAAAAATTCACTGTTAGGTCAGTTTGAAGCCATTCTTGCTGGTCTTGATTCCCCTTCACTATCAAACCTTTTCGTAGGTGTGCCCAGATATGTTCTATTAGAACTGTATTTTTCTGTGATATTTCGGAGGCCCAGAAAACGTAGGTACCACATTGTGCTTTAAAATAGGTCTTATCCTTGGAAATGTTTGTAAATTATTGTCTTTATTCTTATAAATATAACCAGCCCTTTTACCCACTTCTGTTTGAATTGCACAATTGCTAGTGCAACCTGGTACTAGACACTTTGCAGGCATTTTTTTATCTTTATAGTTTCGTTTGTGCCGGTAAATAATTAAAAACACATTAAAAATCACCTTCCAATCTTCTTGTTTACTCTGGAAGATTACACTGATATAAAAAACTCGGCCATTGTTTTTCTCGGCCCAGCTCGGCCCGCTAATCAGTGTTGCCATATTTCAGTGCTCCGGCCTAGTGACAGTGAGTAGAGTCGGCCATGGTCGAGGATCATGTGGTCGAGGGGTACCTGTTTTGTGGGTCATGGTCAGAAATATTCAAAAATTACTTGCTATATTACTCCAAGGTTTTATTGAAGTAAAATTCGCTTCTTTGGAAGGGAGGCGATATTGCATTTTTCTGTTTCATATCATTCGTATTCGCACACCATTCAATGAGAAATCTACGGTTCAAAATTAGTGAAATTTACGACATGTTCTTTATAAAAAAATTACTTGCTCCCAAACCTAATATTTTGTGAAGCCAGATATTATAGGGCTCTTCCAACCTACAATTCTATTACCATCCCAGAACCGTTTTCATAATGCCCCGCCTATTTTACGATTCTAGAATCGACCATTGGTTGGTACGCTGGTAGACCAACCAATCACCGTTTGTAGAACTGTAAAATGGGCGGGGCATTATGAAAACGGTTCTGGGACGGTGATACAACCGTAGATTGGAAAAGCCCTGTTAAGACGTCAATGCTTGTGGTCAATGCCGTCAATTGGTGGAAATACTATCCGTCAAGTGTCAAGTTTAAGTGCCTATTGCCTAACCTAAAATATTTTTTGATTTGGATGTAGTGAAGATACAAAATATATTCTTATTCCCTTAAAAAAAACTTCTTTTTCGAGAAATATGGTAGTACTCAGCACCTTAAAACCTTTCTTGCTGAAAGGTTCTTCAGTAGTTCTGAAAAATGCAGGTAAATCCCACTTGGTTATGTAATGTTGATAGCTTATAAAGTGACAAAAATATGTGCTAAACTTGTTTTTATAATGAATCATTATGTATAGTCTATATAAATTATATATTGTTAATAGCGTATTATGAGCTTGACTTCCATATGTAGCATTTAGAAATATCCAACTGCTTAAATTTGATATTTTTAATTAAGTATACTATGTCGCTATTGGCGATTCCAATTACCGATGAGGGCGCTGGCATTTGTAAACAAATATGGAGGATAGCAGGTATCCGGCACGCTGTGACACGCTTTTGGAGGAAATTCGTGGCAATGAATGCTTGTATCATAGTCTTTTTTGGAGTGGCAACCATAAACACTACAGTTTGTATTAAACTCGCTAGCCTCTCTTGATTTGAAGCCTGATGTAGATGCCATATTCTTGACAATAGCGTATGAAGAAGGTCGGAAGAAATATTCGAACACACTATATACCGATTAACAAAGCACAAACTCGAAAACACGACTGAACGAAGAAACATAAACGGCATATAAACGGTTAATGGCATGTTAATTGTGTGCCGCCCGAAATTCGAGTACCTGCTTTGTCAGTGTTGATTTTTGCCGCTAGAGGTCTCATCGATTTTTGGAATTGCCAATAGTGGGTAAATGTTCTAATAAACATTACCCTTTTAGCTACAAGGACAATGTCAGGGCATCGTATCTTCCCTCTCACTCCATCCAGATGGCAATGGATCAAATTCAAGGATTATCTACATTTCTACATTATGCTTGGTGTTATTCCCTGTACAGCTATCATTGCTTATGCAAATTTGTTTATTGGGCCAGCAACATTAACTGAAATCCCTGAGGATTATACTCCAAAACACTGGGAGTATTATAGGGTAATAATATAAAAATCTTTTATCTGTCGGCATAGTTAGGTGGGGACTCAGGGGGGCTGAGCCCCCCAAGAATGAAATTAGCCCCCCCAAAAATCCTAAAATAATTCGTTCTGTTGAATCTTTGTATCTAGGGCGAGAACTTGAACCCCCAGATCCAGGGACTTAAGCCCTCCCAGATTTAGGGACTTAACTATGCCTATGCTTTTATCTATATTCATTTTATTTGCTATTCAAGCAAGACCATTGTTATATATTTGTAATTCAACATTGATACTAAATTTCAGCCACCATTTATCAATTAATTACAGTGCAGTACAGTAATGCTACTTCCTTTATTATATTTCATTAAATTGATGCAATTATGCCTGTTTTAATTTAATTCATGTGAATTTATTTTATAAATAATTAAAATCAGCATCCAATACATATTTACTACAAAGTATTTAAAAAGTTACATAACTAATGGTATAGGTATTTATTAATGTGAGGATTCAAAAACATTAATTTTCTTTCAGCACCCAATCACAAGATTCTTAGCTAGGTATATGCTTAACCCACCACAGCAAGATTATGAGAAATATTTACACTTCATTTATGAAGAGCAAGAAAGAATAAAGCTTAGGTATGGTTTACTATAACGAAAAGCTTTTTTATTTTCAGCGTATATTTAAACATAATTTCTTACAGGAAACTTGAGCAACAAATTAAACAGAAAATGGGTGAAAGGCAAGATTATCAGGCATATTATTACAGACCTATTCTAGCCAAATATCATAGGGTTTCAAGAGAAGCTGCAGATTATCTTGAAACAATCCGTGGTGATTAGTTTCACCAAATTTGGATGTTAGTTATTTTAGTTTTAATAAATATTCATTGAAATAATTTTCCCTTTTTTATAACAAACCATGTCTAGTCAGAAGGAGCACGAAAATATTATTTAAAAATGGGACAATTTGTTAAAAGTCTTTATTTGTCATACTTGAAAATTACTAAACAATATAAATTAAATGAATAATTGTATAATCTCCCTTTAGCGGGCAATAAATAAAAGTACATTGTTATGACAACAAATGTGTCTTCTCGTGTGTCTTTATTTATTGAGCAGTGTCCAGAAGTTACAATAGTAAATATAAAATATAAATAACTTGCTATAACTGAAAAATACAGAAAGCTGATTCTTTGGTGTATCTTCCTAAAAACTAATAAGGTTTTCTACATTGTCTATTTTCTCCCTCTTTTCGTGTTTCCATAAATTGAAATCCTTTAAAATGGGCCTGCCATATGAATTGTGCAGTTCTCTAAAGGTGATGCTAATTTTAGAAGATGTTGGAGATGCCATACTCTGTTCTGAAATCCTGTTACTATCGTCTGCCCTACCTAAAAACAGTTTTACATACATTCTTCCATTTAGTGAGATTTGTTCATCTAACATGTTATATACATATCTCCCAGGCCAAATCCCAAAAAAGGAAATTGGACTTGATTTCAGAATATGAAGCCAATATCAAAAGGCATTATTCTCAAATTTGCATTTACTATGTTTCCACAGGCTTTCAAAACGTTTTGTGATTTTGGATTGTCAGTGTTTCCATGATGATAAGCTTCAAAATGATTTCAGAACACGTTCAAAACATTTTCAACTGACACTCTTGACAAACATCATTTCACACATTTCTTAGTTTTTTTAACCTCTATTTTGTTGTTTATTATAAATCTCCAGTTTCGAATTTGAATGAAATTCAAAATCTAATGATAGCAACATTAGACAGCAACACATAGTGCATAGTTCATTTCAAAACATTTTGAAAGTGACAGCTGGTGTTTCGATGACATTTGGACCTTGACCTTGATACGATCCCAAAAATTTGCGAATCGACCTTGAACAGAAAACGTTTTGAAAATGCATCCAACTGACATTTCCATGATATATTTGAAAACTCAAAATGTTTTGAAATTTATGACAGAGAAATCAACTTTTGGAGTAATGAAAATTGAAATTTTTGAATTGTCCAAGATTGTCATTCAGTAGAGTTATGCTCACACAGACTCTTTTTCATGTTTTTATTAATTATTTAACTATCAGAAGTCCATTACATACAAATATGATACCTCCATTGTTAAAGTAGCCACACAGTATTTCTGTGATTTTGTGATCTAATTGAAGAAATTATAAACATGAAGAAATAGAAATTAAACAAATTACAATGTAAACTGGCTAGCAATCATTCTGTAGAGCAGGTTGCATCCTGAAACATGCTGTTTAACTACAGGAATATTTAGAAGAATCACAAAAGTGCCAATATGTTCTGAACACTTATAGTATGTCATGGATAAAAATCACTATTTATATTTTTAATGTAATTGTTTAAAAACTTACTTGAATTTGATCCAATAGATCTCATGCTGTGAGATCTTTGATGTGAATTATTATCAGGCTTGTTAAATGGATTATGTCTTGTTCGAGGTGGGGGCACTGGAGAGTTTGTCCCTTGAGCTAATGGTAATGGTAGAGGTGTTTCTAGAAAAATGTAACTTTGAAACATTCTGAAGCAACTTCAGTGTGGAAAGTATAATTAGATTTGATAGAATTGCCACATGTAATTTGATTACCTTCTATGTCATCTAGCTGTCTTTGTAGTTCAGCCACCATCAGTTTCATATAGTCATAACCTGCACAAGCTAAAGCTTTCATCCATTGTTCCATAGACTCTTGAGATTCAGCTCCAAGAATGTAGCTTCTGTTATTTGTTCCATGAAATTCAATTTTGAAGCAGAACTGTTCCTCATCCTCTGCCAACTCTGTAGATATGAAGATTTTGATAAACAAAAAATAGGTATATGGTATATGAATGCAATTATTACCAATAGAACATCCTTCCAGAATTATGACTCCTACTGGCTCTTTATCGCCTTTTTTATCGAAATAAAAAAGTAAATTTCCTTTCAGTAGAAAATAGCGTCTTTGAAAATTTTTATTCAGCTCTCCTCTTTTGTTTAGGTATCCTTCTTTGTCAACTGGTGTTGCAGACACCGCGAATGCTGACAAGTTTTTCTCATTTATTTTCATTATTATTAATTAAACTGAAAATTATATATTACTTTCCACTTTAGGTAATTACTTTCTAGTTTCTATTCTACTTTATGATTATGAATCATATTACTTTTAGTACTCTCAAAATAGTCAAAATATTTATAAATATAAACACAAACACGGTGATCGATGTCAGCTGTGTGTGATATGTGACAAATAGATGACACAGAACAAATTGCAGAGAAAATAGCACAAACTAGTAAAAAGCACAAAACAGCAACGAAGAGCAGAGCTTGAGTTAAATCATTAGAATGATAACCGTACAACATAGCCCTTTACGGAAGCTATAGGCCTTTACGGAAACACTGATCTGAATCCGGATAGATCAGTTATATGTCAAACAGCTGTCAAGTGGGATTTATGATTCCATGAATTTAACGGACATCGAACAACGAAAAAGTTGGTTTAATAATAAAAAAACAGATGGTAAAGTAAAGCAGCTACTGATCTGAATCATCCGATCGCAATCACTTACTGTACAAGAGTGAACTACCCTATTTCTGACCGATCCCAGATCACTTTCCGAACGTCAGGATCAGTGATCCAACTGATCGGGTTAACCCGATCACAGGTTCCGTAAAGGCCTCTTGTGATCGGGTTAACCCGAACCGAACATAGTTTCCGTAAATTTTCATATTACGTCATAATTGGGTGTGTCTGGTGTACGAGCTCGTATAACCAGTGTAGCCAGCTCGCACGTATCCAGGATTGAGTTTTGGGGGCATCTCAGAGTAATAATTCTAAGAATTATATAGTAATAATTCTAAGAATTATTACTCTGAGGGGGGCATTATAATTATATAAAGCTTCTGAGGGAGGGGATCCGGACTGAATACACGCCTGGTTGCCAGATGAAGTAGAGAGAAATTCGTGCAACTCGACTGCCTTAAATCGTGTAGTCATAAAAATACCATAATTACATCGCACCTACAGTATTAAAAATCGTGGGCCTCAGCCGTCTAATTGTGTAATTACTCGATTAATCGAATAATTTGGCAAGGCAACACTGTATGTACACCAGGCTGCTCGCCCACTAGCGATGAAAATATCATCTATGTATGCACCACAAATTAGGTAGGATAACTATGTTCTTAATCCGGATCACAAGGATTAGTGATATATTTGGCCCATCCACGGTAGGATAGGAGACAGAAATACGAAGGCCATCCTAACTTAACCCAACCCAAAAATCTTTTATCTATGGGCCACAGACTATGGGCCATCCTAAAGCTTCCTACAGATGCTAAGTATGAACATGCTTTCCTAATATTTGCACCATGCCAAAGAAATTCCAGTTCTTCGGTAAATTAGATATATCAAATAAAATAAGATAAAAACATCTCATTAAAAAAATTTATTCAAGGAAACCGAGCTGTACAAAATTTTGTGCAATAAAAATATATCTACAGACGAATAAGTGTAGTAAGTACGATAAATAAAAAATGTATCAGACAAATAAGTGTGGTAAGTACAATAAATAAAAAATGTATCATGTGTAAAAATATAATTTTAAAAAAGACCCAACGATAAACTATTAATCATAAAGGCACCTACCAATCAAAAATAAATATCATTGTGAATAATCATATGATTACTGGCCGGTTTAATAGAATCACAGAATTTCCGCTACAAATTTATCATAAAACCTTCACGATTTTATAACTGACTGCCACAAGCCATATTTTAATTAATATTTAAGCTACAAAACCATTTATTGGATAAAATGCGAGAAATTTTGTTGTGCAACAGCTGCAATACTCATTTTACATATATAAGAAATTGCATGTTTTGGCTTTGAAGACATTCAGTGCACAAGCTGTATATAAGAAATGTTTGCACATATTGAGTATTTTGTGAGGTAGCTTCTGTGGGATCCATTCTACAAACCTTTTTAAATATGGAGCAATAATATATTTTCATAACAAATAAAGGCTACTATGGCAGACATAAAAGATTATAAAAATAATATATAATTACTCAAGTGATTTTACACAATGAATTATTATTTATCACCTTCAAAACTTGAACATCAAAGGTAATTTCAACCACCATATAAAGAATAAACTCTCTCATCTCAACTTTCATCGAAGCTTCTCAGCTAAATGTTTTAATCTATCGAATCACAATATAAAGAAGAAAAATTGACGAGACTTAAATACTAGTGTATGACACCTGTCATATTCCAACTCTATTAGCGGTATCTCCAGCCATTATTTTCCAAACACATTTCTTTCTTCGAATTTCTAGAGTGGTTACTTTAATATAGCTACCGATTGTTAAGCAAATTTTACATCTGTATTTTGTAGGCATAGATACAATGGCGCCCAACGTTGGGCTTACATTTTTCAAGTAGCACTTTTCGGCTTCAGTTTTATAATTCCTATTCACCTGATCTTTTGGCTACAATTTTAAAGAATTCCTAACTCATTTCAATATCTTAAGGACTATCTACTGATATAACTTCTTTTAAATTACTTAAAGGGCGCTGATTATTGTCAAAACATTTTCCCTCTTACTTCCGACACTAAAATGTTGGTTTGTTTTTTAATAATCACACTCAATTTGCGAATTTGCCAAAAGTAATATATGAAAAATTTGAATTTGAGGTTACGCCCTCTACCGCCCATCTCAAGAACTTGAAAATTAATTCCAGCAATTTCTCAAGTTATGTAGTGAACGATTAACGAGACAGAGCCGCAGTCCTTTTATAATCGTGCCCAACAAATGTTTTTCGTACCCTGCCGAAAAAAGTTCATCTTTTCGTTCCATTGTAGACAAAGAGGAATTAAATATTCTATAACACCTCTAAATCTTTTTCTATATAGAGTATTTAAAGTGAATCGCTATGAGTATACTTGTGAACGTACACTATCTACATATAGAAAAATGCCTCATCAGGCATAAAACGACAAATCACTATGATCAGTAAAACTATATCGTTATTCTGCCGATTGTTTTTTCTTTAGCTTCTTTAATACAAGTCGTATAATCGGTGCGTAGACAATGGGCCACAATACAAACAGAATGATTCCTACATAGTTGACATTTTTGAACGCTAACATGTAACTGTTGAAGTGCAACAGACCGAATGGCAACAGGCACCAACCCATGAATACGAATGTGTAGAATCGAAGCATGATTTGTAGTGGTAGCTGTAACCGGGGATCGCTGAAAAATTTGGTGAGGCCTTCGTTGGATTTCACGATTGATTTTATCTGAAAGACAAGAAAGCATACAACTTATTACCCATTATAATATTATAAAAAATAATTGTGACCTTGAAGAAATCGACAAATCGACAATGGCCGTGACTGGTGTACGAGCTCGTACAGTATTGCCAGATTACACGAATAGAGGGTAAATTCTCACGATTTTTTATGACTGCACATGGCCGACTGTACTCACTAGGCCGGAGCATGAAATATGGCAACACTGAATCTGCGGGCCGTCATTTTGTTTGTTGTTAAGTCATTAGTCATGGCATTAGTGTAATCTTCCAGAGTAAAAAATAAGATTGGAAGGTGATTTTTAATGTGTTTCTAATTATTTACCTGCACAAACGAAACTATAAAGATAAAAAGATGCCTGTAAAGTGTGTAGTACCAGGAATAGAGGACATACCAAACCATGGCCGAACATAACCTTCCAGAGTGTAAAGAACATTTCAAGGTGATTTTTAATGTGTTTCTCATCATTTACCTGCACAAACGAAACTATAAAGATAAAGATGCCTGCAAAGTGTGTAGTACCAGGTTGTACTAGCAATTGAGCTTCCAGTAAAGGACATAAACAGAAGTGGGTGAACAGCACAAGTGAACAGTATTCCCCGTATGGGCTGGTTATATTTATAAGAATAAAGACAATACTTTACAAACATTTCAAAGGATAAGACCTATTTTAAAGCACAATGTGGTACCTACAATGTTTTGTGGACCTCCCAAATATCACAGAAAAATACAGTTAATAGAACTCATCTGGGCATACCTACGAAAAGATTTGGTATTGAAAAGGGAATCAAGACCAGTAAGAATGGCTTCAAAGTGACCTAATAGTGAATTTTTCTAGCTCAAGTTAAAATTTACGAAGTAAATTGAGTGTTCATTAGCAATTGTGCTTCCAATAAGGGACACAAAGTGGGTGAACGGTATTCCTCGTATGGGCTGGTTATATTTATAAGAATAAAGACAATACTTTACAAACATTTCAAAGGGTAAGACCTATTTTAGAGCACAATGTGGTACCTACAATGTTTTCTGGATCTCCCAAATATCACAGAAAAATTCAGTTAATAGAACTCATCTGGGCAAGCCAACGAGGGCATGCATCTGGGCATACCTATAAAAAGATTTGATAGTGAAAGGGAATCAAGACCAGCAAAAATGGCTTCACAGTGACCTAATAGTGAATTTTTCTAGCTCAAGTGACAATTTACAAAGAAAATTGGGTGTTCATTTAAGTGGAGGTGGAAGTGGCAGCAGGAAACAGGTTCCTTTATTTTTATTTTGTAGTGTCTGATTATGATGAACCAGACATCAGATGTAAGTGGTATTAGTAGTAATAGTTCTAAAAAGCATTTTTTTCTTAATTTATTAACCCAGATGAACTCTAATACATATAAAATGTAATAATTATTCTGAAACTATAGGCCCACTATTTGACAGCTAAGCCACGTTGCCATATCTAAGGCTCCGGCCTAGTGTAGAGTCTGCCATGGACTGCACGATTTTTGGGAGTCGAGTTGCACGAATTCTCCACTTCATCTGGCAACACTGGTTATACGAGCTGTACACCACGCCACGCCCACTGTGACGTACTATGAAAGTAACTGTTGCTCGTTTGACGTGTCTTCTATTGAGGCATGGAGGCGGGAAATACCAGAGCGGACACTCAGACAACGAAACGAAAATTAGAGAGAGATAGAGCAAAATATCCAATTTACAGGCCCAGGAGTCGGTATTGCCACGTGTTGCTGTCGTTGCGGAAATCACGTACATTTCAACATAATTAAGGGAAGATTAAACAAGACTTTGGTATCGAGCTAATCATAGCACTGGAAATATATAGAAATCACCTTGTAATTATATTTCACTTATTAAACTACGGATTCGCCCTCAAATCAAAAGTCCGTCATTTTTTAAGAAGATGATAGGGTGCTATATGGCAAGAGTGCATTGGCGTCACAGAGCCATTGAGGTTATGGTTGTCAATGCTTGGTCGAATGCAACATCGCATTTAAGAAAGATCTCGTAGATTATTGTCGGTTTAGGAACAAAATACCCAATTTAAAGGGGGCCAAGGTCAACAGACGATTTGTCGGAACATCAAAGAGAATCCTCGAAGTGTTCGCTCTGGTATTTGTCTCCTCTGTGACTGAGGTTAGCGTCATAGTGACAATACTGATAATTTGTTTTCTGTGTCATTACCAGTTAGCTGTGTATATTTAGTGATCGTTATTTTGTTGAACTGTTGAACAGCTTTCGCTATTAATAATTATGACAACACAGTTCATCAGGGAGCAAGTTTTGGTGCTGATAAAGTATTTTTTCTTCCTTCACACTTAGGAAATACGACTACAGCGTTTACACGCATCTCTTGTTACTTTCATTTTATTAAAACCAAAGCAACTCACGAAAATCTGCGAAATCAAATGAAAACAAAACAGCCGTTATCTCATCAACAAAAGACACCATAAAATAGAAAGAATTAAGAAATTAATGGATCGACTTTCAATCACAAAACACATACATTGCACAGTCAACCATAGAACACATAGATAGTCAGACTACTACTGAACAATAACAGTTGGCATTGTTACAACATCTCTATATAGTGTTGGCAAACTTTATAAATGAAAATAAATCGTAGGATTCTTTCTGTCAATTTCTTCGCAGATTTCTTCAAGGTCAACGTAAAAATAGATTTACCAACAATTTCACATGTCATTTTACTTCCCCATACAATCGGACATAGACATAACAAGAAGTTTCACTTGGTATCGGTCCGATAGAGGCGAACCGCCTTCATTATCAATCGGGCGGTTCCTCCTTAAGGCGCAAATAAGAAAAAAATGATTTTTATTAGATCTGCATGCAGTGCAAGTACCTATTTCTAACTACAATCGGTTGCCTGATCTGTAAGTAGCACGCAGTGCTCAACTTATAAAAACTGGCACCCGCAGCACACTAAGCTCGGACTATAACCAGTGTCACGTCACGTGATTGACTGAAGGCCAAGGGATGGGCCGAGAGCACTCCTACCCCCATCAATCGACTTTGGAAATGACCAATGAAAAGGAAAGGGTTTGCAGCTAGCCTGTATACTGCATGGCAGCTGGAATTTGCCAAGAAATGCTGAGAGAGCAAGGCGCCATTGAGACGGAGCTTAGAGTGACCCCTTTTGTTGTGTCTATGTTGGGTTAACATCATACTTACATCTCTCTCCATGTACATAACGATGAATTCAAACAAGAAGCATACATAGTATCCAGAATGGAAGCCATGCCAGATAGCTAAGAACATCAACGATGCAAACTGACTGACCAATCTATTTCCGAGGAACTTCAGCCTTTTGTAAATATACTGAGCGACCCACTGATTGGTGTTCACATTGAATGATTTGATGTAGTCGCCAAACTGAGTTGTGTTTTCGAATATGTTCAATTTGATGTTCTCTACACCATTCCACTTCGGTTCACCACGTTCATCTTCACCGTTGTAAGCCAAACCTTAAAAAAAAGAATCAAGTAGTTCGAGTCAGGCATTTGGAATAATATGGTTTTATTCTCTTCTTATCATCTAAAAAAGTAATTAGGAAAGAAATAGGTCCAAGCAGATGGCCTCTCGATTTTAGCAGACAATTATACACAACCTTGTTGTTAAAGTTTCGAGTCCCTAATGACAGCCTCAACCTAATAATCAAACTAGTAGAGTTTTTGCATGTTGCAAATCGGCTGTCAAATGAATTATTTATTTCATCTACCCCCATTAAGTTAAACAGCCATTACCAAACTACTTCTGAACAGGTTATAATACCTATAAACAAACGGTGTGAATTATTATTCATAACTCACGTTCCAGCCGTGGGTTATGAACACAGCCTACTGGATACAAGTACTGATCTCTTGGAAATGCATACGATTAGATAGATGCTATAATAACTGCAAATATCGCTATGAAACGTCAAACCCTAATTCGAACGGTGATAGTATTTATTTTAGTGACAGAAAAGAGGTTAAGTTGTACAACAATATGGATTCATTACAGTCATTACCGCTCATTGAACGATATACTATTAATAGTACTTGAAACTTAACAAAGCTGAACCTATTACTATCATTTGTTCTAATGCATCTACGTCACATGCCACTAATTTCTATCAGTCTGTCTTTCCGTCATCAGTAATATTTGACCATGATGTAACTCTGAAAATACTGGAGCAATATTGATGAACAATCCATAGACGCGTCGTACTACGCCAAGAACATGATAGTGTTACAGTTTACAAAAATTCCTGTAATGATCAAAGAACATGTGATCTTGGGCTCCTCTATAACTTTTAAAGCATTTATCTGATGTTCATGTAATTTAGTTGGTTACTACAACAGAAAGAACAAAAAACCCTCACTCATTTTAAAAAATTCAACTAGTGTTGTCAGAAGAATAAAAAAACCATGCCTGGATGATCAAAGGTACTACTATTACATATCAGTATAGCGATTCTGTAACTTTCGCTATAGTAACGAAAGCAGACGAAAGCGAAGCTAATCGTTTACGAAAACGATTTTTGACGGCATTCCATAACTAACATTTAACGCTCAGTGATGCCAATTTTATAGCTAGATCTAGCTATTTCGCAACAAGGTTTAGCTAGTAAAATATCATCTAGCTATCTAGCTATTTCCCTTTTCTGCTTTATTTCAATTCTATTATTGATGCGCGCCTCCTCTCCTCTATACCATCTATGCTTTAAATGTTCTGCGAAGCTACGAATGTTTGAGTGTTTTCTGGTACAACTGTCAAGTCGCGTGTTGTCGATTTGTCATTTGTCAGGTTCGTTTCCCGCACCGACCTTCAACGGTTGTATGCTTATAGCGTTTTTCACTGGACACATTTCAGTGCACTCCGTGCGAGTGCAGAATACTGAAAAAGTTCACCTAGGGTAACACTTTTGCACTGGGTTCTTCCAGTGGAATACACATCAAGAAACAACAACTTGTTTTGACAGCCATATCTGCATATTTATACTACCTACTCGTTTGTCTGAAAACTATTCAATAGTTTCCATGTAATTGCTAATTCTGGGAATTTTTTCTCCCGAATTTTTCCTAAACACATTATTTGTTCGTCGTCAGAAGATGATGAGCTGATTTTGTCAATTTATTCAAACAAGGAAATTAAAATTTTGATTTTTTTGTTCACTTCACTCATTCTGACTGAAAATAGTGAAAATCAACTAGGTATTACCTTATTCAAAGATTGAAAGTTTAAACAGGCGTAACACCATTCTATAATTTGAAGTTTCCCGCTCAAACCTCCTGTCATTCCCTTGGTTCACTTCCACGACACTCGCTTTGAAATCGGTGCGAAATTTTTGCACTCAGTTCGACCGCTCCGAGTGCAGAAATGCCACTGAAATGAGTGCACTCAAAAAATTTTGCACTAGAACTGCCAGTGAAATGCAAAACAGAAATCCAGTGCAGCCCAAGTGCAACCAGTGAAATTTAAAAACATTTTCTATTTTTCGATTTTGAAAAATAAAATCGTGGATAGTGAATTAATTCTGAACGGTAGGTTTGAAACATATAGTATTCCAAGGTGAAAAATGAATATAAAAGGAATAAATAAGATATTAAAAAAATCTAGCTATTTTTCTACAGTGCTTCAGCTATTTTAATGTCCAATGAGTTGGCATCACTGTTAACGCTTCGTTACGCTTTCGGCATGGAGCTCGATGACTCACGAGCATTCACGAGTTGGCTTAAATATCTCTGGATGAGACTCTGCGAAATCCAGCAATGCCGACCATTGCGAAGGATTAGTTTTTTCTCTTCCATTCATTGCTGGTAATTAACTATACAAATAAATTTAAGCGAATTGTCACTTTGACACACATCAATAATAACGTCAAAACTTGACAAACGAGATCCAAAATCTTTCGCTATCGCTTATAACGTTCGTCTGCGTTGGTTGTATCCGAGTCGGAACGAAAACATTTATGGAATACCGAAACGAGCGAAAGCGTTGGAAGAATGTCGCTATCGCTTCGCTTAGAGTTACAGAATCGCTACACAGGCCTTTACGGAAACACTGATCTGGATCCGGATAGATCAGTTTTATGTCAAACAGCTGTCAATGATCGAGTTAACCCGATCACAGTTTCCGTAAAGTCCTATAATAAATTATATAAGCTGACAATCATAATATTGATAATAATTATACACCATGTCGCAGGACGAATCTCAAAAAGAAATTACATTAGGTTATGGAATGTAAAGCCGATATCAAATTCACATTTGTTACAGAGAAATCAACGTTTGAAGATTTGTTGTAAAGATAATTGAAACGTGTGTGGTCACCTTAAAGAAAGGCAAATTACTTTAGATTTTACAGCAAAAAACAGAGAAGGTCGTTTGGTACGGTTACGCAAACAGGTCTTTTTCATGTTTTTGTCAATTGTTTGCCTCAACTATCAATCCTCGTTATGTTCAAACATGATACTAGCGACACACACTATTATTTCGAGATCTAATTAAGGGTATTTCAACAACTATTAAGAAACATATAATTTCAACATATAACAGTCGATGTCGGACATCATCCCTTAAAGTTTTGTTGATTAGGTTGATGAAATTATCAATACTTCCTTACATCCATCTCTAAACTGCAAAGAAAATCTGGTTCTTTAGAAGTATAAAGCTAAATGCTCTGCAGCAATCTGCTTGAATCCACTTTTGACCTATTTCATTTTTTTTTTTTTTGAGAGGTTTCAGAAGAAGTAACTACTCACCAAACATAATACATGCTCCCTCAGACAACAGCCAACAAGAAATGTACTTGTAGAGAGTGTATCTTCCCCATATTCCCAGCAAGAACATTTTTTTGAAGAAGTTTGTATTAGCATATTCATCAGTCAGGAGGTATTCATCGGACACAAACATTCCTAGTATGTGGAATACGATAAGGTATCCAATACCTAGGCACAGCCTACTCACAGCTGGCTCTATGCAATCAGGTGGCTGATTAATAGTATCCTAAAAATTATAATCAAAATTTAGTTGAAAATGAAAAACAAAGTCATCGTCATGTTTCACGGGCTATCTAATAAAAACCACATATCGTTTATCGAAGTATAAAATTTGATAAATAATCAATTTTGAATAAGAGACATTGTTGGACACAGGTGGCGAAATGTGAGTAAATATTGTCTCAAGTATTTCTGATGTTTACAAGTATTACAGAGCCAGAGAAAACAGGTTTTTAATGGACTAGTATCATGACTTTTGTTTATTATTATTGTTTTTGATAGAGCATGTCATGAGAAGCTTGCCATTTTTCCCCGATTTTTTTGAGCCTGGGATAGCGAGAAAATAAGGTTAACTAGGTTGATGGAAATCACAAAACATGATATAAATGAAACGCAATGTTAGAGTTCATCTGGGTTAATAAATTAAGAAAAATACTTTTTAGAACTACTACTACTACTAATACCACTTACATCTGATGTCTGGTTCATTACAGTCAGACACTACAAAATAAAAATAAACGCAACCTGTTTCCTGCAGCCACTTCCACTTCCACTTAAATGAACACTCAGTTTACTTTGTAAATTGTCACTTGAGCTAGAAAAATTCACTATTAGGTCACTGTGAAGCCATTCTTGCTGGTCTTGATTCCCTTTCACTATCAAATCTTTTCCTAGGTATGCCCAGATGTGTGCCCTAGTATTAACTGTATTCTTCTGTGATATTTGGGAGGTCCAGAAAACATTGTTGGTTACAATTCGACCAATAAAGTAATTGTAGCCAATTGTGAAGGACCAACTAAATTGGCAAATAACCGCAAATGACTCACGAGAATTGAAAGTTAATCATGCATCGGTTGACTCACCCCTTGTTGGTTGGCGTCGGATGTCTTCCCCAGCTGGGTACTGCGTTGCTCTATCCAGATTCCTAGTTAGCTGAGCGATGTAAGGCTGTGGTCGCCCTTCTTGGAGGTACCCACTACACACGGGGTGACGGATATCACGCACACGTCCGTTTACCTCGGTAGCTGAAGTACGACTCGACTCTTTCTTCCGCGTCAACCGTCAGACTTCAAACTCGCAAGTCAAAACGCGGGAGATTCGAATATACAAAATTATTTAAATGGTAAATACCAATCGTAACCATTTTCCGCCCACCAAAAAATATAAAAAAAAAAAAAATATTTTTTCCAATCATAGTAATTCCTATATTACCCACAAAAGAAAATTAGTGGAATTATCCCACCCATAACACAACACGAAAAAAAAAAAAAATTATCATATACAAGCAAATCATGGCCTATTGTGCCGGCAAAGGGCACAGTTTCAATAAAGGGCGGTCTAACAGCCCTTTACTCGTCTTAACTTGGGCGACTCTCGAAATGTTTCCCGTACCGGGATATAACTTAATAATCCTGCCTAATGGCCACTGTAAAGGACGGGTATTTTCATCCTTGAGAAGAACCAACTGGCCGACCGAGGGAGGATTATGTGGTGTATTCCACTTATGTCGTTGCTGAAGGGTGTGGAGGTACTCCATATGCCAGCGCCGCCAAAAATGTTGCTGCATCTGTTGCACTAACTGCCACCTGTTCAACCGACTATGTTTCACACACAACAAATCTTCGTCAGGCGGAGCATTCAGGGGCTCTAATGTCAAGAAATGACCCGGAGTCAAGCTGCCTACATCGTTAGGATCAGAACTCAAACTACACAAGGGTCTCGAATTTAACATTGCCTCAATTTGGATTAAAGTGGTGCTCAATTCCTCATAAGTCAACACTTGCGCACCTATCACCCGCCGCAAGTGAGTTTTCACAGATTTCACTCCGGACTCCCATATACCTCCAAAGGAAGGACTAGCTGGAGGATTAAAATGCCACTTAATTTGCAAAGCTTCAGAAGCTTTAGCACCCAATAACTGTAAAGTTTTATAAGCACCAACAAAATTCGTACCTTGATCACTATAAATATCACTGCAACGTCCTCGCCGCCCTATAAAACGCCTAAGTGCTGCAAGAACAGCTTCACTAGTTAGATCTGACACAACTTCTAAATGTATTGCTTTAGTAGCCATACACACGAAAAGACACACATACACCTTTTGAGAACTAATGCCTCGTCTTTTACCTAAAGACATCCTCAAAGGACCAAAAAGGTCTACGCCACTATGGGAAAAAGGTTTGACTTCCGAAATTCTAACGGAAGGTAAATCACTCATTATGGGGACCACTGGAGGAGGCTTAACTCTAAAGCATTTTATGCAACGAGATAACACTGAAGCTATAGCCCGTTTGGCAGATAGTATCCAATATCTCTGCCTTAACAGATAATGCAAAGTTTGTGGTCCAGGATGACAACTCCTATTGTGCACACTTTGGATAATGAGATAAGTCAATCGATGCTTCCTAGGGAGCAGAATTGGATGCTTCCGATCATAGCTTAGACTAGACTGTCTCAAGCGACCGCCCACCCTCAGGACACCCTGGGAATCAATGAAAGGAGCTAACTTCTGTATAGCTTTGGGACAGACCTCCGCTCGACGAACTTTCCGCAGTTCATTATCCAATTCAACTCTTTGCACGTCTTTGACCAGAACCACCATAGCCTCATACAATTCAGCCTCGGATAAATTACCTATCTCACGCGGGTAACCCCTTTTTCGACACAAACAATTTTTACGAAATCTCAAACAATAAGCAACAACACGCTCAATTTTGCGTAAGGAAGAATATCTATTCAACAATTCTGAAACAATAC
This sequence comes from Callosobruchus maculatus, assembly GCA_951848785.1. Taxonomy (NCBI): domain Eukaryota; kingdom Metazoa; phylum Arthropoda; class Insecta; order Coleoptera; family Chrysomelidae; genus Callosobruchus; species Callosobruchus maculatus. The sequence goes on from CATOUR010000071.1 coordinate 12,604,604, forward strand.
TAGAGCCGTGAATAGTAATACAAACAACCTTTGCTTCTTCTTGTACATCTGTACAGGAAGGCTCACCTACACAAGTTACAGGCCAATCATCCCGAGGAAGCTTAAGCCAAGTTGGCCCCTCCCACCACAAGGGTTGTTCTAGAAATTGCCGAGGAAAAGTCCCCCTAGAAGCACAGTCACTAGGATTCTCTTTCCCAACCACATGATACCATGAATCAGGAGCTACCTTCTCCTGGATTATAGCTACACGATTGGCTACAAAGCTCCGCCACCTATGCGGAGAAGATTTGACCCACGTCACAACTACCTTCGAATCCGTCCAAGCACAAACATTATCTATTTTCTGTGTTACCATTATATGGGATACACAATCAATCAGCTCTGCGGCTAATAAGGCTGCACACAATTCCAGTCGTGGAATCGACAGTCTTTTCAAAGGCGCCACTCGAGTTTTGGCACACACCAAATGTACAGAAATACTGTTCTCCGTGGAAACCTGTCTCAGATAAACTACAGCTGCATACGACTTCTCCGAAGCATCGCAAAAAGCATGAATTTCTGTAAACTTTGCCTCTATATGAAGTATATGTCTAGGAATTTTCAACGAAGATAGCTCAGGTAACTCAGCCACAAAAGTTTTCCACTGGTTTGCAACTTCCAGCGGTGGCTCATCATCCCAACCTATCCCTAAAGCCCACAATTGCTGAAGTATTTGCTTGGGAACAATGATTACTGGAGCTAAGAATCCTAGAGGATCATACAGTCTTGCTATTTCTGACAAAATATTCCTCTTTGTACAGGACCGTATCTGAGGATGTACAGAATAAGAAAAACAATCCGTAGTGGGACACCACTGCAAACCCAACACTTTTATTCCAAGAGAATCCTTATCAAATACAAGTGGCTGCTGATGAACCTCAGGTACCTGAGCAAGTACTTAAGAACAATTACTTGCCCATTTCCTCAGTTCAAACTTTCCCAACGCCAATAATTCAATCAACTGGTTTTGAGTATCCAAGGCAATTTCCTTGGAGTTTGCTACTCCAATGGCGTCATCAACATAACAGAAATTCTCCAAAATATTTACAGCTAACGGAAACCTTTCACCCTCATCCCTACACAGTTGCAGCAACGTCCTAATCGCTAGAAAAGGACTAGACGTTACTCCATAGGTAACGGTCTTCAACTGATATTTCCTTATAGGCTCGTCACCGTTAGGTCTCCACAAAATAGTTTGATAACTAGTGTGAGACTCCTCAACTAAAATCTGTCGATACATTTGCCGTATATCCGCGGTAAACACATACAAATACAACCTGAAAGATAACAATATTGAGACGATATCATTTTGTAACTTGGGACCTGCTAGAAGAACATCATTCAAGGACTTTCCATTGGTAGTTTTAGCTGAAGCATCAAAGACAGTCCGAAGCTTTATTTCACCATTCGCATTCCTTTTCACCACCGCATGATGAGGAATGTAATACTCACTATTAGACCCCACTTGGTTCCCAACTTCAGACATGTGGCCTTGCTCCAAATAGTCAGCCATAAAATCACAATATGCTTCATGTAAGACGGAATCACGACGAAAACGTCCTTCCAACAGCTTAAATCTATGTAAAGCCTGTGAATAGGAATCACCCAGAACTGGGGGGAATTCAGAAAAGGGAAGCTTCACCACATATCTTCCTGAGTCCATACGCCAACAAGATGACGTAAAGAATTCCTCAGCCTGCTGTTCCTCTTCAGACAATGCGACACACTTAGGGATACTTTCAATTTCCCAAAACTTTTTCAATGTACAATCCAATTCCCCCACAGAAGTTAGAAAATTCAGCACACTATTAGTGGAAACACCACCCAACTTGCCCATTAACACCCACCCAAATACGGTGTTAATAGCGTGTGGCCCACCATTCTGTCCTCTCACATAACCGGAACGTAAGATCTCACCAAATACTTCTACCCCTAGAAGCAGATCAATTTCCATTTCATCATGTGCAGCCAAAGGCTCTGCGAGGCAAAGATTTTCTAAATACTTCCACTTCTGAACAACAGCAGGAATTTGAGGTACCTTCTCACAAATCTGAGGTATCACAATAGCTTCCAAATTGAAGCTAGGATACGGTTTGCTGTAGGGAAAGATAACACAAGAGACTTTTCCCGAACTCACATTCGATGACATTCCATTAATGCCAACAACAGGGGTTGAATACTCCTTACGAGTAAGATTCAACCTTCTCACACAAGATTCACTAATAAAATTGGCTTGACTAGCAGAATCTAACAAAACACGACATTTGGTGGATCTACCCTCAGAATCCAATATTGAGACTAGTGCAGTAGCAAGCAACATTCTAGGCTGCACAGACAACTTACTTGCCATGACTTGAACATGACTCTCAGATTCATTAGAGGTACTACCACTGACATCACAATCTGTCACTTTAGTGTCCGGAAAATGCAATAGTACATGGTGTTTTCCACCACAAACCCCACAAAGTTCTTTTGATTTACATTTATTTACTAGATGAGTAGCTCCCAAACAATTAAAACACATTCTAGTCCGCTTGACAAAGGCATGCCTCTTACGACATTCTGCCTGCAAGAATCTATCACATTTGATCAACGAATGTGGTGAACCCTTGCAAAAATTACACTTTTCCTGTGTTAATGTGCCAGTCGAAAAACTAAGTGTCTGCCTTCCCTTGGGATTAGCAGGACTATTATTCTTTCTAAACCCACCACTAGCATTAGACACATTACTCCCTTGATATGCGGAAGTAAGGGATGTATTTTCCAGAGCTCGACAGGTTTTCTCAACAAATCCAAAAAGCATGTCAAACCCCGGAACATTATTCCCATTATGTTCTAGTTCAAATCGCGTTTTAAGGGAAGAAGGTAATTTCTGCAACAATAAATTGAATTTGGTAAAATCCCATAGGTTCAAGTTACTCATCTCTAAAGCCACCAAATTTTCAGAAAATATTGACAACAATTTTCGAAGTTCAACTGCAGAATCATGCCTAGAGGGAGAAGCATTATAAATTGAAAACCAATAATTGCTCAATAAAACACGTTCATTCTGATATCGACTCATTAATGCATTATAGGCTATTTCATAATTATCCTCAGTAATGGGCACATTCCTTACTATTAGACCTGCCTCTTTTTCTAAATAAGAAATCAAGAACTGAAACTTTTCTATTTTTGACAGCGAATTATTTCTATGAATAAGAGTATTGAATAAGTCGATGAACGTAGGCCACCTTGTAAGGTCACCATCAAACTTCGGTATTTCAATTTTGGGAAGCCTCAAACAATTTTCTCTTACGACCACTGCAAATGTTTCATGCTCACTACGAGCCATCATCTCATCAGAAAGATCTTTATGAATGCCCCTTATTGAATATCTCATATCATCAAACATTGTATGAACTGCTTCCTCCTCCTCTAAGGCAGACTCATCTACCAAGGCTATTATTTCATATTGCAAATTCTCAAACCTCGTTACATACCCATCCAGCTCTCCATACCTGAGAAAAAACTCCGTCCGATACTCGCCATTATCACGAGCCTTCTTGGCCGCCTCAAGAACATTTTTAATAGATTTTAAAACTAGCGCGCGTTGCCGTTGCAACTTCACAACATTTGCATTAGGCATGTTCAGGTATCAGGTAACGATTCAATGTAAACACAAGACCAAAATAATCAAATTTAGAATCAATCTGCTAGTAAACACAACTTCTTTACACAAACAATACGGCAACCACACACAAATCACAAAATTTTCAGTTGTTATTCTTTTTCGAAATCTCCGTCGACTACACCAATTGTCGAAACGCCAGTTTTCGAACCCCCAACCGAATGTAACCAACTGAATCAAAACAACTTTTGCGCTCACGCAATTCGCAAAATGTCAATTTCAAATGCCCAGAAAACTCCCCAGATATGTATTACCAACACAATACACCAAAAGTTGCTTGTTTTCGAATATAACCAATTTTTACAAACAGCGCGCAACACTAACAAATTCCGATGTCACAAAAAAACTCCGTTTTTTGTCAAGGATACGTACCAATTTAGATTTTACGTAGACTATTTTACTATAGCGCGATTTATTTATCCGTGCTCGGAGGGCCAAAAAATGGTTACAATTCGACCAATAAAGTAATTGTAGCCAATTGTGAAGGACCAACTAAATTGGCAAATAACCGCAAATGACTCACGAGAATTGAAAGTTAATCATGCATCGGTTGACTCACCCCTTGTTGGTTGGCGTCGGATGTCTTCCCCAGCTGGGTACTGCGTTGCTCTATCCAGATTCCTAGTTAGCTGAGCGATGTAAGGCTGTGGTCGCCCTTCTTGGAGGTACCCACTACACACGGGGTGACGGATATCACGCACACGTCCGTTTACCTCGGTAGCTGAAGTACGACTCGACTCTTTCTTCCGCGTCAACCGTCAGACTTCAAACTCGCAAGTCAAAACGCGGGAGATTCGAATATACAAAATTATTTAAATGGTAAATACCAATCGTAACCAATTGTAGGTACCACATTGTGCTTTAAAATAGGTCTTATCCTTTGAAATGTTTGTAAATTATTGTCTTTATTCTCATAAATATAACCAGCCCTTACGAGGAATACCGTTCACCCACTTCTGTTTATGTCCCTTATTGGAAGCACAATTGCTAATGAACACACAATTTACTTTGTAAATTTTAACTTGAGCTAGAAAAAATCACTATTAGGTCACTTTGAAGCCATTCTTGCTGGTTTTGTATTCCCTTTCACTATCAAATCTTTTCGTAGGTATGCCCAGATGAATTCTATTAACTGTCTTTTTCTGTGATATTTGGGAGGTCCAGAAAACATTGTAAGTACCACATTTGTGGTTTAAAATAGGTCTTATCCTTTAAAATGTTTGTAATTATTGTCTTTATTCTTATAAATATAACCAGCCCTTATGAGGAATACCTTTCACCCACTCCTGTTTATGTCCTAATTGCTAGTGCAACCTGGTACTACACACTTTGCAGGCATCTTTTTATCTTTATAGTTTCGTTTGTGCAGGTAAATAATTAGAAACACATTAAAAATCACCTTCCACTCTTCGTTGTTACTCTGGAAGGTTATGTTGATATCTCCTTGTTTGGAAGCCCCAATTGCTATTGCAACCTGGTACTACACACTTCCTTTTTATCTTTATAGTTTCGTTTGTGCAGGTAAATAATTAGAAACACATTAAAAATCACCTTCCAATCTTATTTTTCACTCTGGAAGATGAGGAATACCTTTCACCCACTTCTGTTTATGTCCCCCATTGGAAGCACTAATTGCTAGTGCAACCTGGTACTACACACTTTGCAGGCATCTTTTTATCTTTATAGTTTCGTTTGTGCAGGTAAATAATTAGAAACACATTAAAAATCACCTTGCAATGTTCTTTTTACTCTGGAATAAGGTTATGTTGGGCCATGGTTTGGTTGCACTAGCAATTGTGCGTCCAATAAGGGACATACACAGAAGTGGGTGAAAGGTATTCCTCGGAAGGGCTGGTTATATTTATAAGGATAAAGACAATAATTTACAAACATTTCAAAGGATAAGACCTATTTTAAAGCACAATGTGGTACCTATAATGTTTTCTGGACCTCCCAAATATCACAAAAAAATACAGTTAATAGAACTCATCTAGGCATGCATCTGGGGCATACCTACGAAAAGATTTGATCGTGAAAGGGAATCAAGACCAGCAAGCATGGCTTCACAGTGACCTAATAGTGAATTTTTCTAGCTCAAGTGACAATTTACAAAGTAAATTGAGTGTTCATTTAAGTGGAAGTGGCAGCAGGAAACAGGTTGCGTTTATTTTTATTTTGTAGTGTCCGACTGTGATGAACCAGACATCAGATGTAAGTGGTATTAGTAGTAGTAGTAGTCCTAAAAAGTATTTTTCTTAATTTATTAACCCAGATGAACTCTAATACATATAAAATGTAATAATTATTCTGAAACTATAGACCAACTATTTGACAGCTAAGCCACGTTACCACATCTAAGGCTCCGGCCTAGTGTAGAGTCGGCCATGCCGTGACGAATGACAATCTGACATAGTTCTGAGTTCCACACTAACCTATTGTATGTTCTGTGCCTGAGCTTAGGGCTCATTTTTATGTTTTAGCGAGGCTGTTAGTCTATTTAGCATTTTAAGGCCCAGTTTCACGATCATTGGTAACCCCTGGTAGTCACTTAACCGAAAGATGCTAGTTAACCAGTAGTTATCGGATCGCTGTGTTTCAGAAAGAAAACCACTGGTTAAGCTTATTTATCTTCAAGTTGGCAGCATGGATGGGGCTCAGAGCACTGCCATAATGGCGTTCTGTGAATATACCCTGTTACCCGATACTTTATAAACTGTCAGCCGTGTCAACAGCGAACAGCTGCTCGGCTAGTGATAACTAAAAATACCCCAGATTGAGTCATGACGTATCAATCTTAAGCTTTGAAGGAATGCAGGGCTGTATTGAGTGGAAGCATTACTAATAACAAGTAATTGACACTTGGTGACGTTTTCATCTATGCTCTGAGGTCTATGCTTATTTTACATTTTCTCAGAAAATCCGGCGTGTCTTTCAGTATATCAGTATGGCTGGTCTGAATGATGATGATTAGGTACACTTTAAATGAGGTAAGAATGAAGATAGAAGCATTTTTAGCTTAAGCTTCAGTTAAACTACCTTATTATATTAATCTTACTCCATGTACTTACTTTATACTTTTCTCCAATTGTACCTTGTACGTTTCAACCAATAAATATCCCACTAGTGATGCAAGCTATCCATTGAATCGTCCTTATTGCTAAATATAGGAGTATTGTGATAGTCTCTAACAACATACAAATCAATAAAATAATCTATTTCTTTTAACTAACCATTTTTGCTGCGAATGTCTGGATATTGAAGCAATTTCTTGTTTACAACAATAGATTCATTACTTTTTGGCAAATATTCAATAAGAATATTACTAATACGGTCCTGATCGCAGGATTGCCAATCAACACCACTAGTAAAAAATTAAATTTGAGATACACTTCTTCGTCAGCTGATACCTATCAAATAGACGTCAAGCCAGTTTAAAGTATCGGGTAACAGAGTATACAACCTACCCTTTTGACAAATAAACCTAACCTTTGTATTCATATTTATGACTTGTGTCACAACAAACTAGAATCAAAATCCATCGACGTCTTAGACGTCAATGTCAAAATGCATATTTTTATAACCTCCAAAGCAAGCTTATGTGTCATCGGTAACCACAAAAGACGTTAGATATAACCCATACTGTATCCTTGGGTCAACTTAACTACTGGATAACCAGAGCTTTTGATGTATAATATCGCCGATTATGAAACGCAAAGTGTTCGCTAACCACTAGTTTTCTTTTAACCTCTAGTTAACTGCCGATTGTGAAACTGGACCTAAGTTATCAATTTATCATATGACCATGTTAATTTTAGTACAGTGATGTTTTTCGTACATACATTTTCCTGCATATGGGAAAACAATTTAACGTATCAGTTAATTGCGATAAGGACGCCATCGGAATTCAACACAAAATGAGCTTCAACGAAAACCACTTATAATAGGCAAAGTGATGCCACCTAATATTATGTCTACCATGGAGTTCTTGAAATCAGGATAGGTTTGGCAACACTGGCCGCGCGATCAAAACCGCGCTTTGCAGCTGCTGGCTGCATTTAAATTTCGGTTACTGGATTTCAAAACCATTTTATTAAACTACTAACGGCCGGTTTATCAATGCTGAGTTAATTCAACTGACAGTTATCTCTTAACTAGCAGTCATAGTGCCAGCTAAAGTAACTGCTAAAGTGACTGGAAGTTGAAAGTGTCAGTTATGCGGTTAACTGGCAGCTAAGATTTTAATTGCAGCAGAGTATTATGTTTTGTGATTGCAGCCTTAACCTAACTTTTTAATTTTTTTCGTTGGTTTTGGTTTTGAAGCTGCTACTGTATAAATATTTTGAGTGTGGATTATATTTGGTATCTAGAGTAGGGATTTTTTGTATTGCTTTATTATTCTGACAACCGATAACTGTAAGACCTAAGATCCTTTCATCCATGCTTTTTCCTTTTACCTCCATGTTGCACCGTCTGTGCGATTATTTTCAATAACCTTATCATACATATTGACAACTTTTATGAACAGCTGCCTTTCAATTTCAGTGAAATTTGGAAGAATTTTTTACGTCAGCCTTTGCTAGCGATTCTGGAGCTGAACTCATTTTAATCCGATTTAGATACACACCGATATTTACAATTAGGAACTGCTATTCAGTATTCATCTGCAATTAAAATTTCGTATAACTGACAGTTTGTTCTAGCCAATAGGATTCAACAACGAGTTAGGGATATTTTAGCAGTGTGGCCAACTCAACACAAACTCTTAGCTACATAACATTCAGTTACAGAAAGTCACGATAAACAGTAATTTACTTAACAGGACTTTGACTGTTGGCTATGCCAAACTGTCAGGTAGGTAACTGGAACTTTTAACTGAGCATTGATAAACCGGCCCTAAGTTAAAAAAGTAACTGAACGCTCCTTTGTGACTATTTTTGTATGCCAGACAACGTCCTGCAAGCGAAAATATTACTTTCAACTTCATGATACTGGTCCATTGTAGACATAATGTGTGATGGTATCCAGACTATCCCTACCCTACCTTTTTACTGTATTGTCCTCCAACAAATTCAAGATATCTTTTCATTGGAAATTGTGGCCCTACTATAAAGGCAGCAGGAAAAAAGCTGTGTCCGAATAATTCGAGAAGGCTAGGTCTTTTTTGTAATGCAACTTTTTTGCTATCTGCTGATAATGTATCCAAAGGCTGATGTCCATCATAGTAATCATATGCTACTCCTAAAAATGTAAAGTGATTATTATGATTGCAGAACCTCTTACACAAGTCTATGCACAACTTTTGAATTATTAATCAAATTTTGGAAAATAATTGATAAATAATGTATGTAAATAATTTCTTAAGGTTCATTCATCATTTCATTTGAACAAATCTGCATACTATTACGAGTTTTATTGTTTATTTCCTATTTAAACACAGGCGTTAATTACCATATTTATTTAAAACTTTGTTTAACAAGCAGAGTGTTCTAAGGTCACCTGATAAAATGTTATCACTTTAAATCATTGAAATAGCATATTGTGGGAATGCTAGTTGATATACATTCTGATTTCCAATACTTTTATCTAATGTAGTTATTAACATGAGGAATTTTATACACGATTTTGTGAAATAGTAACTCACCAATCAATCTTAGAACCAAGATGCATTGTGGCAATGTCCAATTTATATCATAACTGTCAGTACTGGAGTAATAATACCCTGCAAAGATAATAAATGCTTTTTAAGAGGGGTTTTAGTACATACGTGGGATCTGTTTGCAATGGTTCAGCTGTAACCACTTGAAATCTTAATCTTTCAGTGCAAATCTCAGGGAATTCATCTGCCTTTCTCAAATTTGCCTATACCTAACACACATACGCATATTATCATTCCTACTTTTTATAGAATTTTTATATGTACCTATTTTTATAGACAAATCACCCCTGAAAAGTATTTTCTCCCACCATAATAAAACATAATCAAATGGCAGCCATTTTGTTTTTTGTTTAATTGATGCACAAGTGTTGTACTAATTTCGCCATAGCTACTATGTAGAGGTTCTACAAAAACAAAATAAGTCTCATTCGATAGCGAAACATGTAGACCATAAACTAATGGTAAACATTTTCCAAATTTCATTTCATATCAGGGCAAAAAAAATTATTAAAAGAAAATAATTATGTAATTTTTTGCGTTTTTTTTAGTTATTTCAAAAAATCTAAGCTGTTAACCTACATTTTTTTCATTTCTAACCGATAGTACATGATTTTGCCTAAGAAAAGTAGCTATACATCTTAGCCCTAAGTAAACTAGTTTAGAAGCTATGATGGTTTGAATATGACCTTTTATTGTCTAATCCGCCAGTTGAGAGGACAATTAAAGTCACGACATTTATTTTGGGAAAAAAGAAAAAAATGTTACAACCATTGTTCAAAATGTCCTTGGTGTTGCAGACATGCTATTGCTCTTACTGACACAGAGCTACTGATCATCGCTTTGTCATTCCATTAATTCATTTCAGACTTGAATAATTTTGCTAATAAGCTGCTGGCGTATATTTGGCACGGCGATATAAACTTTCTGCGTCATTGTACCCCACAAGAAAAGATCAAGTGGGGTCAAGTTCGGTGAACGCGGTGGCCAAGCGATTGTTCCCCGCGTCCAATCCACCGCAAATATCGTTCATTTAAATGGTCTACATGCCTCGTTATCGAATGAGACTTATTTTGTGTTTCTAGTACCATATGGCTAACTATGGCTAAATTAGTACAATACTCATGCTTCGATTAAAAAAAAAAAACAAAATGGTAAGAGAAAACTACTTATGGGAAGGGAAAATACTATATTTCATCCCCCCTAAATCCTCCGATACAGATGACTGGACTCATATCATATTACCGTATACCATTGATTAAGGTATTAACACTGAAAATGCACAATACATATAAGATATCAACTGTGATGCCAGGTAGAATTACTGTTGGGACGAGCGAACTTTACCGAGCGAACGTTCCCTCAAATTCCGTAATTTACGGTAAAGTTCGCTATGGTTGAAGCGAAAGTTCCCATTTGGGGAATGTTGAGAAGAATTCTTTCCCTATTATTTAGTGTGGCATTTGAGAAATCTCGCTTGCATTTTGCATACAATTCCTGTTGAATTTTTAGTGATAAGATAATAGGGCATATATACTTAAAATATGCCGAATTATTACGGTTTTGTTTGGAAATACTTTAGATAACAATGTGTTAAAAGTAAAACTGTGAAGGCATGTATGTTTTGTTTTTGAATGTAGGTGCAAGGTTTTGTTCATGCACAAGTTCTTTTAATACTCTTATGATTTAAAAAAAAATGAAGTTCTTTTTTACTAACACGCTTTTAATATTCACCTGTATGTTTGTGGGTAACTCTCCTTTGGATTAAGAAGTCAGACCGAACATTAAACGCTCCAACTTTGCCGCGAAAACGATTTTGACGGCTTCAAAACCGTCGTATCCGCTGACTAGAGGCGTAGCGACGAGAGATTAAAAGGCGTGACATTCAACTGTTTAGGAGTTGGTAATTTTGTGAAAATCATTCAGGAAAGTCGACAGTTTTAATTATCGTTTATGCAGTAATCGTAATGAGTATGCTATAAATATATCAAAAACAATTGTTCATCGCCATTACACAAATATAGTTTAAAAAACTCAAAAACACGCTTTAATGATAAAGTTAACTGAAGAATTAACAATATAGATTAAAAAACTAAAAAACAAGCTAAAGAACATCAGACTAAAAAATCTAAATTTTTGAAATAAGCTTAAGATTATTGTAAATTGGCCGTGCCCCTTGCAGTTCGAATCTTTACCTCTGCCTTTATCCTGTTGTCCTCAAGCAGAGCACACAAAAAATATAAGGTCTTGTTTATGCCCAAGAACAAGAAGTGTTAATTATATAAAGAACAAAAGACTTGTTGACTATGGAAAGCAAATTTGATGAGTAAAGCATTCAGTAGAGAAGTCAAGGGATTTGGCCTTGCCTAAAAATTTTGAACTCAGCAAATGACTTTTGGAGTTACTATAGACTTGCTATTAACACAGAAAATAGTCCAAAGCTTATGGCGATCAAATTGTATAACAGATTACCTAACTGTTTCAAAAACATGTCTGAGTAAATTTAAACTAGAGCTGAAATTGTTTTTAATTAGTAAAGCATACTGCTCTACTAGTAAGTATCTTGGAGACATTTTAAATTTTTAGTATCATTTTTTATATGTATGTATGTATACAAGTTTCAAATTTTTTCGGTTTTTTTATTGTTAATTTCATGCATATCAAGTGTTCAGTGTTTTATGATGTTTTTAGTTAATTTACCTAATTAATATCATATACTATTATTTGAAGACAGTTTAATTGACATTGTAAGTGCAATCCTTGCTCTAATTGTAGCATTACATAATTATTTTTATTTTTCAAGATATGTAAACATAACTCTAATTTATCTCTCTATATCATTTGTGATGATCAAAGGAATAAAGATGCATCTATCAATCTGCCTATCCTAACACCACCTATGAAACATGTACCTATATATTGTATATTAAATAGTATTTGAAGTAGTGAACCATGTTATTTATAACTCTACTTATATGACTATCCTTATCTAATGTACCAACACAACATTGTCATTAGTGAGTGTTCAAGGATAAAATGTTTCTAATTACACTACAAATTTAATAAGGTATTTAAGTTTGAGAAATTCAATAATAATGAAGAGTAAAGTTCAACAAATTAAAATAAAGTTTTACTTGCAATTGCAATACATGCAGCAATTCAGAAAATTAGATAAAACAGTACTCACCTATCAAAAGATATAAGAAGCTAAATACAAATGTGACTGCCACACTTATAGCTGTACCTTTCAATAACAAAAGGGTACAATAGGTAAAAAATATTGTAAAAACACAATGGTACATATTACTGCCATAGTTCCAGTAGCCCAATGAAAATCCAGTTAAAATGAAGAAAAGATGTTGTAGACTGACTTCTTTTCCATATAAATACTTCCTATGGACTAAAGCTAGGGGATAACCTGTAAAATTTATATTGCTTATAACCACTTTACATAGTCAAGATGTTTATCAATTTTGTGACCTTGAAGAAATTGTGAAGAAATTGACAAATTAGAAAATGTTCTATTTATTGAAATTTTTTGGGGAATTCTGGGGATATTTGGGTCTGGCAATAATACCAACTTGACATTATCATAAATTCCCTATATAGTATGTTGACAGAACTTTATAAATGAGAATAAATTGTAGGACTCCTTCTGTCAATTTCTTCACAAATTTGATTTGATTACTTGACCATATAAAGTAGATATTATATTAGCATACTATATAGACTTAAAGAACATTAATGTATTTTAGTCAGTAAAAAAAAACAAAAATTATCTTTCATGTGATTAAGATTCAAATTTTTATACAAGGTATCATTCAAGGGTGACCATAATTTCTAAAACAGTACTAATGAAAATGAAAAAATACTTAACTATAATTTTAGAAAACACTATATACTATAACATCTACACATCATCATATAGTTTGGTAATGAATGCTAATCACAAGGCTGTGGTTTCTATATACATATATAATTTTATTGATGATGCATTCTAAAGTACAGCCTTATACCTACTTTTATGATACAGTAGACTCTCAATTATCAGAGCTGAGATGAATTCTACTCTATTTTGTATGATTAACACCTCAGATAATCAGGATTTTTTCATTTTTCCAATATTTTTAGCTCTCACGGAAGTGAGATGCAGATCCTCTGTCTGTATAGAAAAGATAGCCAAAACTATAGGTGCGAGAGAAAAACTAAATACAGATTCGGAATCAGCAAGAGAAAACTAATCTGGGAAAAATCTGGTTTTTGTCAATATGGCTTCTGGTTCTACAGTAAGAGCCCTGTTTGAATTGACTAAAGTAAATTCTTTCCTACTTTTTTAAGAATTATTTTATAATAAATGCCAATACCTATGTTAAAAATTTTAAAATACTTTATTTTATAGCACTTACAAACAAAGGCACAACATAACACAAAAACAAATACATAATTACGAGTATGTATATATGTAATAAAGAATAAATGATAAGTGTGTATACAGGTCACTGTTCTACATATTGCAAGCTTTTTCTAAAACAGTAAAACCATCATGATTGAAAATGTGTTTACCAACAACTTCTTGCCATTTGTCTTCATTTTCATGCAGGTCTTTCTCATGACTTTGTTCAGAAGAATTAGATAAAGATATAATGAGGGATTCTCCTGTACTCATCAGATCAGTCTGTTTGTATCGCCTTAGCAATTTTGGGATTCCCCATATTACCTTACATACTAAGACATGAAATAATATGGCATCACTCAGTAAATACAGATTTCAACAGTAGTGTTACTCAACTCAGATAGTCCAGCAATTGGAAAATAGAGTCAGATTATTAAGAGTCTACTGTAACATATCTGATGAGATAAAATGTATTTAATATTTGCAGAGCTTACAAACATAACAACAGTTTAATAATTGGACATAATCTTGTCAAAAAATTCTGATTTTTCTAATGTCTGTTTCTAATATTATTACAAAGTTCAAGGAATGCTATTGAGGATCATACACCATTGACTGTGCTTGCTAAGCTATTATCAGTGTTTATACCAATTGATTAATGAATATTAAATCCTTCAATAAATAAGTTTATTCCAAAAGGCTGTAGAATAAAGAGACAAATGAACTCCGCTATCTTATAAAAGAACAATGAACTTAAGTGGGCGACATATTTTGAACGGCTGACGTAAGGTATATTATACAAAAAACAAATTATTCTATTAAATAAGTCGAGATGTAAGTACGTCCAAATAAACAATGATTACCTGCAAATACAGTCAGTATTAGTTTAAGTGCTGGCTCTGTGACTCCAATACTCTCGCTGAATTTTGTTATGATTCCTCCGGTTTCTTCAGACATTTCTCCTAATTTTGATCTTCGATTTTATCTAAACGTGACGCAATAATGGCATCAACCTCTAATTTTGGGCCGACCTTTTTTTCATTGGCTTTATACTCCGCCTAAAATTTCACTTTGCTCATGTTCGGAATGTTTTGAATGACAAAAAATGCCGATGAAATGTCAAGTTGAAATGATGACGCAGTGGGGAGCTCAAAAACAAAAAGTCGGGTGGGGAGCACAAACAATCAACTGGAGGGGAAGGTGTAGGGATGGGTTGACAAGAAACCATAATCAATATGGATTCTTTTTGAGATAGCAGTGATTGATATCACGGAGCACTTGGATTAGGAAGAAGAGAAGGAACCTTATGAGAGGAAACGCATCAAGCATGGCCGACTCTACACTAGGCCGGAGCCTTAGATGTGGCAACGTGGCTTAGCTGTCAAATAGTTTCAGAATAATTATTACATTTTATATGTATTAGAGTTCATCTCGGTTAATAAATTAAGAAAAATACTTTTTAGAACTACTACTACTAATACCACTTACATCTGATGTCTGTTTCATCACAGTCAGACACTACAAAATAAAAATAAACGCAACCTGTTTCCTGCCGCCACTTCCATTTCCACTTAAATGAACACTCAATTTACTTTGTAAATTATCACCTGAACTAGAAAAATTCACTATTAGGTCACTGTGAAGCCATTCTTGCTGGTCTTGATTTCCCTTTCACTATCAAATGCTTTCGTAGGTATGCCCAAGGCCATGCCCAGATGAGTTCTATTAACTGTATTTTTCTGTGATATTTGGGAGAAAACATTATAGGTACCACATTGTGCTTTAAAATACGTCTTATCCTTTGAAATGTTTGTCAATGATTGTCTTTATCCTTATAAATATAACCAGCCCTTCCGAGGAATACCTTTCACCCACTTCTGTTTATGTCCCCTATCGGACGCACAATTGCTAGTGCAACCTGCTACTACACACTTTGCAGGCATCTTTTTATCTTTATAGTTTCATTTGTGCAGGTAAATAAGTAGAAACCCATTCAAAATCACCTTGCAACGTTCTTTTTAATCTGGAATAAGGTTATGTTGGGCCATGGTTTGGTAGTCCTCTACTCATGCCTCTACTGGGCTGCAACCTGCTACTACACACTTTGCAGGCATCTTTTTATCTTTATAGTTTCATTTGTGCAGGTAAATAAGTAGAAACCCATTCAAAATCACCTTGCAACGTTCTTTTTAATCTAGAATAAGGTGATGTTGGGCCATGGTTTGGTAGTCCTCTACTGGGCTGCAACCTGGTACTACATGCTTTGCAGGCATCTTGTCATCTTTATAGTTTCGTTTGTGCAGGTAAATAATTAGAAACAAATTAATAATCACCTTCCAACCATATTTTCTGCACCTGGAAGAATACACATGACATAACAACAAATGATAACATGGCCTGATCTCCAACGTTGCCATATTTCAATGCTCCGGCCTAGTGAGTAGCACGTGAGTAGAGACGGCCATGCATTAAGGAATCGACGACTTATAACGGCGTCATATTCAAGGTGGCTGTGCTGTATAGCTGACTACGGTGATTTCCAAATAAGTAATTTTTAAAAACTAACGATAACATACCGGGATATGATCAAAAGCAGCTTTTGAGAGCGTTGTTATATACACATATATGTGAGATGTTAATGGAAAAGAAATAGTAATTATCAAAAAGAACCGAAAACAATAATATAGTCCAGAAAAATTGTCTATCAAACATTGTGTAAAAGTATCAAAATATTTATAAAATCGTATAGGGTGCGTTATGATAATGAATTGGCACACTATATTTTGGTAGAGGGGGAAATTTCTGTAGTCATTGTGAAGTATTTTCTCTATTAACTATTCAAAACTGACTTGACCACATTTACCTTGTACGTATATATCATGTGAAGAGATAAGTCCATTAGCTATTTTTTAGAGACAAAATTAGTATAATAGTTTGTAATAAACCTTTTCTTTACCTATAAATGATTGTTATTATATGGCTTCAATAGCTTTCCACTCTATAATATCTATTATTTAATAATGATTTTACGACGTTTCTTCTAAATTTGCTTTCATTTTTTTTTGGTGATAGGGTCCAAATCAAACACTTTAGTTTAAATTTGCCAACGTTTCGAAAATTATATTTTCATCTTCGGGGCTCCTCTTAAGTTGTGGTGGTCATCAGGTTCATAAAAAATATATGTACATGCATAATGCGCCCTAGATATTGGGATTTTGGTGTTTATATTTGCACACTTTAACCACAGTATTGAGCATAGTAAGCGATAGTAAGCAACCAGCACAATATCTCAGGTTGGCGGCAATTACAAGCGCATCCCCACTTTTGGATGATTTTTTTGTAGGGATGCTAACGATACTTCGATACTTCTACTTCTGCACTAATATCGAGTATTTTTATCTTAGATACTTTTTGAGCGATTCCAAAAGCTGGTATCGGTACTTTTGTAGGGATATCGGTATCGAAAATAATTATATATAATTATTGAGGGGTGTAATCAATTGCACGAAATTCCCTGTACGAACGAAACGCGCCTATTTGGCTAAAAAATATCGAGTTGGTACCGGTATCAATATTTTCATTTTCGCATCTCTACCCAAACTTCACAGCCGAAAATTATCCCAAGGTCAAATTTTGTGGGAACCATTTTTATTTATATAGGAATATAGGAAATCCTCAGACTCAGAGTTCAGAGAATTGTGCTGGTTGTTTACTATGCTGTGCTTTAACTATTAGAAGAACTAGAAGTCACTTCTCTTAACGTTACACGCAGACTGCGTTAAGAGACGTTAAGAGTAGTGACTTACTTCTAACTTCTATATAGGTAGTTAAATTGTGCAAATATAAACACCAAAATCCCAATATCTAGGGCACATGCATTGACATATTTTTGAAGAACCTGATGACTACCTATCACAACTTAAACACAAAGAATCCCTGAAGATGAAAATATAAATCTTCGAAACTTTAGCAAATTTAAACTAAAGTTGTGTTTGATTTGGATCTAATATTATTCTTGATCATATGATTTGTATCCCATATATCGACTGATTTAGTTTATTTTATTTGAGACGAATGTTATGGTATACGAATCCGAAAAAACATGTAGGCATATTAGGTATTCAAATTAATCGAAGCACAGAACAAAACATTGAAAATTAAAAAGGGAGAGATCAGTGGACAGTAAAGAGATATATTATTGTTATTCGTCATCAACTTTTATGTAGCTATATACCTAATAAAAAATGTAGTACGTGGATTCAAAGGAGAAAAAAAACCTAGTACAATATGAAATATGATGAGTATAATGGCCGCTTACCTACGGTATCGATGACGTTTGAAATAGGTATTCAACCTTCAATACACATATAAATACCTATCGTACCTTAAGCAATAATCCAATATTAGACAGTTCGTTTCAAGTTGTTTCCGTCAATAATATAAATATAGATTTCAGATAACATTTATATCTCAAGCAATTTTCAGCAGTGCTTCAACCCTTTAAAAACAAAGTGTGTACGCCACTGATCCAATTAAAAACCTATTATAGAAGGATTTTTTTTATTCAAATGGTCATTTTTGTTCTGAGTTAAAATGATACTTTGACTATTAATGCCTACTTGTTCCGCCTATAATTTCAACTTTATTGGTTACTATTTCAACTTGCTTTCAATCCAAACATAAATGGCTATTGATTTACTTCATACTGATACTCGTATGGAACATGGAACATGCCAAGTAGTACATAGCACATTCCCCTCCTTTTTTGTACATAATAAAAATAAAGAAAAGAACAGCCATACTCGCATTTGTAGGTATATAATTTGAAGGGAGATCGACGTGAATGGTGAATGCGTGAATAAAACATCTTGATCATGAATTATTTTTAAATGTGTAACGGCTACCAGTTGGAAGGAGACAGGCAATTCGCTGCAACGCTTCCCATTGGCGGATTAACTTTTGGCGGGTAGCCACAGCGACACACACGGAACGCTTTGGAACAAACCGCACAGTTTGCTGCTACGATCGTTTTGGTAAGTACAGATATTTTATCCTTCCGAATTTTATACAAAACGTAGAAAATTTATTGTGAGGTTGACAAAAATATGACTAAATATTAGTTTTTTCGCCTTAAATTACCGTGATTTTGTCGTATGCGTCCGTGGCGTAGTTTCAGAGTAATTAATTTTAACAGTACATTCGTATCGAATTATTTTCTGCCATGGCCGCCTAGAATCCATACTGCCAAGCTTTTCCTTGCAGATTTTGCACTTCAAAAATTAATTTCTCCGCAAATACTTATCGCCCCGTGATGATTTTGGTATGAAATTCAAGCTAATTTTTAGTACTTTGTTATTACATTACGGTTCCTCGGTTAAATCGCATAATTTACCTGAAAAATATTTGGGTGTTCCCGGTGAATTCTTAATATTTTTGCTATTTTAGCAGTTTGAATATGGCGCGCGCGGCTTTTGTTTCTTTTGAATGGCCTCAATTTTTCAATTTTAATCGTTTCTGTAGAGTTCAAATACGTTTATTTTGATGTTTATTGTTAATTATATCGCCTGTTTATGCATTTTTTATCACTCATTATTTATAGACTTGTTTACCACACGTCATTCTGAGATGAACCAAAGAAAGATCTCAAACATAAATATCTCTAAAGTTTATAGCCAATTTATGTTTCTGATCATCGGCTCTTTGGTATTTAACAAAAAATGGTGGACGTAACCATATGTACTGTGTGATACGTCATAAGACTACACGTAATTGTTTAATACCTATGTTTTCCTAACTCAATACCACCAAACCATCAGCAGAAAAATGTTCTTTTACCGTAGGACGTTTATTACTACCTACTGATCAACGATTCAATATATTTCAGGGTTGGGGTAATTGTGAGAGCCTTTTGTTTTCCGCGAGGTTTTCCCAGGTGTAGAAAAATCTATATTGGGCATTTTGACAACCAAAGAGGAACATCGCTTTTGTCAACAAACTCAAACTCTTCTCGAGTCCCTCTTGAGCACTTGAGTTTTCTTTCGGGTAAATTCGGCCTCGCTTCGTATCTTCCGTGTAGCTACGAAGCCAGAGGCGTAACACAACGAAGTAAAAGGGTCTCAGCCGAACTATTTCAAAATTCAATAATGTTGCCTTTAATAACTGTTATTGATTATTTCTACTCAACTTATGCTCCCTGGGAGGTGTACAGTCACACAAAATAGAAGCAAGCTATAGAAGATCTGTAGCAGCCAGCCTTTGAACTGTGGGCTTTTACCCAACCAATATTGAATATTGAACCTAAGTCAGTAGCACCTTTCTGCTGTCTGTAGTTTCTGATTACCAATTTTTGCCAGTGATATTCCACTGAGAATTTATTTAGGCTACAGGTTGGTCTGCAAGCTAGTTGATGTTTTATGTTTATGCAGTCTGACATGGTTGTTATTCCTTAAACCTACTTTAAATCGTTTAAATAAACTGAATTTTAAATGGACTTTTTTTATTTAAAAAAATATGTGCATGACATACAAATGCTAGGTACAGACGTGTCCAGTCCTCAGTGACTGATCTTTTAGGGGAATAAAATGTGTTAATCTCCCCCCCCCCCCTCATAAGTAGTTTTTCTCACACCATAATAAAATGGCAACCATTTTGTTTTCTGTTTAATTGATGCATGAGTGTTGTTCCAATTTAGGCATAGCTACCTAAAGAGGGTCTACAAACACAAAATAAGTCTCCTTTCGATAGCAAAAAAAGTAGACCAGGGGGGTGGGTTGGCCCAATGGTTAGGGTCGAGGGCTCGTGACCAGAACGTCCCGCGTTCGATTCCCGTTAGAGGCGGAAATTTATTTCTGGTTTTTTCAACCAAAAATAAATATCCATAAAAAAAGCTCAGCGAGAATCCCCACCTGAGCATTCACTGTTGGCTTCTAATTAACAGTGCTGTTCCTAAGTGGCGCCGGGAAACAGTAACAAAGCCTACACAGAACACGAGGCTAATGACCAAAGTAGTCGATGCCGATGACACAGAAGTAAAAAAAAAAGTAGACCATGAACTAATGGTAAACATTTTCCAAATTTCATTTCATATCAGGGCAAAATAAATTGTTAAAAGAGAATAATTATGTAATTTTTTGCGTTTTTTTACAATTATAGTTTTTTCAGGTTACCGAGATATTGCCGGCGTCTATTCTCATTAGGTCACCCTGTATATTTTTGCTACTCCTTGAACCCCTGTCAATGTACCACTAATTTTAAAAATTGTGACACAATTTGAGAAATGAAAATATCAGTAGTAAAGTTGCCTGGTAATGCAATCTACCATATTCATGTTTGTTCAGAGCTTCTAATCCTGTAATTCATTTTGTATATTGTTCCAGAAAGGACACAGCCATCTATCCACAAAATGTCTGAAGACGCACCTACTGCCCCAGCAAAACGTGGCCGTAAGCCTGCAGCTGACAAAGCCGAAAAAGCTGAGAAGGCAGTCGATAGCAAAAAACGCGCAAAGAAGGTATACATATCAAAATGATATTCTAAAATATTTAATTACATACAACAAAGCATAATAGTTGGATCTGACACCTTTTATTCTACAATTGTATCATTATGTGTGAAGGTTTCGTTTTAGAACATTCCATCAATGAAGGTTATATTGGCAAAAGCTAAACTATTCCCTATGTGAAATGTTGCTTGTCAAGGAATGTTTTCCTTCTCACTACTTGTGTCCCTAAATCTCTATGCCTATCAATTTAGCATAATATTGTCTAATCCTGTTCTAGTACATGAACATTTTAACTAAAAAACGAAAAATACTAGAAACAATATGTTAAAACATCAAAATTTAAAATCTAGTCATCACATACTGGGATAGTTATGTAGTTTTTAGTTTTTTCAGAGTAAAAAGTTGCAAATCTTTTCCTGTAAGCCTAATAATTCTTTGATTCTCTAACCCCAATTTATTAATCTCATTGGAGATTTCAATAATGATTTATTTAAGCTTTTATAATGTGATACAATCACCTCAGATTGATGTTTTTCATTTGTTAATTGGTTATCATTTTGCAACTGCATTAACTTTATGATGACATTACAAATAGTTTTATTTAAAAATTATTATACTATTCTTATAAATTTTTCAATGTGACTTCATATCTCATGGGAATTTCTTTTTAGGGTGATGATGAGGGAGCATCTCCTGCAAAACGTGGAAGGGGTAGGCCAAAAGGTACAACAAAGAAGGCCAAGAGCCCTGCTAAGCCTAAAGCGAAGGGTGGCAAAGGTAAATGTATTTATTTATTCTTAATCATTTTTTAAATATTGCTAAAGTCAAAGTTAACTATGACACGTCTTTTTATTTATATTTCGTCAATTTTGGGCACATTTACATACAAATTAAAAAAATTATGATTCATTATTGACCCAGAGTAAAGTCTAGTTCAGCTCTTAAATTGGTTGGACAGAGGCCTTTCAAATAAAAGTGTTTGTGTTATATCAAATCTGGCTGGCCTATTTTCTTTTTCCATAAATTCACTGAAAGCTTGCACTATTTTAAGGACTCCACCCACACTAAACAAGATGGGGTCTTCAAATGTACTTTATAGATTGTGTACTTTCATTACATTGGCTTTTTTTAAACATTGATGCCATCTATAGGTCAAATCAGGTACTGATGGGTTAACCCTCGTATAAAAGTGGTTGTAATGTCTTGACATTTGTAAAGTAGAATATAACTTATTGTTACTGAAGCATGGAATTTAAATTCCAACATATCCAAGAAAATTATTTTATAAAACAGAATAAACAGTGGGTTGAAAACAATTGAAAAATAGACAGTAAATATGATTCGGAGATGATTCGCTCAGGAATTTATTTCTCTAGACAAGTGCAGTGTACTACTTACATTATTTGTTTATTATTTTTTTGAAATGATTCATAGAAAATTGAAAATTCTTTGGATATCTATAAAGTAGAAGACTGCTGTTATACTTAGTGTTTATTGTATGGGTATCATTGAATTTAATATGACTTCATATAAAATTATTTTTGATAGGACGTGGACGTGGAAGGCCAAAGAAGAAGGAAGAAGATGAAAAGGACTCAGCTGAAGATGAAGTTGATGAAGACGAAGCTGGAGATGATTAGATGAGATTGAACCATATTTTGACAATTTCTTAATTTTAATCTTACTTTTCACAGACGTCACACCAAACGTTTGAAAGAAATCTAAATGGCTGTTGAGGATTTCTGGTATTTCAATGTACATTAAAATTTAGAGTGTTATGTCATGTTAAGAGAATTATCGGAATCTAAGAATTGTAGAAATAACTCAAAAATAGCCATTTACATTTTGAAGTTTTATCACAAAATACTTTTGCTTTGAACTTTGGATTGGTGTATTGTGTATGTCTTACTGTTGTATCTAGTGGAAGGATTTCATTGAATTTGGTTTTACAAATTTGGTCTGTTTGTACCATCTTAATCTTAATATCGGCATTTAGTAGTTCGCATTGTATTTTTAGTTGCTTTGGAAAAAAGCATTTTTAATTGTAGTATTCATTACAAGCGAACTAGGAAAACCTTTTAAATGTGTGATTTTTTAAGTATGCAAAAATATACGTGTAGAAAATAAAATGGCTTTTTTTTTTTCGTTGGGGGGAGAGTATAAAGGAAGAGGCGATCACAATTATTGCTCAAAATTAGCTAGCCCGCACGGGTAATTATTTTCCAAGATGACTATCGTTACTGTATACGATGATATACATGATTGGCAAGTAGGATCTGGAATGTCAATATAAACGCACAAATATCGAAGTCAAAAATGCTCGATGGCTCATCTAGGATCAAATGACTGTGAAATACCTGGCCGTTCGGATCTCCGGGAGTCAGATGGTCCGGAGGAACATCGAGCGAGGCTTGTTTAAAGAATTGTGTTCCTACTCCTCATCAGGCTAACAACAGCCGTAACAGAAGCCGTCCTTCGCACTGACGACAGGCTCGAAGGCCAGAGAAACTTGTTCAGAGCCGACTACAAATATACGAGGTCTTGACTCCAACATAAAAACTCTGTCCATCAACACTTTCGGGCAGAGAAGCTACACATTCTAGCTCTTACGGAAACTCAAGTCGGCTCTTCAACAATCGATAACTGCTTCAGATATCCTGGATATGACATACACCCGATCTAGACGTAAGTTTGGCGTATGCGTGTACGTTAAATCTGGACTTTCTTGTCATCGAGAAGATAAGCTCGAACTGGAAGGATTTGACATCATATGACTTAAAATATCCTTCCAAAATCATTTCAAATTCATATGCTACATTTATTGGCGACAAAGTAATAACTGCAAACAGCTCCTCGAGAAGCTTTCATCAGACACTGTGAATGCGCTGCAATCAAGTCACCCTAATTCAGAGATAGTCTTCCTGGGTGACTTCAACGTTCATAACTTGTACAGGCTCAAACACTCTTAACAAAACGGACGAAGCTGAAGCCTTCGCTATTAGTTGCGGCTTGGAGCAGATAATTAAAGAACAAAGAACCAACAAAGATCACCAGCCGCCACGGACAATTTGCTAGTCTGCTGAACCTAGGTCTTACAACTACTCCAACAATTTACACAGTGAACGTAACCGCTTCACTAGGATTGTCTGACCATAACACCGTCTCAACGGATGCATCCTCCAGACCCCACCATACAAAGCCTCGCCGGCTCTGGCATTACGGATCAGCAAAGTGGGACGACCTAAGAGAATAATTTCCCTGGAACGACGTCTGCTTCAAGTCACGCGACCCATCAGCTTGCGCCCAAGAAATAACAGAGGTGTTAATATCCAGCATGGAAGCTGGATTCCTCATGTCGTCAAACGTCACTCCAAAACCAAGCGTTGTGGAGATGCAGTTACCTCTAAAAACTAACATTACAAAGAATTGAGGAAAAATCCAAATGCCGAGAACCACTGTAATTTTACCGACGCCAGACATCATTACTGTAAACGCGTGATTGACAGCAGCAAGGAGGAACAACCAAAAAATTAAGAACACGTCCTACTTCGTCCAGAACTTTCTGATCTGTAGCTAAGGCTGTTAGCAAAAACTTCTCCTATTCGTCGATACCACCCCTTGACCAGTGAGGACAAGTCCATCGCTTCCACTCCTACAGAAAAAGCAGACATCTTATGGAGGTTTTTCGCAGCCAATTCTACTGTAAACTTCCAAGGAAGTACTCCGACCACCACCTTAAACGTGAACTCGAGAATGAATGAATGATAGATAGAGGGAGAGAGGCTATCTGGTGGCTGGGACCACCAGTGCATAGGCCTACCAACGGGCCCCTTTGTACCTCTCCTTACCGTAGTTCCCAAGTCCAGCCCTCATCGCAAAGGTGAGGATGGCCTTGGTTCCTGCCCATCTTATATCCTCAAGTTCAAGAACCCTTGAACCGAGTATAGTCTGCCTGTGATACCCAAGGGCTTCACAACGACAAATAATGTGTGCCGAGGATTCTTCCCTCCTCGCCACAGGGTGTACACGTCGGATCATTTACCACCCCCATCACATACAAATTAATGGCGTTTGAAGGTGTTATGGCCGGATAGCAGGCCGACAAGTAACCTTAGTCGGCTTCTGTCCAGCGAGACAGAACCGTCCCACCTTGTCCAGAGTTCCTGAAATAAGTTCTCTAGCTTGACGGAGATGTCCGGAGATTCCTGCCCATCTGATAAGATGCTGATTTTGCAACTATACCTCTATTTTCCTTCTGATGGTACCTGTGCCAGCCCCAAAACACCCCAAACCTGCAAGCACTTAATGCTGCCTGGCCTGGTCAGAGCAGATGGTGATCCGCCTGCCTGGCCCCTGAATTTCGTAAATGCGAAAGACGCAAGCTAAAATCGCATATATCTCTGCTTGGAATACCGTGGTGTTTCCACCCAAGAGAGAGGGAGAGCTTTGTTTTTGGCCCATAGACCCCAGCGCCGGAGCCTTCGTCGGTAAGTGAGCCGTCGGTGTACCAGACTGGCCCTCTCCCCTCAAAAGGCCGCCTACCGCTTAGCCCCCACTCTTCCCTTGTAGGATACCTTACGGTAAATTTGCAGTCGATGCGATATGTAGCAGGAATTATATCACTCCTCATATGTAGGATAGGGTCATCCCTTTCCGAGAGGATGGCAGAGTGTCCCCTGCCAGGATTCACAAAGGACCAACTGCCTTGACTCCACAATCAGAACGCAGACAAGCCTTGCCTCCCCTTGAGCTACCAGGTCGAGTGGAGGGAGATTCAGCAGCGCTTCTAATGCGCTCAACGCAGTCGTGCACTTGGTATACTAACACAAGCCAAGCGTTGAATTTTATTTAGCATTATGTGATTGCCTCTATCCTCACACATGGCCACTACACCAGTGATCCATACAATAAGGACGGCCTAACGATTGTAGTATAGAGCCAGAACATCACCTTAGGAGTCAAGCCCCAATTCACTCCTACAACCCTTCTGCATACCCATAACGAATTACGTGCCTTATTGACTTTATGTTCTACATGTTGTCTCCAATTCAGCTTCGAGTATAGAATTACGCCTAGATATTTCACTGATTGGGAAAGTTCAACTGATGTTCCAAAGAAGGTTGGTCGGATGTATCCATCCAGTTTCGTTCTTCTAGTGAACACAACTAGCTCGGTCTTCTCGGCATTGACCGATAGATCTACCTCGTTGCACCACGATTCCACAATGCGCAGAGCGCCTTGCATTATCTCCGATACAGTAGCCACGAATCGACCCCTGACTACTATACTCAGATCATCTGCATAGGCCTGCGCGTAAATACCTATATTGTTCAGCCTGACCAGAATAGTTCATTCACCACCAGACACCACAATAAGGGAGATAAGACTCCGCCCTGCGGGCAGCCCCGCGCTACTTCAACGCTATGCGAAATGTCATTCAGCATGGAAGTAGCCACTCGACTCTCTAAGGTGGAGAGAATCCATTCCACGAGGGAGGATCTCATCCCATGCCTCTCCAAGGCAGACCTTATTAAATCGGAAGTGGTGCAATTAAACGCACCCTAAATATCTAGGAAAGCTACCAAGGCTACTTCCTTTTGCTCCAACGTCTTCTCCAGTCTACAAACTAGCTGGTGAAGGGCAAGTTCAACTGACTTACCAGCTTGATAAGCAAACTGACAAGCATGAATGGCGCACCCTTCCAGAGGTCCATCGAGAATGGTAGAGATCAAATTTCAACATCGAGATGTAAAAAGTATCCTCCAAAAACTGAACACGAAGAAAGCTACTGGTCCTGACCAAATTCCAGCCATTGTCCTTAAATGCTGTGCTGCTGAGCTGATCATTTAATAGAGAAGTAGGCGCTGGCAGCTCGACCACGCAGAGTCTCTTGCTCATGATGTTTTTTAACACGCTTTTATTGGCTTCACCTGTATGTTTGTTTGTATGTATGTTTGTAACCGACTCCTAAGGACTCGATTTTGACCCACTTCAAACGAACAGATTTAATTTAAACTTTGTACATTTATCAAGAACCGGTGACAATACTAATTTAATAAATTTGTCTCATTATTCTGATCAGGATCACCAAAATTCAATAATTCAAGGGTGGACTTTATTTGAAAATTCGATATAATGGTGAATGTTATTAAATAACCTACATCACTTGTTTTATAAATGGTGAAGTATGCTGTGGGGCGGCCGCGCCTGGCAAGTAGACCCCATGAGGCCCTTTTTGCTATCCCTGAATTCTTGAATATCAGCTCTTAGTCACCATTGTCTACCTCCCTGCCAAACCTTTTTGATTTTTTAACAAAATCCAGTATGTCGGCCCAGGTTAGGGGGGGGGGGGGGTTATGGCCTTTGCAGTAGCCGGGGAAAATAAAGCAGTTATACTAGTTGCAGGCGAACCAAATCTAACGGTCGCTAAGAAGGCGGGATGGTTTACAGACAAAAACACAGATGTGGCAGTTTATTTCTGCAATAAAAACATCAGAGTCGTCCAGATTCATGCAACAGATGGAATTGTCTGTGTGCAGTTAGAAAGGGTAGCTATTTTCTGCGGCTACTGCTCTCCAAATATATCTATAGCTCAGTATGAGGATTACCTAGATAAGATAAGGATAGGAATGAGAGGCATACCCGGAGGTAAAATAGTTTTAGGTGACTTTAATGCCAAGTCGACTCAATGGGGCTCACCAGTCACTGATAGAAGAGGCTTGCTGCTAGAAGAAATGATAGCAGAAATGAACCTGGTGATATGGAATGATGGAAAAACTCCTACCTTTCAGAGACATTCAAGTTGCTCATTCATAGACGTAACACTAGCAACACAAGGTACTATGAAAGAGCTGGTAAATTGGGAAGTATTAGAGGGTGAATCTATGAGTGATCATCGGCATATTCTGTTTGAGATCAGAGGTGGTGGAGCCAATAGGAACAAGGTGGTTCCGAGGAAAAAAGTTCTTTTTGACAAAGAGAGGTTCAAAGTGGAAATGGAAAATCACGTTCAGGAGTTATCAGGGCTGTCTATAACCCCAGAAAGGCGTACCAGTGTAATTAAGAATGCCTATGAAGCAAGCAAGATAGGTCACGGAGAAATCACTACTATATTAGTGCCTTTTTGGTGGACGAATGAAATTGAAGCTAAACGAAAGGAATGCATTGCTAGCAGGAGAAGAATCTCAAGAACATATAGAGGAGGTATACCTGATCCGCACACCACCAATGAAGCAAACAAACAATACAAGTAAAAGAAAAAGGAGCTTAAAAAGCTAATTTATGAGTCTAAGAAAAAATTATGGACAGAACTCTGCGAGGACTTGAACTACGACATCCGGGGAGATGGTTATAGGATTGTAACGAAAAGATTAATCACTGCCAGCCACCCTGCGATGACCGAGGAAAGTAAACTCATGGTCATTGCGGTATCTATTTCCCTCACTGTCTCCATTGTATCGTGATACAATGGAGACAGTGAGGGAAATAGATACCGCAGCGCCATTTAGTATCGAGGAGTTGAAGAAGGCAGCAGACAAATTGAAAGTCGGGACAGCTCCTGGGCTGGATTCCATCACGCCTGAGATAGCCAGATATGCCGTAGATACATCGCCAGACTTCCTCCTCCTACTGATGAATAAGCTGCTAACCCAACAAATATTTCCAGATGAATGGAAAATAGCGAAAGTAATTCTCCTATGGAAAACCGGAAAGCCGATTAATGTACCATCCTCGTATAGACCTATTTGTTTAATAAATACTTTGTGTAAGTTATTAGAATTACTGTTAAGAGAGAGAATCGAAGTGGAACTGGAGGAAAAGAAGAACCTTTCAGAAAAACAGTTGGTTTTCGCAGAGGTAGGTCGACAATTCAAGCAGTAGAAAAGGTTATGAACTTTGCAAGGTCGGCTAAGAGTAAGTGGTGTGTTCTTATAACACTGGATGTACAGAACGCATTCAATTCCGCTGTTTGGAGCTTAGTTGTACAGAAGTTGCGAGAAAGGAACATATCCGAGTACTTGGTAAACCTAATAATTAGTTATTTTCAAGGTCGCAAGATTAGATTAGGTAAGAAAAAATATAGATGTTTGCACTGGAGTACCTCAGGGGTCGGTGCTAGGTCCTATCTTGTGGGATATATATTATGATGGCGTGTTCGAATTAGATCTACCTGAAGGAGCTACTACAGTTGGTTTTGCTGATGACCTAGCCCTTATAGTAGAGGCAGTTGATGAAGCCAGTTTGAAGCACAAAGCTAATATCGCTCTAGACAAGATAGATGAGTGGATGAAGGAGCACAATCTAAAACTTTCACCACATAAATCGGAGGCCGTACTGTTAGCTGGTGCTAGAAGAAAGACAGAAACTATGTGCTTTGAGGTAGGCGGTGCAACAGTTAAACCAACAAGAGCTGTAAAATATCTAGGAATAGTTCTGGGTCCCAATGGTACATTCGGAGCGCACGTGAGGCACGTGTTGGAAAAGGCAGAAAAGCGACTAACGGCTCTTACAAAGTTGATGCCGAATATAGGGGGTCCACAGAGTAAGAAGAGGGCAGTACTTTGTGGAGTGGTACACTCCATTATACTTTATGGCGCTCCCGTATGGTATGACGCCATTAGGGTTAAAAGAAATAAAACATTGTTAGAGCGCATGCAGAGGAAGATGTTACTAAGGGTAGCGAGCGCATACCGAACGGTTTCTACAAAAGCGCTACAGGTTGTGTGTGGAATTACACCCATAGACCTGATGATAGAAGAAATGAGATTTCTACACCAAGTAGGAGGTTGACACCTACTAGAGACCCAAAGGGCGGCGAAACGTCGAACTATAAAGCTCTGGCAGCAGCGGTGGAATGAACCAACGGACGTAGGACAATGGACAAAGAAGCTGATTCCAGATCTAGCCCAGTGGATTAACTGCCCCTTCAGAACAACGGACTATTTCCTCACCCAGTTTCTTACGGGGCATGGCTCCTTTTGTACATATACTAAGAGAATCGGTAACACACTCGATCTGTGTATGTATTGTGATCAGTGTGATACACTATCACACACAATGTTTGTCTGTCATCGGTGGGAATCAATTAGGCAAGAGACATGTAGAACGATAAGGGAGACGCCCACAGAACAAAACGTGATGCGCCTGATGTTAGAAAGCCGACAAAATTGGAATGCTATACAAAAAATGATTAGAGGAATATTAGAAAAGAAGGAAAAAGAGGAACGACTACGCGGCGAACCACAACAACATTAAAGAACACCGTATATTTACTCCGAACCCCTAATCACCACTCCACGGTGGACGGGGGAGTAGGAAAGAAATAATTTTAGAGCAAAACAAGAAGAGTTGAATTAGAGAACAGCTCTACGCGCGAAGATATGTCTACACGATGGTTCCAGCGTAGAGCTGGTGTCTGGGGGACCTCTTGATCCGGTTAGCCCAGAGCGCCGGCAACGCCCCCCAATAAAAAAAAAAAGGTTAGGGGGGGGGTGGCTGGTGTCTATCGGATCCAAAGATCTCGTATCTCAGCCCGCCTAGCAACTCATATATTCCTCAGGGAAATGGTAGGCCGTTTCATCGGCCTCTCCACAGCCCATACATAGGCAGTCTTCTTCCATTTCTAATAGTTATAGATGCCGCCTAAGCGTGCAGTGCCCCGTCAGAACATCCACTAGGTTTGCATCATCCCTCACTTTGCCTCCACTGTTCATCTATGGGATCGTTCACCCACTTACTTAAGTCTGAAGTTACCTGCTCCTACTTAATCCTATATAACGGCCTCGGGGTAGCAATGTGCGGTTGCCGCAGTTTAAGTACCTACAGGGCAATATCGCTGGCAATATTGCCTATGCAACTTAGGTCAACTTAAGCTATAAGGCCCAAATTGACTTAAATATTATGATGAGATTGCTGAGTTGAAGAAAAACACAAAAAAACTTATCAAAGAAACATTTAATATATGTAGACAGGAAAAGAAACATACGTAATATAAACAAAGAAGAAAAATTAACAAAGAATAAAATAGAAAACTAAAAACAAATTCCACTTTTAGCTCTCACTGAAGAGAGCTTATGCAGAGCCTCTGTCTGTCCGTCCGTATACAAAAGATAGCCAAACCTACAGGTGCCAGAGAAAAACTAAATACTTAAGTACAGATTCGGAATCAGCATAAAAAAATTAGTCCGGGAAAAATCCGGTTTTGTCAATCTCGCTTCCGGTTCCACAGTGAGAGCGCCATTTGAATTTACTCAATTCTTTCTTACTTTCACTTCCCACACCGATAGGTGAGGGGAGTATTGTGAACGCGAAAATTTTCGATTTTGAGATAACACGCTTTTTGGGGTTTTATGATGTCTACATAACGAAAATCCATGTCACTCATTTCCGTCGGTCTGTCTGTCTGTCTGTGCGCGTTTTTCTAGCCTCGTTATTTCAGTAACTGTTGCGTGGATTGTGATGAAATTTGGGCAGCAATATGCTGTGTGGCCATAGTAGGTAATGTTCTTATAATTTTGAAAATCGGTGCATGGGCGGCAGCAAAAAACAAAAAAAAAATTAAATATTCCTCAAACATCGTTTTTGGGTGTTTTAGGGGTTCCTGATCATTTTTTATTTTTTTTTGGGTGGGGGTGAAATTGGGGCGGTTGGGGGGTGGGAGGCTGTAAATCTCAAAAATGTGTTGTATTCATAATAGGCTATCCATTGACCCATAAAAGACAGCCCTAGCGACATAATACCCTTTTTTAGCCCCATCCGAACATTGCCTTGCCTATTCCAGAAACCAAGGGACTTAGAATTTTCTGATAAATACATAGGAATGTTGCTTTACTCCGTTCTGTATTGACTAACGTAAAAGTTATGGAATGGATTTTAATGAAACGGCCACAATATTACTACCGCGGCGAGGATGGAAAACGCGTATGTTTTGGAAAAATCGTGTCAGTGGCGCGTAGCAATAATACAAAAACAAAAAAATAAAAACGCCTTTTAGGCGCTTTAGGGGTTCCTGATCATTTTCTACTTTATTTTTTGGGTGGGGGTGAATTTGGGGTGGTTGAAGGGTGGGGGGTTGGAAAACTGAAGAATTTGTTGTACCTATTCATAATGGGCTACCTGTGAATGAAAAACCTAGAGGCATAATACACTTCTTTAGGTCCATCCGAACATTGCCTTGCTCATTATAGAAACCAAAGGCCTTGGAATTTGTGATGTATATACAGGGTGTCCCAGAAATAACACGCCAGAGTGACAGGGAAGGTAGATTGGCTTTAGACTAATCAGAAAACATCGACATGACCTTAGTCAAAGGCTTCTAGTTTTCGAGATATTGCCACTTTTAAGGTTTTTCAAAAAATTCCTACTTTTGCTCCTTTTGTTGCCTGTTATGGCTATAAGGATTTGCGGACTTATGATCTTTTTTTTCTCGGGCTACTATTAATAGTTGTTTGAGACGATAAGGTATTGACTTCATTGAAAAATATCACGGTATGTTAAAAAAACATCCGAATTCTTAGATTTTGTGTCAATGCGAAAACCTTAACCAAGGTTTAACTGATTACTGTGACAACGAATGAACCAGACTGAATCAGCAAATGCTCTTAAAAACCGACCTACTTAATGCTCTTTCAAAAATAGTATAACATTTATAGGTTCTTTTTACTAAAAATCGAATAGCTCCAAGTTTTGACATAGAAGTCGTAAGACTTCTACGTCTAAAACGCCTAGATACATTGTCCTTTTTAATTCGTGTAGGCATCAAAATAATAAATAGAACATAAAACTGGTTCTTTATTTCCATTTATTTTTAGTCACTATAACAGATTTTCAAAATGTTTACCACCCACTCTTATACACAACCTGCATCTTCTTAAAAATTGTCCCTTAAAACTTCTCAAATCTAGATCAGCAATTTCGCCTGCTGCTTGATGGATTCGTTGTCGCAATTCATCGGCTGATCGAATTGGTTTTCCATACACTTTATCTTTTAAACATGCCCAGTAAAAAAATCCAGAGGGTTCAGGTCTGGAGAGCGTGAGGGCCAAGAAACTGGTCCTTGCTGGCCAATCAATCTGTTAGCGAAGGTTTCATCAAGATAAGCCCTTACTGCACGACCATAGTGCGCAGGGCACCCATCCTGCTGTGACCACATCCTTCTTCTTGACTCAAGAGGCACATCTTCGAAAAGAATGGGTAGATGATGTTGCAAAAACTCCAGGTATATTTCTGCATTGAGGGTCGCAGAGAGTTCGAATGGGCCAATGATGCATACGTTGTGGATCTCCGTCCAAAGATTTACCATAAACTAATGCTGTGAACGGTCCTCTCTTATTTTCATGGGGATTTTCCAACTGCCAGCTGTGGATATTATGCAAGTTAAGATACCCATCTCTTTTACAGGCCGACTCGCCGCTCCACAAAATCCTGTCGAAAGAATTAGGGTCTTCCTGATGCTTCTCCAGCATTGTCCGACAAAACGAAATTCGTGTAGCATAATCACTGCTTAATAGCGTTTGAACTCTTTGGATGTGGTACGGGTGGTATTCATATCTCTTCACAATAAGTTGCGCCTGTGATTTAGATACGCCAGTACGTCGTTCGATTAAACGTACTGAAGTTGATGGGTCCTCCGTCACTTGCTCTAATACAATTTCATCCACTTGAGTACTACGGGGTCTTCCCTCAGAACCCTTCCGGCCAGGATTTCTGCCTTCTCGGTAGGAACTGACAGTGCGAAGAATAATCTTCTTCATCTTAAAAACAGTCCACACACAATGATGGCAAATTAACAATCTGCGCATTTCACCTCTAGTGAGTACACAGACATGGTGCTAATTTATGGAGAAACAAGAAGCGTTTCTTCACGCGGCAACGTCTCGTGTAACGCAAGACTGGCAGCGAGATTGTGCTCTGAAAGATACCCAAACCGCAGGCGAACGACCCATGAGATTATTCTTCGCACTGTCAATTCTTACCGAGAAGACAGAAACCCTGGCCGGAAGGGTTCCGAGGGAAGACCCCGTAGTACTCAAGTGGATGAAGTTGTATTAGAACAAGTGACGGAGGACCCATCAACTTCAGTACGTTTAATCGAACGACGTACTGGCGTATCTAAATCGCAGGCGCAACTTATTATGAAGAGATATGAATACCACCCGTACCACATCCAAAGAGTTCAAACGCTATTAAGCAGTGATTATGCTACACGTATTTCGTTTTGTCGGACAATGCTGGAGAAGCATCAGGAAGACCCTAATTTTTTCGACAGGATTTTGTGGAGCGACGAGTCGGCCTGTAAAAGAGATGGGTATCTTAACTTGCATAATATCCACAGCTGGCAGTTGGAAAATCCCCATGAAATAAGAGAGGACCATTCACAGCATTAGTTTATCGTAAATCTTTGGACGGAGATCCACAACGGATGCATCATTGGCCCATTCGAACTCCCTGCGACCCTCAATGCAGAAATATACCTGGATTTTTTGCAACATCATCTGCCCATTCTTTTGGAAGATGTGCCTCTTGAGTCAAGAAGAAGGATGTGGTCACAGCAGGATGGATGCCCTGCGCACTATGGTCGTGCTGTAAGGGCTTATCTTGATGAAACCTTCGCTAACAGATTGATTGGCCGGCAAGGACCAGTTTCTTGGCCCTCACGCTCTCCAGGCCTGAACCCTCTGAATTTTTTTACTGGGCATGTTCAAAAGATAAAGTGTATGGAAAACCAATTCGATCAGCCGATGAATTGCAACAACGAATCCATCAAGCAGCAGGCGAAATTGCTGATCTAGATTTGAGAAGTTTTAAGGGACAATTTTTAAGAAGATGCAGGTTGTGTATAAGAGTGGGTGGTAAACATTTTGAAAATCTGTTACAGTGACTAAAAATAAATGGAAATAAAGAACCAGTTTTATGTTCTATTTATTATTTTGATGCCTACAACGAATTAAAAAGGACAATGTATCTAGGCGTTTTAGAAGTAGAGGTATTACGACTTCTATGTCAAAACTTGGAGCTATTCGATTTTTAGTAAAAAGAACCTATAAATGTTATACTATTTTTGAAAGAGCATTAAGTAGGTTGGTTTTCAAGAGCATTTGCTGATTTAGTCTGGTTCATTCGTTGTCACAGTAATCAGTTAAACCTTGGTTAAGGTTTTCGCATTGACACAAAATCTAAGAATTCGGTTGTTTTTTTAACATACCGTGATATTTTTCAATGAAGTTAATACCTTATTGTCTCAAACAACTATTAATAGTAGCCCGAGAAAAAAAAGATCATAAGTCCGCAAATCCTTATAGCCATAACTGGCAACAAAAGGAGCAAAAGTAGGAATTTTGTGAAAAACCTTAAAAGTGGCAATATCTCGAAAACTAGAAGACTTTTACTAAGGTCATGTCGATGTTTTCTGATTGGTCTAAAGCCAATCTACCTTCCATGTCACTCTGGCGTGTTATTTCTGGGACACCCTGTATACGAGTATTGTTTTAGATAGTTCTATATTGCGTAACGCGAAAATTATTCAATTGATTTTAACGAAATTCTGACACAGTATTACTACCGTGGCGAGGATGGAAAACTGGTATGTTTTGGAAAAATCGTGTCAGTGACGGCGCAGCAATAAAAACAATAAAAATTTAAAAACAGCTCAAACCTTGTTTTTAGGCGTTTTAGGGGTTTCTGATCATTTTGTAGGTTTTTTGGGTGGGGGTGAAATCGGGGTGTTGGGGGGGAGGGGGGGGAGTGGCGAGTTGTAAAACTGAAAGATTTGTTGATTCATAATAGTTTGTCCATTGACTATGGAAGAAGTACGTAGCGGCGTATTTTTTTAAGTCCATGTCCATTGCCTTGCCTATTACAAAAACCAAGGGACTTAGAATTTTGTGATGTATACATATACGAGTATTACTTAATTTCGTTCTATGTATATTGCGTAAAGCAAAAATTATGAAATTGATTTTAATGAAATATCGACACAGAATTGACTATCGCGGCGAGAGTGAAAAAATAAATAAATAATTAAAAAACTAAACATATAAAAACAGCTCATACTTCGCTTTTAGACGGTTTAGAGGCTCCTGATCGTTTCGCATCGTTCAGCTGAAGCATGCGGAATGAAAACTGTGGCGTCCTAGTTTCTAAGAAGGGAGACGCAACAAACTATTTTTATGTTGGATGTACTTTTGCGGGCGGGTGGGCGATGATTTGGTTGCAAGGGGCTTTCAGACTATAGCTTCATGCAATGAGAAAGCAATAAAATGGTAACATTATTATGTGTGGGAAGTACTGAGTCAATCAACTTGATTCCATTTTTTATTACGAATCTTGTAAGGTATATTTAATCCGATTCTGCTTCGGACTCCGATGTGAAGGAGCATATGAGGATGGAGATGTACAAGAATAAGTATTGGTATCACTGCCAACACTCCTTAACTACTTCGATATCGCCAATAACTTTTTCGGTTCTAGACGGCAGCAGCGGCGTAGCGTGGCGTCAATACAAGGGGATGTAACAAGTAACTGCAGTTAACATTTTACCAACACAATAAATGTATTTTTTTTAATTGAAGTCTTTAATTTTGAAGTCTCAAGAATAAAATACACAAACAATGTAACAGGTTAAAAAATAATCAAAAATCAAACCAATTTAAAAAAGAACTAAATCTAGGTTACGTATCTGTTAGATGTTAAAATTAAGATGCATTCTTCTAGTCGCACCCAGAATCGTTCATCGTGACGCGCAACGATATTTTATTTTGTACCGCGAACGAGATGCGTTTAGGAAACCGCCTCACCCACCGACGTAAAACAGTGAACTAGACGCAGTGGAGACGTAATCACGGGCCTATAATTCGTGGACCTCGGATCGCGTTCGGTGGCGTTTAAGATGTGACCAGGACAGTCGCATCATCGCACTGTCGAGATATTTTTATTTTTAGCGTTTAGCATAGCCGTTAGCGTTATCTATAAAGCTCGACCAATATACATAGGTACATTCAACAACTGAAATTGAATTTGATTATTATTTGAATGGATATTTACAGAATTTTAATTTATTATAAGAGATCTTAGTGACTCTTAAATAAAAAGTATTAGATTCCTTTGCAGGGATGCGACGCATAAACCGCATCAATGGATGCTACGCCGCTGGACGGCAGACGGCAATATTGTCAGTAATGTTGCCATTGGTCCTGGGCAAATTTCCGGGAATATTCCCAACAAGGGAATATTGCCAATGGCACATTGCTACCTCCGGGCCAACCAACTGTCCTCCGCGGTGTCGAGTCTGGCCAGCCTATTGGCTTTCTCATTACCAGGAACCCCCGTACGACCCGGGACCCACATCAAGGTAACTTCCTTCAGCCTCGCCAGCTCTTCTAAACGCTCCACCCATCAGGCACGTATCCAGGATTTGATTTTGGGGGAAGGGTGAGGGTCCAGACTACTGTTGCTACCTCTCAGTTTTGAATTTTTGTGGATGAGATTTTTTTGTGCCAAAGTATAATGATAATTTAGTTTGGGGGGGGGGTCCATATTAGGGCTGCGATCTTAAAATTGCTCTCGTCGGGGAGAAGAGGGTGCATATCTGTCGATTAATTTTTTTAGCCGACGTTATTAACATTTTGGGGGGGGGGGGGGCTGGACCTCTCCTCTAAATACGTGCCTGCTTCCATTCCTGAACCACGGGTGTTCGCTTTCATAGCACTAAACAGCGACAAATAATTCGCCAATAAGCTGAAACTAAAAATGAACTAAAAATACTAGTATTATTGTGAAAAACGCGTGGATTGCTCGTTACACGAAAAATATGGCACAAAGCTTTTTCATAATTTTTTTCATTTTTCTTTCATTATGATTTTAAGCTTGTACCTATTAAGCATTATTTTTCACTTTTTAGTGCTATACATAAAAGCGCGTTTTTCAGTTTTTTCTGAACTATATACTGTTATAAAAAAGTAGGAAAGAATTTACTTGAGTAAATTGAAACGGCGCTATCACTGTGGAATTTTTTGGTTTAAAAATTTAATTTTTTCATGCTGCCAAAACCGGATTTTTCCCAGACTATTAATCCCCAAATTTAACATATAATCTTAAAAAAAAAGTTGTTGACCGCGGTGAAATTCGAACCCACGCCCTTTCGGACTGGTGCCTAGCGTCTTAACTGCTCGGCCACCCTGCCTGTGCTTCAGGAATATCAATACACCGTACATAATACGTCGTCAGTTACCTGTCATAATTTAATTCAATTTTTTTTAAAGCGGAAGCGATATTGACAAAACAGGATTTTTCCCGGACTAGTTTATTCACGGTGATTCCGAATCTGTATTTAGTTTTTCTATAGCACCTGTAGTTTTGGCTATCTTTTGTATACGGACAGACCAACGGGACAGATGGACGGACGGACAGACAGAGGCTCTGCTCTGCATAAGCTTTCTTCAGTGACTTCAGTGAGTCAGTGAGAGCTAAAACTTAATCTTTTACTTTCCACACCGTTAGGTGAGGGGAGTATTGTGATCGCGAAAATTTTCGATTTTGAGATAATACACTTTTTGGGCGTTTTATGATGTCTATATAACGAAAATCCACGTCACTCATTTCTGTCGGTCTGTCTGTCTGTCGGTTTGTCTGTTTGTCGGTCTGTCTGTCGGTCGTCTGTCTGTCGGTCGCGTTTTTCTAGCTACGTAATCTCAGCAACCACTGCATGGATTGCGATGAAATTTGGGCAGCGATATGCTGTGGGGTCGTAGTAGGTAATGTTCCTATAATTTTGAAAATCGGTGCATGAGCGGTGGAGTAATTAGCAAAAAACAAAAAAAAAATGGCTAACTTCGTTTTTAGGCGTTTTAGGGGTTCCTGATCATTTTCTACTTTTTTTTGGGTGGGGGGTGAAAATGGGGTGGTTGGGGGGTGGGGGGGGGGTGGTAAAATTGAAAAATTTGTTGTTTTCATAATAGACTGTTCACTGACCTGTGAAGGAAGACCTAGTGACATAAATAACTTTGTTAGGTCCATCCAAACATTGCCTTGCCTATTTCAGAAACCAAAGCACTTAGAATTTTTTTCTGGTGTAAGCATACGAGTATTGCTTTAGATCGTTCTATAGAACAATATATTGTGTAACGAGGAAACTGTTGAATTGATTTTAATGGAATTTTGACGCAGTATTACCACCGTGGCGAGGATGGAAAACGAGTATGGTTTTTATGAATCGTGCCAGTGGCAGCGCAGAAATATGAAAAAACACTAAAAATATAAAAACAGCTCAAACTTCGTTTTTAACACTAACCTGTGAAGGAAGACCTAGCGACATAAATCACCCTTTTAACTCCATCCGAACATTGCCTATCCTATTACTGAAACTAAGGGACTTTGAATTTTCTTTATACATACGAGTATTTATTGCTTTAGATAGTTTTGTATTTTGTAACGTGGAAGCTATTAAACTGATTCTGATAAAATTTTGACACAGTATTACTACCGTGGTGAGGATGGAAAACGCGTATGGTTGTTAGAAATTGTGTCAGTGGCAGGGTAGCAATAAACAAAAAGTTAAAAATATGAAAACAGCTCAAATTTCGTTTTTAGATGTTTTAGGGGTTCCTGATCATTTTCTACTTTTTTTTGGGTGGGGATGAAATTGGGGTGGTTGGGGGAGGGGAGGGGTTGTAAAACTGATAAGTCTATATTATTATAATAGGCTGTCCATTGACCTGTGAAGGAAAGACATAAGGCATAAGACAATTTTAGGGGGAGAGGCTGCCGATGATTTGGTTGCAAGGGGATCTCAGCTTCATGCTATCGGAAATAATAAACTGGTGTCACAGTAATGTGTAGGAAGTACTGAGTCAATCAACTTGACTTCATTTTTTATAAATACAGGCTATTGATTGTTACCGCAGTACCTACCCGACTGGACTAACGCGCTCATAAAGCAGGAGATGAACATCTCAAAATGCTTGGAGTTCGCATTTTCAGTGCGCTTTCAGCAGCGACCGCTGACAGGCGACAGCAGAAAAAAACAAATTCGCATCGCCCGCGCCTGCTAGATCAGGGCGTCGGCGTGCTCGCGAGACCTGCAGCGACGTCGGGCGTTGCAATCGTGTAGTTCCGGCGACGGCCGCCAGAGGCTGCGTCGCGACGCATGCACCCAGAAGACAGTCGGCTATGAACTTGGTACTCGCCCAAATTCAAAGCCGTCTCACATCCTATCGATTTTTTCCCAAATCCGGTGAAAATCCACAGAGATGCTCCCAGTTTCTTAGCAGGATCTTCCCGGTTGGTGTGACGATTAGTGACCGCGTGTGTTTGGATGTCTCATCGTGTTAGTTTTACCGGGATTTTCGGATATTCCCAGCCGGCTCCCTAGTATTAGGTAAGGTGTGCACGTTTTGTAGCCAGGTGGGGGGACCAGCGGGTCCCCCGAGGTGGTTTTTACTTGTAGACACCAGTTTTCTGTGTTAATCCTCCCAAAACAACCTTTCCTAATGCTCTAAGGGCTGCCGATGTAGTTTTTGGAAGTTGAAGTTTCTAACCTAAATCTGCATATCCACCCTACTTTTCAATTTGGCGTGCACCCTTCGATTTTCGACTGCATATAATGAGAATGTACGCTCAATGCGTGGGGGGTATACATAAATTATATAAACTTTAATTCAGCTACTCTGTAACCATTTTGTCATTCAATACAAGAATAATTCAAACCAGTAATCAATGTTCCTGTCGTATGTAAGATTTATCAATGAGCATGGATGAGAGGTTCAAATTGCATCATTGACTTTAAATTTTGTTGAAGAATAAGTCTTAACTATGATTTCAGATGTTTTACGTATCTGAAAAATGACCCATTTTAGTCAATCGAACTAACACATAAGTGTAAAAAACGCTAACGCCCATATTTCCTTGGAAATTATTCTCCACAGGACGGGAGGATAAAAATATCGTAGATTTCATTGCTTTGATAACTACCTTTCAAAGTTTAGTTTTTTAAACTAAAATCGAATTGAATTATTTATTTATTTATTTATCTATAGTTTACATTACAAACACCAAAGGGTAGTTACATGTAATGGTTAAAAAAAAACACACAAACTTGAACAAGACAGCACTACTAAATTAAACCTACACTAAAAAAAAAAAAAATGGGCGGCAACATTTAGTTCAAACTGATTTTAATTCTTTTAGAGTAGTGCTAAAAATATCTATTGATGTGCTTGAAAAAAATTGATTGCATATTCTTAGCATTTTGTTTATTGGTGAGGTGCTGGATTTATCAGTATTAAAAATTTCATAATTCAGGTTCCTGAGGCTTATTTTAGGAACATTGATACTTATAAATTTAATTAGATCACAGTCCTTATATTTCGTACTATTAATCAGATGGAAAATAAATATCACAGCCTGTTTGTCTCTTCTTGCCAATAGACTCTTGAAGCCAAAGCTAGTAAGTAGGCTTTGATATGAGACCATATGGGGATAACAGTTATTTTTCCTAGCATAGAGATATCTAAGGAATTTCTTTTGTACTTTCTCAATATGGTCAATATGAGTAACTGCTGAGGGCATCCAAATTTCTGCAGCATACTCTAGGTGTGGTCTCACTAGTGAATGGTAGAGCCTTATGACTGTTTCTAGTGCAAATGATTTACTATTTCTGATGATAAAGCCCAAATATTTATAGGCATTGTTTGCGATTTGGATATAATGGGAATTGAATCTCATATCCCTCTGAAAGGTAACTCCTAGGTCTTTGATTTGCATATTTCGTTCCAGTGCTATCTCATTGATGTTGTAGATGTGCTCAGTTGCATTGGTTTTCCGTGTAAAGGAGATAACACTACATTTTTGGACGTTTACTGACATTTTGTTGTCTTTTAGCCAGCAAATTATGGTATTTATGTCTTCCTGCAGCAAAAGACAGTCCTGGGGAAAAGTTATTGTTTTAAAGAATTTGAAATCATCTGCAAAAAGTAGTCCAGTTGAATGACAGAGGCAGTCAGGGAGCGGGTTGATAAATATTATAAATAAGAGTGGACCCAATATGCTACCCTGGGGTACTCCTGTAGTAGCCACATACTTGTTCGATGTAACATTACCTATTTTGACTATGAGACTCCAGTCCAACAGATAAGATTTTAAGAATAGAAATGTAGAGTATGTTACACCCATGGCAACCAACCGATCCAGGAGCAGCCCATGATCAACCTTGTCAAACGCTTTCTCACAGTCTGTGAATATTACGTCCAACTGCTTTTTATTTCAGCAACAAAACCATGTTGGAATTTAGATATCATATTTATTTTGGTACAGAGTTATAATAAACTTCGGAATCGGTAAATGCTTTTCCATATTCTCTCATTATATCTATATACTCATAGTAATTCTCATCTAAACGAAAAGAAATCCAAAACAAGAATTTACATCCTTAAGTGCTTCAGTTATTCTTCAGCGATAAACATTGATATAAATATTATTTTCACCTGAATAGGCATTGAGTGTAGTAACAATAAAAATAAATTGGATAAACGCTGATTTGTCACTCTTAAAGGGTATAAAAATGATAATACAGGACCGAAAGAAATAAGCAATTGATTAACCACTAGAAAGTATAAGTCATTCCCATATTTTCAAGCATTGGAAAGCTCTCTACAAGGTGTGCACGTTTTGTAGCCAGATGGGGGGACAAGCAGGTCTCCCTCGGTGGTTTTTACTTGTAGACACCAGTTTTCTATGATAATCCTCCCAAAACAACCTTTTCTAAAGCTCTAACGGGAGGCAATGTAGTTTTTGGTGTTTGAAGCTTCTAACGTAAATTTGCATATCCACGCTACTGCTCATTTTAGCCTGCACCCTTCGATTTTCAGCTGCATATAATGATCACGATATCAATGCATGGGGGG
Organism: Callosobruchus maculatus; assembly: GCA_951848785.1. Taxonomy (NCBI): domain Eukaryota; kingdom Metazoa; phylum Arthropoda; class Insecta; order Coleoptera; family Chrysomelidae; genus Callosobruchus; species Callosobruchus maculatus. The sequence goes on from CATOUR010000071.1 coordinate 12,647,756, forward strand.
GGGTATATATAAATTATATAGACGTTAATTCAGCTACTCTGTAACCATTTTGTCATTCAATACAAGAATAATTCAAACCAGTAATCAATGTTCCTGTCGTATGTAAGATTTATCAATGAGCACGGATGAGGGGTTCAAATTGCATCATTAACTTTACATTTTGTTGAAGAATAAGTCTTAACTATGATTTCAGGTGTTTTACGTATCTGAAAAATGACCCATTTTAGTCAATCGAACTAACACATAAGTGTAAAAAACGCTAACTCCCATATTTCCTCGGAAATTACCTTAGCAGAACGAGAGGATAAAAATATCGTAGATTTCATTGCTTTCATTGCTTTCAAAGTTTAGTTTTTTAAAATAAAATTGAATTGAATTATCGTATTTATTTTGGTACAAACTTCGGCATCTGTGAATGCTTTTCCATATTCTCTCATTATATCTATATACTCATAGTAATTCTCATCTAAACGAAAAGAAATCCAAAACAAGAATTTACATCCTTAAGTGCTTCAGTTATTCTTCAGCGATAAACATTGATATAAATATTATTTTCACCTGAATAGGCATTGAGTGTAGTAACAATAAGAATAAATTTGATAAACGCTGATTTGTCACTCTATAGGGTACAAAAATGATAATACAGGACCGAAAGAAGTAAGCAATTGATTAACCACTGGAAAGTATAAGTCATTCCCATATTTTCAAGCATTGGAAAGCTCTCTATAAGGTGTGCACGTTTTGTAGCCAGGTGGGGGGACAAGCAGGTCTCCCTCGGTGGTTTTTACTTGTAGACACCAGTTTTCTATGATAATCCTCCCAAAACAACCTTTTCTAAAGCTCTAACGGGAGGCAATGTAGTTTTTGGTGTTTGAAGCTTCTAACGTAAATTTGCATATCCACGCTGCTGCTCATTTTAGCCTGCACCCTTCGATTTTCAGCTGCATATAATGATCATGATATCAATGCATGGGGGGGGGGTATATATAAATTATATAGACGTTAATTCAGCTACTCTCTAACCATTTTGTCATTCAATACAAGAATAATTCAAACCAGTAATCAATGTTCCTGTCGTATGTAAGATTTATGAATGAGCATGGATGAGAGGTTCAAATTGCATCATTAACTCATTAACTTTAAATTTTGTTGATGAATAAGTCTTAACTATGATTTCAGGTGTTTTACGTATCTGAAAAGTGACCCATTTTAGTCAATCGAACTAACACATAAGTGTAAAAAACGCTAACGCCCATATTTCCTTAGAAATTATTCTCAACAAAAGGGGAGGATAAAAATATCGTAGATTTCATTGCTTTGATAACTACCTTCCAAAGTTTAGCTTTTTAAACTAAAATCGAATTGAATTACCATATTTATTTTGGTACAGAGTTAATAAACTTCGGAATTGCTAAATGCTTTTGCATATTCTCTCATTATATCTATATAGGTACTCATAGTAATTTTCATTTGAACGAAAAGAAAACAAATCACCTGAATAGGCATAGAGTGTAGTAAAAATAAGAATTAATTTGATAAACGCTAATCTGCGACTCTATAGAGTACACACATGATACTAGAGTACCGAAAGAAATAAGAAATTTATTAACTACCTACTAAATTCCATTGACGTCTTACCCCTAGGGGTACCCCTAGGGGTAGCCAGATAGGGGGACAAGCAGGTCTCCCGAGGTAGTTTTTACTTGTTAGACACCAGTTTTCTATGATAATCCTCCCAAAACAACCTTTTCTAAAGCTCTAACGGGAGGCAATGTAGTTTTTGGTGTTTGAAGTTTCTAATGTAAATTTGCATATCCACCCTACTGCTCATTTTAGCCTGCACCCTTCGATTTTCAACTGCATGTGATCAGAATGCATTGTCAATGAGTGGTGGTATACATAAATTATAGAAATGTTGATTCAGTAATTCTGCACCGTTCAAAATTTTGTTGAGGAATAAGCCTTAAGGTGGGTTCTCACGATTCAGTTTCGCTGAATCAGTTTGACTGATTCAGTGATACTGAACAGGCAATGAACGTGAGAACACCTTTTCAGTAAAACTGATCAGTGGGATTGTGCTTTCCGTCAAACTGAAAGCCAGTCCTACTTTTCATTCATTTTGACTGAATCAGTATTGAAAGATGAATGCAAACGTTACTTTTATTAATGCTAAATAGGTTAAAATGATTCATTAAAACTGAACAGTGAGAACAAACATCGCTTTCAATATCACCAGTACGTTAATCAATGGTATCACTGAATCAGTCAAACTGAACCTGCCTTTAACCAGAATAATCACGTAGATATATGAACAATCATCTATTTTAGCAGATTTCAAGCAGTGAATCATCCAACGTCTCTTGCAAGAACAATGTTTTCCAGCGTTTTCCAATTTTTCTGTGGTGAGAAATCTGATAGGGGTTGAGAGGGGGATTTTGTGCATTTGCATTGAATATAGGTGAGGGTGACCTGACTTAAGCAAAGTTTACGCAATACATATAAGTTGGATCACTTCGCAAAAATGTCAAAACGGCCTGCACCTTGCTCCGTCTCCCCGGTACACCGGTAGCAGTGTACCGACGTCAGCCGGGAGATACGGGGCGGCGCAAAGTAGAGGTTGAACGTGTTTAACGCGAAGTCTATACAGTGTCTCAAAAATATTGGATTTTGTTATCTCGGATTTGTTTGAAGGAAATGGATAATCTTTTTAGAAGTTTGAGAGTAATAAATTTCGCGAGAAAAGATATTACCAATCAATTCAAGTTTATTAACGGATCGTGAATGACATTCAGATCCATCCTTATTTTGTGGTAAACCTTGAAATGTAAGGAATGTAAATACAGGGTATCCCACGACGATTAAGACAAGAAATATGTCGGAACTGGGCAGTAGTAGAGAATTATAATTTTGGGCATGTAAATTAGAGCAGATATTGTGTCTTTCTTTGTCATTGTACTACCCAATGAGGTATTTGTTTTTGGTCACGTGACATTCGATTCAAAATTATTAATGGGACACCCTGTATATTTGTGCCTGTGTTTCTCCCGATAAAATAATTCCAACAAACTAGCACACTTGGGGTCTAAAGTGATGAGTTCAAGAGCTACAGGTAGGTACTAAAAGGATTGTATCACGCTAAAAGCGTATAGTGAGACAAGATATTCATTCGGTGGTCTTACCATACCACCCAGGGACATTGTAAATTATACTTTAGAGCTCGAAAATATTTTGATTGATAACTTTAACAATTTAGTTTCTGCAGTAGCAATTGGAATGACAGTGAAAAGCAAAATGTCAAAAATAATTTATTCACATCCATGTAAAGCATTTCCACATGATTATCTTTTAAAATTGTACATACGAGTTCGTATATATTATACCATAAAATTTATAAACTGTGATCTCAAAAATAAGCCAAACAAACAAAACATTAAGGCAAACATACTACAGCACCTTTAAACCATCAGTTTTTACTTATCGACGAAATAGCTACAATATGTTAAATCATTTGAGATTCATTAGTAATAGTTTTACTAGGCTTTATTTTTGATATCCATTTATGTAACTTAGTGCATTAGCAAAATAAACGTTATATTTGTATTTGTATCTCTAAATCGGCCATCAATACATAGTTTTTCGTATATACGTACAGCCCATCAGGCGTTAGCAAGTCCTAAAAGACCCTCGTACTTGAGCAAAAACCAACGCAAAAACTAACTGGCGCGTGCGGCCGCGGTATCGCTTTCATGTGAGTTCTTCAAAGTGCCGACGGAGAGTGATCTAACTTATATGTATTCCGTAAACTTTGACTTAAGTTAGATTTTCCCCATTTTCTCGGGAAAAGGCGGAGCAATGAAGTCGTTTTTGGCGTAATAAATTAGCAATAAAATGTGTTGGTATACGAAATACAGACTTATTAAAATGGTTCTAGCTTAATAGACATCAAAAAATTAATACAGAATTGACAGGATTTTCTTACTACAATATTATGGATTGTTGATTTTTAGTGCAAGCACTAGAAAAAATCTTAAAGCTAATAGATCAATACAACACACAAAGACTATGACTACGACTAGTGACCCGTTTCTTATAAAAAAATTTTTTTATGGAAGGAGATGAAAGAAAAAGATAAAACGTCTTCTCTGATTTCCAGTTTCATGCACTTTAGGGTACAAGAAGGAGAGGACATTGTTACTGCTCACGACTTTATTGTTGGCCTAATCTAGCACGAAATTAGGCTATAAATATCTGCAGGGTGTTCCTGAATTTCCTTGACACGTGGTAATCTCGCAACAAAAAAAAGTTCTAACGAAAACTGAGTGGAATTTTTGAAAGTATACCAGGTCTACCATACCACGCTTCCAAAAAAATTTTGTTTGTGCTTCAGCCTTTAAAACTCACCCCCAACTTTTTTTTCAAATAACACCCAATAGTTTTTCCCTCGTTTTTCCTACACAAATTAAGTCCTTATTTTATTAAAAATCTTGTAGTAGTTTTGGTTTTATACAAAAACCTATCTTTTTCTTAAAGTCATAAGCATAAAATAAATAAAACAAGGATTTGTTTAAGGCGTAATATTTTCGCGAAGAAACTAAGTGGGCCTTTTAAGGCTACTAAATGACCTATCATACCAAGCTTTCGTAATTTTTCTTTACTTGAACCTCTAAAACTCGCCCTCATTCTATTTACAAATAACACTCCAGAGCTTTTTCGACATAAATAAGGTACCTAATTATTTTATTTAAAATCTTGTAGTGCCTTTGACTTCATACACAAACCAATTTGTTTCGTAAAGTCATTACCATAAAATAAATAAAATGAGGATTTGTGTGTGGTGTAATATTTTCAGAAAAAAAAAAATGATAAAACTGACATTTGTTTTCGAAAGCAGGTATCATAGGTCATCTACTACCCTTAAAACCCTCGTTTTATTTTTATCCTTTTTTGCGTCAAGCAAATTCTTATTTTATTCATGTTATACTTATTACTTTTACCAAGAAAAAAATAGTTTGTCTATAAAGTCAAAGGTACTACAAGATATTAAATAAAATATTGACTTAATTTGGGTAGGAAAAACTATTTGTGGCTATTTGGAAAACAAAAGTTGAGGGTCAGTTTTAAGGGTTGAGGTACAAAAAAAATGTTTTAAAAGCTTGATATGATAGAACTTATAGTAGTTACAAAAGTTCCACTTAGTTTTCGTTTGAACTTTATTTTGTAACGAAAATATCACGTGTCAAGGAAATTCAGTCGTTGTAACCCCTAAGTCCCAATCGGCACAAAAATAAAAAGTCAAATATTTCAACTGCTGATAGCGACGTTAATGGAAAATAACCGGTTTTCTGACTTTTTTTGTATGTCACTTTGCTATTAAAACAGTTGGGGGTACTTATTTTGGTAGATTTTACTTCCCACACCGCGAAAATTTTCGATTTTGAGCAAAAATACGTTTTTTGAAAGTTTTATGATATCAATATCGCGAACAGCTATATTACTCGTTTGCAATATGCTGTGGGCTGTACGGGGTTACAGGTAATCCTAATAGATACCACCTCAAAAAATTACCTACCTTTGTAGACTTGGTACTATTCTATATTTTTAGACTTATCTGATCCTTGCCCTTGAAGACAACTATGGAATTTTTATTCGTATGTCGAATATTCTTGAAGTCGCATAATCTCAGTAGCTGCTGCACTTCTTCTTGATGAAATCTGGGGTGTGACATGACGAGGGATCATTTTAGGTAGCGCTGCTATAATTTTATATATAGGTGTATTGGAAATGGAGAAATTAGCAAACAAAATATCCTCAGAACGGTTCCAAACTTTGTTTTTAGATATTTTCTTTATTGCCATTTTTTGGTAAGGAGTGAAATTGGGGTAGTGGGGATGGTACCAAATTTGGTAAATCCACACAACCTTTGCAATTAACGAGAATGTACGTGAGGTACTGAGTCAAGCAATTTTTTTAATTTGTTTTTAAATGAAATAGTTTATCCACCTCTTCTCAAAATAGTGATTTTAGTATGTATATATGCGGATTTTCTCGAATAAACTATTCAGTCGCACTGCAAGCATAGAATAAATTGCTTTATGCATGGCGTGTAGTCGCTTGGGAATGCATCTGAATGTCGCTAAACTTAGGAGAGCGAACTGTAAATAACAAAGCCGACTGTATTGTTGCAATTAGCATTTATATTCTTAGATCATTATTTTTAATAAAAGCCGGTGGGTGGAGACATTATGTCGACTCATACAGAAGTTAATGTGTATTTGTTTGCGGTCACAGAATTTAGTTTTTGTACAGCGCTGCTGAATATAATGATTACTTATTAAACTCTCTGGTGCCAAATATATTTTCACTAAGGGCAGTATTCATAGTCGTCTCTTGAGTAATACTCAATATACATTTGACTCATATTCAAGTGTGGCTTTCCTTGTGTATATGTTTCCTAGACAACATCTACGAGACGGCAGGAAAACATTTGGCGACGTTGTCATATTTCAAACTTGAGTCAATTTGTTATCCTACGCCTACTCATTTTGATGTTTTCTGTACTTTTTTTTTGTTTTGTGCCTGTATTTCGTGTTTTGTGGACATTTAACCCCATGTGACAGAAACTGACAACAACGTATTCCAAAATCTACAAAATCGCCTTGACTGCAACGAAATGTCATGACATTTCGTTCGTTCGTTACTTGACTACTACTCAAGGGAGCCTTACGTGAGGGACCCTCAAGTATAGTAGCTGTCGAAACACAAAACCTCAAAGATTAAGGGACCCTTAAGTATCGACTACGAATACGACCCTAAAACACTGCGTATTGGCTTCGGAAATAGTAGTAGTAGTTAGGGCCCCTTTTGATCACACTCACCTTACTGCAATATTAACCTACAAAACCGTCTTGGCTGCAACGAAATGTCATGTTGTAGTTGACATTTCGTTACTTGGCTATTAAGGCCCGGTCAAACAGAGGGCGGTCTAGAACGCGGCGTTCCGGCGTTCTCTAACAATACAATGGAGCGCTGTAACACGGCCCTCTGTTTGACCGGGTCTTTAGTAAAGTGAGCCTTACGTGAGGGATGCTCAAGTAGCTGTCGAAACACAAAACCATACTTACGAGACACTCTAGTATTAAGTATCAGACGCATTTTAAATAAACGCGGGAGTTCCTCAGGGATCTGTCCTATCCTCTACACTGCTTCTGCTGTACATCAACGAGCTGATGAAAATAACTTCCAATCCAATCTACAGCTTCGCAGACGATAGTACATTAATATCGTGCATGGTGCTAGGTAAGCCCTCCCAGGAGACGGTACGTCGGGGACAGCAACATGCCTCACAGATCAACGTAGATATCAAAACAATTGTCGAGTGGGGATTAGTAATTAAAGTACAGTTTAACGTGCATAAAAGTCAGGCAAAAACACTGTCAAAGAAGTATCACGTTGGCTTACCAACTGTGGAAATGGAGGGTCACCCAATAGTCGAGTCACCTTCCGTCAAGCTTTTGGGAATCAACACCAACAATAACATGTCCTGGCACGACCACGTCGTCAGTATTGCTAAAATGGCATCTTGGAGTTTTGTCTCGCTGGCCCTGTAGGAAACTATAATACAAAGAGCAACTGCTGCTGCTCTACAAGGCACAGATCCGACCATCGTTGGAGTATTACTCCCATGTGTCGCGATGCGCTCCGAAGCACTCTCTAAAGCTTCCAGACACTATCCAGAAGAGGCAATTATTAGACTAATCGATACGCCTAACCTCACAAACGACACCCACAGCCTGGAACATCGAAGAAGAGTGGCTGATCTGTTCCTGTTTTACAGATTCTGTCACGGAAGATGTTCCAGTGAGCTTTCCAGATAATAACATCAAAGGCTGTCCGAACGAGGAACACAGGTTCTGCGAGCTCATTACCAGGTCGAAATCCCTACTCCCCGAATCACTCTTCTCCAGCTTTCCTTCTTTTGGAGAACTTCGTCGCAGTGGAATGAGCTGCTAGGGAATTTGTTTCCCGACGGCTACAACCTGCAGCGTTTCAAATCTAACGTGCTCCGACACTTATCCTCTCGCAGCGCTTCTACGGCGCCATAAACTTTTAGCCTTTGCAGGAGGCTGCCCATAAAAAAAGTCAACTACGGCCCAATCAAGTATCAAGTCAGCTTGATTCAACTTTCACCTTCAGAAGTTAATGTGAACGTTTCTTTCAAATCCTTCTCTCAGTTTTAATGAGTTTTTTGCTTCCTTTCCAATTATTGGCCAACTGTCTGATTGATTATAGGGAGGATTGCAACTGTGCGTTGTGTCGATCTGATCATATCCCAGTATTTACAGACGATTATCCTGATGACAGTTTTTATGATAGGCTATTAGAGTGCTTTGATGTTATTTGCTCTGTGTAAACCACTTCGCGCAGATATTGCATCAAAGTAAAGTAATACATGATTTGTGTACAAACTCTTCGCTCTGATTTCTATACTGCAGGTTGATTGGAGACTCGTGAATAATACAGGGTGATTTTACAGTCGGATATTCAGTTTTACTTATGTGATTGAGTTTGGAGGACACGATTTGTGTTGTATGTTGAAGAAAGAATTCACGGAATTACTATCGTAGATTTCGTCTCGAGCTGCAAACTATAAATACTAGTTACAAGTAACTTTTCACGATTAGGTGGGAATCTAGAAAGAAGTAATGGTAATAGGTATCGGAGTAGGACGTCGTTGGTAAAAAGTTAACATTCTGACGTCACACGCGTTTGGTTTTGTTCGGGATCTTCGGTAGTGAATCGAAAGAGTAATTGTGATCGCGAAAATTTTTGATTTTGCGATAATACGCTTTATCATCTCTAGGTACATAACTCATTTCCGTCGGTCTGTCTGTCTGTTGGCGTTTTTCTAGCATTATAATAAAATCTCAGTAACCGCTGAATGAATTGTGATGAAATTTGGGTAGCGATATGCTGTGGGGTCATAGTAAGTAATTCTGCTATAATTTTGAACTTCGGTGCGTGGGCGGCAGAGTAATTAGCAAACAATAAAAAAATCCAAATATTCCTCAAACCAGAGAAGGGCAATTCGACTAATTGGTGACCCGGTCTGTAGGCGCCACCTCCAGCCACTTTCTCACCGACGTGAGGTTGGCAACCTCTCACTCTTCTACCGATATTCAATTGAAGTCTGCTCCTCTGAGGTATCCTCTATAGTTCGACTGCTCACCGATCCTATCAGATGCACCCGCGCGACTGCTGCATCTCATCTTAAGGCAGTCGTTCTTCATACATTAAGAACCGAACGTTTCGACCATACATTTCGTCCCTATCTCACGTAAAGACGTAACTGACAAAAAATGAAAAAAATGAAATGTCACTGGAAGGTGTCCAATAGGTACAGCTTTTTTTCTCACGAAGAATCATAACTGTATCACTTGCGGTATCTAAGCAGTGGTGGTATTTGTATTTCACATATCTGAAAATCCACGACAACATTAATACAGCCAATTTCTTAGTTTCTTCTCTTTTGGAAAATTCATTGGATGCTAGTTACGCCCAGTAGCGTAACTTCAAATTCGGGGCCCCCCGCAAGATATTTTCGGCCCCCCCCCGCAATAAATTTTCTGTGGCTTCTTTTTTCTTAATATATACAGAGTGGGTAAAAAGTTGATTCTTTTTTAAAATGTATATATGGAAGTCGTTAAAATAAATAACTTTTCCAAATAAATTTTATCCGCAAGCTGAAAAATAAGCGAAATGCAGAATCAAATAAAGTAAATCTGGACCCTGGTCTGGACTTGTGTATTAAGACGTACCTAGTCTCTTTATGTTTAGATTTTTGCTCGAATTTTTGTCTTATCATCAGGCATTGTTCCTGAATTAGTACACTAGTTACTTTCAGTTTATTGTAGTTAATTCTAAATTGGTAAATCCTACAAGTTGCCTTCATAACAATGTGCCTCTTTTAGGAATTACCAATTAAAAATTAACAATGACAAAAAGAAAGTGACAGGTGCAATGCCTAATAGATACGACTAAAATCCGAGCAAAAAACTAAACATAAATAGATTAGGTAGCTACGACTTGATACACAAGCCTAGATTCAAATTTTTTATTTTGGATCTCACTTATTTTTCAACATTCTGAAAAAAGTTATTTGAAAAACTAGTTTATTTCAACGACTTCTATACACAGCTAAAAGAGTATCAACTTAGGACTCACCCTGTATATATTAAAGAGAAAATCTTGGAGCTGTGGCCAGGATTTTGAAAAGAAACACGGGTCACTGTACATAAAGGAGATAGCCAAGCTTTCGCCAATCTTTATTGCCATCTTCAGGGCTTTAACGTTGAGGTTTGCTCGCAAAAGCAGCAATGCTCATTGAATCACAGACTTTCAAATGCAAGTCTCAAACACAAAACGTCAAAAAATATTTGTCTAATTTAACAACACAGGTGATACAAATAACCAACACACAGGTGTAAAATACAAGCTAAACAATAACCTTTACATGTTTAAATCACCCGAAAAAATACAAAAACCGTGGTTTGAAAACATACTTTTTTCGAATTAATTTTTTTTAGAAGGTAGTTGTTTAGTTTGTATTTTACACCTATGTGTACACGAGTTAAATTAGCCAAAAAGTTCTTGACGTAGCTGTCTTGCCGTATGTTTCCATTTACTGCGGATAGTGTGCCAACTTTTAGGGTTTGTTTAAAATGCAATACTGTCCCACTTTTTTCGATGATAAGAATGTATCATGGAGTTCATAGGTATTATTTGTGAAAAATACTAACGTACAAAGAAAGCGGCCTTTTCATTTAGTACTTTATTGTTGTAAAAAAGATGGCACATGAGGACCCTGGGCCTCCAAGACTACGGGGCCTGCAGGCCCTTAGTTATGCCACTGGTTACGCCTGTACAGGGTGACCTAATAAGAATGGACGCCGGCAATACCTCGGTAACCGTTAATCGTATAGCTTCGAGCAAAAAATATTATTGGGTAAATCTGCTAAGAGAAATTACTGGAAATTATTTTCAAGTTCCGCAAGTAGCCGCTAGGGGGCGTAACTGCTACGGTCAATCAGAAAAACGACTTTTTCTAAAAAAATATGCAAATAAAGGTATATTATAAATTCTACCGTCATGTAGACTGAACAGTTCTCGATTTTTTTTGTTAACCGTTTTTTGCTCTATCTTGTAAGATGTAGTGGTGGGGGAATGTCATAAAGCTGTCTATTTAAATGGCCGTAACTTTGGTATAAGTTAACGGAATTAAACAATCTAGGTCTCGTTTGAAAGAGCTCTTCTTGCTTAGTAATCTGTTGTATAAAAATTGTCCAAGTTTATCTTGACTTAGTAGCTACAGGGCGGTAGTTGACATAATAACAATTATTACGCATTATTACGAAAATTTTAAATGGTATGCTATATATACCTCTTTTAACATAGATATATAGAGGACAAAATTCTTAAAAAGCCAGCGAAAGAATCAACTTCCTAGCGATTTTCAAACCGGAGATATCAATAAAACAAGTATTCTGACAAGTGTGCTGTGAGTTTCAGAAACAATTGTCGCCTTATAGGGTTATAGCCTCCGTCTAATGGTTTTAGTAATCATTTTATATATAATACTCAAGTAAAAATATCACAAATCATATTTTGACTTTCTGAAACAACCACCAGGTGGCGTAGTAGGCGCCAATAAGTGCGTATTCAATTTTTATGATAATGGAACTTCTAAAAGGAACAAACAAAAATAAATTACAGTATAAAATTGATTATTATTTTAATCACTATTAAAAGTCAATTTGAGCTGATCACAAAGTGTTATATGAACTCAACAAGGACAGATACTAAGAAAAAATCAATGTGAATAGATCTTAAAAATTAAGACCAATTAACAGCAAAATGAGATGGCATAATAACAAGGATAACAAACAAATGATACACAAACGTAATTCACATGCGCATACCATACCTATTATATTGATTTTTTCTGACTATCTTTGCTCTCGAATTCATATAATACTCTGTGATCAGTTCAAATTGTCGTTTAATAATGATATGAACATGATAATCAATTTTATACTGTAATTTGTTTTTGATTGCTTCTTTCAAAAGTTCCATTATCATGAAAATTGAATACAGCAGCTATTGGTGCCTACTACTCCACCTGGTGGTTATTTCAGAAAGTCAAAATACGATTTTTAGTATTTTTGCTTGACTATTATCTATCAAATGATTCCTAAAGCAATTACACGGAGGCTATATCCCTATCGGGCGGCAATTATTTCTGAAACTCACAGCACACTTGTCAGAATACTTTTTTTACCGATATCTCCGGTTTGAAAATAGCTAGGAAGTTGAATCTTTCGCTGACTTTCTAAGAATTTTGTCCCATATATACCTATGTTAAAAGAGATATAGCATACCATTTAAAATTTTCGTAATAATGCGTAATAATTGTTATTACGTCAAATACCTCCCTGTAGCTACTGAGTCAAGATAAACTTGGACAATTTTTATACAACAGATTACTAAGCAAGAAGAGCTCTTTCAAACGAGACCTAGATTGTTTAATTCCGTTAACTTATACTAAAGTTATGGCCATTTAAATAAAAAGCTCTATGACATTCCCCCACCACTACATCTTACAAGATAGAGCAAAAAACGGTTAACAAAAAAAATCGAGAACTGTTCAGTCTACATGACGGTAGGATTTATATATACCTTTATTTGCATATTTTTTGAGAAAAAGCCGTTTTTCTGATTGACCGTAACAGTTACGCCCCCTAGCGCCTACTTGCGGAACTTGAAAATAATTTCCAGCGATTTCTCTTAGCCGATTTACCTGATAATATTTTTTGCTCAAAGTTATACGATTAACGGTTACCAAGATATTGCCGGCGTCCATTCTTATTAGGTCACCATGTACGTGAGATTGGGGACGATTCATTCCCAGGATGTCCAAGGCTTCGAATGGACTGCCAGGAGATGTATTTATTGGGCCTGCGGGTGTTGGTCTATCCAAGTCCCGGGTTAACAAACTTCCCTTAATATAACCTTTTCACAGCAGTCGTGGTACTCTGGTACTTAGGCGGTCTGCTCAGTTATGAAAAAAATACATAAAAGTCCTTCACCACGATGAAGGCAGCAGAAGAGAGCTCTTTCTCCTAACGGTCTCTCTGGTGTCGACTGTCGAGAGACATTGACCCTGATGGTCTACGGAGCAGTGTGGCCTCGCGCTCGGTCTTCGCGGTCTCTGCCACTGCCACCGCAGCCCTACTTCTTTACCCCACTAACCTCCAGTCGCTATCTCTCCGGTTTCCGGGCGGTTTTCTAATCCGTGAAGAAAGTGCTTTCGACTCACCTGACGATCGGACGGTGAAATTTTGGTGTCGGTCCGTGCGCGGGTTGTGGATGTTGTTGACTGTTTATCCATGGTATTTTGTTGATGTGAAGTGGTAGTGATAGAGCACAAAGGTAAATTTTCATTGTAAAAGTGTATTCTTCTCATGTATTGGAAATTGTTTTTTTTTATGGAAAAAACCTTGGTTTGGGCAAACAATTTTTCTTTTCAAAATCGCATAGACGCCTTGAATTAGACTTGTGGAGCAAAGTAATAAAAATATGATTATGATATTTTACTTCCCACATCGATAGGTGAGGGGAGTATTGTCATTTCCGTCGCGCGTCGGCCTGTTTGTCTGTCTGTCGGTTCGGTTTGTCTGCCTGTCTATTGGCGTTCTTCTAGCCTCGTAATCTTAGTAACCGCTGCATGGATTGTGACGAAAACTGGCTAGCAATACGCTGTGGAATCGTAGTAGGTAATGCTGCCGTAATTTTGACAATCGATGCATGGGCGGCGGAGTAATTAGCAAAAAACTACTTTTTTGGGTTCGGGTGAAATAAGGGTTATTGGGGGTTGGGGGGTTGAAAAACTGAAAAATTCGTTATATTCATAATAGGCTGTCCATTGATCTGTGAAAGAAAGACCTAGCGGCGTAATACACTTTTTTACGTTCAAAAGTTGTCAAGCCCGGGGATCGAACCCCGGCATTGTAGGGTGCAAGGCTGAGCACTTAGTCATTGAGCTACCATGATACAACAAAACATGTTTGATTGGGTAATTTATTACTGGAAATTGTGATAAGTAACATTTTCACGATTATCTGGGAATCTAGAATCTAGAAAAAAATAATGGTAATAGGTATCGGAGTTCGACGTTGTTGGTGAAAACTAATATTCTGACGTCACACGCTCTCAGTGGCGGATTTAGAGGGGGCCCTACGGAAGAATGTTATATTTATAGAAATACCAAAAGGTAAACTTTTTTGCTCTTCAAACCGTGGCAGCACTGGTGTCCGCCCACCCACCCTAGATCCCAGACCTGAAATGGAAACACGGAATATTTATATAAATAGAAAAAGAAGTTGGTTTGATACCTTAAATTTTTTTTGCTCTTCAGAAAAATACAGCGCGTCTATGTGGCTCATCATGAAATTCGACCACGGTAACATTAGTCCGCCCCTCCCTAAAGGAAATTCCAAATCTGTCACTGCACGCTCTTCGTTCTGTTCGGTACCTGTCAACGTGTCTTCGGTACTGGATAGAAAAATAAGTTTTACTTCCCACACCGGTAGGTGGGGGGGAGTATTGTGATCGCGAAAATTTTCGATTTGAGATAGTACTATTTTTGGCCGTTTTATGATGTCTACGTAACGGAAATCGACGTCACTCATTTCCGTCGGTCTGTTTGTCTGTCGGTGTGTCTGTTGGCGTCCTTCTAGCCTCGAAATCTCAGTAACCGCTGCATGATTGTGATGAAAATTGGCTGGCGATGTGCTGTGGGATTGTAGTAGGTAACGCTGCTAAACCTTTGAAAATTTGTGTGTGGACTAGTTAGCAAAAAAAATACTTTTTTTAGGTTGGGATGAAATAGGGGATGAGGGAGTTAAAAAACTGAAAAATTTGTTAAATTCATAAAAGGCTGTTCACTAATCTGTGAAAGAAAGACCTAGCAGCATTATACACTTTCTTACGTCCACCCGAACATTGCCTTGCCAGCTTGCCTATTTCAGGAACCTAAAGGGACTTCGCTGATGTATACATACGAGTATTGCTTCAGATTGTTCTTTATTGTGTAGCGTGGGAACTATTGAATTAAGTTATATGAAATTTTGACACAGAATTGCTACTGTTACGAGTATGGAAAACGGGTATGGTTTTTACAAATCGTGCCAGTAGCGGCGCAGCAACAATCGAAACACTGAAAACATAAAAACAGCTGAAACTTCGTTCTTAGGCATTTTAAGGGTTCCTCGTTATTTTCTACTTTTTTTTGGGTGCGTTAAAATTGGAGTAGTTGGAGATGAGGGGGTTGTACACCATGAAAGTTTATTGTATTCATAATAGGCTATCCATTGACGTGTGAATGATAGACCTAGCTCCATGCAGTGGGTAAATAATAATATAGTATTATGGTAATGTGTGGGAAGTACTGAGTCAATCAACTTGACTTCATTTTTTCAACGACCTTGTTGTTAACCTTAACAAGCAATAGAAACGTCAATATTTTTGAATAACTAATAAAACGAAATATAACTTAATCCGGACATTTATAAACTAAGAAAAACATAGTACCAAATATGCCTTGGTTAAATATAACGAACAAAATAAATGGTTAAGAAAATTACGTCCACCTTACTCAAAGTGACCTCAAGGATATCACAATCCTTGTTTGGAGCATGTCCTGAATCGCATCAGACACGATATCGCTAGTCCTCGACAGCGCTGTTTCGATCTTTCAAATCTGTAGGCTAATCATTTATTCTTTCACTGTTCCTTTAATATCTACAATTAAGCTTGGTATCCTTGCTGTCATTTTTTCTACTGAATTTTAATATTTCTAAATTTTATAGAGAGCTTCAACAATTATTTACCTTTTGTAAAGGCATACCTTAAATAAAGCGACAAAATGGTTTCAACAAATCGGTAAAAACAGTAAAATTTCTTATGAATACATAATACATATAAAGACATTTTCTTCGAAGATAATTCACTTTAAAGATCTCAAATACAGTAACAAGCTGTTTCCAGGTGTACAGTTTTTACAAATTTTCCGGTGTAGGGCCCCCTTCAGTTTCTGGCGATCAAGGGTCCAGAACAAGCCGGTCCAGACCTGAAAAAATCTCGCGGCTCAATTTATTTTTAATTAAACTCCAAACGAAAAGATTCAGGGATTCTCAAAAACTGAACAATGTTTCTAATGACAGCTAAAAGTGTGTGAATTTAAGAACAAAAAAAAGCCCAAAAATGGTCGATAAACATTAGGCAATGCTTGAGAAATTTATTGTTATGGATTGTAACCATTTTGCTAATTATTTTGATTTACATGGCATTATTCCTTAAAATCAGACAAATAATCATTAATAAAATATAGACACCACAATTTAGAAAACAAATACTAATTTAATTTCAATGAAAATGAAAAACCTCAGGAGTACCGAAAAACCAATTTAAGCACTTCCGAACAATGTTTCTGATAACAATGCGTGAATTTAAGAAACAAAAAAAAGCCCAAAATGTTAATTAAACATTAGATTACATTATAAAGCAAGGTTGAGCAAGGTTCTTGTTAAGGATTGTAACTATTTTGCTAATTATTTTGATTTTCATGCCATTATTCCTCAAAATGAAATAAATAATCATTAAAAAAGTATAGGCATCAAAATGTAGAAAACAAATATCAAATGAACATAGAAAATCTTGAGATCACGTTACTTTTCTTGATTTACATCCGTTATTTAGAAACTAATGATACATCATTCGTATTCCTGTTATAAGCACCAGGTATCATCTTCCTATTCACCTTTGAAAGCACAAGAAGTAATTACTGAAAACCGTTTAGTAACAGCATTGTGTAACAGTAGCTATATTACTGTACAGTTATTTTAAACTGGAGAGCAGCACTAGAAATTTCCGGAACCACGAAGATGTACCCATATGCGCCTATGAGGGGGATCAAAAGGGGCCCTAGCTACTACTACTAGTATTTCCGAAGTCAATAAGAAGTCCAATAGTTACGTCGTAAAAAAGGCTTTTGATAGTAAAAGGTCGGAAATAATAGACTACAGCCCCGTGTCAAAAAAATGATGGGTCATTTGAACCACCAGGTGACCTATCTAGAACGATGTAAGAGCATAAAATAATAAGATTCAGCACTATGCCGTCACTTGTAAGCTGAGTGCACGTGAGAATTCAAAAGTACAGGTAGAGTGGGTACATTTTGGTCATATATTTTTGTACGGCATTCTTACCATCGATAGATCCATGAAAAATAATAAGAAAACGCGCAATGCCGTAAAAAAATATTGCGCCACAAAGTCGGAATTTTTTTTAATTTTCCGACAATTTCTACGGTAAATTTGGTCATTTGATTTTGTACGGCATCAGTTTCATGCTATTTCAATATGCTTCTAATCCATTATTCCGCAACGCCGTACAAAAATCATGCGACAAGGGGAAAAAATCGAGGGTTGCAACCCCCTCTCCTTCCATGGTCCAAGAGGTGATTTGACGCAATATAAAATTAATTTATTTTGAAAGTGTTGCATGCTTAGATAATAGTTTTTCGTATGCCGTACATTTTCGTTGGTTTAAAGGGGAAAAACAGAAAAAGAAAAAATTAAAAAAAATCCATATAACGTAATGCAAGGTGAAACTCATCACGATATTTTTTTTTGTACGGCATCGGCATTTAGATAGTTTATTGTAACAGAGCATATATATATGCTCTGACAGCCAATCAGCTCTGAAAGCGGTGGCAGCTTCGAGGGCCAGATCAGCTCTGGCACAAGAATGCTCTGCCGCCCTTCAGAAGTTGGCAAGACATAAGAAGGTGACCCTACTGTGGGTCCCCGGACATATTGGTATACCGGGTAACGAGAGAGCGGACCGATTAGCTAGGATAGGGGCCAGCAGCCCCTGCATCGGCCCAGAACCTATGCTGGGAATTAGTAGACGCCAGGTCAATGTGGCCCTGGACAACTGGTTAGAGAGAGACGACTGCAGGCAAGCCAAAAGATTCATAGCAGGCCCTGATAGGGGCCCAACGCAATGGCTTTTGAATAAAGGCAGAGAGACGCTCAACCTTCTGGTGGGGGTTCTCACTGGCCATTGCCGGCTGAATAGACATCTGTCACTTATGAGAGTGGTAGGGGACCCCATTTGCTCCAGATGCTGGGAGGAGGACGAGACAGCATTCCAATTCCTGGGCAGGTGTGCAGTTTATCGCAACCTTAGGGTTCAGATATTCGGCACGACGGAGTTTGGGGAGGAGCCACTATATTCAGCGAAATGGTCGGACATACTGACTTTCGTCAGGAGGTCTGGTAGGTTCGACAAGGAGCTTTCTAGGGTGTAGAATTTTAGTGTTTTCAGTGATTGGTTCGGTGGGGTTGGCAAAAAGGGCCAAAGGTGGCCTACTTGCTTGGCTTCGCCTCCCCATCACTACTACTACTACTACTAGATAGTTTATTGTACTAATTTTCATAGTTTTTTCGTGATTCTAGGTTCCTAGTTAGAAACTACGTAAATACGGGTTTGTATATTCTATACAGGGCAATATATTGGAACTGGCTAGTAGTAGGGAATTATAATTTTGGGGATGTACATTAGAGCAAATATAGTATCTTTTCTTATTATTGTGTCACCCAATGAGGTATTTGTTTTTGGTCATGTGACATCCGATTCAAATTTGTTAATAGGAATGATTAATTAAAGGGCTACAGGTACTTAAAGGATGGTGATGGTACCCCACTACCATTGATTATAATATGTACCCCTACAGTTCAATTACTTTGGTAGTGTTTCATAATGGTAGTGCTACAGTCCTTTAAATACCTGTAGCTCTTGAAATAATCACTTTAGACCCCAAGTGTGTTTGTTTGTTGGAATTGTTTTATCGGGAGGAACGCAAATGCTCTTACATACTTCTAGATAGGTCACCTGGGAGTTGAAACGACCCATCATTTTTTTGACACGGGCCTGTAGTCGATAAATGAAATTTGGTGGTATGGTAGACATTGGTCCCCTGAATGTACACCTAAGTTTGCGACGTCGGAAGGTTGCCGTTCGAGGGGTGGGGGGTGACAACTCTGCTTCGCGACGATGTCCTATCGAAAAAAGATTCAAATCATTTATGGAGAGAACAAAATTCACCCCACTTCAGAGGTCGGAAATTGAATTCTCTCATTTGAACCTTTTTTCGATAACACTTACCAAAACGACGCTTTATTCGAAAATCGCCGCGCAATAGAGTTTTCATTTCCCCACCCCTCGAGCGGCAACCCCCGAGGTCACGAACTTAGGTATACATTCAGGGGACCACTTTCTACCATCCCACCAAATTTCTTTTCTTTCCGACCTTTTGCTGCCAAAAAACCCCTACAGCCTGGACGAAACAGAGAATTTTCATTGAAATGTCTTGTGACATCTAGATCATAGATAACCTTGTTGATTGCGAAGAACTTTTGGTGTTCTATATATTTTCTCGCCTCTCGTACAACTCGTAATTTTTAGTTATCACCTGTCGTTGTGGGAAGTAAAAAATGAAGTCAAGTTGATTGACTCAGTATTTCCCACACATTACGGTGGTACCAGTTTATTATTTTCCCATAGCATGAAGCTTTAGTCTGAGATGCCTTGCAACCAAATAATCGCCAGCCCTCCCCCTAAAATTCTTATGCTGCTAGGCCTTTCCTTCACAAGTCAATGGACAGCCTATTATCAGTACTACAAACTTTTCAGTTCTACAACCCTCCACCCCCCACCCCCACCCAAAAAAAGGTAGTTTCCGTAATATAGGCTAGGCAATGTTCGGATGGACCTAAAAAAGTGATTTATGTCGCTAGGTCTTCCTTCACAGGTTAGTGGTCAGCCTATTATGGATACCTACAAGAAATTTTTCAGTTTTTCAACCCCCTACCCCCCAGCCACCCCAATTTCACCCCCACCCAAAAAAAACGCAGAACATGGTCAGGAACCTCTAACACGCATAAAAACGAAGTTTGAGTTGTTTTTGTATTTTTAGTTTTTTTATTATTTCTGCGCCGCCATTGGCACGATTTATAAAAACCATACACGTTTTCCATCCACGCCACGGTAGTAATACCGTGTCAAAATTTCATTGAAATCAATTCAGCAGTTTCCTTGTTACTCAATATAGGATCTAATGCTCACACACACCAGAAAAAATTCTAAGTCCTTTGGTTTCTATAATTAATAGGCAAGGCAATGTTCGGATGGACCTAAAAATGTCGCTAGGTCTTCCTTCACAGGTCAGTGAACAGTATATTATGAAAGCAACAAATTTTTAAATTTTACAACCCCCCCCCCCCCCCTACCACCCCAATTCCACCACCACCCAAAAAAAGTAGAAAATGATCAGGAACCCTTAAAACGCCTAAAAACGAAGTTTGAGCAATATTTTTTTTTGTTTTTTGCTAATTACTCCGCCGCCCATGCACCGATTTTAAAAATTATAGGAAAATTTCCCACTACGACCCCACAGCATATCGCTGCCCAAATTTCATCATAATCCATGCAGCGGTTGCCGAGATTACGAGGCTAGAAAAAAGCGATAGACAGAGAGACAGACCGACAGACGACCGACCGACAGACAGACCGACGGAAATGAGTGATGTGGATTTTCGTTATGTGGACATCATAAAACGCTCAAAAAACGTACCTATTATCTCGAAATCGAAAATTTCCGTGATCACAATAATACTCCCCTCACCTACCGGTGTGGGAAGTAAAATTTGTGGCATGCTCAACTTTTGTTAGGCTTTTTAGAAGTCACTGGTCATTTATCAACAATTTTAAGAGGGGGGTGAACTTGGCATGGGGGTGGAGGTTGTGTTATCGCAAAAAAATTGATGCAGGCTTAATAAAACGTATTATTCCGAAATCGTAAACTTTATCAATAGATAGAATAATCCCGTCATCATGATGTAGAAGGTAGATACATAAGGAAAGAACTTTGAGGAAGCCTTGCTCATTATTAGTCTTTTCTGAAAATTCTTCTACGCCATGACAAAAAACATATTCTGTAAATTTGATCCCAATTCCTGATTTTCCTAATGCTTATAGAAATATAATGAGTAATACCTTTCATACATATGCTAGGCTACGTTAAAACAAATTACTTAAGCTAAAACATTCAAGTTGTATAAGTGATATAAAAAAGGCTGAAAGCGTACCTCGACCATGACATTACTTGAAAAAAACCGTTGCAAATGTGTATCTGGTTATATAATGAATGATAATACCACAGAGCAAAACCAATGTTGGATTTATAAAAGAGATATTTAAGGGCACCGAATATAGACAAGAAGGGTCACTCAATGTCAGCGTCATCATGCCCTGGACACTCTTTTAGTTCCTACCGCAGTCACGGGTAGCGCCACAAAACAGGTACGGTTAGGTAGCGCTGGAGCTAGTTTGTGAGACACCAGTGAATAACACTTAAGACTTGACAGCCTAAGTCACCTTATAACCTTTTAAGTCAGTTTTAAGTAACGTATCTGCGCTTTTCCTTAATAGTATGGAATTATAATGGTATCACGGTGCTGCGTTAAAAACTGCTCTTTTAAGAACAAAAAAGTGCATAGGTTCCCTAAGGATCCTAAGGTGAGTACAGCAAATATTTAATTTATCGTATTGCAATATCCATAATGTAAGCAAATCATCTTTCTAATTCTTACTATTGATGTTAGGTGTGCAAAATGTGGGTATTCTTTGTTAGCCATCATAATCATTTTAATATTTGTAGTATAGATAATGTTAAATTGGTTAGCTATACAAGCCATATATTTTATGCCCAGCATCTGTGCCAATTACTATTCTAGGCTTTCTAGTTGTGTATTACTTTATGACTGGTATGTATGTATGTGGCAAAATAATTGTAAAATAAAATACTGCAAACACTTCAGAGGTTTTTTTTTCATGAAAACAATAAAAAAATTAGAATAGCAGCCCTGCAGGTGATAGGTCTGAAATTTAAATTTCCCGCTAACGTAGCTGTCAAAACGATCTGCGACAGTGGCGACATTTGTGACTGCGGTAAGAACTAATAGTGAATAGATGTTGTACTGAGTGTCCCATCTTCTTAACCCAACCTATTCTGATTATCTGTGAGCGTCATTGTCGTCAATGTTGCATTTTTCGCTTGCTCTTTTACTACGTTCCAAAATCCCATCAAAGACCTCGCTTTGCTCTGTAGCGTTTCAGTATTCACTCAACATCAAACTGTCAACAAAAATCTGTGTTCCATTATTGCATTTCCGAGGCCATGGATGTCATCGTTTTGCTCGGAAATCAAATTGAGATTTTAGCGATCATTGTGTCAAGACTGTCGAGAGATATTTTTCACTTGACAGCTAACAACTTAACATAACCTATTCTGCTTTATTTGTATGCATTGACATTCTAACGGGTACGACTACTCTGACACTTGACTCTGAGAAAACAGCACAGGTTATGTGATATGTCAAAATTGTCAAAAAAAGATCTTTGCCGTTCCATAAATATTCCAACATCCCTAATATCTGGAATCACGTGACCATCCTCGAAAATTCATCTGCTCACTGGATAGATGGGATTTTGGAACGTAGCATTTATATAATGGCAGTTTTCCTTATCGAATTTTTGCAAATGTCAGTTCTTATGTAGTATACAGGCTGTTTACCAACCTTTCTGAAAAAATTAAGGATTTCAAGAAAAAAAATTTTAAAACTTAAAATTTATTTCAAAATCGATTTTTATTCTTTAGCCAATTTTTGCCATACTTTACTTCCCACACTGATAGGTTAGGGGAGTATTGTGATCGCGAAAATTTTTTATTTTGAGATAATACACTTTTTGGGCGTTTCATGATGTCTACATAACGAAAATCCACGTCACTCATTTCCGTCGGTCTGTCTGTCTGTTAGCGTTTTTCTGTAATCTCAGTAACCGCTGCATGGATTGTGATGAAATTTGGGTAGCGAAATTTTGTGGGGTCGTAGTAGGTAATGTTCCTATAATTTTGGAAATCGCTGTACGGGGGGCAGAGTAATTAGTAAAAAACTTCAAATATTCCTCAAACTTCGTTTTTAGGCGTTTTAGGGGTCGCTGATAATTATCTACTTCTTTTTGGGTGGGGGTGAATTTGGGGTGGTTGGGGAGTGGGGGTTTGTAAAACTGAAAATTTTGTTGTATACATAATGGGCTGACCATTGACCTGTAAATGAAAAACCTAACGGCTTAATACATTTTTTAGGTCCATCTGAACACTGCCTTACTTATGATAGAAACCAAGGGACCTACAATTTGTGATGTATATATACGAGAATTGTTTTAGATCGTTCTATATAGCGTAACGCGAAAATTAATGAATTGATTTTAATGAAATTTTGACTCAGTATTACTATCGCGGCGAGGGTGGAAAACGCATATGTCTTGGAAAAATCGTGTCAGTGGCGGCGCAGCAATAATAAAAAAACTAAAAATATAAAAAGCTCAAAATTTGTTTTCAGGCATTTCAGGGGTTCCTGATCATTCTCTACTTTTTTTTTGGGTGGAGGTGATTTTTGGGGATGTTGGGGAAGTGGGGGTTATAAAACTGAAAAATTTGTTGTATTCATAATGGGCTGTCTATTGACCTGTAATTGAAAAACCTAACGACATAATACCCTTTTTTACGTATTTATTATTAGTATTATTTCTGTATTGCGTAATGCTAAAATCATTGAATTGATTTTAATCAAGTTTTGACATAGTATTGCTACCACGGCGTAAGTTTTGGAAAAATCGTGTCAGTGGACTTCGTTTTTAGATGGTTTGGAGGCTACTGATCGTTTAGCATCGTCCAGTTGAGGCATGCAGAAAAAAACTGTGGCGTCCTACCTTCTAAGGAGGAAGACGCGAGAAACTATTTACGAGAGTTTTTGTAATGGATGCTTTTTAGCGGGCGGGTGGGCGATGATTTGGTTGCAAGGGGATTTCAGATTATAGCTTCATGCAATGGGAAAATAATAAAATGGCCTCATCATTATGTGTGGGAAGTACTGAGTCAATCAATTTGACATCATTTTTTTTTAGTGGCTTTTTTTATCCGAAGCGTCAAACTCAGCAATTGGGGAAAATTATATAGTTGCGGTTAAAAACAGTTTTACAGACGAGTTCATTGTTGAATTATAGCATATAAGTAAATACTATGTATTTGTATAAATTCTAGGTATGCACGTGGACACTTAGTGTACTTCAGTTGCTGGCATTATAGCATTTTCACTTCCCCTGCTAAGTTTTGATCCACTTATTTCAATTCAAATGCCACTTTGACAACTCACGTCACCTATGGTTCTTTTTCAGATAAAACCTCAAGAAAACATGTTTAGCAACGTCCAGTCTCCCATGGTTAAGCACAAATACTCATGTTAAGATAAGCGAAAAAGTGTTCCAAATGTACGACAGCTCCTGATTATCATCAGCATAGTTCTAGTTAAAAGACAGGTAATTTGTGTTATCTTCTTGTAGATCTTTAGCTAAGCTTTCTAGAGTCATAACAGAAAGTACTTACTCCCATGTAAAGATTAACCCAACTCATACATAAGAAAAACTAAACAATATTTAACTAAACCCGTATATATAATCATTAAAAATAAGAACTTTAATTATACTTCCTTGGCTGCTATAGAAAATAAACAAACCATCGATTTTGACAATGAATTCTATGCAAAGAGAAAGATTGGTATATATTAGATTACATTCATTTGTTTGGGATCGACTATAGTCCTCACATGTCAACCGAAGCTTAATTTATACCACTTACCTTACTTGCCTATAGTGATTTAAGCCAATTTATGTGCCACTGGCCCAGGTCTTGGAGCTTTTTTCCAGTATTGTGGTCAGATCCGGAAATACATTCATGAAAATGAAAAAAGTGCTAAACAGCCGGGATCCAAGTCTGGAATTGAAAATGCCGCTGCGCTGGTGAGATGCTACGTATTTCTACTATGGGATGTAAATGTCGATAATAGAAAAATAGATACTCAACGCCTCGAAAGCTTTGAAATGTGGATATATCGCCGAATTCTGAGAAAGCGTTGAGTCAAGAAAGTTAGGAATGAAGAAAAAAAGAGAAGTAATGTTAACTATAAAGAGAAGAAAACTACAGTACCTAAGACACGTCATGAGAGGAGAGAAATATCATCTACTTTAACTAACAATAAAAGAAAGAATCGTAGGAAAAAGAACGATAGGAATGAGGAGACATTCGTGGCTGAAAAATTTGAGATGTTGGAATAATTGCTCTAATAATCAGCTATTTAGAGCGGCAGTTTTCAAAGTTTGAATTACCTTGATGATTGCCAACGTCCAGAATGGGGATGGCACACACTGATTGCCACCAATACCTGCATGATCTGGTACCTAACTGAGATGTATGTTGCGTGAAGCTACTAAGCTAAAAGTCTTGCAATCATACTAGTTTGTATGTAATTTCTCCGCAATCCAAGGCACTTAAAGCAGCCTGTGAGTCAGAGAGGATTACAATTGTTATAAAAGAAATATCTTAGAGATGATACATATTGTATAAAACTCGAAGGCATTGAAGTATTTCTTACTTCAGTGCAATGATTTTTACCCTGAGAAAGGTTTCTGCCATAGTACGTTGCTCGAACTATTTAACATTGGTGCAGTAGTGGCCTGGAGGAATACAACTGCTATGTCATTCTCACATGGTTTCATATACAGGGTGAGTCAAGCTCAACGCCTCGGACTCTTGTGACCAAACGATACCACTTTTCGAAAAATCGACTTTGCGAGTGTATGTAGGTCGAGTTGGACTACATTTTAAAAATAATGACTTTTATACAGGGTGTCTAATAAAAGCGTGACATATCAAAGTTATGTTTTTTTAAATGGAATACCCTGTATATTATTGCATATTTAGATTCCTGGGTGCATTTTAGTGTGACTCTATGTATCACACATGGTACCTTAAGCGAACCGTTTAGGTGCAAATCACAATTTTGGGTATAGGTAGATGTCACAAAAAAATTGAATATCGCAGCTATTCTAAATCTTAGGGGGCTGTGACTTTGCCGTTGTTACTAACCATGAAATGTGTCAGCTTACGTTAGACGGCCGAGTTCGAATTACATTTGTACTTGGAGAAATCGGTAGATCAATTAAGGAAACTTCAATCAAAGGTAACTTGATTTTTTCAAATGGGAATGCATAATTTTTTTTATACGATCGAATGTGCAATTTGATAGGCTTTCTGATTATATCAGGTTGTGAATATCAATCTATAGTAGTTTTTATTAATTTTCGAGATTTCTATCAAATCAGTGTTTTTCAATTTCCCTACCTATAAACAAACTAGCAGGCCATGAAATATAAACAAAATCGTATTCAGATGGAAGGAAACAATTAACTTAGCAAAAAGATCCAGCAGAACTAGAGTAAAAGAACAAGATTCCCTACAACAAATCAACTCTAATCAGAAACAACGGCGGTAACATACCTAAGGTTAAAGAGAAGCTGGAGTACGACATAAATGGATAATTTTTACAGCCTATTAGCGACTGCAATGTACTAGAGATTAAAAATTTCCAAAATCACTAAACACTCTGAAATGAAAGCAAATTTTCAGCGATCGTTGCCGTCAGTCTAATATCTTCAGAACGCAATTTCACATTTAATGGTATAAAACAGTAGTCATTTCCGTCAAAGTCAAAAGTAATGATACCTCTCACTGTCGTCCTTTAAATTTTTCAGTCTCTATTAGCAAGGTCGCAAAAAAGGAATACTGACAAATCATATTTTAATTTTCTGCCAGGTAAATTATGTTTAAAAATTTGAGCAGATTTTTAATTTATTCTTCATTTTCGGCGATCTTCCTTATGGTATTGAAGAATTTGCAGAACTCCAGTCAGAGGTATCGGTTACTATCTTTTTAAGTCATGAAATGTGAAATTTTATTCTGAAGCTATTGAACTGCCAGTAACATTACGTGGTAGATTTCCTTTCATTTCAAAATTTACAATGGTTTTGTGAATCGTCAATCTTTAGAATATTGTAGTAGCCGGTATGCTGTGGAAAATACCCATTTCTGTCGCATTATAGCTGCTTTTTGACCTTAGATGTGTTATGTCTGCTATTTCTGGTTAGAATTGATTTGATGTAAGTCATTTTTATAACTTTGTCCCTTTACTCTAGTTCGTCCGTAACTATCTGCTAAGTTAGTTGTTTTGTTCCATCTGAACAGTTTTTTGTTTATATTTCATGGCCTGCTAAGTTGCTTATAGGTAGGAAAATTGAAAAACTCCGGTTTTAGTCAAAATTTGAAATTAAATCAAAACCACCAGAGATCGATATTTACAACCGCATATCATTAGAAAGCTTATCAAATTGCACATTTGATCGTATAAAAGAAATTATGCATTCCCATTTGAAAAAATCAAGTTACCTTTGATTGAAGTTTCCTTAATTGATCTACCGACTTCTCCAAGTACAAATGTAATTCGAACCCGACCGTCCAACGTAAGCTGACACATTTCATGCTTAGTAACACGGCAAAGTCACAACCCTCTAAGATTTACAGTAGCTGCGATATTCAATTTTTTTCTGACATCTACCTATACCCAAAACTGTGATTTGCACCTAAACGGTTCTCTTTAAGTCCCATGTGTGATACACAAAGTCACACTAAAATGCACTCGGGAATCTAAATATGCAATAATATACAGGGTATTCCATTTAAAAAAACATAACTTTGATATGTCACGCTTTTATTAGACACCCTGTATAAAAGTCATTATTTTTAAAATGTAGTCCAACTCGACCTACATACACTCGCAAAGTCGATTTTTCGAAAAGTGGTATCATTTGGTCACAAGAGTCCGAGGCGTTGAGCTTGACTCACCCTGTATAATCTCTCTCTGTAAGAATTGTGGTATTCATTATGATAGCTGTATGTCAAGTTAAGTGTTATGTTATGTATGGTTAGCTCTTTAGTTAGTTAATACTTATTCCTAGGTACCTACTACTGTAGTGTGTTTATATATAACAAATAGGTATATAATAAGTAAATAAAGTATTCCACACATGTAAAATTCAAAGGCAACATTCGGATAGGTCTGAAAAGCACACGATATCACTAAAGTCAATTTTTTTAGCGCCATGTAGAGTATTTCATGAATACAACAAATTTTGGAGTTTTACCCTCACCATACCAATTCCACCACTTCACAAAAACAAATGGAAATGATCTGGAACTGTTGAAACGCATAAAAACGAGGTTTGGATGGGTTGTGATAATTTTTTGCATTTTACCAATGCTGCCGATTTACAAAATTATAGCAGCATTACCTACTACGACCAAACAGCATATCGCTACCCAAATATCATCACAATCCATGCAGCGGTTACTGAGATTACAAGATTAGAAAATCGCCAACAGGCAGGCAAACAGATTGACAGACAGACCGACGAAAATGATTCTTTTGTACAAGATATCATGAAACGCTTAAAACGCGTATTAATATCAGAAATTTTCGCGATCACAATACTCCCATCACCTATCGGTGTGGGAAATGAAAACATCATGTCATTAGTAAATGCCCTCTTATGTGATCAGAAGCTAATACCGTCATTATGGCAACGTACGCCGCTGCTAATCAATCTTGTCAAGTGAGATAGGCTAAATTGAATTGGTTTCAAGCAGACGTTTCTATCAAAGGGTTGATCAAAGTGGCTGTTACTAGAACCGCCTCACTCATGTAACAGGTATGATCCCTATTTATATTGCCAATTTAAAACATCGGTTTAAACCGGTTGATATAAGAGAAATGAAATTAACCCTTGTTTAACAGTTTCCGCTGAGAGATGACCGTTTTTCTAATATTTTAAACACTTGCAATAATAAACGTGTTGTATTGCATACTAGAGAATTATATATTATCCGCTTAGGTATACTCTAGCAATTGTTAGGTAAAAAGTACCCGAAAAAATGGAGAATTTTTCCATAATAGGCCTACATATTTTATTTATTAGGGACCGATGAAACCCCCCTAAAAGTTCAAAAAAAAACAAAAAAAACACTTGGTTTTCAAAAATCGTGTCAGTGGCGGCGCAGCAACAATAAAAAACTAATCATATAAAACAGCTCAAATTTGGTTTTTAGACGTTTTGTGGGCTCCTGATCATTTTCTGTTTTCTTTGGGTGGGGGGTGAATTTGGGATGGTTGGGGGATGGAGGGTTCCAAAGCTGAAAAAGGTTTTTGTATGCATAATATGCGCTCCACTGACCTGCGAAAAAAGGATCTAACGACATAATACACTTTTATAGGTCCACTGGAACATTGCCTTGCTTATTACAGAAACTAAGGATTTTTCTCTGTTGTATGTTACATACTTACGGGCGTGCGGTATCCTCTCTGTTTCCTTATCTAAGGTTACATACGAGTATTGCTTTACATAATTCTGGATGGAATTGGTTTTAATGAAATATCGACACAGTATTATTACCGTGGTTTTTGAAAATCGTGTCAGGCGCAGCAATAATAAAAAGACTAAAAATAGAAAAATAGCTTAAACCTCGTTTTTAGGCGATTTGGGGGATCCTGATCGTTTCGTTTCATCCAGTGAAAGCTCGCAGACCAAAAATTGTCATTCTAGTTCCTCGGAGGGATACTAGAGTTTTTGTGTTGGTTGTTTTTTGAGGGCGGGCGGGCGATGACTTGGTCGCAAGGAGATCTCAGACTATAGTTTTCATGCCGTGGGGAAAAAATGCTATCACCGTTATGTGTGGGAAGTACTGAGTCAATCAACTTGACTCCATTTTTTTAAACTTCTAATTTTCGTTATTGATGAATGAGTCACGGAAATCATAATAATTCCAGATTGTCTTCTTCCAGGAGAGTACATGGTGATCGACGGTACGTCATCCACCATGGCCGCCCTGCAAACCACCAGTACCAGTAGCGGTACCAACACCAGTACCACGGGTACCAACCACCACCGGCAGCACCGAGCCGGC
The DNA here is from genome assembly GCA_951848785.1 of Callosobruchus maculatus. Taxonomy (NCBI): domain Eukaryota; kingdom Metazoa; phylum Arthropoda; class Insecta; order Coleoptera; family Chrysomelidae; genus Callosobruchus; species Callosobruchus maculatus. Next base: position 12,677,847 of record CATOUR010000071.1, read on the forward strand.
GTCAGTGGCGGCGTTAGCGAGTTCTACGTAGGCAAAACGGTGTTCATCACTGGTGGTACCGGGTTCATGGGCAAAGTACTGCTCGAGAAGCTGCTCAGGGCGTGTCCGGGCGTCGCCAAGATCTACCTGCTCATCAGGCCCAAGAAGGGCCAGGACGCCCGCGAGAGGCTTCAACAGCTGCTCTCATCGCCGGTGAGTACTCTATACTGCCTTTCTATTATATACGTTACGGTTAAAGTGTTTACTTTGATAGTTTATATGCTAGCTGGATAGTATACAAACTATCCAAATGTCTCGCTATTTTGATGGAAACTCATATTTCGACTAAAATAGCTGTGAATATTGGTTGGTTTGTATACTAGCCAGCTAGTTTATAAACTATACGAGACATGCCGCTAAAGTATATACCACAAAGATATCACACATATTAACCAGTTTTTTGGTCAGTTTACAAACTATCCACATCATTTGGATAAGGTATGCACCTAAAATCTCTAGTAATACATAATAACCAACTCACTGGTTAGTCCACCAATCCTCTTTGGTTAGTATGTAAACTAACTAATTTTCTTTGGTCAATTTAACAGAAAAGTGAGGTTATGTTTATGGCAAGTGCAAGTGTGACGTGTTGGTATTGTTTACTGTCGTGCCTTGTAAAATTTGTTCAAGAACAGGTATCTAGTTACCAAAAATGGATCAGTAACAGCAATTTGAAAAGTTACTAGTACTATTAGAATGTTACGAGAAAAAGTCCCAAAATTCAAAATTAATGAACGACAGTGACTATATTGTACTTCTGCAACATATAGGTAAAGAGAATACGCGAACAAGGACCTAACACTAATAACAAGATTGATTATCATGTAATGAATACTAATGATTTACAGAGAATCGAATTTTACGTTTGAGTGAAAACTATGGTGTCATTAAAGCTGCCCACCAGATTTATTTTATTATATGAATATTTTGTTACACAAATAGTACATAGTTATAGTAATTGTATATTGTATCTATGAATAAACTTTACTTTTGACTAAACATTTTTTTCTAAACTAAAGTAACCAAAGAGGATTGGTTAGTTTACATACTAACCAACGAGTTGGATATTATGTAGTACTAGAGATATTAGGTGCATACTTTATCCAAATGATGTGGATAGTTTGTAAACTGACCAGAAACACTGGTTAATATGTGTGATATCTTTGTGGTATATACTTTAGCGGCATATCTTGTATAGTTTATAAACTAGCTGGATAGTATACAAACCAACCAATATTCGTAGCTATTTTAGTAGAAATATGAATTGCCATCAAAATAACGAGACATTTGGATAGTTTGTATACTATCCAGCTAGTATATAGACTATCAAAGTAAACACTTTAACCGTAACATATACAATGTGTTCCGCCATCTTGTCGACAAACTTTGAGGTATGAAAATACAATTAAAGTTATTGCGAAAAAATGCGAAAGAAAAGGGGTCGACATTTTAATTAGTTTTTTATTACATTTTCAATTTCTGTATCACGATTCCATGGGTTCGCGCAGCTGTAATGCCATAGCTTGATTATCTATGAACCGATTCACGACTTTTTGGACTCATTTTATAGGGGAATGACTGGGCATACCAACTAAGGCAAAAAAACAATATCTGACAATTTATAAGGCTAAAAAAATTCATCAAACTGAAAAAATTTTTTTGTAATGCACTTGTTTTGGTTACTTGCAAATAATTTGAAAAAAGCCGTATTAGTGCCTATTTATTAAGACAGTTTAATGTTTAGCAGTATGTTTCCTGTCTAACCATATGCAATTCGTGTATATAGCACTAAAATTTCCGACAGAATAAGCCTTTTTGTATTATGACTTCGGTATCACAGCGCCATGTGTTCACGCAGTTGTAACGCCATATCTTGATTATTTATCGAGTGATTTAATAGTCGGTGGCTGATACCATTGATTAAAGTATTTAGGGGCTGATACACAGCGCCAACGACATGGTATCGAATCCGTCGACCCCCACCACTCCCCCGTATCTCTCTGCGAACCATGTTACCATGTATTTCAGTCATCCAGAGAGATCTATAAAGTCGGCTGTTGGGTGAGTGTGAATCTCCCACCGCTATTTGCACGACAGCTCTCTTTCTATATGAACGACGACTCCTCAGTCGGCCAGGATTTCAAGTAAGCACCTTCATTCCAGGAAAATTCTGTTTCTTTTACAGCTAACACAAAAAATACTGTCATCCGTTCTTGCTGGGCAGTTCATGAGAAATTTCAGCTTAAAGTTCGATTTTTCACGTCATTTTCGTCAGAAATCGTTAAAAAATTGTTCATATTGTTTAAAATGGATGTCGTTTTTTATACATGTTCTTGGAAGGTCCAACTGTGACATGTATGAATGTCAATTTTTATTATGTTCAACCCATTTTTCAACCCCTATAGGAGGTGACATTATTGAACGCCTTCTGAAAGGATACGAAGCTTGGAAAGTTTGAACGTAAAGAAAGTTCCTTTTCAAAGTCATATCTAAACGTTATTACCAATATGTATAAACCTCAATATGCAGTAAAACAATGACAATTCAATGGGATATTTTTGCATATATATGAAAGAGGATGCGGTGCATGTACTTTCACCGCTGATTCATCGATCGTGCGTGTCAACCAAAGAGAAACTGTTTAGAATTTCTGTTTTGTGTGAATTTGGGTCAAGAATTTCGAGGATTTTTAGCACCGAAACAGCGGTAGTTTACCGGCAGGAAAAATGCGAAATTTGTTCCGAAACCCAAAACAAACTGTACGCTAGATCGTTTTTCATTGTTAACGATTATGGGATCATTAACGGTTTATTATACCGTTACGATACCAAAATGAATGTCAAGTTCATGATCGAATATAATATCTAGGTCGTTATACAATACGCATAAGTACTTAATAAGCACAAATTCCTACCGATGTCATTTAAAATTTCATGGCGTATAGATACAAGTCTAATAAATAATAAACCTCATTTAACCTGGCGAAGACTCTGATAAAATAGGTACTGTAATAATTTCAATCAGCTTACAGGAGCATGAGAATTTAAAATATAATATAAATAAATGTATAAACAAGAAGCGAAAAACATACACGACAAACACAAAGATAGTTTCATATAGTTTCAAAATCAGTTATATCCATTTTTCACAAAAATTTAACAAAAGAAAATGTTCGTTAAGGGCCGGTTGTACATTGCAAGCTTAAGCTTCGGCTTAAGGTAAGCCGACGTTAAACCACGTCAGTGGCAAAATGTCCGTTGTACATTGTTGGCTTAACCCCCCACTCCAAGCTTAACACGAGCTTACGTAAGCCGATGCTCAACGCGAGCTTAGCTGAGGTTTAAACCTAACATGATATAAAAATGACATGATTTGTCAAGGATAAACCTTCAAATTGCTTGTCACTTTATTAGGTCAAATTTTTTGGAAGATTTGTGTCTAATTTAATAAAGAGAGTGAATGAAAGAACAGAGACAAAAACGGTCGTTGCCAAAATTTGACACAAAATGTCATAAGTGCGTAACCAAAAAAGGTAATTTTTTAGATCATTATGTCAGTACGTATTGCTTCATTGATGCCAACTGTAGTGAATTTCATTATCAACCAGGTTTAATTAAGCCGACGATTGTACAACGGGTATCGACTTTAAGCCCGAGCTTAGCTAAGCTTAGGCTTAACAAAGCTCGTGCTAAACCCGCATTTGTACAACTGGCCCCTAGAGTCATCGTCCATCCTCCCAATTTCAGGAAGGTGGACAAGTCGCTAGGGGGACATCTCCCTTATGTGGGCAGGTGTAGGCCAAGACACGTCGAACGCACACTCTCTAATTGAAGATAACTCTGGGCATTCACATATGACGTGTTCCACAGTTTCGTCTTCGCTTTCACACATTCTACATATCGGTGTGTCGCTTAACCCCATAATATGGAGGTGTTTCTTGAGTTGACAATGCCCACTCAGGAATCCAATGCCGTATATAAGGGGGGGGGGGTTAGGGGATTCAAACCCACCCCATGAGTATTCTCATGTATGAAATAACTACTAGAGTAATACAAAATAAAAATAATCAAAATGCTTTCTTCAAGCTTAGTGATTCATTTACTACTAACCAATCGCCCGGCGCTCATGACACATTAGCAGCGATACAATCTATACAGTTTTTAAGCAAATGTAGGGTCGTATTTAGTCGATACTTAAACTTTTGTGTTTCGAAACCTTCTCTTTCATAATCACGATAAAAGACAGCATCAGATCACAATGATGCGATAATGAAATGCAAAAAGCAGTTAAGTCGTGTTTAAACCGCTAAAATCGAGCACTTTCTAAAGGAAGGTTTAAGGAGACTTTGAGTATTCCTTAAATGTTGGTGCAATGAAATATTCTTCATAAGCATGATTTAAGGATGCTTAACATTTAAGGCTTCCTTAGAAGAGTTGGTGCAAATGGGCATGAGTATCTCTTACGTAAGGCTCCCTTAAGTAATACTCAAGTAACGGAATGCCAACATGACATTTCGTCGATTTTGTAGGTTAATTTTGGAGTACGGTGTTGCCAGTTTCTGTCACATCCGGAAAAATATCCGCCACAGAACACGAAATACTGGTACAATACAAAAAGAGATAACAGAAAACATCAAAATGCGTGGGCATAGGCATAACAAATTGACTTATATTAACAATATGACAACGTCGCCAAATGAATCCCACCGTCTGGTAGATGTTGTCTAGGGAACAGACACACAAGAAAAGCCACACTTGAGGGTCCCTTCTTCCTTCAGTAACCCTCAATTAACCCTCACGTATCCCTTGAATAATACTCACGGGATACTTGAGGAACGGCTATGAATACGAACCTAAGATATTACAAAGTGGTCTTTTCTGTTATACATAATCCCCCCAAGGTCAACATGAACCCCCCAAGGTCAACACGAACCCCCCCATGGTCACCGCCTAGCTACGGCCCTGCAGGAATCCCACTATGAGACGTAGGTTTGAGCTGGTCATCCTGTAAGGGTTTCCTTGGCAAATCGGCATCCTTGTAGTTCTGTCCATCGTCTTACCATTTGGACATGGAAGTGTTTTTTGGCTATTTCCGTCATTGTGGTTGTCGACATTCAAGAAAGGTAACATGGTCCTAAAACTCTTTGGGCAGCAGCCTTACTGGCTAAATGATCCGCCTTTATTGTTGTTGTGCCCTGTTGTGCCTCAGGACAATATTGTTTTTTGATGGCATTCCATTGCTATCCCTGATGTGATGCGAGGTCTTTTCAGGGTTAGAAGTGCCTATGTGTTGTCATTGCAGATTATTACAGTCTTGCCGCCAGATACATCTTTCCTGGTTAGTTCATTAGCAGCTATGGACATGCCAGCCAGTTCCGTTTGAACTACACTGACATTTTTACCCATGGCGGCCATGGCCCACCTTGTTCTTGCGTCTAGGGACGAGTATACACCACATCCAGTGCCTTCCCTTGTTTTGGAGCCATCTGTGTACATATGCAAATTGCATTTGTCACATTTGGCTCAGCATTCTATTTAATTTCTATTTTCTAGGATTTCTTAAAAACCAATGCTGGTTCAATTTAGTCGCTGGTTTCTTGTAGCATGGGTAGTGCGTTTAGCGCTTCCCGCCATACCAGCTGCCTCAGTCGTCCCATACCTACATCGGGATTAATACCAACCGTGTGAAGTCGTAGCATTGACAGTAGCGCAACCTCTTTGATGTAGATATGTAGAGGGATAATGCCAATTATTACTTCTGTAGCAGCAGTAGGTGTTGTTCTCATGGCTCCTGTTCATCTCCTTTTAATGCAAGCCATACGTTGTATTTTATATCATTTATTAATCGCTGTCGCCTGCAGAACAGGTATGATACCCAGGCAATGGCTCCATACGTTAGCGTAGGTCTAATGATTGTGGTATAGATCCAGTGGGTCACTCTTGGCAACAGACCCCAAGTGCGTCCCACTGTTCCTACATTGTTCATAAGCGACATATGCTCTTTTAGCTCTACTCTCTAAGAGAGAGAAAAGTTTAGCTTGACGTGGAGAAGTTCAGGGGGTTTATGCCTCTGATATTCCTTTTTCTGGTGAACAGAATCATATAAGTCTTCTGAGGATTGATATACAATGAGTCTTCTAAACACCATTTTTCTATTGATTCGAGCTCAACAACGTTGTTATGAGTTTTTTATGGTCAGCCTCCCGCAAAGGCTAAAAGCGCTGTAGAAGCGCTGCGAGAGGATAAGTGTCAGTGTGCGTTATATTTGAAACGCTGCAGGTTATAGCCGCCGGGAAATAAATTTCCCGGCAGCTGATTCCACAGCGTCGAAGTTATCCAAAAGAAGGAATGCTGGAGGAGACTGGTTCGGGGAGTTGGAGCAGGGACCTCGACCTGGTAAGAATGAGCTCGCAGAGCCTCTCTAGTGGTCCTCATTCGGACGGCCTTTTGTGTTATTATCTAGGAGAGTTCAGTCGAACATCTTCCGTAATAGAATCTGTAAAACAGGGATAGGTCAGCCACATTTCTTCGATGTTCCAGGCTGTGGAGCTCCCCTGTGAGGCTAGGCGTACCGATTAATCTAATTGCTCTTTTCTGGACAGTGTCAAGAAGCTTTAGAGTGCTTCGCAGCGCATCCTCACACATGTGAGCAATACTCCAGCGATGGTCGGATCTGTGCTTCTTAGAGCAGCAGTAGTTGCTTTGGTGTATACAGCTTCCTACAGCGGAACAAAGCTCCAAGCTTCTGGGATGCCGTTTTAGCAATACTGACGACGTGGTCGTGCCAGGACATGTTATTGTTGATGTTGATCATCAAAAGCTTGACGAAAGGTGACTCGACTAGGGGGTGACCCTCCATTTCCAAAGTTGGTAAGCCAACGTGAGTCTTCTTTGTAAGTGTTGTTGCCTGAGTTTTCTGTACGTTGAACTGTACTTTATTTGTTAATTCCCACTCGACAATTGTTTTGTTTACATTGATCTGTGAGGCATGCTGCTGTCGCCGACGTACCATCTCCTGGGATGATAGTGGCTTGCCTGGTTCCAGGCACGATATTAATGTACTGTCGTCTGCGAAGCTGTAGATTGGATTGGATGTTATTTTCAGCAGCTCGTTGATGCATAGCAGAAACAGTGTAGGGAATAGGACAGATCCCTGAGGAACACCGGCGTTTATTGAAAATACGTCTGATTCTGATGAACAGCCTTCGCCTACAAGAAACAGAGATTGGTCGTTCAAAAAGCTATTCAGCCACTGGCGCAGGCTGATGGTAGTCCATAAGCAGCAAGCTTGACCAGAAGTCCCTCATGCCACACTCTGTCGAAGGCTTTCGATATGTCAAGTGCAATACACGGGATTCGCCATTATTTTCTATTGCTGCGTTCCACAAGTATTTCAGGAGCTGTATGTTAATGACAGTCTTCATAACTTTAGACATGCTGCTGAGAAGAGCCACAGGTCTACAATTGGTGGGATCGGTTTTCTTGTCTTTCTTAGGGATGGGTTGTACGCAGCCAATCTTCCATGAAGCGGGAAACATGCCTCGCTGATACGATAGTTTGAAGAGTTTGCAAAGAATAGGTGCAAGCTCAGCGGCACAGCGTTTAAGGACAATGGGTATACTAAAACTAAACAGACTATAAAAACATTGCTTTTCATAAGTTTATGGCAAGTGGATAAAGTGATGGAATAGGTATATTGAACAGTATGAAAAGTACTATGAAGGACTGTTGCTGAATATTTTTAAATGATTATATCATTGTTAACTATACCAGTAGTTTCGTTATTTTCTGGTACCTTCTCGTACATAGCTCTCAAAGGTCCTCAAAATTGGTGCAGTAGTACACGATATACAATATCCACCACATGCACGTGAATAGACAGACCGCGAAAATAGAGTGACATAGATTTACGTGATTATAAGCATAGCCAAATGTCCAAAACGATTATTATCTGAAATCGCAAATTTTTGTGACTACAACACTCCCGTCGCCTAGTTTAGCGTAGGAGGTTAAAACTTGACGCTTTGAACTAGATCTGAGCTGGGATTATTACGGATCTTATCAGGCCTCGGTCTGAATGAAAACCGCTTAAAATATACTTGTATTACCTCATATGTGTAATACAAAACTTTACAGGTTTCTTTTTAACTGACATCGGTAGTTTGAACTATAATTAAATAACAATGGATAACACTGTACAGTAACAAAAGGATTATGTCATTTTCGCACCTTGAGGTTATATACTGGTCGCAATAAATTAAGAAAGCAATCGTGCTGTGTAATTGAATAAAATCCATGGAAGAATACAGAAAATAACAGAAAATGTTATAAAACTGTTATTTTTACTTCTTATCCAATATTTATGATGAATATCGGTGCATGACCGGCGGAATAATTAGCAAAAAACAAAAAATCTCAAATATTCCTCAAATTACGTTTTTAGGCGTTCTAGAGGCCTCTGATCATTTTCAATTTTTTTTGGTAAACTTGAAAAATTTGTTGTATTTATAAAAAAAGAAAGAAAGCGGCATAACACACTTTTTTTAGGTCCTTCCGAACATTACCTTGCCTATTACAGAAACCAATAAGGTACCTACTTAGAATTTTCTTAAGTATACATACGAGTGTTGCTTTAGTTTGATCTGTATTGTGTAACGTGGAAATTATTGAATAGATTTTAATGAAATTTTGACACAGTATTATTACTGTCGCTAGGAGTGTGGGTCAGTGGCGGCGCAGCAACAATTAAAAAATTAAAAATATAAAAACAGCTCAAACTTCATTTCTAGGCGTATTAGGGATGATCAGGAATCATTTTCTACTTTTTTGGGTAGAGCTTATATTGAGGTGGTTGGAGGGTGGAGGGTTGCAAACTGAATTTTTGTTGTTGGAATCGGGAAAACTGAAACATTCGTTATTGCGCTTTTTACACTTATCCGATTGTTGACATTGTGGAAATAATTGATACATATACATATTATTATAATCCTAACGTGTAACTTGGAAATTACTAGGTACCTTAATTGTGATGAAATTTTGACACAGTGTTACTACCGTGGAGGAAATGGTAACTGTGTATCGTATTTGGAACTCTTGCCAGTGGTAGGGGAGAAATCAACAAAAAGTCAATCAGTCAAGACACTTGACTCCATTTTTTCACTTCCGGATAGAACCTACGTATGATTTGCGTTAATTTAGTGCTAAGGGTAGTCTAAGTCGTCATAGTGTCCTGAGGATATCCCGTTCAATCGGGGACGAAAGCTCGGCATTTAAAGCAAATCAGACGTACCACTCGACAAGAATAGCTAGAGACGTGAGAAATACGAAATAAGGAACGTCCTTCGATGCGCAGTGGACAGCGAACAAATTTGCAATTTGCATCAAATATTTCGTAGCGGAACGGTACACTCTGAGCAAAATCACGTATGGTGAATGGGTGATATGAGTTTTTTAGAAAATGCATGTTTCAAATTTAAGTCTGGCACTAAGTCGGGGGATTATCACAGCGAAATGAATTATAATAATTTAAAAAAAATGGCTTCAAGAAAAACTTATTCCAAATATACCAGCAAACAGTGTATTGGTTATAGATAACGGGCCTTATCATAATGTTAAAGTGAACAAATGTCCAACTATGGCAACCAGGAAAAATAATATGAAAGAGTGGTTAAGAGAGCGCAATATTCCATTTTCAGAAGACATGTTAAAAGCTGAACTGTACGATTTAATAAAAATGCATAAACCCAGATACAAAACCTGTGATATAGATAAAATTATGACTGAAGCAGGTCATTCTGTTTTACGACTTCCACCGCATCACCACAACTTAAATCCAACTGAATTAGTATGGGCGTCCCTAAAGTAAAATGTGGCAGAAAAAACCTGAATTTCAATTTTAAACACAAAACACAGAAAAATATTGTGATGAGTTTTTTCCACATTTTCCCAAGAAGCGTAGAAAAAAGATTGTGAACATGCAATTTCCTACGAGCGCTACTTTACTGAAAAAGAACCATTTCTGGATGTCATTGTGAAGGATATAACAATAAACTTGCAGGAAGACAGTGACAGTGATGATGCAGAATTTATAGAAAATCTAATTTCAGATTCGGAAAGTGATTCATAGTGAAAGTGAACTTTCAGAACTGTAGACATTTTATTGCCACCTAATAATTATTTATTAATATTGTCATCAACATGGAGGACCTTCCTTAACAAAGCAAATCTTTTCCTAAGTTTAACTGTTTACTTAGAGTGTACACGTACCAAAGTTTACGGAATATTTATTCCGTAAACTTTGCACGTACACTGTGTCTCTACTTCTTTTTCTGCCGAATGCGTTCTCACTCTTTCGTGTGCGCAACCTGCGAAATTCTCAAGTCTCTTCCTATATTTGTCGAGTTGTAGGTACCATCTGAAGAATTTTCTATTATACCTCCTATTTTTTTTACTCTTACTAATAAATAAACAAGTGTATCTACTTTCTACTTCTTCCTTCTAACATAACCATAGGTGTCACATAATTTCCATTATTGTGATCGTACGTTGGTATACATATGTATATTTATACAAGCTATGACGTGTGATGTATTTTGAGAGAAAGCGGACATTACTCATGAAAAAATAATGGAAAGATTTTATGAAGTCCCAGAAATTATCGCATTGGTTTGGTTGTCAAGAAATATGTTACGCCTTTGTAAACACACAGTTTATCGGTTTCGTAAGTAAACTTCAAAGATAATAGGTCTCTCGTGTACATTAAACTGAGAGAAGTTTCAAACTAAACACAATTTTTAACTGAATGTTTTTGGTTTTGTTCAGTATTTTGAAGTCTATTCGGGGTCCATGATAATTGTCTCTATCTTTGAGGATGCATTTTCTAGTTTCTACTGTGAAGTTCATATATTTAGAGGCTTTGGAATATAGTCTTTATGGAGCATGGGTTATGGTCAATTCTCCTAAAATTTCAGTATGTTATAGCTTTGTTAATTTAGGAAAAAGGTCTTTGTCTCATCAACATCTTCACTAACAGACACGAAGAAGCTGCAATTTGTTATAATGATATCTAGGAAGATGTTGGATATAGGAATCAAAATCCATGGGCACTACTATGCTAAATGGTCACACTAAAGCTAAATTCAGATGCACACGACATCCGACAATACGACGGTACGAAACTGCTCCTATTGCTTGAAATATTCAAAGTGGATTGGCGCCAAACTAAATGTCCGATGATTTTAACTTTTATACGACGGTCGGATAAGTAGAAAATATTTTAACTTTTTATCCGATGGCGTATGTAATTTGACAGCTGACAATCTCCATTAATTTGTATTCGGAAACTCAGCGAGGGCAATACGTAAATTCATTAAATATTTTACGTTTATCCCTCTTATGGATAAAAATGAAGAAAAGAGGAAGAACGCGAAGAATTTGGGTTCGAGACATTTTTTAAAAATAGAAAGAAGCAAGGAGCGTACCATAATATGTTGCAGGAGATGAAGGTAACTGACACAGAAAAATAGTTTAATTATTAGCGAATGTCAAGTAATGCATTTAAATTTTTGCTTCAAATTAATGGTCCACGGCTCAGTAGAATTTATTGTGTTGGCGAACCTATTTCTTCAGGGCAAAGACTTGCTTTAACTTTAATAGGTACCAACTATGAAAATACAAATTTCCCAAGTTTGTAACCAAATTTCGTACGAAAATTTCGGACTCATCTGAATGGATACATTTTAGATTATACGACAGAGTCAGCTCGTCGTATGTCGTATGTCGGTTGTCGTGTGCATCTGAATTTAGCTTCACAACATAGGGTATTAGAATTTCGGCTGATTTGGTCAGAACTTGTTCCATGTTTGGAAATTTCTTTAACAAACTGCAGCCATTTCTACTTTGCACTTCATTTCTCTCGCTCTGAGTTGAGGTATCTACTTTCTGTCGCATTTTTCTGTTTATGTTTCTGGTTGGAATAACTGATTATTTATGAGTTCCACGAGAAAACAGTTCTAAGGTTTTACATCGGTCTGTCAGCTTCAATGCTCAAACAACACTTCCTCAAAATAATGTGCCACTATTTTATCTGAAGCGTATCAATAATATTGGAAATGATGTAGCATTAGATTGATCGTTTATGCATTATCGTGTATTGATCGTTTATCGTCATATTTTCAAGAATCCACATTTTAAACCGTAAGAATAAAATAGTAAAAAATGAAGTCAAGTTGACTGAATCAGTACTCCCCACACATTACGGTAATACCAGTTTATTATTTTCCCATAGCATGTAGTGTGCTTTATGCCACTAAGTCTTCCTTCTAAAGGTCAATGGACAGCCTATTATGAATACAAAAAACCTTTCAGTTTCACAACCCCCCACTCCAATTTCACCACCACCCAAAAAAGGAGTAAACGAGGAACGCCTAAAAAGAAGTTTGAACTTTTTTATATTTTTAGTTTTTTGATTATTGCTCACCACCGTAGTAATACTGTGTCAAAACTTCATTGAAATCAATTTAAAAGCTTCCACGTTACACAATACATAATGATCTGAAGCAATACTCATATGTATACATCAGGAAAAGTTCCTTGGTCATAGTTAAAGGCAAAGCAACGTTCGATTAGATATGAAAAAGTGTATTTGTGCTGCTGGAGTGGTATCTCCTTCACAAATCAATAGACAGCCTATTATGAATACAACAAATCTTTAAGTTTTACAACTCTCCACCTTTCGACCATCCCAACTTCACCCTTCACCCCCACCAAACAAAATGAGGACAATGATCTGGAACCCCTAAAACGCCTAAAAAGAAAGTTTGAGGAATATTTGAAATTATTCTCAGAATACTAGCCAGCTTCTGACTACGAGTTGTAAAAAACGTTTTCATTAAACACACAGGCGGATAAAATGAAAGACCCAGATAACGCGGTATTCCTCACCCACACTGTGTAAGCCTTCCTCTTGCTTTTTACTCAAGCACTGCTACTTGGTATTCATAAGTACACTTTGGTCTACGCTATCGTGCATAATATCAAGTGGTTTCAGGATACAAGGGGTAAAGCTATCCACCCTATAAAGCAATTAATTCCAAGCCTTTCTGTATGTATTTTATATCAAATCCATATCCCTAGTTTGCATGGTGATGCTCATTTGCTAGGTTAGGTGCCACTTTTTGACTCTGCTCATCTATCTTGCATATTATACACAAGGCGTTGCCTTCATAGTGGCTCGATTTGTTTATGAAATATGTACAAATAAATAGAAATAGAAATATTAATCGAGTAAGCCCCGAAGCAAAAAGGAATGTTATAAGTTTGAGCTTGTGCATGTAAGTGAAATATCGTAGTCTTGAAATACGTGAACCAGGGGTGAATCCATTTTTATGTGATTTTTTGTATGTTTAAAACGCGGTTTAATCGATAGTGTTCTAAGCTATGGTTCGATATAAATTTTGTCAGTCGGTCGTTCCTTGTTTGTCTTGTTTTTAATTTTATATACAACATATACGCTTTTTACTCACGTTCGTTCCATTCAGAGTGAGCTTGAATATGATTTCTCAATCCTGTAACTCAAGATGAAGATAAAAGTTCAAAAGAGGTTAAATTGTAAGCAGTTGGTTTTTTTTACTTTAAATAAATATTTCCTGAATACTTGCAATTTTAAAAATATCTGATGTATATAATATAATAAATCGCAGGGGACCTGAAATGGAACCCTGAGGTCTTCAATTACTTCGTCATGTTTTTAGTTTTTTGTCGGTCGGTCCGACGGGGGTCCCCCGTCCGGGCCTTCCGGTCGATCATCCAAAGTGCCAGCCGCGTAAGGGCGGATTAAGGCGCAGAACTTTATCAAAAAGTCGTGTAACATTTTTGTTTTTACTAAAAGAAAGACATCTTCTCTTTTTTTATTATCTGCAGCTGCCTAAACTCACGCATTTGGTTTAAAAAAAATACGGCATTTTGGAATGCACCCCTACCTACTACCGATATGTGCTGTTGCAAAGAATATCGTATTTGTGCATACTTTTAGTGAAAGTGGTATTACCCCGGCATTGTTTAATTAAGATAAGGTTCAATTTACGACATCTGGGGGTTGCCGCTCGACGGGGGGGGGGGGGGGGGGAAACTGTTTTGTGACGCTTTTTGATCAATAGCGCCGTTGTGGTAAGTGCTGCCGAAAAAAAGTTCTAATGACATATGGAAACAACAAAATTCTTCACAATTTTGGTCTTTGCATTTTTCGTGTGTGACCAATAGTTTCCATTCTACAGCGCCCACAAGTTAGGGGTAGTTTGTGATTGTTACTAAAATCAGAATTTTATGGCGTATTAAGTCGAGGAACGCTATCAAAAAAATCTGTAACACTTTTTCTCCGAAGAGAATAACATTTCTCATATCACAATTATTTTCAATTTTTTAAATAACACATTTGGGGATAAAAAAGTTCTATACCTAGGACTACATACACTAGTTACAAGAAACTATTTTCACGATTGGCTGGGAATCTAGAATCTATATGGTGGAAGGAATACAATGTGACGTCACACAGGTTCGGGAGCTTTTGAATTATTGCAAAAAAAAGAAGAAACATAGTTTTGTTATTAAACTTATATATGATCTTTCCATTTATCACAATGTTTTTTTATTCAAAATCCCAATTTAATTTCGTCACTCTTTGCCTAATGGATAATGAGCTGTTATCGAATCGTTTTCAAAAACTGCCAATCTCTCTGTGAAGGTGTACGCTACTGATTCAGTTCATGTGACATTTATGTACAATCATTTTATATTTAATACATTAAAAGCGTCGAATGAGTTACGCGGGTGTAGATAATTAACCGGTGTGACGTGAATAACTTTTCTACTTTAATTACAAGTCTGAAAATAGTACCTCTGGTATTAGAAATGCTAAATAAAATCCAACTTTCCTGTGGCTTCTAATTGTAGAAATACAGTCAGGTCGCCGATACACCTATTGTTCAATGTGAGCGTTCTAATTATGAATGAAATTGGATAAATTGGGAATCTTTTTATTTTGAGACATATTTATCAGTACCAAAACGACAGGAACTCAAAAAACTAAAAACATGACGAAGTAATTGAAGACCTCAGGGTTCCATTTCAGGTCCCCTGCGATTTATTATATTATATACATCAGATATTTTTAAAATTTCTCTCTCTTTTGAACTTTTATCTCCATCTTGAGTTATAGGATTGAGAAATCATATTCAAGCTCACTCTGAATGGAACGAACGTGAGTAAAAAGCGTATATGTTGTACATAAAATTAAAAACAAGACAAACAAGGAACGACCGACTGACAAAATTTATATCGAACCATAGCTTAGAACACTATCGATTAAACCGCGTTTTAAACAAACAAAAAATCACACAAAAATGGATTCACCCCTGGTTCACGTATTTCAAGACTACGATATTTCACTTACATGCACAAGCTCAAACTTATAACATTCCTTTTTGCTTCGGGACTTACTCGATTAATATTTCTATTTCTATTTATTTGTACATATTTCATAAACAAATCGAGCCACTATGAAGGCAATGCCTTGTGTATAATATGCAAGATAGATGAGCAGAGTCAAAAAGTGGCACCTAACCTAGCAAATGAGCATCACCATGCAAACTAGGGATATGGATTTGATATAAAATACATACAGAAAGGCTTGGAATTAATTGCTTTATAGGGTGGATAGCTTTACCCTTTGTATCCCGAAACCACTTGATATTATGCACGATAGCGTAGACCAAAGTGTACTTATGAATACCAAGTAGCAGTGCTTGAGTAAAAAGCAAGAGGAAGGCTTACACAGTGTCGGTGAGGAATATCGCGTTATCTGGGTCTTTCATTTTATCCGCCTGTGTGTTTAATGGAAACGTTTTTTACAACTCGTAGTCAGAAGCTGGCTAGCATTCTGAGAATAATTTCAAATATTCCTCAAACTTTCTTTTTAGGCGTCTTAGGGGTTCCAGATCATTGTCTTCATTTTGTTTGGTGGGGGTGAAGTTGGGATGGTCGAGAGGTGGAGAGTTGTATAACTTAAAGATTTGTTGTATTCATAATAGGCTATTGATTCGTGAAAGAGCAGCACAAATACACTTTTTCATGTCCAATCGAACATTGCTTTACCTTTAACTGTGACCAATGGACTTTTCCTGATGTATACGTATGAGTATTGGTTCAGATCATTATGTATTGTGTAACGTGGAAGCTTTTAAATTGATTTCAATGAAGTTTTAACACAGTATTACTACGGTGGTGAGCAATAATCAAAAAACTAAAAATATAAAAAAGTTCAAACTCCTTTTTAGGCGTTCCTCGTTTACTCCTTTTTTGGGTGGTGGTGAAATTGGGCTGGGGGGTTGTGAAACTAAAAGGTTTTTTATATTCATAATAGGCTGTCCATTGACCTTTGAAAGAAAGACGTGGCATATAACACACTACATACTATGGGAAAATAATAAACTGGTATCTCCGGGATGATGGTGTAATCATTCCAACGGTGCTGGCCGTGCACCGTTCGCCCTCTGGGAAGTTATGTTACAATAGGCCTTAAAGGCTTAAGTACTGATGGCTCCCAGAGAAAGTAAAAAAGAAAAGCACTTTTATCATCATCACTAAATCTGGAAGCTTTTTTCGATATCAGTTACCAAGACGGCGCTATTTTTAGAAAATCGTCGCGAAGCAGTGTTTTCACCCCCCCCCCCCCCTCGAGCGGCAACCCCCCGAGGTGGCAAACCTAGGTGGAGATTCAGGGGACCAATATCTACCATCCCACCAAATTTCATTTCTTTCCGACCCTTTGCTGTCAAAAGACTAGAAATGAGCCACTCAAAGGGTCACCTAGCTCCCACATTACTACTTTTACAAAAGTTGGCAAGCTCTTTTTCTGTCGCCTGTCCTGAAGAGTAATGCCTCTTGATGAAGTTAAACTGTTAAACCAACTGCTTTAAAAATTAGCACACGCGGCAATTCATCCACAGCCGCCTCCGTGCGAAAGTCATTTAACTTTAAAGTGAATAACGACACGGTTTTATCTTTGCTTGGAATGTCTGACTGAACGCGCTAAATCTGCATTAACTTTTTTATTGATTTTATCTTATCATAGTGAAAATATACGTGCCTCTTGACAGTTGACCCGATTTTTAACCTCACTTTGCATATTTTAGTTCCCACGTCAATAAGCGAAAGCAGAATTGATTTAAAATTCGATATACCATGTTTTAATTCCCACACCGATGGGTGAGTGGTGTTAATACGCTTTTTGGGTTTTCCATAATACCTATGTGGAAGTGCATAACGAAAATCACTCATTTCCGTCAGTCTGTTTGTCGGTCTTTCTGTCTGTTGGTATTCTTCTAGCCTCGTAATCTGGGTAGCGATATGCTGTGGGGTTTTAGTAGGTGAAACTGCTATAATTTTCACAATCGGTGCATGAGCGCCTAAATAATTAGCAAAAAAAATCAAATATCTTCAATGGTGTCCTTGGATTGGCCCTGCGATATCGAATCTTCAAAATAATTTTTTTTTGAAGACGCAGACCTGCGCGAAATTCAAAATTTTACACTTACAAACATGGCAAAATTCGGAACAGAGGCCAAATTCGTGATCAAACCTGATGGAGTTCCTGATAATTTTTTTCTACTATTTCCAACTTATTCCACGATACCTACATCTAATCGAAATTTGTTGAATTCTATTTTCGTTAATTACAACAACTTCTTGAAAATATATACCGATAGATCAAAGACCAAGAATGGGACTGGATACGCGGTATATATTGAAAACAAGCTGGCACTCAAAGATAGAATTCAAAATATATCTACAGTTTACACTGCGGAGATTCTTGCTATAGAAGCGGCTTTACAGTGGCTTTCACATCAATCGCAATTACAAGATGCCTTGATTATATCAGACTCTGCGTCTGCACTCAAGGCAATAAGTAATCTATCATTCAGAGCTTTTCTAAATCTGACAGAATTTGCAATATCAAAAGAATTCTCCACTACTTAAACACCAGAGGACAAACGATCCACTTTATATGGGTGAAAGGTCACGCTAGAATATCTGGGAACAATGCTGTCGATGCATTAGCAAAAGAGGCCACTAGCCTACCAAATATAAGCAAAAGCGGTTTAGAATTTCTAGATACAACCAATGTGGGAAAAGAGAAATCAGAAACAAGTGGGAAACACATTGGAACCAATTCGTTGATCCATCCTACCTTACCCACAAACATACCACATATCTTTAATAATAATAATGTCAGTAGACAGTATTCCGTCTCAGTAACTCGAATGAAATTAAACCATGGGAAATTTCCTGCCCATCTCTTTGAAATAGGCATTTTTAACTCTGACAAATGCACTTGTGATGATATGTTAAACCATATATTTTTTGCATGCAGGAACTATGCACAAGATTGTGCAGATCTCCTAGATGAAATAAAACCAAAATATCAGCTACCTAACAATATAACCTCTTTGTTGAGTATGCATCCTAAACAGGTATTTAATAGCTTGTTTAACCTTTTAAAAAGAATTAAACTAGATATTTAATTATAAAAAACAAATAAGATTCAGCTTGGCTAACTTTTTTAAAAAGAATTAAACTAGATATTCGATTATAAAAAACAAATGAGATTCTAAAATCATGAAACCAAATAAATAATAATAATAATAATAAATAAATGTGCTTCCTAATTTAACATATATCTGTGGCAAATGGAGTCATTCCGATGCCAAACCTTTCACACAAAAAAATGATAATTTTTTCTTTGGTGGTGGTGAAAAAGAGGTAGGGTTTAAAACTGACAAATATGTTGTATTTATAATGGGTTCTTCATTGATCTGTGAAAGAAAGCGGTCCATCCGAACATTGGCTTGTCTTCTGATGTATACATAGTACAGATCTTAGACCATTCTGTATTATTGTGTAACCTGGAAATTATTGAAATGAAATACTGACACAGTATTAGTACCGTGGCGAGGATGCAAAATGCGTATGGCTTTTAGAAATTGTGTCAGTGGCGGCGCTGCAATAACAAAAAAAATTAAAAACGTAAACTTAGCTCAAACTTTGTTTTTTTTGGCGATTTTGAGGGTTCCTGATCATTTTTTTAGAGAAGGTAAAATAGGGGTAGTTTGAGGGTGGGCGTTTGTGAAACTGATAATTTGTTGTATTCGTAGTGGACTTTTCATTGCCCTATGAAGGAATGCAAAATTTATCAAAAACCAGTCAAATATGTCTTCAAATGCAACGACCGGATAGGTTTGTATTCACAATTTTGATACTGCAATAGAAGTATGTTTAAAAAAGACTGGATTTCATCCATCCCTTACTTGCTCCTCACTCTAATTTCTTCTTGAAAAAGTGTAAAATCCCTAAGACGCATTCAAAACGAGATTTTGAGCGGTTTTGGGTTACTGAGTTTACGAGACTGCTAGAATACACGAACTCCCTTCATCTTTGGCATTGGCACAGAAAAAAAAGTCCGTAGGTATCTCTTCAAAGACAATATTCGGTAGGTATAAAAAGTGCGGAATGACACCCAGATTATTTTTTAGGGTAATAGACAAATGAATACAATACAGTACAATGTGAATACAAACATTTTTGAGTTTCCTCCTCCTATCAGTCCGGCTGCCTCAGTTTTACTCCGTCCCGAAAAAAAAATATGGAAAACATTTAGGATCTCTTACGGTGCGGGAAGTAAAATAATAATTTATAACTTGGTTCACGAGGTTCTATAAAAGCGAAAACACTGTTTTTTAGAGGAGAAATCAAAAATAACAAGTTTTCTTAATAGAGTAAACTCTAAATCAGCCTTTTGTTTCCAGTTATTCGACCCACTGCGGAAGGAACGACCCCAGGACCTGCGGAAGGTACTTCCGATAGAGGGCGATATCACACAGCCAGAGTTGGCCATAACGGCTTCCGATAGGGCCATGCTAGAAAGGACTGTGAACGTGGTCTTCCACAGCGCGGCAACAGTCAAATTCGACGAGAAGCTGAAACTCAGCATCACCATCAACTTGCTGGGCACCAGACGATTGGTGGAGTTGTGTAAAAGGATGGACCATCTGGAGGCACTGGTAAGTCGCGAGGCTGATGACAAGCATTTCTCACTAACTCTCTGATGATACACTTCCTCAGCAAATCTTGGCACATTTTAGCTCCCTACAGCGTAGATGACAGGCTTACGTATCAAGACCATCGGCGGCTGGACTTCGAACTTGAGGCATAATTTCAACAGCATACAAAATATAAAAAGAAAAGATTTTTCACATAACATTATTCTTAAACCTCAAAATTGAGCCTTTTGAAGCTTTACGTACTAAGTACCGCCCTGTGCTCTCGCTCCACAAGCAGGCATTCCCGTCTTGGGCACACAGGCTAGGAGAAATCCCCTGGAGTCGACCTTGACCGAAACTCACACGGCACCCGATATCCCTAGGAAGCCGTATCGCCCAAATTTGGGATAAAACCAGAATGACATCTACAGATCATTTGTAGGCTATCCTAGGTTGTTCTAGGTTAGCTCTAGGATAACCTATATGTAATATCTTGTGGCAGGCAAGCATGGACATCCTTTGGATATCCCGGTGGGATGTCTATCACTAGAATATCCTAAGGATGACGGTTTTGGAAATCTTCAGCTATACTATGAGGTGGTTCAAGGGATATCCCTTCAAGACTATACCATCCCGCTGGGACGTATATCACTGGAATATCCTAAGGATGACGGTTTTGGAAATCTTCAGCTTGTATACTATGAGGCGGTTCAAGGGATATTCCTTCGAGACTATACCATCCCGCTGGGACGTATATCACTGGAATATCCTAAGGATGACGGTTTTGGAAATCTTCAGCTTGTATACTATGAGGCGGTTCAAGGGATATTCCTTCAAGACTATACCCTTCTTTATACAAAATCTGACATTTGACACTGTCGACCTTAGAAAGACGAAAGAGGTGAAAGGTGAAGGTTACTTGCAGCAAAGTTGAGCAAAGCAAGCTAGCAGCTTGCAAAAGTTCCTGGTTCCTTGATCGTTTTTCGCCGTTTATCATATCTTCCAATACTTTTACCATCTGTACCTGTGATCTGTACCATCCGACACGCCAAGGGCCCCCCAAGTACAAACTACAAATTGCAAGTCAGATAATCATCCTATAACCTGATTATTTTTGCAAGGTGGATGTAGCATTGCCCAAGTCAACATTCTATAGGAACATTAAAATGGAAAAGGAGAGTTTAATGGCAAAACTTTATATCACAATGCACTTCATGAAGAAATGGAACAGAATGAGGATAGATTGAATTGTGTCAAACACTCGGATGGTAGCTCTATTGGATCTTTAGATGGTGATGATGCTAGTGAAAAGTGTGCCACATTAGCTAATTTGTGCCCAGAATATCCCGGCATGTAAGCCAGAGGAGTATAGGAAAACAGTTCTAGAAAAATAATCCCGTTGTTTTCGAGTAACCTAAGTGTTTCGCATAAGGTGAAACTGCTATCTTTTAGGACAATATAAGAATTTACCTATGGGCTAACCTACGGCAGACTAAATGGTAACATTTTGGGCCACCCATGGTGGTCTAATAAAGTCCCATCGGGATATTTATAGGCTGTCCCATGCCAGGTCACGGATTTTCCTGGGACATTTTGCATATCCTTTAAGGACAGCCTGGGACCATACAGTGGATATCAAATGCTGTGTGGGAATTAACTACCGTTTACGTTACTAGTATATCAGTGGAGTTACCGCGAACAGCTGTTTTTTGTGGGTAGCGTTTACGCTCATTACTTTTCATGCCGCAAAGAAAAGCTCATAGTTATGACTACAGTGAACATGGTGATATTACATGGCGAAGTCTTTCCTTTTGGTGGGGGTTCTCACTGGCTATTGCCGGCTGAATACACTTGTCATTCATGACAGTGGTACGCAGGCCCGGATTACCCATAAGGCCAACCTAGGCCATGGCCTAGGGCGCATTCCTACGGGGGCGCAGGTCATGAAAAAAAAAAAACGACAATCTTTTTTACTTCTAATCCACACATTACATAATTAGCTATAAAAAGCAATCCAAAACAAAAAGATCAAGTCAACCCACTCAATATATGTACTACGGGTCCATAATTACTTCATATGCATTAATAGTCTTCTTTTTTTATTACTATTTACCATATTATTTAGTGTTTTAGTGTCCAACTTAATTGTATCGTTTAAGGATATTTTCCTATTTAAAAAAGATCAAGCATAACCATAGATCACATGATTCAAGCAAAACTCATCGTCCTCGATCTTCCAAGCATTAAAAATGAAAAAAAGTCCACCAGCACGATTCAATCATTTACGTGGGTCAAAAAGAAGAAATTTTAAAACTATGTAATGTTGAATATCTTTTTTATTTAATATCTGCTTACTACAAATTGCAAGTACATATTGGGATTTTATATACATATTTTTAAATGTCATTGACTAGTATTGTGCTAAAACGACATTAACTATCCTTTCGGAAAAAGCTAAAAAAAAGTTTTAGTAGCATGAATAGTTCAAAAGAAACTATAAAACGAAACGAGTTATACAGATAATATAGCACAAAAATTTGGTTATCGGTCACAAGCGCGCACGGTTTGATTTTTACCTGTTTTCGAAAAGGGTGCCTCAATCGGCACCGATCACTATCACGCCGGAAGAAAATTAAGCTTGGATGTTCTTAATGACAACCTACCTTTTATTCTTTATAATTAGTAATTACCACCTTAACCTAGTTGTATTTTCTTGCGAAACAAATTCAAAATTTCTGTGTTCCTGTAATAAGGTATACGTCGATGACACTTTTGATTGCTGTACAAAAATTTGTATCAATTATTTATAATCCACGCTTTCAAAAATGGTCATTACATAGCAGTAGTGTTTATATTGCTACCTAACAAATTAAGTTCTACACATGTTTTAGGTTTTAAATTGTTAGTCGATTATTGTGGAGAAAATAATTTGTCTTTTAACCCTTCCCAATTAATTTGTGATTTTGAAATCGCCATCTATTTAGGAATAAAGCAAGTTTGGCCTGACTGTACAATAATGAGTGTAGATTTCATCTAATACAAGCCTGGTTCAAAAAATTCTTACTAGCATATAAAGACGCTAATTCTGAAGTGGGGCGTTAGTTGAGATAGACTTTCGGTTTATTATTATTTCTAGATCATGACAGGTTGCTGAATGCTTTGTAAAATACTTTTATGCCATTATTCACTGGATCCAAACCATCTAAGTATTATTTATTTCAATACGTTGAATATTACTAGCATTCGACAAGTTAGCAAAAAAGCACGTGATGCAGTTCTATGCGAATATATAATGCTGACGGAAAATGCTGCTAATCTATGATCTATTACAATTTATTTCAATCAACGGTATTACGATTACGACAAAAGTAAACGAGCACCATCTCGCGCGCTTGTGTCCACATACCTGCCTCTTATCCGAAATATTTTGCGCGCTTTTGAGCGGTGGCATTAGGATCAATCTGACCGCGGCGCGCTAGTGTCCTACAGCCAAAAATTTCACAACCCCGAGGCCACCCGGAAGGGGCGTAATTTAGGACTGTGGCCTAGGGCGTAAATTGATGCTAATCCGGGCCTGGTGGTACGGGGACCCCATCTGCTCCAGCTGCTGGAAGGAGGACGAGATAGCGTTCCACTTCCTGGGCAGATGTACCTACTGTGTATCGTAACCTCAGGGTTCAGATATTCGGCACGATCAACCAAGAATTCGTTGGACACGATAGAGTTCGGGGAGGACGGAGGAGCCACATTATTCAGTGAGATGGTCGAACAAACTGATTTTCGTCAAGAGGTCTGGTATAGGTTCGACAAGAAGCTTTCTAGGACGTATGCTTTAGTGTTTTCAGAGTTGATTCAGTGGGGATAGCAAAAGGGCTAAAGGCAGCGTGTACTTGCCCGACTTCGCCTCTCAGTCATTACAAGATCAGGCCCGTGCCTACCCGGTGGTGCAAGGCACCAGGGCGCTGGACGTTATGGGGCGCAAAATTTTTTAGAACAGAGAAAATTTAAATCTGATTTCAGTATTCCTTTTTTGCGATCTTGCTAATTTTTGCAATCAGGTATCTTTAACGCAAATTACTACTTTTTTGCTTCCTTACATGTTATTGATAATTACATGCTGGATCAACAATCGATGGCAGTTTTTCTTCATTTCAGCATTTTTTATTGTTTTGAAAATGTTTAACCTCTAGTACATTACAGTAGCCAGTAGGCTGTGAAAAAAATCTATTTCTGTCATACTCCAGATTCTCTTTGAAATATGTTACCGCCGTGGTTATTCTCTCTCATATGAACATGTTTTTGTTTATATTTCATGGTTTGCTAGGTTGATTATAGGTGGGAACAATGATAAACACCATCTGATAGAAAATTTGAAAATAAATGAAAACAGAGACTGATATTCACTCCCTTATATCATTAGAAAGGTTATCAAATTTTACATTCAATCGTATAAAAAATTAGGCATTCCCTTTGAAAAAATCAAGTTATCTCTGATTGAAGTCTCCTTAACTAATCGACCGATTTCTCTAAGCACAAACACCATACAAATTTGACCGTCTAACCTAAGCTAACGCATTTCATGCTTAGTAATCCGGCAAAGTTACAGCCTTCTAAATTTTATCATTTCTGCAATGTTTAATTTTTTTCAGGCATCTACTTGTACCGAAAATGATGATTTACACCTAAGCAGTTCGCTTTAAGTCCCAGGTGTGATACTTAAAGTCACACTAGAATTCACCAAGGGATTCGAATATGTAATAATATACAGGGTGTTTTATTTAAAAAAATGTAACTTTGATACGTTTCGTGTTTTGGGGACACATGAAAATATGTTTAAAATGTAGCCTTAATGCCCCTATCCACGCGAAATTATTTTCTTTTTGATTAAATACTTTAGCTATAATTCTCCGTGTCGAATAACGAGAATAACCTGAAATATAATATACAAGTATGTCGATTTTACTGATTTTAGATCTAATCCATCTACATCCCATTTTATCTCCCGCTATGCAAAAGGCGGCAATTTCTAGCCTGCACCAGGGCGTGTATGACCCCAGGAACGGCCCTGTACAAGATACTACTACTAACAGGTCTAAGGACATTAATAGTTCATTCAAAGGTTCGAAGAATGATCTTCTGCCTACTATAATTATCATCATATAAATCCAAAAATAGTGACGCTGTCGTTTAAAAAGAAATAAAAAAAGCAAGTCCTCTTTGCCTTACTAACTAAAACCGATAGTACTTCTTTTTTAGCAAGGATCGCCTTCTTTACCTCCACTAAGATCATCTTCCGTTCCAGGTGCACGTATCGACGGCATACTGCAACTGCGACCGCAAAGACGTAACCGAGGTGGTGTACCCGCCCCCGATGGACCCCGAACGCGTCACCACCCTTGTGGATTGTCTGGAGGAGCCTCTGGTGGACCAGCTGACCGCCAGTCTGGTAGGCACCCGGCCCAACACGTACACGTTCACCAAGGCGCTGGCGGAATGCTGGTTGCGTGACCACAGCGACGGCTTGCCATTGGTCATAGTCCGGCCAAGCATAGTGTTGAGCAGCGCCGGGGGGCCCATGAGGGGATGGGTGGACAATTGGAACGGCCCGACAGGTTGGTAAAGTTTATTCAAAACTCTAAGCGACAGTTTGCCATTTGCTTATCTTTATTTGTAATCTTTTAATCCCCACTTAATTTCTTACTGTTTGGGAAAAAAAGGATACAGAGGTCAACGCCTAATAGAATGAATTAAAACAAAAAAACTTTTTTTAAAAAAGCTTTTATTTAAATGCTCTAAAAAGAAAAGCCACTCTTTGGTATAATAAAATATAGGGGGTTACATTTAAAAAAAAAAAGAAAAAATCTAGATTTAGCATTCTACATCACCCTGCATACGAATATGCGTCGCATGCTTTTTTATAGCCGATTTCAAAACTAGAGAATATTTTTAATCTTCCCATGTAAAAAAAATAATTTTTGATTCATTACTTTTTGATATACAGTACGTTCGTTTGACAGCGATTTGGATATAAAAATGGTCATAACTTTTGAAATACCCTGTATAATGTAACAATATCCTATAGTGGAAGAACGGATCTATGGAAAAATATTGTATTCTTTAATAATTACCTTAGTTTTCTCGGACAACGTACAAGAGTTTTTATTTTTTTACTCAATAACGGCGCATGGGAGGAAATTAACTCAAGAGAGCTGTTATTTTCCGAATTAAATGAGAAATTCGAAGATAATTTTTATTTCGGAAAAAACCATTGGCGTATCATTTTTTTCATCAAAAATATCAAAGTTGTTGCCCGTAGGCACGCCACTACTGAAACTGAAAATTATTTATGTACTGGAAAATGTGCACTTCTGTTTACTATTACTATGTACCAAATATCATTAAAATATGTTCAGCGGTTTTAAAAATATTAATTTCCATTTTTTTCCTTAAACTTTAACACCCTGTATTTTCGTAACGGTACATTTTTGGACCATACTTTATAAAGCAAACTATCATTAATTTTTCATGTAGATTTACTCCCTTGAATATTCGCATATCATTAAGGAACACCCTGTATAACTTTTTTCGCTATCTTCTACAGTAGTGGTGATATCGACCGAGCCGGTACTAAAAACTCTCATATGCAGCAGCATATAGAACCGCGCTCTTCTGGAGGCCAAGCGAACGCGCCGTGGCGTTCCACCAAGAAGTCTGCTGCTGTTTAGCAGCGATTTTCTTTGGTTTGCCGTTACCTTCGGGTGCCAGATGGCGCACAGGCAGATCTTTTGTGTCGCCTGCTCTCACAGTGCTTCACATGTCTAGTAGGCATGAAAATTCTGATGCTTTCTATTTCCGTCAATCGACCTATGGCGCACTGATGATCGCTAATAAGTGTGAAACAGCTGTCTGCGTACTGGTGGATTGACGGAGATATAGAGCAACCCTCGTATATCGACTCTCATATGCAGCAGCATATAGAACCGCGATCTTCTGGTGACCAAGCGAACGCGCCGTGGCGTTCTACCAAGAAGTCTACTGCTGTTTAGCAGCGATTTTCTTTGGTTTGCCGTTACTTTCGGGTGCCAGATGGCGCACAGGCAGATCTTTTCTGTCGCCTGCTCTCATCAGAAATTCAAGTTTATTCAATTTGTCCTTCGGATTGCCTAATAACTCTTTTAAGTCTTGATCCAGATTGATATATCCTATACCTCTAAAACCCTTTTCAAGACATTTATATATTTTGCATTCTATTGCAGGTATAATAGCGGCTGCAGGTAAAGGCCTTTTTAGGAGTATGGTATGTGAACCGAACAAAAAGGCAGATTTGGTGCCCGTTGATATGGTCAT
Source organism: Callosobruchus maculatus (assembly GCA_951848785.1). Classification (NCBI taxonomy): domain Eukaryota; kingdom Metazoa; phylum Arthropoda; class Insecta; order Coleoptera; family Chrysomelidae; genus Callosobruchus; species Callosobruchus maculatus. Next base: position 12,705,325 of record CATOUR010000071.1, read on the forward strand.
CAATCTCATGATCGTGTCAGCTTGGAGAGTAGGAACAACAAAGCCAAAGGAATTACAAATATACAATTGTGTCACAGGTAAGAAAAGTATTATAATTGATCATAAACCTTTATCAAGAACAATGTGCAGAATATGACCAACACAATATATTTTATTCGTTTACGCAACTTCCAAGTCAGAAGTAGGGACAGGAGCGGGCGAGCTGGTACTAATCCAAGAGTTGAAACCTCATTAAATTTTTGGAGGTATACCACAATCTTCCAAGCAGAAATGATAGCCATAGAGTTGGGAGTCAGATAGCCAGGCTGTCCTAAAAGCACTGAGCTCCAAACGGGTTGACTCAAGACTCTAGAACTGCATTCATCTACTCAACGAACTTGGAACAAGGAACAAAGTACCTTTCTCGCAAGTCAAGAAACTGAATGGGCAACGACTTGCGGAAGTTAGGTCTAGAACAAACAACGGACTATCGTTTTTACTATGTGGAGGACGAGACAGCAGAGCACATAACGTATGTTGTAAAAGTTTTGAGAATTTTTTTCAAAACTCGGGAAGTAGTTTCACCGTTGGAAACAATTCAGAAATCGTTACCATGGTAACCAGTCAACATCTAAAGTGGGTGATACAAGTACGAACTTAAAGTACGCGGTTTTCAAGTTCGCGTACTTAGTCGGCTCGACGTCGGTGACACATGTGAAGCTGAAAACACTCATTTTGATAATTTTCCTAAATAAACAAAACTTTTAACAAACGCCAAACACAATAAGCGTTGCGCATCGATGGCCTGCCGAAACAAAGTGGTGGCTCGCGGCTCGCAGTACGAGCCGAGACAAGCTACGAGCAAGATTTCCAACTAGTTGGATCCCCGGCGGTTTGCGCGACGGTTTTAAAGTACGCGTTCTTACAGTGACACACAGGCGAAAAATGTCGTCGAGCCATAAGTACGCGTACTTGCTCGTACGTGTATCACCCCTTTAAACGTAATAATAAAACCATTTTGGTTATTATATAAGTTGTCAAAATGTCGTACAAATTAGATATTCAGAAGAGTATTTACAGTCTAGTTGGACAACTTGAAAAAAAAAGAAATAGTTCGCCTATATCAAGATCAAAATATTTGTTGCCACAAATTATCGAGCGATCCGTTAATGCGAAGAAGGTATTCCTTGTATAAATTTACCAAACAGTGGACGTCCAAGAGCGTTGAATGCTGCTACAGTTCAAAGAATGGTCAACAGAAGTCAACATCGAGTTGGAACTTCAACACGAAAACTTGGACGCATTTTCCACATCAATGCTAGCGCAATCTGTAGAGAAATGAAGAAAAATAACTTAAAATTCCGAAAAAGAAGAAAATGTCCAAAGTATTCCCCAAATCAGTTAGAAAGAATTCCTCAACGCTGTCGCAATTTACGTCGTACTCATTTTGCTGGCAACATAAAAAATTATTTTTGACGATGAAAAGTATTTCACATTTTCGAACTGAGAAATCAATGGTAATGATGGTTTTTATACAAGAGACTTTGAGGGCTGTCCAGATAATGTAAAATTTAAACGAAAAGAAAAGTCTGAAAAAAAAGTGTTAGTGTGGTGCGCTATATCAGAAAACGGTTATTTCACAGCCCTACGTTGGACGAGTTAGGACCGAAGCGGTTACCGCAGAAGTCTATACTTAAAGATGTTTGCCTAAACCACTCAATTTTATTGATACCCACCATGCTAATGACAATATAATGTTTTGGACAGATCTGGCTTCAAGTCATTATGCTTTGCGTACGAGAAACTGGCTAGAACAACACGGAATACCTTTTGTACCACGAAAGGACAACCCTCACAATCTTCCTCAAGCAAGACCTATCGAAACTTTTTGGGCTCAAACGAGTGCCAAAGTTTATAACAATGGCTGGGAAGGACAAAACGAACAGCGGTTAAGAAGAAGAACAATGCTAAAGATCACAGAAATTGATTTAGAATCTGTCCAAAACCTAATGAGGAATATTATGAGGAAATTGCCAGCCGTAGAAGATCATGGCCCATTAGCAGTACTTTAATATCATTTTTATATTATTATTATTATTTTTTGTACTTCTTGTACAGTTCAAATATATTATTGTGAGATATTTTTTTTAATTTTTTGAAAAAGTTCTCAAAACTTTGCAACATACGTGATTGTGCTCCTGTCCAGTACTGGAAAAAGCTAGGTTTCAGACTTTCGGATTCACCCAACTGAAATCTACCGACTTCAAGGAAGTTTCACCCACCACGACGGAGGCGCAAATGGCCCGCTCACATTCAACCTAACCTATAACCTATTCACTTCTCACGCTGTATAAAGCCCAGATAAGATCTGGCTTGGAGTATTTCTCACAGATATGGGGAGCTGCTGCTCCTACTACCCTGTCTATACTTGATGCAGTCCAAAGAAGTCATTCTACAATCGGTTACCCGGCCTTAACGCGCCACCTCCAGCAGCGTTCTCACCAGCTTTACAACCCCCCACCCCCCAACCACCCCAATTTCACCCCCACCCAAAAAAAAGTAGAAAATGATCAGGAACCCCTAAAACGCCTAAAAACGAAGTTTGAGGCATATTTGATTTTCAAAATTATAGCAACATTACCTACTACGACATCATATCACTACCCAAATTTCATCAAAATCTATGCAGCGGTTACTGAGATTAGGAGGCTAGAAAAACGCCAGCAGACAGACAGACCAACAGACAGACCGACAGACAGACCGACGGAAATGAGTGACGTGGATTTTCGTTATGTAGGCATCATAAAACGCCCAAAAAGTACATTATCTCAAAATCGAAAATTTTCGCGATCACAATACTCCCCTCATCTATCGGTGTGGGAAGTAAAAGTTTTGAAATTTTCTAGGCTCCTCAGTTCCGCAACCATCTTTCGCTGGATTTTTTTTATATTTGTCCATACTTCAACAGATACTAATGTAGAAAACCAGTAAATTATTTTTTTTCAGGTCAAAGAAAACCGATAACATGGCAGCAGTTCATAGATCTGTGTTTTAAGTATATGAGGAAATATCCATTCTCTGACGTATGTTGGTATCCAAATGGCAGTGTGAGTGGTAGTAGGACACTAAATACTTTTAACTGGATATTTTTACATTGGATTCCTGCCCATATTATCGATAGTTTTGTATGGTTAACTGGAGGAAGGCCTATGTAAGTATGATTTCAAATTGATCAAGAAAAAATAAATTGTTTTACATAATACAGGGCGAGTTTTTAGTAACGGCTCGTTCGATAACTCCACTATTGTATAAGATAGCGAAAAAAGTTGTATATAAAAGTTGTAGCCACGGATATGCTCCTTGCTCAGAAAATATTTCGATTTATACAGGGTGATCCATAACTACGTGGTGATGCAAACATGCATTTTTTTAAATGAGATACCCTATATATTATTCCATATTCAAATTCTACTAATGATTTCCGTTCCTAGCGTACCTGATAAATCTGCTTCATAATTATGCATGACGCCTACAAAATTGTTTCCTCAGCATACTTGACTTTATTATCTCGATGATTTAGGGTTTTGACTTCATGAAATACTATGGTGACCTTATAATTTAGTTTCTCAAAATAAATAAATTTCAGTACAGAAATAGAAGCTGTATTTTGAATTTACCGAAAAATCGAAATATCTCGGTAAGTGATGGACCTAGGTACAACAAGTACTATACAAAGATGAAAGAGAATATTGAAAGCAATTTTTTGGTATAATAAAATATTGGGGGTTACATTTAAAAAAAAAAGAGAAAATCTGGATTTTGCATTCTAGCCGATTTTGAAACAAGAGGATATTTTTAATCTTTTCATACAAAACAAAAAATAATTTTTGATTCATTACTTTTTGATATACAGTACGTTCGTTTGACTGCGATTTGGATATAAAAATGGTCATAACTTTTGAAATACCCTGTATAGTGTTATAATAACTTATATTGTGAGAAGAGAAATTATGAGTAGAATTTAAAAATGGGATAATATATCTCATTTAAAAAAATATATGTTTGCATCACTACGTAGTTATGGATCACCCTGTATAAATCAACATATTTTCTGAGCAAGGAGCACATCCGCGGCTACAACTGTTATGTACAACTTTTTTCGCTAGCTTCTACAGTAGTGAAGTTATCGACCGAGCCGGTACTAAAAACTCACCCTCTATGTATCATGTTCTCTGAATGAACGGAATTTTGTCTTAATGAAAATACAAAATTAGATAAAACATCAATTTTCAATAAGTGACATTGATTGTCAAATGTTTCAGGGAACAGCTTTTATTTTGTGCGAATCTTTTTTTCATCTAACAGTGATTCTGAAATGGAGTTAGTTGTGTTTACATTGATAATAAAGCACCTCATGCGAGATCCAACAATACACCATAACGAAGCCTGAGAAAATTTGTGGAGAACTTTGTAGAATATTGATCAGATTTTTGCTTGACATGTCTTGAGTCACTGTCAACTAATGCATTAGAAATGCAGTCGCAACTCGCAAATACCTTTATTTTTCTTTAATAACTTTATCCCCCTTCTGTAGTCCTGAATCCCAAACTTTCGCTTAAAGCGGATTTTTTGAAAACACAATATCCTCGCTACATTTGGTTGACATTTTATTCCAGAATGGTGAAAATTCAGAACAAACTGACGAAAGCAGCTACATGTCTAGAATACTTCACGACACAAGAATGGCAGTTCAACGACGAAAATGTTAGGAATCTAGTTTCAACATTGAGCGAAGTTGATAAGGAAGTATTTTGTTTTGATGTCGCCAAAATAGATTGGGACAAATATATAGAAGATTATGTTTTAGGCATTAGGAGGTAAGTTCAAATGTTGGCATATATCAATCTTACTTGAAACCTTTCAGCGATATTGTTTTTCCCCTAGGAGCCCTCAGGACTGCAACCTTCATAACACATTTATAAATAAGTTAATCAATGGTACAACGTTTCGATTAATCTACTATCTCCAATCGTGCTGTGAATGCGACAAAGCATACATTGGAGAAACGAGAAGCCTTCTAGGAACGAGAATTAAGGAGCACCTACCCAGAGAGCAGAGACAGGAAAATTTGGGATAACAGACCACGCATGGATCGAGCACCACAAAATTATTTGGAAAAACGCTAAGGTTATTAACAAAGGAAATTGAAATAACTAGCTTATAACGCCAGCAACAAGAACGTGTACAGCTGGCCTAGTGTATGAATTAGACCAAAATGACAGCCCCTCATAAGAAATATAGAAAAACTAAAATTGGACAGTATCTTGGACGCAAACGTGGAACGCATCGAACGGCCACGTTAGTAGCAACCGACGCCACTGAACCGGAACACCACGGCAACCGGTCAAGCACGAAGAACGACACGTCATCAAGAACCGATGCACTCAACATACCGCGGCGCCGGCCAGTCTGAACAAGCTACGAAAAAATGACGCGTTTGCTAGACGAGAATAAAGAGCAACGCAAGGAACATGTTTGACAGTTCACCTGAAGACGATTGAAGATGGTAGATCAATCGACTCGTTGTACTTATTAATTTATTGTACAGACAATTGAAGTCCGAAACAGACCTTTTGAAATGTTTGGGTTGTTTACGATTTAGCTGGATAATATACGAACCATCCAACAGTCCTTATTATTTTAGTTGAAAGGTGACTTATTCCACTGAAATGACCAGGTATTTGAATAGTCAGTATACTATCCAGTTAGTTTATTAAATAGCCAAATATACAGGCCAGTCTACTTTAAAATGGGATAACTTCTGGACATCATATGTAATTTTAAAATAATGATAATTTCTCAATACACTTATCCGAGAATAGCCATCAGAGAGAAGCGACAAAACCTGTCGGCACCTTTGATGTTCGGCGGGTCATTATTAGTAACCTTGAATCGGCTTGAACTGACTCGCATCCACAATATTACACAGAGAAAAATATTTTCGTCAATTTAATAATTTGTTACACGGTAAAAAATAATACATTTTATAAGAATTTATTATGAATTGTGATGTGTATTTATTGCGTATCCACAATATTAAACTGAAAAAAATGACACATACTTTCAGAAAATTTAACTTTTTCTTCCAGTGCATCGTGGAGTTTGACATTTGTCCACAATAACCCCACGCATGCGTTATAAAAATCGGTCCCTGCTGTGTCGCTTCTTTGTGGTGGCTATTCTCGGCACTTATATCCGTGACAGCTTCGTTTTCGAGATACAGGATGTTTAAATTTGAAAAAAATTATATTATTTTGAATATTTCCTAAACCGTTGCGTAGAAGGATTTTAAATTTGGCGCACAGGATAAGCTAACGATCCTCCATGATCTATGGAATATAATGATAGATTACAAAAACCAGTGGTGGAAATATGGCTATACAATTACCCTTTTTTACAAATAGCAATAATACTGTTCGATGATCCATACCTTTTAAAATAAAAAAGCATTCATGTTTTTTTTTCACGATGGACCGTTTTCGATATATTTGCAGATTTCCTCAGGTACTGTTAGCAATTATTGTTAAGAAGAACAGAATTCAATCGCCGTGGAAGTACATAAGAGCCAAAGAGGTTACCATCTAGATTTCCAGCCAAGTATTAATACAAAATACATGCTGAAACTGTCGTGGTCTAACTGGATGGGGATTTTCGTGGGCCTATACATATTGATTATTGAAATTTACAATTTCACGTCGCGTAAAACATATGGGAATGGCCCTAAAAACCCTGATAAATGAACTGATTGTGCACATTTGAGAAAGCTGCCGTCTGTTATGAAATCGTTTGTGGTTTCTCCAACTCCTGCTGCGCAAAATCCATAAATAAAATGTACGTCAGCATATTCTTGATTAGAAAATTGGAAAGGCAAGTTAAAAAATAATATACAGACTTGCTTTTACCTAGTGATACTTCAGAAGTATAAAATTGGTGAAAACGTCAAAAATAAATCAGCCTATTATTTGCTGTCAGTAGTTCTACATAAGAGAATTGAAAATATCTCGAAAACGGTTCGTTGTGCGAAAAAAAATGGAAGGCAACAACAAAGTCAGTGGTGTAGGAGAAGGGCAATTATTGTATCCCCAGATCTCCATTACTGGTTTCTGCAACTTATCGCTAGTCTCTAAATCATGGAATTCCTTAGCTTATCATGTGTGCCAAATTTAAAATTTTACTAAACACTCGTTCAGGAAATAGTCAAAATAATATAGAAATTTATTAAAACGAACATCCTGTATCTCGAAAGCGAAGCTTTCTCGGATATAATTATGTATAGCAATTATCATTATTTTAACGTTGCCTGTGATGTCCTGAACTTATGCCATTATAAAGTGGTCCACCCAGTTTACAGCAAAAAAAAATTTTAATATGTTTTCTGTCGATAACTTGTGGTTTAGACTCATCCAGTTTCGTTTGTACTTTGTACACATGTACAAATTTTTTCAAAGCATCTCGATCTTGTCATTACTAACACCTCTTCCCCAGGTTTATATTCAAAGAAGAGACAACATCGCTGCCGAAGGCGCGTAGACAGATGTCCAAGCTGTACTGGGCGTATCGGATAATGCAAGTGGTGTCGGTGCTGTGCATGTGGCACTTCCTGACCTCCCGTTACCCACCGTTACGCAGGTTGTGGACCTCAGCGCTGCAACTGTTGGTGCACATAGCCAGGATGCTGCCGTTCGTCTAACACCCACACACACCCCCACCCCTCCCAATGTCCGCCCCCCTTCAGTTCGTCGTTGTCAAGATTAAAACAAGAGAACATTTGTTGTGACCAAAACAAAGTATATGGAGACGTTCGTAGGAAGTAATCTAGTAAACCGCAGTGGTTGTTAGGCGATGTCTTTGTGGGTGCTAGAGAAAGAGGTTCTTCGCATGAATTCATTGCACTAATATAAGAATGGGCCAAACATAGGCTAAGCCCCCCAAGAATGAAATTAGCCCCCCCCCAAAAATCCAAAAACAATTCGTTTTGTTAAGTTTATTGTATCTTGGGCAGTCCCCAGATCCAGGGACTTAAGCCCCCCCAGATTAAGGGACTTAACTACGCCTATGGGGTCAAGGTCAATGCCTTAAGACGACTGGCCAGTCCAGTTGCTTCCTCTTGTGTAAGGGCACGCACTGTGGTCAAAAACTAGCATCTAGTATTCGAAAAATGAAAATAGGTACCATGTCCAACTTTTTTTGCATCTTAAAGGGGTGATACACGTACGAGCAAGTATGCGTACTTATGGCTCGACGACCTTTTTCACCTGTGTGTCACCGTAAGTACGCGTACTTTAAAACCGTCGCGCAAACCGCCGGCGATCCAACTGGTTTGAAATCTTGCTCGTAGCTGGTCTCGGCTCGTACTGCGAGCCGCGAGCCACCACTTCGTTTCGGCAGGCCATCAATGCGCAACGCTTGTTGTGTTTGGTGTTTGTTAAAAGTTTTTTTTATTTATCAAAATTATCAAAATCAGTGATTTCAGCTTCACGTGTGTCACCGACGTCGAGCCGACTAAGTTCGCGAACTTAAAGTTCGTACGTGTGTCATCCACTTAAGACGACTGGCCAGTCCAGTTGCTTACTCTCGCGTAAAGGCACGCACCGTGGTCAAAAACTAGCATCTAGCATTCCAAAAATGAAATAGCTACCATGCCGAACTTTTTTTGCATCTTACACCATACTAAGAGATGATGATCAAATATAAAATCAACAATTTTACAATAATATTGGCATATTTCAAATTTTTATAAAGCTGCAAACATCATAGTGAGTCCGCTCAGTTTCCCTTGTCTGCACGCACCTGTTTTATTTAAATTTTAACACAAAATTGAAGTTTCATCCATATTAATTACAAAAATCCATGGTTGCTAGTTGGAAAATAGCCGTAAACAGAGGTTGCTATGATTTTTATCAGCGATTCTCGCTCCAGGTAATTGGAACTGCAAGGAAGAAAAACAGTTTACCTGAAGACGATTGAAGATACCAGATCAATCGAAACGTTGTAATCTAAAAATTATATAAGACAATGGTTGTCTGAAACAGACATTGTGAAACATCTACCTTGTCTATAAATTTCAAACAACAGTAAAAAAACGTAGTTGAAATTAAATATAGGTAATTGCGCCTGATTTCTAAAAGGCAAGCTATCGTTAATCCATTCTTACTTTTTCAAGATTCATTTAAAATTAATTTTATAAAAAAAAACAGATACCTGCAGGACCGAATAGTGGGATCCTGTACTATATTGGCTTTCTCAAACCTACCGGTAGGCAAACTACTGTGCGGTCAGAGATAGAGGCAGTGAAGTAACTTGGTTGAACCATTCTTATATTGATCGTGATGTACTGAATATCAAATGTCGATATGAAGACAAACATTGTTCCAGACAGTTTGAGCTTGCTACTAATAATATTACGACCAAATTGTGTTGATGTTTTACAAAATTTAACAAATATGCTTGAGTTCGTAATGCTCAAAATCATCTCCAGATTGATCGTTAAGATAGTACTTTTCAATATTAGCGAAATACAATGCTTTATCTCGAAAATAGTTAGGTATGTGACCGTCATAGGCTGTCTGAGAAACAATTCGCTATATCTAGAATGTTTTCATCAATAGGCAAACTGACTACGAACAAATCAATCAGTTGGATCAGTACCTTCTTATATTCATTACAAGTTTGATGCTAAAGTGCATCATTTGCACTTGCTATATTTTGCAAATAATTGAATACTGAGATAGAAATGCGTGTCAACTAGTGATTGCTTCAAACATTATTACCAGAAATCTGTTGCATATAAAGATGTTGAATGTTCTTATTTTAGACCATACCTGGGGTCCTTTGCATTAATTTGTACAACTTCATTGATAGACTTATTGAATGTTAATAGCTCATGATAGTTTGTGCTGATATTGCATATTTTAAGAGATATTTGAGTAACCCCGAGTAAATAAAATTAATGCAATCTTCAGCATTAACCACGGGTACAAAAATACTTGCGATCACATAATCGTATTGAAGAAACAGTCCCGAATAAAGAAGCAATATTCATTTTCTGTCCAAATAGCGCATAAACATCGATGGAAAGCTAAAAATCATCAATAAATTATTTCGTTCAGTATGGCAGATTTGTGGTCTTATATATCTTGTGTATTCTATCTTACATTTCAGATATATAAAAATATAGTTGAGAACAGAAATATAAAAGCTGACAGCTCTGATAAAACTAGCAATTCCACTCAAAGTATTTCATAGATTTTGCTTTGTTACTACACCGCTGATACTGAATGGGAACTAGTGAATCACAAATATAAATGCATTCAACTTTTAAATTTTTTCTGAATCGCGCTTCTGGAATTCACATTTGTCTTAGTACATCACAACACAAACAAATATATACCAACGATCTAACGAAAGACAACCCCTTTTTCTGGTATCTACAAATCCTAAAGCCACCACAAAACCAATAATAGCCTAGCAAATAAGATAGAAATGACAACACTGCTAAGAAATTCCGACCAAATGGAATTTTTACAGAGATCTTTATTTGGATGTCCTAAATACAACACAAATGTGCTACGTGATGAGCACGACATCAAAAAAATCCAAATAACAATCTCTACAGAACTTCCGCTTTGTCGGCGTTTTCTGAAATAATTAATTTACTGGGCTATGTTGCGAAAAACCAATGTATGTAGTCATAGTTTAATTTTCTTACGTTTATTTATTTAATTTTTTGTATTGTGCTATTTTATTGAATATTACGAAAGAGTGTAACCTGCGTGGAAAACCAAACTTTTATATAGATGAGTAATGTTTAAAAATAAATACTAAAAAGACGGCATTGTTGTATTGTGCTTGATTGTGGTGCTTCCATTTTGTAAAACTTCCATCGTTAACTACAATTTACGCACAAAATATTGTGAATTTACAGCCATTTTGTTGTGAAAACGTTTAAAACGCGGCGACACAAAGCATATATGGGGTTTAGCGCTTTATTTTGATCACATAGCTGCTCTAAAACAACAAGCCACTGTTATTGATACTCCAAGAATTCAAAGTTCTTACTTGTGTTATTTATTCCTAAAATACCTCACAAAACTCCTTTTCCTGCTTGTTAATCACTGCTGAATCGTGAATTGAAGTTTGTGCTGATTTATTGACTGAATTCAATCTTTCTGTGTTAGTATACGCCAACTCAGAACAAAAGTGAGGTGTGTCATACCAAAACTAATTTCGGATATTTTGAATTTTCATTGTTGTATACAGTTTGTAGGCAAAATGGTTAGTGAGCTTTGTGTAAAAGCATGATTACCAAACTCCACAATCGACTTCCTATAAATTAAATATGAGTAGAGGAAAACATACGAGATAGACGAGTCTAAACCCCATATAAACTTTTGCCTTTAGAATGCATGGAATGCATTAAACAATTGGATTTGATTCTTAAAGCTTTTAAAAGGATTATGTATGCTTGAATCGGCACCAACTATAGGTAATGGAACATGGACATTATTTTAAGGTTGAATGTTTAAAGAAAAAAATTGTTATATCAACTAGAAAGACCGGGATGGAAGGGATGCATGCAACTTTTAGTTAAAAAAATCCTTAAAGGTGTCAAAAGAAATTTGGCTCAGTATTTTTCAGTGCACAAGGTTTTCGAAGTGGTTGCTTCGCAATAACACATTATATTCTATATCTTTATTGGACGAAATATGCTTTCGATTCATTTCCTAAAAATTAATATATTCCCGTTCGCAGTCACAGTACATCAGTGTTTAGTTTGTTGCATAGTAAAGTTAAAAAAATCAATTTTGGTCACAGCACACCTTTTTAAACATCGCTAAAAACTAGTATATTTGTTATGCCAGTGAACGCTTTAGGTTTAATACATTCATCAGAAAGAAACTCAAAGTAATGCGTTGCACTGGGTTTAGGAAAATTAGATTTGTATGCTAAAAACATGTCTAAATTGCTTTATATGCCAGTCTAAGTGTTTAAATCTGATAACAACAGTAAAAAAAGGAAATGAAACGTTTTTACGTTGAAATACTAAGATGTCAACCTTCGTGAATCAAGAGTGCCTTGGTTCTGGACCCACAGATGGCTTTCAGTGCCGCCTGACTATCAGAGCAGATATAAACCTCTATGTCCTTACTCACCTTCTCACTGCATGCAGCAGAGAGTATTGCATATACTTTGCTACGTAAATCGTAGTTTTCGTGCAAAAAGAATAACTCTCCCGTACTCCTCGATTTTCCACAAACAACCCTGCTTCCGAGGCCTGTCCACTAGCTAGAAGAGAGCTGTCTGTGTAGCCCATCTTTAGGCAGAATATTTTTATCCTTGCTGGTTCTCGATTTTTGTTGGTCTTATATCATTTTACTCTTTGACTGGCGTATATGCAAGTAATAGATAGCACGAATGGTGGAGTTTTATGGAAGAATTTTGAGATTGTCTCGTGATGGACTTTTGAGACATATATAGGTATGTTCATTTAGTGATTTTCTAACTTAAGGATAAACGCTCATTCCAGTTTAATATCACGAATCTCGAGCTATTTTTCAATGAAAAAAGCAAGTGCAGTTGCACCGAAGAGATATGTGCATTTACTCATAAAAAATAGATTTAAAAGTCCTGAACGTGAAAAATGTAGCGATCGGAAAAGCTTGTTTTTTTGTGATACTTGTTGCATGATACACGCCAAATATTACGAATTTCGAATATTGAGAATGTTGATTTGCTACATGTTGAGTTGTGTGTACGATTAGAAAACACAACTTATATTTAAAGCTAAGAAAAATATACATTATGGTGTTAGAAGCAGGAGCTCAATAGTTTGATCCTGTATTTGGTGTGTATCATTAAAAAATTTGACCATTTGTTTCGTAATATTAGCTTATTTATTGAATAAATTTGTTATTTTACCAAACATACTAGTCTTCATTAAATATAGCGTACATAAATGGAAAAATATCCTTTTTTAAATGATTTTCTAAGCGAGTTTTGTAAAATATATATTATTTAATGAACTTTGTCATTATTTATTATATGGTTAATCCTAGGCAGTTTGAAGTTTATAATTTGAAAATTTTATAAAAGAACACTGTTAACAATTGTGTAACCGATTCAGATAAAGGGAAGGAAGAAAAATAGATGTTTGCAAATGTTCATTTTGTTTTTAATACCCCACAAGTGAGAGTTTGGATATTTTGTAAATTATTTTGCTTATAAAGGTAAATAAACAAAATCCATCATTACGCCTTTTTCATTGATATACCTTTATATCATTATTCAGCTTTGCCATTCTTGCAATGTTTTTTATGTTTCATCAAACAGAATTTTTTCAGTTAGATTTGGATTACATTATTTCAAAGGTGCAAGGGCGGTTCATCCTTAAGGCCTACTGCCTGTTTGTGATACTAGCTAGAAAAAACTTTTAGGAAATAACTGTTTCTAAAAATTGAAAACTCTTATTACTACTTCGTTCGGATTTTCGTAGTTTTTTTTAATTCTATGACCACCCTCCCCCATTTTCAAAAGTCCGATTTCGCCACCGGTTATTAGGGTTAATGCTTGAACTATTTTTTTAAACTATAAGCTGATTTTTTTTGTTTTTGCCTCTCTAATATTTTTGCCATCCGGGCACATCATTCAAAAAATATCTGGAAGGAACTATTCATAAGCCTCAGGATAAAAAAGCAAGATTATGTAATAGTCCGAAATTCACAACACAAGGTATTTTTAAATAAAAATGTATTTGTTCTTACTATGTCTATATTTCCTAAAACTGAATAACCAGTACATAACCATACTACGTCAGTCTTACCACCAATATTATATCCAATTCATGCGCCAGCACTTGAAAATTATTGTATTCTATAATAAATACATATTGAAAACTTAGCACCCACAATACCTACGATAAAATGAAGTTGAATAAAAATCAGTACCATGATATTTTGCACATGTTGATATAGATGAATTTACTATAAATGTTCACATATGTATATGTATGTCCATTATATATGTAGATTATTGTAGATACGCATATCGCAGAATCGTTTTAGGTAAGTACAGTGTCAGATGTAAACTGACATAATTATATAACATTATGAAATTTCAAAGTAAAAAAATAATAAAATCGATTGGCCAAAGCTTCTTCCATATTGAAGTAAAATTATCGTAATTAAACGGAAGACATCCCATCAAAAAAATTCCAAAAATTTTCATCCATGACCATACTTATTCAAATGATTGTGCTTCCAGATTTTAAAAAAATATATGGGCTCCAAAAGACTTTATATTCCTAAAATGATGTATGCTTCAGAAGCATAAAAAATTAAGTTGAGAAATTTTCTCATTTCGATTTCTTCTCTAAATATGTTTGGTTAAATTTAATGGAATGACTGAAAGCAGTGGAATGAATTTATACTCTAAAAACTGTTTACACAATTCAGAATCAAAAAGGGTAAGTTATTTTTATTACGATTCTGTGTTTAGGTGGCGTGACTTTGGTTCATATTTTATGGTATGAATCCATTAATCTGTTATCTTCTATACTTAAATAAAATTCGATTTCGTTGATACAAAAATAAACTTTTCCAAAATATGGATCATGGTACCACAGACCTGGAAGCTGGATGGACTATAAACTTTGCCACATAACTACTCTGACAACTGTTTAGCTGGAAATGACAGGTATTCGAGAAAAGCTTACCCAAGGATAGCAAATTTCTGCTAGAAAAAGCATGAGAAATCGTTGTCCATCCAAGGAAAGGCAACTGTACAGAGTTTATCACATTCAAGGGCTGAAGAGAAAGTAAGGCGATTTCTTATATAAAAAATAAATTATAATCCATAGTTGGTCCCGGGAATGTGATAAACCGTTTATACAGGGTGATTCCTAAGTTCATATTTTTTTAACTGTGTATTTTAGAAGTCACTTTTAGTTTATCGTTGTTAATTTTGAATTGGTAAATCCTAAAATCCTTTTTTCAGAATGATGTGCCCATTTTGGGATATACTAATTTAAAGCTAACAACGATAAATAGAAAGCTACTACTCCACTAACTGGTAGGTACAGTACAATGGGGATCGATAAGTAAAAAATGCAAGCAAAAAATTAAATATAAACAGACTAGGTACGACTGGTTAAACAAGCCCAGATTGACTTTTTTATTCTGTATCTCACTTATTTTTTTTTTTCTAAAAAAAGTTACCTATTTGAAAAAGTTATTAATTTCTATACGACTTCTATACGTTAGGAATCCCCCTGTATAAGAATTTCGGGAATCACTACATACCCAATAACTAATCAGATTTCAGACATATCAGAAGGTTGAAATATAACCACAAAACTATTTAAAACTAAGCAGTTAAATACCGAATAAAGATAAAACGCATCACACACCACAAACATATCTAAAACTTCAACCATATAGACGTATAATAAAAAAACACCTGATAAAAATATATAAATAACAGTTTGCGTCATAAATATAAAAGAGGGGCTAAGTAAAAAAATAAATAGTATATGTATAAAACATATTCTAAAATAGTACCCAACAAATGATTGCTATGGGCGTCATCAGAGAGAGGGAGGGGGGGCAAACAGAAGCAACTGCCCCCTTGGAACATAACAATACAACAGTGACAACAATAAAACACTGAAAACTATTTTGCAAGTAGTAATGTAATAGGTATTGATAAATGAACACATCATCTCTATTTAATGTTATTTTGCATTAATGTATATTTTTTTGGTTGAAATGATATTTGCCCCCAGTGATTTTTTTCACTTTCCCTAGATTTTCTTTGACGGCGCCCATGAACACGATAGATGATTCATACCTTAAACTATCTATAGCTATTATACTTTTCCATGAGCACTTTCACCTCAGAATCTATTTTGTCATCCTATAAAAAATATGATAGTTAATTCCATTTGCCCTTTAAATTTTGGCTACATAATACCCATTTCTCTACATCTTTTTAAAGTGAGGACATAAAGGCTAGCTATCCTCTTATTTTTAAGCAGAGACCAGACTTGTTATACTTTATTGTATTACAGAATTTATATTTTATCATCGTGTTTCACTGGTCTTCTAATAAGAAGCTTGTTTGTTTGAGACAAAACCATAGGGAAACCTCAAAACCTTAATCCTGATTAAGTTTACAAAATTATACGTAAAACGTTGGAAATATTACCTGTGGTTTTTAATAGAAGACAAGAAAACAATCTACGACTGCTATTTGTAGCAGTAGATACAGACCAGTATGGTTTCGGCAATTTTTTTGAATTAGTTTTTCACTTTATTTCAAAAACTGGGTTATTCTGATATGAAATAGTGGCATCTGACATGTTAATGCTGATTAGGAAGATCAACGGCTTTAGAAGGTGATGATAAAATATTTTTGTGAAATATTACAATTATTTAATGTATGCCTATACTCTTCCACAAGGCTCAGTCTTCTAGGAGTGGCATCATTCGTAAAATTCAGGCAAATAAAATAAATAAATAAAATAAAATATACTACTGAGTCACAGTCAACTCTTGGGATCACATTCAGAAGACAGACAGTATAATAATATAATCAGCGCTGATGTTTCACAACCCGTTATCCCCCCTCCAAATCACCTAAAAACGAAGTTTAAGCTGTTTTTATATCTTCAGTTTTTTATTATTGATGCGCCGCCACTCAGTATTAATACTGTGCCAAAATTTCATTAAAATCAATTCAATAATTTCCAGGTTACACAATACAGAACGATCTAAAGCAATACTCGTATATATATACATCAGAAAACTCTAAATCTCTTGGTTTCTGTAATATGCAGAGTAATCTTCAAATGGGCCTAAGAAAGTATATTGTCACTAGCTCTTTCTTTTGCAAGTCTATGGACAGCTAACGAATACCACAAATTTTTCAATTTTACAATCCTTCACCCCCCAAACACCTCAACTTCACCTCCACTCAAAAAAAGAAGAAAACGATCAGGAACCCCAAAACCA
Source organism: Callosobruchus maculatus (assembly GCA_951848785.1). Taxonomy (NCBI): domain Eukaryota; kingdom Metazoa; phylum Arthropoda; class Insecta; order Coleoptera; family Chrysomelidae; genus Callosobruchus; species Callosobruchus maculatus. The sequence goes on from CATOUR010000071.1 coordinate 12,722,370, forward strand.
CCTAAAAACAGAGATTGAGGAAGATTTGAAATTTTTTGTTTTCTGCTAATTACTCCGCCGCCCATGCACCGATTTTCAAAGTTATAGCAGTATTACCTGCTAAGACCCCACAGCATATCGCTACTCAAATGTCCTGATAATCCATGCAAAGGTTACTGAGGTTATGAAGCTAGAAAAACGCCGACAGACAGACAGACCAACGGAAATGAGTGACGTGGATTTTCGTTATGTAGATATCATAAAACGCCCAAAAAGAGTATTATCTCAAAATCGAAGATTTTCACGATCACAATACTCTCCTCGCCTATCGATGTGAGAGGTAAAAAACAAAAGCTGTCTCCTGGAACAGCTATCAAAGTCATTCAAAATCAATTTTTTTAAATTTTGTTTACTTTGATAAAGGTGACAAAGGTGGTCAAAATGTAAGTAAAGTCTATCTCAAACATATGTGGTTTTTATTAGAAGGTCAGTGAAACATGATAAATAATAATTAAAGAGATAAGCACAGGATGAGTTTTAGAAGTCATACTATATATTTTTGTTGAAAACAAATCATGCCTTCTATGTGTAATACCCAAATAACTAAATTATAAGTTTTCAATTTGGCATCTTAGAATGACATAAGTTACTTCAGCTGTCTTGAATCCTGATCAAACAAAAAAAGATCAAAACTAAAGAATAACTACTTACCAGGCCATCACCCTGTTTACAATTGCTGGCTTGAGTCAACCAGTCCATCGCCTCCTTGTAATCACCAGTTGCAATTTTACACTTTGCAATCATAAGTTTGTTTTCTTTCCACTCGAAATTCGCCAATTTTTCTGCCTGAATAAAATGTTGCAGAGCATCTGTATATGTGGCATTTGGTGGTTCTGAGAAAAGGGCTGCAGCTACTTTTCTTTCATACCTACATCAATGAAGAAAGGTAAGCAAAGGCAGAGTTTGAAACAGGAATATACTGAAGGTCATATTTCATTCCAACCTTAGATATTCTATAAAAGAACTTACCATTTAAGCCCAGCAACTTCAAAGTCAAATCTACCAAGCATATAGTGCAATGACGCATCGTCAGGGCTCAGAGCAATAGCAGCATCAACATGTTTCTTAAATTTGTGACCATCATCAATCCGTTCTTGTAAACTCACATATTCACTTCTGGAGCCCACAAGGACAGCATACCATTTATGGATCTGTGCATCATCTTTCTTGAGTTCTAAGGCCTTACCAAGTGCCTCTATACCTAAATCACCAAATAATGATGAGTTCAGACAAGAATACAGAAAAATAGCAAGCTGCTCAAGAATAAATGAGGATCCAGTACCAAATTGTTTCAAACAAAAAACAACCAAGCAAAAGCTAATACCCGGTTCTAATAGAAAATTAGGCTTTGTGAAAAAGTCACTCATTCAAGCCTTCAGGGGTCAACATTACAAAAAACATGATCTGGTTGACATATTGCTAGAACAAAGCTGGGATACCTATTCTGAGCCAAAAGGCACCAAACCCAGATAAGAGCTGGTCTGAACCTGGAGCTATCTTCTATAATTTCACAATTAACCAAGCCTACTAGATGCACGGATGGGACTGTTATATCTTATCCCAAGGTGGTTGATCTTCAACATCAAGAACTGAAAAAAATAGTTCAAAAATTGAGCTTACCCTTTGAAATATGATTTTGTATGAACTCCTTATCATCACTAGTCTCAGAAATTTTATGATGTGCCTTTCCAAGTCTCCAGAGAACATCTGTGTTTTCAGGATAGTCAACCTGTAAATCCTCCAGCTTGTGCAATGAGTCCTCTAATTGTGTTATTGATTCTGAATCCAGTTTTATATCAATTTCTTTCAGAAGCTGGAAATGAAATAGAACTAAATATTCTCAAACTGGAAACAACTGTTAAAATTTAAAACTACATAGATCTGTATTTATCATTACAGAGTGCAGTATATATGGTAGTCAAAGTATTAGTAGAATTTAGTTTTTATTTATTTATTGGTGTTAAAATACACATACAAACAACATGTGCACAAGTCAGATTAAAGAGTTTATGATCCAAGATTATTGACCAGTCATCACTCTTATTAATACTTATTTAATACATGATTCAATAAAGTAATAAATTTAGTGTTACAAATATGCAAAAAATTCATTCTCTAAAGAAATAGGAAGAGAGCAAGTTTAATGCACAAAATTGTACCTATAAAGTAAATATTGGTTCAACAACTTATTACTTGATAAAATGATTGCTAACTACTCAAAACTAATATCATCTAGCTTGTGAAAAAAACTCTGAGGGCATATGATTTACCAAACATTTTATTTTTACTGATAAGCCAAATTTGATAAAGTATCTATAAAATCAATGGAAAGCCTTGCAATTTTTATGAATTTTATAAGACCTATATATTAGGCACACTGGTTATAAGTTCTTAAATTTGATATTGCTATTAATGCAAACCATAGAGTAGAGTAGAGTAGAGAGTAGATTAATGCTTTATTTGCACAAATTTTATACTTACTACTACTTTGCTAGTTTCTACTACCTCTGTGGTTTTTATCAAAGTACAAATAACAAATTTAACAGAGAAATTTTGAGTAAGTGCCATTGTTTCAGAAGGTACCTTTTTTTTGTTAACTCACTTCTTAACTAACAGTAATTTTGTGACATCAAAGAATACAGAGTCAAAGAGAGTCAGTAATACATTGCACCTCATGATCACAGTAGTGTTGGTCTTGTAAGTAACATAACACACAGACTAGAACCTCAAGATAAGACAATACTACCAAATGAGTTTGGGATCATACTAAAACATAGTTTACTGATTAATTAAAAATGTAATAAATGTGATATAGGCAGAATCTGTTTTCTTTTAATAACTATTATGTTCCATGTCATATAGAGACCTGATTCCATTAGTTTGCTTAAAGCTGACATTAACGTTTCCTCTTTAATAACTTTTATGTAGCATTTGCAACATGTGTAGTCAATCCTGATCCCATATTGTGTGCTTAGATTCGAAATGCAGATATATGATTACTTGTGTTTGTTTTCTATGTACCAATGTTACAAAATAACTGTAAAATGGTTTTCATCAGGTCAATAAAACATGATGCAATAATTATGTATTATTCAAGTATAATAAACATTTACTTACATTATCCAAGTTATTCAAGCCAAAACCATTGGTTGAATTTGCATCAGGACCATCAAGTTCCTCATCACTAACATCATAAAACTCTAAATCTGAACTATCATAACCACTGGCACTGTTGTAGTCTTCTGTTGCAGTTGTTGTGGTAGATAAGACAGAGTTTGCCTTTTTTACACTTCTATTTCTTCTTTGTTTGTTGCCCCTATAGTCAAAGCACAATATTACTTCAACATTACAATTTATAATGGTTAAGTCATTCTTGATTATCAGAGGGGTTTGTGGGACCTTAGCTCATGAACCCAGGACCCAGGAACATAGAAGGGGAAAGTAATAAATATAGGAGTATAAAGATCTACCCACCATCCACTAGTTTGCTGATATAAATACTCAAGCATACACTAATTTTCAAAAATATGATATGATGTATGGTCAAAATGCAACAAATAAGTTACACAAATAGTTGAGTGTAAGCTACTGCATTTTGTGCCTAAGAATTTGCTCAACTTTGTAATCTGCTTTTCTTCTATAACAATGACTACTAGCACTCAAGCAGTACCTATGCTCAACAAAATCCTAATTTGTTATTATTACACCCCATAATCATTGTTGTATAAATTATTACATAATTTAGCGAGTTATAAAAATGAGCAAAATTCAACATAATTAAGCTTGAAGGTCAACATTGATATCGGTTTGCAAGGTGGAACATTTAGAAGTCAATATAAGATAGGTAATTAATAAAATTCATAAGTGGTTCCTATTATAATTTGTATATAGCATTTAATAGTTTTAAACAGACTCGAGTATAAGGTTTATTGTGTTACCATAATTTAAGCAACTTACTTTTCTTGTTTCTCTACCAACAATAGATGTAGCTCTCTTTTCACCTGTGATAGTTCTTGATCCAATCTCGCCAGATCTTTGGCCATTTGGTGTTTTGTTTTTTGTTGTCTGAAGTGTTCCACTAAATATAATCCAGCAGCACTTATTGCACCTATTAGTGCTGCACCCAGAAAAGCGTTAAAATTGTTTGAAACTGGCATTGTTATATCTTTTCGTTAGGAAATCGTATTGTCGATTCAGCAATTCAGCTCCGACTGGTCTACCACCTTATCAGCTTTCCAATTTTAGTAGCCAAAACATCATTAGACCACCACAACTCGTTGAAGCATTGTGCTGCAAAAGCAAAATAACGTTATATTTCACTTAAGATTAAGAACCAAAACCAATAAACTTTTTTATTGCTGACCGTTGTACCCCCTTTCTACTACTTTACTACTTTGCAGTTTGCACATTTGATTTTTTATCATTTTTGCAACCTGTCAGCTATAGTCATTTCAGTCACTTGTCAGAAGATAGAACACAAAATATGTTGTGGTAATGGTACTATCGATAGTCGATATTCCATCACCATTCGCCAGTGAAGTGTCAAATCAACGACGTCCTACGTCAAGACTGTCAAGTACTTCGCACGTGTTTTTCATAACCTAACTTACTGGCACAGTTGTTCTAAATCAAAACAAACCAAAATAAATCTATAAAGCGGATGTCAAAATGAATATCCACTTGCGGCAAGAAAACATTCAGTTTTCACTCTTCACAAGTGATGAAATTAAGAGGATGAGCGTAGCACAAATAGTCACTCCTTTAACACTTGATCCATTAGGTCATCCTATACCAGGAGGTCTGTATGACAAAAGACTAGGCCCCCTGTCTGATGACGCTGATGCCTGCGGTACTTGTGCTAAAACTATCGCCAACTGTCCTGGTCATTTTGGATACATTGAATTGCCTTTACCAGTAGTCAATCCACTATTTCATAAAATCATTGGAACTCTTATGAAAATCTCTTGCCTTCATTGTCATCATATTCAAATTCCAATACATGTTAAAAGAATCCTTACCATTCAACTCAAACTTCTAAACTGTGGCTTGTTGACTGATTCAATGGAAGTTGAAGAATTAATGATGGAATTGATTTCCACTCATCAGTCATATGAAAAAATCCCAGAAGAAAGTATCCAGCCTGTTTTAAAGTATGACAAACTAGCTGATGAGACATTAGGTGAGTTTTTATTTTATATTACCACAAGAACAATTACACAGTATTTATTTCATTAACTCTAATTTCATCAATATTGGTTTTTTGTAAACATTGTGTTTTGTCCATCTGACAAAACTATACTGCAGATGTTCCTTCAGTCCTCAATGTCCTGTTAGGAGACCAGCTGTTATTTACAATTGATAAAAAAAGCACTCCTTTAGCCATTTTTAGGGATGGGCCTTTAACCCTTAACTGGTAACGTGCTGTCTGTGAGACTGCAAGCTATCTTAGATTCGACCCTACAACAAAACCTTACTGCATTTCTGGTAAATGACCTCATCTAATCTATCTGCCATTGGTATCCCTTTTATATCCCATTTATCAATAAGTTTGGGTAAACAACATTCCAGATGTGCTTAGTTGTTAGTTCGGTTCAGTCTGTGAGACGGAATGTTATGGTTTACATTATGATTTTTCTCAACTGGTAGTCATGGCAGGTCCGTCATTTTTTACCAAAATATTTTTATAGGTGTACTGCTATACTTATTATCAATCAACAAATAGATATATTTGTGTGCGGTCAAAGTTTTTTTTATTATCTTGGTCCTTCAAATTTCTGCTGCCAATTTGTGTTCTAGTTAATAATTATCATAATTTTTTTCTTTACATCACATGTTCTGCTACTTTGTACAAAATTATTATTAAAGGATATATATCCAACAAATCTTCATGCATTTTTTCCAAAAAATAATTAGGAGTGTTTGATTTTTTAAGCTTCAAAGAGGTTACAGTCTCACAGACTGCACGTTACTAGTTATGCCCCGAATTTGCACGTTACCGGTTAAGGATTAATAGTAGGTTTCTTATGCTTACATGCAGATATCATGTTTAAGAAACTGTGAAGTTATCTCTTTGGTTACAAATTGAAACATAGTTATCTTGTGAAATCAGACCTAATGTCTGCAAGAGATCAATTATTGTCCCTGGGCAATCTATTATTCTAAGGCACCTTGACATTTTATTGATCCCTGATGTTTTTATTGAAACAAAGAAGAAAGCATCCATGAAATAATAGTCTATGAATATGAAAAAGGCAGACTAGGTATGTTTCAGTAATATTTTAATTTTTAGAACTTCTAGAAGGAGATATAGTTTCCACCCAAAATGTAGAAACCTTGCGTAATCAGTTTATCTACAGAACATTGAAGGATGTTAAAAGTAGAAAAACATGTTTGTTCTGTAAACGTCATATTGATAGGATTCAAGCTTTGAAGAATAAGATAATATTGGCTGCAAGAAAATTAGATAAGTAAGTATAGATCAGCGCGGGTACTCTGTAACTTAGAAACGCGTTTCTATGCACTCTGTGCTATTGGATCGGGTGGCCTCGTAAATATGACAGCGTGCTGTGACAGTGTAGTAGACACGTGATAGGCACCCGAAACCGCCCGATCGCCACGGTCGTCATGATGATAGAAACATGTTTCTATCTCTTAAGTTAGAGAGTACCAACGCAGATTACCTTCACATATTTACAAGTTATTTTTTGTTTTGTTTTAGGGGTAATACAACAAAAGTTAAAAGTCTAGAATCAAAATATGTAAACCCTGAGGAATCCAGGTAAATATTCTGTGGAGCCATAAAGAACATGTATTTATGGGAACCTCTTCCATCATCAAATCTGATTTTTATATGCATAATTCAGTACTTAGTTGAAATAAAAAGTATGTTCATGTTTTCTATATTTTATAATTTTCCCTTGAAGTGAATCATTTGTAACTAGACATTCTGTATCTATAAGATAGATTTTAGGTCATTGGTCATCGTAACTTGAGATAAAATTACTAGGGTGAATGAATGCAACATTCAAGTGATCTTAAGTGGGAGGGACATGTGAATGTTATTGTCAAAATGGCTAATTCTACGATCAACTTGATAAGGCGTTGTTTCAAAGACATCACACCAAAAAACTTCCTCAAGGTGTATAAAACATATGTACGGCCAATCTTAGAGCATGCTGTCATGGCGTGGTATCCATATCTTCGGAAAGACATTGACCTTCTTGAACGTGTCCAAAGGAAAGCAACTAAAATTCCGCGAGTACTGAAAAACCATTCATATTCAGATCGACTGAGAATCCTTAACTTGACCACTTTGGAGGAACATAGGACGAGAGGCCACTTGATTGAAACTTATAAAATCATTCATGGACATTATTCCTGTGATATTATCTGCGAGGACACTCACTCAAGCTATCGTCTGAATTATGCCACCGACTTGGCAGGAAGAATTTTATCACCAATCGAATAGTTTCCGAGTGGAATAGACTACCAGAGGAAGTGGTGACTGCTCCTTCAGTTAATGTTTTTAAAAATAGACTGGATGCTTTTCTGTGCAGCAGAGATACTTTTTTAAATCATTTTTAGAATATTAGTTTATTATAGTGTAATGCGAAATTTTGTGACTATTATGTGATGGCAGTTTACCGGCTTTTGCCGCCTACTGTCTTTTCTGATAATAATAAATAATAATAATAATAACATATATGAACTCTACATATGAACTGTTGCTCTTGCAATGCTATTAAAGATGGTGAAGCAAACTTCACTAAATCAGATATTATTGAAAGTTTTTATGAAAATATGTCAAACAAGTTTGAATGATGGAAGAGTTATATCTCTTGTTGAGTCATCTATAATTACCATTTACATTTCAGAGAACATATGAGGAAGATTTGGGTGTCTGAGAAATCGTTTTTGCTACACTTGCTCCCTGTTCTTAAAGACATAAAAGCAGAACATCCAACTGATGTGTTTTATTTTACTGTGATCCCTGTACCACCACCAAATATCAGACCTCTCAACATGTTACATGGTCGTGTGTTAGAAAACAAGCAGTCACAGACATACAAATTAATACTTCAGAATGTTATACTCTTATATGCTATAATCAAGGTAGTCCAGAAGAAAGGAGACTTGGATGTACTAACATCCGAAGAAGCAAAGGTAATTGTCTGTTTTCTTTTGCATAGCTATTTGATCGTTTTCCTGAATCATGGAGATAGAATTCTGTTATATGACATTTGTAATATTATTTGTGTACAGTAAGCTGTTAAAGCCTTCTAATTTCTTTATTTATGCAATATGTTGCAGCTAATACAATTATAGTATATATTATTTTAGGCTGCATACAGCTTTGCTCGAGGAGATACACCAATTGAAAAATTGATCAATTCATGGGATGAGCTTCAAAATGATGTGAATGGATTGGTAGATAAGGAAGCCTTGAGGTCAAAAGATGGAGAGGGGCTTAAACAGGTTGGTGATTCACACAAAGCTTATCTTGATGACTAGAATCTCACCAAGTGGCCCATCTCAAGATAGGCCACTTGCAAAGAAACTCCTGAAAAACCACTAAAAATTAGATAAGCCCTTTTGTAAGGAAAGCGACAATATATAGAAAAGTCACAATGTTGAGAATATATATACAACTTATTTGATTATTGTACAGGGTGTGAAGAAATAACATTTTCCACCAAGAAAGAATGTCCAAACCATGGTTTATATGAACACATTCCTTTCAAAATATAACATTTGATAATGAGACAATACTAACTGTAAACCTGTAAAAACCATATGGCTCATTATTTGGTTTGGAAAACATTGCTTAGATTTTTCCCTGAAGCGTATCCAACTATATTTGGTCACATATCTTATAACTATTTTCATAATGTAATATAGAGACTCAATCTCATTTTCGTTGTGTTCCGAAATTTTAATATTTTGTGGTATAGAATCGGATCAGTACAACTTGAGAGCTTGAGAGTGTTATTTCCAAGTCTTTCACTACATTCCATCAACAGTTAATCTGCAATATTACAATTCACTTTCAGATAATAGAAAAGAAAGAAGGTATCATCCGAATGTGCATGATGGGTAAGAGAGTAAATTTTTCAGCACGATCTGTCATCACTCCTGATCCAAATCTTAATATTGATGAAATCGGCATACCCGAAGCATTCGCCAAGCGTCTTACTTACCCTGTCGCTGTCACTCCATGGAATGTCGAGGAATTACGGAAGATGATCTTGAATGGTCCAAATGTACATCCTGGGTACAGTATTCTGCCTTTTATATTTGATTCTTGCAAGATGTGTCCTTTGTTTTTTTACTCAGATTTGGTATAACTGTTATATATGTTTCATTATATCTGAAATAGCTAAGTTTTAAGATACCATTTTTCCCCTGGGAGCTATTGGGTTGTCTGTAGCACAGAGTTAACATATCTAGAGGGTGCCTAATTTGAATATTGGCCAGCCAACATCTAAAGCGCTATTGCCACTCTTCTTCGTCCGCTTAAGGACCTTCCAGTTTCTTCAAAATCTGGCAGTTTCCGCAGTTTGAGCACATGTTCCACAAAGTATTTAACTGGGTATTTAACTATACATTAAAATATACTTGCAATGTAACTGATTTACGTGAAGATAATTTGTATTGATTTAACAAAATCTCAAAAATGGTAAATTTCATAGCGGAATGTCGCAAACTTCTAATATGTCGTAAATCAGGCAACCTACAATCGGCGTCCCCTAAAGCTGTCATGTGGCTGTCATTGTAGTTGTGGTTATTGCGTATGTTGAGATTTTTGTTGTTTTAGTGTATATTTGAGTGACTTTGTGACTATTTGTGGTGTGAATTAAATTATTTATGAACAATATTGTCATAATTGCATGATGGGATGAAATAAAAAGTGCATAGTTTGCTGCAATAGCGACGAATCGGTGAACACCACTTATCATAGGTTAGTATAGGTTTTGTTTTGGTTTTCAGTAGCGTAAAATATAGGGAAGCACTTCATGGCCATAAGAAGGTGACTCTGCTGTGGGTCTCCGGATATATTGGTATACCGGGTAACGAGAGAGTGGACCGATTAGCTAGGATAGGGGCCGGCAGCCCCTGTATCGGCCCGGAACCTATGCTGGGAATTAGCAGACGCCAGGTCAATTGACAGATGTGCAGTTTCTCACAACCTTAGGGTTCAGATATTCGGCACGGCGGAGTTCTGGGAGGAGTCACTATATTCATCGAAATGGTCGGACATACTGACTTTCGTCAGGAGGTCTGATAGGCTTGACAAGGAGCTTTCTAAGGTGTAAAATTTTAGTGTTTTTAGTGATTGGTTCAGAGGGGTTGGCAAAAAGGGCCAAAGGTGGCCCACTTGCCTGGCTTCGCCTCCCCATCACTACTACTACTACTTCACGTTTTAACTTCTTCAGGTATAAGGATATACATACAGACATTGCTCAAGCATTATATTTACGTAATATATTATTTCTAACTTTTACTTTAGGCTCCAGGCCCAATAGGTCTAATGATATTGAAAACAATGAACATGAATTTCTAAAATTTGGCTCTCCTATATTGCATTGGTGCAACAGTGGTCCAATGTTCCGACCAAAGATTTTGCTGAATATATGTGTCTACCTAGGTTTATAGTTGGTAGATACCATAATATAGTAATATAATTAGATTATTTAGATATTTGTTACTATTGAAACTTACTGAAACGAACTACCACTGTTACTGTTAACTGTTATTAAAACAACTTGATGTGGATTTCAGGGCTGTCATGATTGAATACAATGGAATTTCGAAAAAGATAAATCCTAATAATCAGACACAACAAAAGAGCCTTCTAAAACTATTGCTGACACCAGATGACAGAGGGAAAGGCTCGAAAAGCGTAAAAATTGTAAGTACTTCTTGTTTCTGTGTTCAGGTCCAGTCCACTCATGTACCGCGTGTCACCAATTCAATTCACTTTACCTAAAAATACAACACAAGTTTCTAAATCTAATATAAAAAATGTACATACATATATGACAAGTAGTTGAACTCTGTAGAGTTGTGATGTTTACAAACGAATTTTCCCATTAGGTCCATCGACATCTTTGCAATGGAGATGTGTTGCTGCTGAATCGTCAACCTACGTTGCACAAGCCCAGTATAATGGCACACAGGGCACGTATTTTGAAAGGAGAAAAAACGTTAAGGTTGCACTATGCAAACTGTAAGGCGTACAATGCTGATTTCGATGGTGACGAAATGAACGCTCATTTTGCGCAGAACGAGTTGGCCAGGAGTGAAGGATACAATATTGGTAAGGATGTTATTTGAACTTTAAAACAATTGACGAAAACTTGTCAGGAAACGTAGGCGTATCAAAACTGGGGCAATAGAATTGAGGTTTTGAATTAAGAAAAAAAAGTACTTTTTTGTGATAAATGGAAAGATCATATATAAGTTTTATAACACAGCTGTTTTTGTTTTCTTTTTTTTCGTAATAATTCAAAAGTTATATCAAAATAAAAATGGGTTTTTGAATCGAGTACCGAAAACACGCCGACGGCTCCCGAACCCGTGTGGCGTTACCATGGTGGTAAGGATGCTCCTTTGACCAACGACGTCCTACTCTGATACTAGATTCTAGATTCCCAGCCAATCGCGAAAATACGTACTGCTAAACTGGTAACTAGTGTATATTTGTTGCAACGCAGTCGATGAATGAAGTTTGCAGCTCGAGATGAAGTCTACGATCGAAATAAATATATTTTTGAATTTTTGAAGTTGAAGTCAGATTACAGATTCCAGTAAGTAAGTACCTAATCAAATATGTTTGGCCCAGTGGTTAGAGAGTCCGCTAGTGGATCTCAGGGTCTTTGGATCGAAACCCAGGCCTTCCAACTTTTTTTTTGTTTTTTTTATCAAAAATTTTATTGGTGTGCTTTTTGCACTTGTTACGCACATTTTTTCTACGATCAACATAAATATGTGTTTGAATCAAATTTTGTTAGACATATTACTTGCACCGCACAGTGCAAAAACTAAGTACAGGAGGCGGTGGACAATTCAAAAAATCAGTGGAAGTGAGGTTTGTCCGGCAATATCAATCGCCATTATTTTTTTTAATGTAATAGTTGGTTAATAAAACAAAATCCCTTCATCCATTCAATACACTCATTTTTAAGTTTTTTAATGTAAAAAAGTAACTCAAACTCTTAATCACATTCTATTTATCACTTGGTATTATTATTTATTTAACTTTGGGCGATGAAGCTTAACAATATTAAATTTTCATAAAAATTTAACAAGCACTGTGCAGTGCAAGTAATATGTCTAACAAAATTTGATTCAAACACATATTTATGTTGATCGTAGAAAAAATGTGCGTAACAAGTGCAAAAAGCACATCAATAATTTTAATTAAAAAAAAAAAAATAAAAAAAAGGTTGGAAGGCCTGGGTTTCGATTCAAAGACCCTGTGATCCACTAGCGGACTCTCTAACCACTGGGCCATCCTTTGATTGAGGAGATCTTTTCAACGAAACATATTTGTTTAGGTACTTACTTACTGGAATCTGTAATCTGAATTCAACTTCAAACATTCAAAAACATATTTATTTCGATCATAGACTTCGTCTCGAGCTGCAAACTAAGGAGCATCCTTACCGCCATGGCGACGTCACACGGGTTTGGGAGCCGTCGGCGTGTTTTCGGTACTCGATTCAAAAACCCATTTTTATTTTGATATAACTTTTGAATTATTGCGAAAAAAAACAAAAACAGTTTTGTTATAAAACTTATGTACGATCTTTCCATTTATGACAAAAAAAATTTTTAATCAAAACCGCAATTTGGCAAATTCCTTCAAATTTAAAACTGCGTTTTATAATAATAATATATAGATAGCAGATAACAGATAGTCGACTGTTCTACTTCTACAACAGTTAGATCGCTGTAACAGCAAAAATAATAAATAATATTTCTTTGGTATTAATTACAGTAAATGTTGCTAACCAGTATCTGGTTCCTAAAGATGGTACTCCTCTAAGCGGTCTTATTCAGGATCACATGATAGCAGGCGCAAGATTATCTTTGAGAGGAAGGTTCTTTACAAAGTAAGTCAACATATTAATTAAATATTGATACCTAACAGATATTATCCAACCAAAAACAATATTTTTCGTTCGAACTGTCTTTTTTTTTGTATTGTTGCTACATTCAATTTCATTTGAACAGGAGACTAGCACTCACTCCAAAATGGTTCTTTTACCAGGCTATATTGTTTTTATGGATGTCACAAATGATTTTGAAACGCATTTTCCTACTATTTTCTAGATTATTGTAAAACCCATTTTTTTATGTTTCTAGAGAAGATTATCATCAGCTGGTATACCAAGCATTGTCATTCAAGACGAGCAACATAATTCTGTTGAAACCAGCAATTATGAAACCCCGTATATTGTGGTCAGGAAAGCAGATTCTTTCAACGGTCATTATAAATACAATTCCGAAAGGAAAAGGGCTGATAAATCTGACCGCTACGTCAAAAATTCCTGCTAAGGTAAACCTAATAAATCAGAACATGTTCTAATCTGCAATATCTTCACGAATTGATGAACTGTTGGTTCTTGGGCTGTTCGGCCGGCGTCGACACGCTCCGCCGCCTTGGCGTCGGCGCGCTTCGCTGCTTGACGTTTCGCCAACACGAGTGGTCGGTGACATCAGCTTCTGAGGATTATCAGATTTACCCTGAACAGTAATTACAATAACACACATTTTATTATTTCTATTTCTTTTTTATTTTAGGCATGGCAGTCAGAGCCTTCTAGGCATTGGATGGGTGGTGGAACAGAATTTACAAATCCAAACACCATGAGCGAGGCAGAAGTATTAATAAGACATGGTGAGCTCTTGGTTGGAATATTGGATAAAAGCCATTATGGAGCCACACCATACGGCCTTGTGCACTGCATGTATGAGGTAAGCTGTAAGCCTTATTGAGATGCAATCTCTAATTCTATCAGAAATGTATGGTAACTATGATTGGACCTCAAGTGTCTTGTCTCTATTTACATTTACGTTTTACTTTCTAAGAATTCCAATCAGGAATAATATATTTTTGGGGCGCTTTATGACATCTCCATAACAATAACCATAGCATCACTAAAGCTACCAAAATGTCGCTGGTTCAGTCTCTTGTGTTCTCCATATTTTTGTATGCCTCGGAAACTTGGACTGTTGAAAGGCACATCGAGCTCGCATAGATGGTTTTGAAATGGGGACGTGGAGGAGAATGCTGGGAATCCCTTATACTGCCCACCGAACTAACGTTTTCATACTGGATGAGCTCGATAATCCAAATAGACTATCCTCCATTGTGTCGACGATAATGCTTACTTTCTTCGGGCATATACACAGAAGCGATAATATGGAGAAACTTGTAGCTGAGGGTCATGCTCCGAGTGGGCGGCGCTGTGGCCGTTTCCCTACACGCTGGATATGAGTATCAAGAGCGCCACTGAACTGACAGTAAATCGCGAACGATGCCGGGCGATACTTCTCAAAACTATTGATAATATTCGTGTCGGCAATACTCTAGCTCCGAATTAATGCATTTTACGAGTTCACAACATGTCTGTTAAGACATTGTGACTATGATGATTGTGACATCTGCATTACAAAAAAGCATGCCTCTCATTTCTGTCGGGCCTGTCTCTTCGGTAATCAATTGTCTCCCTATATCTAGGAAAGTACTGATCCAATGTTTATGAGATGCTCACAGTAGGTTAGTACTATGATAAAGATAAAAAAGCTTTGTGATATTCAAAAACACATCCATTGTAGCAGACTGATGAAAAAACGGTATTCTTCAGCTGATATCGAAATATTTGTTGTAGTTTACTGCTACAGAAAGTACCTACTGAAAGAAATTTTACTCTTTTAGAATACGTTTATTCATAAAAGAGGCTCGTTTGACCCAGTAGTTTCCAGAACTAGCCGGTCATGTCTCAAAGACATGAAACTGGTAGAATACTTTTCAATAAAATTCTGTAAGTGTTGCCTTCAAACAGTTGACATGGACTATGGTCTTTAAACTGTATTAGTATAGATCGTTTCTATTCATTTTTAATGTCTTAATTGCCTACACGAATATCGATAGTTTTGAGAACTGTGGCTCGCGATCGTTCGCGATTTACTCTCACTGCAGTGGCGCTCTTGATACTCATATCCAGCAACTGTTTCGTCGTATCCACCCAGCGTGTAGGGGAACGGTCACGGCGCCGCCCACTCGGAGCATGACCCTGAACTACAAGTTTCTCCATATTATCGCTTCTGTGTATATTATGGTAAGTCTAGTCAAACGACTTCTATAGGGTGCTGAATAGTGTCTATAGTTTTAATTATGCTGTTCTTTCCTGGGCATTGATGTGTGACATACCCCGTTTTTATTTCTTTTAGTTATATGGAGGACCCTGTGCCACAAGATTTTTATCATCTTTAGCAAAATTGTTTACGAGATTTCTTCAGCAAGACAGTTTTACTTTGGGCGTTCGAGATATTTTGACTGTGAAAAGAGCTGATCTCAAGAGAAAGAAAATTATGAATCAAGCTAGGGAAATAGGTAATAGATGTATAATAAGAATGGCGTTTACCAAAAACCTATCAATTCATAGACACATTGTCAAGTATGTGCTTTAAAATTTACTATGCTGATGAAATGTGAAATTTCGAAATATGTTGACTTTCGTTGTTGCTGCTTTCAAATATATTAAGATCATCCTTAAGAATCTTTAGATAGTGATAGAGGGTACTGAATAGCAATACTATATTGTAATCGTCTTCGGAATAAATATTTATTTATTAATAAATTTCCATACAGACCTGATAAACTTTAAAATCATGTGTTATTAATCTATTTAAAGATACCACTTTCATAAGGACAAATCTCTGCGTTTGTTCAAAAGCCATAGCGATGGCTCTTGTCAGGGTCTGTTATAAATTTTTTAGTTTGTCTAGAGTCATCTCTCTAACCTCTCTAAGGTTTTCGCGAGTTCGCTGTAATTCCGCTAGTCTAGAGCCACATTGACCTGGTGCCTCCTAATTCTTTGCATGGGTTTAGGACCGATGCGGGAGCTGTTGGCCCCTTGCCTAGCCAGGCAATCCACCATGTATCTGGGAATCTGGGTATATCCATAGTGTAAATAAACATGGTGTTCTCACGCGCATGCAGCCGTCCGAGCGCCTGCACGCTGTGACGTCAGCAACGAGTATTTCTGTCGGCGAACTGGCCGGAATACCACATGATGGATTATATTTTAATTTCAAAGTGATAGATTAAGGAGTTCAATAGCCAATTATTTGACATTATGTTATAGAGAAGTGTAAAATAGGTAATTTAACGACTTTTTCTACAAAAATATATTATTTATTGATAAATTTCATTTTTTTCCTAAGTTTACGCCTACAATTTTCGAAACTAATCCTTTTGTTTAAATGTCTGAGTCTGACGTATATTCTCGTTCGTATTAGATATAATATCATTTTGTCAGGAAATTGCTTGATGGTTTCCACTGGGGCCTATCTCTAATAATTTTTTAAATATGTTTGATTGTTTAGAAAACGACTGTCGTTTTTGAATCTGTAGGCCACATATCCGACAATAAATTTCAGTCACTCATTGGAAATCGTGTCTGGCATTTTATTTTTTTTTCCAATTGACACAAAAGGTCATGTTCTCCAGAAATAAAGTTATCTAGGTCATAATCTGGACTCTGAGAGGTAAAGTTGGAAAAATGAATATCATTTGAATAATTCTCTGTCTCAACAATATCGCTGTCAACAAGAACGTTCTTGAAAAACTCCTGAGTAAAGCACACGTCATCAGCTTCGATGTTAGAATTACTCGAAACTAAGTTTTTGACCTGTAATGGTTCAAGTAGGCACGATTCATTGCTTTCTTCTGCATATTTATATTGAAAATACGGCAGGTGAATATTGGATGTACCATAAAAATTTCAGTTTTAATAAATGTTTAATGCTAATTTGTGAAATGATTACCATTTTTCATATTAATTTCGTCCTTTCGGCGGCAAGCATTACTCCATTGCATTGCGAGATTTTAATTTTTCGGGGACTTATAGAATTTTACATTTGGCTCTTTCATCTTACTATGGTTTTTACAACCGACAACTGCACAATTATGCGGCATTATGTATACAAATTTCAGTCTTCTATAACTCAAAATAAGGAATACAAAGTAAATTAAACAAAAATCGTTAGCGATTCTATCTAAAACGCGATTAAACAGGCCGTGGTATGACGACGTCTAATAATTCTCCGCGCGAAAAATCCTCGTTGCTGACGCAATGCGCAGAGCGATCTCAATTTCGTACGGCTGGCGAGCACACCATGTATACTCGCAGCACGGGTATATCCACAACAGGGTCACATCTCTTGTGATGTGCTAGTTTCTGAAGGGTAGCAGAACATTCCAGGGCTAACTCTGATTAGCTCTCGAAGATGCCACCACGTTTAGCGCTCCATGACTGTCAGATATATCTCTAGAAAACTAAACATTTATTTGTTGACTATCATAGTAACTGAATTATTTTTCAGGCGTTACAGCAGTCACCGCCGCTTTGGATATTCCTCCTCACACGCCGTTAGAGCAAATCGTCGAAGAAATCGAAAAAACATCAGCTAACAACCCTAAAATAAGGGCAGCAATCGACAGACAATACAAGTCTGCTTTAGATTGCTACACCAATGACATCAATAGGTATATCATACAATTTTTGAGATACATTATGGTTTCCAGGTATTGCAAATAAAACAAAGAAAATCAAGTGAGAAAACGTTGAATACTGAAATGAAAACTGTCTTAGCCCCACTAATTGGTCGATAATGGATGTGTTAATGCAAGTTACTTACGAAAAACGTGGCATACAAAAGTTTTAGGATTTTTCCCTCTCGTAAATATGACTTTATATTTCACACGTACCTATAAACTTGAAGATCAAATCAAGGTCAGCGTCATTTTTTTAAACGGGGAACCTTCATTTTGGGGTAGAGTTGAGAAGGGGTGAATACTTCAGCTACATTTGTCCATCTATTCCGAGTCTTTTTTGCCTCTCATCTGGAGTGGAGGTGAAAATCCCTTTTACAGACAGCATGCGCTATGCTCTTTGGCTCTATCGCGTCATGATAGTGTATACCATAATATACCCTCTAAAAACACCTCCAATTCTCGTTCATTGTATGGTTTACATTTTTTTGCGCGACGACGCACATAAACAGGAAATATAAGACATTCATTACTGGTGACAGTAAAAGTTACCATATTGCGGTTTATGAGAATATTTGTTACCATTTTTCATCACAAATTGCACACGATTTCTAAACAAAAGTAGATGAGGTTCGTCTAGCTGTCAACTGGTATCTGTCACTTACCGTTGGCACATTTTAACTATTGTCGTGGCCGTCTTGCCATGCTTCAGGATTGCATTGAAGGTTGGGGAATTTTGTGGGGCATGCAGAGATGGTTTTCTTTAGTTCTTGTGACCTGAGAGGTCTAAAGGCAACATCGCAAAACCTACGAGGTTTGATTTGTTCTGTTATAAAGTAGCTTTAACAGTATGACGTCACAACTATGGTGACCAATCGTGGCACTTCGTAGTCACGTGATTTTGTTTCAGATTTTATCTACTTTTAATTGTTCATAGTTAATTGAAAACAAACATTTCTGATAAAATATCAATATTATTATTAATTAATTTTTAAAATATATGAAGTAAAATTAATAATTTTTCTTCAAAATCACTATTATTGGTTGAAAAGTTCATTGTTAATATTTATCTTGAATTGTGTTTTTGCAGGGCATGCCTACCGGCAGGTCTAGTCTGCAAGTTTCCCGAAAACAACTTGCAGTTGATGGTGCTTTCAGGTGCGAAAGGTTCCACAGTGAACACTATGCAGATCTCTTGTCTGCTGGGTCAGATCGAGCTCGAAGGAAAACGTCCTCCGGTGATGATATCCGGAAAAAGCCTGCCTTCGTTTCCGGAGTTCGAGTTTTCACCGAGGGCGGGTGGATTCATCGACGGAAGGTTCATGACTGGAATTCAGCCGCAGGAGTTCTTCTTCCATTGCATGGCTGGTAGAGAGGTTAGCAGACATAGGTTATTTCGTCGTTTAAACGGAAAAAGTTTCAAAAAATCCTACCTTTCCTGTAATTTCAGCATTTACGCAAAAAAAAGAACTGTTACCAGAATGGACTATTGTATCAAGAATCTTTTTATGATTGCGTATCAACAAGTATGGCATAAGAACCTCCTCTTATTGTTATCGATGGCAAACATTATCAGTTTTGAAAGGACTATTTTCTCGAATAGTTTCGCAATAAAGGGGGTAAGGCACAGAGTTAACATCTCTAGAGGGAGCCTAATTTGAATATTGGTCAGCCAACATCTATATCTATTGCCACTCTTCTTCGTCCGCTTAAGGACCTTAAAGTTTCTTCAAAATCTGGCAGTTTCCGCAGTTTGAACACATGTTCCTCAAAGTATTTAACTGGGTATTTAACTATACATTAAAATATACTTGCAATGTAACTGATTTACGTGGAGATAATTTGTATTGATTCAACAAAATCTCAAAAATGGTAAATTTCATAGCGGAATGTCGCGATAACTTCTAATATGTCGTAAATCTGGCAACCTACAATCGGCGTCCCCTAAAGCTGTCATGTGGCTGTCATTGTAGTTGTGGTTATTGCGTATGTTGAGATTTTTGTTGTTTTAGTGTATATTTGAGTGACTTTGTGACTATTTGTGGTGTGAATTAAATTATTTATGAACAATATTGTCATAATTGCATGATGGGACGAAATAAAAAGGGCATAGTTTGCTGCAATAGCGACGAATCGGTGAACACCACTTATCATAGGATAGTATAGGTTTTGTTTTGGTTCTCAGTAGCGTAAAATATGGGGAAACACTTCATGGTAATAATAAATTATCAACTGTTACAATCAAGTTATAATAAGAGTAACTCTCTAAGTATAGCTAAATACTAATACAACTTATTGTATCAGTTTGTAAAATCACAGTAATAATTGAATCTATTAATGAACATCCAATTTTAATATAAAATCGTACGCCACTGGTAGTGCCTTCAAGCTGTCAAAATTTCCGTTACATGTTGGCTGGTCAGCGACCTGTGCATTTTGTTGTTTACATTCCCTCTAGAGATGTTAACTCTGTGGGGTAAGACTTATTGGTCGATAGTTCTTAGCACAGAACTTGTCACCTTTTTTGAAAATCTGGGTGACCGATGCAGATAACCAGCACCGAGGCAGTGTATGAGACATGAATGATGACGAAAATATACTCGTAACACTTAAATGAAGGGTTAACGAACGAGCGCAACTTTTCAAAACAACTGCTGGAATGTTGCCCAGATCTTGAGCAACAGATATTTTCATATTACGGAGATATCCCTCGATAACTTCGGTGGGAAACTAGATATCACAGAGGCTTGTAGATAGTCTTGGGATCTCGATTTCGGTTAGACAGTTTTCACTCGAATCTTCAGCAAATGCATCGGCTAATATTTCTACTGATCTACCAGTTTCGGAAGAGATATGACCACTTGCATCACGAACATTGGAACGGAAACCTTAGGGTTTAGCGAAGATCTTATACAGTTTTTTCTTGCCTTTGGACAGTAGTTTGTGAAAATTTTGCCAATATCGTGATTTGGGAGTTGACGAGGCAACAATGCATTGTTGATGTATAGTGCGTATCGCACTGATTGGCTAAATTTGAATTAATTTTTTTAAGCTTTAAAATGTAATTACTAGTAAACAAAATGGTGCAGAGAGTAACGAAATGCATTAGTACAACTATTTTTGGATTCACTAAAAGGTTATAATGACTTGACCATTGTTTTCAAATACATGATGCTAGCTCATTGATGGCACTAACGGCATGCCGATGGCTAAGTTACTTGAGCACTAGATGGATAAGATGGAATATTAGGAACACACATTCACAGCTTATGCTTAGTTACGCTGATCTTATACACTTTGCGAACCTGTAGTAGATTTGATAGCAGGCGACAGAAAAGTTCTGCCGGTGCGCCATCTGGTACCCGAAGGTAACGTCAAACCAAAGAAAATCGCTTCTGAACAGCAGCAGACTTCTTGGTGGGACGCCACGGTGCGTCCGCTTGGTCACCAGAGACCACGGGTTCTATACACTGCTGCATATGAAAGCCCTCGCATATCGGCAGCGTATAGAACCCGCGCTCTCTGGTGGCCAAGCGGACGCGCCGTGGCGTCCCACCAAAAAGTCTGCTGCTGTTCAGCAGCGATTTTCTTTGGTTTGCTGTTACCTTCGGGTACCAGATGGTGCACCGCCAAAACCTTTCTGTCGCCTGCTATCACATGCATGTCTGGTAGACATGAAAGAACTGATGCTCTCTATTTCCGTCAATCGACCTATGGCGCACTGATGATCGCTAATAAGCGTGAAACAGGTGTCTGCTACTGGTGGATTGACGGGGATATAGAGCAACCCTCGTGTAGTAGAAAAATGAGAAAAGGAGATTTGTTAGAAGGGTGCGTGACAACATTGCATTTGCTCAGCATGCATTCCTTTGCTGCCATCGATTGTGAAAACAAGGTTATAATTGGAACAATTTCATAACGATAATAATTTTTCACTTGCAGGGTCTTATAGATACGGCTGTAAAAACCAGTCGTAGTGGATACTTACAAAGATGCCTAATCAAACATTTGGAAGGTGTTCGTGTTGGTTATGACATGACCGTGAGAAATAGTGACAAAAGTGTCATTCAGTTTCTTTACGGAGAAGATGGTTTAGACATTTCGAAAGCACAATTTCTTAATAAGAAGCAGTTACAGTTTTTGTCTGAGAACGTAAAAACTTTAACTCAAGACGAATTGTTGCAACAACTGAAGAAAGATCCGGATCAAGCTTTTGTTGAGTCGCATGCTGAAAAGGTAATGCAAATATCCAGCTTTTGTTTGCATTTTGAATTTTGAATATGTCATCCAATAATCAACCACATTCAAACTTCATGAATATGATTTATAATCTTCAAAACGATGATGTAATTTCTGAGGGCTATTTCAGCTCTGGCAATGGGTTCAAAACAAATTTCATGTCGTAATATTAATGTTACGTCTCCAAAAATCATGTAAGGAACATTTTTACATTTTTCTGTAAACGCGAAGTGACCTAAAATCCCTTCCAAAGTCCAACATAAAATTTCGCGTTAAGCTGTGACGTAATAAATTGTAGGTGGCGTCCTAAGCCTTTCGTGGAGCCATCCTTAGAATGTGACTTTACCGTCTAACCTCCCTTCCTCTGTCTACAAGCATATTAACCTACGCTTCTTATTGAGATTGACCCATGTTATATAGTTTTCATCGTTTTGTGGTCTATTTTGGTATTTAAATCAGATACCGTGACACAAGGCGGTCTGAAACTAGTGACAGGTCGATAATGACGTTAAGGTCGTCAGTTTTGCCGGATGATATAACAAATATATGTCTAGTGTACAAAAATAAATTTTGGTTCAATAAAAAAGCTGATATCTAAATAAAGGTAAAATAAAGTTGACATCCTTTATAGCAAACCAGACAAAATTTCAACAACGTGAGAACCTTCAATCTACGCTTAAATGAAAATTAAAAATCACTTTTGATTGGTTGATTTCTTAGGCGGGAAGTTCAAGAGATTTAAATAGGTTCTCTTCAAAGGGATGATTTTCAAACTATTTTCAAACTGTATTTTTATTTCGCATGGGCAGAAAAAACTTGAACAAATAGTGCTATTATTACAAATTAGATGCAAACAATCAATTTCAGAAATTAAACAGGCAGTATTAGCAAATTGGGAAATATCTCATTCTCAAAGTCCATTGCCCACTGTGCAAACATTTATCACTCTTGCAAGTGGCAAAAAACTCATCTACTTTAGATGTTCATTTCCAGGACAGTGTTTTTTGCATCGCAATCTTAGGGTTCAGGTATTTGGCACTCGCACTTCTACTATACATACCCAACTTTTGCTCAAAATTTGAAGAGGGATATTGAAATATCCAATCTTTGATCATTTCCAAGATTTTCTAAAACCCTGAATATTGCTTGTCACTACTGATTTTTTGCAGGTCAAAGAGTGGAAAAACAGTTTCGGAAATCCTTTAGAGAAGAAGCGAAAAAGTCCATTTTCATATTTTGCAGAGTACGTTAAAGGACGTGCTGGAGACACAGTTTTAAGTAGAGGCCAAATAGAGAGACTGTGGAGAGAAGCTGATGATGAAGTTAAAGAAAGGTAATTTCAGCAGTCTTCAACAACAAACAACACTGAAATCGAAAATTTTGCGTTTCTTAAATATCTGTATTCGGTTTAATGTTCTGCGCATATTCAAAATCTTACTATAACTTATTTTTCAATTCATACATTTGGTTCACAGAAAAATAGGAAAAATTAAGGGTACGGGCTGGATTCGAACCAGCGTCTCCGGCTTTCTAGGCCGACGTGTTACCAACTACACTACGGTCGCCCGCATTGCAGCCGATATACCGCGTCGACGACTTGGTATCGAATCCGTCGACCCCCACCACTCCCCCGTATTTCTCTGCGAACCATGCATTTCAGTCATCCAGAGAGATCTAGTCGGCTGTTGGGTGAGTGTGGATCTCTCACCGCTATTTGCTCGACAGCTCTCTTTCTTACTGAAACAACGACTACTCAGTCGGCCAGGATTTTACTCAACGTCTATCAATAAATTATCCGTGGTTCATACTGTCTTTGCAAGTTGAAAACTGACAATGAAACAACACCAAAGATATAGTAATTTGACCTTAGATAAGGAAAGAGAGGGGATACCGCACGCCCGTTTGATGCTATATGAATTAGCTGTCATTAGCTGTTACCGAAAATGAATAGCCACCAAAATATTTTTTATGATATTTAGCTTTTTTAAGACCAATCAGTGTATAATATTGTGGTGTGCATAATGGTAGGGTGTGCAGCTTACAGTTGTAAAAGCCACAGCAGCAGGAAAGAGCCAGGAATAACATATCACAGGTAAATTTTGGTAGTTTTTTGGTGCCATTTGGTAACAGAAATGTCAGTCGCGCGTTCCGTCCTCTTTCTCTTTCCTTGTCTAAGGATTTGACAGATTGGAAAGAAATGGGTTTAAATTTAAAAAATCATAAATTCTATCCTTTACTTTTTACGATAGTAGTTTCAAAAACATCCAGAATTATGCGTTTTAGTAACATACATACTTTTTGTGAAGTGAGGGTGTTTTTCAAACTCTTCTAAATTATGCTCGATATAAATTGTTTGTGATGGAATATGAATAAGGGCATGGAAGAGCCTCAAAACGGGTTTCAAAATGCGGCTTCCAATTAAAAGGTAAAGGCAGCAGTATAGTATATTGTACAACGTGCGAAATGACGGGTTGAAGTTTGCAGCCCGAGCCGTAGTCGAAATTAACGAGTTGAATATTCTACTTTATCTTCGACCGTAGCAATAAATTCATTTAAATACACAATAACTGACAACCTAACCATACTATTACTTAAATAAGTACTGTACATCGTTCGAATTGGCGTTTGACATTTCATAGCAGCATTTGCAGTTATAGATCATTTTCATATTACGTCACAATGGGCGTGGCTGGTGTAGATAGATAGATAGATAGATAGATTTTATTAGTCCTCAATGATCACATAGTGATATAGGATATGTCAATATTTATGTATACTACAGTCAACAGTAACAATAACCACAAACTCTTATAATTAAATATATACACATACACAAAAAAGAAGTAAAAACAGGTACTTAGATAATACAGTTAATTTAAAAGATACACACAACGCAAAAAGTATATAAATAAAATATAAAATAGTATATCATCTGAAAGATATTCTTCTACAGAATAATAAACTTTCTGTTTTAGGAATCTATTTTTGAAATGCTTCGATGGAAGAGACTTGAACATACTCGGTAACTTATTGTATAGTTTTACAGCCATAAGTTTAGGGCTGCTTTCTGTTTTAGATAATCTATGCTTAGGAATCTGGATGACGAGTGAATTTCTAGTTGCGTATGTTTTGTTATCATTTAATATTGGAAAGTCATGCAGGTTTTCCTTAACATAAACTAGCAATTCAAGTATATAGACACAAGGCAGCGATAGTATACCTAATTCCCTAAACGAATCTCGACAGCTGGTCCTTCTGCTAATACCTGCTATCAGACGTACCACACGTTTTTGCATAATAAAAACCCTATGTGCTTCTGTGTATCCTCCCTAAGTGATGATTCCATAAGTTATTAAGGAGTGTATGTAGGCAAAATAGTACGACAATAGCAAAGATCTATCAACCACAAAACGCAGTTGACTAATGCAGTGGATCTGCGAGGCAACCCTTTTGCAAATATAATCAGTGTGAGGGTGCCACCTAAGAGAGCTGTTCAAAGTGGTGTAGGAGCTCGTACAATGTTGCCAGATTACACGATTAATCGTGTAATTACACGTTTTTGGTCCCTGTTACACGAATGGAGGGCTAATTCTCACGATTTTGATACTGCAGGTGCGATGTACTTATAGTATTTTTATAACTTTACCCGATTTTTGGGAGTTGAGTTGCACGAATTTCTCTCCACTTCTTCTGGCAACACTGCTTATACCAGCTTGTACACCACGCCAGGCCCAAATGATCTATTATAGAGTTTTATAATCATATGCATTTCCAAGAGATCAGTGTTGGAATCAAGTAAGCGCTGTTTGTTTATAGTTAGTATTTATGTACCTGTACAAAAGTAACTTGGTAATCGTTGTATAACTAATGGGAGTAGGCAAAAGGGAAAACTGATTTCGTTATTTCACTTTTTTGTCAACTAGAAAATCAACTGGTAACAATTATTCATTAACTCATATTTGTTTTTTTTTAAGTTTTATGAAGCCATGTGTGCCTTGTCCAGATCCCGTAGCTTCAACATACCAGCCAGATGCTCATTTTGGTGCTATAAACGAGAGAATTGACCAGCTGTTGGAGGAATTTCAGCCGTTTAGGAAAAAGAAGTCAAAGAAGGAGTTTCATAATGTGATGAAATTGAAGTCGATGCAGTCGATGTGCGCTCCAGGAGAACCTGTTGGTCTATTAGCAGCTCAAGTAAGTATGAAGGTTTTTTCAAAAGTTTGGATTTTAAACGTTCTTTTGATTTTTAAGAAATGGCAACTTGAGAGCCAGCTTCTAGTCGTTTCCCAAGTGCCCACTTGAGTTAATACTCAAGTGAACTTGTTGCATTGGTCCTGATTTTGATACAATTTTTTGTTCAACTTACAATTCTGAAACAATTTTCTGTAATACTAGCAGATTTGTATTGTTCAAGAAATTGGATCAACTCTTGCACAACAAATTGTGTAGTCTAAAGCAGTTTTCTCTAAAAAAATTGGTATATAATGTCTTTCAAAAAATGTATCTTTTTTTTCAGTCCATTGGTGAGCCATCTACTCAGATGACATTGAATACTTTCCATTTCGCCGGTAGAGGTGAGATGAACGTCACCCTAGGTATACCTAGGCTAAGAGAAATTCTCATGATGGCATCTAAGAATATCAAAACGCCTTCAATGGAAATACCGTTTTTGCCAGTACCGAATCTGGAGGCAAAAGCCTCAACTTTGAGGAAATTGCTCAACAGGGTCGTCATTTCGGACGTTTTGGAGAAAATTGACGTCACTACCGTTTTACAAGTACAACCGGTCAGGTCAGTCAAATTTTGCACATTCACAAAATTCGAATTTGATGTCGATAAGTTAATTCTATGGGTTCAAATGTAAGAGAGCGGCGAGGTACCCTACGACATATTTCTGAGAGATTTGAATATAAAATAAATAAAACTATTATGAAAAATAGCTGCATATGACAACTAAATGCTAAGTGCTTCTTGATCAATTAATTTTTTATTCCATATACCGACATAATATGATTTATTGAGTTCTTATATACGTACTCTACCAAACAACGTTTATGTATATTTCTTCTTTCAGGCAGCATCAGTATATCATACGATTCTGTTTCCTACCAAGGAAGTATTATAGTCAAGACTACTGTGTTAAGCCCAAGCAAATACTGCACCATATGAAAAAGAAGTTTTTTGCTGATATGTTCGCGCTCATCAGAAAATACACAAAGATCAACAGTAACGTGTAAGAAACCAAACCATATTCAATGGTCCATCATGCTCAAACTGATCAACTATTAAAGATAAAACTAATTTACACGATCATGAAATCGACCAAATTTGTTACCTTGAAGGAATTCGTGAAGAAATTGACAGAAAGAATTATACAATTATTGTCATTTATAAAGTTCCAGCAACATACTATGTAGAGAATTTATAGTAATGCCAACCGTTATTCTTCAGTGCTCATCTGATTACCATAATAGACGCAAATCAATACCTGTCATTACGAAGTTGATATTATCGGCAGACCTAAATATCCCTAGAATTCCCCATAAAGTTTCATTAAATTGGAACATGTTCTAATTTGTCAATTTCTTCACGAATTTCTTCAAGGTCACAAATTTGATCGATTTCTTGACCGTGTAAAGTGGTTAATATCTATAAAGAAAATAAAACTTTACCAACCTTTCGACTGCTCATGGGAATTGAATATTTTAATTAATTATTTGGTAATACAGCCGATCAAATTCCTGGACAGAGATATTTTAGTGTCTTACACTTGAAACATTTTCTAGAGTAATGATGCAAGAGGAAAGGAAAAAAAAGTCGAGCGATGACAACGACAAAGAAAATGCCAGTCCGGACGTGGAAAATGATGACAACGAAAGCGATTCTGACGATGAAGTAGAAGATGCTGAAGACGCTAAACAGACGCACAAACATCAAGATGCACAGGAGGATCAAGAACCTGAAGACGAAGAGAAAATGGCTAGCGAAGAAGGTAGGTTTTTAAATATACGCCACTACATGGCCGACTCTACACTAGGCCGGAGCCTTAGATGTGGCAACGTGGCTTAGTTGTCAAATAGTGGGGCCTATAGTTTCAAAATAATTATTACATTTTATATGTATTAGAGTTCATCTGGGTTTATAAATTAAGAAAAATACTGTTTAGAACTACTACTACTAATACCACTTACATCTGATGTCTGGTTCATCACAGTCAGACACTACAAAATAAAAATAAACGCAACCTGTTTCCTGCTGCCACTTCCACTTAAATGAACACTCAATTTACTTCGTAAATTGTCACTTGAGCTAGAAAAATTCACTATTAGGTCACTGTGAAGCCATTCTTGCTGGTCCTGATTCCCTTTCACTATCAAATCTTTTCGTAGGTATGCCCAGAATAGATGCATGCCCTCGTTGGCATGCCCAGAAAAGTTCTATTAACTGTCTTTTTCTGTGATATTTGGGAGGTCCAGAAAACATTGTATGTACCACATTGTGGTTTAAAATAGGTCTTATCCTTTGAAATGTTTGTAAATTATTGTCTTTATTCTTATAAATATAACCAGCCCTTATGAGGAATACCTTTCACCCACTTCTGTTTATGTCCTTCATTGGAAGCACTAATTGCTAGTGCAACCTTGTACTACACACTTTGCAGGCATCTTTTTATCTTTACAGTTTCGTTTGTGCAGGTAAATAATTAGAAACATATTAAAAATCACCTTCCACTCTTCGTTGTTACTCTGGAAGGTTATGTTGGTATGTCCTTGTTTGGAAGCCCCAATTGCTATTGCAACCTGGTACTACACACTTTGCAGGCATATTTTTATCTTTATAGTTTCGTTTGTGCAGGTAAATAATTAGAAACACATTAAAAATCACCTTCCAATCTTATTTTTCACTCTGGAAGATTACGCTAATGAGTTCACAACAAACAAAAGCTCGGCCCGGTATCCAGTGTTGCCATATTTCAATGCTCCGGCCTAGTGAGTAAAGTCGGCCATGGCCACTATTATATTATATAATAATATGTTATTTGCTTCATGTGTCGGTAGTCGAGCTGTACTGATGAGTGTATAGGGTAATATTGAAAAGTGGAAGACTGTATTTGAACGTCTATGATGCGGTTGATGAAATCCGGCAAGACTAAAGACAATAATAAATGAACCCATTTGCAGTAATAAGTTCATAAAAAAATACAAAAGGTCAATAATGAGTGGGCATTCCATGTTGACAAATGCGCTCCTCTAGCCTACGCGGCATGCTTGTGATCTGGTTGTTAATTAACTCTAGTTGGTGACAGTGGTTCAATTATTCAGTTTGGTTTTTGCAAAATTCTTTACCGGTCACTCATATTGTTTAAAATCTAATTCCAAGGGCAACTGTCAGTATCGATAAAAGGGTAAGCTGTCATACTGTCACAGAACAGTATTAAGCTGAGACAGTCACTTGTCACTTGTCAACCTGATCTATGTGTGTTCAGTTCGCATCCCTCCAACGTAAAAGTAAACCACACAAAAACAGATAGCGCTTGGCGCAGCCAGTAGGATCCGAACCTGCGCTCAAACATAAGCTACGTCTTAGTTGATTGCATTTTCGAAACTTTCGTGATATACGTATCATTTTATCTGAACTTTCAGAGCTATCTGATAATGAAGATGA
Source organism: Callosobruchus maculatus (assembly GCA_951848785.1). Classification (NCBI taxonomy): domain Eukaryota; kingdom Metazoa; phylum Arthropoda; class Insecta; order Coleoptera; family Chrysomelidae; genus Callosobruchus; species Callosobruchus maculatus. The sequence continues at coordinate 12,752,098 of CATOUR010000071.1, forward strand.
GAGCGCTGAGAAGCAAAACCAGAACAATGACGATTCTGTAGCGCAAGATAATACGGTGACAGAATCGTACAATTTTGCCCAGAATTATATTGAAGATGCTGAAAAGCAGTTATGGTGCGAAATAACATTTGCGGTGAGTATATGAGCATCTTTTAGCGCTTATTTATCCTTTATGCATCTGCCATCATTATTGCATTATTTGTCACATAAAAATGTTCCAAGGCTGTGTTCTGCAGTAAAAATACCTCAAAAAATATTCAAGCAAAATCCTCACTCCTATCAGGCGCTGGGACAAACACGGAGATCTTATAGACCGAAAAATAAAAGGAAACTTAAGACATGTAAATATTCAAAACAAAAGACATATATGTATAAAATTTAAAAAACTGCCGAAGGAATTTTTAGTGATTTACGAGAGTTAAATATTCTCGAATTTTATTTGTTGTTTATTAAAAAAATGCAAATATTTGACATTAGATGCATTGTGCATCTCCACAGTCCTATGCTTCAGCCAACACTATATACATATAGTCACCGAACTTTTTAACACTGTTTATTTTCCTATAATAGAAGCCCATTTTTGGGCTTAGGGAACAGCCATTTTGGTGTACAGAATTTTTACGAAACCCGAAAAGCGAAAAGTACCGAGTTAAACTGCTAAATGTATTTTTTTCAGCTCCCATTAAACTACAAAAAATTGGACTTAACTGGGATACTCAAGGATGTTGCAAGAAAGTCAGTAGTATGGGAAACACCTCAGATAAAAAGGGCTATTACGTATATGAAAGATGATAAATTAATGTTGAGAACAGATGGAATCAATATAATAGTAGGTATTATAATTGTGTACTTTGTGTTCCATATAATAAGCTGTAAGGATAGAATTAATCAGAACCTGTTGTAGGACATGTTTAAATACCACAATCTGTTAGATCTACACAAGTTATACTGTAACGATATACACAAAGTTGCAGCTACCTATGGAATAGAAGCTGCCTCAAAATGCATCGTAAAGGTAATTTTATTAAAATTTATAAACACTCTTCTGGGCTATAGGATTACATCCGCCAACTGTCTATGAAATGTTTGACTATATATGATATAAAATTCTCAAGCTTTTCGGTTGCTTTTTAGACCTCTTAAATTATATATTTTTTAATCTACTATAATTTGAACTGTCAAAGTATTGATTTGTAAACTACATGTGTCAAAAATTTTAGTCGTTGTTAATTAAATACTACAAATACAGATAATTTAAAAGTTTTTGAGAACTTATGAAGGGAACTTTTTGTATCATTTAATTTTCCTATTGCTAGAGTATCTAAATATTACTGTTTTCGCAGGAAGTCAAAGACGTGTTCAATGTGTATGGTATCAAAGTCGACCCAAGACATCTTTCGCTGATAGCAGACTACATGACGTTCAATGGTAGTTTTGAGCCTTTGAATCGCAAGGGCATGGAGAGCAGTGCATCTCCCTTACAGCAAATATCGTTTGAATCGTCATTGATGTTTTTGAAAAATGCAACCCTTAGAGGTAAGTAACTATTAATTTTGTTTATTTAGTTCAAATTTTGAACATATCTGGACGAAAAGGATTTTTTCCAAGAACATACAATTTTTTTGTATATTGAGCTTTTTTAGTATTTTTAATTTGAGATAGAACATTTTGGAGTATCATTTTTCTCCTCGGATCTCTCTCAAGGGCCAATAAAAAATATTCAAGCAAAATGAATCGGGGCTATTATACTAAACGTAGGTACCAACTGTGTTCCAAAAATTGTTGAAAAAGTAAGCAAAAAATAAATTGCTATCCAGGTTTTGTTTTTTTGGGGATCTGTCTAGATAATTCGATGATTATGAGATATTAAAAACGCAGAGTGAAGCACCCTGCAGTGTTGTTAATTTCAAAATGTCGAATAATGCAACCTTGAGGCAAGACAAAATCACAGTTCACGCGGAATCCAATAACAAACCATAAGAAAACCTGGAAAAACGTATGATCTACTTTTGGATGTGGAGTACATTGATCAGATTTTTCCTTGAAGTATATCCAACGGTGCACCGTCCCCCCTCTGGGAAGTTATAGTACAATAGGCCTTAAAGGCTTAAGTACTGACAGCTCCCAGAGTAAAAAAAAAAGGTTTACATTGAACAGGGCTTGCATGAAAACATTTGCCAGATATAATTTAACAAATGTTCTTTCATTAAGAGTCTGTGGAGCAGTGAATATTTATGTACTGTGAAAAATCAAATTATAGAACGATTCCCAACAAAATACGGGTTTTTTTAGTAGCGAAGGGGTTAGGGTTCAGCTACCCTAATAGTTGCTGCTCAGCCTTAAGGCTATTGTGCACCGCCAATCAAAGGGATCAGCAGAGTCCTATCCTAAGTTCTTTGAGAACTTTCAGATGCTGTAGACTATGCACCGACACTTAAGGTCCGGTCAAACAGAGGACATTCTAGAACGCGGCGTTACGCGCTTGATTTTTACCCGTCGGTTTCGAACGCCATCGTGCAACTCGGTACATGTGTGGCCGTTCATCGTGCAAACACGACGGGATTTTGCAGTGTCGTTCTGGTTGCCTTCGAGTAAGCGTATCTAGGGTGTAGCGACACCGATCAAAAATGTGCGATACACGGCAAAATAGCAAACAATTTATGATGGAATTCATACACATGTATAGGAGTTTTCCATGTCTCTGGAAAGTCAAATCCGCTGAGTATGCAGACAGAGACAAGCAAAATAAGGCCTACGGAGAACTGTCGAAAAAATGGAGAAATTTCAAATCCTCGTATCTTCTACCCTCCCTCCCCCTCTATCTTACTTTTAGGATAAGTGCTTCGCTAATTCTATAGAGTCGGCTTCTCTCCTCCGCCAGTAGTTTCATAGAAGGAGTACCAGTTACAACTTGCATAGCTGCCGTGGATACCGTACGATAACCACGTGCTACCCTCAGGAGGGCCTTACTCCGCTCAGCATGTCGGCAAACCGTTGAGTGCTCATCGCTCTTAACCATCTGGGAGCTGCATATAGAATATCGATAGGGGTTGGGAACCGTAAAAGGCCCCACAGACGTCGGTCTTTTTCATCAGGTTTGCACGGCGTGCCAATTGATGTCGGTTAAACCGATGGAACGATACCTCCACACACTGTTCGGTTTTCTTTCAGTTTCTCGCAAATTTTTGGTCCGTTAACATGGATAATACTTTAGCATTGGCGGCGGCTTTAGCTATTAAAGTGAAATACAGCAAGAAAAAACGTTCTAAATGGGTGAAACATTGGCTTTTAAAAAGAGGCAAATTCTTCCATATAAATCTATTAGAAGAATTGCGTCTGGGACCAGGGGATTGGTACAATTATTTGAGGATGGATGAAGAAACATACTTAGAATTACTTAATTCAGTAGCACCTCTAATAAAAAAACAGGATACTTGGATGAGACAAGGTATTTCCCCTCATGAACATCTGACAGCTATCCATCATAAATTGTTTGCTATTTTGACGTGTATCGCACATTTTTAATACGTGTCGCTAACCCCAGATACGCTTACTCGAAGGCAACCAGAACGACACTGCAAAATCCCGTCGTGATTGCACGATGAACGGTCACACATGTACCGAGTTGCACGATGGCATTCGAAACCGTCGGGTAAAATCAAGCTCAGACAGATTTTTTGGAACGACGGTCAGCACGACGGTTTTTCGGCACACACGGACCGAAATGAGTGTGATCGGTTGGCACGTCGTGCAAAAAGAACGATGTCTGTGGGGCCCTTTACATTCAGGTAGGAGCTCCTGCTTTCACTCTAGGCAGGACAGTCGAAGGTAACCTGCTTAGCCGTCTCCTCTGCCTTACCGCACTTCGGGCATAAAGGATTTGCCACATCGATCCCCAACTTTTGCAGGTGTCCATTAAACGTCCAATGGCTAGTTATAAATCCGTAGTTCCTTCTTGCCCAATCTGAGAGCGCCTGCATTATTAGAACATACGGTACACACAGCATCCTCTTAGACTGAACATTTCCTCCACACCCATCTGGTGACAGCTCTCCATATCATATTGTATAATGCTGGTTCTGGCCTGATGAGAGAGGTTTTTGCATCATTCCTTGGCACACCTGTCGGCCCTCTCATTACCACCTACTGCTATGTGACTAAGCACCCAAGATAATGCCACCTTGTTGTCTTCGCCTGTGCCAAACAACAAATGCGGTTTTGTTTGTCCATTATTCCATTATTTTATTAAAAAAGTATCTGATCAGTTAGATAATACTCCTAACAATGACTCCATTTTCTGTAAACTGTAGTGGTAATGATTTGATTTCAGGAAAACAAGACAATTTAGAAAACCCTTCTAGTTCCCTGATGCTAGGAAAACCATGTCCTGTTGGAACTGGCGCATTCCGATTGATCCATAAAACACCAAACTTTGCGAGTGATACGTAGAAAATAAGTTTTCGATTTGATATTTTGAAATAAAGTTTGTTATTCCAAAAAGGTGTTTTTATCATATTACCAATCCATCCATCAATGCACACAACCCATTTTGCTCTGTAAATAAATATCTCACCACAAAATTAAGTTCTTATTTTTTTTTGTGGATATAATTCTCATCAAAGAAACGATTATTTGATTAAAAATCAATTTTATATTAAAAGTTGGTATAAATACTTGATTTTCTGTTGCTCAATAAATTTTGCCAAAATATTAAAAAATTGTTTAATCTTAAAACTAAAATATATAATTATTAGTTCTTCTTTGACAGCTTTTCTTTGGCTAAATTCATGCTTTCTTGGAAGTACTGGTTTGGGTGGCTGATTGTTGCTGAAGGTGCTTGTCCATGGACATATTCAAAGTATTTGGTACATGCAATCTGGTAATGCCCATTTGTAACCAGATCCATGACAGAACTAACACCTGAAAATACATTTCACTGTATATGTATACCAATTGACTTATTGATAAAAAAATATACGGTTCCCTTATAAAAAAAGTTATATGGTGAACATGATGTGTGAATACACCAGACTTAAGTAGTATTTAAATACTTACTATTCTGAATCGTATTCAGAATACATTTGGTTGGTATGCAAATACTACTTGAGTACATTTGTTAGTTTGCTATTCAACTGGATTCTTTTTTGGTCAGTCTTTGGCATTCTGGATTCCAATTACCGTTTTTTCAATCCCAGGATTCAAATCAAATAATCATTTTGTATTTGAATCCTGTTTTTATGAACATTACATTATGCTTTACGAAATTCAAGTGTGTTAAAACACGTTTATGACGCATGTGGGTGATAGATTTACGAAAGAGAAGATGGGATATAGTGTCACCTCCAGGATACTATGGTATTTAGAGTTGGTTCTATGGGGTTGACAAAAAGGGTCTAAGGTGGCCTGCCTGACTTTATCTCCCCATGCAAAGTACGGATGCTACTTAGATTTGTGTTGATTATACTCCAAATAATTATATCAAAGAATAGGAGAAGATGCTAATATTTTTACATTACATTATATAAAATCATGTTACCTTCTGCACCTACTCCATGTTCAACTAATTTTTGTTTCACCACTGATGCGTCCCAATGCTTGAAAGGACAACCATGGTGCTCTCCAGGCCCTACACTGTCTGTGATTATTTTAACACAGCTGAATGGTGAATAATTCGTCATATTGCCTACTTTGCCATAAGAATGTTTGATGTTGTAAGTATATTGTTTCTCAAATTTGTCCAGGTCCATCTTTTTAGTGAATTCTTGTCGCCAGAAATCCATGGCATCTTCATAAGACAAACCTGCAAAATACAGAATAGTTAATTTTCACACCTTCAAGAAGCTATAGATGCTTTTTTATAACACTACAAAAGAATTTGGGACTGGATCAGAATTCACCACTCATTTCTTGAAAATAATGTTTGACTAGTCTTACCAGTCTTTTCTGGTCAACACTGGCGCCGCCAGAAAATTGTACAGGGGGGGGGGGGGCGACTTACTTAAATTGAGTGCTCAAATCAGGGACAGAGGAGACAAATTCGGTTTTTGGTTATACAAGTTTTCTACCTTCGCGGCTCAAGGGGGGGGGCCACGGCCCCCCCTGCCCCCCTCTGCCGGCGCCCATGCTGGTCAATTCTTTTTTCTAAAAATATATACTGATACAACTGATTCCTTGCTTACTATAATTCGGAACCCTCTTTCTCAATAATTCTGTATATACCTATAGCTTTCAAAAACAGTCCATATGTGAGTCGCCCCTTGTGCTTCAAATGATGTTGAGACCTGAGCACTTCATGCAAATGCCTCATACAGAGAGGATAATGTTTTTTTGAGAAAGGATCCAATTGTGCAGGATCAATGTGTTCGGTGTCACCTTCATCTACATAAGACTTTCCAGTGTACATATTATGTAAGTTGGACAGTAATGAATTGATCCTATCATCATCCATATATGGGATTCTGTGGTTGTAAACCTAAAAGAGCATTTTATGTTTACCTAAATATTTATATAAAAAAGGAAACTAGAAATGTATAAATAAAATAATTAAAAATGTATATTTGAATAAAGTAGTAAACATTCAATAATTTGTACTTACATTCAATTTTTCACTGAGATGTGCCCTGAATTTTGATTGAATGCAAACGACAAGATCTTGTGTGGGTATATAAGCATACCCCTTTGATATATGTACCCTTCGACTCCTAACCAATGGTAAAACATCAGTAAAAGGAACTCGATAAAAATCTGTTGTATCAACAGATACATCTGACACACCTAAAATTAAATTAAATTGATTAAATGGTGGCACATTTTAATGTAATCTGATGAGTATTTTCTACTTAGCATATAAAGAAATAAGTCTCTAATAACCTGGTGTAGACATGATGATTTCATTCTTTTTCATATTCTTATCTTCAGCTGATATAGGCCGATATGTTAAATTATGGATATTTAAAAAACCCATAACTCCTTGGGAGGTCTGAGCAAGGAATTTTATTTTGAACCAGTCCATTTCTTTGCTGAGAAACCATCTCCTTAGATCTTCTGAGCGACAGTAAGCCAATCTTAAGATGAAATGTGAAATATGATCAGCCCTTCTTGCTTGATAATCTTGGTCACTGTTGCTGCAATTTGAATAATCATTGTTAAAAACAGTCTTAACATTTACTAAAATCGGGGTGTCCAGATATAATGTTAATGTTAACTATAAATCAAGGATCGGATTATGCACATTAAGTCAAATATATAATTTTATATAGACCAAAATTTAAATTGGGACACTCAAGTTCAGAATGTATCAAAAAAACTAAATTCAGCTTGTTATTCCATTAGAATCTTAAAAAATTATGTGGATCAGAATGTATTGCTTTCCATATACTATGCAAACTTTTACTCAATCATGCGCTATGGAATAATGTTCTGGGGAGGTGCTGTGAGAGCACCAGAGATCATGAAAATTCAAAAGAGATGTGAGAATAATATTAGGATTGAAAGTCAGAGATTCTTGTAGGGGTAAATTTAAAAGCCAAAACATTTTAACGTTCATTGCCACTTACATATTCGAATGTGTCATGTTCATCCATAAAAATTTTCAACTGTTTTTTCATCTTTTGCCAAATCATGAACACAACACAAGAAGCTCAAACCTAAATATTCCTACTCACAGATTAGCTCTGACTGAGTGTAGTCCAGTTTATATGTGTGTAAAACTCTATAATAGAATTCCAGTGGAATTACAATATGAACAAAATTTAAAAACATTTAAAAAAAGACTTTTTTCTTTTTTAGTCAATTTGGAACCATATACAATGACAGATTACTTACAGTATACTCCATAGTAGTTTAAACTGTTACCTGCTAAAAAATGATTCATGTATCCCAACCAAGATTTTATTATATGTATATTGTTCAATAACTTATGTTACGTACTCTATGTTCTTTTAAATGTATTTTTTTTTCAAATGCCAGTGCCATAGCATATCTGTCTTTTGATCTTGTTTTCTATTTCATTATATAAATACTAATGTATGTAATTTGTATATATTTTAAGGTTTTGTACATGACACTATTTGCTCAATGATTCTCTTAAAAATGTATGCAAATAAAGCACTACTACTACTACTACTACTACTACTACTACTACTACTACTACTATGCTACCAAACCACTCAGACACATCAAGTCAAAGCAAAAATATACATAATTTTCTAGATGGACGATAAGTAATTATTTTTTCAGACTTACCCATTGTACCCACTCATCAACCTAATATACTTTTTTAAACCAATCTTTGACAAGTCCTCCTTGATAGTTTTCTTCCATTCCTCGCTGTAAGGTTTAGATCCCTTCAATGCTGCCTGTTCAATTATCCTGAGAAGTTGTAGCCTTTCTAGCGCTAATTCCTCAAACTCTGCTAGCTGTATAATGTTTGCTGGAGGCTCCCTATACATATTTACATCATGTGGATAGCAATTTGCCTCAGGATCTTTTTCTATTTTTCTGATTTTTCTCCTTCCTGTTGTTGTATCCATGACTATACGATTATATTCTCAATTGATAATTCACAATACTGTTCCCAGATATAAACTTATAAAGTACCAGAAAAAATATTTAATAACTTAAATCAAATTGTATAAACATAACCTCTACGTTTAAAGAAGTTTCCCGCGGCTCTGCACAGAACATCAAACACCGTATAGATGCACTGACAGAGAACAAATAATTATTTTTCATAGTGATGAGGTTATCAATAAATTGTACTAAGTAGTTGTGACTTAAGTAATTCAAGAGAAATAGAGCGCACAATTTTAAAAATTATATTTTGTGAATAGATCACAATCGACTACAACAATAAAGATCAGAATCCAACACCGACGGATTCCATCAAGTATGTACTCGAACGTGGCTGTTCATGGCCGACTCTACACTAGGCCGGAGGCTTAGATGTGGCAACGTGGCTTAGCTGTCAAATAGTGGGCCTATAGTTTCAGAATAATTATTACATTTTATATGTATTAGAGTTCATCTGGGTCAATAAATTAAGAAAAAAATGCTTTTTAGAACTACTACTACTAATACCACTTACATCTGATGTCTGGTTCATCATAGTCACACGCTACAAAATAAAAATAAAGCAATCTGTTTCCTGCTGCTACTTCCACTTCCACTTAAATGAACACTCAATTTACTTTGTAAATTGTCACTTCAGCTAGAAAAATTCACTATTAGGTCACTGTGAAGCCATTCTTGCTGGTCTTGATTCCCTTTCACTATCAAATCTTTTCGTAGGTATGCCCAGATGCATGTCCTAGTTGGCTTGCCCAGATGAGTTCTATTAATTGTATTTTTCTGTGATATTTGGGAGGTCCAGAAAACATTGTGGGTACCACATTGTGTTCTAAAATAGGTCTTATCATTTGAAATGTTTATAAAGTATTGTCTTTATTCTTATAAATATAACCAGCCCATACGAGGAATACCGTTCACCCACTTCTGTTTATGTCCCTTATTGGAAGCACAGTTGCTAATGAACACTCAATTTACTTTGTAAATTTTAACTTGAGCTAGAAAAATTCACTATTAGGTCACTTTGAAGCCATTCTTGCTGGTCTTGATTCCCTTTCAATATCAAATCTTTTCGTAGGTATGCCCAGATGCATGCCCAGATGAGTTCTATTAACTGTCTTTTTCTGTGATATTTGGGAGGTCCAGAAAACATTGTAGGTACCACATTGTGGTTTAAAATAGGACTTATCCTTTGAAATGTTTGTAATTATTGTCTTTATTCTTATAAATATAACCAGCCCTTATGAGGAATACCTTTCACCCACTTCTGTTTATGTCCTTCATTGGAAGCACTAATTGCTAGTGCAACCTGGTACTACACACTTTGCAGGCATCTTTTTATCTTTATAGTTTCGTTTGTGCAGGTAAATAATTAGAAACACATTAATAATCACCTTCCAACCATATTTTCTACTCTGCAAGAATACACATGACTTACCCTCAAATAAAAACTCGGCCCGCTGATTCAGTGTTGCCATATTTCATGCTCCGGCCTAGTGAGTAAAGTTGGCCATGGGCTGTTCGGTGTTCGATATCAGAGAGTATGAGAAACCCCATCTCTATGCAAGTCATATGGTTTTCGCAACATTTTGATTGTCACTGACATGCAGAAAACCAAAATAAAGAAAAATGTGTTTCAGTTTGAATGAAAAAGGTTGACTTTGCAAAATATTCATCACATTTTAGTTTCTTGCTTCATATTATGATCATTTATTAATTTGCAAATACTAGGTTGTTTCTGGAGAGAAGTCAAAGGGGGTAAGTTTTTTCATTCAATTGAAAAACTTTTTTTGTAAAAATTTAATTTTTCGATGATGATAGTAATGTATGATTGTATCAGCACATATTTACTGAATTACTTCTCTTCTTCAGCTTATTTGGCTCATTATGGTTATGTAATTAGTAATTACCTCATATAAATATTTTAAAATCGTGAATTGATTGTCATTCTAGACATAACCTTGTTTGACACGGGGTCAGGGACGGACTGGAAGGAAACTGAAAATATAATTTTTACTCGAACAGCATTAAAACTTTTAACAATTATGATAGCATTTAGGAATTCTAATAAAAGTAACAAGTACAGGATTACTAGGCGACCAAGGTGACCTCTAAGCACTTTATCTTTATTATGACACCTGATACCACTGCCTTAAACTTTGAACCTTACGCTAACGCTACGGCAAAACCGCATTTTCAATAATTATTGTGAAGATGACATTAATAATACAGTTTTGGATTTTCGAAATATGTCATATTTTGTGAATTGATCAACAACAGTAAAAAAAGAAGATTCTTAAAATGTGTGACTCCAGATTCCTGTCTGTTTCTAGATATTTCTCAGGATTTTAGAAACTGTACATGTTTACTGAAACTGTTAACACTTATTTTAGCTCTCAGTGAAGAGAGCTTATGCAGAGTGTCTGTCTGTCCGTCCATCTGTCTGTCTGTCTGTATACAAAAGATAGCCAAAACTACAGGTGCTAGAGAAAAACCAGATATAGATTCGGAATCAGTATAAAAAACTGGGAAAACCGGGAAAAATCTGGTTTTGTTAATATATCGCTTTTGGTTCCACAGTGAGAGCACCATTTGAATTTACCCGCTCAAGTAAATTCTTTCCTACTTTTTTGATATAGGTATGTGAAGGTTGCTCACAATGCAAAAAAGGAAATTAAAGACAAACATTTTTATAGCTGTAGCATGTATTTTTTTTTGAGCATTCAATATATTGGATATTCATTTTACCATTTCACTAGTGTGATGGAATTCGGAAGTTAACTATTACTGAATTATGGGAAAAGGATAGTAGCTTTTGAAAATCAAACCAATGTTGAAACAAAGTGATATTATAAAATGTTTTCCTAACATCTCATGTGTATGTTCCTAGATGGGTCATGAGACTGACTTAAAGGAATAAGTGAAATGACCTATAATGGGAAAAAGACTAACTAATATTTTGTTTTTGGAATGCTTACATTAAAGTGAGGCAAATCATTCTTTGTATGGCAAATTTTCTACCTGAAAAAAGACTGCACTATGGGCACTAGGGTGTATCCAAATCGACTCCCCCCCCCCCCCCAAATCATTTATGATATATGTTTTAGAGTTATCACTTAATGTCCTTTTTTATAACTGAACAAACTGCGAAGGCAAAACCAAAATATCATTGTTGCTATTGAAAGGTTATGAATTTGAATACCAATACTCCGTTTGAATACTAGTATGATAGAGAGAGTTCACCAACAGCACGCTGGTGCAAAGCCGCTGAAGGTGGCGTAAGACCAGATCTCCGATTAATCGAGATGCTCTTCTCTGGTTGTGGCTGTTGCAATTAATAAAACATGTTCATGGCACATCATGTTCTCTATAATGGTGAATCAGCTTGAATGAGCGATACTTTTGCAGAGTCTGATTGTCCCTTAGAACCGGGTGCTTGCTTGAGCACCTCTTGTTTGATAGTGGGGCAGTGGCGTATATAGAAATCGATTTCGGGGGGGCCCCATCGGAGAAAATTTTCATCCATTATAATATTGGCGTATTATAATCCTTCAAACTTCAGCCTCTTCCAGACGTAAAAACTGAATGCGTGGCTGGTTTCGGGGGGGGGGCCCGGGCCCCCCCCCTTATATACGCCAGTGTAGTGGGGTAGCAGGTCTCGAATGCATTGAATTTTACTATAGTTTTCTATCCCTGCTGCCAGTCTTCTGCATTCCAGCTCGACCACAGAGATCACTTACACTTACACACAAAGTACTGTCTTCTGCAAAACTGTAGATTGGGTTTGTACAAATAGTGCCATCAGTTAGTAGATCATTGATTTTTTCGTTGTCAAATACGGTTCTGATAATTTAACGCGAGTCTTGGGTATCGTACTGGACGAGATTAGCATTATTATCACCTCAAAAATTCGTATAAATATTCGATTATAAATATTTTAAACCCTTTGCCGATTTTCCACTCTAGTTTTGCACCGATAAGCACAAACAATACTTACACTTATCACCAAGATAGACATGGAGATTCTTTGGGATCTCTGTAATATTAATTGATATTATTAAGTCAACAATTAGTACTACAACGTGATATAGTTGAGGAGACCAGCCGTCAACCTCCCACTTCAGTCCAAACCACGAGCTTGTTTTAAAACCTGTAGTGTCAGAGGCAATTATAGGATCCGAAAACAGAAGCAGGATAAATCCATTTACAATTAGTGCGTTTGGTATTGTTTATTAATCATAAGCTGTGATAAACGGAGAATATTGACTTGCTAAACTTTAATTTGTTCGACGCGAGTATGAGTTTAGAAGAGAAGCAAACGCTTACCAAGCATGATGGGTATGTAGTTGTTTCACATTTTTAGTAGCCAGTGAGTTGTTTCAAAGTATGTTTGAGTAATGAAATCTTATTTCACATTTCATGACTGATTTAAAATAAATGTATATTAAATATTAATTTAAAAGTCAGGGGGGGGGGGGGCTATGAGAAAGTGAAGAGAGATGGCATCAGGCGACAGTAGTGTCTGTTTGTTGCCTGTCCATTGACTGTATGAGCTTGTTTTGCTGTATATTCTGCCAACTATCTTCGATTAGGGCTCAAATTCCGGACATTTTACCGATTTTTGAGATTCCGCCCAGACATGAAATTTAGCTCCAAATTTCCGGACATTACGGGATTTTCCGGACGAATCGTCACCCTAATTTGAAACGTTGAAACAAAGTAATATTTGTTATAAAATGTTTTCCTACCATCTGATTTGTATATCATTAGATGGGTCATGAGACTGACTTAAAGAAATAAGTGATATCATATAGGTAGGTACCTGTAATGGAAAAAATATTAACTAATATTTTGTTTTTGAAATGCTCTTGAGGCAAATCATTGTTCGTATGGAAAATTTTCTCCCCCCCCCCCCTTTCCGCGAATCATTTGTCATATGAAATACGTTTTAACTGTTGAAAGAGTATGTTAGGGGAAGTTTGTTGATGCAAAATTTGAATAGGCCAACACTCCGTATGATAGAAAGAGCTCACCAACCGCACGCCGGTGAAAAAGCAGCTGAAGGTGGCGCGTTAAGTCCAGATCTCCGATTAATGAATTGCTCTTCTCTGGTTGTGGCTGTTGCAATTAACAAAACGTGTTCATGCCACATTATGCTTTCTGTAATGTTGAATGCGCTCGAATGAGTGACTTTCTTGCAGTCTGATTGTTCATTAGAACCGGGTGCTTGTTCGATCGCCCCTTGTTTGATAGTGGGTACTAGGTCTTGCCCCGTGTGGGGGCGGGTTAGAATATCTCCCATCGTATATCCTGCGTGTCGTAGAAGGCGACTAAAAGGAGCCGAACTACTGTCGGTATAAGCAGTAACCTCTTCTCAACCAACAGCTTTGGGTGGACGAGTTGAGAAAAGTCAGGACACCTTCTTGTCCTTGGGGTGAGAAATTGCCCCTAAAGGCGGATGAACCAGTAGATACCATCTGGTCAACGGCATGAGGATGCAGAAACCAAATGGGAAACTACTGCATTAAAGATCTTAAAGATATCCCAAGAGAAACTCGTAAAATGAGTAAATGCATTTTACGAGTTCACAACATGTCTGTTAAGACATTGTGACTATGATGATTTTGCTGAATTATGGAAAGAGGATAGTAGGTAGCTTTTGAAAATCAAACCAAGGTTGAAACAAAGTAATATTCATTATAAAATGTTTTCTTAACATCTGATTTGTATATCATTAGATGGGTCATGAGACAGACTTAAAGAAATAAGTGATATATAGGTAGGTACCTATAATGGAAAAAAGACTAACTAATATTTTGTTTTTGAAATGCTCTAAGTTGAGGCGAATCATTGTTCGTATGGAAAATTTTCTACCTGAAAAAAGACTGCACTAGGGTGTGTCCAAATCGACGACCCCCCCCTCTCGCGAATCATTTGTCATATGTGATACGTTTTAACTATTGAAAGGTTATGTTAGGGGAAGTTTGTTGATGCAGAATTTGAATAGGCCAACACTCCGTTTGAATACCAGTATGATAGAAAGAGTTCATTAACCGCACGCCGGTGAAAAAGCGGCTGAAGGTGGCGCGTTAAGGCCAGATCTCCGATTAATGAATTAATTGCTCTTCTCTGGTTGTGGCTGTTGCAATTAACAAAACGTGTTCACGCCACGTCATGTTTTCCGTAATGTTGAATGCGCTCGAATGAGTGACTTTTTTGCAGTCTGATTGTTCATTAGAACCGGCTGCTGGCTTGATCACCCCTTGTCTGATAGTGGGTACTAGGTCTTAAATTCATTGAATTTTACTATAGTTTTCCATCCCAAAGTGGTACAAATAGTGCCAGGCAGTAATCATTGATTTTTAAACGGTATTCGAGTTTGTTGTAAAATACGGTTCTGATAATTTAACGCGAGTCTTGACCTTCATAGTATCGCACCGGACGAGATTAGCTTTATTATCACCTCAACAATTCGTATAAATATTCGATTATAAATCTTTTAAACCCTTTGCCGATTTTTGACTCTAGTTTCGCACCGATAAGCACAAACAATACTTACACTTATCACCAAGATAGACATGGAGATTCTTTGGGATCTCTGCAATATTAATTGATACCATTAAGTGAACAATTAGTACTACAACGTTATATAATTGAGTAGACTTGCCGTCGACCTCCCACTTCAGTCCTAACCACGAGCTTGTTTTAAAACCTGTAGTGTCAGTGGCAATTATAGGATCTTAAACCAAACTACAAGCAGGATAAATCCATTTATAATTAGTGCGTTTGGTATTATTTATTAATCATAAGCTGTGATAAACGGAGTGAATATTGACTTTCTGAACTTTAATTTGTTCGGTATTTAGAACAATAATTAAACGCGAATATGGGTTTAGAAGAGAAACAAAGCCTTACCAAGCATGATGGGTATGTAGTTGTTTCACATTTTTACTAGCCTGTTTGAATAATGAATCGTATTTCACTACTGGTTTAAAATAAATAAATGTATACTAAAGATTAATTTAATAGACAGGTAAGTACGTTGCTATGAATATTGCAAAATAGTTTATTGTACTTGTGAACTCTGATGAAGCGTAATAGACAGAAACAAAAAATAAAACAGAAATGGGAATACTCATTCGATTATTTTGAGAGGTCTGCTGTTGATTGATTATATAAAATGCAAGTGAGATTACGTACTTTTCAAACAATAATTGCGATGTTTTATATTGAAACCATGTGACGCTGATGTAACTAAGTAGCAGTATGATGCTGGTCTTCCAATAAAAGGAATATTTCAGGTCTTATTGTTTTCAGTTGATTTATGTTGTTTCTTGTTGTTTGCTATTGATTTCTGTTGTTTTCTGTTTATTTCAGTTGTTTTCTGGCGTTCCTCTCATTATCTGTTGTTTTCTGCAGTTTTCTGTTATTTTCTCTTGTTTCCTGTTGTTTTCTGTAGTCTTTCATCATTTTCCTTTGTTTTCTATTGTTTTCTTTGACTTCTGTTGTTTCTGGTTGTTTTATATCGTTCCCTGTTGTTTTCTGTTTTTTCCTCTGTTTTCTATTGTATTCTGTTGATTTCGACTGTTTTCAGTTGTTATCTTAATGTTAGAAAGCCAGAAAAGCTGTACGATATTTTTTGAAAATTAGAAAATGCTTTGGACTGACAAAATAACAGACAGACTGGCAAAAATTATGTAATATCAAAAGATCTACAACTCAGGGTCCTATATGTTTTAAGTATTTTAAAGTTTTAAATACATTTTTTCAAAAACATTACAGCTATTTACACATTGATTTAGGTGGGGATAAAAATTCTACCTATAGGTATATGTTGTATGTGAATGAGTTTTTCCAATCATTTCGCTATTGTTGTTTGCGGTTCCGCAATCTCAGTTGGTTTATCGTTTACCAAGTACTAGCTTTTTTATTGTTTCTTTATCGTAAGTATAAATTGTTATTGTTTTGTTTGCATTTTTTGTAGATAAAATTTCGTTCGAAAAGTCACAATGTAATGATGTTATGTTTGTATGAGATGTAATGAATGTTATTTCGTCCATTTTGTATCAATATATATCATACAAATCTTGATTACATTTTTCTGTGAAAATATATCAGAATTTTATTAAAATGTTTTACTTTTATAGCTATAAAAATTGGAGGACCTCAAAGTTTCCCCGGATATATTTATTGAATATTTTGAAACAGCACTGTATTTAGCTGAAATGATAATGGTGGAAATTCTGAAACAGGAAATATATTGCAAACGCAAAAAATGTAGTTCTCGAACTGTGTGACCGAATGAAGAGTCAAAATGCAATGTTATGTTATGAAAACCACAGGTTTTTTTAAAAATATATCTTTTTACTTTTTATATTTATGTGTTCACAACGTAAATTATCAATAACTTTAGAATTTCTAATTTAAAAAAAATTAAAAATGACAAACTCAACCCAGTTGTTCTAATAATACAGGGACGCATGTGTATTGTGAAAAGCCTGCTTTTGACTGAACAAAAATATTTTTTTATTCGAGGTGATTTAGGTTTCTCTATGGCCCCCTCTCTGGAGCCGCCTCTGGGTGATCCAAAGCCTATACCGGACAACTTAGAAACTGCGTATAGACATTTTGATAAGCCAATTTGTTAAAATATTATGATACGGATAACAGTTCATTAGTACAAAGTCTTGTGCATATATATGTATGTACCCATTTACATTATATTTATGTGTATACATATACCGCCTATACCGGGTTATTGAGGTTATTCGACAAGATGCATTATGGCTAAAGTACCTGATCGAAAATAAAAATCAATTTCGGATGGATAGGGACCCATTAAGGCTACATTTTAAAAATATTTCCATGTTATATAGGGTGTGCCCAAAACACGAAACATATCAAAGTTGTATTTTTTAAATAGACCATCCTAGATATTATATTAGGTATATTTTCTCCCTTCTGAACACGTTTTTGCTTATATTTTATGGCCTGCTAGTTTACTTATTGGCAAGAAAATTGAAAAACACCTATTTGATTAACAATTTGAAATGAAATATGAACTACCAGAGATTGATGGCACAACCTTATATCATTAGAAAGGTTATCAAATTTTACATTTGATCGTATCCGAAAAATAGGGTTTCTCATTTGGAAAAACCAAGTTATCTCTAAATGAAGTTTCCAGGCACGTATTTAGAGGGGGGTCCAGGTGGTCCGGACCCCCCGAAACGTTATATAATGCCGTCTATAAAATGGAATTCACAAATTTTTGCACCCCCCCCCCCCCTCGATGAGAGGCAACTCTAATCTGGACCCCCCCCCGAAAGGGACACCCATAATCTGGACCCCCCAAAACAAAATCCAGGATACGTGCCTGGAAGTTTCCTTGATTAATCGACTGATTTCTTCAAGTACATCCCAAATACAAACGTAAGTCAAATTTGACCACACAATACATTTGCCTATCTTACCTAAGCTGACGCATTTCATGCTTAGTAGTACGGTAAATTGACAGCCTTATAAGTTTTTTATCTATGATCAAAAATGGTTATTTACACCTAAACGGTTCGCCCATGTGCGATACATAAAGACACACTAGAATTAACCAAAGAATCTGAATCTGCAATAATAGACAGGCCTTTTAACTTTGGTACGTTTTGTGTTTTGGGGATACCCTGTATCACATGAAAATATTTTAAAAAGCAGTCTTAATGGGTCCTTATCCATCCGAAATTATTATCATTTTTTTAATCAGATATTTTAAGACATATTTCTGCCTGTGAATAACCCGGTATATAATGAGTGAAGATAAGCGAATTATAGAAGTATTGTTCGAGCTTCAAACTGATTCCAGGAACCAAAGTATTTTAGAATACTATTTATTATTTAAAAGAACCGTTTCGACTTTTAATTTTTTTATTCGGATACATACCTGTATGATATACAGGGTGTTTACGGCCTTAGCATTAGTACATTACAAGTACAACGCCTTTTCGATACTACATATTAAATACGCATTTTTGGAATATTTTTTACACAAACCTAGAAGTTCCTTGATTACACAGAACACCTAGCAACGCTGTAATGTAATTGGTAAGTTTTTACGATGCCAAAGTATAGAAGGAGTTGACAAAAATACCTGCGTTTGATTTGCGTTAAACGCTGAGCTTTCGTTCTCGATTACATTACTACGACTATGACTGAGCGACTAGTGCAATATATTTTTTTGTAATCTGAAAAAACACTGAAAACTGAAAATTGCAACAATTAAAAATTTGGACTCTTCAAACACATATTTTTGTATCGCCAAAGTACGATTGTTAACTGACGATAACTAGAAATAAATGGGTTAGGCATCGTTTATACTCGCTACTGACTATACCTGGAGCTGAAAAACCTGGACAACAATAACATCACTCACTTGTGGACCAGAGCAATTGAAAATCATGGCAAATCGCGTGTTGCTGCACTTAGCACTTGACATATCGAAAGCCTCCGATACATAGGCGTAGTTCAGTCACTAAATCTGGGGGGGGCTTAAGTCCCCACCCTAGATACAACAAACTTAACAGAATGATTGATTTTTGGAATTTTGTGGGGGCTAATTTCATTCTTGGGGGGGGCTTAGCCCCCCGAGCCCCCACCTAACTACGCCTATGCTCCGATAGAGTGTGGCATGACAGACTTCTGGTCAAGCTTGCTTATGGACTGCCACCCGACCTGCGCCGCTTCTTGAACGACCGATCTCTGTTTGTTGTAGTGTTGTAGTCGAAGGCTGTTCGTCAGACGTATTTTCAATAAACGCCGGCATTCCTCAGGGATCTGTCCTATCCCCTACACTATTTCTGCTGTACATCAACGAGCTGCTGGAAATAACATCCAATCCAATCTACAGGTTCGCAGACGACAGTACATTAACATCGTGCATGGAACCAGGCAAGCCACTATCATCCCAGGAGACGGTACGTCGGCGTCGCGCGTCGACGACATGAACAGGCCTCACAAGATCAACATATATATCAAAACAATTGTCGAGTGGGCATTAGTAAATAAAGTACAGTTTATCGTACAGACAACTCAGACAACAACATTACAGAGAAGTTTCACGTTGGCTTACTAACCGTGAAAATGGAGGGTCACCCAATACTCAAGTCATCCCCGTCAAGCTTTTGGGAATCAACATCAACAATAACATGTCCTGGCACGACCACGTCGTCACTATAGCTAAAACGGTATCCCAGAAGCTTGGAGTTTTGTTCCGCTGTAGGAAGCTGTATACACCAGAGCAACTACTGCTGCTCTACAAGGCACAGATCCGACCATCGTTGGAGTATTGCATCCTATGTGTGGGGATGCGCCTCGAAGCATTCTCTAAAGCTTCTGGACACTTGGACACTATCCATACTAATCGATATGCCTAACCTCAAAAAGGACCTCCACAGCCTGGAACATCGAAGAAGGATGCCGGACCTATCCCTGTTTTACAGATTCTATCATACGGAAGATGTTCGAGTCGAGGTCCCTACCCCCGAACCAGTCTCCTCCAGCATTCTTTCTTTTGGAGAACTTCGACGCTGTGGAATGAGCTGCTGGGCAATCTGTTTCCCGGCGGCTACAACATCCAGCATTCCGAATCTAACGTGCACTGATACTCTAGAGCGCTTCTACAGTGCCATAGGCTTTCAGCATACGCGGGAGGCAGACCATAAAAAACCGTCCCGTTGTTGAAACACAAAAAGCTCAAAAACGGAGTACTTCCCATTTCACGTAAGAAGATAACTGTGACGTCACACAGTTGATGACGTACCGGCGCGTATAATATGGCTGATGATATTATTTATAGTCAGTGACGTAACAATTGTTTTCACAATTTGAATTTGCATCATAGTGTAATAAAAAAAAATAACTGCGTTACAGCACAACACATGTCTTCGGAGACATTAGACTTAGATAAATCATAAAACCAAAAAAAAATCAAAAACAAACCGCACAAGATAACTCGCACACAAACGATTACCGATCGATGTTCCGCAAATCAATCTAAAGGCGCGTTTTCATGGGTCGATCTGGGTTGAACGATTTAGATCGATTATTGAATCGAAAGCAAATTGAATATGTAAACCACTTTTCGACTTGGTCATTCGGCGGAGTGAGTCGATTCGACGGAAGTAGAAAGTTTGTCTACTTTTGATCGGCGACTGTCGTCGAATCGATGTCGAACGACTGGAATGGAATGTGTAAACACTTCGTCGAACGAAAACAACGTGCTGAAAGCCGAATTAATGCAATGAAGTTGTTGGTTTTAGCGCGACAAGCTATAATTTTGTGCAAAAATGACTGAAATATGATCAGATGCGGACATGGCAAGATTTTTGGATGCTTATCAAAACTTAATGATGTATTATGGAATCCATAAACCGAGCTTTATCGCAATCTACAGGCAACACAAGCAGCATTGCAAGCAATTCTAAAACATGTGAATAAATCTAAAATGTCCGAAAGTGACTTGAAAAATAAAATCAAAAACATTAGAACAACATACAATCGTGAATTGACCAAAGTACTGAAATCACTGAAGAGTGGTTCTGGACCTGACGACATATTATGTTCCTGTCGTGTAAACCTTTTTGCTTTCAGCACAGATCGAATTATGGTCGAACGATCCAAATCGCTCAACCCAGATCGATTATTGAATCGAAAGCAAACGGAATATGTAAACCACTTTTCGACTTGGTCATTCGGGCGGAGTGAGTCGGTTCGACGGAAGTAGAAAGATTGTCTACTTTTGATCGGCGACTGTCGTCGAATCGATGTCGAACGAATAGTGCGTATGACGTTGTTGGTTTTAGCGCGACAAGCTATAATTTTGTGCAAAAATGACTGAAACATGGTCAGATGCGGACATGGCAAGATTTTTGGATGCTTATCAAAACTTAATGATGTATTATGGAATCCATAAACCGAGCTTTATCGCAATCTACAGCAAGGGCGTACCCAGGATTTCAGTTAGGGGGGGGCAGGGGGCTGCTTAGTGCTTATACCTGTTTCGAAAATTGACTTTTATTCATTAACTTTTATGATGACACAAAACAAATATTATAAGTACATAATAATTATACTATACATTATGTATAATATATAATATTATATATGTTTATTTTAATTTAACAGTAATCTTCTCGGATTTGCCGAAAATTTGTCTATGACAATCTTTTCAATAAACTCACTGTTGTCTTTTAAATAATTGCGATGTACGCTCATCAGACATAAACCCGTAAGCCTTTCTTCACCCATGGTGCTTCTTAGCCACGTTTTAACTCTTCGCAGCGTACTGAAGGACCGTTCTACGGTCGCCGTGGTGCATGGGATAGTGCTTAAAATAATTAATGCCTTTCTGACAGCAGGGTAAAAAATGTTCGCTTCTTTGAACAGATCAACTACTTCTATGTCCTTTAATTGATCATCTGATAAAGCCTTCGTCACCCATAAATTATGCCAAAGGTTCAGTTCCCCGGTGATATCCAGGTTATAAAATTCTTGGAATGATTCTGCGTTTTTGTGTAGGTCTGCAATGCTGGTTTTTGTCATATACAAGGGATGTAGCCTGCTTAAAGCAAACGCCGGAGTATTTTCTTGGGAGAATCGAATATTCAATGATGAAATGAGTGAATCAATGTATGGTATTATCAGGGAACGCCGCCAATATTCGTTATCATTGTCTGATGGCGGATTACTTCTATGTGTTTGCTTATGAGCAAGACGTGGAACCGAAATTTCTATGTTCAAATCCATTGCAACAGCTCGTGCTTTTTGAAGTATTTCATTACTTATTCTATCAGGAAACTCGCGGTCATTTCTGAGAATGTCCTTGATATTTTTAATGTGTTTTCCTACCGAGATCATGTCGATCGATTTAGCTTGCAGTGCGTTAACTACTGGTTCTATAACTGCTGAATATTTGGCTATTGTTTGTAGAGAAACAATAAACACTGGTTTTGTAACGGCTGAATGCAACTGATATGCAGATTTTCTGGTGGCATAATTTCCCTCTACAGATAACGTTTCTAGAGATTTCACGAGCTCTGAAAAATGTTGAGAAAACTTTCTGATTGATTTATATTTTTCGGACCATCTCGTCTCACATAATCGTGATAGGTTTGGAGCGTAGTTTCGACGTGTAGTCGATTCTCTGAAAAACGTTATAACATCCTTTACAGTGGCGACAGTATTTCTAATTTCTGGCACTGCGTTCGCATCATTCACAACAAGGTTGAGTTTGTGACTTGAGCAATGAAAATATAAAGCACGAGGATATTTTTTTCTCAAAATGGCTTGTACGCCACCCTCTTTTCCTGCCATTGTAGAACAGCCATCGAATCCAAACCCTACGCAATCTTCTTTGGAGAGGTTAGAACTAATTAAGAAATTGTCAATTGCTTCGGCGATTGCGGAAGCATTTTGTGCTTTTAGTTCAACGAACCCTACAAATTCTTCTCTGATTTTACTTTTGCTTTCGTCGTAGAACCGCACGCCTATTGACAGCTGTTCTTTCCCAGATACGTCTGCTGTTTCATCAGCTAAGATTGAGTAAGCCATGGTCTTCCGAACCTCACTAATTACATTCTCCTGAATAACTTCGCCACATAAATTTATTAGTTCGTTTTGTATTCTTGGCGAAGTATAAATTGCATTTCGACTTTCGACGGCACTTTTCAAAGTGACTCTTTAATTTGTTGTCCCCTGAATCGATTCTCAACTTCAATAAATCTAATAAAACACCCTCATCTGCTTGTTTGCCCCTAAGAGGCATATCATGTGTACCGCAAAATACTATACAAGAAATAATTGATGACAATATTTGTCTGTTTTCATCGATTGCTTTTTGGTGTCCACTTTGCAGTTGGATGTCTACAGGAACATTTTCAAGAAAATTTTTTGCAGCATTTGTCGCCGTTTGGTGAAGGTTGGTCGTTGCATGCTTTCGGCAGTCTTCATGCATATTTTTGAACTTTAAATATGGCCTGACCATAAACGATCCCAAAATTCCTCTCACAGTGCTAATGGGCGGAGGAAACAAAACACAATACTTACAAAGAGCACCTTTTAGTCGCTTGGAATATACTAGCCATGGTGAATATTGATCCAACCAAGCATGATTAAATTTTCTTTTTAAATGGCTTGCATCACTTTCAAAATCGTAATTTCTGGGCGGGATCCAAGGATTTTGTAACAACTCCCTCTTCTTTTCCGTCGATAGCTGGGTAGCCAATCCAACATAACGACCCAGATCATTTTCATGACAGCCATCGTCCACTATAATTTCAGGATCGACGTTGACGTCATAAGTTTGTTGGGATGTCGATGGAGAAGAATAGTCGGCAACAGATATATTAAGAGGTTCTACTGCAGAATTTGACGCTTGTCCAATGTTAGCATGCAATGATATTGGCATTACATGAGTGGTTTTATCATGGTTGTCATTTTCATCGCTTCCACTGCTACTTTCCCGACCTTTTTTTCTTTTTTCGCGTGGCCTCCCTAAAAAATGGATACACAGAATTACCCTTACAGTGTTTAGGCGGGTTGCATAGGACGAAAATCAAAGATCAAGTTTCACATTCTCTTGCATATGGTTTGAACGCCAAATAATCAAAACTAGGTAAGTAATTTGAAATAATACACTTGTTGTGACGTTAGAGAAAAGGGATTTTGTTGTCGGTATGATCTTATTAATAAATCCAAAATATTGCAAGGATCTTTCTTTTATGTTTTTTTTAACTTTTTTATCACAAAATATTCACAAATGTTATTTTAGCTATTATAACAAAACCACGTGTTGTAATTAATAAATTTAAATATTGTAAGTAATGCCTAAGATATACACTTACAAGAGAGTCATAGCCCCCCTTAAACAAATCAAATAATCATATTAAGTATGTACTTAAGTGTTTTGTTTTGACTCACCTCTTTCAAAGAATTTCCTGATATCCATTTGACGGAGTAATATTTCCAGTTGTTGCGCAGTAAACGTAAATCTCGTGTCTCCGCAACGAAACTATAAGACACTATCTATGGCGTATGAAATATTCGCTCGTATTCCACTCCGAACTGAATTGTATTCGAACTAAATTCACGTGCTCTGCCTTACGTTCCGCTTATATATTGAAAATATTCTCGCTCCCGAAATATGTAGAAAATACTCGAGCTCGACTCTATTTCCATCCTTGTCTTATAATACATGCTATCACTGTCTTTTCTTTCCGGAATAGTCCATGCTAGAATATTCTTCGTGGTATTGCTATTCAATACTAGATGTCTCTATTGACCGTATACAGTATACATTGAGCCTATTTCTTTTTACTGGAAAAAGTACTGCCGTCCGAAACTAGATGGCGTTAGATGTTATTTTCTTCCAATTATATTCAGCTTTAATCCTATATGGCTCTGATTGTCTCGTCGGAAGCGGAAACTACGAGATACCACGGTTTTGTGGGAGATTTAAATTATATTGCATCGCTAACAGTATACTAGAGTCTGTCTAGTGAGTCGCGGCACAGAAATAACCGCGGCAAATTTAAAAATAATTTAGTTGTAAGCACTGAATGGAATATGCTATGAAATTTGAGTTTGATACTTTCACTATTTTATTTTATGAACACTAAGAATCTTAAACTAAATCTGTACAGATATATACTACTTAAAATAATATGCAACATATTGAATATTATTTTATTTTAGCATAGCATTGAAAACAAAAATTATATAATAAAACCAAACTTGCATCAAAACCGTACTTAATTTTTATTTATTCTGTCTCGTAATCAAAATCAGATTCTAGAAATTAAATTATCGACTATAAATCATTACTGACACTTTCATTTGTTAGTGATAACTAACAAATAATAAAAACGAAATAAAGAAATAAATAAAGTGTATCAAAACTTGATCAAAACATTTTGCGTTTCGTTTGACGGCGGCTGAAGGTCGCCATATAAAATATTCTAATAAATACGTTGTGACACGACCGACACGACTCACTATACAGACTCTATATCGAATGTTGTAGAATATTTAACTATAGAAAATAAAGAACAAATCTGGCTGAAAAGATATTTTGTTTCCAACACTTCATTTTGCGCAGAGTAGGTAACACGTTTTTAATTTTTATTTGCCAAAAAAAATTACATTTATTTAATCTTCTAGGGGGGGGCAGCTGCCCCCCCCTGCCCCTACCTGGGTACGCCCTTGATCTACAGGCAACACAAGCAGCATTGCAAGCAATTCTAAAACATGTGAATAAACCTAAAATGTCCGAAAGTGACTTGAAAAATAAAAACAAAAACATTAGAACAACATACAATCGTGAATTGACCAAAATACTGAAATCACTGAAGAGTGGTTCTGGACCTGACGACATAAATGTTCCTGTCGTGTAAACCTTTTTGCTTTCAGCACAGAGATCGAATTATGGTCGAACGATCCAAATCGCTCAACCCAGATCGATTATTGAATCGAAAGCAAACGGAATATGTAAACCACTTTTCGACTTGGTCATTCGGGCGGAGTGAGTCGATTAGACGGAAGTAGAAAGATTGTCTACTTTTGATCGGCGACTGTCGTCGAATCGATGTCGAACGAATAGTGCGTATGACGTTGTTGGTTTTAGCGCGACAAGCTATAATTTTGTGCAAGAATGACTGAAACATGGTCAGATGCGGACATGGCAAGATTTTTGGATGCTTATCAAAACTATGATGTATTATGGAACCTACAGGCAACACAAGCAGCATTGCAAGCAATTCTAAAACATGTGAATAAACCTAAAATGTCCGAAAGTGACTTGAAAAATAAAATCAAAAACGTTAGAACATACAATCGTGAATTGACCAAAGTACTGAAGTCACTGAAGAGTGGTTCTGGACCTGACGTGTGTGCGTGAGTCTAGCTAGCCGCCAAGAAATGAAAAATAGGACAACAATGGTTTAATAAAGATTTATTTCATATATATGAATGCAGTACATTTGTATTTTTTTTTAAACAAGAACTTATCTTCGGAGGGAAGTCCAGGGAGTAGTTCTCATGGTGCTCTTCCGAAGAGAAGGTGGTGCTCCAAAGAAGATGTTACATGCTGCTGGTGGCACCCCAAAGAAGGCTGGCTTCTTCAGAAGGAGTTCTGGTGGTGTCACCCCGAAAAAGTGTTCATGATGGTGGCATGGAAGAGGTGTGGTGCCCTTCCAAAGAAGTGTTGTTTTCCTTGGTGGCACCCCGGAAAAAAGGTGGTTTTCCTTGGTGGCACCCCGAAAAAAAAGGGTGGTTTTCCTTGGTTATCACATAATTGCACAGACACAAGAATTATCTTAGAGAGACATAGTTATTCTATATGTCTTTACTGTTTGAGTTCAGAAAGCGAAAAGAAAAAACGACATATATATTCCTGCCGTGTAAACCTTTTTGCTTTCAGGACAGATCGAATTATGGTCGAACGATCCAAATCGCTCAACCCAGATCGACCCGTGAAAACGCGCCTTAACCCACGCTACTGCATGGCAGTCGACCAGCTGGTTTTGCGTACACAGCGCATCTATGTAACTATGACGTCACTGTTACATTCTTACGTGAAATGGACTGTACTTGATCAATGTTTTGATAATTATTTCGCCATAACTGGTTTCACAAATAAATATACTGCACCACTCTGTATAAAGCATATGGCACAGTTACGCATGAAAGGCAGATCCAATTGTTTTTGTTAGTCTTAGAATCCATCTTGGTATCATTTATTTTGTTTTATCAAGTACAGTAAACTGAATAATCTTTTTCGTAAACATAGATATCTGCTGTATAAAAAAACCAATGTGGCACAAGTATCCTCAGATGATAGTGTATTGTGTCAACTTCATTATTAAAAGTTCAGTAATATAGAAATTCAGTGTAAACTAATTTTGCCAAGATGGACGACAGAGAGCCACTGTTGATGAAAAAACGATTCGACTTATATGACAGGTATTTTGATTATTCAATATTCCCATACTTTGAATTAGATATGAAGCGTCTGCATATCAAATCAATTTTTTATTAATATACAAGTTTACATCCAATGGGAAGCCATCAACATCTCATATCCGTTAATACCAACCGTTGCCATAACTCACAACGGATCCGATTATTGACTTTGACGCAATATTTACATATGCTAAGATTTTAAAATAATGTTTAGCTATAAGGATCATAGCAAAGTGATGTATGAAATCGAATTTAATGCTCATTGAATATTCATTAGCACTCATTAAATAATCATGGCATAAAATACTATTTGCCATCGCATCATCAAGAGACATGCTTGAATACATATACAGGGTGTCCCACGACGATTAAGACAAGCAATATATCGGAACTGGGTAGTAGTAGAGAATTATCATTTTGGGGATGTACATTAGGGCAAATGTTGTGTCTTGCCATTTTGTTACCCAATGAGGTATTTCTTTTTGGTCACGTGACATCCGATTCAAAATTATCAATGGGACATCCTGTATATTAGTGCCTTTCCGTGTTCCTCCCGATAAGACAATTACAACAAACTAGCACACTTGGGGTCTAAAGTGATTAATTCAAGAGCTACAGGTACATAAAGGATTGTACCACTACCATTGATTATAACATGTACCCCTATACTAGTGTTCGGTTCATTTTTTGTCTTTATGGTAATGGCACGATCCTTTAAGTACCTGTAGCTCGTGAATTAATCACTTTAGACCCCAATTCTGCTAGTTTGTTGGAATTGTTTTATCGGGAGAAACACATTACTCATACTCATTAAACATTTTGAATTGCACATCACGTGACCAAAAACAAATACCTCATAGGGTAACGCAATAATAAGAAAATATGCAACATTTTCTCTAGTTTACACCACCAAAATTACAATTCTCTAATACTTCCTAGTTCCGATACATTGCTTGTCTTAACCGTCGTGGGACACCCTGTATTAAGCGTATGATGTGTGTTCACGTTATTAGTAGATTCAGGGTTTTTCTAATTCTCACTTGTGTGTTAGTGTATTTGTTCAACTATATTACTATATTAGGTACATTTTTTCTCTTTTATCTATTTATGTTAATCATTGCGCTATTTAAATTTTGAATTTTCTATTATCATCTAATTATCCGCAATTTTTCTAATTGACAAAATAACGTAAGGTGTCCTGATTCAGTACTTCCCACACATTATCGGTGCTAACGAAAAATTTGGTGTTCCACTATCCTTACATCATCCGCATAAAAAAACTAGACAACAATCCGGGACCTTTGAAAGCTAAAAAAACGAAGTTTAAGCGATTTTGACAGTTTTAGTTTTTTTTTGTTTATTTCTGCTCTAGAAGTGCTCCAACAACGATACACTGTTACCATTTCTTCCACTGTAGTAATTTGGGGTCAGCATTTTATCACAATTAATTTAGTACTTAGTTTTCAAGTTACACTTTAGGATTATAATACGTATGTATCGAATTATTAAACAGGTATAAAATTCAAAGATACCATCGGATAGGTCTAAAAAGCACAAGATATCACCAAAGTCAATTTTTCTCAACGCAATGTGAAGTATTTTATGAATACAACAATTTTTTTTTAATATTCAAACCCCCTACCTGCCCATCACCCCGAAATTACCACCTCCAAAACCTAAAACCTAAAAACCATACGCATTTTTCACCCTCGCCACGGTAATAATACTGTGTTACAATTTCATTAAAATCAATTTAATAATTTCCAGGTTATACAATACAGAACGATCTAAAGCATTACTCATATGTATAGTTATATCAGAAGAAAAGTCCTTTGGTTTCTGTAATAGTCAAATACTTCCCTTACCTATTGGTTTGAGAAGTAACATCAAGAAAGTAAATGTTAAAGAAAATGTATACATAGAAAACATTTTTATATGTGCTGTAAGTTTAAGTGCAGTAGTAACGTGTATGTGTTATGCTCAATACCCGAATTCGGGCAATGCCCGAAAAAAATACGCAGAACTAGTTTTGAGCAAGGAATATTTCCCAAACCCGAAATATGAATTTTATACGGCTATTGAGCATTACCAAATAGGCAGAACTGGTTTTGCGCATCTTGAAATACGCAGAACTAGTTTTTCGCAACTTGAAATGCACAGGACTAGTTCTGTATATTTTCTGAATGACCAACACAAATTCTGCTTCTTCCATTTAATCAGCGCCAGCGACGGACTCAAATAAATATAAAGTTGGAGAAGTTGAATATATTTTAATGAATACTAATAAATAATCGCCAACTGAGGCCGGTTTAAATTTTTTATTTGGTTGTGCGAGCATCAAATTGCCTTGTGCTTCCAAACCTCTTTTTGCGTTTTCACGATTCGTACTTATATTGCAGGAACGTTGGCAAAGAAACCTAACCTAACCTAACTTAAACGATAGGTTTTAGCTGATTTTTGACACACAGTGTATAACGAATATTCACTTTGGTCGTCATTCCGTACCATAGAACTAGTTCTGTGCATTTCAAGTTACGCAAAACTAGTTCTGTGCATTCCAAGATGCGCAAAACTAGTTCTGCCTATTTGGTGATGCTCAATAGCCATATAAAATTATTATTTCGGGTTTGGGAAATAATCCTTGCTCAAAACTAGTCCTGCGTATTTTTGTCGAGCATTGCCCGAATTCGGCTATTGAGTGTAACATATGCATATAGTCATATTGCTCTTAGAATAAATTGATCATTTATTTTTGATCAATAGGCTACAACCAAGGAAGTGACATTAAACTGACCACGGAAAGTTTGGCATTGACCAAGTTCTCATTATACATGCTTCAATTCACGTTGAATTAGTCTAGGAATAATTTCCACTTATTCCAATGTTGATTTTTTTCATTTTTCCAGTATTATGAAACAGAATGACCATGAAAGAACAGCGTTACAAATTGAAAGACCAGTTTATCAAATCGAGGAACTGAATAGGGACCACTTATACCAAAGACCTTCTGCTACATGTAAGTTGTGGTATAATAACCTGATTCACATTTCATTTACCCCCCATCTAAACAATGCGGGGCGCTAGGTAACAGACTGTTGACCTTACCATCATCTTGCTCCTATTCGTATTTGGATTTTGGCTATGAGGAATTAATGACCTACATATCAATATGTACTGTGTGACCAATGTAAATTGACCAGCGAAAAGAATTCGGTGGAAGAAGTAAGGACGTTGCCATAACCCTTAATGATTCTATCCTATTTTCTTCTTTTGCGACTTGTTTTATTTTATATACAGGGTTACTGGTAACTCGACCACTTTCCTGCAAGAGGTGATAGAGGGACTCAAATGCAATAGATTTAACCCCCCATATGTAATTCCGAAAGCCGATAGTTTTCGAGATAATTAACATCTAGTGTTTTTCAACGATATGTCCAAATTTCCACACTATATCCCAAATTTAGATGTCGATTTTAGTAATTTCCAATTTAGTTTTTTACTGACACATACGCAAATCTAATTCAGTATTTAAATGTGTAAAAATACTAAACAATTTCAAACTACATACAATTATTAAAAAAATAAAGAACAAAATTTTTACATTCACCTCGAAATAAAATTGTCTAGCTCAAAAAAAGATACACAACCAGTCAAACAAATTATTTTAAATTAATCAACATAATACAGAATCATCAACAACAGGATATTCCAGAATGATGGTTGTCCAGCACATTACCGTATAACAAATCCGGCAGTTGTTGGACAACACATACCCGAACAAATGGATAGGGAGGGGTGAACCCATCTCATGGCCTGCGCGGAGCCCAGATCTGACACCTCTTGATTTTTACGTCTGGGGTCACATGAAGGCATTGGTTGACGAGACTCCAGTTAATGCTGCTGACGAACTAAGGCAAAAAATTATCAATGCGGCGGAGGAGATGAAACGAACTCCTTCAACACGAGTTACAGAAACCGAAGTGAGGAAGCGGATCCGTAATTGTATCCGAAATCAAGGGCAACACATTGAGCAAGATCTCTAGAAACTTTGAGTGGATTTAATTAAAAGGTTATTAGGTGGGAAAGATTTTTGAGCGATTTATTCAACCGTTTGTATATTTTTTCTGAGCTGGATAATTTTCTTTCACGGTGAATGTAAAAATTTTGTTGATTATTTTTTAAACATTTGTATTTAGTTTGGAACTGTTTAGTATTTTAAAACATTTTAATACTAAGTTAGCTTTGTGTATGTGTTAGTCTCGGTGTTAGTTAAATACTAAAATAAAAATTATCAGAATCAACAACAGGTTTTCTTCTTAGTTTAGGATCTAGTGTGGAAATGTGGACATTTCGTTGAAAAACATTAAATGTTAATTATCTCGAAAACTATCGGTTTTCGGAATTACATATGGGGGGTTAAATCTATTACATTTGAGCCCCTTTATCACCTCTTGCAGGAAAGTGGTCGAGTTACCAGTAACCCTGTATAAAGGAAACATAAAACTTATCACTACAACTGTCAACAGCAGATTTTATTCCTCACCTTGAAGATGGTCCAGCATCAGGATTGGATAATCGCAGCAGACGATATTTATTGTCCCTGTTATACTTACGTTTTCTATCCTTTTTGACTCTACATGATAATGACGATCGCTACCTGAGGAAACTTTCTTCTCGCCTTGCCGCGCTGGTCAATTTACGATGGTCACAGTAAAATGGCTACCGTTTTTCAGGCAGAAATAGCCGCAATTCTGGAATACGGCAGAATATGCATTGTGTATGAAATCAAATGCACTACAAGATTTTAAATAAAATAATGACCTCATTTATCTAGGCAAAGCTGTGGGGTGCTATTTGAAAAACAGTTGGGGTTGAGTTTTAGGGGTTGAAGTGGGTACAAAAAAAAAGTTTCGAAATTATGGTATGATAGCTCATTCAGTACGCTTGAAAGACCCGCTTAGTTTTCTTATTTATCTGTTTTTGTTACGAAAATATTACACCTCAAACAAATCTTTATTTTATTTATCTTCGCTTATGACTACGAAAAAAATAGGTTTGTGTATAAAATCAAAGGTACTGCAAGATTTCAAATAAAATAAGGACTTAATTTGTTTAGGAAAATCTATTGAGTGCTATTTGAAGAAAAAACGTTGATGGTGAGTTTTAAGGGTTGAAGTACAAAAAAAACTTTTGAAAGCATGCTATGATAGATCCTACAGTACTTTCAAAAGTACCACTCAGTTTTCGTTGGAGCTGATTTTGTTACGAAAATATTACGTGTCAAAGAAATTCTGGGACACCCGGTATATTAATATTATTGTGTATATTATAATATCGTTATGTAAAGCTTTGCAATTAGGCTTAATCCTACATTCTAAATCAATTTGTACATATTAGCAACAATACAATTCAGAAACAAAGTAATATGGCACGTGTTTTTGTGTACATTGGGTAAAATATATAGGTAGATATGTATACCATTGTTGATGAGAACCACTGAAAAATCGTAATCATAGACATTTTCTTGACACATTAGTAATTTGTTTCTTATACTCTCTGTTGAGTCATTAATTTCAACAGCTCCAAGCTATGAGTTTGAGTACAAACCTGTGCTTTGCGTCACAAGCAAACACAAAAACAATGGTTCAATAAAAAAACCAGTTGACTAAATTATACCGAAGATGTCACCTTCTAACATGTTTTACCAGTGCAACTTAAATATTAATAATGATTCCATTCTTCCACTTTTGTAGAAATGTCTACTGTTTAAATATAATAATACTACAACTTTCGAAACAAAATCAAACAATTTTGAGGCAGGTGGTGTTAGAAAACTGTTTTTTTTGCATTTTAACTGATGTGAATTTATTTATCTGTCAGTAAATTTTTATGGACCAATATATAAGGTGTCAAATTGTGTCAAATTAAATATACTTGTGCTATAAAACACTGGTTCTTGGGCTGCTCGTTCGGCGTCTGTTAACGAAACGTCAATCAGCGAAGCGCCATGACGGCGGAGCGTATCGAGACAGGCCGAATAGGCTAAGAACCAGCGTTCATCGGACCATGGCCTCGAATGCCACCGGACGAATCCCGAAAACTTCAAGGAATGATTTCTGGCACCGACTTATGATATAATTTGATTAAATTATATGTGTGTTCCTAGTAGCAAAAAGTTGAAATTCCCTTAATTAGATCGCGAAATGGATGATGTGTGGTCGCCCTTATCATATTCGTACGTCAGCTGGGGTAAACAATCGACAAAAACATTAAAAAAGACCTGTTAGCGTAAAGCCTGCGTCACATATGCGGGTATTTGCCGAATATCAATATTCGCCGTTTTTTCAACCATGCTCGCCAAATAGCGAGCACGTATCACCCTTTAAGCCGGCGCCACATGCGGGTATTTGCCGAATATCAATATTCGCCGTTTTTTTAACCTTGCTCGCCGAATATCGAGCATGTATCGCCCTTTAGCCGACTAGCGTATAATCGGAGTTCGTTGCTCGCCGAATACCGCATATGTGGCGCCGACCTTTTAGCCCAATAGCAAATAATAGGGGTTCGTTGCTCGCCGAATACCGCATATGTGGCGCCGGCTTTAGCCAAATAGCATATAATCGGGGTTCGTTGCTCGCCGAATACCACATATGTGGTGCCGGCTTTACCCGAATAGCCAAAAATCGGGGTTCGTTGTTCGCCGAATACCGCATATGTGGCACCGACTTAACCGCACTAAACGACCTTCGCCTTTTTTTTTACTGTAAAATTGAAAGTGTTTTTACCGAAAGTGAAAGTGAAAGAAGGTGGGCCACACACGATTCAATCATCTTTACAAAAAAAAAACTTCAAACGTTGATTTTTCTATATTAAATACAAATTTAAGAATACTTCCTTTTCATATCGGCTTCACATTCCGAAACCTAAGTACCATTTCTTTTTTCGGAATTCATCCTGAGACACGGTGTATAAAAAAATTGCTCTTTACTTAACAGAATTATTAAATCAGGCTTGAAAATAGCCTGCAACATACATTTTATCATTGACGAATTACTTGTGAACGCGTTTTCTGATGTTGCATGATTAAGATGTGCATATAAGTTGTGTTGACATTCATTATACTTTAATTATACAGTAATTACTTCCTGTTTTGTATTGTATTCGAAGTAGACCATAATTTGTATCTAGATATTTATCTATTTTAACGAGACACTGATAAATAATCATAAGTGTTATATCTCTAGACTGTGTATCATCTGGTTTACTTTTTTACATGTTGTCCTATGCAGATATTACGTAACATTAACATAAAAAATGATTAAAGGATAGTAGCATGATTACTTGCTCGTCATAATTTTTTTTCTGGGCGATGTATTGAAACTACATGTTTTAATAAAAATATTTCCCACCTGAGCCTTCACTGTTGGCTTCTAATTAACAGCGCTGTTCCTGGAGTGGCGCCGGGAAACAGTATCAAAGTCTACACAGAACACCGGGCTAATGACCAGAGCAGTCGATGCCGTTGACACAGAAGTAAAAAAAATATACAGGATGTCCCACGACGATTAAGACAAGCAATATATCGGAACTGGGCAGTAGTAGCGGATTATAATTTTTCTGGGTGTAAATCAGAGCAAATATAGTATCTTTTCTCATTATTGTGTCACCCAATGAGGTATTTGTTTTTGGTTACGGGACGTCTGATTCAAAATTTTTAACGGGACACCCTGTATATTTGTGACTTTTTGGGTTCCTTCCGATAAAACAATTCCAACAAACTAGCACACTTGGGGTCTAAAGTCATTAATTCAAGAGCTACAGGACTGTACCACTACCATTATGAAACACTACCAAAGTGATTTGACTGTATTATACATGTTATAATCAATGGTAGTGGGACCATCCTTTAAGTACCTGTAGTTCTTGAATTAATAACATTAGACCCCAAGTGTGCTAGTTTGTTGGAATTGCTTTATCGGAAGGAACACAAAAGTCACAAATATACAGGGTGTCCCATTAAAAATTTTGGACGGACGTCACGTGACCAAAAACAAATACTTCGTTGGGTGACACAGTAATAATAAAAGATACTATATTTGCTCTTATTTACACCGCTAAAATTATAATTCTCTACTACTGCCTAGTTCCGATATATTGCTTGTCTTAATCGTCGTGGGACACCCTGTATATTTCCAAATGTTTGTTTGAAACTTCACTAACTAGAACTGAAAGGATATGTGCCTTGGAAGTTATGTTAATGTTAGTAACATCTACCGGATGTTATAGCTGTATGCCAGAACCCCTTAGGGGTCATATACAGGGTGTCCCAAAATTTCCTTGACACGTGATATTCTCGTATTTATGTGTAATAAATATTTCGCAAAATGCCATACTACTTTAATATTACAGGAAGCATATGATAAAAAGTTTAGACATCCGTTTGTGATTAGTTTGCTTATTACTAAAGATTTCATTATAATTAAAAAATACCATTTAACAAGGAAAAGATAAATAATAAATATTTACCAATTAAAAGGAATATCAAAATAAATTTTCTATAGCTGTATGCAAATTACCCAGCTATACATAAAAATCTTAACTTGTAGTTAAGCACAAATGCAAAGAATTATGCCGCTCTTGCTGTGGCGTTGAGTGCATTAAAAAGACGGTTCCTTTGGTACAATGGCTGCCGGAATACAGTTGGAAAAGAAGTTTTGTAGGCGATCTCATCAGTGGAATCACTGTATCCATAATGCACATCCCTCAGGTGAGAGCAAAAACTATTACAGAGACCGTTTAAAAAGCGCTCGTATAAAGTTGACTGAAGCATTCCAGAAACAATGGAGCCCTTTTGGATTTCATTAATAAAACAACATATTTTGGTTTCAAAAAACAAACAAATTTGTAGCAGTCTCTAAATATACCAAAACTATTTATCACACTTTGTTCATCGAAATATTGATAATGTATTAAATATTTATATTTTTTTGCCAAAATTGAATTATGAATATATCTTATGTTCTACAATTCTTATGTTCTACAATTTGCTTAAAAAGGAAGTTTTGCAATACTATTAATTTATATTGCGTTCTACAGTTTACAGTAAAGTTTGTTTTCATTGATAGATCGTAAAATTAATTACTTCTATACTAGTTTCTACCGGTATTTTACTTTGTTAATAGCTCAGTCACAAAATCACTTTGATAGCGTATCACAATACATAATTTTTCATACAATAGTTGCATGAGAAAGCAAAAATGTTTAAAAAAACTCTTTCAGTGATTATAGTTTATCGAGATTGTTTTTTTAGGGAATGGCTTATGCCTTACTAGGAAATGTACCACCCATAGTAGGGATATACATGGCATTTTTTCCTGTCCTCGTATATTTTATATTTGGTACATCCAGGCATGTCTCAATGGGTGAGTACTTTTAATCCTGATGGTTGAATTGTTTCGTTTTGTATCTTAAACACCAGCCCCTCATAAGAAATCTAAATAGTAGGATTACAAAAAAAAATACCTTTCAACATAATTACTTCACAAAAGAAATTGTAAAATAGTCTGCTCTGTCATGAATATTTAATTACCAGATATACCAAAGGCGACCGTTTTTATTGTTTTCATTTTTACACCTTTTGGTTAACTTTAAAACAAGTGACCAGAGATCCTTTTTCTACATGAGCCCATTTTTTTCAGAGCGCACAGTTTTTCCCTGGACTATTTTACTTTACATTTATTGTACCTTGTATTTAATGCGAGTTTGGCATTTAGAAAGCATTTTGATCAGACTAAACAAATGCGTGATAAAGAGTTCAAGAGTAAGGTCATTTAATAACTGGTTATTAAGATTGTATCCACCAGGATCATGGCTATTGGAATTAAAATATTTTAGGATTTGCATTTGCTTTACTAATCGAGGCACCATAGTTCTCTATTTTACCTTTTTTATAATACTATACCTACCAGATAGATTTTTTTTGTTATGAAGCCTTGCATTTGTCAGATATTTTTAGACATTGTAGATGATTCAAAGGTCTATTCAAACTTACATTTTCTATAATTTTTTTCAGTATCACAGCGTTTTGATTGATTTAGTATCTTCAATCATCCTCAGGTGAGAACTGGCAAACCTGTTGTTTGTATACTTCCAGGTATATTTCTG
Source organism: Callosobruchus maculatus (assembly GCA_951848785.1). Taxonomy (NCBI): domain Eukaryota; kingdom Metazoa; phylum Arthropoda; class Insecta; order Coleoptera; family Chrysomelidae; genus Callosobruchus; species Callosobruchus maculatus. The sequence continues at coordinate 12,789,832 of CATOUR010000071.1, forward strand.
GTGGTGGCAAATTGTATCACCACTTCCATTGCTCTAGTAGCCTACTTGTTTTAGGTATCGCCACCAAGACGACGCCGTGTATTCTAAGTCGTCCCTTGAGTAATATGTATGGTTCCCCTTGAGGGATACTTGAGGGACCCTCAAGTGTCCCTTTCCTTGTGTATATGTTTCCTAGTCCTAAACAACGCCTATGATATGGCGGGACTCATTTGACGACGTTGTCATATTTCAAATATAAGTCAATTTGTTATGTCTACGCCTACGCATTTTGAGGTTTTCTGTTATCTGTGCCAGTATTTCGTGTTTTGTGCTGGACATTTTACCGGATGTGACAGAAACCGTACTCCAAAATTAACCTGCAAAATCGCCTTGACTTGACCCTTACGTAAGGCTTACTTGAGTATTACTCAAGGGAGCCTTACGTAAGGGACTTTCAAGTAAGGTTTCGGAACACAAAACCTTATTTAAGGGACCCTCAAGTATTAAGGAACGCTTACCAACCATTAATACGACCCGTCATGCTTCAAGAGACATACTCATCGGTGCCCGCCTGAAGGGGATTGAAGATAGAAATATAGTAAATCAACCGATACAATGTCATAATCAAAAAATTTATAGACAATGGAAGTCCGAATTAGGCATTTTGAAGCCTTGCATGTTATTGAAAAGAAAAAAATTATAATTTCTTCTTGAGTAAAATGCATTTTTCCTTTTAGGAACGTTTGCCGTAGTTTGCCTGATGACAGGCAAAGTTGTAGCGCAACATAGCACGGTGGAAATACAGCAAAATGGAACTATGAGATCTCTAAACGAGGAGAATGATCCATCTCAAGAATCGTATACTAATATACAAGTAGCCATGACAGTCACGTTTACTGTAGCTTTAATAGAGGTTAGTGTGTTAATATATGGGGTTGTACGTAAAGACGCAGGAAAGTAAACTCAAATGTAGACTACCAATTTTTATTTTGTGTCCAAGTGGAGTATTTTATGTATTTGAAACGAGACTGGTGCTGTAGTTTAACAGTATATTCCTTCAAAATACTCTCTATTCTGTTCTGTTTTTTTGATAGTTTGCTTAGTATATCTACCTCAGCATTGTTGAGCTTTAAATGCGAATAATAAGGGGTTTTTGTTTTAATTTTGACCTAATCCTAAAAATAATTGGTTATTCGTTACAGCAGGTTAAAATCCATAGACAAATCAGAAATGATTGTATTAGCTCGATCATATCACTTTCCAGTATTTGGCACACTGCACTGTTGTGTTGTTCGCTTGCCATAGATCCTGGATTGTGCAAGGGGTTTTCAAGGATGGGTAAAATAGGAGATGCTCCTTCGTCTGGTTCTCCCTGCAGACGCATAGGTCGTCCTCAGTATATCTCCATCTTACTAAGGTTATCCATCTGCCTATTTGGCATCTAATCCTGATGAGACCTTTTCAGGTCCTCCAACCCAGTTGTGATCCGGCAGCGTGGCTTTCAGTTGGATTCCAATTTGGTATGTGATTCTTTGTTAGCAGTCGCTTCCACAGTATCTCTTTGGTTACTGATTTGGAATCTGTTAGTGGGTTTGTTGACATGATCAAATTCTACCTGCATTTAAGGTTGGATGCTGGGGGAGTATTTTATCTAATGACTTTCTACTTAGTTCTGCCATACACAAGACTTCTCACCTGATTTGTGGGGGACCTATTCCCGCTAACGTGTGTCAATTCATTTTTGACCTGAGGAAACAAATGGAAGTCACATGGGGCAAAGTCAGGAGAGTAGGGGGGCTGTGAGACTGTGAGACGGAGCGCTATTGTGATGCAGCGTTCAGTCGTCGAGCTTTAAACAGTCATTTAGAAAATATTAACATTTAAAAAAATTCTCGGAGTCTACGCATAAACTGTCGATATTGCATCTATTTTTGTTTTGTTTATCTGTGACTTGCCCATCGTATCCGCAGGATTTTTTTTTCATTTGTAGTCGCTTTATTAATAACTTTTGTATTATCAACTCCGTTAACAGTCTCCCCGTCCGTTACATTAAAAGTTAACGGAGGAAAGAATTTTTTCCTTCAAGGACAATTCTGACTAAACTAAAACATTTCACGTAACTTCGAATACGTTCTTGGAGAATCACGATTCCTGTTCATGATTATTTTGATTGGATCATTCACAGAGGTCAGCGGATATAGTTTTACTTACATTTTCTAGGTGAATTTGCAATAATTGTCTTCCAAATATAGAAAACTCGCACGAAATCATTCACATGGATGGTGTTTTAGTTGTAGTACTAGTTGGAGCTGCGGTCATAAGTGAATTTTATGAATTTATTAAATGCATTGATGCAGTTATACTCTGCTTTTATTTATTTTTGTTTTTTACTCGTATATCTACTTTTTCGTTTTTGGTGAGAGTGACCGTATGATGTACCTCTGCTCCGCTTTCATTTGTTTGATGGGTACGCGAAACACTGACATTTCAATGATTAACTTATAAAAAACGTCAAACGTTGATTCAAATCGTACTTGAGTGAAAGTACATTAAAGATAAGACTTTCTTTGTCTCGTTTGTGTGTTATAGAATGCTACTTTTGGATGAAGTTACAGCAACAGTCTCGTCGTTATACTGATATATCACCGTATTTGATTTTATTTTTGTTTTCGAGGTGTAGTAATTGAAATAATAATTTAGTTTTGTCAGGCATTCAACATACTATACACATGTTCTATGTTCTGCTGCAGTTGACTATGTATCTTTTAAGACTTGGCGTAGTGTCACAACTACTATCTGATACCCTAGTGAATGGATTCACGTGTGCTGCAGCCTTCCATGTTGTTGCGTCGCAGGTGAAAGACCTGCTAGGACTGCCGATCCAGAAAAGGAGGGGGAATTTCAGTTTCATATTCGTAAGTATAAAGCAAACATTGTCTCTGTTTAGATTTACCTTGACGGCATTTTACTGCCCTATAATGCCACACTCAAATACATAGGTGTCACAATGGATAGGACACTGTCGTTTAAAAAAATAGTCAGTCCATCGCAGCCAAAGTAAACAGCAGAAATAAAAGTCTGCTAAAATTATGTGGAACCTCTTGGGGCTCCTCCGCTTTTACGCTCCGTACTTCGACCCTGAGCCTCTGTTTCTGTGCGGCTGATAGACGCCCAGTGAAATTCTTCTATGAGAACTGTTACGGGATGTATCAAATCAGTTCGAACATACTGGCTACCAACACTCAGCCAAGTAGCTGAAAGAATATAACGAAATCAAAACAAATCCCTCACTGTCTGCTAGAAGATATATCTGATCTCCCGTTGCGCAGATTAAGGTCCAGAAAACCACCAACTACAACAGCTTTTCAACTCGAATTTGATGGTTTTAACCCTGCTTTTCAACTCGAATTTGATGGTTTTAACCCTGCAGTTCAATGGGCAGAAATTTGGGCGACCCAACCACCAGAAGAAATGAACAGTAATCTAACTGTTGGTCAAGAACCCCCTGGTTTTGAGCTCCACCGAAAGTAATGGTCGACTCTAAACAGAATTCGGATGTCGCATGGAGTGTGCGCTGATTCGTTGTTTAAATGGAACAAGCGCGAATCCTCACGATGCGACCACAGCATAGTAAACAACCAGCACAATATCTCAGGTTGGCGGCAATTACACGCGCATCCCCACTTTTGGATGATTTTTTTGTAGGGATGCTAACGATACTTCGATACTTGTACTTCTGCACTAATATCGAGTATTTTTATCTTAGATACTTTTTGGGCGATTCCAAGCTGGTATCGATACTTTTGTAGGGGTATCGGTATCGAAAATAATTATATAATTATTGAGGGGTGTAATCAATTGCACAAAATTCTCTGTACGAACCAAACGCGCCTATTTGGTTAAAAAATATCGAGCTGGTACCGGTATCGATATTTTCATTTTCGCATCTCTACCTAAACTTCACAGTCGTAAACTCATCCCAAGGTCAAATTTTGTGGGAACCATTTTGATATAGGAAATCCTCAGAGATATTGTGCTGGTTTTTACTATGCTGTGATGCGACTGTGGAGCGGAACGCCTAACTGTCAGGCATATAGTGCAAGAATGTGGCCTTGGAGTTTATCCAGCCAACAACAAGGACTTCCTCCAAGTCATCAGCTGTAAAATGGATTTCTAGGCTCGATATTAACTTATAGTCTAGTTTCTATTTAGATCGATTTTTTTTTTATTTTTTTTTTATTTGGTGTTGGTTGTCTTATTTCTATTCTAAGTACCAAACCACAATAAAGTCGTGTGTAATCTAGATACCTTCAATAGGTGAAACAATTCTAACTTGTAAGCATCAATCAAATCAGTTCATAAATATGGAAATGTTGTATAGAGGTATACAGGGTGAGTCAAGCTCTACGATTTGGGCTCTTGGGACCAAACGATATATCGTTTTAGAAAAATAACTATGTGAGTTTATGTAAGTCGAGTTGGATTAAATTTTAAAAATAATTACTTTTATAAAGGGTGTCTAATAAAATCGTGACATATCCATACCCTTTATATTATTGCATATTCAGATTTCTCGGTCAATTCTAAAGTGACTTTATGTATCACACATTGTACTTAAAACGAACAGTTAAGGTGAAAACACCATTTTTGGTTTAAGGAAAAAATTGAATGTTGCTGCTAGTATAAAACTAACTAGCAGAAAGACACAGACGAACTAGAGTAAAGATTGTGAAGATCGCTTACAATCAGTTTATTAGTATTTATTTTTTTTTTATTTCTTACATATCTGTATAGAATCTAACATTAAACTTGAGAATAATCCCTACGAACCAATCTGATACACCTTATTTTTCAGACAATTTACGATAGTATCTTGGCAATTCCGAAAGCAAACACTGCCGCTGTGATAGTTTCTACAGTAGCTGTTATTTTAATAGCCCTGAACAACGAGGTTTTTAAGGTACGATGTTCATAACCTCAAACCATGTCAGATTTAAATTAGTTGCTATTTCTTTTAGCCATGGTTGGCAAAAAGAACCAGACTGCCATTTCCTATAGAATTAGTAGCCGTTGGAGTGGGAACTTTGGTTAGCACATTGATGGACTTCAGCGGGACCTATGAAATATCGACCGTTGGTTTCATACCTACAGGGTAAGTTAAGCTATTTTGCCAGAGTCAAAACCACGCAATTTATGGGCAAAAAAGCATCAATATTTACATAATGTGCTCTACTCTGTGTACACATTTCACTGCTGGATAATAACTCGAAATAGTATAGTTCCAACATGACACCGCATAAACGTGCTCGCCCACTTAGACGAAGCGTCGCGAACGGAAGCAGCGCGAGGCGAAGCGTCATTTAACCCATGTTCGCACACTGGGGTGACGCGGCGCGAAGCGTCGCGTCGCGTCATTTACGGTGCGACGCGAATTTTATTTGTTTTTAGGCGGTTGAACGAGGTACGTTGTCTAGTGAGGTACGATAAGCAGTTCATCAGAAGAGGAACTCTTTTTATTGAGTTTAATTGCCACTATGGAAGAAGAAGAAAAGAAAAAAACAAAAGAAAATGCTGGGTTATTGACATAAATCGAAAAAGAGATACTCATGGTGAATTTCATCATTTGTTTAATGATCTTAGACAAGATAAAAGAAATTTTACAAATATTTTCGTATGTCAGAGGAAAAGTTTTTTGAGCGACTTTGCGTTTCATTTTATCACCTATTTCTTCCCACGAATTTTCCCTAATATTGCTGCATCTTGTATGTCATATAAAAAGGGATAACTCTGAACATGCACAATAAGTTCCTCTTCATTTACTTTCCACTTCCTAAAAATAATTTTATTTATGTACTCTTTTTTCTATTTCAACGTAATCAATACAAAAACACATGCACCCATTCCAAATTTCAATCTAAATACCTATTTTCACAATGATACCAAAAATATTTAAATTGTCTTTGTAATTGATGTCTTTGTATCACCGCCAGAGACTGTAATTTAGCACCACTACCTACAAAATACTGCTAAACACTGAAAATATGCGAGAGGCATCAAGAAATATTTAGATCTTCTCGCCGCCTGGTACCGCGCATTCAGGCGTAGCGAAGCGTCAAGAGAAACGACGCCTAGTTGGTCCGAAGAGAATTCGCGCGTCAAACGACGCGCCTCTTCGCTTCGCGCCGCCTGAGTGTGCGGGCTGCCATATAACCTAATGTAAATTTCTCTGGCGTCAAATCCACAATTTTCTTCGCGCCGCTTCCGTTCGCGACGCTTCGTCTAAGTGGACGAGCACGTTAAGGACATCACTAGTGATGCTTCTTAACCTAAAATTTCCATAGTATATTACGATGTATCGGAAGTAGTCTAGGTGTGATTGCTATGTAATTAATTATTTACCATACATTAAATACAAGGTTTTTTTAGGTTGCCGAATCCACAGCTGCCAGCATTCGAACTAATTCCATCAATATTCCTAGACTCTTTTATCATCACAATGGTTTCTTATAGCATAACGATGTCGATGGCGTTGATTTTTGCTAGAAAATTGACATATGAAGTTGATGCCAACCAAGAGCTTTTGGCTCTAGTAAGTTGTTTTTATATAATTCAGACGATTGATTAAAAAATATGGTTAGAGCGATCTGAATTGAAAGGAATTTTGCTCACTTTAATCGGCAAAAGTTAAAATTCCAATAATGAAGTTCCCTGAAAAGGTTTTCTTATGATGCTAATGATAATTTTTTTAGGGATTGGCCAATACAGTTGGATCATGTTTCTCATGTTTACCAGTGACTGCTTCCCTTTCTAGATCAATGATACAACAATCTGTAGGTGGTGTGACACAGATTGCCTCAGTTATTTCCTGCAGTATACTGTTTGTTATCCTTTTATGGATTGGGCCAGTCTTCCAGAATTTACCTCGGGTGAGTATTTCTAAGAAGTATATCACGTTTTTCTTTAACTAGTTGCGTGTGAAAGTTAAGGAGTAGCAATGAAGTCAAAAAATCTAATTGGTAACGATAGAGAAAAACCCAATTGCAGACAGCTTGCTGTTTTGATTTAGTCTCTTAAAAATGACGTATCCCTCCGACATGACAGGCAATAGACGCTCTTAGGTAGAGCATGTACGGATCTATAATGCAAAATAGAGGTTACAATTTATTTTAAATCGTCGTAAATGAAGTTACTGACAGCGAAACAACGCACGCTTTGGAACAAGTCAGTTTGGCAGTTCCTACGTCCTTCGACGCATCCCGCTTTTCGACCTCCATTTTTTCTTATCACCCCAGTCATCTTCTGTAATCGCCCTATCTATCATGGACTCTCTAATTCCATCTATCCATTTTCTTGATGGTCTTCCTCTTTTCCTTCTGTTCCTTGGTTCGTATTCCAATGATCTATTTGGCCATCTTTCAGGGTTCATCCTCCTTACGTGTCCATACCATAAGAGTGGTTTTGATTCTACAGTATCTGCAGTAGTGAATACTCTTCCTGTTCGTCTTCTTATTTCCTCATTATATACATGTTCCAATCTTGATGTTCTACAAGCTCTACGTAAAAAATCCATTTCAACTGTTTCCAGTCTCTTTTTGTCTTCTTTGCCGAATTGCCAGCACTCACACCCATATGTCAAAATTGGCTCTACAATGACATTGTAGATAGACATTTTTGTTTTTAATCTGATGTTTTTGGACCATAGTATTGAATTAGGTGTATATAAGTATAGCCCTTTTCCCTTGTTGTACTCTGTTATAGATGTCTCTCTTTGTTGTTCCTTCTTCCGAAATTGTAGCTCCTAGATATTTGAACTCCTTGCATCTTTTTAGTTTGTGAATCTTCAGTTCTGCGTCTACTACTTCTTCTCCTATTTTGAGGTATTATCCGTTTATTGTACCGAGATTCAGCCAAAACACGAACTGACAGGTACGATGGCCGTCTACCTACCAATAAGCAAATATCTGGGCAATAAAAAGAGAAGTATGGGTGCCGTAGTACACGCCTTGGTCAAAATCAGTGGCGTGTCTACCAGTTTTATGCTATAAGCTATAAACTAATAGTCAGAAACATACGAGTATGTTTACATTTTTTGCGATCAAGGTAAAAAACCCACAAAAACTGAACACCTGCAATCGGCAAAGCAGTCAAAATGAGATCAATAGTTTTTTATTTTACGCCTATAAAATACCGAGGAATCTATCGCCACTACTGGTTTGCGAACCACGCCCGGTGACTCAGGTTCCACGACTGAGGCAGGTAGTAGGCAGGCGGACCCAGACGACCCAGGGGGAAATGATTTATGGCTTTTAAATCTTGGTAGAGTAACACGTCTTGTACTCTGTTTTCCCTATGTTCAATTTTAACCCCCATTGCTGGTATTCTTCCATTACTTTTCTCAGCATATAATCTGCATCCAATTCATCGCTTGCGACTATCACTTGATCATCAGCAAACAGTAGTGATGTCAAACAGTATTGGTTAATTTGTATTCCCATTCCACCTATTTTTTTTGTCCAGTTGTCAAGTGCTTCTTGAAGGTATATTTTGAACAATGTTAGTGAAAGACTGCATCCCTGTTTCAAGCCCTTACTTGTAGGAAAGGAGTTTGAGACATAATTTCCTATTTTTACTGCACTCTGAGAGTTCATGTAGTATTTGATAGTGTTTATTAACGAAACAGGAAATCAAGGTTTTCCACCTATCACGTTGAAACATAAATAATATAGGGACTTGAGCCGAGAGTACAGTTTATTTTTTTTTTATATTACAGTGTATTTTAGCTAGCATCATCGTGGTTGCGTTGAAAGGTATGTTGCTGCAATTTAGATCGCTGAAGAAGTACTGGCAACTGAGCAGATGGGATGGAATTATTTGGGTAGTGACTTTCCTCACAACATTGCTAATACAAATCAGCTATGGTTTGGCAGTTGGCATTGCTATCTCTCTCTTGAGCATCTTCATACAAGGACAAGCGCCATACTCATGTTTATTGGGAGTCATACCGAACACAGATCTCTATTTGGATATTAAAAGATACAAGGCAGTAAGTATAGTTCAAGGCCTAGCTTCATAATCATTGATAACTTCTGGTAGTCACTTAACCGCCAAATAGTTGTTAACCAGTAGTTATAGGGGAGCTCTGTTTCAGAAAGAAAATCAACCTAATCCTTTGACAGAGAAACCTAACCTTTGTATCCATATTTTTGACATAATGTTACGTCTCACTCGTCAATGTCAAAATTCATATTTTTATAACCTCCAAAGCATGCTTATCTGTCATCCGTTGACCACAACAAAAATTGTCAAGATAACCCATACTTATCCTTGGGTTAACTTAACTACAGGTAGTACTGGTTAACCAGAGCTTTTGACGTAAACCGCCGGTTATGAAATGGATTGTTTTCGCTAACAAGTAGTTATCTTTTAACCACGAGTTAACTGGCGATTGTGAAACTGAGCCTTAGGGATATTTTTGAAGGGAACGGCGTTGGTTGATTGAGGCTAGGCTTTCAAAATAAACTAAATTGAAAAGTCCTCAACAGTGTCGTGATATTTCAGACAGAAAATGTGTTCCAAATTATCCAAACGTCTATTATACTTAGGTAACCTCCTTACAGCAAAACTTGCTCCATCACGTAACGTATTAAACTATTGTTTTCTTTAGAATCGTTTAAATATCGATAAAACATCATTTCTTAGTAGTCGAAACGTTGTCAAAAATAAATCATTAAAAAAATTCGAAAACCTTTTGGATAAGCAGTAAATGTATCTGTATGAGAGTTTATTTTCAGACAACGTGTTACTTTGATAGAATCACAACTTCACTCAGGCACGTATCTAGGATTTGGTTTTGGGGGGTCCAGATTATGAGCGTCACTTGGTTGACCTTTGGGGGGGGGGGGAGTCCAGACTAGAGTTGCCACCCTAAATTTGCGGGGAGGGGGGGGGGGTGTAAATTTGTGGATTCCATTTTTTAGACTGCATTTTATAACGTTTCGGGGGGGGGGGGTCTGGACCCCCTCTAAATACGTGCCTGACTTCACTAAAAGAGGTTCAGACGTGAGCTCTAGGGTTTGTACAATGGTCCTAAGGTCATTTGAAGTCAAATTGTGAAATTTTGATACTGAAAATGGAATGGAAAATGTTATCATTGGATACGACATGATCTTCGAGGTCAATCGAGGCCTATTCTAATTTCGTAAAAGCTAACAAGCAAAAGGTTTGTATATTAGGCGCTTTCCTTTTACTTGATTTATCTGATAAATCTCACATGTGACGTCATGACACATTTCGATGTACGTTCCTTTGTCTTCTGAATCTGAGTCTAAAGTGAGATATTTTTACCCCCACTTAAGCCCATCTGCACAAGATCGAAAGGTAGATCAGTTGTCTCAGATCATTTAGATGTCAAATAAATCAATAAATGAGGTTAGACTTTTTTGTAAGTTTGAATTTTAGCAGGTTTTGTGGTGTATGGATAGTCGAGAGTGTATGGTGAGCTACGAAAAACGTAAAAAAATAGGTTATGGAAAGGATCGACAGATTATAGAACCATAGCATATTACAAAATTTCGAGGATTGACATTTAACTGCACAAACACGTTCCTGTAACTCATCTGAGCATCTGAGGTTTCCAACTGAGCTGAGCCATCTGATTTTTAAGTGATCTGAGTTAGTGCAGATGTAAAAGGAAAGCACCTATTATTTCTACAATGTTGTGTCTGCCATTTTGAAGTTTGTAAATCTATCTCCACATCTGCGATCGTGACTTCGTACAGAAAATTTTACATAGGTATACTAGTAGATTGTTTTAATTTAGAGGCACTCAATGTAACTTAAAGCCATGAAAGGTACATCAATTGCAACATTGGAGCTACTGCTGAATACGCCATCTCTTGATATTTACATGGAAGCAGAGGCAGAAATGGCTGCATGCAAAATGCAGTGCCATGGCAACTGGTTTTACCATCCCGCCATGAAACACATCACGATTCTTGACAACCTGCGGTGCGACATACTTGAGATATGATGAAAGGTGCTTACTCCGCAAGAGGGAGATGATTTCAATCATTTGGTTCAAAGAAAAATCGGAAAAATGAAGGGTACCGGCTGGATTCGAACCAGCGTCTCCGGCATTCTAGGCCAGCGCGTTACCAACTGTGCTACGGTGCCCCGTACCACAGCCGATATACAGCGCCTGCGACCTGGTGTCGACTCCACCGACACCCACCACTCCCCCATATCTCTCTGCGAACCATGCATTTCAGTCATCAAGAGACATCTAGTCGGCAATTGGGTGAGTGTGAATCTCTCACCACTATTTGCTCGACAGCTCTCTATGCTACTGAACTACGACTCCTCAGTCGGCCAGGATTTCATGTGATGAAAGGTGCTTGCTTACTCCGCAAGAGAGAGATGGTTTCAATCATTTAGTTCACAGAAAAATCATTCATTCATTTTTCCGATTTTTCTGTGAACACCCTTCATTTTTCCGATTTTTCTGTGAACACCCTTCATTTTCCGATTTTTCGAATCCAGCCGGTACCCCTCATTTTTCCGATTTTTCTGTGAACCAAATGATTGGAATACTTGAGATATCACCCGACAGAATGCCAAAGGTCGTGGACACGGGGATCCCATACAAACTCAACTTGAGTGACAGATCGGAATGGTCTGTAGGAGAACCTCGACATATGACGAGGTAGGTAAACTGACTACAGTTTTCCAAACAGAAATAGCCGCAATTATCGAATCTGGCAGAATATGCATAGATAAAAGATACAGTAAAAAGATGATCTATGACATAGTCAGTCGAGCGGCTCTGACGGCCTTGGCATGTAACCACTATACTTCAAAAATAGTGTGGGAATGCCATAATACCCTAAGGACACTGGCGAATACCAACAAGGTCATTATCTTGAGTGCCTAGTCACATAAGAGTAGGCGGAAATGAGAGGACTGACAGGTGTGCTAAAGAAGGCGCAGAACTCCCTCTCATGGGGCCAGAACCAGCATGTGGTATATCATACAACATTATACGACCAGAAGCGTTGGGACAGGGTGGTGGAGAATTTTCAGTCTCAGAGGATGCTGAGGGGACCCTTGTGTTCTTATACCGCAGACGCTCGCGGATTGAGCAGCAACGAGAAAGGTGGTTGGATTTATAACTGATTCGAGGTTCAGTGCACACCTGCAAAAATTGGAGATCGATGTGGAAACTCCTTTATGCAAGTGCGGTGAGTCAAAGGAAACAGCTAAGGACGTTATCGTCCATTGTCCTGCCTTGAGTAAATTTAGTAACTCTTATCTGAATGTAGGCCACTAGCATAGTCAAATGCATCTCAAGGTTCGCAAGGAACTATGATCCCTTTGACAGAGGGTTCATAATATGCCGTAAGGCTGAGCGCCAACTATTAGGGTAACTGAAACCGGACCCCCTCACTACTAAAAAAATGTAGCTTGACCTTCAGGTGACTTTCAAGGTACAGGTCATTGTCAAGGTAACCATAAATAGACCTCCTCCAAATCCTGCAACTTTCGTTTGAACAGTTTTTATAAAAGTAGTTATCACATCAAGATTTTGGTTGTCTCTCGAAATAAATATACTGTACATACGCTAAAAATTAGACTGTTTTATTTCAAAGGCTCAAGAAATCGATGGAATAAAGATCTTCCACTACTCGGGAGGTTTGAGCTTCGCATCACGCACCAACTTCAAAGATCAACTGTTCCGCAAGACGGACTTAGATACGGGTGCCATCTTGAGGAAACGATCCCTGTTAACGCAAAGAGGCGCCAATACGGAGGAAGAAGATCTGGTGACCAGATGCATCATTTTGGACTTTTCCGCCGTCACCTTTGTTGATCCGGCTGGCGTCACCAGTCTCAGGATGTTGCAGACCGACTACGAGAAGTTGGGAGTGCAGATGTTTATTTCGGGATGTTCTGGTGAGTTCACTGCATTTCTAGGAGTTGTATCCATAGATGTTACTATACCTATAAGCGTTTCTTAACACTTGGGAGTCGCTTAAATACAGTTTTGTATTTTTTAGTCATTGAAATTGGCTTGTAAAACTAGAGGAACACTCAGGGCGATTTTGTAGATGCATTTTAAATTTTTTCGGTTCTGTCAGCTTCTCTGTGTCTTTCAAGAATCTTATTATTCCGGCAGTTATATTTTATTTTACAGTCGATATGGATAAGCAACACTTTCATGAGGAACAACTTATTCCAAGAGTGCCAAGGTTTTTGTTAGTACTCAACACTGTCACACACAAAACCGGCACATTTAAACTTCACAACAAATGGCAAAAAATAAAACAGAAAACATCAGCTTGCACAGGCACATAATTTACGTATATTTAACAGAGAACTTCGTTGCCATATATTTTACCTCCCTCTCGTAAGATAGGGATAACTGTTGACTATGAAATGGATGCATAAGGAAACGCTTGAGTGAAGTACCTTCAAGTGAACACTTATGAGATGGCTATTAGTACTGTCCTAGATCCATTTGATCTTCCTTACTTGAGGCTGAAACTCAAAACAGCAGCCGGATTTGAAATTAATCCCCTCAAACTATACACGATACGAGTTTTCGTCCTGACAGGGAGCCAGACAACTATCATAGATTTTTAGGCTGAACTTGGAGATCTAAGGGTCTGAAAATTTGTGATTTTCTTTACCTGAGGCTGCAAACCCAAAACAACGGCCGGATTTGAAATTGGCACCCTCAAACTACATATATACAATATGAGTTGTCATCCTGATAGGAAGTCAGATAATGATTTTAGATACTTAGGATGAACTTGAAGATCTGAGGGTTTGAAAATTTGTGATCTTCTTTACCGGAGGCCTTTTGTCCTGATAGAAAGTCATATAACGATTTTAGATAATTAGGGTGAACTTGAAGATCTGGAGGTCTGAACATTTTTGATCTTCTTTACCTGAGACTGAAACTAAAATCAACGACCGGATTTGAAATTGGTACCCTCCAACTATACACCATACGAGTTTCCATCCTGATAGGAAGCCAGATAACGATTTTAATATTTAGGGTGAACTTGTAGATATGAGGGTCTGAAAATTTTTGATTTTCTTTACCTGATGTTGAAACCAAAACAACGGCCGGATTTGAAATTGGCACCTTCAAACTATATACCAGACGAATTTTTTACCTGATAGGAAGTCAGATAACGATTTTAGATTTTTAGGGTGAACTTGAAAATCTGAGGGATGAAAATTTTTGATTTTCTTTACCTGAGGTAAAACTCAAAACAACGGCCGGATTTGAAGTTGGCACCCTCAAACTATACATCCTACGAGTTTCCGTCCTGATAGGAAGCCAGATAACGATTTTAGATTTTTAGGGTGAACTTGAAAATCTGAGTGATGAAAGTTTTTGATTTTCTTTACCTGAGGTTGAAGCTCAAAACAACGGCCGGATTTGAAATTGGCACCTTCAAACTATATACCAGACGAATTTTTTACCTGATAGGAAGTCAGATAACGATTTTAGATTTTTAGGGTGAACTTGAAAATCTGAGGGATGCAAATTTTTGATTTTCTTTACCTGAGGCTAAAACTCAAAACAGCGGCCGGATTTGAAGTTGGCACCCTCAAACTATACACCTTAACGAGTTTTCTGCCTGATAGGAAGCCAAATAACGATTTTAGATTTTTAAGGTGAACTTGAAAATCTGAGGGATGAAAATTTTTGATTTTATTTACCTGAGGTTGAAACTCAAAATAACGGCCGTATTTGAAATTGGCACCTTCAAACTATATACCAGACGAATTTTTCACCCGATAGGAAGTCAGATAACGATTTTAGATTTTTAGGGTGAACTTGAAAATCTGAGGGATGAAAATTTTTGATTTTCTTTACCTGAGGTTGAAGCTCAAAACAACGGCCGGATTTGAAATTGGTACCTTCATACTATATACCAGACGAATTTTTTACCTGATCGGAAGTCAGATAACGATTTTAGATTTTTAGGGTGAACTTGAAAATCTGAGGGATGAAAACTTTTTATTTTCTTTACCTGAGGCTGAAACTCAAAACAGCGGCCGGATTTGAAGTTGGCACCCTCAAACTATACACCCTACGAGTTTCCGTCCTGATAGGAAGCCAGATAATGATTTTAGATTTTTAGGGTGAACTTGAAAATCCGAAGGATGAAAATTTTTTATTTTCTTTACCTGAGGCTGAAACTCAAAACAGCGGCCGGATTTGAAATTGGCAGTTTCAAACTATATACCAGACGAATTTTTTACCTGATAGGAAGCCAGATAATGATTTTAGATTTTTAGGGTGAACTTGATAATCTGAGGGATGAAAATTTTTGATTTTCTTTACCTGAGGTTGAAACTGAAAACAACGGCCGGATTTGAAATTGGCACCTTCAAACTATATACCAGACGAATTTTTTACCTCGTAGGAAGTCAGATAACGATTTTAGATTTTTAAGGTGCACTTGAAAATCTGAGGGTCTGAAAATTTTTGATCTTCTTTACCTGAGGCTGAAACTCAAAACAACGGCCGGATTTGAAGTTGGCACCCTCAAACTATACACCTTGCGAGTTTTCTGCCTGATAGGAAGCCAAATAACGATTTTAGATTTTTAGGGTGAACGAGGGTTGCTCTATACCTCCGTCAATCCACCAGTACGCAGACAGCTGTTTCACGCTTATTAGCGATCATCAGTGCGCCATAGGTCGATTGACGAAAGTAGAGAGCATCAATTTTTCAATGTTTAATAAACATGTGAAAGATGTACGAGTAAGACAGAAGGAATTCTGCCGGTGCGCCATCTAGTACCCGAAGGTGACGGCAACCAAAGAGAGAAACGCCACTAGAAGCAGTTTACCTCTCCTTGGTGGAACGACAAGGCTCGCTCGCTTTTTGCCACTAGAGGCGCGGATTTTGACGCACGCTGCGTGAAGCCGATATACGAGGGTTGCTCTATACCTCCGTCAATCCACCAGTACGCAGACAGCTGTTTCACGCTTATTAGCGATCATCAGTGCGCCATAGGTCGATTGACGAAAGTAGAGAGCATCAATTTTTCCATGTTTAATAAACATGTGAAAGATGTACGAGTAAGACAGAAGGAATTCTGCCGGTGCGCCATCTAGTACCCGAAGGTGACGGCAACCAAAGAGAGAAACGCCACTAGAAGCAGTTTACCTCTCCTTGGTGGAACGACAAGGCTCGCTCGCTTTTTGCCACTAGAGGCGCGGATTTTGACGCACGCAGCGTGAAGCCGATATACGAGGGTTGCTCTATACCTCCGTCAATCCACCAGTACGCAGACAGCTGTTTCACGCTTATTAGCGATCATCAGTGCGCCATAGGTCGATTGACGAAAGTAGAGAGCATCAATTTTTCCATGTTTAATAAACATGTGAAAGATGTACGAGTAAGACAGAAGGAATTCTGCCGGTGCGCCATCTAGTACCCGAAGGTGACGGCAACCAAAGAGAGAAACGCCACTAGAAGCAGATCCGCGCCTCTAGTGGCAAAAAGCGAGCGAGCCTTGTCGTTCCACCAAGGAGAGGTAAACTGCTTCTAGTGGCGTTTCTCTCTTTGGTTGCCGTCACCTTCGGGTACTAGATGGCGCACCGGGAGAATTCCTTCTGTCTTACTCGTACATCTTTCACATGTTTATTAAACATGGAAAAATTGATGCTCTCTACTTTCGTCAATCGACCTATGGCGCACTGATGATCGCTAATAAGCGTGAAACAGCTGTCTGCGTACTGGTGGATTGACGGAGGTATAGAGCAACCCTCGTATATCGGCTTCACGCTGCGTGCGTCAAAATCCGCGCCTCTAGTGGCAAAAAGCGAGCGAGCCTTGTCGTTCCACCAAGGAGAGGTAAACTGCTTCTAGTGGCGTTTCTCTCTTTGGTTGCCGTCACCTTCGGGTACTAGATGGCGCACCGGCAGAATTCCTTCTGTCTTACTCGTACATCTTTCACATGTTTATTAAACATGGAAAAATTGATGCTCTCTACTTTCGTCAATCGACCTATGGCGCACTGATGATCGCTAATAAGCGTGAAACAGCTGTCTGCGTACTGGTGGATTGACGGAGGTATAGAGCAACCCTCGTATATCGGCTTCACGCTGCGTGCGTCAAAATCCGCGCCTCTAGTGGCAAAAAGCGAGCGAGCCTTGTCGTTCCACCAAGGAGAGGTAAACTGCTTCTAGTGGCGTTTCTCTCTTTGGTTGCCGTCACCTTCGGGTACTAGATGGCGCACCGGCAGAATTCCTTCTGTCTTACTCGTACATCTTTCACATGTTTATTAAACATGGAAAAATTGATGCTCTCTACTTTCGTCAATCGACCTATGGCGCACTGATGATCGCTAATAAGCGTGAAACAGCTGTCTGCGTACTGGTGGATTGACGGAGGTATAGAGCAACCCTCGTATATCGGCTTCACGCTGCGTGCGTCAAAATCCGCGCCTCTAGTGGCAAAAAGCGAGCGAGCCTTGTCGTTCCACCAAGGAGAGGTAAACTGCTTCTAGTGGCGTTTCTCTCTTTGGTTGCCGTCACCTTCGGGTACTAGATGGCGCACCGGCAGAATTCCTTCTGTCTTACTCGTACATCTTTCACATGTTTATTAAACATGGAAAAATTGATGCTCTCTACTTTCGTCAATCGACCTATGGCGCACTGATGATCGCTAATAAGCGTGAAACAGCTGTCTGCGTACTGGTGGATTGACGGAGGTATAGAGCAACCCTCGTATATCGGCTTCACGCTGCGTGCGTCAAAATCCGCGCCTCTAGTGGCAAAAAGCGAGCGAGCCTTGTCGTTCCACCAAGGAGAGGTAAACTGCTTCTAGTGGCGTTTCTCTCTTTGGTTGCCGTCACCTTCGGGTACTAGATGGCGCACCGGCAGAATTCCTTCTGTCTTACTCGTACATCTTTCACATGTTTATTAAACATGGAAAAATTGATGCTCTCTACTTTCGTCAATCGACCTATGGCGCACTGATGATCGCTAATAAGCGTGAAACAGCTGTCTGCGTACTGGTGGATTGACGGAGGTATAGAGCAACCCTCGTATATCGGCTTCACGCTGCGTGCGTCAAAATCCGCGCCTCTAGTGGCAAAAAGCGAGCGAGCCTTGTCGTTCCACCAAGGAGAGGTAAACTGCTTCTAGTGGCGTTTCTCTCTTTGGTTGCCGTCACCTTCGGGTACTAGATGGCGCACCGGCAGAATTCCTTCTGTCTTACTCGTACATCTTTTAGGGTGAACTTGAAAATCTGAGGGATGAAAATTTTTGATTTTCTTTACCTGAGGTTGAACCTCAAAACAACGGCCGGATTTGAAATTAGCACCTTCAAACTATATACCAGACGATTTTTTTACCTGACAGGAAGTCATATAACGATTTTAGATTTTTAGGGTGAACTTGAAAATCTGAGGGATGAAAATTTTTGATTTTCTTTACCTGAGGCTGAAACTCAAAACAGCAGCCGGATTCGAAGTTGGCACCCTCAAACTATACACCCTACGAGTTTTCTGCCTGATACGAAGTCAGATAACGATTTTAGATGTTTAGGGTGAACTTGAAGATCAGAGGGTCTGAAAATTTTTGATCTTCTTTACCTGTGGCTGAAACTCAAATCAACGACCGGATTTGAAATTGGTACCCTCAAACTATACACCATACGAGTTTCCATCCTGATAGGAAGCCTGATAACGATTTTAATATTTAGGGTGAACTTGTAGATATGAGGGTTTGAAAATTTTTGATTTTCTTTACCTGACGTTGAAACCAAAAAAACGGCCGGATTAGAAATTGGCACCTTCATACTATATACCAGACGAATTTTTTACCTGATAGGAAGTCAGATAACGATTTTAGATTTTTAGGGTGAACTTGAAAATCTGAGGGATGAAAACTTTTTATTTTCTTTACCTGAGGCTGAAACTCAAAACAGCGGCCGGATTTGAAGTTGGCACCCTCAAACTATACACCCTACGAGTTTCCGTCCTGATAGGAAGCCAGATAATGATTTTAGATTTTTAGGGTGAACTTGAAAATCTGAAGGATGAAATTTTTTTATTTTCTTTACCTGAGGCTGAAACTCAAAACAGCGGCCGGATTTGAAATTGGCACCTTCAAACTATATGCCAGACGAATTTTTTACCTGATAGGAAGCCAGATAATGATTTTAGATTTTTAGGGTGAACTTGAAAATCTGAGGGATTTAGATTTTTGATTTTCTTTACCTGAGGTTGAAACTCAAAACAACGGCCGGATTTGAAATTGGCACCTTCAAACTATACACCCTACGAGTTTCCGTCCTGATAGGAAGCCAGATAATGATTTTAGATTTTTAGGGTGAACTTGAAAATCTAAAGGATGAAATTTTTTTATTTTCTTTACCTGAGGGTGAAACTCAAAACAGCGGCCGGATTTGAAATTGGCATCTTCAATCTATATACCAGACGAATTTTTTACCTGATAGGAAGCCAGATAATGATTTTAGATTTTTAGGGCGAACTTGAAAATCTGAGGGATTTAAATTTTTGATTTTCTTTACCTGAGGTTGAAACTCAAAACAACGGCCGGATTTGAAATTGGCACCTTCAAACTATATACCAGACGAATTTTTTACCTGATAGGAAGTCAGATAACGATTTTAGATTTTTAAGGTGAACTTGAAAATCTGAGGGTCTGAACATTTTTGATCTTCTTTACCTGAGGCTGAAACTCAAAACAACGGCCGGATTTGAAGTTGGCACCCTCAAACTACACACCTTACGAGTTTTCTGCCTGATAGGAAGCCAAAGAACGATTTTAGATTTTTAGGGTGAACTTGAAAATGTGAGGGATGAAAATTTTTGATTTTCTTTACCTGAAGTTGAAACTAAAAACAACGCGCAACGGCCGGATTTGAAATTAGCACCTTCAAACTATATACCAGACGATTTTTTTACCTGATAGGAAGTCATATAACGATTTTCGATTTTTAGGGTGAACTTGAAAATCTGAGGGATGAAAATTTTTGATTTTCTTTACCTGAGGCTGAAACTCAAAACAGCGGCCGGATTCGAAGTTGGCACCCTCAAACTATACACCCTACGAGTTTTCTGCCTGATACGAAGTCAGATAACGATTTTAGATATTTAGGGTGAACTTGAAAATCTGAGGGATGAAAATTTTTGATATTCTTTACCTGAGGCTGAAACTCAAAACAGCAGCCGGATTCGAAGTTGGCACCCTCAAACTATACACCCTACGAGTTTTCTGCCTGATACGAAGTCAGATAACGATTTTAGATATTTAGGGTGAACTTGAAGATCCGAGGGTCTGAAAATTTTTGATCTTCTTTACCTGTGGCTGAAACTCAAAACAACGGCCGGATTTGAAGTTGGCACCCTCAAGCTATACACCCTACGAGTTTTCTGCCTGATAGGAAGTCAGATAACGCTTTTAGATATTTAGGGTGAACTTGAAGATCCGAGGGTCTGAAAATTTTTGATTTTCTTTACCTGGGACTGAAACTCAAAACAACGTCCGGATTTGAAGTTGTCACCCTGAAACTATACACCCTACGAGTTTTTTGCTTGATAGAGAGTCAGATAGCGATTTTAGATATTTATGGTGAACTTGAATATCCGAGGATCTAAAAATTTTTGATCTTCACCACGAAATACCACGGGTAACTTTGAAGTTGATTGAACTTTGTTGTTCATAGAAAATGCATTCATAAAAAATACGACTTTAATGCCAAAAGTTTGCTAATGATAAACAAAGAAATATGGATTTCATGTACCAAAAGCGCGTTGAGTCTCTTTTGTTTAAAATATTTACATAGTGTTTTAAGTTTTCTTTTATTTTTTTATTTTTCAAAAAGTCTGGGTGTTTGTACCAAATCTTGATAGATATACATATAAGTGTTCGCTATAATTCATTTTGCTTGAATATTTATTGAGATATTTTTAATGCAGTATACCCTCAAGCGCCACCACTGATGTCTATATTCAATTTCCAGGTCCAGTGTACGAGATCATCATGAAATGTGATGCAATAGAGAAGAAAGGTAGCAAATTCATGATATTCCATACGGTTCACGATGCGGTTTTGTATGCTAAAGCAACAATTTTCAGTACTAAAAAGCAATGAGATAGTCGACATTATACGCTCTCTAAAGGATTCCCGGAGTTAGTAATAATAATAGTGCAATATCGACTTCAGCGATTTAATCAAAACGAACAAATAAAAATGCAGCGGTTACTATTATAGGCCTTTACGAAAACTATGATCGGATTAACTTGATCACAAGGATTACTGGTCTTGACGTCGGAAAGTTATCGCGATGGGTTAATCGATGTGTTTCTCAACCAACTGTTTTGTGTTCCTAACACAACTTTTCAATTGTTCAATGTCAGTTTAATCAATAGATTCGTAAGTCCTACTATTTGAAACTGATTTTCCGTTAGTGTTAAATACCCGCATATAAAAAAATGAGTTTAATGGGTTATATATTATATATTGGGCGCGCTGTCACTTGTCAGTGCGCAACTGACAGGATAGTTTACTAATCCTTGAACAACTGATACTGATCGATCCGGATCCCGATCATTGTTTCCGTAAAGGCCTTATGTTATTAAATACATGACGATGTTTCTCTTAGTTTGTACTTAAAATCGATTTGTACAATAATTTTTAACTTAATTTACATAGTGTGTGGAACATGCAATAAAAAGAATACTTTTCTAAGCAAATGTTAAGAATATGTGCAATAAGTAATGCAAAGTTGATTTTGATATTATGACAATGTGTTTTCGAACTGCGACTTAATTGTTGATGTTTTGTATCATAAGAATATATTTTGAAAAATAATTTATTTAATTTTATTTCACCTTTTCCTCTCCTTGGCCGAAGCACGAATGGTAAGCCTTGATGGATTTGTTGTCTAACGTTTTGTTGTAAATAATAACTGAAATCGCCAAAATCTACATTTGTCAATCAGTCAGATTTACATTGTAACAGCATAAGGTAATAGTTACGCTAAAACATTTCCCCCAATGGCCTAATCGTCAGTTCCTGCACCTGAAATTAAAATGTGAACGTCAAATATATGTTGACGAAGTACGTAGAAAGAAACTAAGCGATGTGTCTGAATGTGTCAGTAAATTTTTCATAATCAGCAACGTTTTTATTCAAAGTTCCAGCAAATAAATGTTGCTAAAATTATGCATGGTAGGCAGATTATACAGAGTGTATTCAAAGTTGGGACTTTTCAGAAGCTACTGCCTTTGTAATGACAAAGCTGATGTAAGGTGAATCAGCAGCAGAAGAATAAAAAATATATGGTAAGACAGTACTTGCTATCCGTTAGCTACGAAAGTTTTAAGTGGGGTCCTGTTACATGAATTTTATAGATAAGGTAAGTTTTTCTTCTTTAATTTGGACCAACAGAAGTTGTCTAGATCTTTCAGCACCAATTGTGGATATAAACATCCTTTGCTCTTTGCACGAGATAGACAAATCGACAGAATGCAAGGTTAATACGGAAACGCATATACGCTTGTGAAGTCTGAGAGGCATTTTGACAAGATTCACCGTACACTAAAATTACGAGTATGTCCACCATTTCATTATAGTTATACCGGTGCACTATTTTTCTTGTTTTTAAAGTCAGATGTAGCACGTCAACAACTCGATGGACTTCAAACGTGCGCTGCTACATACGGTCCATTTCACGTAAGAAGATAACATCGACGTCAAAGTTAAGTAGGTGCGTTGTGTAAGCATAATCAGCTGGTCGGCTGCCATGCAGTAGCGTGGCTTAGATTGATTTGTGGAGCATGGTTTGATAATTGTTTGTAAGCGAGTAATCTTGTGCGGTTTTTGATTTTGTATGGTTTTACAATTTACCTAAGTCCAATGTCTCCAAAGACAGACCTTGTGAAGTAACGCACTTATTTTTTGCATTATACTATTCGATTTGAGAGAAAACAATGGGTACTTCTATACACAGTTTAAAAAAAGTATCAACTTAGGACTCGCCCTGTATACAATTTTTAAAGTCCCATGTGTGATACATAAAGTCACACTAAAATTGACCTGGGAATCTAAATTTGCAATAATATATAAGGTGTTCCATTTAAAGAAACACAACTTTGATATGTCACGCTTTTATTAGTCACCCTGTGTAGAAGTCGTTATTTTTAAAATTTAGTCCAACTCGACCTACATACACTCGCAGAGGTGATTTCTCGAAAAGTGGTATCGTTTGATCACAAGAGTTCGTAGGCGTTGAGCTTGACTCACCCTGTATATACATAATATATCATCACAAGAGAAGCCACGGAAAATTTCTTGCTGGGGGGGGGGGAAGTATCTTACGGGGGAGGGCGAATTTGAAGTTACGTCACTGCCTCTGATTGACAATGACATTCGCCATCTTGTCTACGCCTGTACAGCATCAACTGCGTGACGTCACTGTTATCTTCTTACGGGAAATGGAGTGTACAATGTTCCGTAGTCAACTGGGTTTTTTTGTCTCTGTTTTAATCTAATCCTACAGGGAAGGAACTAGAATTGGAGATTTTATAAACGGTCAATATCTTGATATCCCTAAACATTTCGTTTATATGTTACTGGGAAAAATCACTCCTTTTTACGAGTACTATATGCCCTATGAAGAAAAGCCCCAACTTAGGAACCACCCTATATGCGGTTATCGTTTGGAATTTTACTAATCTACAAACTTACATCGACATTTGGCCCTGTTGATAGGACGTACAAAACTGCTTGGGCTACGTCATCTGCCAATAATTTTGGCATGAAATCCATTGCTTCTCTGGTACCGTCATCAGGAAAACCGTTTTGAAATTCGGTGCTCACAACACCGGGACTGATGCTCTACAAAACAAACAAGAGTGTTAGAAAATCTTCAACGTCGTGAACTTGAAGGTTCGTACACATGGGCACAGCATATCGACAATGTCTATAAAAAATGGAGTCAAGTTGATTGATTCAGTACTTGCCACACATAACAGTGATATCATTTTATTATATTCCCTTTGCATGAAGCTATAGTCTGAGATCCCTTGCAACCAAGTAATCGTACGTATGTTCTCAAAAAACATCAAACACAAAAACTAGTAAATAGTTTTCTAGGTCTCTCCGTAGGAATTAAAACGACACAATTTTTATTCTGCCAGCTTCAACTGGACGAAACGAAACAATCAAGAACCCCAAATTGCTTAAAAACGAGGTTTGAGCTATTTTTATATTTTCAGTTTTTTTATTATTGCTGCGCCGCCACTGACACGATTTTTTTAAAACCATACGCGTTTTTCAGCCTCACCACGGAAATAATACTGTGTCTAAATTTCATTAAAATCGATTCCACAATTTTCATGTTACTAAATTCAGAACGATCTAAGCAATACTCGTATGTATACATCAGACAATTCTAAGTCCCTTGATTTCTGTAATAGCCAAGGTAATGTTCGGATGAAACTAAAAAAAGGTATTATGCCACTAGGTCTTTCTTTCACAGGTCAATGGACAGCCTATTATGAATAGAACAAATTTTTGAGTTTTACAACCCCCCACCCCCTAACCACCCCAATTTCACCCCCACCCAAAAAAAAGTAAAAACTGATCAGGAACTCCTAAAACGCCTAAAAACAAAGTTTGAGCTATTTTTATATTTTTAGTTTTTGTTATTATTGCTGTGCCGCCACTGACACGATTTTTCCAAAACACACAAGCTTTCCATCCTCCCCGCGGCTGTAATACTGTGTCAAAATTTCATTAAAATCAATTCGATAATTTTCGCGTTACACAATATAGAACGATCTAAAACAACACTCGTAACGTAAAAAAGGGTATTATGCCGCTAGGTCTTTGTTTCACAGGTCAATGGACAGCCTATTATGAATAGAACAAATTTTTGAGCTTTAGAACCTTAACCCCCTAACCACCCCAATTTCACCCCCACCCAAAACAGTAGAAAATGATCAGCAACCCCTAACCCGCCTAAAAACGAAGTTTGAGTAATATTTGAAATTTTTCGTTTTTTGCCAATTACTCCACCCCCCCTTACAACGATTTCCAAAATTATCGGAACATTACCTACTACGACACCACAACATATTGTTACCCAAATTTCATCACAATCCATGCAGCGGTTACTGAGATTACGACGTTAAAAAAATGCCAACAGACAGACCGACAGACAGACAGACAGACAGACAGACAGACAGACTGACCGACAGACAGACAGACAGACAGACCGACGGAAATGAGTGACGTGGATTTGATGTAGACATCATAACACGCCCAAAAAGTGTATTATCTCAAAATCGAAAATTTTCGCGATCACAATACTCCCCTCACCTATCGGTGTGGGAAGTAAAAGCTTATAGCAACCATGTGGCAGCTGCGTCGGGTAGTAGGTGGAACCTGAGGGCTCAAGCCCAAGGCCCTAAACGGGCTCTACACGGCAGTACTCAGAACTAGGATCCAGTATGGCTGCTCGGTCTGGTGGCCGAGAGTGGAGACGGTCTCTGTTATGCTCAAGCTCGCTAAGGTTCAGAGGCTTGCAGTACGAGTGCCCTGAGGACAACACCCACTGCTGCCCTGGAGGTACCTCTGTATAAAAAGGGGAAATGTGGGCAGGAGAACCACTAGTTGGCCACACCTGAATAGATCGATGCATGGAGAATAATATTCGGATATCGCCATTCCGGGTGGAAAGAGCCAGATACCTTAAGTCTAGCTAACAGATTCTCACTAACATCCCGGAAAGGAAAATGTTACGCCCATAGTGCAGCAAAGCTTTGCGCTGGGGACCTACACGACTGTCTTTCATGCCGTAGGTGTACGCCGTATTGATGGCGGCAGACTCGACGGAAGTCGAACAGTGTTCAGAATGAAGCACAGAACAGGCGACAGAAAGGTTCTGCCGGTGCGCCGTCTGGTACCCGAAGGTAACGGCAAACCAAAGAAAATCGCTGCCAAACAGCAGCAGACTTTTTGGTGGGACGCCACGGCGCGTCCGCTTGGCCATCAGAGAGCGCGGTTCTATATGCTGCTGCATATGAAAGTCGATATACGAGGGTTGCTCTATATCTCCGTCAATCCACCAGTACGCAGACAGCTGTTTCACGCTTATTAGCGATCATCAGTGCGCCATAGGTCGTTCTGGTCGTTCGGGTACCAGTTGGCGCACCGGCAGAACCTTTCTGTCGCCTGCTCTCACATGCTTCACATGTCTGGTAGACATGAAAAATCTGATGCTCTCTATTTCCGTCAATCTACCTGTGGCGCACTGATGATCGCTACTGCGTACTGGTGGATTGACGGAGATATAGAGCAACCCTCGTATAAAGCACCTACTATAGTCTGACATCCAGGCAGCCCTAAAAGCGGTGGCAGCTTCGAGGGCCAGAATGATATGGAACATCAGCCACTACTTTATATTCTTAGATGGGCTTACTTGTGATAAGATTTAATGGAAAATACCCTGAACATAATATGAAATTCCTTGCTACAGTATTTTATTGAGTGATTTATTATTTTTTCTAGATGTTCTTTTATTATAGAAGGTTGGGAAAATCGGATTGATGGCAAGGATAGAAGTACTCGCACACCCATCATGTCCAACAGACGCAAACGCATCCATCTGACATGCCACTACGGCCCGACCGGCTAAAACCTGTTTCCTCTTTTTTTACCTCCTGGCTCCAGAATGTTCTGACGCCCTTCACAAATTAGGAAGCCATAAGAAGGTGACCCTGCTGTGGGTCCCTGGACATATTGGTGTACCGGGTAACGAGAGAGCGGACCGATTAGTTAGGATAGGGGCCGGCAGCCTGCATCGGCCCAGAACCAATGCTTGGAATTAGAAGGCGCCAGGTTAATGTTGCCCTGGATGACAGGGCCTACAAGGAACTGGCAAAAGCCTTGTTAGGGAGAAACGACTGCAGCCAATCTAAAAAATTCATAGCGGGCCCTGATAAGAGCCGAACTTTTGGTGGGAGTTCTCACTGGCCACTGCTAACTGAGAATAGACATTTGTCACTCATGACAGTGCTAGGAGACCTCATCTGCTCCAGATTCTTGGAGGAGGACGAGACAGTATTCCATCACTTAGTGGGCAGATGAGCAGTGTATCGTAACCTTAGGGGCTCAGATATTCGGCATGATGGAGTTGTGGCAGGAGCCACTTTATTTAGCGAAATGGTCGACCATAATGACTTTCGTCAAGAGCTCTGGTAAGTCCGACAAGGAGCTTTCTAGGACGTAGGCTTCAGTGTTTTGTTGGTTAGGTGAGGTTTACAAAAATGGCTGAGGGTGGCCTTCTTGCCTGACCTCGCCTCCTCATCACTACTATACTACTATTACCACTGAAGGTTCGTAAATTATAAGTTTGTTAAATGGGAATCGAGGCGGTTCATCTCTATGGCACCAACTTCAAAGGACTGACGGCAAATGACCCTTCTTCTCTTTTCTATATTCACTTGTCAAACCATGTACCGATTGTTGATACTCTATTCATGTATTACCGTGACTTTGATGCCAGTATGGAAGTGCATCAATTCCTGCCTGAGGCTTTCTGTGAGGGCGGTAACAGCGTGCTTCGAGGCAGGGTATACGTTAAAGTTGGGATGAGGCATGAAAGGGACCTTGTGTCCCACGATGCTGTTCATGTGGATGACGTGTCCAGCTATTTTGTTCTCTCTCATTATACGGACTGCCTCACGAGTGCAAATACACAACGCCATCACGTTTACTTCCAATACTCGGCGCCATTCTTCTGTTGATCCATCTAGAAAATTTTAAACGGAATTCTAATTAAACTTTTATACGGGTGATTTCGAAGTTGAGTCATTAATTCCAACAGCATATAGAATACAAAAAAATTTAATTATTCTTTATATGCCATTATTCTGAAAACTCAAAATTGAGGAAAATAGGGCCCTTCGAAGCTATAAGTACGGACCTGTGCGCTCAGACTACAAGCCGGGGAACCACCGTCCACGGTGACCTAAAGGGCCCCACAGACATCGTTCTTTTTCATCAGGTTTGCACGACGTGTCAACCGATGTCGGTTAAACCATTCGTTGGTTAAACCGGTGGAATGATACCTCCACACACTGTTCGGTTTTCTTTCAGTTTCTCGCAAATTTTTGGTCCGTTAAACCTGGATAATACTTTAGCATTGGCGGCGGCTTTAGCTATTAAAGTGAAATTCAGCAAGAAAAAACGTTCTAAATGAGTGAAACAGTGGCTTTTAAAAAGAGGCCGATTCTCCCATATAAATCTATTAGAAGAATTGCGTCTGGAGCCAGAGGATTGGTACCATTATTTGAGGATGGATGAAGAAACATACTTAGAATTACTTAATTCAGCACCACCTCTGATAAAAAAAAACAGGATACTTGGATGAGACAAAGTGTTCCCCCTCATGAACGTCTAGCAGCTACATTGAGATTCCTTGCTACGGGTAGAAGCTACGAGGATTTGAAATTTTCAGTTGCGATATCCCCCCAAGCTTTACAAATTATACCTGAAACCAGAACGACACTGCAAAACCCGTCGTGATTGCACGATGAACGGCCACACATGTACCGAGTTGCACGATGGCGTTCGAAACCGACGGATAAAATCAAGCTCGGACAGATTTTTTGGAACGACGGTCAACACACGATGCTTTTTCGGCACACACGGACCGGAATGAGTGTGATCCGTTGGCATGTCGTGCAAACCTGATGAAAAAGAACGATGTCTTGGGGTCCTTAACACCTGACCAAAGAGTAGGTTGACTGTGACCTAGAGACGACGGTTACCGGTTGCGTTAAGGCCGGTTTACACGAGCTTAGTAGCTAAGCGCTTAGTACTTGTCACTAATACCATTGCTAATACTAAATCCTCATGTGTAAACACCTTGATTAGTGCTTAGTATAAGTGTTTGTAAATAGTGCAAGTGAATAGAAAATGATTCTATTTATTAAGTGACAAGTCGATACCCCCACCACGATTTTCTAAGCACTTGTCGCTTGCTGACCATGTGTAAACAGCTCGACAAGTTAGTTAGTGACAAGTTGTACTGTGAAAACACGTGTTTATTTACTTATGTACTGTTGTTTATCATGGCTGCGGAAAGGTGGAATTCTGAAACAACAATAAAGTTCATTCAGGAATTCAAATCGTATGAATGTTTATGGAACCACCAAATCGGTTTTATATAGAAATAAACTCGCCAAAGATGCCGCTTATCAGAAAATCGTTGAAGAGATGAATAATGCTGGTTTTGGAGTGCCTGAGGCGAAAAGAAAATGATAACTCTTCGGTCAACCTATTACCAGGAAAAGAAAAAAAAATCAAAATTCAATGCGATCAGGAAGTGGGATTGATACTGTCTATGTGCCAAATCTGCATTGATACAAAGAAATGGATAGTTTGTTGAAACATATAGACGAAAGGCGCGCAACTACTTTTTAATATTTGTCGTTCAAGCTCTTCAATCATGCTTGAAATAATAATGTTTGAATATTACTTAAACACACTCCGCAAAATCGGGCGACGTCATTCCATTTCGAATTTCTGGTCACTAATAACTTCTACTAGCTCCAACATGTAAAGGTTACTTTTCACTTGTCTTATTGAGGCTTAGTATAGCGACAAGTACTAAGCACTTAGTTACGAAGCCCGTGTAAACCAAACATTAGTATCAGTCATCAGGTACCTGTTTTGTGGTCATCACTGTCATCAGTGAGTATCAGTGCAGAGGGCTCAGGGCCCAAAGCAACGCGTGCGGGCGGTCAGCTGATGTGATTGCGTCGGATTTGTATTTGTTGGTAACAATTACGCGTATTAGTTTTCATGTGATGCAAAATGGCTCATATTTATGACAACAATGAGCTAGTGGACATGGTGATAGCAAAGAGTAGGTAACTAACGTGTATGGCGAAGCCTTGCAAAATGCAGCCGAAGCGGCGCGAATTTACGCTGAACGCTTTCCCAATCGAACATCGAACAGTTTCTGTAAACAGTGAGTGTTGACAGGACCGTAGTAAATTTTTTTGTTGGTGCAATTTCGTGTTACACAATACGTAAGTTTTTTGGAAATTGATTTTTTAGTTTTCAGAATAATGGCATATAAAAAATAATTTTATTTTTTGGTATTCTATATGCTGTTGAAATTAATGACTCAACTTCGAAGTCACCCTGTATACAGCGTGTCCATTTCAATACCTCCCAACTCGGATTTCTCGAAAATCGCTGATTAAAAGAAAAAACACCGAGAGCCGAGACATATTAAAAGATTTGTCAAGGGGGACAACTTTTTAACCAAAAACTACTTCACCCCCTTGTACCCTGATGTGCCCCTCAGGATCATCCTCTTAAAAATTTTAAATGACAAGGGGTATCGAGTAATATCTTGTTTCAAAGGTATGTCGAAGTCCTTTATTTTGACGATTGGTTTTTTTTAATTGGTTGATTCGTTTTCGCGAAAATTAGAATCTTTATGTATCTTAACTTGTTCAAAGTTCAAATAGAATACAAAAACATACGAAAATATCACTTTTTTTGAAATAAGTGCTTAATGATACCCGTTATTGACCACACGATGATATAGGCAGTTTTCAAATTCCTGATGGGCAGTTGGGCGAATAACGCAGCCTTGCCAACTCTAGGGAAATTTCCCTATTCTAGGGAAATTTGATCAGCTTTAGGGAAATAGGGAAACTGGTTAGAATTCATTCATTCATTCATTTTATTTGCAATACAATACTACAAATTCTAGTGAATTTTAAGAAATTTTGAAAAGAAGCCATTTTCAAGATCACTTCTTAACTTTTTTGGGTAAAATGAATGCTAAAATGTTATATTATGAATCTGATGATGAATCAGATTAAGGTCAATTATATATTTTTTTATTTTAATATCGTTTGTTAAAGTACCTAGGTATTTTGTTTCAGCTCTCACTGAAGAGAGGTTATGCAGAGCCTCTGTCTGTTCGTCAGTCTGTCCGTATACAGCCAAAACTACAGGTGCTAGAGAAAAACTAAATTACTAAATACAGTTTCGGTATCAGCATGAAAAAACTAGTCCGGCAAAAATCCGATTTTGTCAATATCGCTTCCGGTTCCACAAAATGTTTTTTTTTCAAAAATCGCGTTTATTTGTGTTTTTCCTAACTTTTTCCAACAAAAATTTCCCAACTACCAACTAATTTTAAGATTCCCGCGAATTTAAATTTAGGGAAAACAGTGCTAATCTAGGGAAATTTTAAAGAGCACTCAAGGATTTTTTCTCAAAGTTTGTTGGCAACTCAGGTTGGCAACGTTGCAATAACGGGCAAGATTTTGCAATAAAAAGTGATATTTTCATGTATTTTTGTGTTCTATTTGAACAAGTAGGTAAGGTGCATAATGCTTCTAATTTTCTCGGAGACGAATGTACCGATTTAAAGAAATCAAACGTTAGAATAAAGGAGTTTGACATACCTTTGAAACAACTCGATACCCCTTGTCATTTAAAATTTTTTAGATGATCCTGGGTGGCACAGGGTACAAGGGGGTGAAGTAGTTTTTGGTTAAAAAGTTGTCTACCTTGACAAATATTTTGACGTGTTCCGGCGTTTTTTCTTTTAGTCGGCGGTTTTCGAGAAATCCGGGGTGGAAAGTTTTCAAATGAATTTCGATTTTAATTCCTACTTGAGCTGTACTCACTTAAATTTCAATATTTAGAAGTTATGTTATAAAATTGAAATAGTGTTTGAGTAAGCTACTGTTACCAAGAGAAAAACTCTTCTATTTATTATTCTTTATATCTGCTTTTATTTATAATTGCAAACATTTTCTTTTTTGCGATAATTAATGTTTTGGACATCTTGTGATGTCCATCTGAGCGACTCATTTCCATCTGTTCGTCTGTCTGTCTGTCTGTTTGTCTGTCAGTCCGTCTGTTTGGCAGCATGTCTGCTTGTTTTGCCATTAGCAACATTCTAAAAAAAATTGAATAATTTGAAAAATTTTGAGAATTGTTGCAAAATGCAAATTTAAAAAAACGCAGAAAATTTCGAAAAATTCGATTATTTTGAATTTTCGGTACTATCGATAATTTAGAAAATTGGAAAATTTTGAAAGTTTTATGTATTACAAAGAGAGAAAATTTATAAATTTCTGATGAGCGTACGTTGTTATTATATTTTTAGTAGGTATTATCATTGATTAAGGTATTAATACCTTAATCAATGGTATTATATTCTTCTAGGCGTTTCTCCTAGTTTTCTTAGAACTATGCCTGTGAATTAAATATTAAAAATATCGTAAGAATAACAAACATTTGAAGAGTTACGTTTTACTTCTTTTATCTCATTGCAGAGATTTTTTAAGAAAAACATACTACATACCAATTAGATTTGTAGGTCTAGTAAGACCAGCATTGTTGATGAGAATGTGGATTGGTCCAACATTTTCGGTGATCCATTTGAAGGCTTTTAATATATCTTCTTCCTTAGTCACATCGCATCGGTATGGGTACAACTTTCCTGATGCATCTGTCAATGTTTTGGAAAGTTCCTCAATTTTGTCGATCCTTCTCGCCAATCCCACAACCTAAAAATATACAGTGAAAAAGAAGGAACGACTATTCATATGACCGTTTGTGAAACAATAGCTCTTACTGCTACCCTGAAAAATAAATGTTCACAATTACCGATAAGGCAAAGACAAACATGTTTTTCAGTTTTTCACATAGTCAGTCAAGCTATTATTGAAGCTGTGTTACAATTGCTGAAAATAAACGTATTCTATTCTATAATCGGTGCAAAGATCTACCTATGATGCTTTCAAATTTTTATTATTCAAGCCAAAGGACAAGATTGACAAGCTTGTTAGGTGTGGGCTAACTATATTGTTAAACTGGTTATAGTGATTGTAACAAATGAATCATTTATTTCAGAAATCCCACATGTTTCAAAATCACTATTTTGAGAAAACCTGAAAATAACTGTTTTATTTGAAAATGACTTGCAGATCTATAAAAATAACTACTCCAACATAAAGTATGTGTATCTGTTGTCAAGTTTCCAACAAAAATGAAGTAAAAAATCTTCCGATGCTGTAACCGAAAAAAATGGCGTTGGACATATGAGGTTTCTCAAATAAACACACAACTTAATTTGCAAATCATTTTATTTGCTTATTGATATGAATCATAATAACATAATAATACAAGGACAGATCAGTTTTCATGAACATCTTTAGCTGTGTCAGTAGTAGTTGGTTATTCAAAGATTTTTTGATATTTGAGAATCACCGCATGTCCAGGACTTGTGAGGTATTCTCAAATAAATGCATACTTTCGACGTTCGTAGCACGCGTTAGATGGGTCGGATAAGTGAGATTTCTGCTTAGAAAAATATGAATCTATCTCAGAAGAACATGTTAAGCTAAAAAAGTCGAAATGTCAAATTTATGGACATGTGGGGAATCTGAAATAAGCGATCCAAATCTTACACAGAGCAAACTTGTAAATGGATTAGTAGGTACTATGTTTAAAGAATATATGACTCATTTAAGAACATTTTACTGAACACGTGTTCGACAGTGAACATAAGGTAGATTTAGGAATTTAAAATCAATTTGTACTTTCATAGTAAACTTTAAGAAGAAAGCTTAGAAATAGCAAAGAGATTTAACAATGTAACGAATATTGATCAAGGTCCGATTACAAATAGCTTGCTTTTTGCTTTAGTTTCTTGAAAAAATACGCGAA
The DNA here is from genome assembly GCA_951848785.1 of Callosobruchus maculatus. NCBI lineage: Eukaryota > Metazoa > Arthropoda > Insecta > Coleoptera > Chrysomelidae > Callosobruchus > Callosobruchus maculatus. The sequence goes on from CATOUR010000071.1 coordinate 12,823,588, forward strand.
TATCTGACATTTCCATCCAACAAATAACAGACACTTATAGGTAGAGCATTTTAGGTATATGTATGTATAAAGCAATAAGTAGGTGTTAAAAGTTTAGTTTAAATCTTCCCCTGAAGATGCTAAGATAGTTAGGAAAACACGTGTTGGATTTAGATAAAATTGGTTTGGGCGATTGGCCAGACTGTGTAGTATTAGTGTCATTTTCATAATTTCATATACGCGAATGATATTTTGCTGCTAAACAATTGATTTTCTATTTTTATTAGCTAGGCAGCACGCAAGATGTTTACGTTGACAATGCATATTTTATACCGTTTGTGGGAGGTTTGCATGACATTCTACTATAAACAGTAATCAATGAACAGTGCATGGTTTTAGGACAATTTTTATCATTTTATGGTAACGCCCCCGCCAGTCTTAAATTATATTCAACGATTGCACTGCCACAAATAAAGTCTATAAAAAATACTCGATGCTTTATGAACTGAGAATCTACTCTTAACCCTTAATTAAATAATTTCCTCACTGGCACATCCCCCTAAATTTATTTTTCTTTGATATAAACCTGTGCATGCGGTCGGCAACCTTATCACGTATCCTGCAGACGTTAAGCGACAGGCGAAAATCGAGCAATATCTGCTGTCAAATGTAAATTTCGTATTATGCAACGACGTTATCGTGACGGACAACAACATATAACCTACAATTTTGACGGTTCTGTTCCTGTATGTCGCAGTTGCTCGGCGTCTGCTCAGCAACCGCTGTCGCGAATTTTTACATAATAAGGCTGCCGATATGTTAGTTTGTCCCAACGAATTCGAATATAGGTATAAATTACATCTGACAGTTTGAAATTACAAGTGATGAGTTGGAAAATTAACTTGACCGTTTTGAATTATCACTTGACTCATTAGAAACTACAGGTGGAAAAGGTGTAGTGTTGCTAACTGCCTGGGGTCGTGACATCCATGTTCCGTTAGCAGCCGACATTGCCTACCTTTTTAACACGGTTTTATTAGCTTCACCTGTATGTTTGTTTGTATGTATATTTGTATGTTTGTAACCGACTCATTTGGACTCAATTTTAACCCACATTACACTAACCTCCTCCAACATATTCCATTGCCTTAGAATACGCATACATATTATATCGCGTGATTTTTAACCATTTTTATTATCTTTATTTTATATCAACATCACCTGTATGTTTGTTTGTATGTTTGTAACCGACTCTTTTGGACTCGATTTTGACCGATACTTTAAACGAACGGACTTGATTTAAACTTTGTACACTTATCAAGAACTGGTGACAGTACAATAATTTGAAGTTTGTCTAAATACTCTCAACTAAAGTGAAAAATAAATATAGTTTAAAAAACTAATAAATACGCTTTTATAGTACTAAAAGGTAAAAAATAATGTTTAGTATAAGCTGAAGATAATAATGAACGAAAGATACTAGTATTACTCTCAAAAAAGCGCGTGAATTGCTTGATATACGAAGAATATGGCACAAAGCGCCCGACGATTTTTTTACAATAATTTTCTGGTCAGCTTATTATGAGAATTATTTTTTCACTTTGTAGCGCTATAAATTCGTGTTTTCAGTTTTTTTTTCAAATATCCAAAAGTTCATCTCATCCCACCTATGATGCGGAAAGTGGAAAGCTAAATTTCATTTTCTGGGTTTGTATTCAAATTGTTGTGTAGTGAAGAAAAACTTCACATACATGAATTCCTTTTTCTACCAAGGCCTTTGATACTGCCGCACCAATCCCAGCGCTAGCGCCCGTTACAACGGCTACTTTACCTTCCCATCTATCCATTTCTTACGATTCTTAATTCCCTGGAATGAAAACGACAAGTAGGTATAGGCGTAGTTAAGTCCCTGGATCTGGGGAGGCTTAAGTCCCCGCCCTAGATACAATAAACTTAACAGAACGAATTTTTTTGGATATTTGGGGGGCTAATTTCATTCTTGGGGGCGGGGCTTAGCCCCCCCGAGCCCCCACCTAACTACGCCTATGCAAGTAGGGAAAGGGCACGTAATACGAATCCCGAAAACTTTAAGGGATGATTTCTGGCACCGACTTATGTTAGAATATGTTTAAATTATATCTTTATTCGTAATAGCTAAGAAGTTGAAATGCCCTTAATTAGATCGCGAAATGGTTAATGTGTGGCCACCCTTATCATATTCGTACGTCACTATATAGGTCACCAGCTGAGGTAAACAATCAACAAAAACATTAAAAAAGAGTTAGCGTATTGGCGTAACCGTACTAAACGACCTTCGCCCTTTTTTGCTGTAAAATCGAAAGAAATAAGGTGGGCCACACACGTTTCTCTGTAACATTGCGAATTTCAGAATAGGTGATTCCTTGTGATATCGGCTTCACATTCCGAAAACTAAGTGCGATTTCTTTTTTCGGGATTCGTCCTGAGACACGGTGTATCGAGGAAAGTCAGGCGAAAGGACTATTTCGATGGTATACAAAAAAGTGACTCATCTCAAAATATGCTATTTTTCAGACAGTCTCTCAAAGAACTCCTGTTTCATTTAATGCTCACTAATTTTTGATATCACTTTTCTTGAAAATAAACAAAGGTAAAAGAAGAGGTTTTTCAAAGTATCGTTAGCATCCCTACAAAAAATCTTCCAAAAGTGGGGATGCGTGTGTAATTTCCACCAACCTGAGCTATTGTGCTGGTTGCGGTGGCTGGTTGTTTACTATGCTGTGATGATAACTTAGTAGGAATTACCGGAAACGGAAAACGACACTAGTGCCATAGTCAACGTAAGAGATATCACTGTGACAATTTTTCTGATAAAACTAGACCTAAAAGCCTATACTGGTGTCTGATGTGTTTAACGCGAAAACATGAATTTTTGAGTTGTGTCATTTTTCTTGTGCACCAACGATTTATCCTAGTTAGATAAAAACATAATTGCTAATCGCAGAGATTATAAGATATGGAAGGCTGTGACTTTGCCGTATTACTAAGCATAAAATGTATCAGCTTTGATGAGACTATCAAATTTAAATTACGTTTATGCTTGGAAAAATCGGTCGATTAATTAAAGAAGCTTTGATCAGCGATAACTTGATTTTTCCAAATGGGAATGCCTAATTTTTTTTATACGGTTAAACGTAGAATTTGACAACCTTTCTAATGATATGAGGTTGTGAATATCAATCTCTGGTAGTTTTCATTTGATTTAAAATTTTCGAACAAATCGGCATTTTGCAATTTTCCTACCTATAAGCAACGTAGTAGGCCATGAAATATAAACAAAAACCTGTTCAGGTAGAAGAAAGCAACTAACTTAGCAGAATAATACACACGAACTAGACTAAAGGGACAAGACTATAAAAAATCCTTACAACAAATCAACTCTCCCAGAAACAACTGGGATAACATCGCTAAGGTCAAAGAGAAGCTGGGGTATGGCAGTAATAGATATCTTTTTACAGTCTACTGGCTACCGCAATTTACTAAAGGTTAAAAATTTCCCAGACAATTAAAAACCCTGATATGAAACAAAAACAACCAGCGACTGTTGCTCCAGCACGCAACTATCAATCATATTATGTAATGGTGTAAAAAAGTAGTAATTTACGTCGAAGTCGATACCTCTGACTGGAGCCCTTCTATTTTTCAATATCTATCAGCAATATTGCAAAAAAGGAATACTGACAAATCAGATTTAAATTTTCTGCCATTTAAGTTATGTTTTATAGTTTGAACAAGTTTTAATTATTCACTCATCATTTTCTGCGATGTTGCTAATAGGTACTGAAGAATTTTCAGAACTCCAGTCAGAGGTACTTTTGACTTGAATTTTGACAGAATTGCATACTTTTTTATATCAAATGTGAAATTGTATTATGAAAATAATAAACTGCCTACAACATTGTCGTGTGGTTTTCGTTTCATTTCAAAATTTTTAATGCTTTTGGAAATTGCCAATCTCTAGTACATTGCAGTAGCTAGTAGGCTGTCAACAAATCCATTTCTGCCACACTCCAGCTTCTCTTTAACCAAAGATATGTTACCGCCGTTGTTTCTGGTTAGACTTTGTTTGTTGTGAGTAATTTTTATAATTTTGTCCCTTTAGTCTAGTTCGTGTGTATTTTTCTGCTAATTCAGTTGTTTTCTTTTACCTGAACAAGTTTTTGTTTATATTTCATGGCCTGCTACGTTGCTTATAGGTAGGAAAAATGGAAAACGCCGATTTGTTTGAAAATTTAGAATTAAATGAAAACTACCAGAGATTGATATTCACAACCTTATATCATTAGAAAGGTTATCAAATTCTACGTTTAACCGTATAAAAAAAATTAGGCGTTCCCATTTGAAAAAATCAAGTTATCGCTGATCGAAGTTTCCTTAATTAATCGACCGATTTCTCCAAGCATAAACGTAATTTAAATATGACAGCCTCACCAAAGCTAAGGCATTTTATGCTTAGTAATACGGCAAAGTAACAGCCTTCCAAATTTTATAATCTCTGCGATATTCAATTTTTTCCTGATATCTACTTATACCGAAAATGGTGATTTACACCTAAACCGTTCGCTTTAAGTCCCATGTATGATACATAAACTTATACTAGAATTTACCAAGGAATCTGAATATGCAATAATATATGGGGTGTTCCATTTAAGAAAACATAACTTTGATACATTTCGTGTTTTTGGAACACCCTGTATAACAGGAAAATATTTTTAAAATGTAGCCTTTACGGGTCTCTATCCATCCGTAATTATTATTTTCTTTTTTATCAAATACTTTAGTCATAATGCTCCGTATCGGATAACGTGAATAACCCTGTATAATGATCTTGACCATGACTAAACGTCGCTTCATGGTCCAGTACAATGGCTAATTTACCTTTATTTTAGATCCACTTGAAGTTATTAAATATTATTAGTGTCAACTCACTAAAATCGCATTAACTATTAAAAAAAGTATTCTTTATTGTTTAGTTCGATCTGCTATAAAAGCGTTTTTTTATTATTGATGTACTATTATTGATGTATTCCTCAAAACAAAACACCTAGTAAAATGCAAATCAATATCAGCATAATTATGTGTAATATTTAATTTACCTTTTATGAAGGTATGTATAACTAATTTCCTCAAGTGTTACATAATGCTGAGTGTAACATGAGCCGGCATATATATAATATGATGTACAACGAGTTTACAATTAAAGTGATTCAATCCGTGCAAATCCTGCCTGACGTGTATCTGTACAAATAGGATTTGCCTTTGATACTAGACATCAGAAATCAGAAATGTGTAATACTTAAGGGGCAAAATGAATCGATTTGGAGTTATAGTTATAATGTATATTCTTAAAATCCAATATCAAGCCTAATCTTAGTTTGAAAAAAGTATACTAATGCCTATTCGGTTTAAAAAAAATTAGGGGTTAACCGTGGTAACGAGAGGATGAATATTACAACGTGAATAGATATGAAACCAGACGTCACCTTTTATACGTAACTGTGGAATTATTTTTTAATAAGTCTCAAAATTCAAGTAACTCTTCTTTTATTGCATCGAACTTTGAGAAGCTCTGTAATTATTAAAGTATCCAATAGACTCATATCAATGACACGTTTGACAGACAAGTGGGTTGAAAATAATTATATAATTATTCATATATATGAACAATGAACATATAAATAATATAAGACTGTTTTTTTCTTCGGATCATCATCCGTTTGCATAAGTTTTGAAACGAAAACATAAAAAAACGCCTTATACAATATTTTTACATGATCCTTGCAAATTATGTTGTATGTTGTAAAACATAATTACTATTGTTTATAGTTTACGGAACTTTGGTAATTTGCAGGGCAGTGTTATGTTATGTTATGTTTATTTAATTTTAGGTAACTAATTCAAAGAAGTAAATTATAATGGGATATAGGTGACTGTATGCAACATAACTGTTCTTATCATTATTTTATTTCTGACAATGCGCCAAAAGAAAATAAAAACACTTCACATAGGAACCCCTTAAAAGGGGGTGCCGAATTTGAAGTTGAAGACTATAAATTGAGAATAAAAAAGCTAATAAACAGCAAATAACAATTAAAAAGTTGAATTAAAAAACGTTACCTGTACTGAAGCTGTCACTTTTGCACTTTACGAAGCACAACTGAATAAAGCTTGTGCAGGTAAAATAATCCAGCATATCAAAGTATAAAATATCTGCGCAGTATCACTAGGTATCTCCCTTTCAGTTTCTATGGATATTTCAATGTCGTTTGTTGGTGGAACTCCAACAACCTTGACGACTGTATTTGCATGTCTCTTCTTAGTCGATGGTTTTCGACGTCACCATTCACCCACATTTCGTATGCAATTAATCAATTATTCGTTGATTAATTGGATTATTATTGGATGCTCAGGAAGCAAGGGCACGGACTATATAGGGTGAGCCAACACTTCGGACTCTTGTGTGTAAACAGGTCTATGTGAGTAGGTATGTATCTCGCGTTGGACATCATTTTAAAGATAATGGATTTTTGTATAGATAGTGTCCCATAAAAGCGTGACAATGTGACATAACAAAGTTATATTTTTCTATATAAAACACTCCGTAGATTAATGCATAGTTGAATTCCTTGATCAATTCTAGTATGACTAGTATCACATATGGGACTTAAAACCAGGGCCGTAGCTAGGCGTTGACCATGGAGAGGGTTCATGGTGACCTTAGGGGGGTTCATGTATAAAATAATATGGAATGTCTTATTTGCTTAAAATCTGTATAGATTGTATCGCTGCTAATGTGTTATGAGCGCCGAGGGATTGGTTAGTAGTAGAATAAATCTCTAAGCTTGGAGAAAGCTTCCTTGATTATTTTTATTTTGTATTATTTTAGTAGTTATTTCATTCATTGGAATACTCAATACCCCAAACCCCCCCTTATATACGGCCCTGCTTAAAACGAATAATTTTTAATTACCTCATGAAGTAATGGTGGCAAAGTTCTACTGAGAACTGAACTCGGAGCACTTCTAAGTTAGATCTGAGTTACCTATTCATTAACCCATGTGTCTACGGGCCTGCCATTAACCCTTCTCGCTTTTATTGAATGAGATATCAAACTCATAACAAAACATTTTTTAGCAGAATCAAAAATCTAAAAACCAATAAATTGAAAAATAAAAAACGAATTAACAAAAGTAATTGAGTAATCGAAATATATCGCAAAACGGAAGCATTTCGCATCTTCATATCTAAAAATAGCAATTGAAATAGTAGAAAGTTGACAAATCGAACAATCTATAAATCGTGAGATCGAAAATCTAAAAAAAATCTAAAAATAGACAAATTAAGAAAATAAAATGTCGATTAATCAAGAAATAGAATAATTGAAAAATCGGAAATTAAAGGAATCGAGAAGTCAGAAAAACGGATTACTGAAGAATAGAAGAATTAACTAATCAAAAAATCAAGAATTCTCAAAACCGTAAAATCAAAAAACGGAAAAATTGAAGAAAACTTGAGGATTAAGAATATCGCGGTATTGAAATATAAAAAAATCGATTTAACAAAAAAAAATCGATAAATAGAAGAATCATGAATCAAAAATCATGAATCGAAATACACTTAATTCAAAAAATCAAACTAAACAAAAAAGACTTTTGTAGAACCCTGCAGCCGCTATTAGGAACAGCCTTTATAATGACCTTCGAATTATTAAAATTTCTTTTATCGAATTGTTTGCAGAAAATAATAAGCACTAGACTTCTTTACTAAGCGACAGAAAATATGTTGACAATTTAAAAAAAAAAAAAAATTTCGATATCTCCTGATATTTTGCAGAACCATTCTAAAAAAACATTAGAACTCTGCCTCTCCGACCTAAAAAAAAGTTCCGGTGCCAACTTAATTCGGGTTACTGCGTCTCGTTGCTCATCAAATCTCGATTTTTGAGACTTCTTTACTAAGCGACAGAAAATATGTTGACAACAATTTAAAAAAAATGTTTTTTCGATATCTCCAGATATTTTGCAGAACAATTCTAAAAAAACATTAGAACTCTGCTTCTCCGACTTAAAAAAAGTTCCGGTGCCAACTTAATTCGGGTTACCGAGTCTTTTTGCTCATCAAATCTCTCTTTTTGAATTTTAACAATGGTAACATAAACATTTTAGCATAGTCATTTCGAAACCAATAAATCGATATAAGCGCAAATATTCAAAAACTACTTATTTCCTGTTATGGAAAATAGAAATAAAACATGTTAAAATTTCACCAACACACTTTATTTACACAAATACGTTTTATATATACATGACTAGTTATCAAAAACCATTACAGCATAATACAAAAAATAAATCTCAGTCGAATACTGCTTAATTATATTTTACAAAATATATATAGCATAGAAATACAAATGTGTTTCAATAAAACGATGCACGAGCTACCTTATATGATGTAATAAGAATTTTCCGCTATTAGATTATCTCTGAATGCTAGAATAGGCGAAACTTAAAAGACAGCACTGAAAAACATATTTTTAATTCAATCACTTAGAAAAACACATAAAAAGAATTAGTATTTCACATTATATCCAATACCATCTATTAAATTGCCTTGATTATATTAAAAGAAACTGAGGTAGATGAAAATTACTCTTTGGAATGTGATTTATTATCAGTATATTTAATTGTATATATTATGTATCTACATCTATGTACAACAAAATCTCATAGGTATGCGCAAAAATCTATCTTCTGTTATACATTTGTTATGGAGTTGCTATACTATACCTTGCCCAGCAGTAATTCAAACTTGTTTAACATCTGACCGTTTGAATTTAGAATTGACGTTTTAGAAATGCAATTTGATTCTTTTGAAACTACTGCTGGATATGGTATAGGACAATTATTATTATTAAATGATTGAAATGAGCACCTGTTTCATCAATAATAATAATTAAACAAAATCAACTGAATGCAATTACCTTCGATGAAAATTCACTATTCGTAAAAGGCTTCAGAGGTCTATTCAAGGGCGTTGATAAGGGGGGTAATAACCCTCCCAAGAATATTGAATATACCTAATGAATGTACCTAATCCACTATTTATGTCCACATCAGGCATGATGTGATGCCGCTAATAGTATAATCCATAAAAATATAGAAGAAATCTTTACCCTCCCCCCCCCCCGCCCCCAAGAAGAAAATATTATCCTCATTAAGAAAAAAAATTACCCCCACATGCAGGAAAAAAATTATCGACGCCCTTGATTATATTCGGCAATTGCATCATAGAAATTCAGTATAGTGACAGAGTTCATATCAAAACTTCATCTTAAATCTAACTCCTACGGTACATGGCTGCACATAACCTCAACTGGAAGTCTTTGTAGAGTAGTTTTCCCCCTAAAGGCACTCTACTTAGGAACATGCTGGGCGTCATCAAACACAAGGCTTTTCCGTTCATGTGGAATCTGGACGGATGCACTTCGGGAAGGTTGTGGACGGAAGTGACGTAATTCAGCCAATTAGCAACGTCCTCTCTGCTCCATTGCCGGGGATCTGGAAAGAACAAAATGCCGTGAAGTAGAGCCACTCAGTTACTAGGTTTATTGTGACTGTTCGATCCGGATCGAAATCTGAATCTCCGTTCCCTCAAGTAAATGGTCCAGATCAGTGGTTCTGAACCTTTTTGCGAACGTCCAAGATTTTCCAAAATTTCCAAATTTCGATCCTTAATATGCCCTATTTGACAAGAAATTGGCTGCCTGCGCATTCGCTACTGCGCATTTTTACATCAATTTTTTTCGACTATTTAGGACGTGTTCTAAATATTTGACAAATCGCACATTGAATTACTGTGCATTTGAATCTGCTGACAGCTAAAAACTGATGCTATTAAAATTGAATATTTTCAATTTGCATATATGGTTTGCATGTTTTTGTCTTTTGTCGATAACAACCTTCTTTGCAAAAAAATCAACCAAAACATGCACAAATCCGATATAAAAAACAACCGCAAATATTAAGTTAGGGTGAGTTTGAATAAGATCACAAACTTGACATCAATTAAGAGATTATGTACAGAATGTTAAAACGAAAATGAAAGTTTAAAATTATGAGACCTTACTAAATTCGACATGCCCAATTCATTGCAAAAAATAGGGCATTAGATTTAAAATAACAATTATGACGTGTAACGTAAAAGCGGTAAATCTGAAAACACTGCTGTTCTGTTAGCATTTTTGAATATTTGCATGTTCAAAAAAGCCCTGGATATCGACTTTCACGTTCCAGCTGTCGCAGTTTTGATATAACATGTATGTTTTTACTACAAAACCGGCGTTGCCGTATCTTAGTATTTAATAGAAATTTAATTTTGAAATTAAAATGCTTTATTAAATCGGCAGGCGCAATTTATTCCAATAAAAATAAATAGGGCACTACATTTAAAATAACAAAATTATGACGAGTTACGTAAAAGTGGTAACTCTGGCTGTTAGCATTTTCCAATTTTGCAAGTTCAAAAACCCGTAAGTATCGAATTTTATCGTTCCAGCTTTGGCAGTTTTGGAGATACTTAAGCATTCCGGAACTTTTTACTAACCGGGACATGAAAGACTACTAAAAATCTACTATGACACTTTATCAAGATTGGCGTGAATTCAATCAAAATCTTAAAAAAAGTCACACTAGATTATGAGGTAAAAACATAATAACTGCAAAAATGTACCTTTAGGTAAGTTATCCTCTTCATAATCAGCAGGATGCCGATAAGCTGGAACTCTTTCCCATTCTGTGGATAAGCCATATCGTACAGGCGACTGAGCAGCTTGGAGAGCCATGGTAATGTTCTTCCTATAATAGCCTATCTTGAACGACTAAATGCTTCACCTATACCTGTAACAAAAATAACACATTATTCATGTACACGTTTTGTCGGTGAATCAACTGATATCCAAGATACTTGATATCTGACTCAGAGTCAGATAAGATGAGTCATTCATTTCATTTTTTGTCTTATTGTCTTACTTCGCACACCGATAGGTGCGAAAATTTTCGATTTTCAGATAATACGCTTTTTGGGAGTTTTATGATGTCTACATAACAAAAATCCATGTCGCACATTTCCGTCGGTCTGTCTGTCGGCGTTTTTCTAGGTTCGTAATCTTAGTAACCGCTGCATGGATTGTAATGAAATTTGGGTAGAGATATGCTGTGGGGTCGTAGTAGGTAATGCTGCTATAATTTTGAAAATCGGTGCATGGGCGGAGGAGTAATTGGGGTGATTGGGAGGAGGGTTGTAAAACTGAAAAAAATTGTTGTATTTATAATAGGCTGACCATTGGCCTGTGAAAAAAAGTACTAGCTGCATAATACACTTTTTTAGCTCCATCCGAACATTGCCTTGCCTCTCTATTGTGTAACGTGGATATCACAGCATTGATTTTAATAATATTTTGACACGGTATTATTACTGTGGCGAGGATGGAAAACGCGTATGGTTTTTAAAAATCGGGACAGTGGCGACGCAGCAACAATCAAAAAACTAAAAATATAAAAACGGCGTTTTTGGGGTTCCTGATGATTTAATATTTTCTTGGGTGAGGGTGAAATCGAGGTGATTGGGGAGGGGGTTGTAAAACTGACATTTTTTGTATTCATAATAGGCTGTTCACTGACCTGTGAAAGAAAGACCTAGTGGCATAATATACTTTTTTAGGTCCATCCGCACATTGCTTTGTCTATTTCAGAAACCAAGGGACTTAGAATTTTCTGATGTATACATACGAGTATTAATTGCTTTAGATCGTTCTGTATTTTGTATGCGCGAATTGATTTTAATGAAATTTCGGTATTACTGTCGCAACGAGTATGGTTTTTAGAAATCGTGTCAGTGGCGGCGCAATTTTCAGGGTTCCTGATCGCTTCGTTTCGTCCAGTTTAAGCTTACAGAACAAAAACTGTGTCGTCCTCGATTCTATGGAGAGAGACCAAGAAGCTATTTACAAGAGTTTATGTTGGGATCTCAGACTAATAGCTTCATGCAATGGAAAACTAATAAAATGGTATCACCATCATGTATGGGAAGTACTGAGTCAATCAACTTGACTCCATTTTTTAAACAAAATTTCGTATGGTGTATATATCATATGTCGTAGGCATAAAGCAAATTTTGGCAATTTTTTTATAAACTTTCCGATTTTCCACACATTCACAACAATTCAGGTAAATTGATAAATTACCCGATTTCGTCTGTATACAAACCTAACCCCCTTTTTTCTTCTGTTATTTCTGCACAGGAACCACATGGCCATGTTTGATACTAAGCGCCCTTCCCTGTTGTGTGTAGGAAGGGAACACCCTTGAGTCAACTGTTAGTCAAACAGACCCTTCTTGTCGACAATAACGGCTTTAGCACACCCTTGAAACTATTTAAAGTCTGCCGTCACCCCTTGGGTGTTTGTTTTTGGGGTGTAACGGAACGGAAGTTCTGTATGGAAAGATGTCAAAGCCATTCGTATATTACGGATGTATAATTTATCAAGAGTATCTAATAATATCTCATTTAATTGAAAACGTAAAATATAATAAATTCATTATTTTCAAGTGACACTGGCGAAAACATAGTTGTGAGTGAGTTTACTGTAACAGGAGGTTTGTCAGTTCAAAAGTCAAAAATGCAGGCAATAATGATTATTCTAAATTATTATTATTGGCTAAAAAATAGTCACCTACACTATTTTATACCGCCTGACGACATCTCATTCTCCCTTCCCCCCCATATAAATTGTGAATAATGAGGCTATAGGTTGATGGTTAAAATTTTAAAGGAACATTTTATTTTCTTCTTTTTAGAGCATTTAAATAAGAGCTTTTTTAAAAAAGGTTTTTTGCTTTTAATTCATTTTTTACTTTTTAATTGTCGTTGGCTAGGTTTCTGAGTCTGTTCATCTCATTCAACGCATTATTGTTGCAAAGTAGTTTTCTGGTTCGACAGTCTTGCTCTTCAATAAGGAGACCTGCCAATGATTTTACCTCACTTAAGGGGAACCCTTTCACTTAATACCCATACTGTAGGAAAGCATAAAAAACTTGAAAAATCCTCCATATTGCATTAAGAATGATACCAGAATATTTTTCTATTTATTCTCGGCAAGCTCTTTTATTTGATATCCATATTACAGAAGTGCTTAAAAAAAGATTATAAGTGTTCAGCCGTCTTAGATAGTTCGCCATATTTCATTTAGAATGACGTTACGTTATTTTTCGAATTAGTTTTGACAATCCCTTTCATTTGATACCCATATTGTAGAAATGCATTCAAAATATCTATTCCGGCATCTCGGATGAACTCCCATATTGGATTTAGAATGACGTCACACAGCTTATCCTGTATTGTAATCCAAACTCCTCCAAATCCAAACGTGGTTACAAAATGTCAGCTCAATCGGGAGAAGATAAGTGCTTCAAAGTTGAGTTGCAAGATTCCACCCGAACAAACATACATACATTGCAACTTGAATAAACGCTTTTAAAAAGGAATAGAGCTGACTCTTTTTTTCGATTTAAATGGTTTGATTTAAAATCCTTTGCCAGCTTAGTGATTTATGATTTATGAAAAAGATTTAAAATAATTTGCTATTCAGCATGTACATGATTTTAAATCATTTTTTGATTCAAAATCGTTTGCTAATTATTTAAAATTCTTTTTAATTTAAATATCTGCAATTCATCTTAAATCATTTTTACTTCCCACACCGATAGGTGAGGGGAGTATTGTGATCGCGAAAATTCTCGATTTTGAGATAATACGTTTTTTTGATTTACAATAATTTGCTAATTATTTAGAATACTTTTACTTCCCACACCGATAGGTGATGGGAGTATTGTGATCGCGAAAATTTTCGATTTTGAGATAATACGCTTTTTGGGCGTTTTATGATGTGTACATAACGAAAATCCACGTCATTCATTTCCGTCGGTCTGTCTGTCTGTCTGTCTGTCTGTCTGTCTCTGTCTGTCTGTCTGTCTGTCTCTCTGTCTGTCTGTCTGTCTGTCTGTCTGTCTGTCTGTCTGTCCGTCTCTGTCTGTCGGTCTGTCTGTCGCGTTTTTCTACCCTCGTAACCGCTGCATGGATTGTGATGAAATATGGGCAGCGGTATGCTGTGGGCTCGTAGTAGGTAATGTTCCTATAATTTTGAAAATCGGTGCATAGGCGGCGGAGTTATTAGCAAAAAACAAAACAAATTAAATATTGCTGAGACTTCGTTTTTAGGCGTTTTAGGGTCCCTGATCATTTTCTACTTTTTTTTGGGTGGGGGTGAAATTGGGGTGGTTGAGGGGTGGGGGTTGTAAAATTGGAGAATTTGTTGTATTAATAATAGACTACCCACTGACCTGTGAAGGAAGACCTAGCGACATAAATAACTTTTTTAGGTCTATCCGAACATTGCCTTATGCCCATTACAGAAACTAAAGGACTTTTTTTCCGATGTATACATACGAGTATTGCTTTAGATAGTTCTATATTATGTAACGACGAAACTGTTCAATTGATTTTAATGAAATTTTGACACAGTATTACTACCGTGGCGAGGATGGAAAATGCGTATGGTTTTTATAAATGGTGCCAGTGGCGGCGCAGAAACAATAAAAAAACTAAAAATATAAAAACAGCTCAAACTTCGTTTTTAAGTGTTTTAGAGGTTTCTGATCATTTACTGAGTTTTTTTGAGTGGGGGTGAAATTCGGGTGGTTGGGGGGTGGGGGGTTGAAAAACTGAAAAGTTTGCTGTATTAATAATAGGTTGTCCGCTGACCTGTGAAGGAAGACCTAGCGACATAAATCACCTTTTTAGGTCCATCTGAACATTGCCTTCCCTATTACAGAAAGCAAAGGACTTAAAATTTTTTCTGATGTAAACATACGAGAGTATTGCGTTAGATCGTTGTAACGAGGAAACTGTTGAACTGATTTTAATGAAATTTTGAAACAGCATTACTACCATGGCGAAGATGGAAAACGCGTATGGTTTTGATAAATCGTGCCAGTGGCGGCGCAGAAATAATAAAAAACTAAAAATATAAAAATAGCTCAAACTTCGTTTTTAGGCGTTTTAGAGGTTCCTGATCATTTTCTGCATCTTTTTGGGTGGGGGTGAAATTGGATTATTTGGTTGCAAGGAATCTTAGTCTAAAGCTTCATGCTATGGGAAAATAATAAACTGGTATCAGCGAAATGTGTGGGAAGTACTGAGTCAATCAACTTGACTTCATTTTTTGATTTAAATCTCTTCACCATTTAAAATCATTTTACTGGATAGATAATAGGCACTTACTTACTTAGTACGTTTGTTACTTTTCTGTTACCTGTTACCGCAATGTTACCTGACATATTTTTTTACAAATGGTGTTACTTTTGTTTACTATTTATATTGTGTATTTTATTTCTCCAAACTTGTTTGTAGAATAATAATTTAAATGTTTTCAGTTTTAATTTATTCTCAAGCTTGTGTAGTAGGATTAGTAGGGAATGGTGTTTGGGAAAGGATTTTTAATCATCAAAATGATTTTCAGTTCAAAAACGATTTAAATCATAAAAAATTACTTACATCCCAAAACACGATTTAAGTCATAAAATCGGATTTAAATCAGGACAAGAATGGTTCAAGTAATATCATTCTTTATGATTTAAATGAATTTCTTGCCTCAAAAGGATTTAAGATTTAAATACTTTTTAAAAATTATAATGATTTGTGATATGACTTAAATCTTTTTGGAAAGGATGTTTCAGCTCTGATTACCGGGATCCCGCTTTATTGACCCCCGGATCCCGGATTGGAAACCCTAAGCGCCGGCGCACACTTGCAGTTGTTTACCGTCCGGCGTCGTTGCGGCACCGCGAGTTTGGCTGCACACCACCTGCGGACTTGTAACGGCCCCGCATGACTCAGTGTTGCTTGAGACGTCAAAATGGAAACACATAGAAGAAAGCGTGCGATTTTTGCTTACCTAGTGTACAAACATTTTATTTTGAAAAGTAACCGAAGTTATCGGGTACGTTTGTTTATCGAGTTAAGGCTTACAGGTAGATTTGTTACATCCTTTTCGGATTCCGGATAAATTTTTTAATTACTTTCGAATGAGCATTGTCTCATTTGATGAACTTTCAGTGAAAATTTCGGATAAGTTACGATCCCAGGATTCCTTTCGTCAATGTCCTCCGAGAACATTTCGCAAATTTTGATCCATGCACTCCTCTTTTTTACACGGTCGTGGTATATTTCGGAGGCAATATTCGCCATATTTCTGGATAATTCTTGATACTGTCTATAAACAGTGCATATATCCAGATTGTCTTCACAGGCCATCGTGAATTCGTGAACGGTAATTTGCCGCACGTATGCACCAAGCAACTAACAAAACAGCACTATAGACCCGGAGATGCGGTTGCGGTGCCGCTGCGGTTCCAAAGACATCGACGCGACGGCTCGAAACAGCCGCACCGCGATCGGACGGCACCGCAGCGGCGCCGGACACTAATTTGCAGCTTTCACTAGTGGGGGAAGCTGTTGCCCAGGTACTCTCTGACTGTAACCACATAGTTTGCGGAACACCCGGCTGGAAGACGATGGGTCTATCGCCTTAGATTGGTGATGCAACGGCTAATGGTTTCGGGAGATTATTTTCATAAAGATTACGTCACTCAAATTTAGATATGAACCCTTCATTCCTTGGAAAGACAATGAAATACATTTTTGGTCAAAAACCTTGGGGGTGGTAATTAGTACTTCAGACCGCAATTCCGGTGCCGTTGCGGCGCTGGACGGTAAACAGCCGCAAGTGTGCACCGGCGCTAACCCAGTGCCTTTCTTTTGATGCTTTTATAATGAGTGTAAATTAGTCACGTAGGAATCCAGAGCCCTTCCGTTCATCCTGTGGATGAATGGCCATCTTTGACGGACATTCAAAAAAAAAAACAGGAAAAGGGCACAAGGCGCCCATCATTAACGCCGTCGTTGGCATTTCCAGAAATCGGTATACATCGGCGAAAGGAAACACCCCGAGGTGACGGAAACGACCGAGAAACACCCCTTCCTGTGCGTCTGCTGCCGGGTGCCTAACCACCCCCGCTTTTCGGTGTGCCGCACGCAGATATATCCTGTCGTTAAGAGGTGCTTATTTATGGAACCAATTTATTTTCGCTGATCGTTCGTCTGCCATGCCGGCTGCCCGGCTGTTTGGTGTGCACCGGACGAACATGGATTCCACTAATGGGGGATGTTGTACATTATTGCTCGATTAACAATCAGACATTAGGCGTAACTTGGACCAGATGCTTATGTCCTTCCTTTTTTTACCACTCCGCCGTTATATGACGGTGCTGTAGGGTATAGCGCGTGAAACTGAGAATCCAAGAAAAGACGTATTCCCGTGTTAGCGAGGAGGCGTGGCTGCCTGTTCCCTCTCTCCAGTGTGTGTGCCTAATATGAGGAGAGATAAGTCCAAAAATCCAAAGGTAAGGTCAAAATGTCTAAAGGTAAGGTTCAAAGGTCACCATAAAAATGAATTTCGAATTTTCAAGCTCCTGACGTTACCTTTAAACTTACAGTAATGATTCAAAAAGCAAATTGAAGAAGAAAGCTTGGGCTATGTCACCTATTTGGCCTTTTTTTGATATCGTGTTTGGTTGTTATAGACATTTGAGATTTGAAGTATGTACGATTGTGCATTGCGAGTTTATTTGCACACTAAACAATTATTTTGAGAAAATCGCAAATCGTTGTCATTCATTAAGGTCTTAACTATCACTTTCTGAAATACTGTGTATGTAGTTTGAAAAACAAGTGAGTTCTGTTCGAAATGGGAATCCGTGTTTTAACATGGCAAATATATATACATAACTGTGTATACCCAGGCCCCTTAACTTGGGTTATATGATGATACAAACAGTGCCACTCTGAAGGCTATGCTTTGTGTAGAGTATTGGTGTAAACAAAATAATATTTTTCTACTAACATTAGATTAAACAGCAATTATGAAACTACTCTTAAATAGGTAATATGTACTGCCTACAATTAATCAGCATGAATTATTTTTCATAAAATACAGCCCGAGAATAACAAAACTGACGAGAATGCTCTCGTTTGACGTTGAAACAGTATATTTCCTGCTGCTGCTGTAGTATGGGGCTTCACACGACACAAACGTACAGACACCCGAGACTAACCCTCTCGGCTGACCCGGGATAATACGCAACTGACTGAAAAACAGCATAATTGGCGTATGCGCCTACTGGATAGAAAATATGCTGTCGCATCTCGTCAATGCCCACTATATGATATACTGTAGAGTGTAGACTATTCCTAGATACCGATACTGCAGATCTTGTAAATGGATATAGTAATAATAACATACGACTTTGTTAACCAATTACATGGTGTAGCAGTGTATGGAGATTATTGTGGCGAACTTTAGCTAATCAGCTACTCTTACACTCAACCACAAAAGCTCCTTCTCATAGAAGGACAAATAAAGATTTTAGATTTTTTGCGGGTGAATCTCAGGATCCGGGCATCCGAGATTTTCCATTTTCGTTGAACGGGACTAAAACTCGAAACATCGGCCGGATTTGTAATAAGAATACTCTAATTACCTAGGATACGAGGTTTCATCCTTATAGAAGGTTAGATAAATATTTTCGATTTTTTGTGGGTGAATCTCAGGATACGGGCATCGGAGAGTTTCCATTTTCGTTGAGCGAAACTAAAACTCGAAACATCGACCGGATTTGTAATTAGGATACTCTACTTACCTAGGATACGAGGGTTCATCCTTATAGAAGGTCAAATAAAGATTTTAGATTTTTTGCGGGTGAATCCGGGCATCGGAGATTTTCCATTTTCGTTGAGCGAGTAATCGATGTTCACATAATGGCAACATTACACAAAATACAATAAGCTAACAAACGTGAGGTGGTAACCTTACCAAAAATATATGAAGAAAGCTTAAAATAAAATATACAATAAAAAAGAAGTGAACAGAGACAGAATCGAAAACAGAAAAGTGGCGAGTACTGCCATTATTGAAACATAAGCTGCTTAATTTTTTTCCGAAAACCAGATGTTGATAAAGTTTCATTATTAGAGCTAAGAGAATTATATATCTTGGTTGCATTATAGCTATAACTACGTTTAAATAGGGTACATGAGTGCGGAGTTATTCTAATATTTCTCAAATTACGCATTTCTCTGTCATGTACTTCGAAAGAGAATGTTAACTTTTCTAATAAATATTTTGGTCTACCAGTTAAAATAAGCTTTTTCATAAAAACAAGAAAATGGTATCTTACCAGATCACCAACTTTCATCCAGTCTAGATGGGAGTATTTTGACGACACATGGTCAAACTGCCTTAAACCGTAAATGAAGCGAATGCAATTATTTTGAACGACTTGAAGACGTCTCTTTGTAGCCTGATCAAGACATGGAAAATATACAATATCACAGTAACTGAGAATAGAAATAACAATACTTTCGCATAACTTTTTCCTTATCTTAAGGTTGAGTAAGTGTTTGTTGGCATACAGAACTCTAAGTCTGAGATAAGTCCGCTGTAGCAAATTAGCTATATATTCCTTAAACTTAAGTTGGTGGTCAAATTTGACACCTACAATTTTTATTTCGTTAGATAGATGTAGAGGATTGGAACCAACCTTTAGTATGAATTGCCTGCAGATATCGTCTCTTTTGAAGTCAGGGCAAAATATGATAACATTTGATTTAGTGAAAGTAAATTATGATTATTAGAAAACAATATAACATTGTCAAGATTTGATTGCAAATTCTCAATTCCCTCCTGTAAATCAATCTGGGATGAAGTGGTATAAGATCTGAGTATCATCAGCAAACGCTGTATGCTGTATGATTGGAAACACGCTATAATAACTGCAAAGTTGGCTATGAAACGTCAAACGCTAATTCGAACGGTATACAGTATTTATTTCAGTTATCTAACCGTACTGTTTATTGCTAGGGTCGTAGATAGCAGTACCCGCGGTAGTGATAATAACCGACTTGATGATATACAGCACCCGCCTATGATGCACGAGTATTATTACCTATACATTACCGCTTGTTGACCAATATACTATTTCTCCGAATTTTGTTAAGGAATACAACTTTTTTGGGTATTGCACATCACTCTTTTTAAAATGTTGTAACTGGAAATTAAATTATAATAATTAAAGGTGTTTCTTTTTCATTACTTTACGTATTATTAACGTTCTAGCATTTTTGCAGACACACCCATAAATTAATTCTTATTTTCAACACGCTTTTATTAGCTTCACCTGTATGTTTGTTTCTATAGTTCATATGTTTATGAGCTTGTAACTATCTTTTGGAAGAAGTCGGACCGAACATTGAACACGCTCCAAATTTGCCGCTAGAACGATTCTGACGGCCGATTAAGAGATGGCGCAGTCACCTTCAAGCTTGTTAATATTACACAGGGCGTGGCGACGAGAGCTTAAAAGGCGTGACGTGACATCAAACCGTTTGGGAGTTAGTATATTTGTGAAATTTATTCAGGAAAGTTGACAGTTTTAATTATCGTTGATGCTGCAGTAGTAATAATTCGGGTATGAATATTGATCAAAAACAATTGCTCATCTTCATTACACGGAGTATTTATATAATACAGTTAAAAAGTAAAAAAATGCCTTTAATGAAAGGGTTGATTAAAAAATTAAAAATATAATTATATAGTTTATAAAAACTAAATATAGGCTTTCAATGAACATCAAACTAAAAAGTTAAAAATGATTTTTAAAATTAGCTTAAAATAATAACGATTGTGCCATATTATTCGTAAATCGTGTGCTCAACGCTTTTTTCAAAATCGTACTAGTATTTTTCGTTCATTATTGTTATAAGCTTATTTTAAAAATTATTTTCAACTTTTTAGTCCAATGTTGTTTAAAAGTGTTTTTAGTTTTTTTAAATTTTATAAATACTCTAAATGTAAAATAAATGATAAATAATGATTAATGTTGACTTTTTTCATTACTTTACTTTTTAATGTTCTACGCCGTAGCCTTTTTACAGCCAACCCCATAACTCCACTTTTATTTTTTATTAGGTTAGTTTCAATCACATAACCTTAATAATAGATAATAATGATCATAGTAAAGAAATAACAGTATGTTTTTTTATTTCTATGTTTGGACTATTAATTATTTTTGCTTTTTTGGTCTGTAAATAAATTAAGTTAACAGCAACTTGAGGACTCAACTTAATGGAGAATGTGTCGGCTAAACTGTGTGCCCTACTTTTTTTGGGAAATGGTGAATGAGCTAACAATATCTCCTTTGGATTTTGGTTTTCTTAAAGGTCGATTTGCTCCATGATTTCGTGCAGGAATATATTTGTATCCGTAATAAATCCTTGAACCCCAAAACGTGACTCCAGCTGCAAGCTATTTGGGGTTTGAGTTTTACCGCATTTCGTTTAATTTTAGTCGCTTATCAATCTCGTCACGGAACTTCCTGAAATAGTAAAAGCGGCTCATCTGCCACCCATGCCGTTCTTTTTCTGGAAGATATCTTCCTTGAAAGACATAAAGTGTTCTTGTTAAACGGAAATTGGGCATGTGGCATTTGGCAGCGGATTTATCGTTTCTGGAAAACGTTGCTTATTACGTGTGGATTTTTTGATAGGATGAAAGGAGCCGAAAATTTCAAAATGTGACGTTTATGTGCGCCGGGCATTAGTTGACTCGAGTGGATAAAAGATAAGGGATGAAATACAATTTCTTAGCGCTGAGGTTTGGGTTTTTTGAATTACATACTTGAAATTGTGCTGTTTATTAGTATTTTTCCAAGTGAGGTTCATGAAGGCCTTTCTTATGCTCGTAACTCGGTACAGTATACCGGGTGGGGAATTTATCTTGAGACAAAAATATATCTCGATTGGAATCAATTATATTCAAAAAAGATTCAGACAAAAGTTGTAGGGTGCCATTACATGGTCCATATTATGACTTCCGGCTCCTCAAAATTGTGATTTAACTCCCAAGGTTTACTGGGATTTCAACTATTGTCCTCTCCTATCCCCAGTACTGACTTATATCACTCCTCTTCCATTCGTCTCTTTGTAGGATCATTCCGTGTGCACTTGGGCGAGGAGGGTACACTATGGGCCATGGGAGAAATATTTTGTATGTGCTGGAGGTATCGAGTCAAGCGACTTGACGCCATTTTTTTCGTAGACTCATGGGGGGATTTAAGTTACGCCAGTGATGCTGTGTAACAAGTGAACTGAAAACCTTTTTTCAAATATTGGATTACGACACAGCAGCTGTAGCAGACATTTAAATTATCTAGTAAGTAATAAAAGGACGCTTTATTCAGAAATAGAATTTAATTCGAGTCTGGAATACCAATTGCGGCGGAAGTCCAGCTGGTGTGCACAGACGTGGAGGAAATACTTCCAGTGCCAAATTAAATGCGGATCCACATCTAACCGGATGAATTAATCAAAGTGGGATGTGGCGCCAAAAGAAAGAAGCCTGCCTCCGTAGACTCAACACTAATTCAGTCTGATCGATGAACTGCCAAGCAGTTCAGTAGCGTAGACAGCTTGAGGGGGGGGGGTTGTAGGTGAGTGAATACACAACTCATTCATTCAAGCTTTTAGGAGTCAACATTACAGAAACCATGATCTGGGAAGAAGACGTCTCGTCTTTTGCAACAACTGCTAGAAAAAAGGATGCCTAGTCAGAGCCAACAGGCACGTGTGGCCATGACAAAGCCTACTAAAATATGGCGTGACCATAATATCACTAAAGCTACCAAAATGTTGCTGGTGCCGTCTCTTGTGTTTTCCATATTTTCGTATGTCTCGGAAACTTGGACTGTTAAAAAGGCAGATCGGGCTCGCATAGATGCTTTTGAAATGTGGACGAGGAGGAGAATGCTGAGAGTCCCTTATACCGCCCATCGAACTAACGTTTCTATACTGGATGAGCTCGGTAATCCAAAGAGACGATCCTCCATTGTGCCGACGAGAATGCTTACATTCTTCGGACATATTCACAGAAGCGATAATATGGAGAAACTTGTAGTTGAGGGTCATGCCCCGCGTGGGCGGCGCCGTGGCCATTTCCCTACACGCTGGGTGGATACGACGAAACAGTTGCTGGATATGAGTATCGAGAGCGCCACTGAACTGACAGTAAATCGCGAACGATGGCGAACTACAGTTCTCAAAGCTTCTGATAGTATTCGTGACGGCAATACTCTAGCTCCGACTTAATGCATTTTACGAGTTCACAATAATTATGTCTGTTAAGACATTGTGATTACGATAATGAGTCAGAGCCAGATACTATTTGTACTTCCCGCCATACGCTGTGTAAAGCCCAGATAAGACCTTGTCCATGCCTATAACGCAATACAGACTAGTCAGTGACTACATAGTGACCTTAACGGCTTAACGGAGCAGCCTCTTCTGAGTTATCTTCTATAATTCAAACGCGATAAGATCCCAAGAGGATCGTTCTTCATAAAAATCATAAATCAAGAAACGAGCAATACGACTGCACCTTTATTCCCAAAGTATCCAGGGCTAGGAACTGACTCTACCAGATGATATTTTGATTGATTTATTTATTGAGCCCCCTCCCCCCCCCCCCCAGACAAGCTCGAATATTATGTGAATGCATCTACCGGAAATATGATGAATATTATTGATCGGTCTAGAAAATGCCTTGGATATCCTTTTTCTAAATATTTATTTCTGATTAAATTTGTATGATTATACCCCTTCACAAGGCCCAGCTTGTTAGCGGTTGTAGTATTTATAACTCGAATACAAATAAATAATAATAATTTGCAAACATATTGATAACTGTAATAACATTTTTGCTGCCCCAATTTCATCCCCCCTAGGAAAAGTCGAAAATGATCAAGAACCCCTAACACGTCTAAAAACAAACTTGGAGTGATTCTGAGGGTTCTTTATATGCTATTTCGCCAATCATGCACCGATTTTCAAAAACAGAGCACATTACCACATCATAACGCACCATTATCAAAAACAGTGTTGCAGTTACTGCCAAATACGTACTCGTAATACTCCTCTCGCCTATGGATTTGTAAGAAAATTTTTAAATCCAACATATTATGTCTTGAAGTGTTTGGATTGGTATGTAAAGAGTAGAATATCATCACATATCGCCATAGTTAGATTACGTCAAAATCAGTGAAGCGGTTGCAGCTGTTATTAGAAAAAATCATACAGACGGGAAGACAGACCGACAGACAGGTAAACCGAATGAAATGAGACAGATTAGACATTATCGTAAAAAATAAATTTAAAAATAAATTTTTTTCGCTATAATAACATTACTACCCTTCACCTACTGAAAGCAGATAAGCAACGTTAACCCTTCACGTCATCATCATCATAGTCACAATGTCTTAATAGACATGTTGTGAACTCGTAAAATGCATTAAGTCGGTGCTAGAGTATTGCCGACACGAATATTATCAATAGAACGGTAGCTCGCCATCGTTCGCGATTTACTGTCGGTTCAGTGGCGCTCTTGATACTCATATACAGCAACTGTTTCGTCGTATCCACCCAGCGTGTAGGGGAACGGCCACAGTGCCGCCCACTCGGGGCGTGACCCTGAACTACAAGTTTCTCCATATTATCGCTTCTGTGAATATGTCCGAAGAATGTAAGCATTCTCGTCAACACAATGGGGGATAGTCTCTTTGGATTACCGAGCTCATCCTTTACCCTTCACCTACAATGTGGGAAATAAAGGAAGGCAAAACTTATGCACCATTGAAAAAAGCTAAATAATGTTGAAGATGAAACAAAAATACCAATGCTTTCCAATCAAAAGTAACGGAATAATAAAAATATACTTGATGATAATGCAATATGCTGGAATAATACAAACAAATAAATCATTCACCAATAGATATCATGTTATCTACAGACACAGGATATTTAATTTTCAAGAAGGAAATGGTATCACATTGAACTCTACTTTCTGTTACCTAATCGCTTTGGTAAAAATTCGAAAGGAAATCAATAATAAAAATATGCGTTCAGATTTCCTGTTTGTCTAGCATACATTTAAATAGCTAATCTTATCGATGCAGATAAACAGACATGCATGCACTTTTAACCTTTTCTCATACATTTTTATACTGGTTCATTGTTGTACTCGAAAAAGGATACCCTTTTATCAAAAATGATGTACTTGGAACCTACAACTTACTTAAGTCAAGTCAAATAAATTTTACTTCCTACACCGATAGAGACTGAGAAATTTGTTGTATACATGATATGCTGTCCACCTGACCTGTGAAAGAAAGACTTGGCGGCATAATACACTTTTTAGGTTCATCCGAAGCCGAATGCCTTGTGTTTTACAGAAACCCAGGGACTCATAATTTTCTGATATATGCGAGTATTGCATTACATCCTTGTGTATTGTGTGACTTCGAAATCATTAAATTAATTTTATTGAAATTTTTACAATTATTACTGTGGCGAGGATGGAAAATGCGTATGGTTTTTAGAAATCGTGTCAGTGCAGGCAAGCAACAAGGTTTATAGCGGGCCCTGACAACACGTTATGACTATGAGAATCGAGGAACCATTTGGTGGGGGTTTTCGCAGGTATTTGACCTCTGATCAGGCATTTATCACATATGAAAGGGGTAAAGACTCCATTTGTTCCAGATGCTGGTAAGAAGATGAACCTTCACTTCACTTCCTTGGCAGATATAATGTGAATCGCATCAGCAGGGTTCAGATATTTGACAGGACGGAATTTGAAGAGGAGCCATACACAGTAAACTAGTCTGACACACTGATCTTCACCAGGATTTCTGGTAGGTTTGACAAAAATGTGTTCTCTGGAAGGATAAATGTCTTTTGAGATAATTATGTGTTCGTGACAGATTTCGCATTTCCATGAATACTAGATACTACCACTACGAAGAAAAAGAGTGAAAAGCGTTTGATTCACTTTGGGTACGGAAGTAGCGGTGACAATATACCCTGGTATGATAACCTTGAATGATGCACTACGTACAGTAGTGGTTGTCTGCCGACTGTGCAGATTCTGATATATTAGCCGGTTATGTTCCTTGGGTCAATTAGTTTGGTTGGTGGAAATGACGAGAAGACCACGAGAATCATGAGAATGGGCCAACCAGGTCATGCCATTCTCTTCACCTTTGGTTTCGCGTTAGTTTCATTGCCTAACGATTGGTAAGAGCAAAGTTTACGGAATACATATAAGTTGGATCACTCCACAAAAATATCAAAACGGCCTGCCCCTTGCTCCGTCTCCCCGGTACACCGGAAGCAGTGTACCGACGTCAGCCGGGAGATACGGGGCGGCGCAAAATAGAGGTTGAACGTGTTTAACGCGAAGTGTCTCAAAAATATCGGATTTTGTTATCTCGGATTTGTTTGCAGGAAATGGATAATCGTTTTAGAAGTTTGAGAGTAATCAATTTCGCGAGAAAAGATATTACCAATCAATTTAAATTTATTAACGGATCGAGAATGGCAATCAGATCCATCCTTACTTTGTGGTAAACCTTGAAATCTAAGAGATATAAATACAGGGTATCCCACGACGATTAAGACAAGAAATATGTCGGAACTGGGCAGTAGTAGAGCATTATAATTTTGGCCATGTAAGTTAGAGCAGATGTTGTGTCTTTTTTGTCATTGAGGTATTTGTTTTCGGTCACGTGACATTCGATTCAAAATTATTAATGGGACACCCTGTATATTTGTGCCTGTGTTCGTCCCGATAAAACAATTCCAACAAACTAGCACACTTGGGGTCTAAAGTGATTAGTTCAATAGCTACAGGTACTTAAAGGATTGTATCACGCTAAAAGCGTAGTGAGACAAAATATTCATTCGGTGGTCTTACCATCCACCCAGAGACATTGTGAATTATATTTTAGAGCTCGAAAATATTTTTATTGATAACTTTAACAATTTAGTTTCTACAGTAGCAATTGGAATGATACTGGAAAGCAAAATGTCAAAAATAATTTATGCACATCCATGTAAAGCATTTCCACATGATTATCTTTTAAAATTATACATACGAGTTCGTATATACCTACTATACCATAAAATTCGTAAACTGTGATCTCAAAAATAAGGCAAATAAACAAATCATTAAGGTAAAATACTACAGCACCTTTGAACCAATTTTTACTTATCTACTAAATAGCTACAATATGTGAAATCATTTGAGATTCATTAATAATAGTTTTACGAGGCTTTATTTTTGATATCCATTTATGTAACTTAGTGTATTAGCAAAATAAACGTTATATTTGTATTTGTATGTCTAAATCGGCCGTCAGTACATAGTTTTTCAATGACCCTCGTATATACGTATAACCAAGGCTTTAGCAAGTCCCCGCTAAAAGACCCTCGTATTTGAGCAAAAACCAACGCAAAAACTAACTGGCGCGTGCGGCCGCGGCATCGCTTTCATGTGAGTTCTTCAAAGTGCCGACGGAGAGTGATCCAACTTATATGTATTCCGTAAACTTTGGTAAGAGTTTGATGCGCTCACGTCAACAGACAGCTGACACAGTGATGTAAAATTTCTATGTGTCAAGGAGAGTTTTATTAATGACGCTCCCTGTACACTGATATATCAGCTCATATTTTAACTTTCATCAACTTCTTATATGTATCAAACTTAATAAGTCTAAATCGTTGTTGTTCGGCAGAAATGCATCTAGAAAGTATATGATTGATCAAATTTCTTAATCAGTATAAAAGGTGAGCCGCTTCATGTTTCATTTCCAGAAAAGTCTTGATCTTATTATTAATACAAGTTTACGGATTTCGGAGCATGTGATGTCTTAAATAAAAATGGCGTTTTGATTGATCTATTCAAATAGACAGATCCTTAATAGAAGAAATTTACTTTGTGAGGTACAACCCTGTAGCTTGGCAAAAATTGTTACTCATAATAACCACCGTTGAAATGGAGTACATCCTATACCGGATCGCTGTGAAAAGAGACAATAACACGATATTATTGAAGAAGAATGGGTGGATGTAGCCAATCTGCCATGTTTCCCACTAGACGGCGTGTTTCCTCATTAAAATTAAATACAATCTCAGGAAATGCCTAGGTCGCATTAAAAGATGACGTTACTTTATATGCTTTTGTATTTTTTTCTTGTGTATGCAGGCTGTTTCTCCAAACAGACGAATGCCCATAATGCCTCATTATCCTCAACAATGCACAAAAGCAGCTGCGGAGAAATGTTATTAGAAAGCCTAACGGTTGCTTCTTGAATGTAATTATTTGAAAGACGAAATTTTTGTGGCCGCCTATGAATTTAAATAAGGATATTTGATATTCAAAATAGAAATGCTCAGACTGTATTAATTGGATGTTTAAGTATTCGTTGTCTGGAAACACCTTAACGATTTCGATTAGCTATCTTTTGTTTTTCAAATGAAATGTACAGCCTGACAAGTGTAGCAAGAGATTTGGGAATTTCGCCGCTGTCTCACACGCACACGTTATTTCATAATTATCCTCTCGTCTCTTGCTATCCTTGTCTATTTCATATTTCTCACGGCTCTTGTTACACTTGTCAGGTTGTAACTGGTTGGAAAATGTGTGCAATAGGATATGAAAATACTTTTTGTTTTCTATAATATATTTATATAACGTAACTTCTAAAACTGAGGTTGTCTCTCTCTGCTTCATAATGCTCCACTGGTCCATCAATAAAAATTACGTATACTTCAAAATAAACTTTTTTTGGTAATTAATGTAATTGCTGGTAATAATAACACATTAGCATCTTAGGATCACGATCTTATGAGTGAAATGTCACTTTAAAAAAATTAATTTTTGAGAAATTTTGTACTTTGAGATCACAAAGGTGTCTGGAATCTCTACAAAGTGCATGTTTTTTATTGATGAGCCTGTGAAGTATGATGGAATATTTATATAAGACAGAATTTTTGGCTTTTACCATAATATGACATATTATAGTGACATTGTTTCAAATAAAAAATAAATTTGTTAAGTCGCAGTATATGCCGCTGGTTATTGCAGCTAACTGTAGGGTTTTATCTTTTAGAATTGTCAGTGCTAAAGTCAGTGATGTCTTGGATGCCTTTAAATATCGAAAAACAGCTAAATTTCATGTTTGTTTTTTTTAGTTTTCTGTGTAATTAAAGATATACGTAGCAAAAAATGAAGACAAGTTTATTGACTTAGTACTTTCTACTACATTGCGGTGATATCAGTTTATTATTTTCCTCGCCCCCACCCCCCAACCACCTCAACTTCACCTCCACCCAACAAAAAGTAAAAAAGTGTTCAAAAACTCATAAAACACATAAAAACTAAAGTTTGAGCTGTTTTTATATTTTTTTATTATTGCGTTTTCCATCTTGGCCACGATAGTAATACTTTGTTAAAATTTCGTAAAGATCAAGTCAAGGGGTTCCACCTTACACAATACAGAGCGATCTCAAGCAATACTCACATCAGAACACATCATAAAATTCTAAGTCGCTGGGTTTCTGTAATAGGCAAGGCAATGTTCGGATGGACCTAAAAGAGTGTATTATGCCGCCAGGTTTTTCTTTCGTAGGTCAGTGGACAGTCCATTACGAATAAAACAAATTTTTCAGTTTTACAACCCCAAACGCCCAACTACTCCAAATTTCACCCTCACCGAAAAAACTAGAAAATGATCACCTAAAACCGTAGATGAGGAATATTTGAAATTTTTTGTTTTTTGTTAATTACTCCCTCGCCCAAGAACCTATTTCCAAAATTACAGCAGCATGACCTACTACGACCCCACGGCATATCGCTACCCAAATTTCATCACAATCCTCCATGCAGCGGTTACTGAGATTACGAGGCTAGAAAAACGCCAAAAGATCGCCAGATAGATCGACGGAAATGAGTGACGTGAATTATCGTTATGTAGATATAAAACGCCTAAAAAGTATATTATCTCAAAATCGAAAGTGTTCGCGATCACAATACTCCCCTCACCTATCGGTGTGGGAAGTAAAATCTTTAGGACGTTTTGAAATTTTGGATAGTCTTGTATCTAAAAGTTGAAATTTGGTATCTACTAATGCTTGAAAAGCATTGGGTCTACCCACCATGTGGACGCAGATATATTAGATTACGTTAGATTTAAACAGTTAAGTTCTTACACTCCGAAATTGTTTTTATTCCACACAGGAGTCTGTACACTTTATATTACTCAATTTACCTCTATTCTATAGGCGCTCCAATCCTTGCCATCCCAAAACCATCCAACGATAACGCAAGAAGTGAAGATAAAGAAAGCCTAAACTTACCGTTGGTTAGCAACTTTCTCAAATAAGAAAAAAATCGCTTAACTGTCACTGGATATGAGCGACTGCGATTAGGAAAAGGTTAATGGGGCTGTATTTACATAAGACCGGTCGTCAACGCACACTAGATGACTAGGACCGGTAGCGTTGTACATAAAGGACGTCGGTGTACACAGTATACAGGATATCCGTATCCTTGCCTATATAAAAGCTGGCACTCTGTGGCCGGTATACAGGAAAAGGAAACATATTATCACCGATTTTCAATTGCCATTATCATTTTTCCGTTTCATTCATTTAAATGCAAAAATCCTGTTTTGTTCGGAAAGTCGTATTATTGGGTAATGATGAACGGATGGACTGGTTTAATTCAACCTCGAATTTCAATGAAACCGAATTTTTGATCGAAGTGCATATTTTTGACATCAGCGAGATATTAGCTGGATACTGCCATTCCCAATCCTAAAAACTATCCAGATTTGACATCTTTGCATCCAGGGCCGTAGCTAGACGTTGAGCATGGGGGGTCCACCGGGGGGGTCCATGTTGTTCTGGGGGGCATGTTGTCCTTGGAGGGGGGGCAGTTGATCTTGGGGGGGTTCATGTATAAACGAAAAGACTTTACTATGCCTTTGTCCGTGTCTAGGTCCGTATTCATAGTCGTTCCTCAAGTATCTCAATTGAGTCTTACTCAAGGGATATACTTGAGGGTTACTCAAGAGACCCTCAAGTATGTATGGCTTTCCTTATGTATCTGTTTCCTAGACAACATCCTACCAGACGGCGGGATTTATTTGGCGACATTGTCATATTGCAAATATAAGTCAATTTGTTATGCGTATTCACGCATTTTAATGTTTTTCTGGTATCTCTCTTTTTGTATTGTAGCAGTATTTCATGTTCTGTCGCGGATATTTTTCCGGATGACAGAAACTGACAACACCGTACTCCAAAATTAACCTCCAAAATCGACGAAAAGTCATGTTGACCTGTCACGTTGACATTTTGTTACTTGAATTATTACTCAAGGAAGCCTTACGTAAGGGACCCTGAAGTAAGGTTTCGAAACACAAAATTTTACTTAAGGGACCCTCAATTATTAAGGGACCCTTAGGTATCGAGTATGAATACGACCCTAAATTTGCTTGAAATCTGTATAGATTGTACCACTGCTAATTTGTCATGAGCGCCGAGCGATTGGTTAGTAGTAGAATAAGTCACTAATCTTGGAGAAAGCATTTTGATCATTTTTATTTTGTACATTTTGGTAGTTATTTCATTCATGGGAATACTCATGCATCCACATAATGCGATCAATATAACATTTTAGTCAGTACTGCTCATTTGACAGATGTAAAATTAATTAAAATTTTCAGATCTCCGCAAATGTACATTTGATTAGTTCAAATTGTGCTTTTTGCAAATATACTTAACAAAAATGTGCAATAGTACAATGAAATCAAAAATTTCACCATCAGAGATTATGAGAATAAAGCTTAAAACGCACGAAAAATGTCACTCTCAATTTAAACATTGGCGAACTGGTAAGGAGGGAAGGCACTTCACAATTAGTGGCCAAAAACTCCCAAAGCTGTGGAAAGACCACACAAGTAAAACATCTAATCCTAAATGGCAAATAAGAACTGAAAAAAATAATTACCGCAATCAGAACGGATGTGACCACGATTTGACACACGTAATTGTAATTCGAGAACGGCAATATGAAATACATATAATATCAAGCAACCAGATAACAACAATAGAACCTCCAAGTAGACAACAGTTAACCGAGTTTTGGGGAAGCCTGCGGTCAGAACACAAAACACATAAAGAAAACGCTCCATGGATCAGCCAAGAGGAGCAAATTTTCTAAAAATATACAGGGCATTTTCTTATAGGACATATTTAGAACTCGACAAAAGGAGTGATTTTTCTCAGTAACATATAACCGAAATGTTTAGGGATATCAAGATATTGACCGATAATGAAATCTTCATTTCTAATTTCGTCCCTGTGCGATTAGATTGAAACAGAGGCAAAAAACGTAAAAACCCAGATTACTACGGAGCATACTAGCACAGATGTAGGTAGCAGCGCACGTTTGACAACAAACTGTCGATGTGCTACATCGGACTTAAAAAACAACAAAACTGGTTCAACCGGTGTAACTATAATATAACTATAATGAACGAGTGGCTATGAGTTTAGTGTACGGTGAATGTGGCCAAAATGCCTCTCGGACATCGCGAGTGTATGCCGATCGTTTCCCTGATCGTATTCACCCTACACCCTGTCGATTTGTCTATCTCGTGCAAAGAGCTAGTGACAGAAGATATTTGATTATTTGTATTCAGAGCTAGTCAGCCACGTATTTAGGAGGGGGGGTCCAGGGCGGGTTCGGACCCCCCGAAACGTTATAAAATGCTATCTAAAAAATGGAATCCACAAATTTGCACCCCTCCCCCCCCCGCAAATTTAAGGTGGCAACTCTAATCTGGACCAAGTGACACCCATAATCTGAACCTGTCTGGAGCTAGCTTATGTTAAGGATTTTTTTTTCAACTATCCATTGGACTTCTTTTACTTACCGACTATATCAGAAAGCTGATGACACATGACCACAAATCATAATTAATAATTAATTCAAGCGCACCAATTCTTGGATTAAATTTATATGCAAGAATTTGACCACATGTTGTGAATGAAAAAACATGAAAAACCCAATTTTGAATATTCAACTACCTAAATTATGTTTTCAACTACACTTTTGTGCTCAGCTGCCCGTTAGAATAAGCCCTGCATTATAGTGGACCACGCTGAACGACCTAGATAACCTCGAATTGTCTAAATTGAAGATGAAATACTGGACTTGCCGATGAAATGATAAATGTAAACACAGTTCCAAAAAAAAACACAAAACTGTCCTTTCCACCACTCATCAAATTAATAAACTTATTCGAATTTCCGAACATGCGTTTATTGGCATTTCATACTACCGAGTGCTGAAAACTTTTGCTCGCGACATTTGTGAAAGATTCATAAACGATTGTTAAAGCACTAAAAGCTATCGAAAATGGATGTAGCAAGTTCTAAAATTCTGATAATACCATTCTTGTGATCCCAAAAAGACATCGAAATACTGGCAATATGAAAATTCCAAGGAAAATTTTTCCTGCTTGCCATGAGTTATTAATCTATCGATCTATAAGTATGCCTTTATACAGGGTGAGTTTTTAGTACCGGCTCGGTCGATAACTCCACTACTATAGAAGATAGCGAAAAAAGTTGTATATAAAAGTTGTAGCCACGGATATGCTCCTTGCTCAGAAAATATTTAGATTTATACAGGGTGATCCATAACTACGTGGTGATGCAAACATGCATTTTTTTAAATGAGACACCCTATATATTATTCCATATTCAGATTCTACTAATGATTTCCGTTCTTCCAATATAGGGCATTGTTACATTATACAGGGTGTTTCAAAAGTTATGACCATTTTTGTATCCAAATCGCGGACAAATGAACGTACTGTATATCAAAAAGTAATGAATCAAAAATTATTTTTTTTACATGAAAAGATTAAAAATATCCTCTAGTTTTAAAATCGGCTATGAAGGAAGCCTGAGACCCATATTCGTATACAGGGTGATGTAGAATGCATAATCCAAATTTTCTCTTTTTTTTCAAATGTAACCCCCAATATTTTATTATCCCAAAGAATTGCTTTTAATATGCTCTTTCATCTTTGTATAGCACTTGTTGTACCTACGTCCATCAGTTTCCGAGATATTTCGATTTTTCGGTAAATTTAAAATATAGCCTCTATTTGTGTACTTAAATTTATTTATTTTGAGAAAGTACTATCTGATTTGTTTTTTATTTAACGAACAACTAAATTATAACGTCTTGATAGCATTTGATGAAGTCAAAACCCTAAATCATCGAGATAATAAAGTCAAGTATGCTCAGGAAACAATTTTGTAGGCGTCATGCATAATTATCAAGTAGTTTTATCAGGTAGGCTTTGAAAAATTGACAATTTTCATAACCTGCTCAATAATTCCGTACTGTGTGAAAAACCAGCTTTGAAAATTAATTTTTTCATTGAGGGTATTTAGAAGAATCTTTGAGAAATTGTCTACTTGCCTCTAGAATATATCAACTATGAATAGCAATATCCAGAACGGAGGCACTCTAAAACTAATGCGTTTGAAAGATTGAAGAATCGTTTTATTTGGACTGTGTCGTTTCATATTTCATAGCCTACCTGATACATCTGCTTGATAATTATACATGACGTCTATAAAATTGTTTCCTCAGCACACTTTGACCTACATTATCTCGTTAGTTCAGTGTTTTGACTTGATCAAGTATTATTATCGCCTTATATTTTAGTTGTTTGTTAAGCAAGAACAAAATTTGGTAGTATTTTCTCAAAATAGATAAATTTTATTAAACAAAAATAGAAGGTATATTTAAAATTTGTAGAAAAATCGAAATATCTCAGAAACTAATGAATGCAACCATAATAAGTGCTATACAAAGATGAAAGAGCATATTAAAAGCAATTCTTTGGTATAATAAAATATTGGAGGTTACATTCAAAAAAAGAGAGAAAATCTAGATTTTGCATTCTACATCACCCTGTATACGAATATGCGTCGCGGGATTTTTTTATAGCGTATTTTAAAACTAGAGGATATTTCTAATCTTCTCATGTAAAAAAAATAATTTTTGATTCATTACTTTTTGATATACAGTACGTTCATTTGACCGTGATTTGGATACAAAAATGGTCATAACATTTGAAATACTCTGTATAATGTAACAATACCCTATATTGGAAGAACAGAAATCATTAGTAGAATCTGAATATGGAATAATATATAGGGTGTCTCATTTAAAAAAATGCATGTTTGCATCACCACGTAGTTATGGATCACCCTGTATAAATAAAAATATTTTCTGAGCAAGAAGCATATCCGTGGCTACAATTTTGATATACAATTTTTTTCAATATCTTCTACAGTAGTGGAGTTATCGACCGAGCCGGTACTAAAAACTCACCCTGTTTATTCTATGCCTATGAAGCATGTAGCATACTTTTACTGTAAAGCTATCACTAGCACGACAAGCTATGCACAACTTGATTGCGTGGGAGTGACTGAGTCGTTCTACTTTTCGTTTTTGTAGCAAGTAGTCAGTAATCGTAAAAGTAATGAATTGTAAGAAGTCTGGTCGCTTCCTTTTTACAGTGCCTACATACAGGATACAGGATGCTGTCATTTATAACTTGCATCCTGTGAATATATTTCTCGAAGTGGCAATGTCGAGTTTTCAAGATACGACCACCTGCTATTCAATCAGAAATTCCTTATGTAAAAAGTAAAAACCCTTAAAACGTATATACATGAAATTTGGAGGGATTCAGATGACTCCATTTCTTGCTAATTACTCGACCATCAATGAATCATTTCTAAAAACCATTCAATTTTACAGTTTCCGCCACAGTAGCAAAATGGTTTCAAAATTGTATTACAAACAAGTTAGTAGCTTCCAGGTTATAGAATTATCACTTGTAATAATGTGACTCATGTGCAGTTACTGTTACACGTTAATTTGAATTTAGTTAATGAGAAGGTTCAAAAACTGTATCATTGTTGTACCGAGATGGTTAGGTAAGGATGCTAAAGTGCTGAATCACGGAAAATATTCAGCCATAGAGACTTGCAATAAAAAGATACCAAAGTTGCTATAAGAAGACCCCTAAAAATATTTTGAAATTTCTAAGATGGTCACCAGGGACGTAACCGTAATCGCCACCTTAAACATTTAAAGTGATAATTCACTGAAATTCACCCAGTAAATGTTACCAAAAATACGTGCTTTTCATAGCTAGGATTTACTGGAGTAAGATAAAGTGGTTTAATTAAGTAGCTAACTAGCTATAACTTCTAACGACTGAACGAAATTCAACAAACTTGGTATTATTGAAAAAAGCATGTTTGTGTTTTTTTATCATATGAATCTAGAGAAATGATAACTACCTACATAGGCTAGCGAAAACCATATGGATATCTTGTTCCTAACCATAAGCGTAGTTAGGTGGAGGCTTGGGGGGACTTAGCCCCCCAAGAATGAAATTAGCCCCCCAAAAATCCAAAAATAATTCGTTCTGTTAAGTTTATTGTATCTAGGTCAGGGACTTAACCCCCCCAGATTCAGGGACTTAGCTACGCCTATGTTCCTAACGTGAAATATCGAAGAAAGAACATGTACTTATCATAATTCAAAAATAATTCATAACTATTACACTATACTATTTACATAGTATACTTATTGTTATTTATTCGAAGATTCGGTCTAAACACCTGAAGATGGTAATAAAATAGTTAAAAGTTAAAGAAATTATTTGTTAGATTTGGAGGGCATCCCTAGTCAAAAAGAATAAGAAATCAATTAGAGTATTCTACAACAGTTGAACATGATGAGCTGCAAATTGACCCATATGGACGCGCTATTTTTGTGAAGAGCAAAAACAATCCAACCCAACTTTTGGTATTCATATATTTAACTCTCTGTTCCATTACCCTTTCCATTAGAGGTCTAGGGGCGGACCAGTCCTGCCGCCCTGTGAATAGCAAAAAGAAACAAACAAATGTCTCAAACTTTTGCTATTTATATGAATATAATATGCCTCCCTAGAGCTCTAGCTTCTAAATCTGCCACTGGCAATTACTCACAAGAAATGGTGAATTAGTGGGTTTAAAAAATTGCGCTTAGAAACAGAAATACATTTCATTAATTTTTGCGCCCAATAATCAACAAGAGATTTTCAGGTTTTTTTAGACAAATTGAAGTATCTCTCATCATAACGTTAAGGTAAAATCAATTACGAAAAAAAATTATTATGTGAAGATAAAAGAAAGTGCATTCTTACCTTTAGAACTTTCGCCAAAACTGAGCGCCTTCTATGGTATTCCGCTCGCGATACTTTCCAACGCCAGGTAATAACACGACGGCATACGAATCACGAGATCAATCAAGCGTGCCAGGCACGTGACAGCTGTGTCGGCGATGTGTGACAAACGAAATGCGAGCCCGCGACTGCGATTACGAACCGTCTGCACCGGCCTACTGGATGGAACACCGCCGGAGAGCGAACAGACCAAACGACGATGTCTGAAGAGGAAATACCGCAAGAGGTGGAATGCGCCCGGTTTTAAACAGGGTGTGTGCGGCCACTGGCGTGTTTAGGGGGTGGCACACCGGGTCCGGAACTCTCCCCATCCCCACCCGATTTTCATGCATGGGCCAGAAGTGTCCGTTTTTTGAGAAATTTTCATACTTCCGGAGGCAAGGTAGTATAGTATAGTATAACGTTTATTGTACATGTAAAATAAATAAAATACAATAAACAACAAGTGCCCCAAAAAAGTTAAAAACTTGTGCTTGGGTACAAGGTAATTATTAAAAAATAGGAACAACAAATAAGGGTTAATTCAGGAATATTTGTATTCTATAGATGTTAGTAATAATAGGTATTACATATATCTACAAGTTGGTGAATTTTAATGCGATTATTATTTACTATCCATTGTTTTAAACCATACTTGAATGAATTTAAAGACACTAGACATTTTATGCTTTCTGGTATCTCATTGGAGCAAGAAATGTATGACATCGGAATGAAGTATTTTTCCTTGCTTTTGGTACAACATTACATGCATATCTTATGTCATATTTATGTTCATGTTTTGTCAAGTTTGATTTATTTTTATATTGGTAAATACCTAACGACATGAAAAATGATTGGCGGATATCTAGAATTTTTGTTTTAGAAAATAACAAGTCACTAGGATATGTACATTTCACTTTATATAAAATTTTTATTAAATGTTTTTGTATAATTTCTATTGCTTTTATATTATTTTTACATGATGCGCCCCACACCACAATACAATATCGTATATGACTATGAACAAGTACTTCGTATACAATGATCATCTGTTCATAGGTAAGTATAGTGGAAAGGAGTTTAAATTTGCTTATAACGTAACGTATCTTTTTGACAACATATTCTGTATGCTCCTTCCATTTGATATGACAATCTAGATATATTCCTAAGTACTCGATACTGGTGACCATTGATATAGGAGCTACCTGTCTACAACTGATTAGTAAGTTGGTGTATTTCGGTAAGCCGTTTGCGTACGACGCGAATGGAACAAGGTGAGTCTTGTTGAAATTGACTGTTAAAAGTCGACTACTGAACCAGTTGAACATTTTTTTAAAACCATTTTCAGCCTTTGATTTTAATATTTCCCAACTTTCAGCAGAAAATATAACAGCTGTATCGTCTGCAAAACTCACCACAGCTCCACTCACATCAACCGCAAATAGGTCATTTATATATATGTTACAGAATAATGGTCCCAGTACCGTTCCTTGAGGAACACCGCATGTTATAGGCAATGGAGAACTAGAGCATTTATTTATCACAGCAAGTTTGTGTTCTATTACTCAAGTAACTTTTAATTAGATGATAGATTTGACCCCGTATACCATAATTTTGTAAAGTTTTCATGAGTATCATATGATCAACTGTGTCAAATGCTTTTGCTAGGTCCACAAAGACACATAATGTTGGAATATTTCTGTCCACATTTTTGCATAGTTCTCCTATTACATATGTCACCGCATCTTCAGTAGATTTTTTTTTTTTTTTTTGAAACCGAACCGTTTATCAGAAAGTATGTTATATTTCTCTAAGAATTCTGTCAATTTGTTCTTTATTATATTTACAAAAACCTTTGCCAAACAGGAGATAAGTGAGATAGGTATGCTTTAATAGCCCATTTTTCGGTAATTGGGGTACATACCCCTCTAGATTAATCACACACGTATTAGCATACTCCGTTTTTCAGGAAAAACTATATAGGTACTTTATATACTTCCGAACGCAAGGTACGCTAATCATACTATAATCAATATCTAATCACACGAATGATGATTCTAAATTTACGATAAATGCGTTATTTATTATATTTTGCAATTCTATCTTCGTGTACTATCATTTGGTATTACCCCCAATAGTTTCTCAAGTATAATGACGTATACGTGATATTTGAATCGCAAAGATAAGAGAAGAGAAGAAAACTGTCTCTTTTCACTGATTGACCATGTTGGGCGCCAAAAGTGTAATATGTTACTCCAGTGACCAAGCATTTCCATCCACCTAAGCTACAGTCGGAGAGTAAAGTGTACTTCAGGATGACTAAACTGGTTTAGTGCATGGGAACTGAATATTCATGGCAACTGAGCATACTAAAAAATGTACTTGCAAGTTTGAGCAGAAATCTGGACTCATTGGTGGATAACTTGAGCTACCAAAGAAGTCATAAACCACGTGTAATGAAATTAACCTACATTTCGTTACATTGGTACTGAAATTGCGAAAGGCACCGCTAAGAAAACTATCTCAAATTGGGCAGAGAGGAAAGCACTCCTGCACTGATGAGATACACTAGATCTACTCCGCTCGTAGGTGTTCATAAAATATCCCTCTAGTCAGGCACGTATTTAAGGGGGAGTCCAGGGGGTTCAGAACCCCCCCCCCCACTGAAACGTTATATTATGCCGATGTCGTCTAAAAGATGTAATCCACAAATTTGTACCCCCCCCCCCCCCAGGTAAAATTAAAAGGTCACACTCGTAATCTGCCACCCCCCCCAAATCAAATCCTGTATACGTGATTGCCCCCTATAGGGATCATAGAAGGGAACTGAAATGATCTCCACACCCTGGTTGGTCTGTTGACGGGACAGGGTCGTCTGAGGAACCACTTGCGGACTTGCGGAAGTTAGGTCAGTACTGGAAAGAGCTAAGTTTCAGACTTTCGAATTCACCCATCTATAACCTATTGACTTCAAGGAAGTTTCACTCATCACAACCATCGCCTTTGTCAAGAGGTGTGGATTGTACGGTGAAAGATAGACACAATAGGGTCGCAGAGTGGAAGGAGGCATAATCTCCAATCACCATTATTTAAAGGGTCTT
Source organism: Callosobruchus maculatus (assembly GCA_951848785.1). Classification (NCBI taxonomy): domain Eukaryota; kingdom Metazoa; phylum Arthropoda; class Insecta; order Coleoptera; family Chrysomelidae; genus Callosobruchus; species Callosobruchus maculatus. The sequence goes on from CATOUR010000071.1 coordinate 12,864,080, forward strand.
GCATTGAGAACCCAACTACCAACACCACCTTCGTTAAATAATAGGATACTTGCAGAGGTCGTGAAATCGTCTCGGAAGTATACATAGCTTAAAGAAAACCATATCAAGAAGCAGTAGAAAACAAAAAACATGATTTTACTGACGGCCAAAAAAAGATATTTGCAAAATAAAATAAGGATATATTCAAATTTTTCCACGTGACTTAAAACAAGGGCTGACATCACAGATATCTTATCGATATCGACAATCGATACTGCTACAGCGCAGGTCAGCGAGATTCAACTGCAAACTAGAGATGATCTGAATTCTTTAACAATGCGACTCAATTTATTGATACTTCATATTTGAAACAGGCAATTAACCCACTAGCATTTTCGTTGCAGTACATTTTTATATCTGATAGGTATTACAGTTCATCCTGTTTGTGACCGAGATTCGCAACTAATCGAAGCCATCATTTTATTTCGGCGCATCCCATTATGAATGAATCCAAAGATAGAATCTAATTTAAGCCCATCCCTACAAAGTGAATTTGTGGTTATAATGATCAATGTTAAAATGTTAGGTTAGCACTGGTTATCGATATCGAATATCAATACTTTTCATCCCATCACTATAGGATATCACTGACATCAGAGGTTGTTGGCGCGGCATTTTCCGGCGTTTGAAATAATTTTTGGAATATCTCTCACAGCCGATTCCAAAAAACCAAACAAGTGATTTTGTCATGTTTACTAGGCTCTAAGGAACGCGTAAACGACATAATATTTTTTTCTGCAAGTACCCTATTGTGACTATTGACTTGTGACCATTTATATTCACCGAAGCTTCACAATTTGTATGGTTTTCCTTGGTTGGCGGTCAAATAAAACATTGTTTGCTTGTTTTACTACGCTTTACCATCTTCAGGTGTATTGCAGTGTAATAAATTGTATAGGCCATTGCATGTCGAAACTGTTTCTTCTGGTGCACGTAAAACAAGCAACCAATGTTTTATTTGACCGCCAACCAGGAAAAACCATACAAATTGTGACTGTTGATATGAACTTCTACATAAAGATTTGGTTTTAGACGTCAAAACGTTATTAAAAAAATCAAATGACCGAAACCCAAGACTCCAATGGATATTAAGCATACCTACATTAATTGTTATTCTGAAGATAACAAGGTAGTAACGTAATGTAGTACCTATTTGTCATAAAAAAGGCACACATTTGCTAAAATCTAAATATGTTCGTGTTATAGGATATTTATGTATAGTTTGATACAGTGTGAACCCTCGAACAAAAATCGTAGTACGCCACTGGACTGCGTGCAGTTGGCGGGCCCGGCTTTGGGCCTTGCTGATGGGGATGAGAACTGAGAACCAACTAAGGACGTACCAAGGAATGCAGGTGACGAGAGTTGTGGTGGGGCGCAAGGAATGCAAGGATGCAGTTATGCGATGGGGTGAGACGTGAGACTGAGAGAAGTATAATAAAGGATGTATATAAGCGGAAGTTTAGGGGTCCAGAACTTCCCAACCCCTTATTATAGCCTAGGCGCTCAGTATATGAGCACATGACCTCGAAACCCACCTTTCTTACCTATGCCTCAAATTCAAAATTGCATTTAGTTATAAACTAATCAAGGGAAGTTTATTCATATCAGGTTTTAGAGAACTCACGCTTGTATAATAATAATTATTATTTTATATGCTAAATGATTTAGTAATCTATTTTTATTTATTTATTTATGGTCAGCCTCCCGCAAAGGCTGAAAGCCTATGGCGCTGCAGGACAAGTAATGGTGCACGTTAGATTTGAAACGCTGTAGGTTGTAGCCGTCGGGAAACAAATTCCCCAGCAGCTCATTCCACAGCGAAGCGAAAGAAGGAATGCTGGAGGAGACTGGTTCGGGGAGTAGAGACCTCGACCTGGTAGGGATGGGCTCGCAGAACCTACTCATTCGAATAGCCTCTGGTGTTATTATCTGGGAGATCTCACTCGAACATCTTCCGTGATAGAATCTGTAGAACAGGGATAGGTTAGCCACCCTTCTTCGATGTTCTAGGCTGTGGAGGTCCTCTGTGAGGTTAGGCGTACCGATCAATCTAATTGCACACTTCTGGATAGTGTATAACTGACCTGGGGATTATCGTTACCAAGAAGTTAGGATTTACAGGTACCATAATGAATAAGGCATTTCTGGCCATAAACTCACAAAATTATAATCTCTTTTTCAACAATCAGCTTACTGTAAGGTAGCGGTAAATTGCTTTGTTATCAGCCATAATCCTCTTTCGCAAGCCTCCATGTCCGTGTAACCACAGTGTAATCTGATAAAAGTGGTAATTTGTAAAATGAATATACTTATATTTACACCCTTTAGAAATTACGGTATTGTTCATGATTCACGCTGGTATCCAAATCTAGCATTAGTAAAACGTTCCAGACATATCCGGCAGTAATTTTATGATCCTAAGTAAATCTCCTTCAATGGACAGAAAAATGTATTATACCATTGATTAAAGTATTTAGACCTTAATCAATGATTATACATAGCACAGTGTCGGGTGCCGAAGGCTGATGACAGAACCATCCAGGTCCAGGGGCACACTAACATTAAAGAAGAAAACCAAACGTGGTTGCCTATTAGATTTTCAATAGATATTAAATAACATTATGAAATGTACAACATAATTATCATTCGCACTTACATTCTAACAATATTACTTAAGAATGCAAATTCAAAATGAGGAAATAAGAAGAATTTAACACAAGTCGAAATCAGACTAAGATAAGTTGCTATCATTCATCATCATAGTCACAATGTCTTAACAGACATGTTGTGAGCTCGTAAAATGCATTAAGTCGGAGCTGGAGTATTGCCGACACGAATATTATTAATAGTTTTGAACACTGTAGCTCGCGATCGTTCGCGACTTACTGTCAGTTCAGTGGCGCTCTTGATACTCATATCCAGCAACTGTTTCGTCGTATCCACCCAGCACGTAGGGGAACGGCCACGGCGCCGCCCACTCGGGGCATGACCCTGAATTACAAAAGTTTATCCATATTATCGCTTCTGTGAATATGTCCGAAGAATGTAAGCATTCTCGTCGACATAATGGAGGATAGTCTCTTTAGATTACCGAGTTCATGCAGTATGGAAACGTTAGTTCGATGGGCGGTATAAGAGACTCTCAGCATTCACCTCCTCGTCCACATCTCAAAAGCATCTATGCGAGCTCAATCTGCCTTTTTAACAGTCCAAGTTCCGAGGCATAAACAAATATGAAGAACGCAAGAGACTGAACCAGCGACATTTTGGTAGCTTTAATGATGTCATGGTCACGCCATATTTTAGTAAGCTTTATTGTGGCCACACGTGCCTGTTGAATGCGCCGTCGAATCTCATTTTCACAGCTACCCGAATTGTCGATCAAAGAACCGAGGTACACAAAACTTTGAACAACTTTGCAACGGCCTACTGACTTTATTTCTCGATAACTATCGTGCTCTCTATCTACGATCATAACCTTGGCCTTGTTGTAGTTAATACCAAGACCATACGCTGCATTGTGTTGTTCTAAGATGTTTAATAGAGCTACTAGTTCTTTCTGAGAAGCAGCAATAAGGGTTGTATCGTCAGCAAATCTTAAGTTGGATAATTGCTTCCGCCAATAAAGTTATTAAATGTACCTGAACCTGATCTCTAAAATAAGGTTTATACCTAATTGCTGATGAGCTTTCAGGATTTCAAGGTGATTATTGTACTTTCTGATATTTCTTTTTAAATCGCTCCATATTAATTCAATCGAATCAAGAATACAAAAATAGGGCGGAAGTCTTAAAACTTCACACCCACTACTTCGCGCCATTTCATCAACGATATACTTTTTATCAAAGTTGTAACTTTTTACTAATTCTAATAACTAACTTTTTGTTTTAATTTCTACTGAAAAAATTTCTTTTGTAGGAAATTCAACAAGCTCAGCTATTCTAAACGAAGTGTTAGGTATTTTTCCAAAAATCTCGAATTTCTATTTGTCTATTTTTTATATTTCTTAAAGCACCGATTACTAGCGCACGTTTCCGGATTAATCATGATAATGTTCTACCCGAATCAAAGATAAGGTAGCTCATTGTTTTAAGAAAATGACATTCCGAACAGTCCGACAACAAATACATATTTATATAATTCGACATTGTATACGGAAATGATAGTCTCACTATAATAAAATTTTATCATTAATATAAAAATTATTTCAATACTATCCTGCACTGAGAATGGTCTGCAATAAATGTAGTTTAACGTAGTATAAGTATAAAGATACACATGCTCATAAATGGCATGCTTATTAAGCATGCTCAAAATTAGCATGCTTATGAAATCGACACATTTGCATTTAATCGCACGACCGTCGGTTCTTGAACTCCTTGAGCATGCTCGAAATTAGCATGCTTATTTCGAGCAAGGCACGTACACACATGCTATGAAGTAGTAGTTGCTCATCAATAGCATGCTCATAAATGGCATGCTTATTAAGCATGCTTATTGAAACTGACACATTTCCATTTAATCGCATGACCGTCGGCTCTTGAGCATGCTCAAAATTAGCATGCTTATTTTGAGTAAGGTACATATACACATGCTACGAAGTACCTTAAAGGTACAGATACACATGCTCATAAATGGCATGCTTATTAGGCATGCTTATTGAAACTGACACATTTTCATTTAATCGCATGACCGGTTCTTGAGCATGCTCGAAATTAGCATGCTTATTTCGAGCAAGGTACGTATACACATGCTACGAAGTAGTAGTTGTTCATCAATAGCATGCTCATAAATGGCATGCTTATTAAGCATGCTTATTGAAACTGACACATTTCCATTTAATCGCGTGAACGTCGGTTCTTGAGCATGCTCGAAATTAGCATGCTTATTTCGAGCAACGTACGCATACACATGCTATGAAGTAGCAGTTGCTCATAAATAGCATGCTTGTGTGCCCGATTTGAGCATGGGTATCTGTACCTAGACTGTAGTTTTGCGAGATTAACTTTTGAGAGATTAGTGCCATAAAATTTGCTGCCGGGTATGTCTCGAACGTTGTTACGATACATAACTTTGTTTTTTAGTATAACCATTGATTAACGTATTAAAACAAAGTCAAGCCCTTTTATTAACCAATTACTAATTAATTACTTAATCAAAAAATTTCAAACATGGATTTTTGGGCTCAAAATATTTTTCTCTTTTGACACCCTGTAGAAGATATTTAGAAATTTTTGGAGCGGGCATTTCATTTTTGATACCGTTTTCAAAAAACGCATTTGTGCCTGCATCTTAATGAAAAGTGTGTGGTAAAGAGTAAACAGGATATTTCGTTTGAAATGTCCATCAGTAATTGGCCGTAAGAAACATTTACATAAATAAATGGAAACTTCATTTAAAATTAAACAGATATGAATTAGAATTATGAAAAAACACAGTCAAATTGACATTTCAAGGCTAGGCCTTGTCATGTATGGGGCAACATTATCTAGTTTACCAGGACAGACATTCAATTCCTGCCACCTCAGTTTTAACACAAGAAATGCAATTTCAGTAGTTCAAGAGATCAACACTTCAACATTGGTGTTCGTTATATTTTGAAGCCGCAATTTCGAACAAGGTAAAATGACTTTTTTGTCTTCAACGGTCTCGAACCTTATTCGCGTTAGCTATGCAACTACTGAAGAAAAAAAACCTTATCCGAGACATTATTGGATACATTAATCCTAGGCCTAGGCTTACTTCAAAAAATCAAAATCGGATAGCCGAAACTTCAGAGAAACATATGTGCAGATATGTCAAGCTGCGTAGATTTTCAACTTCATATTTTATAAAATGGAAGTAACTAATCCTTTGGACAAACGGAATTATCTTGACAGATTTATATCGAGCACATTTTTTACAAATACGTCATATTTATCGAGATCATCATCATAGGCGTAAAAATACTATTTCGAGTAACACCTTTTTGTTTTTATTTTAGAAATTTACATTGTGTGATATCTTGGAACTTTCGAAACTTATATTTATTGTTCGAGTATTGATGGGAGTGTAGAAGATAACTATTCTAGTCTAAGCTGATCCATAAGTTGCATAAATTGGTGTAAAAAAACGGCGTTGATTGAATCAGTATATACAGGGTGTCCAGTTAGTGTGTAATTCTTCGATATCTCGCAAGGTATACCTGATAGAAGAAAATGTCAAATACAAAAGTTATTTGGTTACTTGAGACGCATATTCTAAAAATATTTTGAAATATACAGGGTGTTGCGGGAAAGTAGGATAGTGATCAACTTGATTTTTTTATATGGAACTATAACTTTTTCTTAAATTCTTCTAGTTTGCATCATTGATCTCTATTCAACCGTAAAATATTTTTGGGATCGATTGCGACGTTGCCAAGTTATAATTTATTTTCTATGAATTTCCGGATTTGCAAGGTGCAAGTAATACATCCAAATCATAGGGGTAGTTAGGTGGGGGCTCGGGGGGGCTTAGCCCCCCCAAGAATGAAATTAGCCCCCCCAAAAATCCTAAAATAATTCGTTCTGTTAAACTTATTTTATCTAGGGCGGGAACTTATGCCCCCCAGATCCAGGGACTTAAGCCCCCCCAGATTTAGGAACTTAACTACGCCTATGGTCCAAATTGATATATTCCTTCAACTTTTCTCAATAATATTACACTTGAATATCAAGTGGATGTTATTTTGGATGTTACCAGCAATTTGTATCTACAGAGTGTTTTTGGCAGAATTTTAAATTACGGCAACTCGAAGGTCATTTTACTGAAACAGCCTGTAATTTTTATTGTAAGTCGAAATATCTACTAATACCCTATCTCGCCTTGTAATATATTTTTTCGTGTTTGCGACGTTGCCAAGTTATAAATAATTTTTCCAAATTTTTAAACAAATATCCCCGATTTTAATTTATTTTAAATAGAATCCTCTACTTATTTTTATTGCGATAAATTGCACATGTCGAAGTTAGTAAGATCTTAGAATTTCAAAATTTTGTTTCTGTTAATTATTGAGATACGGCAACACCGCTTTTTCAGTAAACAGTACCGAAACGCTTAAATATTTCCGAAACTGCCACAACTGGAGAGGTGAAATTCAATACTTGGGGGTTTTTGAACATACAGAATTCAAAAACGCTAACAGCAGTGTTGCCAGATTTACCATTTTTACGTAATAATTTTGAATGGAATGCCCCATTTTTATGCAGTCTAATATCATTGTAGAACGTAGAACTCTCCAAAATCAGTACCGGAAATGACCGACAGCAATCCATCCAATTGTGTTTGCAGAACTACTTTAGGAAAGAAGCCCATCCGCATACATTAATAGATTTATTCCTTTTACCGGCGGAGGAAAAGAAGTGTAAACACCCGAAATCCGACTTCCTGTTCGGCGTATACAGCGAAGATTATCATGACAAAACGACAGAAGAAAAGCAAATTCGGAAACGTGGATTCCGCCGGGGTGGCAGAACGGGTAAATACAAACAAGGCATTGTGCGACTGTCGGCGAAGGACCAAACTCTATAAATACCCGCCGGTCTCTAATTATTTAACAACCCAGGAAGACGTGACTTGTCCATGGCCGCTGCTGTTTGCTCTGTTGTTATTGTGAAAGACGACGGACCGGAAGCATCTGCCGGCGTGAAGGAATAAGATGGACGTTGAATAGCGGTGGAAACCTTTTGCACCAACGGTCACAACGCTGATGGCACAATGTAATTTTTTAAATCTTGCCCTTGACCAAAGATTACAGAATAAAATATTTTATTCTGTAATCTTTGCCTTGACACACCTTTTTTTATCGTCAGCCTCCCGCAAAGGCTGAAAGCCTATGGCATTGTAGCAGCGCTGCGAGAGGATAAATGTCTGTGGACGTAAGATTTGAAACAAATTCCCCGGCAGCTCATTCCACAGCGTCGAAGTTCTCCAAAAGAAGGAATACTGAAGGAGACTGTGTTATGCCCCGACTTAGCTCAGTCGTAGATCCGTGTAAAGAAACTCGAATTTTAAAATACACGATTTATTGGAAGAAGATACAGTGCGTCTTCAAACAGACAAAACGCCCGTTACATTCAAAATTCGATCGAGACGTCGAGAGGCGGTACGGCTGCTTCTACCTGCCTCCATCGACTGACGCCTCCCCGTTTCTTCACCGCGAAACTCGTCCTTATGTCTACCACTTCACTGCACATGCGCACTAACCTAACGCCCAGTGGCGTATCAATCTAAAACACACAGTGGCGCATCACAACTGGTTCAGGGAGTAGGAACCTCGACCTGGTAAGAATGTGCTCTCTAGTGTTCCTCTTTCGGATGGCCTTTGGTGCTATTATCTGGGAGAGCTCACTCGAACATCTTCCGTGATAGAATCAGTAAGACAGGGACAGGTCAGCCACAGCCATCTTCGTGGGTCAGCCGTCAGCCACCCTTCTTCGACGTTCTAGGCTGTGGAGGCCCTTTGTGAGGTTAGACGTATCGATTAGTCTATTTGCTCTCTTCTGGATAGTGCCCAGAAGCTAGAGAGTGCTTCGGAGCGCATCCCCACTCCCACACGTGGTAGCAATAATCTAGCGGTAGTTTGATCTGTGCCTTGTAGATTGTAGATCAGCAGTAGTTGCTATGGTGTATACAGCTTCCTATAGCGAAACAAAACTCCAAGCTTCTGGGATGCCGTTTTAGCAATAGGTACTGAATACGTGGTCGTGACAGGACATGTTATTGTGACTCGTCTATTGGGTGACCCTCCATTTTCACAATTTGGTAAGCCAACGTGAGACTTCTTTGTAACTGTTGTTGCCTCAGTTTTCTGTACGCTAAACTATACTTTATTTACTAACCCCCACTCGACAATTGTTTTTATATCTACGTTGATGTATGAGGCATGTTGCCGTCTCCGACGTACCGTCTCCTGGGACAGGCACGTATCCAGGATTTGGTTTTGGGGGGGGAGTCCAGATTATGGGTGTCACTTAGTTGACCTTTCGGGGGGCCAGACTAGAGTTGCCACCTTATATTTGCGGGGGGGGGGGGGGTGCAAATTTATGGATTCCATTTTTTAGACGGCATTTTATAACGTGTCTGTCCTGGGATGATAGTGGCTTGCCTGGTTCCATGCACGATATTAATGTACTGTCATTTGCGAAGCTGTAGATTGGATTGGATGTTATTTTCAGCAGCTCGTTGATGTACAGCAGAAACAGCGTAGGGGATAGCACAGATCCCTGAGGAATACCGGCGTTTAATGAAAATACGTCTGATGACAACAACAGATAGAGATCGGTGCAAAGCAAACACCCAAATCTGGTATAGTTGATTAGGGTATATCTATTCCACTGAGTGGTCAAATTAGTGATATCAAAATTGGAAGGCAGGGGAATCTGGCAAACAGAACGACATCGATACGAAGGTCATTTAAAGATGGTGAATAGAAATGTAGAAAAGCACATCTATCAAAAGGTCTAACCGGCCAACAACAAGTGTTATTGTGTATACTACGTATCGGTCCCACCAATACGCACTTATATCTACTTAGTTGGAGATGAATTCCCAATATGTCCACACTGTACACAGAGACTCACGATCCAACATATGTTAGTTATCTTGCCCTACAAAGCACAAATCTGAGCACTGGCCTTAAAGCCTGTCCAACAGAATTTAGAAACTCCTAGCGTTTTTACGTCAAGTAAACTTGTATTTGAGGATCTGAAGCCATACTGTTCTAGATGTGTTCATAAGCTCGGCTATAAAATCCTTGGCTTATTTGTATCCCTCACTTTTTTTTTTTATGGTCGGCCTCCCGCAAAGGCTGAAAGCCTATGGCGCTGTAGAAGCGCTGCGAGAGGATAAGTGTCTGTTCACGTTAGATTTGAAACGCTGCAGGTTGTAGCCGTCGGGAAACAAATTCCCCGGCAGCTCATTCCACAGCGTCGAAGTTCTCCAAAAGAAGGAATGCTGGAGGAGACTAGTTCGGGGAGTAAGGACCTCGACCTGGTAAGGATGAGCTCGCAGAGCTTCTCTAGTTTTCCTGGTTCGGACGGCCTGTGGTGTTATTATCTGAGAGAGCTCACTCGAACATCTTCCGTGATAGAATCTGTAAAACAGGGATAGGTCAGCCACCCTCCTCCGATGTTCCAGGCTGTGGAGGTCCTTTGTGAGGTTAGGCGTATCGATAAGTCTGATCGCTCTTTTCTGGATAGTGTCCAGAAGCTTCAGAGAGTGCTTCGGAGCGCATCCCCACACATGGGAGCAATACTCCAGCGATGGTCGGATCTGTGCCTTGTAGAGCAGCAGCAGTTGCTCTGGTGTATAAAACTTCCTACAGCGGAATAAAACTCCAAGCTTCTGGGATGCCGTTTTAGCAATACTGACGACGTGGTCGTGCCAGGACATGTTATTGTTGATGTTGATTCCCAAAAGCTTAACGGAAGGTGATTCGACTATGGGGTGACCCTCCATTTCCACGGTTGGTAAGCCATCGTGAGACTTCTTTGTAATTGTTGTTGCTTGAGTTTTTCGTACGTTGAACTGTACTTTATTTGCTAATCCCCACTCGACAATTGTTTTGATATCAGCGTTGATCTGTGAGGCATGCTGCTGTCGCCGACGTACCGTCTCCTGGGATGATAGTGGCTTGCCTGGTTCCATGCACGAGACTAATGTACTGTCATCTGCGAAGCTGTAGATTGGATTGGATGTTATTTCCAGCAGCTCGTTGATGTACAGCAGAAACAGTGTAGGGGATAGAACAGATCCCTGAGGAACACTTTGCCTTCACTGTTCATCTATGCTATCGTTCACCCACTTTTTGAGGGCTGTCGTTACTTGCTGCCTACAATACAATCTATAACGAGCTTCCGGGCCAACAAACTATCCTGAGGTGCCGAATTTGGCCAGCCTATCGGCTTTTTTATTACCAGGAACGCCTGGTTGAACCAGCATCCTGGTTCTGGGCCCGCAGTTGACTTTCAGTGCCGCCTGACTGTCAGAGCAGGTGTAAACCTTCTGCTTCGTGCCCTTTCTTACCTTCTCATTGCAAGCAAAGAGCATATACTTCTGTCTATAAATGATAAATAATATTTTGGGTAAATAATAATAAAAAAATATACTCATAAATTTTAAGGTGTTTATAGGTAGAAATATATAATTACCTATACCTATCTCCAAAAGCCTGGTTATTTTAGTGGAAAGTCATATTTCAACTAAAATAGGAAGGTATTGTGGTTAATTTATGTACTAAGCACTAAGCAGCGAGTTAATAAACTAGAGAACAATTGTCGCTAAAGTACAAACCGTAAAAGAAATACACAAATTAGCCAAGGTTTTTGGCTAGTTTAGAAACTATCCACAGTTTCTCAAAATTTCGCTAATGTACCTACAGCTAATTCTGACTTCATATTTGTCTTCACCGCGTAAGGATACAACAAATACAGTTTGAACCCCATCACACATAATTTTCTTTTTGTGCAGTTTCTCTTTCAACCTTTTATGTTTAAATTCCTGCATAATGATATGTAATTATTATTTTTCTTCAGCTTTTGTGAGGGATTTGCAAGAAAAACTACAAAAATAAAATGCGGGGATACTAACCAATGGTGCAAAAGTGCACCAACCTTTCTTAACACCTTGTACTCCCCGGTGTTACCTGTTTATCCGCTTCCCTTCGAGTGACAGATGTGTTTTAAAACCAACTATATTATTATCCACAGTTCCCTAACTGCAATGCCAGAAATATATGACATACCGTAACAAATAATTTATAGTAGCAGTAACAAAGTTTAATAGAGCCTAATCAAGTCAATTTGGAAAGCTTTCGAAACGTAAAATGAAAAACCTTCTGAGAGCAATCAATCAAACAATGTTGGCAAAAACAAAATAGTAAGATTAAGTCTTTACAAGAAAATTGAATAACAAATTTAAAATGTGTATTTTATATTTTTTGCGTTTTTCGGCCTAACAAAAAAAATGTACTTTCACTTCCCTCACAAACCCACTTAAAAAGTATTACTCACAATCCCAAAACATTTTGAATTGGAAACGCTTTCTTCATTTTTCTGATACTTTATGACACCTACATCGTGCATAACCATATAACTCATGTCTGTCTGTCTATCATATATCCGGTAAATCCTTGATTTAGAATTCGGAAGATATTGAAGCAATGCTGATTACATTTAAACAGTCTATTTCTACTACATCAAGGATGGAAATACTTTATACCCTTTGAAAATACATTCCAGTGCAGCAAGAGATTAAAAAGGCTTTGGTAAATTTGAAAATCAAGCTATCAGTGGTGGGAAAACAACTAAGAAACAAACACAAAAAGATGGCCGACTGTCTTCTTTAGGTCCAGTAATGAATAGAATCAAAAATTCTAAATCACAAAGGTTTTGACGTCCCAGCTTCCTTTACATTTACATACTTTTTTATAGTACAATAGCCAATAACACGAAAGAAAACTGTGTGCTCTCTTTGTCAAAATGTCAAAATATTTTTCTTTTCTCATAAGATGCTTCAACTCAAAATTTTTGTATATATATCCATAAAGGAATAGCCAATTTTTGAAAAAAACGACCTTGGTGATAAATTCTCTACTTCACAGATCTATCCTTTGAAGATATATCATTGCTTGTCTTTTTTACAATGCTAAAGTTAAGGCGATCATGTAATTTTACAGTCTCGTTATCTCAGTAACTGCTGTACCCATTTTGGTTAAATTTGGGACGTAATATGAATGATAGTAGGTAGTGCAGTTTTGAAAATAGTTGCATTGTCGGCGGAGTAATTAGCAAAAATTGGTCAGTGTGGAATGTGAGGATAGGGAAAATAAAATTTTTTTTATTGATAAAAAAATTTGCCGGTGATACTTTACAGAACTATCCAAACATTTCCTTTGAAGATATATGTGTGTATTTTTAAGTTTTTTTGATATATAACCTGTAGCTTGGAGCCTTCTAGATTTTCTTAGTATTAGGCCACCCTTCGTGTGTATTGTTGCGAGTAATGCTACTCCATGCAGATTTATTAAATTAGAGCCGTATAAAAACCAATACTCCAACGCTTATTTGCCTCTTTGCTTGGATTATGCCACTCCCGAATAAATTTGGAATTTCCGAAAATAACGGTCATTGCAGTTTCCTGAATTGAGGTTTTGAATCAATTTTTTTTGTCATAAATCAAAAGATCATATATAAGTTTTATAATAAAACTGTGTTTGTTTTCTTTTTTTCGCAATAATTCAAAAGTTATATCATAATAAAAATGGGTTTTTGAATCGAGTACCGAAAACACGCCGACGGCTCCCGAACCCGTGTGACGTAACGATGGCGGTTAAGATGCTCCTTTGACCAACGACATCCTACATCGATACTAGATTCTAGAATCCCAGCCAATCGTGAAAATGCTTGCTAGTAACTATACCTTATCCACCGAACAAACGGAGTAACCATGCACAATATATGTAAATTTTTGCTGTATGGTCAAGGGTTGTATGCACACTGTCTACAAAACTGCATACTGAGAGCAGTGATCTTATTATAAACAGAAAAATTAAGTTCGATTTATCCGAGTAAAGCCCCAAAATATGGGTTTGAAATAATTTTTTGCTCCTTTTCTTCAGTGGACAGACTATAGTGTATATTTCTTGCAATATAGCCGATGAATGAAGTTTGCAGCTCGAGACGACCTCTACGATCGAAATAAATATCTTTTTGAATGTTTGAAATTAGATTACAGATTCCAGTAATAAATTCTTTACTTGAATTTAATTATCGTAGTGCGTTACTTTTTATGCCCCTACCGCAATTTATCGTTAATTTTGGCACCCGTGTGCGGGGCACACCCTGCACACGGGGTTGGCGCGGCCCGATGTAGCCATAAAACTTTTTCACGTTTTTGCACTTAGTTTTGTTGTCACACTTTTTTTATTAGTTGATTCATGAAAATAAAAAAATATTTTCCACACATGTGTTTTAATTAATTTATGTTTACGATTTCATGGATTAAGCGAAAAAAATTAACGATAAATTGCAGTAGGGGCATAAAAAGTAAGGCACTACGATAATTAAATTCAAGTAAAGAATTTATTTTTCCAGGCAAAATTGTGGATTGAAATTTGAAAGAACAGGCTTCATAAGCAAGGGATGATAGGTCATTCACTACCCTTGAAAAACCCACTTACTTTTCTTGTTTATTCGTTTTTGTTACAAAAATATCAAGCGTTAAAAAAATTGTCATTTCATTTGTCTTATGCTTATGATTTTAGAACAAAAATAAGTTTGCATAGAAAATTAAAGGTACCACAAGATTTTAAATAAAATGGGGAAATCATTTATGTAGGATAACCTATGGGGTGCTATTTGAAAAAAAAAAGTTGGGGGTGAGTTTTAGGGGTTGACGTACAAAAAAAAATGTTTTGATTGCATGGTATGATAGACCCTATAGTACCTTCAGAATTACCACTCAGTTCTTGCTTGAACCGTTTTTCGTTACGAAAATATCACGTGTCAAGGAAATTCTGGGACACCCGGTATATATTGGAACGTACTGAGTCAATCCACTTGAGGTATTCTTTTTAAGGAACCTTTCAGATTGATATTTGTTGTGAACGACGGTTAGTTAGGAGGGAATCGTATAGACTACTCGCAAATGAAATCCGAACATCTAGAAAAAAGGGATATTTGCATTGAAGATTTTTACACAGCTTGGCAGTACCATCTCTGGTACACATGTAACACTTTTTGTTCATTCAGACGCCATTTACCTACATGGCATCTCTAAAAACCCTAGACGTGTAAAACAAAGCATTACTTTTTGTCGATTCAAAAACGATGATATGTTGCAAATGTGGCGAGACACTAGTGGATTGTGTAAAGATGCCCCGCAGAAGACGACAGCTCTAGTTTATGCAGTTAAGCCCCTTTGAACGGGGTCGGATTGTAGACCAACGAGGACGTGGTGCTTCTTTCAGAGCAATTGCTGTAACCATGGGGCGCAGCGTGGCTACAGTTGTAGCAGCATGACGCGCATGGATCACAGAAGGACGAATGCAGCGAGCTAGAGATTCTAGAGAATGTAGAAGAATTACAGACCGGCACGATCGTCATCTACGACTACTGGCCTTCCAGACAGAATGAGATCCACTCGAGCTGTTGCTGACGCTTGGTATGCAGCTATAAGGAGGCCAATTTGAATCCGCACCACAGATTGAGTGAAATGGACTTAGGATCATATCGTCCGCATCTAGTGCTTCCACTCACTGCAACTCATCGTCGCCAACAGTTAGATTGATACCAAGAACACCGACAATGTTATGCTGAGTGGCATCAGACGGCCTTCTCCGACGAGTCCAGATTTTGTCTCATTGTCTGGGGGCACTTGACGGACGTCAACGCATAAGACGATGACAGGGTGAACGACGTGATCTTCAGTTTGCTGTTGAGCGCCATGTATGTACACCGTCCTATTGGTTTGGTGGTTTGGAGTGCCATTGCATTCAACAGAAAGTCAGCTTTACTTGTGTTTCGTGTCACAATGTCCTCATATTGCAAGCGTATCGATGAGTTTCCTACAGGAAGCTGAGGTCAGGGTACTCCCCTGGCATCCACGATCTCTAGAGTTTATCAACAACCAGGTTACGAGGATGCCGCGTAGGCTAGAGGAGTGCATTCGTCACCATGGAGGGCCGACCCGTTATCGATCGGTTGTATTTTTTATAAACTAATTACGGCAAATGAGTTTGTCTATTATTGTATTTAGCCCTACGGCATTTCATCAACCGCAACCTTTTTTTTTATTAGTGTTCGGAATTCACTTTCATTTCAAATGAGAAATAGTTTGATAGAGCAGAGTTTTTGATAACGCTGGTAAGCACAAAATCTTCACCAAAGCACTTAGCGTGACGTTTTGTGTTTCTTTCTACACCTTGAATTTTTGTAAGCGCATTTGCGATCCAAAATAGTTACAGGATGTCCGTGTTCTGTTTCGGTGTCGGTGACAGAGGACCACCACCAAATTTTTAGCACGTCGCGTTCGACGAGAGTGTGGGTGGCGAAGTATGTGCTATGTGGGTTAAGGTCAGCGGAAAGCCATGTTTTGCACACATGTATGGTGGTAACGGAACACCACCGTTACATTTTACAGCGCACACCAAGCCCATTTCGGTTTCATTTTCGTATAAGGGCCTCGATCACGGCACGTGGCTGCACAGGTTGAGTAGCGCCAACATTTATGTACCTATAACAACAAAATGAAATAAAGTTGATTAAATCAGTAGGTACTTCCCACACATTACGGTGTTACTGGTTTATTATTTTCCCATAGCAAGAAGCCCGACCACAATAAAGGTGTATTACGCCACTATGTCCTTTTCTCAAGTTCATGGACAGCCCAGAATACAACTTTTCAGTTTTACAATCTCCAACCACCCCAATTTTATCCCCACCCAAAAAAATAGAAAATGATCAGGAATCTTTAAATCGCCTAAAAACAAGGTTTGAAAGTTTTTAGATTTTTGGTTTCTTGATTATTGTTGGGTCGCCATCCTCGCCACGGTAACAGTGAAAATTTCATATCGGCATGGGAAGAAAAAATGGACTATGGAATGAAATTGAAGTCCATCAGGTCATTTTTTGAAATATTTCAAAATTTTCAAAACTCATGAATTTCAGAAATTTCCATATTGTCAAAAATTTAAAAACTGGAAATTCTGAATGGAGATTACTTTTTCAAAAAAATCCTATCGGGCAGCTAATCAATAATTAAGCATAGCCTCCAAATGATTCTTTCAACCTATAATTTATAAATTGAGAGGTAACGGTAAACTGTTTAACAGATCTGGTTTCAGCATTGATTAATATATTTACGTAAATATGTTAATCAATGGTTTCAGTTATCGGGGGCAGAATTACTTCATAAGTATCAAATACATATTACACTCCAATCTTATTACATGTATTTTTTTTTGAATATCTGTCTTTATAAAATATTATTCTCGTGCTTCTACTTCCAACACTGATAGGTGAGGGTAGTATATTGTGATCGCGAAAATTTTAGATTTTGATTAAATGCGCTTTTTGGGCGTTTTATTAAATGAAAATCCACGTAACTCATTTCATTCAATCAAATAAAACAAGTCCTAAAAGAAGGAAAAAACTAAAATTATTAAGAGTTATGGCAACATCCTCACTTCTTTCACCGCATTCTTTTGCATTCTTTCCGCTGGTCAATTTCCGTTGGTCACACAGTATACATACAGTATTGCTTTAGATCGTTCTGTATTGTGTAATCTGGAAATTATGGAATTGATCTTAATGAAATTTCGATACAGTATTATTACCGCGGGGAGGATGAAAAACGCGTATGGCTTTTAGAAATTGTGTCAGTGGCAGTACAGCAGTAATAAAAAAACTAAAAATATAAAAATAGCTAAAACTTCGTATTTAGATGATCAGAAGGTTCCTGATCGTTTTCAACATTTTAATTCCCACACTAATAGGGGATAGGGAGCAGGGGAGTATTGTGATCGCGAAAATTTTTGATTTCGAGATAATACGCTTTTTGGGCGTTTCATGATATCTGTACATAACGAACATCCACGTCACTCATTTCCCTCAATCCGCCTGTCTGTATGTCCATTGGCGTTTCTCTAGCCGCGTAATCTCGACTTGGATTGTGATGAAATTTGGCAGCAATATGCTATGGGGTCGTATGTTGCTTTAATTTTAAAATCGGAGCATTGACGGCAGATAAATTGGTAAAAAAACCCTCCAAACTTCGTTTCCAGATGTTTCACAGGTTTCTGGTCCTTTTCGTTTTAGCTCTCACTGAAGAGAGTTTATGCAGAGCCTCTGTCTGTCTGTCTGTCCGTATACAAAAGACCCAAAACTACAGGTGCTAGAGAAAAACTAAATACTGATTCGGGATCAGCATGAAAAAACCGGTCCGGAAAAAATATGCGGTTTTGTCAATATCGCTTCCGGTTCCACAGTGAGAGCGCCGTTTAAATTTACCCAAGTAGGGACACCGGGGCAAAACGAGGTCTGGGGCAGAACGGGAAAAGTGCTCCTATGCATGATGGATACAGTGAAATGCGCTGGCAACAGTGTTATTAGTTCAACCTTTAGTTGGCTTACGTCGGTCAACCAATGAGGAACGTGGCGCTGCTTGTATTGGCTGCGGTGTCAGAAAAAAATGAAGTCAAGTTGATTGACTCAGTACTTCCCACACATTCCGATGATACCAGTTTATTATTTTCCCATAGCAGGAAGATTTAGTCTGAGATCCCTTGCAACCAAATAATCGCCAGCCCCCCCTAAAATTGTCTTATGCCGCTAGGTCTTTCCTTCACAGGTCAATGGACAGCCTATTATCGATACTACAAACTTCTCAGTTTTACAACCCCCCACCCTCCAACCACCTCACTTTCACCCCCACCCAAAAAAACTGGTAGGAAATGATCAGGGAACCCCTAACACATCTAAAAACCGAATTTGAGTTGTTTTTCATACTTTCCGTTCTTTGATTATTGCTACGCTGCCACTGAAGCGATTTTTGACAAACATACGCGTTTTCTATTCTCACCACGGTAACAATATAGTATGTCAAAATTTCATTAGAATCAATTTAATAGTGTCCACGTTACAGAATACAAAACGATTTAAACGGCAATAAATTCTCGTATGTATACAGAAAATTCTAAGTCCCTTAGTTTTCGTAATAGGCTAGGCAATGTTCGGATGGACCTAAAAAGGTGATTTGTGTCGCTAGATCCTCCTTCAGAGGTTAGTGGACAGCCTATTATGAGTACAAGAAATTTTTTAATTTTTCAACCCCCAACCCCTCAACCACCCCAATTTCACCCCCACCCAAAAAAACGCAGAAAATGATCAGGAACCTCTAAAACGCTTAAAAACGAAGTTTGAGCTGTTTTTATATTTTTAGTTTTTTATTATTTCGGCGCCGCCACTGGCACGATTTATAAAAACCATACGCGTTTTCCATCTTCGCCACGGTAGTAATACTGTGTCAAAATTTCATTAAAATCAATTCAACGGTTTCCTCGTTACACAATATAGATCGATCCAAAGCAATACTCTCGTATGTTTACATCAGAAAAAATTCTAAGTTCTTTGCTTTCTGTGATAGGAAGGCAATGTTCGGATGGACCAAAAAAAGTTATTTATGTCGCCAGGTCTTCCTTCATATGTCAGTGGACAGTCTATTATGAATGCAACAAATTTTTCAATTTTACAACCCCCCACCCCAACCAACCACCCCAATTTCACCCCCACTCAAAAAAAAATAGAAAATGATCAGGGACCCCTAAAACGCCTAAAAACGAAGTTTCAGCAATATTTAATTTTTTTTGTTTTTTGCTAATTACTCCGCCGCCTATGCACCGATTTTCAAAATTATAGGAACATTACCTACTACGACCCCACAGCATACCGCTGCCCAAATTTCATCACAATCCATGCAGCGGTTGCCGAGATTACGAGGCTACAAAAAAGCGACAGACAGACAGACAGACAGACAGACAGACCGACAGACAGACAGACAGACAGACCGACGGAAATGAGTGACGTGGATTTTCGTTATGTAGATATCATAAAACGCCCAAAAAGCGTATTGTCTCAAAATCGAAAATTTTCGCGATCACAATACTCCCCTCACCTATCGGTGTGGGAAGTAAAATTGAATTTCCTCCTCATTTTAAAAAGTTTTTGTCATAAACATCGATGTGCTATTATGTGAGTAGCAAAGTTTTAGCAATATGTTTAACCAGAAGCCGTAGCGGTAGGATCGAGTTTTAGTATTAGATACCGTTTGTAGCCTTAACGGGTTTAGGTTAGAAATTCTTGAATTTACCATATTATATGTTTCTTGGGGCAAAACGGTATAGTATCCCGTCATGCCCCGTACTATATATGCTATGTATTCCTTATCTGGTCTTTAATTTTTTTTTCAGTCGAAAATCAAGTGCATCAACTTCTCAAACAAAATCTCAGCCTAATGCTTCAACTTTATCTATTAACAGCCATTGTGGTGAAACGGAACCTCTTTCTAACCCTACTATTTTTCCTGGCACAGCCATAGTTGGTCATAAAAGACCTCCATTATCACTATTTATTGAAGAATGAGAAAGCAAATGGCATATTCCTCGTTTTTGGTTAGCCCGGCAGATATTATATTTGTACCAAAAGAAATTAGAACTGAAGAAACAAAGACAAGGAAACGAGGTAAGA
Source organism: Callosobruchus maculatus (assembly GCA_951848785.1). Lineage (NCBI taxonomy): Eukaryota > Metazoa > Arthropoda > Insecta > Coleoptera > Chrysomelidae > Callosobruchus > Callosobruchus maculatus. The sequence continues at coordinate 12,884,386 of CATOUR010000071.1, forward strand.
TTGACGACGAATTTTCCATCTAAGAATTAACTTAGAACAAAATTAGAAACAAACAGTAAAAAAAAAGAAGACTGAAGAACTAAAGACTAAGAAAAAGAAATTTGGCAACAACACTAATGAAAGAAAGACCAAAAGATGAATCTGGGGAAAAGCAAATGCTAAGAAACCTAAACAGGGTAAAATTAAGAGGACTAAAAGAGAAACTGAGATGGATACTGACTTATCACAAGAAGATTGTGGTGACTGTGCTCGGATTTACACTGAATACTTATATTCGCAGTCACAGGATCGGTGATGTATAGCATGCTTGGGCCCATAATTCCTGCGCTGGAGTTGATGACGAGCACGATAAAGCACATACTTGTGAACGTTGTCAGCCGTACTGAAGTATGTTCCCATTTTGCCCCGTGTCATTTCCCATTATGCCCCGCCATTGGGGCATAATGGGAAAAAAAGTTATACTGATTTTTGCTACTTTTCGCCAAAGTCTGAATGGTTTAGTTGCTATAGAAAGTTGCATTACTTAATTTAAATCCTTATGTTCCTACGTGACTAAAGGTTAATACAATAAAACATTTAATTTTCTTTATATGATGTGTTTTTCTTTAAGTATCCCATTCTGCCCCGGTCTCCCCAATTCTTTCCTACCTTTTTTATTTTTGGAAGGAGTAAAATCGAGATGGTAGGGTGGGTGGGGGATTTGGAAACTCAAACATTCCTTGTATCCATAAATAGACTGGCGATTTTGTGTGCTTTTTAGTTACAGACGTATTCGAATGTTGCCTTTGAATTTTATATCTGTGAAATAACTGGATACATAAACATATCTTATACATATAACGTGTAACTTGGAAATTACGAACTTGATTGAGATGTAGTTGAGACACCATATTACTACCTAGAAAAAAAGGTGTTAGTGTATCGTTGTTGGAACTCTAGCCAGTGGCAGAGGAGAAATAAACAAAAAACAAAAAAATTCAAAATCGCTCAAACTTCATTTTTAGATGTTTCAAAGGTCCTACTTTTTGATCATGATGTTGTATGGATAGAAAAACTCCAAATTCTTTACTAGCTTCAGTAATGTGTAGGAAGTACTGAGGCAAGGCACTTGACAGCATTTGTTTATAAGATACAAGCTATCATTCAATGGGAAGCCATCATCCTCCCGATGAAAATCAATTAACAAACATTGCCATGACTTAGGTATACTCATCACAGATCTGATTATTGACTTTGACGGTTCAGTTCATAGCAAAATGATGTATGAAACTCCAATTTAATGTTAATGGATAGGTATCTCGATTATTTTGTTAACGAGATTCGGCTATAGTAATTTAACCGTTTGCTGACGATGCGCCGAATGTCCCATTCGCAACATGAAGCCGCCATCAGCTTCCTTTTCTCATTACAAGATGTACACAAGGCGTACGTTATTCCCATCGGTCCTGTCGACTTTTATAGCCGATATCCGCCCCGCACGGCGTCGGTGGTCACTTAATTCCATTATTCCGATTGTTGGAAACCGGAAATCCTGATCGGCCGAACCTCGATCCGCTCCGCGGGGAGGTCTTCCTCTTTTCCGTACGCCAGCCGGCACAGGAAGCCGATTGTGCTTCTCGGACGCACCGGATACCAACCCAACAATCTTCTTGGTTCTTCGGCTTTGGGAATACGCCGAAGAAAATACAGGAACAGGACGTCCCTTCTCCCTTGGCAGCCACGATTCCCACGTAGAAATGATCAAAATCATTATGATATACATAAGGATCATTCTCACCCATATACGAAAAAGCTGATCACCTAGTGTTATATACAAAAAAATGAAGTCAAGTTGATTGGCTTAGTACTTCCCTTACATTACGGTGATACCAGTTTATTATTTTCCCATAGCATGCAGCTATAGTCTGAGCAATCCACCTGCAACCAAATCATCCCTCACCTGTCCACAAAAAAAGTATGTTATTCCGCTTTCTTTCACAGGTCAACAGCCTATTATAAATACAACAAACGTTCCGCTTTTACAACCCTCCACCACAATTTCACTTCCACCAAAAAAAAGTATAAACTGATCATGATCAATATCTATCAAAAATCTGATCAAAATTATTCTAAAAAATTACGAAATATTGAGGTAAATAGACGGCTATAGACTTTTTGGCTTAAATCTCTGAGAGTATTAGCGGCAAATTATAAAGTGCAGATTACTTTAAAGTACGAGTATGAGTATGAGAATGAATGGACCAGAAGCCATGGGGAACTGTTTTATCTAAATTTAAGTAACATATTTATTTGTGCTGTATTTAGCCAATACTATACACAAGGCGTTGCCTTCATAGTGGCTCTATCTGTATGTGAATTATGTACAAATAAATAAACAAAAAAATCAGGTACCCCTAAAACGCTTAAAAGCGATGTTTGAGCTTTTTTATATTTCTTGTTTTTTGATTATTGCTGCACTGCCACTGATACGACTTTTAAAAACTATAAGCGTTTTTCATCCTCGCTAAAGTAACAATACTGTGTCGAAATTTCATTGAAATCAATTCATTTATTTTCACATTACACAATAGAAAACGATCTCAAGCAATACTCATCGAATGCTTACATCTGAAAATTGTAAGACCCTGGGTTTCTGTAATAGGCAAGGAAACGTTCGGATGGACCTAAAATAGTATATTATGCCGCTAGGTCTTCCTTCACACAGGTCGGCGGACAGCCTATTATAGCCTATAGGCTTTCTGTCGTTTTGAGCTAGTTTTGACTCTATTTGGTTTTATTTGGTCGTTTTTTTACAGTTTACAGTTGTTATCTGCTTGCTTTCTGTTGTTTTGATCCGTTTTCTGTTCTTTTCTGTTGTATTCGGCTGTGTTTAGTCGTTTTCTATTGTTTAACGCTGTTGTCTGCTTGCTTTCTGTTGTTATGGGCTGTTTTCTGTCCTATTCGGTTGTATTTGATCGATTTTACAGCTATTATCTGCCTACTTTCTGTTCTTTTTAGCTGTTTTCTGTTCTTTTCTGTCGTATTCAGCCGTGTTTAGTCGTTTTCTATTATTTCCCGCTGTTATCTGCTTGCTTTCTGTCGTTTTGAGCTAGTTTCGACTCTATTCGGTTGTATTTGGTCGTTTTCTACCATTTACAGTTATCTGCTTGCTCTCTGTTGTTTTGAGCTGTCTCCTTTTTCTAATCTGCTTACCATAATATTATGAATGTGGTGAGGATGATCTTCATAGTAAAGGGTGCTTTTGTTCCTAAAAAATAATATCATAGTAAACAAATTATAAGTAGTACCAGATCACGGTGTATACGCCCATTTTCAATTTAAATAGCTGGTATATGTCGCATAACAAATATGAGAACTTTTTACAGCTCTATGGCAAATTTTTGTTTTGGATGGTGGATTATCAACGGAAGATTCTGTGACCGTGGAAAGCTCATGAAACTTTCTTTATCTTTATGACGGGTACTATATAACAGAGCGGCAGAATTCGTCAATCATGGAAACCTCTGAATAAGCAACAATGCGGACACTTATCGTGCTAGCCCTTAGCTGCTACATTGCGTTAGCATCAACAAAATGTATGTATCCAAAGCCGGCCACCAACTTATTTGTTAAGAGTTTAAAGGTAAGTGAATATTTCTAGTATCAAGATTTAGATTTCTTATGCGTTCGTAATTTGAAACTGGATTCCAAATAACACTTGCCAAGTACCAAACAGATAAATTGACTATTCTTATTCCCTACACTGTAGGTCTATTGTGATCGCTAACAAAATATGAATATGACGTTCTTTTGGTCTGTAATCTCAGTATCCTTTGCACAGATTTTGTTGAAATTTGGGGTGCGACGTTATGCAATATTTCATAGTTGATAACGCTGCTGCATTTTTGGCGTTTCGTTTGGGGTATTGGCGGCGGTATAATTAGCAAAAAAATATTGTCAGAATCACTCCAAACGCTATATAGGTTCCTGATAGTTTTTCATTTTTCCGGGAGGGTGTGAAACTGGGACAGCGTATAGAAGGTGGGGGAGGGGACCCATAAACTGATTTGTATTTACAAAGGAGAATCTGTTGCCTCATTAAAATGACCTTTGTGATATTCAGTATTTTACGGACTCGTCTGATCGTTGCCCCTGAATAAGACATAATTACATATGTTGATTTAGATACACCTTATTTTTTTGGAAGTTCGTGATTATTTTCTATCTTGAAGAAGTCATATTTCGAGTACCTATAATATTGTTATAGTTAAATTTCACATTGCATGATACCTCCGCTAGCGGTAAATCGGCGCAAACAATGTTGTCACGCGCTTATATAACAAAATCGTAAGATCCCTTAGATGCTCAGCTAACGAATAGATATTACTGTATGCTTGATTGTATGCATAATCTGTGAGCAAATATTCAACAGTGTTTCTCAATTTTCTATTATTTGGAGTCAAACATTAATTGCAATCCTTAATTTCTAATATGCCTAATCCACGTCCAATCATACCAACGGTAGCACGACTGCTGAAACATACGTACACTTGGCAACAGCGCTTGAAATGGCGGCATGCGAGCTCTCGGCGTTGCCCCTTTGTGCAGGTCCTTTAGCCATAGCTTAGAGATCGGTACAGGCATGCACACGCATACTGTGGGAAGCTATAGATGTGCGAGTGTACTCAATATATTCGCACTCAGAACGTTCATCGCAGACTTGTACTGTCGCATATCTGTGCGAACTCAAGTCGCTTGATCCATTCGGTATCGTGATAAAAATTTCTGAGGAGCAAAAAAACCGTAAATTAGAGCACCAACGCACATGTATGTTTCTTTCATGTTAATCAAAAAACCGACACCAGTTTTAGGCTCACACCATGTCGCTTATCTATTTTGCGCGATGTGACGCATTGTGAGAGGGGCCATGAAATCACAGCAGTTTCGCAGCAATTACGCACGGTTTGACAATGCCGCAAGATCCGCCGAGGGTCCGGCTTGCCGCTTCGCGGTGGCCGCCCGTTTAGATTTGACGCGCCAGTCTTAGTCAGGTGCGTAGCGATATAGCAGGTGTGGTAAGTTATTCTTGAAGTTTGCGCGGGAAATTAGACGATACAATTAATAACAATGCAGCAAGGCACATCGGTTAGCAATACAGCATCCAAACGACATGTTTTATCAACCGGTGAACGCAATATAGTGAAGAATGTTTACGATGGTGTACGTACACGATTTCCTGAAAGGCCGGTGAAGGAAATCGTTAAACTTTGCAGCGATCTGACTAAGGTCTCAGTTGCAACAATTTTCAGAATTTTGAAGGAAAAGAAGCGCGACGTAGTATTTGTGGTAAAATCACTTAAACAAAAAAGAGGAGTTAAAAAGATTGTTTTGGATGGTGACGTGAAAAATGCGATTCGTCGAAAAGTCCATTCATTTTATCTCCGTAATGAACTTCCAACGATAAAAAAACTACAACAGGAATTACAAAATGATGAAAGTCTGCCAAAGATATCTCGTCGGGTATTATTGAGAACATTACGCGAAATAAATATCAGATATTTGAAAAGAAAGCGGAACAGCGCATTGATTGAAAGAGACGATATAGTATTATGGCGTAGAGAATATTTAAGAAAAATACGTAGTATTCGTAACGCCGGGGGAATAAAAATCTATTACTTGGACGAAACTTGGTTGAATGAAGGGCACACGGTTACTAGGTGTTGGCAGGATTTGAATATAGCGAGTCGTAGACAAGCCCATCTTGAAGGCCTAAGTACGGGATTAAAATGCCCTTCAGGCAAAGGCCGTCGGCTAATAATAACGCATATTGGCAGCGAATCTGGGTTTGTGGATGGGGGATTGAACGTCTTTGAATCTCGGAAAACTGGTGATTATCATGAGGATATGGACGCTGTAGTTTTTGAATCTTGGTTTAAATCCATATTGACAAAATTAGAACCCGGTTCGGTTATTGTATTAGATAACGCGTCCTACCATAGTCGGCGTTTAGAAGCTCTTCCGACTTCTAATTGGAAAAAAGCGGATATCTATGACTGGCTCGTGTCAAAAAATATAGAATGCGATATGACTATGCTCAAAGCACAGCTGTCACAACTCGCGCGTCACCACAAAGAAAGGTATATAAAATTAGCAGTAGACGAAATGGCTAGGGAAAAGGGTTTTACAGTTTTAAGACTGCCTCCGTATCACTGCGAGTTAAACCCAATCGAGTTAGTATGGGCACAAGTAAAAAATGAAGTAGCGCGTAGGAATACAACTTTTAAGTTGGCCGATATACGTATCCTTTTAGAAGAAGCAATCGGTGCGGTAACTGCAGATAACTGGCAGAAATGCGTATCACACGTAAAAGCAGAGGAAGAAAAGTTTTGGAAATTAGATCCCCATATAGATTCCGTAATAGAGCCAGTCATAGTTAACCTTGGCAGTGATACAACCAGTGACAGTGACGAGTCCTTTGACTGTAGTTCTGCTAGTGATGACGAATTTCCACCGCACACGTCCGCAACTGACTGAGATTCAGAACAAGTATATTTATTTACTTTTTATTTGTTTTTGTTGTTTTTTTGTTGTTTATTTTTTTAATTTATTTTAATTTATATATTTACTTTTTTATTCGTTGTTTATTTTTAAGACGTTCATAGACAATTTAGTCAATCACTTTTGTTGCTGTTGCTCCAGTTTCTTAAGCAGAATATATTTTTTGTTCATTGTAACTTTTAAGACTTTACTTCTTACTCTGAATTTAATTTGTTGGATTCTAAGTTCTCCTTTGAAGTTTAGAGAGTTTATTTATTGTTTCATTTTCGTATTCATGCACCTTTTCAGTTTCCTATTCATTTTGTTAAACATAAAAGAAGGGTGGGAGGAGTGGTGGGACTCGATATGCAGCCACCTCCTCGTGGTGAGTCCTGGGTAGTCCGCATAAAGACTAGCTGAGAGCTGCATTACTGTTGTAGATTATTTCAATTCCACTTCCAGTATGACCGAATGTGAGAACTTTACTATTTGAAATCTTTGGCTGACGTCTAACGTAATATAATGTTTCCATTGAAACTGTACCTGTGGTTGCCTGCCCCTACCAAGCCGCTGTGCTGATGGCCAATAATTAAGCCCATAGCTATTTGACAATATCATACTTGCATTTTTGAGAAAGACTGCACATTTATGTAAACGAAACATTAGCAACTACTCAACTAGTTATAACTTCCAATATCTAGTAGCATATATCTAGCTTTGATTCGGATAAGTAATATTTTATCATTAAAATATATCTTTACATTTCAAAATAAAAACGGGTACACCTATTTGTAAAAAATGAATACAGAACGTATAGAATTTTATGATAGCTTTAAATTGTATATTGGCTCTGAATCCCTATCTAGACCTTCAAAGAAATCGAGCGCGCCACTGCTACCCGGCGTGACCAGGCGTGACGCAGGTATCATCGAATGTGGAACTTAACTATACGTCAACAGCGACATAGGCGTAGTTAAGGCCCTGAATCTGGAGGGGTTTAAGTCCCCGCCCTAGATACAATAAACTTAACAGAACGATTTTTTTTGGATTTTTGGAAGGCTAATTTTATTCTTGGGGGGGGGGCTAAGCTTCCCTAAGCTCACACATAACTAGGCCTATGAACAGCGAACACTGAAAAAATAATAGTTAGGAGTTAAGTATCTCCATACGTCTCCATTTTATTTTATCGAAACAAGTAAGCATCAATGTCTATCATCCGCAGTATTCTGTGTTTAGTAAGAAATGTTCAGCAATCACGCTGGATTTTTGAATAAGAAAATGTATGACGCTCTATGACTCAAGCCATTTCACTTCCCGTACCGAGAGGTGATAGGGAGGAAGGGAGTATTGCGTTCGCGAGCATTTTCGATTTTGAGATAATATGCTGTTTGGACGTTTTATGGTATTTACAATCTACATAACTAAAATCTATGTCACTCATTTCCGTCGGCCTGTCTGTCTGTACGCGCTTTTCTAGTCTCGTAATCTCAGTAACCGCTGCATGGTTTGTGATGAAATTGGGGTAGTGATAATATGAAGTGGGGTCGTAGTAGGTAATGCTCCTAAAATTTTGAAAATCGGTGCATGGGCGGCGGAGCAATTAGCATAAAACAAAAAAATTCTGATATTCCGGATCCTGATCTACTTTCTTTTGGGTGGTGGTGTAATTGGGGTGGTTGGGGGGTGGGTTTGTAAAACTGAATAATTTGTTGTATTCATCCATCCATTGATCTGCGAAAGAAAGACCTAGCGACAGAACACATTTTTTTGCGGGCGGGCGGGCGATGATTTGGCTGCAAGAGGATCTCAGACTACATATAGCTTCTTGCTATCGGAAAATAATAAACTGGCATCACTGTAATCTGTGGGAAGTACTGAGTCAATCAACTTGACTTCATTTTTCTCTCCCCAATTGATTGTTCCAGGAGCTTAACAAGGACTGGTATGCTCAACAGCGATTTGGAAAGCCAGTACACTTTGTATCAGACAAATGTTGGCGAACTAGCACTTGGTTTTGGTACTTCAAGCCAGACCTCACTCTCCGCCCTCCTGCTATATACTTTGACGAAAGGTATGTATCTATCTATACATATACCTGTCTCTTTTTTGTCTTAAATATTAGTTTATCTACGTATATACAGTTTCAAAATTTACAGGAACATTTGGACTACGTACAAGTTATAACTGACAAATTCAAACCCTTGAAAACCTGCCAAGTATCAAAAAATGCAACGTACCTATAGATCATTTTTGTCATTTTATCTCAACGTCTAGTAAATGCACTGACTCATAAATAACAATCCTTTTAGTGAACACTGTTTCTAACTTGACTATGTAACCTTTTTCAATGTACAAAATAATTTAGATTGGGTAACATTTGTTGATTGAGTAGTTGGGTACCCAGGATGAGAGCTTTATTTATTTTGAGGACTGTTTTCTAGTCTTGAAAAGTGTTACATATTACATACATATGAATTTTTGATAGAAATATGGTAAATGAGAAACAGTAATGTAGTACCAGCTACAACCAGGATTCTGCCTGATTTATGAGATAATATAAGACAGAACAGATCAAATCCAATTAATACTAAATATTTTTGATTTTATTGTTATATAATTGTTTTTATTGTATTTCCCATTCATTTCAGCAATACTAGAATTGATGACGTTCTCATAGCAAACATCCTTGCTTTGCAATCTCAGTACTATATATATTACAACAATACAGGTAAAACTCAAATAGCTCCTATAGATGTAATCGTTATGTAAATCAGATGTATAACTATTATAATGTATAGTGGTAAATTTTATGACACTCTAATCCCTCAGGTGTTAATCTCCCGAAACCACAGTTATACGTGAGCCCTTAGGGCATACGCATAGTGGAGCAGGTTGCCTGCGCCGAACCACACGCATTTGAAAGCAGGTCAAAGCAGGGAACCCGCGTTGATCGGAGCTGAAAGTGACTTGTAAAATAAATACATTTATTTTACATTTTTATGTCATTTATTACAATATACAAATATTTTTGGGTCGCCATGGCCCATGGCTATAGTGGATTGAGGTTTACTTCCAGATTTTAGAAACACTGAAGTTAAATATTTTAAAAACCCTTCAAAATGAGGTGAACGAACCTTATGCTTCTGAAAACAAGAGGAAAATGTATTTTTTTTCGTGATACAATATGTGTCCCCCATTTAAAAAAGAACCTTATACGAAAAACAGGATTTTTTATTATTTTTTTCTTTTGTTCATATCAAATTCTAAATGACAATAAAAAACTATAGACCAGGGTCGATAATTTTTGAAACCAAAAAAAATTACAGTAGGATGAAACCCATTAGAAAAAGAGGGGAATATGATAAGAATGAAAGGAAAAATAAATTACGGTCGATTCGAGATCGGGAAGTGGGAGGGGGTGAGTTTTTAAGGGTAGAAAATGGTTTATCTTGATTTCTGGCAAAACTACAAGTCATATGGAAAAAAGTTAAATGGCAAAGTTGTAGGTAATAAAAAGGTCTACAACTTTTGTATTTTCAATTTTTTCACATAACCTCAAAATTTTGGTAAAAAGTTCAAAAAAACAAGTTTTTGGTTTTTTATTTTTGTCTTTTTCAAACAAACAAAAATTTCTACGAAATTTGGCGAAAACTTACCTTATTATGTCCCAGATACACTGTAATTTATTTGTTTTAAAATATTCATTTTTTCGCCTTATTTTAACTTAATATCAAAAATGCACCCCAATTTTCAATCGAAAATTCTCGCGTCAAAACATCAGCTTTTTTCAAAAAGTTTGGTAGCTTTTTATTCGTTGGAAACTCTACTTTCTGATGGTGTGAAAAAAAGTATACAATACAATGGAAAATCTTCTCAGAAAATGCAAAAAACTGAAAAAAACTCAAATTCGTAATTTTTTTTCACTCAATATGCACAATTTCATCAAAAAAATGTAATTGCTGCAATTTTTTTAGTCGAAAGGTTTATTAATTAAATTCGAATTACACTCATGTCATAGAAAATTTCAAAAAATATAAATATACATGTAAATCGTACTATTGAATTTAGATACTTAATTCTGATTACGTTATTCATTATATTTTTTTTCGAAAACGTTAATCTTGTCATTTATACATATCTTATCTGAAATTCTGAACTACAAACTTCTCAGTTTTACAACCCCCCACCCCCCAACCACCTCACTTTCACCCCCCCCCAAAAAAAACTGGTAGGAACTGATCAGGAACCCCTAAAACATCTAAAAACCGAATTTGAGTTGTTTTCATACTTTTCGTTCTTTGATTATTGCTACGCTGCCACTGACGCGATTTTTAACAAACATACGCGTTTTCCATTGTCACCACGGTAACAATATACTGTGTCAAAATTTCATTAGAATCAATTTAATAGTGTCCACGTTACAAAATACAAAACGATTTAAACGGCAATAAATTCTCGTATATATACAGAAAATTCTAAGTCCCTTAGTTTCCGTAATAGGCTAGGCAATGTTCGGATGGACCTAAAAAGGTGATTTGTGTCGCTAGATCTTCCTTTACAGGTTAGTGACAGCCTATTATGAGTATAAAATTTTTTTTAATTTTTCAACCCTCAACCCCCTAACCACCCCAATGTCACCCCCACCCAAAAAAACGCAGAAAATGATCAGGAACCTCTAAAATGCATAAAAACGAAGTTTGAGCTGTTTCTATATTTTTAGTTTTTTTATTATTTCTGCGCCGCCACTTTCACGATTTATAAAAACCATACGCGTTTTCCATCTTCGCCACGGTAGTAATACTGTGTCAAAATTTGATTAAAATCAATTCAACATTTTCCTCGTTACACAATATAGATCGATCTAAAGCAATACTCTCGTATGTTTGCATCAGAAAAAATTCTAAGTTCTTTGCTTTCTGTAATAGGAAGGCAATGTTCGGCTGGACCAAAAAAAGTTATTTATGTCGCCAGGTCTTCCTTCATTGTCAGTGGACAGTCTATTATGAATGTAACAAATTTTTCAATTTTACAACCCGCCACCCCCCAACCACCCCAATTTCACCCCCACCCAAAAAAAAGTAGAAAATGATCAGGGACCCCTAAAACGCTTAAAAACGAAGTTTCAGCAATATCTAATTTTTTTGTTTTTTGCTAATTACTCCGCCGCCTATGCACCGATTTTCGAAATTGTAGGAACATTACCTACTACAACACCACAGCATACTGCTGCCCAAATTTCATCACAATCCATGCAGCGGTTGCTGAGATTACGAGGCTAGAAAAAAGCGACAGACCGACAGACAGACCGACCGACAGACAGACAGACAGACAGACAGACAGACAGACAGACAGACAGACCGACGGAAATGAGTGACGTGGATTTTCGTTATGTACACATCACTCCCCTCACCTATCGGTGTGGGAAGTAAAAATCGGCAACAGAGGGAGCAACAATATATCGTTTATTTTTGCGGTTTCGATAAACTAGATTCTTTCCGAAATGGTCGTGGTTTTTATGGAAAATACCAGGCCATTGCAACGCCATTTTATCAGAAAAAATATAAAACTTATTTGAAAACACCGAACTCAAGAAAACACAACGTACATAACTTCCATTATATCAAACCTCACAATACGTGGTACATGACGCATTAGTTGCGCGTTGCGCCGCGTCGACTGTGCGGAGTAAGTGAATATTTGTAAGGGATCTACTTCTGGCTCTCAACTGTATCGTGTATCATAGCGCATTTGAGTTAACGCATTGCGTTGATACAAGGAAGTGCGCCAGCGTTATAGTATCAGCGTATTTAATTTGTCTGCGTTACCCATGACCACTGACTAACGGTTTTACAGCTGCTACGAAATAGCAGGTATGTAGTAAGGCCCAGACCCTGGTAAGTCTGTCCTCACTTCTCCATGAAATACCTTACAATGGGCTAACATTTACCGTATGTCACTCAGGTATATAAATTATCTTACAAGAGCAATAAATAGGTATCTACAAATATTATTTAAAGAAGATTCTACAACTTTTTCAAAATATTGTAGATGTCTTATTAAATATTAACTTATTTGTTTGTTAATTATAGTAGGATATTCCGATTTGCAATTTTTTCGTTTATCAACGTAACATGAGATCTCACGTTTTTTTAAGTAAATAAGTGTAAATTTTAATAAACAGCTCAAAATTGTACATAGTGAGTAAAAAAATTTCCGAATTTGAGTTTTTTTTTCAGTTTTTTGCATTTTCTGAGAAGATTTTCTATAGTGATATATATTTTTTTTTACACCATCAGAAAATAGAGATCTCAACGAACGAAAGGCTCCCAAACTTTTTGAAAAAAGCTGATATTTTGACGCGAGAATTTTCGATTGAAAATTGGGGTGCATTTTTGATCTTAAGGTCAAATAAGGCGAAAAAATAAATATTTTAAATCAAATAAATTACAGTGTATTTGGGACATAATAAGGTAAGATTTCACCAAATTTCGTAAAAAAGTTAGTTTTTTTGAAAAAGATAAAAGTAAAAGACCAAAAACTTGGTTTTTTGAATTTTTCACCAAAATTTTGAGGTTATGTGAGAAAATTGAGAATACAAAAGTTGTAGATCTTTTTATTACCTACATCTTTGCCATTCAACTTTTTCCCATAGGACTTGTAGTTTTGCCAGAAATCAAGATAAACCATTTTCTACCATTAAAAACTCACCCCCTCCCACTTCCCGATCTCGAATCGACCGTAATTTATTTTTCCTTTTATTCTTATCATATTTCCCTCCTTTTCTAATGAGTTTCATCCTACTGAAATTTTTTTTCACTTTTTATCATTTCTGAAGGCTTCGGCACTGGTCTACTATAAGACTTTCATACAAAAACTTTTTTTTATCTCTTCAAATAAAAAAGATAATAGGAGGGGTGACGAAGTATGAGGAAACACCCGGTATTAAAGGAGATGAACTTTTTGAGGAATTAGTGCCATATAAAATTACTACTGGGTATATCTCGAATGTTTTTACTATATGCCTATTTTTCAGATTACCTGGTCACTGATATTATAGCAGAATCCGACCACTTTGTTTGTTATATCTGTAACATGAATAATGGCGAAGGTAGGAATATTTTTACTACAAAACAGATAAGGTCAGGTTATTTTTACTATAAACCTTTGAATATTAATAACATCTAGGGAAATAATAAAAATTTATAATCAATATCAAAAGGGCTTTTTCAGACTTCGATTGTCTATACAATTTTTTAGCACAACATTTCGATTGATCTACTATCTTCAATCGTCTTCAGGTAAACTAACAAATTCTTTTAGTTGTTATTTATCTATTCTCGTCTAGCTTACGTATCATTTTTCGTGGCTCGTTCTGATTGGCCGGCGCCACCTTTTGCTGAGAGCGTCAGTTCATTATGATGTGTCGTTCTTTGCAGTTTGTTCTGACCGGTCGCTGTTGTGTTATGGTTCAGTGGCGTTGGTTCTTACTGACGTGGCCGTTCGATGGTCATTGCGTCCCACGTTTGCGTCCAAGTTTGTTCTAATTTTAGTTTTCTGTATTTCTTATGAGGAGCTGCTATATTGATCTAATTTCCACACTATAGGCTTGCTGCACAAGTTCCTGTTGCTGGCACTATAAGTTATGCTCCTTTGAATTTCCGGCGGTACCAGTGAGATTCTTTATCAATAACCTTATAATGTCTTCTCAAACAATTCTGTCGTCCTTGCGTTATCTGCTATTCGCGACTTTCCTGTCTCTGCTCGCTGGGTGTTATGTTGAGTCGGTGCTCCTTAATATTCCCGCTAGAAGTCTTTTCACTTCGTAGATGCAGTTTTTTCAAACACGATTCCCAAGAAACACCACTCGCCGCAGTCTACTAACGAAGGACAAAACCCAATAATGAACAAGAAACCAAAAACTGCAACACTCAATTTTACTATTAATTCTTTTTCCTTCTTTTACGTCTTGTTTTATTTTATTTATAAATGAAACGTCAAATTAATATCAATTCATATCCTTATTATCTAGGTTATAAAACTTCTAACTACAACCGGCAGCGGCAGATTCTCACACCTTAAAGACGATGCAGCATCGTGATGATTATAATCGCTGCAGACAATATGTAATGTCCTAGTTTTACTTATTTTCTCTATATCCCTTTTTAGACTCGACATGATAATGACGATTTCATCAAGGAAGAAATAAGAGGTGTTATTTTTTGTTTTTAAGATGGATTATACCATCTATTTACATAGGATGTTACGATTTATTAAATTGACCCGGTAGTTTGGTTGATTTTAATTAGATTTAGAAAGACAATAGAAAAAATATTAGAGTTGACTAATATGTCTTAATATTTTCAGCTGAGGTTACAATTTTTACGAACCAGCAGAAACGCGATGAAGATCTGATTAAGAAAATAACTGAAAATGCTTCTAAAATATTGGAGCTTCCAAGCCCATCTCAAAACTTGGGATGCGAGAAGAAAACATTTTGAAATTTAATGCATCGAGCAAGAAACAGGAGAATCGTCTAAATAGTGGTAGCTGTCAGGCCACAAGCATGTTTTAGTGTTTATTTGGCTAATATACCGATTTCAGTAATGGGTTTTTTACGTAATGCCGCAAAACCAGTTTTGACGATCCAAGTGTTTTTATCCACAAAATAAAATTCATAGCCACAAAACGTAAAATTAAGACACCATTCAATTTTAATACATAATTTATTTTGATAAAAGTATAAAAATGCATATATTTACATTAAAATCGATCCAAAATAATTCTTATATTCAGATTACAAAATTACCATACATTATGAGAAATGTGTATGTGTCATCTCAGTCAGAACATAATACGATCGCTACACAGGGTGTTCTATGTCGAGTGGAAGGTACTTTAGGAGAAGACTGTACATCTCAATTCCAACAAAAAAAATGGAGTCAAGTTGATTGACTCAGTACTTCCCACACATTACGATACCAGTTTATTATTTTCCCATAGCATGAAGCTAAAGTCTGAAATCCCCCCTTCCAACCAAATCATCGCCCATTTGCCCGCAAAAAAACACCCAACACAAAAACCCTGGTAAATAGTTTCTTGCGTCTCCCTCCTTAGGAACTAGGACGCCACAGATTCTGCATGCGATGCGAAACGCTCAGGAGCCTAAAAACTGCCTAAAAACGAAGTATGAGCTGTTTCTATATTTTTAGTTTTTTGATTATTGTTGCGCCGCCACTGACACGATTTTCCAGAAACTGACGTGTTTTCCATTCTCGCCGCGATAGTAATTCCTGTGTCGAAATTTCATTAAAATCAATTCAATCATTTTCGCTTTACGCAATATACATAGAACGAAATTAAGCAACACTCGTATATGTAAACATCACAAAATTCTAAGTCCCATGGTTTCTGTAATAGGCAAGCCAATGTTCAGATGAACTTAAAAAAAGAATATGCCGCTAGGTATTTTTCCATAGGTCAATGGACACACTATTATGAATACAACAAATTTTTCAGTTTTACAACCCCCCACCCCCAACCACCCCAAATGCACTCCTACCCAGAAAAACATAGAAAATGATCAGAAACCTCTAAAAACAAAGTTTGAGCTGTTTTTATATTTTTGGTTCTTTTATTATTGCTGCGCCGCCACTGACACGATTTTCCCAAAACATACGCGTTTTCCATCCTCGCCGCGGTAGTAATACTGTGTCAAAATTTCATTAAAATCCATTCAGTCATTTTCGCGTCAAGCAATATACAACGATCTAAAACAATACTCGTATGTATACATTACAAATTCTAAGTCCCTTGGTTTCTATTATAAGCGAGGCAATGTTTGGATGGACCTAAAAAGGTGAATTATGCCGCTAGGTCTTTCATTCACAGGTCATTGGACAGCCCATTATGAATACAACAAATTTTTCAGTTTTACAACCCGCCACCCCCCAACCACCCCAAATTCACGCCCACCCAAAAACAAGTAGAAAATGATCAGGAACTCCTGAAACGTCTAAAAACGAAGTTTGAGGAATATCTAATTTTTTTGTTTTTTGCTAATTACTCCGCCGCCAATGCACCGATTTTCAAAATTTTAGCAGCATTATCTACTCGAAACCCACGGCATATCGCTACCCAAATTTCATCACAATCCATGCAGCGGTTACTGAGATTACGAGGGTAGAAAAACGCGACAGACAGACCGACAGACAGACCGACGGAAATGAGTGAAGTGGATTTTCGTTATGTAGACATCATGAAACGCCCAAAAAGTGGATTATCTCAAAATCGAAAATTTTCGCGATCACAATACTTCCCTCACCTATCGGTATGGGAAGTAAAAGTCATATAAAAAATACCACTTCCAAATGAGCTGTACACTCTTCTCCTAAAGTATCTCCAACTCGTCATAGAACACCCTGTGTATACTAACATAATGCAAGATCTAAAAATAGCCCATCGGGCTTGCAAAATCTGTTCCATCTACATTTTTTGTTAAATATAAATAATTATACTTCAATATTGACTCTGTATGCCCTGGATGAGATTTGACTGCCAAAGATGGAACGTTAAAATTGAATGCCTGGAGGCCTTTGAACATGCACATTTCAAAAATGCTAACAGCAATGTTGCCAGATTCACCACTTTTACGTTTCATGTCATAATTTTGTTATTTTAAATTGAATGCCCTTATTATGACGTGTAACGTCAAAGTGATAAATCTGACGAACACTACTGTTAATATTTTGAATTCAGCATGATCAAAAACTCCCGGTATTGAATTTTATCGTTCCAGTTGTGGCAGTTCTAGAGATAATAAGCGATCCGGTACTTTTTACTGAAAAAGCGGTGTTGCTCTATCTCAATAATTAATAGAAACAAAGTTTTGAAATTATGAGATTTTACTAAGTTCGACATGCGCAGTTCAATGCGGGTACTTTTTTTATTAACCCAGTATAATGAAATAATTGCAAATCAGCCCATATGAAGTATATTCTTATATACCATGCTTCTACAAATACCTACCTAATTCACTTAACAATTGAAGATAAAATTCTTTAGAAGAAAAGCGTTACTTTTGGAGAAACTGTGATGACATTTTCTGTTAAACAGTGAGAAAATGTTAAAAAGACAAAAAAAGATGTGTTTATGAGGAGGAATAGATTTTCCTCCACGACTATTGCTGAATGTTGTCTTTTCGAAATCATTTTCGATAACCGAAGGTAAATATTTCTTACATTTGTGCAAGAACGAATATGCGGACTTGCTTGCTTCTTATGTGTTTTGCATAATATTCTCATTCCAACCGTTTTTCCAAGCATGAGTAATCCGTATTTTTATTTATAAAGCCATGTATTCCAATGTCAGACGATTTTCTGTTTTGTAATATGGATTTGAGACTAGGTTCACTTATGAACATGGAGAAAAGTCGTCTATTGTTCTTTTAAAATAAAAAATCGTTCTACTCACATTTTCACTCTAACCTAACACATACTTTTCAGACGGAACAATTTTTTTACATTATGACTGTGCTGCGTGACTTAAAAAATAAATACATCCATCACCTCAGGCTATACTTAATAAAATGCTTAGCAATAAATACTGATTTTAAACGTAACAATACATGAAGGTATTTGAAGTACGGTTATAGGTTCAACGTGTCTATGATTCCGGCAACTGTTCGGGAAAAGAAATAGCCCTCATCATAACCTTAGGAGTTGGTATTGCTTCACTTCTGCAGAAACTTATATTTACCGAAACATCCTCTGCTACTATATAAGATCCTGAAGCACTGAAGCTGTTTAACTCAATTCATGAAAGAGAGTTGGTGTTTAGCACCACCACAAAGCCAACAGCCTAAGTTGAACAATACATAATGTTTGTCAAACTAGGCAACCGCATCTACAGGGAAAGATTTAGAATCAATTTCCTAATCATATCCAGCAAGCCAAATAACCACGTAATTTTTAAGATACTAAAGCAAATAGCAAGATGTTTGCTATGGGACCTTTATCCATATGTATTAGTTGAGGTCAGAGCAGGTAGAGGCCCGGTTGCAAACGGCTTGCTACCTTTACAGACGCTCATAGGTAGCACATGTTACGTTTGGTTTAGTATAAATGAAAGGTACGTTAAGTAATTGTCTATACGATTCCAACGCAATAGAACTCTGCGATTTTCTAACGTTGTTCTTAACTCAGTACTTCACATCCCATTTGATCACAATAAGATGATACCGTCATTCGCATTCTGTCGATAAAACAGTTCTATCTTTAAAACTTTTGTCTCTCACAACATCCTCCAATCCTTCTCCTTCATACGATAATAGCGGGGATACCTCTATATCGCCTTCAACTTTTCCGCCCGCTTTCGTAACGTAAGATTTGTGTAAGTCGAACAAACTTCTTCTAACGGTTGAAGGGCAATCTTTCAACACAGATTCACAGTTCTTCAATGGACTGAATTCTTCATGTCTTTGTACTTCCCAGGTGACGAACCTATTGACAAAAAAATAACATAAAAGTGATACTTTACGTTTCTTCTACCATCTTGGATGTCCCCAAAAGCACAGAAGAATTTCATACAGAAGAATATTCTTAAAATTATGTTTATATGGTTTTAATACCCGTTTTACATCAACAACAATTCCATGCTTTTAATGATGAATTCAGTTCGTGGTTTGACCAAGTGTAAAACATAAATTTGATGCCAAATAGGTCCATGGATTCTTTCACGGATTTAGAACCTGCTTTAACGTGTGGCCAAGTTTTACGTGAAATTCGTTAGTGTCAACTATAAAATCATATGATGCATGCCATGCATGTTGCATCTGTATATTATTAAACATTTTCTAAATAAAAATTAGCAATAAAATCAAGAGTAAAATACTTTCAAGACCACAAAAAAATAAAAATTGAATAGATCCTCCGAAAAACGCTGAACCATATGACAGCAAGACTTGGTAGCACTGCATACTGTCACAAAATCCATGGTTTTGTTCACTTGATGTAAACACAATCACTTATTGACCTTGACGCATGGATAAATTCGCGAAGAAATTGTCGATGTAAAATAGATATAATGATGGATTCAATTCGTGGTGAAGTTTGACAAGTAAACAAAAATTTGACTTCAAATAAGTCCATAGATTTCTTCACACACTTAGAAAACCCGTTTTACATCAACAATAAATCCATGGTTTTAATTCCTGGATTCAGTTCGTGGTCAAAATTGACAAGTGTTAAACAGGAACGAGAACAGGAATTTGACGTCAAATAAGTCAATGGATTTCTTCTTGGATTTCTTCACTGGTTTAGAACCTGTTCTAATCATGGTCAAGTTTGACGTAAAATTCGGTAGTGCCAACCATAAAACCTGAGAGTTTTACAGCCAAAAGGCCTCAAAAAATGCGAATTGAAAAGATCTTGGGAAACCGCCAAACCATATGACAGCAACAGTGTTGGCAGCACTGCATGCTGTCACAAAATCCATGGTTTTATTCACAGATGTAAAACACAATCAATTTGACCTTGAAGACGACCACGGATCAATCCATGCATAAATTTGCCAGGAAATCGTTGATGTAAAACGGATAGAACTGGTCAAGCTTGACGTCAAATTCGGTGGTACCAACCATAAAATCATATAATGCATGTCATGCACGTTGCATTCCGTCTCTGTATATTATTAAACTTTTTCTAAATAAAAATTCGCAATCAAATGTTTGTGGGTTCTACTGTCATAAAAAGTACCTACATTGAATAGATTTTGCGAAAACCGCCAAACCATATGACAGCAACAGTGTTAGGAGGTTGGCAGCATTGCATACTGTCAAAAAATCCAAGGTTTTGTTTATATGTATACTTGATATGAACACAATCAGTTTGACCACAGAATCTTTGACCTTGAAGAAGACCATAGATCAATCCATGAATAAATTCTATAAATTCGAAGAAATCGTCGATGTAAAACGGGTAAGTAAAGGGTCAAAGAAACACAAGAAACATAAAATCACCTTCATACCTGTCAGAGAATCTAAAAACGTCAAAAATGAACTTCTCGATTTTGATGCCATTAGGAGAAGTTGGAGTTATTTTAGCTCCACTGTCTTCAATAAACGGTATCTTCTTCTTAGCTACATGTAAAGGCAATTCGCTCTCATGTACTTCAGATACTTGTTCTAAGAATTCAACGGTGAAGAAATGATTGCAGATGTTGCCAGCCCTAAAAATACATTTTGAAGCATTGTTGTACTATGTGGCCATCTTAAATTGACCAGTGAAAAGAATTCGGTGAAAGAAGTAAGGACGTTGCCATAACATTTATTTCAGATATCAAAAATTAAAAAATATATGCTGCTTCGAACTAAAATGTTCCAAAGGAAGGAAACGGCAAATAACTTATGTCACTTAATATCCCATTTATTTAGTTCATAAAACTTATAACTATAACCGGCAACAGCAGATTTTCTTCCCCACCTTGAAGACGGTGCAGCATCGTGATGGGATAATCGCTGTAGACAATATTTGATTTCCTTGTTTTAATAATTATTTTCTCTACCTTTTTTTAGACTCGACATGATAATGATGATCGCTACCTGAGAGAACCTCCCACTTCCCTCACCTTATGCCTCGCTGGTCAATTTACCATGGCAGGAAATACAAAGATAGTTGTGTGCATATTCACTAAATAATATAAATTTGATTGATTTTTCTCTTCATTTTCACGGCAGCTGTTTCGATCTAATATAAAATCTAAGCTACTTCACAATATAAAGTGCAATTCCACAATAATACCTCTGTATACTGAAATTATAGAAATTATACTATAAAAAAAATGGCAATTATTGTGGAAGCAGGTGGGAATTGTTTTATGTAAACTATTTTATTTACCTATATACCAGGTTACCTTCACTGTCCCTCAAACCTGCAGTTTCTACACTAATTTCGCTATACTCGATAACTTGGAAAGTTCCATCGATTTCACACACTACCCCAATAGGTTCTGAAGGGATTTCCTTTTTTATCACTTTTGCTCCACAGTCGGCATCCTTTGTGATGCAATAGCTAAAACAAAGTAGTACATTATAAATTAATTGAACTCTCAGAAATCTGTTGTTCTTTTGTAAAGTTTTTTAGACTTCCAGTTTTCACATCACCTCTAAGTCCTATAACGTTGTGACATTCAAGTTCTGTATTATTTAGATTTGAAGGCCAGAATAAATATCTTAAAGCATACAGAGTGAGTCTGAAGTATGGAACGTCTCAGTTATCCTGGAAACGGTTTGCACGATGTTCATGATTTTAGCGATACGGAGATTTTGCAATACGGCTGATCTTGCGATGGTATTTGCAATGTTGTCATATCTACCGTTTTTCCGGAAATATAATAAACTTTGATATGTCAAATGGATCATCCTGTATATTTCTTTCTTTTTGAAATCCGTGAAAAGTACTGATTACTTTTTGTATAATATCTCGTATACCGAAACGCATAATATCGGAGTTACAACAGAATTTACTATCCACATGAGGTGAAGCAATACCTACTACTGTGCGGCCATCGTAAATTGAACAGCCAAAGGAATGCAGTGAAAGATGTAAGGGCGTTGCCGTAACTCTTAATTTATTTTAGATATCAAAAATCAAAAATTATATGATGCCTCGAATCAAAATGTTCCATTTATATACTCAATGTTACTTAATGAATAATACTATTTCCCTCTTTTACGTCTCGTTTTGCTTTATTTATAAAGGAAACGGCAAATAATTTATATCATTTAATATCCTAATAGTAACTAATGTGTTTCCTAGAAGGTGGTTTGGAAGGCGTGATTTTATCAAATGGCCCTCGCGATAACCCGATATGAATCATTTGACTATTTTCTGTGAGATCACTTGGAAAAACATCTTTAAAAAACGAAACCTGCCAATATTAACAAGATTACTGTAGAGATAAGAATAGTTGAGCAGTCAGGCATGTCGAAAAATGTAACGCGAATTTTCAAGGATCGCATGGCTTGTTGTAATGAAGCAAACGGACAAAATTTTAAGCATCTGATGTAACCGCCTTCATATTAAGTTTTTTGAAGTTGATGTATTATTTTAACTTGGGTGGATGTATTGCAAACTTAGCTGTAATTTGGAAATTATGGTATTGAGATTATTATTTTTTTATAAGAAACGAGTATTTTTCAAGGATTTCAAGAATAAAATAATATACAGGGCGATCTATCTGAAATAACAAAGTTTATTATATTTTCATAAAAACGGAAGATACGACAATGCAAATGCTGCCATAAGATCGGCCGTACATACAAACCTCCATAACTTAAATTCATGTAAATCATGCAAACTGTTTTCTAGATAATTGAAGCGTTTCATACTTAAGACTTACTCTGTATAAACCAATATACGTATTTTCGTTGCAACTTTTTTTTGAAGCTTCACAAGGTACAAATGGACAATGCCGTTTAAGATAAACAGAAAAAAATCGGTATCAACCAGGATCTAATCCACATTTTTGACTTCCATGGCTACTAATTTGACCATTTAACCACGTTAGCATGTAGTCAAATCAATCATAAAAAGGTGATACACGTACGAGCAAGTATACGCTACTTTGTTTCGGCAGGCCATCGATGCGCAACGCTTGTTGTATTTGGCGTTTGTTAAAAGTTTTGTTTATTTAGGAAAATTATCATAATGAGTGATTTCAGCTTCAGGTGTGTCACCGACGTCGAGCCGAGTAAGTTCGCGAACTTAAAAACCGCGTACTTAAAGTTCGTACGTGTATCACCCACTTAATTCACCAGTTTTAAGTACATGCGTCTAACAAGCGGATTTCCTTTGGTTCTTGAAGATTTTTATCGTTCTTCACATGACAGCTCTACTTTTAAGTGCTTTTAAACATACCTACCCCAAAAATACTGGATCAGCAACTTTGACTAGAATATTATCTACACAGTATGCGTGTATATATTTGACGCCTCTACTTTTCATATCTTCCACTAATTTGTTCTTCTTCAGAGCTAGATACAGTCCTCCATTTCCGTCAGGTGCTAGAGCTACAGTGTCCTTTTCTTGCAATAATATCTTCCCATTAAAATCAAAACAAGGTAGCAGGCCTTGTTTGAAAAATATCACATTTTTTTCTTCTAAACCGAAATACTCGTGCTTTTCGAAATAGTCGACAGTATCACTATGCGTGGCCTCGCTCGTCATGATATACCAGAAAATTTTGCCTCTTTTGGAATGCCTTTGTTCTGCTAGTGACGTGATCTTCCGTATCCTTTCTGCTTGTATTTGGTAGAGGGTTTTGCCGGATGGTAGGTCCAAAGGGAATATTCCTGAAGAAAATAACAACCCATTCAATACATCGTGTTCAAAAAGTACCGGACCAAAGATAGAAGTCGTAGGAAATCTGCGTAGTTATCCGATGGTGACCTTTATCGTGACCTTGACACGGACATTCAAGATCATATCAAGGTCAAATCGATTTTCTTAAAAGGAAACCGCTACTTTTGACGCCAGAAATGAAATTCCAGGAAAATTTTACGTCCAGATATGGGCTTGGCCATTTGAAAAAATTGACTTTGGATGATTAAGTCAAGGTCAAAATGTGACCAGCAGGATATCTCGAGAAGTAGGGGTCGCACAAAGAGATAGTCAAGATCTCGGTCAAGACAAAGGTGACCTCTATGGTGACCTTGATCTTGACATCGAGGACACATCAAGGTTAAAACGATTATCTGAAATGGAAACCATTTGAAATATTTGATTAAGTTAAGCTCTGAAGTTCTTATGATCTTTGTCTCGAGCATTTTCTTGTGCGATCTCTACTTCCCAAGATATGCTGTTGATCACAGTTTGACCTTGACTTTATCATTCAAGGTTAAATTTTTCAAAAGCGCATGCTCATATCTGGATGTAGAATTTTCCGGGCATTTCATTTTCGACCTCAAAAGTAGGGGTTTCCTTGTAAGAAAATAATTTGACCTTGAATTTCAATGTCAAAGTCACCACAAAGGTCACTATCGCCATCGTATAGCAAGATAAATTTCCTACGACATTTGTCTTAACTATTTTTGTCCGACTCTCACTTTCATATAGTTGTCCATTTGATCCGGTAGTTTTTGAACACGCTGCATAACACACTAAGGACCGGTTTCTCAATGTCCAGTTAAATATTTATCTGCAAGATAACAGCAACTGTTAGATGAATTGTTTAAACAATTGAAGGCTAAACTTACGAAGTCCCTTAAATCTTATCTGACAGTTGTATCCATAGCAACGCTATCTGGCAGATACCTATCTGACACTTTAACTGGACATTGAGAAACCGGCCCTAACTCTGGCTTAGCCGGTCCCAAGGCCGGTTAAGAAAGGAGTTTTCTGGAAAAGGGGGGCACCCAGTCGTTATTTTCCTCTTATCCTCCTAAACGGGTCATTGGGAGGATGGACTGAGGCAACTCGGTATTATGCCATTATGGAAGAGGGCGAGCTGTAGAAATCTGGAGAGGGGATAACACCTCGAAGCCCCCAGGGAGTCAGCTGCCATCGGGAAGTTCCAATAAGACGATCTCGCGTGATGAGCTAAGAAGGAAGAGGAGAGAAGAGGCTCTCGCCAGAGGCAAAAAAGTTCTCTCCAGGAGGGAAAGAAGACGTCTGTGCGAAAACATGGGGGCGAGAACAAACCCTACATCTAGCGGATCTTCTTCCGAACCGTAGGCGTCAACATCTTGACAGCAGAGTCATGAAGGATTATTGCACTCACAACTGACTCCAGAGAAAGCCGCCAGGATGACCAAAAGGTCAAGGACAGACGTGGAAACATGGAGCCCCTAGAATCCTTTGCCGACAAGGTTTCGGTAGAGAAGACGACTATAGCAGTTATCTATTTTTATTAAATTCATTTTTTCAGACACTGCATGCCTTATAGTAGTTGTATGCAGTAGCTACTCGAGTAGCTAGCACTTCCTGATACTTTGCTACCATAGTTTATTGATGAACTGTACCTTTTTACTTAGTATGCGCGTCAAAATTTAGACTATACAATTTCACGATAAGAGGAAGATTAGGAAATATCCCATAATTAAGATGAGCTGTAGGAGCTTTATTTGAAGGCCACATGGAATTGGGAACGAAGCAGATACCACCATTGCTAGAAAGATATTTTCTCGGACATTTTAGACTAATCTCGGCAATATTAGGTTAGCTTTCGAGGTGGCGGTATTTGTATTTCAGTATTCATACAAATAAATGGATAAAAAAATAATAAAGACAATTCAGTATTATTGAACAGTGTCTGTTGAATATTGAGGAAGATTTGGGTAGATAATCGATGTGGGTTACATGTTAAGTAGCTAGGCGAGCACTTACTTTATCTCAAGTCCGTCATATTTTTTAACTATGCAACCTAGGAACAATGAATATTTTGGAAAACAAAAATGGTCTTGCGATATCAGTTATGTATGATTTCTTATATTTTTTTAACGTGTTTTTATATTATAAATATATACGTATGTAAACGATTGAATGACTATAATAGACGCTGAATTGCGTAAAACAATCGGAATGTCTGATTCATTTCCCTTAAATATTATCAAACAGTATGCGTTCATTCGTTTCCGCTGCATGTAATTTTTCACAAATATTTGTACAGTTTTTGTTATTGATATGTCTAGGAGACTACTCAATTGGAGGCATATCATAATAATTATATTAACCTCATACCTATTGTCCCAGGTCATTGCTCATTCTGTAAAATCAAGGCATTTTGCAATAATTTCTATTAAGAGTGCTATGCTAAGCTACTAAGTGTGAATGTCTGCAGTTTGTCCTCGAGTTGGACTTTGCTTCAGAGGCCACTTTGCTGTATTTTTTTTAGTTTTGTATAATTGGTGTCTTTTTAGAGACTTTTGCACCTATTAATCACAATTCTGGTCTTCACATTTTAATTGTATATTGTAATTGAATTGTATAAATTGTAATTGTATAAAACAGTTTCAAGACTTGGGTAGTTGGGTTGTCGCCAACGAATTTGACTGTCGAGATAGCTTGCGGAATGGAAAGAGATGCAAGGTTGGAGGCTCTCGTCTGGTAACGGCATGTAGGACTGCAAACTGCAAGTCAGCCAATAAAAATGGTTGTGAGAACAATTTAAAGTTACTTTGTACTATAGTAGCTAGCCGCTACGGGGGAATCCCATAGCTATAGGAGGCGACCGACCTTGTTTATACTAGGTTTATAGTGAAAAATGAAGTCAAGTTGACTGACTCAGTACTTCCCACACAGAATGATGATACCATTTTATTATTTTCCCATTGCATGAAGCTATAGTTTGAAATCCCCTTGCAACCAAATCATCTCCCACCCGCCCGCAAAGAAACATCCAACTCACAAAAACTCTCGTAAATAGTTTCTTGCGTCTCCCTCCTTAGGAACTGGGACGCCACAGTTTTTATTCTGCATGCTTCACCTGGACGATGCGAAACGATCAGGAGCCCTTAAACCGTCTAAAAACGCAGTTTGAGCTGTTTTTATATTTTTAGTTTTTTTATTATTCCTGCGTCGCCACTGACACGAGTTTTAAAAAACAGACGCGTTTTCTATTCTCGCCGCGGTAGCAATACTGTGTCAAAATTTTATTAAACTCAATTCAATAATTTTCGCGTTACGCACTATAGAACGATCTAAAACAATACTCGTATGTATACATCACAAATTCTAAGTCCCTTGGTTTCTATAATAAGCAAGGCAATGTTCGGATGAATCTAAAAAAGTGTATTATGCCGCTAGGTTTTTAAGTCACTGGTCAATGGACAGCCCATTATGAATACAACAAATTTTTCAGTTTTACAACCCCCCACCCCTCAACCACCCCAAATTCACCCCCACTCAAAAAAAAAGTAGAAAATGATCAATGACCCCTAAAACGCCTAAAAACGAAGTTTGAGGACTATTTGAATTTTTTTGTTTTTTGCTAATTACTCCGCCCTCGTACAACGATTTCCAAAATTATAGGAACATTACCTACTATGACCCCGCAACATATCGCTACCCAAATTTCATCACAATCCATGCAGCGGTTACTGAGATTACGACGTTAGAAAAACGCCAACAGACAGACAGGCCGACAGACAGACCGATGGAAATGAGTTACGTGGATTTTCCTTAGACATCACAAAATGCCCAAAAAACGTCTTATCTCAGAATCGAACATTTTTGCGATCACAATACTTCCCCCACCTATCGGTGTGGGAAGTGAAAGTAAATCTGGATTTGTGTGACAAAGGCGTACCTAGTCTGTTGCATATATTTTCAGTCTAACTTGGCTGCAAGAACGAATATTCCATGATTTTGATGGATTTCAAATAGGTACCTACCTTTAGGATACGTCACGCCTAACCTAGTCCCTTGTCCTCCAGCTAAAAGAAGCACTCCTACACTTCCGTCAGCGATCGCTTTCAACCCTTCATCCCTATATTCCCGAAAAACCTCCTCACTAACACTGGTCACCGAATCGAACTGCTTATCGGGCACCGGCTTCATCTTAGTCTCAACTCCGGTCCTGTCCTCATTCAAACAGCTGACTGCCAGTTCGAACGCCCTGACGGCATACGGAAAATCTATACTACTCAGATTCTGAATGAAATGTAGTCTTTGCTCGTCGGTTAACTCATCCCAGAATTTAAGTAATTGACACTGTTCCGTTTCACTTAACACTTTCCTGATTTCTTCGATGGAGCACATGATGATCACACCGGCGATAGTGGCAAACGCGATTTGTTTTATGTAATTATTAACATTACATTGTTACGGCGGAAGATAACAGCTATCTAGCACTTGTCAAGTTATTGACCTATTTTCGTTGAGTGTTTGTGATATCGCGGATAGTATACAATGTGTATGTTTTTATCAGTTATTTGCATATGCATGCCCGACAAGAGATTCTAGTAAGACTACGTGGAACGTAAAACAGTGTTGCCAATTGATGGAAAAGTTTTTCCTCTAATCTAATATGCACCAGACATGATCTCAAAAAGTAGGAAAGAATTTACTTGAGCAAAACCGGATTTTTCCCGGACTAGTTTTTTGATGCTGATTCCGAATCTGTATTTAGTTTTTCGGTAAGGATTCACTCTAGGGTACAGCCGCTAGGTGGCGCCGCTATATGTCAATCGAAAGGGCTCAAGGTGGGGAGCAATAATGTCCCCGGACACAACACCCGGAAACGAAAGACAAAAAAGTTATGGAGGAAACAATTTCCCATGTTAAGTGTATGGGAATTTTTCTAAAAATTAGGGTACAGCCGCTAGGTGGCGCCGCTATATGTCAATCGAAAGGGCTCAAGGTGGGGAGCAATAATGTTCCTGGGCACAACACACGGAAACGAAAGACAAAAAAGTTATGCAGGAAACAATTTGGTAATTTTCAAAAAAAAAATTTCTCATTAAAAGTCATTGGAATCAAAAGGAACATGTCTATTTTATTTATTACCTAACCTAACCTAACCTAAACCTAACCTAACCTACGTTGAAGATTTCATTCACTTTTAACGAGAAAGAAAAATTCCCATAGACTTAACATGGGAAATTGTTTTCTACATAACTTTTTTGTCTTTCGTTTCCGGGTGTTGCGCCCGGGGACATTATTGCTCCCCACCTCGAGCCCTTTCGATTGACATATAGGGGCGCCACCTAGCGGCTGTACCCTAAAGTGAATCGTAGCCAGTTTTTCTCTAGAACCTGTAGTTTTGGTTATCTCTTATATACGGACAGACAGACAGAGGCTCTGCTTAGCTCTCTTCAGTCAGGACCGTATATAAGGGGGGGGTTTGGGAGGTTCAACCCCCCCATGAGTATTCCCATGAATGAAATAACTGCTAAAATATTATAAAATAAAAATAATCAAGGATGCTTTCTTCAATCTTAGTGATTTATTCTACTACCAACCAATCCCTCGGCGGTCATAACACATTAGCAGCGATACAATCTATACAGATTTTAAAAAGCAAATTAAGACGTTACATATTCTTTTATACATGAACCCCCCTAAGGTCACCATAAATCCCCTCCATGGTCAACGCCTAGCTACGGCCCTGTCTTCAGTGAGGCCTAAAAAAAGTAGGAAAGAATTTACTTGAGTAAATTCAAACGGCGCTCTCAATGTGGAATTTGTTGGTATAAAAATTTAAAGTTTTTTTTTTTAAACTGGAAGCGATATTGACAAAATCGGATTTTTTCAGGACTAGTTTTTTCATGCTGATTCCGAATCTGTAAATGGCGATCTCACTGGGGAATTTGTTGGTATAAAAATGTAAAGTTTTTTTTTTAAACCAGAAGCGACATTGACAAAACCGGATTTTTCCCGGACTAGTTTTTTCATGGTGATTCCGAATCTGTATTTAGTTTTTCTCTAGCACCTGTAGTTTTGGCTATTTTTGTATACGGACAGACGGACATAGGCTCTGCAGAAGCTCTCTTCAGCGAGAGCAAAAATTGTACCTACTTGATTGGTTCCATTTGGCTTTAAATTTTAACTTAAGGATAGTATACCTATTAGCATTGATTAAAGTATTTATAAATGTGTTAATCAATGCTATTAGGTATACTTTACGTACCTACCAAGTGATTGATGGGGACATTAATTATAATGCTCGGGCATTATAATAATGGCTATAGCTTTATTATTGGACCAACTGATTAATTATTGTTATCTAAACTTCATTATTTATCACATTGTCTGGTCATTATGAATATTGCTACCAGTGTATTGGGCAATTTGATAACAAAGCTACATTGGTCGTGGTGTGGGAACAGCAGCTTGCGGAGATCAAATGCTCATAGTTTGAAAGGTTCTATGAAACAAAGATATGTGAAATTTTATTTTGTTCAATTTTAAATGTTACTACATATTGTATAATTTCCAATTTTATGTTTTATGTTACTTGTACTTTTTGTTGACTTTTATAAAGTTTTAAGTGCTGAAAATTATAGTGGCTATTTAAATTGTTCATTAGATTTTAGATTTTTCCAAGTTTTAAAATTTCGTTGCAGCATATGTATTTGTCATCAGACCTCGCAAAGATTGTATCATATGTTACTTATGTCCCGGCCTTATGTTGTACTTGACAACACATAGGTCATAAAACGACAATTTTGGAGCAAAAAAAACAATAAAGGTGTAAGGTGTAAACACCGCTGGGCAAGGGCGCTTCCAAGGGAGGAGGTAGAGGGGGTAATTACCCCCCCCCCCAGAACACAGAACAAAACTGATTGAGATGCAGCAAGGTGCATTGAAATTTAACTGTTTATGTTTATTGCATTAAATATATTTTTCTGTTTACATTATTTATAATAAGTCTGGTTTTGTTATATGTGTTTTGTTTTGTTAATTTTCCTTACAATAAAAAATGGAAAATACCTGTGTAATGTATAATTTGATCTTTGCGGCTGAAAAATTTTAATTTCATAAATACTCATCTCTTACCGTATTATATCTTCATTTGACAAGATGTTTATTGTACCCTCCCCGCCCTCTCCTTGGCGGCGCCCACTACGTTATCCATAAAGAAACTACCCCCCAGACAAACTTCCTAGAAGCGCCACTGCCGCTGGGTCTTTTTCTAGTCCGTAAAGATATTTGGCCACTATATGGGAAACCAAAAGTACCAGATTTACCGAAAAATCTACGACATTGGCAACACGACGCGAACGTGTCTGCAGGATGTGGGAAACGGGAAATCCATGCCTTGCGCATAGACAGGGTTGGATTCGGAAATATTGTTTGTAAAGGTCGACGAGGTTTGTTCTCAAAACAATTGCTGCCATTCTGAGCAGCTAATTAATTAAGAAAATCAGTTATTCCCTATTTTTTTGTCAGATATTTTGAACTTTGAGAAATGTTACAGAGATAGCAGAAGGGACAGATGTTAAGCCTGCAGAAAGTGAAACTTAAATCAGTGATTACTTAATGTTGTGATTAGTATGAAATGTATTCTATTATTGAACAAATATAGGCATTCCAAGTTTTACCACTTTTTGGGACTTTTTTATGTTGTATCTTTAACTAGAAAAAAACTCATTATTTCTAAATCTATGTTTGTCCATATGCTGGACGTTTTATGATACGTACCAAACTAGGAGATAATGATGGTCTAACCTAATGATTTTTTTGCATATGAGCAAGAACAAATAACTTAGATCTATATAGTGGGAGGAGTCTTACTTTCTTCTATTTAAACAATAACAGTTTGAGTTCAAAAATTATTTAAAATTGTTGACCAAAAATAACAGTTGGTTTAAAAATGGCAGATTGAAGTAAAAATAAAAACACCGTCAACTCTTATCAAGTAATATAGCATGTCACTAAATGGGTATCATAATTGAAATCTCCTTTAAAATCATATTTATTTATTTCTTATATAAAATATATTTACAAAATAAATGAAAATTACTATAGTACAAGTATAATACAACAACTCTTCAGTGTCCTTGCAATAGCAACCTGAATATATCTAGATGTAACTAAAGGGGAGTAAGAGAGAGACGTAAGAGTATCCTGCCCTACCCCCCACCGTAGTCAGAAAAAAGTACTATTTTCCTCCAACCTTCCCAAGGTTAAACTCTAATTAGGCTGATTGAGCTGTCTAATTACGATACAAAGATGTATTGTTGTTTCGATTAATTTACAAACTTCAATGTTCTTCAGATAAGAGAGGCGGATTTAGGATTTCTGCTAGGTGGGGGCGGACCAGTAGCGAAGCGAAATTGACACGCCATAATTTTCTGAAGACCAACAAAAAAAACAAAAAAAAGTTCCATCAACTTCTGCTATTTATATAATTCCGTGTTTCCATTACCGGTCTAGGGGGGTGGACTATTGCTACCACGGTCTGAAGAGCATAAAAAAGCTTAATTTTTGGTACCTATTTATATAAATATAATATGCTTCCGTAGAGCTCTAGGGGGGGGGGGGGCGTACGCCCCCCACGCCTCCCTCTAAACCCGCGACTGTCAGATAAGAACTAAAGCGTTGCATCAGAATCGGTATACCACACCATGCACTAATAACAAGCCACGAAAAACGACACGTTATCTTCAGCTAAACGAGAACAAATAGTCACGAAAAGAGCATATTCGCCCGTTCTCACCTAATGAAGACCAATCAATTCACAACGTTGTGATGCTGAAAAACATGTGTATACGAAACAGACATTTTGCAGATTATTCCTTCTTGTTCTTTTTCGAAAGATTGTTCAGAAGTGCAGAAAATAGACAACAGAAACGTTTGATGTCAGAGACGCGGGGACCAAGCATAGGCGTAGTTAAGTCCCTGAATCTGGGGGGGGGGCTTGAATCCCTGGATCTGGAGGGCTCAAGTCCCCGCCTTAGATACATTAAACTTAACAGAACGAATAATTTTTGGATCTTGGGGGGGGGCTAATTTCATTCCTGGGGCGGGTTAGCCCCCCAAGCCCCCACCTAACTACGTCTATGGGACCAAGTTAAAAAAAAATCCAACGTTCACTCGCGGTATAGTATCACATAACACCACCAGGTCATTCCAAGTTGTCCAGAATCCACTCCAGATAATGAGCGACTCTCGTGTAGATGCCGGGCTTGTCTACGGTGCCGCACTGTCTAGGTCCGTAGGAAACGATCCCATACTGGACGAATCTTGGGGTTCCGTCCACCATGCCTACGTAGTTCATGGGACCGCCACTGTCCCCTCCACAGCTGTCACGACCTGCGTAGCCTCCCGCGCAGATCTGGGAGTCCTTAATGGGGGCGAAGTGCCGGTAGATCTGTCGACAGTCGCTGATTGGCAGCACTGGAATTGAGGCCTTCAACAGTTCGGGGCTCTTGAAACCTGTGAAATGGTCACTAAATTGTAATGTGTGAATTTAGGGCCGTATTCATAGTCGTCCCTTAAGTAATACTTAAGGTTCAATTAAAGTAACACTTAAAGGATACTTGACGATCCCTCAAGTGTGGCTTTCCTTGTGTATCTGTTTCCTAGACAACATCTACGTTATGGCGGGATTTATTTGGCGACGTTGTCATATTTTAAATATAAGTCAGTTTGTTATGCCTATGCCTATGCATTTTATGTTTTTTTCTTCGTTTTGTGCCAGTATTTCCTGTTTTGTGTCGAACATTTTTCCGGATGTAACAGAAACTGACAACACAGTATTCCAAAATTAACCTACACAATCTTCTTGACTGCAACGAAATGCCACGTTGACATTTCGTTACTTGAGTATCACTCAAGGGAGCCTTAAGTAAGCCTCCAGTAGCTGTCGAAACACAAAACCTTACTTTTAAGGGACCCTCAAGTATTAAGGGACCCTTAAGCATCGACTATGAATACGACCCTTAGATAATTGAGTGAATAGGTTTCTAGAGTATCTTTTATTCATGATGCCCATTAACAAGGGATATGAAAGGCCAAGACAGATTAAAACAAGTTAAAATTAACATTAAAGTTAAGTTGTGAGTTATTAGTAGGGCTTCTTATAAAAACTATTTTCTATCAACATATCTTTTACCTTTTTTCCGAACTTTGAAATAGTTTTGATCTGTTTTATTGACGAAGGTAATGTGTTATAAAGGGTAATACATAAGTAGAATAGGCTCAGTTTATATGTTGTTCTTAAACTTAAGACAGATTATTGAAAAAGCCGGAGAGCATTATTTTCCAGTTTTTATCTGCTTTGTTGACTATTTGAAGGCGTTTGATAACGTAAAGTGGCCTAAAATGTTGAAAATCCTTATCTCTATGGTAGTCCGTTACTACTTAGTATTTCTCATATATCAACTCTATGAGTCTAGCTCGGCTTGTGTAAGAATTGATGGTAATTAACCTGTCTGGTCAAACAGCAACCAGAAAAGGAGTTCGTCGGGGATGTGTATTATCTCCGATGTTATTTAACATTTAGTCTGAATTTGTGATGAGACAGCTATTGGACCACTGGAATGCCGGTATAACTATTGGCGGAAGCAAAATATCCAACTTAAGATTTGCTGACGATACAACCCTTATTGCCGCTTCTCAGGAAGAACTAGTAGATCTATTAAATATCTTAGAACAACACGGTGCAGTGCAGCATATGGTCTTGGTATTAACTAGAACAAGATCAAGGTTATGATCGTAGATAGAGAGCATGATAATAATCATCGAGAAATAAATTCAATAGGCCGTTGTGAAGTAGTTCAAAGTTTTGTGTACCTCGGTTCTTTGATCGACAATTCGGATAGCTGTGAAAATGAGATTCGACGGCGCATTCAACAGGCACGTGTGGCCATGACAAAGCTTACTAAAATATGGCGCGACCATAACACCACTAAAGCTAAAAAGGCAGATCGAGCTCGCATAGATGCTTTTGAAATATGGACGTGGAGGAGAATGCTGAGAGTTCCTTATCGAACTAACGTTTCCATACTGGATGAGCTCGATAATCCAAAGAGACTATCCTCCATTGTGTCGACGAGAATGCTTAGATTCTTCGGAAATATTCTCAGAAGCGATAATATGGCGAAACTTGTAGTTCAGAGTGGGCGGCACCGCGGCCGTTCCCCTACACGCTGGGTGGATATGACGAAACAGTTGCTGGATATGAGTATCAAGAGCGCCACTGAACTGACAGGAAATCGCGAACGATGGCGAGCTACAGTTCTCAAAACTATTGATAATATTCGTGACGGCAATACTCTAGCTCCGACTTAATGCATTTTACGAGTTCACAACATGTCTGTTAAGATATCATTGTGACTATGGTGATGATATGTTGTTAGGTTGAATTGAGTAATGTGAATAGCGCTGCATTAATCATGCAAAATGATTAGTGACTGGCAAAATTTGAGTGACTACTTACCGTCTTCTGTGACACCCCATCCTGTCACAACTGCAAATTTACCAGATATGTCCATATCTTCAATTGGCAGGCATATTGGTTGAACGTTTGCTGAAATTAATAGATAGCCTTCAGTTATTTATCCTTCATTCAGCTCAAATGAGCGTATCAGAGCGAATAATTTTCTTGAAGAATGAAATTTCTAAAAATATGTACCTAAGTATTCAAAATTGATTTAACGGTTTCTCACAATAAATATGAATGCTCCATCATCCAAATGAGGAAAAAGATAAGGTTTTTTTTATAGAAAACAGTTTTCCTAGTCCTGATAAAGTAACAGAATAGACTCCCACGTTTGAAATAGCAATATAAAATTAAACTAAAACAAATAGAAAAAACCTTGGATAAAAAACAAGTTTTTGTCAGCGAAAAAAAAATGCCGTTGAAACATGGAACAACCTTTCTAGTGACTCTTTTTCAATCTCTTAAATACTCAATAAACAAAATTGCAAGCACCCGTGATTTAATATTTATTAGATGGACATTTTCCGCATATTTTCCTTTCTTATCTCTTTCAAAATTACATAGGTTCCTTTTCTCTCGTATATAGTGAATTCCTGCACACAATTTACATGTAGACTTATACCATTGACTTACTATACATTTTTTATGAACCTGATAGTCAGAGGCCACCCTGCTGAATTTTTTCGATATTCTTTTCAACGAGTTCACAACCGATAGCTACAAGCTATTGAAAAACAAAACGCTACTGAACCGCCAAATAATTGAAATAATAATGGAGGTGGCCCGAAATTGATGAATACGTGAGTAGTTAAAGTAGTTAAGGTTAGAACGTTACCAAAGCTGAAGTTTGCTGGAGTTGCCAACTTTACGAGCGCTATGTCATTATACAACGTTTTGGCGTTGTAATCAGGATGACCAATGACCTTTTCTATGTAGAAATCTTGCGTTGGAGGCGCGCAATAACCACTGTTAGGCTCACAGTCCTTCTCTGTGCTCAGATTATACTCTCCCAGTCTAACGCCTACTCTAAAAAAGAAGAATAATGTTATGTACGTTGTTTACTTCTTAAGTTTACATTTCATGTAATTTTTCAATACTTTGTTAGAATTTATTTTACTGATATAGTATTAAATTAGACTTACATCGTAGAGTTCAAAATACAATGCGCAGCTGTCAAAACGTACCATTCGTTGATCACAGTACCCCCACATCGAAAGTCCAGGACACCATCTGAAAGAAAGATAATAATGGGTTATCTTGACTTGACTCTCTTGATTACGCGTGAGTTAGTTTACATTTGTTGCCTTGCAATCGGTGAGTGTTCGATGTGCTCACGCTATCGTGAAGTTGACGCAGTGACGTACCATTTTGTCTTTTTTTATGGTCAGCTGGTCTGTGCACGTTAGATTTGAAACGCTGCAGGTTGTAGCCATCGGGAAACAAATTCCCCGACCGGTCATTCCACAGCGCTGAAGTTCTCCAAAAGGAGGAATGCTGGAGAAGACTGGTTCGGGAAGTAGGGATGTCGACCTGGTAAGGATGAGCTCGCAGAGCTTCTCTAGTGTTCCTCGTTCGGACGGCCTTCGGTGTTCGTATCTGGGAGAGCTCACTCGAACATCTCCCGTGATAGAATCTGTAAAACAAGGACAGGTCAGCCCCCCTTCTTCGAGGTTCCAGGTTGTGGAGGTCCTTTGTGAGGTTAGGTGTATCGATTAGTCCAATTGCTCTCTTCTGGATAGTGTCCAGAAGCTTTAGAGAGTGCCTCGGAGCGCATGCTCACACATGGGTGCAATACTCCAACCATGGTCGGATCTGTGCCTTGTAGAGCAGCAGTAGTTGCTCTGATATGTATACATTGCCTTCAGCGGAACAAAACTCCAAGCTTCTGGGATGTCGTTTTAGCAATACTGACGACGTGGTCGTGCCAGGACATGTTATTATTGATGTTGATCCCCAAAAGCTTGACGTAAGGTGACTCGACTAAAGGAAGACCCTCGACCCTCTTTCCACAGCTGGTAAGCCAACGTGAGACTTCTTTGTCAGTGTTGTTGCTGAGTTTTCAGTACGTTAAACCGTACTTTATTGACTCATCTCCACTCGACAATTGTTTTGATATCTACGTTGGTCTGTTAGGCATGTTGCTGTCGCCGACGTACCGTCTCCTGGGATGATCGTGGCTTGCCTGCTTCCATGCACGATATTAATGTGCTGTCGTATGCGAAGCTGTAGATTTGATTGGATGTTGTTCCCAGCAGCTCGTTAATGCCCAGCAGACAGAGTGTAGGGAATAGGACAGATCCCTGAGGAACACCGGACTACAGATTTTGACCTTAAAAAAGTCCTGTATACTATTCAAAACCTAGTTGAGGATACTCTAATTTGTATCTGAAGAAGGAGAATGTTAGATTATTTTTTTGTTCCTCAGTCCCGTATTTCCAGACAAGCCGACATTGCTTCTCTTTTTCATACAAAGGTGCAAAAACGACAATCACAAGAGTACCTCCAGACAGCAGTAGGTGTCGCTCTGTCGCCTGTTAAACCCAGAGCTGCTAGCTGCCTCTGAACTTTGTCAAGTTTGCGCATTATAGAGGTCTTCATTCCTATGTGCTCGTCAGTTATGGAAGCCAAGGTTTAGAAATGTCCAATCAGGTACAAGGAAACGTTTGGGCTTATTTCTTTCCTTGAGCGAAAATACTGTAACTAGAAGTTTCTGGTAAAGGCGATTATAAATAAAAACTTACCTTGATAGTAAGCGATCAAAGCCATCCAAGGAAACTCATTTATGGCAGTTTTCTTCCCTCCTGTTATCCTGGTGTTGGTTTGGATACTCCCGCAAATGTCACTCCTCAACAGATGATAGTTTCGATGTCCCGTTAGGGAAGTGAATCTATTGAGGATTTGAGCGATGGGTTTTGAGGTTGATGCCTCGGCAAGCAACGATCGGGATGGGGAGGGGAGTGGAGGTAATGTTGGAGGGGGCGGGGGTGCTGGTGTAGACCTAGAATAAAGAAAAAGGCAAAACTTATCCTATGCATGTCTTTACATCATCCTTTGCGTTTTACTAGTCACTAAATCATACCACATTCAAGAAAACACGGCTAATTTGTATTTGTGTGCCTCTTTCTACAATAAAGTACAAACTTATTTGAGGATGAATTTAATTAAATTTGAAAGAATAAAGGCACTATAATCAACAACTTAATCTTTTTTTAATTCTGACAAACAAGGATTTATTTATTATCAGTATATGGTTTATACTATATACCGGGTGTCCCAAAATGTCCTTGACACGTAATATTCTCACAACAGAAAAAAGTTACTAGTTTTTATAAGTACTATAGGGTTTAGGTATCATATCTATTTTTTCAATCAAAGATGGCGGATCCTAAAGACGATCGTTCTGTCGATGCCACTAAACCGTGCAAAAAGTGCCTAAAAATTGCACGGAGTGGTTTTAAGTGCATTTTGTGTGGGACTGTGACCCATTTTAGTTGTGCACAACAACTCAAGAATGTTGAATTTGTCAGTGACAGTGAGAAAACAATCATTTGTTGTGAAAGCGGGGAAGACCTTGATCTGTCCTTCATAAGTGCAATAGGAGATGAGTGTGACACTAAAGTCTGCAGAAAAGATAAGTACCTAAAATATATAATTCGCCAAAAGAACATCATTATTGGTCAACAAACAGACTTGATAGAATCTCTAAAAAAGCAGATTAAACTCCTAGAATATAAAATCAATCTAGGCACAACTCAGACGCTACCTACATCTGTAGGTGATATCACTTTGCGAAATTCTAATGACATATCTTTATCAGAAGTTATCAACGCGGCTCCCCAATCACAGGATCTCGTTTCATCTATTCAAGAGCAGGTGGCACCTGTGTCATCATTTGACTGGCAAATAAAGTCAGGTAAAGGAAAGAATACAAAGAAAAAAAGTGTTTCAGTAAAAACGACGAATTGTTTCTAGTCCAAAAGAAAATCATACGAACTATGACCCACAGTGATATCAGAGTATCTTGCAGAAACTTGTTCAAATCACATAAAATCCTAACCGTATATGCCTTGTTCATACTCAACTGTGTATGTTATGTCAAACAGAATCATTCTAGCTTTATTGCTCGATCTGACGTTAGCTCAGCAAGTGGCTACAACCTCCGAAACACATACAACATTCAACTTCCTCAACATGGTTTAGCTGCATCGGCGAAAGGTCCGGTTGTTCTACCTATTAAACTTTTCAACAAGCTACCGGCATCTATAAAATCAATAAATCTCTTTAGGAAGTTCCAAACAACTGTAAAACAGATTCTACTTGAGAATCCTGTATACAGTGTAGACGAGTATATGAACTTAAATTTAAGTTATCTATAAAATATGTTATCTGGTCATTAATTAGGTGCTGTCTTTTTTCTTTTTTCTTTATGTATGTATTGTAAAAACTTTTTTATCCTCAGATTTTATGACGATGCTTATACCAATTGTTGTTGGTCGTATAGCTACAATGAATAAATAAATAAATAAATAAATATCATGCTCTCAAAAAATTTGTTTGCACTTCAACCCTTAAAACTTACCCCAATTTTTTTTCTTATTTTATTTATAGTAGGTATGCTAATGATTTTATGAAAAAAATAAGTCAAAGCGTTATTTTCTTCAATCAACGGTCAAAGATACCACAAGATGCTATAGAGATATCATTTCTGTAGGAAAACCTATAGGATGCTATTTGAAAACAAAAAACTGGGAGTGAGTTTTTAGGGATGACGTAAAAAATTAATGTTTTGAATACATGGTAGTTTAGATCCTATAGTACCTTCAGAAATAAACTCTGTTCTTATTTGAACCGTTTTTCGTTACGGAAATATCACGTGACAAGGAAATTCTTTTAAGTGATCCAAAACGTTATAAACATTCTTGCAATTTTAGAATTTTAGAGCTCTTTAGAAGTATAAAAAAATACCGCTTAAAAAGGAAAATTGGATTTTTAAAAATTTTTAAATTACTCAAAATCAATAAGTTCCGGTTTCAGCTTGTATCTCTAATTTTTATATTTATGTTTAATAAATTGTATAATATATATTTAGACATACCTGGTGCAGCATACATATGGCGTGTTTGCATAAAACCCACACTGGTGTTCTCGAATTATTTTTATTACGTTACGTGGTCTTGGTATCGAGCTTCGATTGAGCAGGTCGTCGAAATATGGACATTTTCTTATTTCTATGCAAACATCACCCTTTGGTAGTTCGCAGGTGACAGTTGGAAAATCTGAAATGCAAAATACATTTCACTAAAAAATTGCTACTTCGAAGTTAAGGCATTAATTGCTGCTTTCAACCCTCCTCAGAAGAAATCATTTGTTTCACCTGTACACCCAAGTAGGCTATAATGAATATTTTTTGAGTTTAGTTTTAGTGCACAGTCAAAGAGTTACAATAAATTGAGGAATTAGGGCCGGTTTATCAATGCTCAGTTAATTCAACTGACAGTTATCTGTTAACTAGCAGTTATAGTGTTTATCTTTCTCCTGCTAACCGTTAGCTGCCAGCGAAAGTAACTGCTAAAGTGACTGGAAGATGAAAGTGTCAGTTATGCTTAACTGGCGGCTAAGATTTTAATTGCAGCAGAGTATTACGTTTTGTGATTGCAGCCTTAACCTAACTTTTTTATTTTTTTCCTTTGGTATAAATATTTTGAATGTGGATTATATTTTGTATCTAGAGTAGGGTTTTTTTATATTGCTCCATTATTCTGACAACCGATAACGGTAAGACCTAAGATCCTTTAGAAATTCCATATTTTGCTTAATTTTTGTAATTGATAAAGTAAGCTTTATAGATAGGCATTAAATTTATGCTCAACGTTCATCCATGCTTTTTCCTTTTCCCTCCATGTTGCACCTTTTGTGCGTTTATTTTCAATTACCTTATCATACATATTGACAACTTTTATCCGCAGCTGCCTTTCACTTTCAGTGAAATATGGAAGTCTTATATTTTTTACGTCAGCCTTTGCTAGCGATTCTGGAGCTGAACTCATTTTAATCCGATTTATATACACACCGGTATTTATGATTAGGAAGTGCTATTCAGTATTCATCTGCCATTAAAATTTTGTATAACTGACAGTTTGTTCTAGCCAATAGG
The DNA here is from genome assembly GCA_951848785.1 of Callosobruchus maculatus. Lineage (NCBI taxonomy): Eukaryota > Metazoa > Arthropoda > Insecta > Coleoptera > Chrysomelidae > Callosobruchus > Callosobruchus maculatus. The sequence goes on from CATOUR010000071.1 coordinate 12,925,937, forward strand.
ATTCAACAACGAGTTAGGGACATTTTAGCAGTGTGGCCAACTCGCCGCAAACTCTTAGCTACCTAACTTTCAGTTACAGAAAGTCACGATAAACAGTAATTTACTTAACAGGGACTTTGACTGTTGGCTATGCCAAACTGTCAGGTAGGTAACTGGAACTTTTAACTGAACATCGATAAACCGGCCCATAGAGATACTAACGAGCAGCTTCCTGGCTCTGGGCGCAGGTCATTTATTACAAATCAATTTTTTGTCAAACACTTTTCAACTATACTTTGATAAAGGCTACTCAGGTCGCCGAAAAGTCAGTAAAGAGTTTGTTTCAACGTATGGAGATTGGATTTTTATGATGTAGATGTCATAAAACGATAAAAAACTATCCCAAATGTTAACTTATTCGATTACGATCCTGAAATAAGCTAAATAAAAGTCTGTTCTGAGTTTTCCAATAGTTTTACTCACAAATCGTCATTCGGCCGCCAGCTCCTATCCCAAAACAGAGCAAAATCCACAAAAACACGACACAAACACTTCGAAACATCTCACAAATTCACGCAGACACATTTCTTCTCACTAACACCTGCTAAATGGACGTTTTTAGTTTGTATAATCCAAACATTTTGTGCCTGAAACCCCCTTTTGCCCTTTTGGCAATGCAGAAATCGGGTCGCTCAAGGGATTTAAAGGGATATTTAAATATCATTTGAATAATCACTTAATCCTCTTTGTGATGTTTCCTGGTACCTCTCCAGTTATGGCATCTGTTATGATCATAACAGGCATGAAGGTGACAAGATCGCTTATGGACGTCATTTCATAAAAACTGGTGTAACTTCAACTTGTGTGTCGGTAATTTGTATAATTTTTTGAGCTGCGAAGGTTGATGGAACTGTAATAGTAATTTATGACAAATTAACAATCGTTAAAAAATACTATTACATACACATAGACTGCTAAAAGTAATTATACTTTACTATAAATAAAAATCGAGACAGGTAGATCGAATGAATATTACCTATCTATACACTGACCTCACCTGATTTTAAAATGAAAACAGTCTAATATAAATATTCTTTGATTCTCAAGAGAATCAGATACAGGGTGTCCCTGTTGATCTGCTGATTGTCGTGTTGAATCGTGTTTCACACAAATTAATTTTTAATGAGATTTGTTCACACCTGTTCCAGGAGGCAGCTTTTCGTTTTTTACTTCCTAAAGTCTAAAAAACCATTATTGCATTCACATTGTTGTCAAATCAAAATGAGTAGATACATCAGCATCTTCATCTTAGGATTGAATGAATGAATGAAAGAGGAAGAGAGGCTTTCTGATGACCAGAACCACACCAGTGCATAGACCTACAAACGGGCCCTTATTATGCACCCTAGTTCCCAAGTCCAACCCTCGTCGCAAAGGGTAGGATGGGCTTGGGTCCTGCCCATCTTATATCCTCAAGTTCAAGAACCCTTGAACCTACTAATACTACTACTATTAATAGTATATATGGTCCGCCTGTGATACCCAAGGGCTTCACAGCGACATAGAATGTGTGCCGAGGATCCTTCCTCCTCGCCACAGCCTGTACACGTCGGATCGGCGGATCACTTGCCACCCTCATCACCAATACAAGTGACTTTTGAAGCTGTTATGGTCGGATAGCAGGCCGATAATTAACTTTAGCCGGCTAACCGGCTTCTGTCCAGTGAGAGACAGAACCGCCCCACCTTGGCCAGAGGTCTTAAAATAAATTCCTTAGTTTGACGGAGATGTCTGTCCGGGGATTCCTCTCCATCACATACGATGATGATTTTGCAGCCGCACCTCTGTGTTCCTTCCATTGGTACCTTTTTGTCTGTCGCCATACTGATGGTCTCCGCATTGTTACTATTGTCGGCCATTGTCGTAACTGACATTGTCGTTTCTCGCTTTTGTGGATTAGCGCAACTAGCGTTCAATCCATTATCAGTGTCTTAAGACCTTTCTACATTGTAGAACGAGCCTCAATGCCTCAATTTCGTGAATACGGGAGGCACAAGCTAAAATCGCATATATTTCTGCTTAGAATGCCGTGGTGACGTGATGATGTATCCCCCAACAGAGAGGGAGAGCTTTGTTTTTGGCACACAGACTCCATGCCCGGAGCCTTCATCAGCAAGTGCCGTCTGTGTACCAGACTGGCTCTCTCTCCTCAAAAGGTCGCCTGCTGCTTGACCCTCTCTCTTTCGTTGTAAGATACTTGGCCGTAAATTTGAGGTAATATGTAGGAAAAATAATATCACTCCTCATATGTAGGATAGGGTCATCGCACTTTGCACTTCCGAGAGGGTGATAGAGATGTAGAGTTTTTGAGTGGTATATAAAAGTTTAAAAACGACTGTGCTATTGTGCATCAGTTGAAGGCAGACTTCGTCCAGGTCGAACACAATCTGCACGATTTTTCACAAAAATTGCAGAAATTAACGACAAAATGATGACAGAGTTAGCTTAAAAAGAATTTCTGACAATGTTAAAAGCACTGTTAAAGAGAGATGCATCAGATTTTTTTGGTAGGTTTAAAAAAGGGCCTACAGTGGTTCACAATAAAATAAACACCTATTATGTTTTTTTTCGAGAAGCTAGGGCCCTCATCAAAGGGAACTGAAAGTAAAAACGGCAGCTTTATCATCGTTGCATGAATCAGCTTGAATGTTCTGAAATATATTTTCTGTTGATAAACTGTGGTTTAGTTTCACCATATTTGTTCGCGCAGATTATCCAAAAATGTCGCTACGAGTAGTAACCGTTTTCCAGATATCTGTATCACAATTTTATTAGTCCATACATCGCACATCTCAATTTCCCAAACAGGGCAGAATTGTATTGAAGTAGGATGTAAATAAATTGGTTGTATGTTGTATATTCCTGAAATAAATATGACTTGTAAGTGTCACACAAAAAAATTATAGCCTATTAACTTCTTCTAACTCCCTTACTTGTATTTTTGAGGTGATTTATCTTATAATAGCTTCATCCTAAGGGGAGTTTTGAGAATTTTTTCAAAACTCGGGAGGTAGTTTCACCGTTGGAAACAATTCAGAAATCGTTACCATGGTAGCCAGTCAACATCTAAACGTAACAATAAAACCATTTTGGTTATGATATAAGTTGTCAAAATGTCGTACAAATTAGATATTCGGAAGAGTATTTAGTCTAGTTGAACGACTTGAAAACAAAAGAAGTAGTTCGCCTATATCAAGATCAAAATATTTCTGTTGCCACAATTTATCGAGCGATCCGTGAATGCGAAGAAGGTATGCCTTGTATAAATTTACCAAAAAGTGGACGTCCAAGAGCGTTGAATGCTGCTACAGTTCAAAAAATGGTCAACAAAAGTGAAGATCGAGTTGGAACTTGACGAAAACTTGGACGCATTTTTCACGTCAATGCTAGCACAATCTGTACAGAAATGAAGAGAAATAACTTAAAATTCCGAAAAAGAAGAAAATGTCCAAAGTATTCCCCAAATCAGTTAGAAAGAATTCCTAAATGCTGTCGCAATTTACGTCGTACTCATTTTGCTGGCAACATAAAAATTATTCTTGACGATAAAAAGTATTTCACATTTTCGAACTCAGAAATTAAAGGTAATGATGGTTGTTATACAAGAGACTTTGAAGCCTGTCCAGATAATGTAAAATTTTAAACGAAAAGAACAGTTTGAAAACACAGTGTTAGTGTGGTGTGCTATATCGGACAACGGTATTTCACAGCCGTACGTTGGACGAGTTAGGGCCGAAGCGGTTACCGCAGAAGTCTATACTCAAAGATGTTTTCCTAAACTACTCAATTTTATTAATACCCACCATATGCTAATAACGATAATGTTTTGGCCAGATATGGCTTCAAGTCATTATGGTTTGCGTACGAGAAAATGGTCAGAACAACACGGAATACCTTTTGTACCACGAAACGACAATTCTCCCAATCTTCCTCAAGCAAGACCTATCGAAACGTTCCGGGCTCAACTGAGAGCCAAAGTTTATAGCAATGGCTGAAAAGCTCAAAACGAACAGCAGTTTAGAAGAAGAATAATGCTAAAGTTCAGAGAATTTGAGTTAGAATCTGTCCAAAACCTAATCAGGAACATTAAGAGGAAATTGCGAGCCGTGGAAGATCATGGCCCATTAGCAGTACTTTAATATCATTTTTATATTAAGAAATACTGTTATTTTTTGTAGTTCTTGTTACAGTTCAAATATATTATTGTATTATTTTAATTTTTTGAAAAACTTCTCAAAACTTTTGCAACATACGTTATTATGGCCGTACGCCAATATGAAAAACGAGAATATGTGAAAGTCACGGAATTAGTCAACTTTCCTCCAGATTTTAATTGACCTCTGAATTTCTTTATTAAGAACAAATCTACCAAATTGCCAACTTTTGTGGGAATGAATTGTTATTGGGAATGACTTATAACGAAGTCTTTCCTTTAAAATGATCGATATACCTAAGACCATCCTATATAATACGAAATCATCCTAACGAGCTAGACCTATCAAAAAACTACAGACCGAGATCTTGTTTTTGTCTTCAGACACCAGTTTTGTTGTGCCTTCTACATTTTAGGGCATTTGAACCGTCATTATCCTTTAACACATATAAACTTTAAACCGGAAGTTGTAATTTACTCTTTGCATTGGAATTATAGGGCAGGTATGATCCTTTCCTTCTCGTGCTCAGGTAATTTGGAAATCCCTGTGAACAGTCCCTTCAATGCGGTTTACCATAAAATCTGAACAAAATTTTAGACGGTTTGATAGAGCAGTTATAGTCGACAAGTCTACAAGACGTTTTACGTGTATAACAAAAAACAACAATATGTTTATATTCGTGAGATGTACTGTGAGTGTTGTGATCATGGCCACAATCTTGACTCTGGTGATTGCCAATAATTTAGCAGGTATGTTTGATTGCAGCTAATTGCTTTAAAATTTATTATTTAAAAAGTATCTATGTAAGAAAAGCATTACTTGTATTTCAGATTTAATTGCATTAATTACATCATTAGTTTTGCGTTTAGCCTATAATTATTTGTTCCAAAGTTTGATAACTAGTAATCTAGATTTAATAATAGTAATATTATGCCTTTATTGCATCAATCAATATAAAAATAAAGCCTCCAACCACCTAGAAGGCCATCATCATTAAAAAAACTGTATAACTAACAGATATTGTACCTATACTTATTTATTTTACTAGAGAAAATGGCTTTTTTAACTTAAACGAAATTTGGAACCCCATGCCTTATATTTATTGCTGAAGATTTTGATAGTTTGTTCATTGATTTGTAAAACTAAGTGAATGAAATACTTCCTGGTGTTTAGGTAATCGTGGAGGTCAACATATTTTTTATACTATCGATAATCACCAATTAGTCAATTCTGCATAAAAATAAATATTGAATCAATAAATAAAGTTTAAAAGACTAAAAAGCAAGCTTTTAAATAACATCGGACTAAAAAGCTAAATATATTTTTTTTAATAAGCTTAAAACAATAATGAACCAAAAATACTACACCTTTTCCAGCTGTAGTTTCTAAAGCGTCAAGTGATAATTCAAAATCGTCAAGTTAATTTTCCAACTCGTCAATTGTACATTCAAAGTGACAGGTATAAATTACACCTGACAGTTTGAAATTGAAAGTGACGAGTTGGAAAATTAACTTGACCGTTTTGAATTATCACTTGACGCTTTAGAAACTACAGCTGGAAATTGTGAAAAAAGTGTTCGATTTACGAATAATATGGCACAAAGAGCAATTTTAACATTTAATTCTGCCATAATAGGTACAAATGACTGCAAATGCGTTAGTCTTCACGAATGCGAAGCAACGAAGGGTCTGGAAAAACCCTTGAAACCATCTACTGTCCAACTGTTACGCGAAAGACAATGTGGTTTTAAAGATAGATTACCACAGATTTGTTGCCCGCAGGTTTTAACCACTGAGATGGGTCCTTCCAAATCATCATTAGGTAAGGACTTCTTATTATTATATCGTTTTGTTACACCGCTGCATGTCAACCTCCTACTTCAATGAAACTAGGGTTGTAGAATGTATCTATGTCGACCGAATAACCCAAAAAGCATCAGTTCTTCGTTTTTTACAATCAATTATATCTGTGTGTTTTTTGTCTTACTTCCCACAGCGATAATGTGATCGCAAAATTTCCAATTTTGAGATAATACGCTTTGGCATTTTTCTAACTCCGCAATCTCAGTAACCGCTGCATGGATTGTGATGAAATATATAGACCAGGGTCGATAATTTTTGAAACCAAAAAAAATTACAGTAGGATGAAACCCATTAGAAAAAGAGGGGAATATGATAAGAATGAAAGGAAAAATAAATTACGGTCGATTCGAGATCGGGAAGTGGGAGGGGGTGAGTTTTTAAGGGTAGAAAATGGTTTATCTTGATTTCTGGCAAAACTGCAAGTCCTATGGAAAAAAGTTAAATGGCAAAGTTGTAGGTAATAAAAAGGTATACAACTTTTGTATTTTCAATTTTTTCACATAACCTCAAAATTTTGGTAAATAATTCAAAAAACCAAGTTTTTGGTTTTTTATTTTTATCTTTTTCAAACAAAAAAAAATGTTCTACGAAATTTAGAGAAAATTTACCTTATTATGTCCCAGATACAATGTAATTTATTTTTTTTAAAATATTTATTTTTTCGCCTTATTTTAACTTAATATCAAAAATGCACCCCAATTTTCAATCGAAAATTCTCGCGTCAAAACATCAGCTTTTTTCAAAAAGTTTGGGAGCTTTTTATTTGTTGGAATCTCTATTTTCTGATAATATGCTCTGTAACAATTTTGTTCTGCTGCTCCTTCTGTCGGTGGGAGGTTTGCCAAAATGAAGGATGATTTAATTTTTGGCAATTGATATTTTTGAAACCTTAGTTGATTCAGTGTTATTTTTTCTTTTTTACATTTATAAATAGACTTGATTAATTGTAATCCATTTTTTTGTATTTTCTTTACTTGCATCTTTCTTATAAAAAACATCGGCCAAATTTGACAAACTTTTCGCGTCTAATAATGAATTAACGACACTTTTCTTTCCTTTTCCGGCAAATCCAGATGTTGTATCGTAACCAGAAAAACAATGCAGAAATGCAACAATATTTTTGAAGGATTCATGTTTGAAACTATTAGCATTGATTAAAGTATTTTTAATACCTTAATCAATGCTATTAGACGTGAAAAATAGAATAGAAATAGGCATCTACAAATATTATTTAAAGAAGATTCTACAACTTTTTCAAAATATTGTAGATGTCTTATTAAATATTAACTTATTTGTTTGTTAATTATAGTAGGATATTCCAATTTGCAATTTTTCCTTTTATCAATGTAACATGAAATCTCACGTTTTTTAAGTAAATAAGTGTAAATTTTAATAAATAGCTCAAAATTGTACATAGTGACTAAAAAAAATTTTCGAATTTGAGTTTTTTTCAGTTTTTTGCATTTTCTGAGAAGATTTTCTATAGTAATGTATATTTTTTTACACCATAAGAAAATAGAGATTTCAGCGAACGAAAGGCTCCCAAACATTTTGAAAAAAGCTGCCATTTTGACGCGAGAATTTTCGATTGAAAATTGGGGTGCATTTTTGATCTTAAGGTCAAATAAGGCGAAAAAATAAATATTTTAAATCAAATAAATTACAGTGTATTTGGGACATAATAAGGTAAGTTTTTACCAAACTTCGTAAAAAAATTATTTTTTTTTGAAAAAGATAAAAATAAAAGACCAAAAACTTGGTTTTTTGAATTTTTCACCAAAATTTTGAGGTTATGTGAAAAAATATACAAAAGTTGTAGATCTTTTTATTACCTACATCTTTGCCATTCAACTTTTTTCCATAGGACTTGTAGTTTTGCCAGAAATCAAGATAAACCATTTTCTACCCTTAAAAACTCACACCCTCCCACTTCCCGATGTCGAATCGACCGTAATTTATTTTTCCTTTTATTCTTATCATATTCCCCTCCTTTTCTAATGAGTTTCATCCTACTGTAATTTTTTTTCACTTTTTATTATTTTTGAAGGCTTCGGCACTGGTCTAATATGGGTAGCGATATGCTATGAGATCCTTACTATACGGTGGAGGTAATGCTGCTATAATTTTGGAAACCGGTTTATAGGCGATGGAGTAATTAGCAAAAACAAGAAAATTCAGATATTCCTTAAACTTATTTTTAAGAATTGGGGATGGGGGTGAAATATGGGGTAGTTGGGGGAATGAGGGTTGTAAAACAAAAAAAATGTTGGATTGATTCGCCGTAATAGGCTGTCCACCGGGCACCGACCTCTGAAAGAAAGACCTAGCGGCATAGTCAGGCACGTATCGAAGAATTTAGTTTTGGGGGAGTACAGATCCAGATAAGGGTTGCCACCCTCTTGAGGGACTGGATCAGCAAAACAATATATTCGTCGTCCATGGGGGAGAGGAATGCAGATTAGGGCTGCCATCTTGATCGTTAGACGTGTACATTTTTGTGGTTTATATTTTTAGCGGCATTATATATATATTTCAGGGGGGGGGGGCTCAGGACCCCCTAAATAAGTGCCTGGGCATACTACACTTTTTTAGGTCCATCCTAACATTGTCTTGGCTATTATAGGAACCAATTTTTAAAATTTTCCGATGTATACATACGATTATTGCTTTAAATCGTTCCTTTATTATTGTGTAAGGTGGAAACTATAAAACTGATGAAATTTTGACACAGTATTACTATCGTGGCGAGGATGGAAAACGAGTATGGTTTTTAGAAATCGTGTGTGGCGGCGCAGCAATAACAAAAAAAAAATGAAAATATAAAAACAGATCGAACTTCGTTTTCAGCAGGCGGTTAGGGGTTCCTGATTTTTTTTGATGGTGGTGAAATTGCGGTGGCGGGGGGTGGTAAAACTGAAAAATATGTTGTATTCACAATAGGCTATCCATTGACCTGTGCTGTGAAACAAAGACCTAGCGGCATAACACATTTTTTTTTGCGGGCGATAGTTTGGTTTTTGAAGGATCTTCAGACTATACATCAGGGTGTCCTTGAATTTTCTTGACGCGCGATATTTTCGTAACAAAAAAAATGTTCAAACGAAAACTGAGTGGAATTTTTGAAAATACTACAGGGTCTATCATATCATGCTTTCAAAACGCTTTTTTGTACTTCAACCCTTAAAACTCACCCCCAACTTGCTGGAATACAGAAGAATTGTTCTAAATGAAAGATATGGACAATCTTACGAAACTATACAGGGTGTTCCGGAATTTCCTTGCCATGTGGTATTATCGTAGCAAAAAAAAATCAAACGAAAACTGAGTGAAATTTTTGAATGTGCTATAGAGAGTCTGTCATACCATGCTTTCAAAACATTTCTTTCTGTACTTCAACCCTTCAAAACTTATCCTTACTTTTTTCAAATAGCACCTCGAATAGTTTTTCCTACAAAAATTAATAAGTCCTTATGTTATTTAGAATCTTGTAAATTCAGGGACACCCTGTATATATGTATCACCTTGTGGGAAGTACTGAGCCACTCAACTTGACTTATTTTTTTTCTTTTCAGAAAAACAATGCAAATTCCACAACTGTACTGTACTACGCGACTGTACCTCGTATATGGCAGTTATCAGCACTGTGGAGAAACCACTCAGTGCTCCTTTAGTCAGTTATCTGAGATCCCAACAATGCGGCTTCTACAAGGGATACCCTAAAGTGTGCTGCTCTGATCTACCGAAGAACATCAAGTCTGTTAAATCATCAAGACCTCAAAACAACAGAAGATTCAACAGGCTGAGCGTACTTGATCCTAGCGAAACAACTCACGTGCCAAAGTATAAAAGTACTACGGAGAGAACAACTACTGTTAGAACTACAACGACAAAGGCTACGGAAACACCTAAATCTACTACGAGAACGCAGGTCAAAGGAAGTAAAAAGAAAGCTTTAGATGATGCTTCGATGAGTTCAGCTTTCTTTGACTATGTCGGTAGCTTTGATTTATTTATGAGACAGAAGAGGTATCAACCAGATATGCTCTTAGATATTGAAATTAGGTAACATTTTTGTCAATAAATGTGTTTAGAAAATGCATGTTTTTCATTTGTAATATCTTCTCGTGAGAGGGGTTAATAATTTATATAGAATATTTATATAATTTGCTTCAAAAATATTTACAAAAAGAAAAAAGACGATAATGGTGTGCGGTTTCAATTTTAAGTAGTTATAACTTATTTGTAATTTTTTGCGATCTTAAAGTGAATCATATCAGATTCATAAAAGCGGTAAAATATAAAAGTATTTTTGAATCGTTTATTTAGCTTCCAGTTTTCAAACTCTTTTATCAAGTTATTGTAAAGGGTGTCCCAGAATTTCTTTGACACATGATATTTTCGTGACGATCAACTGTTCAAGCAGGAACTGAGTTGTAATTCTATATAGGGTCTATCATACCATGCATTCAAAACTTTTTTTGTACGTCAACCCCGAAAACTCGCTCCCAACTTTTGGTTTTCAAATAGCACCCCATAGGTTTTCCTACATATATGCAATCCCTATTTTATTTAAAATCTTGTGGTACCTTTGATGTTATACGCAAATTTAATTTTTTTCTCGTAAAATCATAATGTAATTAAAATAAGAATTTGTTTAATGTAAAAAAGGATAAACAAGAAAACTAAGTAGGCTTTTAATGGTACTGAATGACCTATAATACATGCTTTCGGAAAGAAACATCTTTCTTATCATTTTTTATTATGAAAATAATATGCCTCAAACAAATCCTTATCTTACGCACAGGTTTGTGTATAAAATCTAATATACTACAAGATTTGAAATTAAATTAAGGACTTAATTTGTGTAAGAAAAACTATTGGGCCCTATTTAAAAAAAAGTTGCAGGCGAGTTGCCAGTGTTGAAGTACAAAAAAATGTTTTGAAAGTATGGTATCACAGATCCTATAGAAGTTTCAAAAATTCCACTCGGTTTTCGTTTGATTTTTTTTTTTTGCTACGAGAATATCACGTTTCAAGGAAATTCAGGGACACGTATTTAGAGGGGGTCCGGAAACGTTATAAAATGCCGTCTAAAAAATGGAATTCACAAATTTGCACCCTCCCCTCCCCACGCAAATTTAAGGTGGTAACTCTAATCTGGACCCCCCCCCCCCTCCGAAAGGTCAACCAAGTGCACCCATAATCCAAATCCTGGATACGTGCCTGGTCATAATTTATGCGTGTAAACATAAATCTTTTATGCAAATTTGAATCTCGTGTAATTACAATTATTACAAAATTGCAGTCTTTCACATCATCTTCTAAAAAGTAGTCTAGCGGCTCTATAATCAATATTGTAGCCAGAAATGTCACACATGTAATTTTGATCACTCTAGATCCTAGCCATTATTCCTAAAAGAAAAAATTGTTACCTGTGACTAGCTGAAAAATGAATTTTTGGAACACTCTTGGTCGTACAGTAACAAATTTGACCGCGGAGGTCACTTCAAAAATATTTCTGAGACATGATCATTAATACCATCTTGACATGTTAAGATCGTGATATTTTTCTCAAATTGGACTTCATACGTCAATCAGGCTGAATGTCACCTTAGAACGGATACTTGTCTGTCTTTTCTTCTTCCTGGATGAAACTTGTGGTTGTAATATTAAAAAAAAATTTTGAGTTTCAAATGATCCCTTTCTATTACTGAAATTAAACAGCGACTTCAATTGATCTGAAAGGATATCGTCAAGTTCCTCACTGTGTAGCGAAAGAAAGATTTAGCTTTCCTTACTCTTCGATCGCTCTGTTTGAAAATGAAACATTAGATTTATGATAAGATAAACCATTTTCAATGGCAATATCTGCTGACCCTGTTGTTCGCAGAGGCGTAACTTACGTCGTTTTCCGCAATCAGAAAAAAAAAACTGGTATAATTATAAATCTACATTTATTTATCCACGTAACAATATAAAACTGTATTTACAACATTTGAAAAAAGGAAATAGGACCATTTCAATCCCAGTACTTAATGACCCCATCCCAGCCAGCAGTGATGAGTTTGCTGGGTTCGTGGGGGTGCCAAAGGGCGCTGATGCAGACGTTGTCGTGCGCCTTCCACTTTTTGTACAGTTTCGTCGTCTTCCAGTCCCAAATGTAGCATTTTCCATCCGCATCTCCTGACACCAAGTAGCTCATGTCCGGGGAATAGTCCAAGGTGCAGGCGTAACCTGCCACCATGTGTCCTGTGAAGGTCTTCTTGCGGTTTATCTTGAAGCGATTCATCGCCGAGAAAATCACTATTTTGTTGTCCATGCTCTGGCAAGCTAGCCATTTGGCTGAAAAGGAAAATGCAATACTAGTAGTAGTAGTAGTATTTCATTAATTATCACCTGGCATACATATACAGAGTATAGGTGACAGGTCAAAGTACTCATCATAGTCACAATGTCTTAACAAACATGTTTTGAACTCGCAAAATGCATTAAGTCGGAGCTAGAGTATTGCCGACACGAATATTAGCAATAGTTTTGAGAACTGTAGTTCGCCATCGTTCGCGATTTACTGTCAGTTCAGTGGCGCTCTTCATACTCATATCTAGCAACTGTTTCGTCGTATCCACCCAGCGTCTAGGGGAACGGCCACGGCGCCGCCCACTCGGAGCATGACCCTCAACTACAAGTTTCTCCATATTATCGCTTCTGTGTATGTATATGTTCGAAGAATGTAAGCATTCTCGTCGACAATGGAGGATAGTCTCTTTGGATTACCGAGCTCATCCAGTATGGAAACGTTAGTTCGATGGGCGGTATAAGGAACTCTTAGCATTCTCCTCCACGTCCACATTTCAAAAGCATCTATGCGAGCTCGATCTGGCTTTTTAACAGTCCAAGTTTCCAAGGGATACAAAAATATGGAGAACACAAGAGACTGAACCAGCGACATTTTGGTGGCTTTAGTGATGTTATGGTCACGCCATATTTTGGTAAGCTTTGTCAAGGTCACACGTGACTATTGAAAAGTACTAGATAGATACAAATATACAGTCCATTTCACGTAAGAAGAGGAACAGTGACGTCACAGAATTTGATGACGTACCGGCGCGAACAATATGGCGGATTACATTAGTTGTGATCAGTGGCGTAACAGTTGTTTTCTCAATCGAATTTGAATAATGCAAAAAATAAGAGCGTTACTTCACAACATATGTTTTCGGCGACACTGGATTTAGGTTAGACTTGTTCCATGGTTTAGCGCCAAAAGTACGCTACTTCTTGTTACAATGGTCTTAGATTATACTTAACAACATATATAATATAGTATCCTATTACATTGGTCAGTTGCACTTCATTACAGATAGAAAGGTACTGATGACAAACCACTATGCATTTTTTCTATTTCTATGCATGGTGTAATCACTAGGGGAGGAAGTAGTGAAGGCAACGAGAATCCTTGTCATGCAAAAGAGGGTAGCAAGATAAATTGCTGGCGCAGAAAATAAAACTAGTTGTAAACAGTTTTTATCTGAGCTAGCTATCATCAAGATATTTTCGAAGTACTGATGTATGTAAAGTTGAATATTGACTTATGCAGGCTCAACTCCCACAACAACTACTCAATATGAAGTAGTGAACGATAATTTTTCCTTCATAGACTTTTTCACATAGAAATTAATCCAAAGCATATGGCAATCAAATTGTACAACAGATAACCTAAGTTTTAATTGCATTTACTTAGAAAAATAGCCCACTAATCAATACCTTGATGGCATTTTAATTTAATAATTCTTTTTGTAAGTAATATATGTTGCAAGAATAGGGACCCATCTATCTCAAACTCATATTTTTACAAATGGTTTTACTTGTACTCATCAATAAACCATTGCTTCAAGAATGCATATGTTTTTATTAAGAGATAGAAACATTCATTAACCTTTTGATATGGAATTGGAGTCTTACCATTGGGTGATAGGGTGACAGCTGGCATACTGTGCATGGTTGGGTCTGCAATATACTTCATATCGACTGGAATATCCCATTCCCATACCCGCAATGACTTGTCATCTGATGTTGTGACAAATCTTCTGTTTTCATCCACAAATGTTATAGAATTAACAGCACCTAAATGTCTATCATACTCCTGCACAATATCCCCTGATCTGGTGTCCCAACAAATGATCTTTTTATCAGATGTACCAGCCACAAATAGGTGTTGTTTGGTCTTTTCTGGGTTGAATTTGACACAATAAGGGATTTTTCTACTAGTAAAGCGAGATATAACTTGTCCTGTTTCAGTATCCCACAACTTGATATACCTACAATAAACAAGAAGCATGTCAACATCAATATACACTTATTGACAAACTCATCATTATCCATATAGATGGAAGCAAAGTTTTTTGCTGCAAAATAGAAAATTGAATTTTGCTTAGGCAAGGGTAACATCAGATATATAGTCATACCTAAAAGGACCAGATCACTTTTGTCTAGGTTTGAAAATTTACCTAGCTGATAAGCAAGATTGATAATACAATATATAAGTTGTAGAAGTAGGAGTCTTTAGAATAATTAAATAATATACCTGTCATAACCAGCAGATAAAAACTGTTTTCCTGAATTATTAAAGTTAATATCTCGAACTGCTTGTCTGTGTCCATAATATGTTCTGATACATCTCCTTTCATTGTATACTTCCCATAATTTTATACGACAATCCATACTGGCTGATAAGAATAAATGAGCAGTTTTGGGAAACCACCTGAAACAAAGAGTAACTATTAATTATACAAAAACAATGATAGGCAGTATAGTTTATTGTACTGTTATCAATAAAATAAACCGATCCCACATATTATAAGAGTAAGCTCTTGTGTAGTGTAGTGTAGTAGCAGATCCAAGAAAGACAAATGGCTTATGGTTTTGCTATGTATAGTAATGAACATCAAAATATGGTATAGCAACAAATATATGAGAATATTAGCTTAGTAAATTTTTGATAGAACACCTGCGCTGGTGCTCTGTAACTTAGAAACATGTTTCTATGCACTATGGGATCGAGTGGCCTCGTAAATACCCGAAACTGCCTGATCGTCATGGTCGTCATGGTGATAGAAACATGGTTCTATCTCTTAAGTTAGAGAGTACCGACGCAGGTCAACTGGAACATAAATTTTTTATTTTTTTTTTTAAGGCACAGCAACAAATATATGAGACTATTAGCTTATTAAATTTTTGATAGAACATCAGATCAATTTTAGAACATTCTTTGTGACCTAAGTTCTTTTATCATTGATTGATTAAATAAATGAACATCAGAATAATACCTGATTGCTGCAACTCCTTTGGAATGTCCTGACCAAGTATGAATATGTGACTTTGGTAAGAAGCATTTATCTGGTGGAGTATCTGATTTGAGGTTAACCCCAACATCTTGAGGTGGGTGCAAAAATGACCTCCCTTGGTAATCCACCGCATCCTTGATATGCAGTACAGACTTCTCCTCAATTGGCTTATCTTCAGTTTGTTTGCCTGTAAAAATGATGATCAAATGTAAATGTGATTCATTGATTGAATCACCGATTTATAACATAAAAAACTTCCATATCACCAAAATGATTAATAATTAAATGTAATTTGTACATAGTTGATATTTTCATTAGCTTACCTCTTTTGCTCTTTTTAGAAACCAGTTCATCCAATTCTGCTTGTTCTTCCTCTGTAGGTTTTGCAATTTTCTGTTCATCTACAAACCCACCCCAGGGACCTAAAAATCCTTCAATATCACCAGGATTATCATTCTTTTTGCGTTTTCGTTTATCCAAGGGCCTCGTTTTTGAATGCTCAAATACTGTCTTAATGGCATCTGGATTTTTACCTTCGTCTGTAGACCCTACAACACCTGTCTGTCCACTTTCACTCACTGAAGGATCAAGAGCATACCCGTAACTTGCAAAAGTTCTACGTTGGTTTTCAAACTGGAATTCACTAACATGAGCTGGCTCTATATAACCGGATAGTATATTTCTTTCCATAGTTTGCTGTTGAGTTTTGAATGGGTTTGCAGGCCCTACCATAGGGGCAAATAGTTCATCATATGTTGGGTTATAAGATAGCTCCTTTGTGTCGGGATGTATCAGTCTTTTGTCGTCTTCTAGCCCTGTAGGTAGTACGACTGGAGCTGCACATACAGTTAATTTATTGACAAGGGAATATTCACTTTCCGGTTTTTTCAAATAATCCAGTTTTCCAGCTTCAGTGTCCTTACTGTCCTTTACTGCGTCTTCCACTTCATCGTCGCTGCTGCCCGAGTATTGTTGTAACGATAACATTTTGGATAGATAATGTTGTTCTTAATGTGGTACTATACAATATTATGAGAAGATAATGGGAAAGGGTTACTTCGCTTTTATACTTCCTAAATTGTAAACTTGTAATCAAAACATCACATAAATTACTTAACCTAAAATGACGTCACGAACTCACGAAATTTGGCAGATGACATTTTTCGGAGAGGTGTTATGTTCCAGATCCAGTGTTAATCTGTACCTAGTATAATCTGTACCTGTTTCACATATCTGTACTTTCTATGAATCGATGTGTTTCTTTTTAAAGTGTTTTCTAGTTTCAATAAAACAAAATCAGAGTAAATTCAACGCTGCTACCAGTGACCAAAGCTTAACTACAATATCAGTGTTCCCGTGCGGCCCGTGCCTACTGTCATACTGTGTTTAACACGTGCATAACCATATCTGCTTTGCAATTGTGCTCAACTCCAGCTTCACCCTTACCCGTGCTTATAATTTACGATCACATGTGATCACATTAGGCCTTTACGGAAACACTGATCTGGATCCGGAAAGATCAGTTATACGTCAAACAGCTGTTGAGGACTGTTCCAAATTACGGTACTATCACCGTCCCAGAACTGCTTTCATCATCCTCCGCCCATTTTGTGTGTTTTTAGAAATGTAAAATGGGCGGGGCATGATGAAATCAGTTCTGGGACGCTGATAGAACCGTAATTTGGAACAGCCCTCAACAGCTGTTTGACGTATAACTGATCTATCCGGATCCAGATCAGTGTTTCCGTAAAGGCCTATTGTGGATCATATATGTATACCAATACCACAAAGAGAGAGTAGAGTCGGCCATGCATAAAGCAAAATATCATATTAATTTATGGTCTGTGCCTTCTGTGCGGTACATAAACATAACCCTCACAAAAAAGGTACGTTTATCAGTGGCGTATATAGAAATCGATTTCGGGGGGGCCCATCGGAAAAATTGAAGTTTACTTCATGCCGTATAATATTGGCGTATTATAATTCTAACCTATATTTAAAATAACAATGTACTAATATTACGAAAATAATTATACAGGGTGGTCGAATAAGCGCGCGGTGCTTTCTAATAAAAAACGGTTCTTTTCAAATGCCCTACGTTTAGAAAATAATTTCAAAGATGGCGGACTTCCGGATATACCGGAAGTAGGCATCAACTTCATTATTTGAAATAGAACACCCTGTATATTATTACGTTTTTTAATTCAGCATCGATTTTTAGGTCCAGCTTGTTATCATTGTTTATGTCTATGACGCCTATTTTCGGAGTTATTCAGCTATTTTTACAAAATTTGACGTTTGTAGTACTTTACAAGAAAAGTTAATATCTCGGAAATTAAATGCGATAGAAAGATGCAGTTTTCGGTTTTGAAACAAGCAAGAAACGTACTTGTGTTTCAGTAAGATCATTTTTCAATAGAACATTAAATCAATAGACTAGCAATTTTCAAATTTCATAAGTTAAACGTTAAAAACTTTTTTTTTCAAATGGGATAGTATGATCATTTTCACATCGGTGGTTGCGAAATTAAATTCTCTTTTACTTTTATCTGGGCACCTGTGGTTCTATGTTTGATGGATTTCAAGATATTTACGGTTTTGTAATTAGGAATTGGAAAAATCGTAGGTGGCGTGGCTCGCAGACGAAACAATGGGCAGGTGTTTTGGTCTCTAATGGGCCTATATCACATTTTTGGTGTATTGGCTTAAACGAACCCTGACACCACGTAGATGCCATAAATAATTTTACAAAATTTTTCTATCGTATTTATAACCGAAAAAAATTGCTCTAAATATTGAATTTTATGAATCCATACACTTCCCGCCCAGGTCGTGACGTCACCTGTAGGGAACCAATAAGAGCTCACTGGTACAAAACAATAGCATCCGCTCCTGGTCATCGGACCACGAAAGGACGCTTCTGATTGGTTCCCTACAGAAAGGACGCATTGGTTCCCTACAGGTGACGTCATCATCGGCTATTTCAAATTACAGTACAATTTTCTTTTCAGTGTTATTCTCATTTGGATCAAGTTTTCTGCTGATTTTTTACAGTAAATGGTCCTATGTATCAATGTATCATCAAAAATAATACCGCACTAAATAAATTGATCAATTTGAGATCACGGTATAGGCCCATTCTAAAATGTGCTTTCGCTCCATGTAACTGTAATCACGTTATTCTGAAAAACTCCAGTTGGCAATTTGCCAATAGGTTTTCCAAATTTTCATTTAGAAAATTTTGGAAAACATTAGCGTAATATGCGGTTTCCAATAATACCACCCCAAAACCTCTCAAAATTTGAAAAAAAAGCTTTTAACTTTACAAATTTGAAAACTGCTATTCGATAGATTTAATGTTCTTTTAAAACAATTATCTTACTAAAACACAAGCACATTTCATGTTTGTTTCAAAACCGAAAACTGCATCTTTCTATCGCGTTTAGTTTCCGAGATATTAACTTTTCTTGTAAAGTACTACAAACGTCAAATTTTGTAAAAGTCGCTGAATAACTTCGAAAATACGCTTCGCAGACATAAATAATGGTTAACAAACTGGACCTAAAAATCGATGTTGTATTCAAAAACGTAAAAATATACAGGGTGTTCCATTTAAAATAAGGAAGTTGGTGCCTACTTCCGGTATATCCGAAAGTCCACCATCTTTGAAATTATTTTCTAAATATAGAGCATTTGAAAATAAAAGTTTTTTATTTAAAAAAATTTCGTCTAATTTGAACGGTATGGCCGCTAGAGAGCACCGCGCGCTTATTGGACCACCCTGTATATAACACATATGCATATTAGAAATGTAAATTTATATTTTTATAGATGATAATTCTAAATTGAAGCAAAGAAACCAAGATGTACTTCCTAATCAGACATCTATGATCGTTAAAGTTGCCATATTTGCTTCATTATTAGATTACATTTTGATGTCGCTGCTAATTTTATTCAGTACTATATTTTTTGACAACTACTTCAGTCTCTTCCCAGACGTCAAAACTGAATGCGTGGCCGGTTTCGGGGGGGGCCGCCCCCCCCTTATATACGCCACTGACGTTTATTAACCCTACAAACCTACATGGAATACGTACTAGTACATGGAGTCGGTCATGACTAGTACTATTATTAATTGTTAGTAACAGGTACAGGTAAACGGAACATCCGTACTGATACCTGTTTTAACGAACTAGGTTCCATAAAACATAACCTCAGTTGTCACTGTCACTTGGCAAGAGGCAAGAGGCATGAAGAGGCAAACAATTGGGCAAACAGCTGATTTTTAAGCCGCTCACCTCCACAGTCCAGGTTTTTGTAAATAAATAGCCCGGCGATGGTGACTAAACCTGTCGTCCTAAAATGCAGTACTTCCGTTGCATAGCCTTGCTCCAGCACATGCTCCAATTTAATCTGCGATAAGAGGCAAAGGAAATAGGCTGCGGTTATCATTCATTAATTTAAGATAAACTACATCCTTTCTCTCGTTTTTCCATTGCTTCCTGGTGCATTTTTCAAGATTAGATATCAGCATGACTGAAACAAACGGTATGATGCTTTTTATTAATTGTGGCGATTGTGTGTCAAACTCGGTTGTTGCAGAATTATCAGGCACAAGTGCAGTGCCTAATTCCAAACGCAAGTTATCTGCTGAAGAACCAGACTCAAATAAAATGATGCCAAGCCTGTTCATGGAGTGTCATCCTATTGATAATCCAGAAGATTTAGCTGATGTTATTAGAAACCCACCCAGATGGGTTCAGCGAGTTGATCCTTTAGCGCCAAGATCACAGTTTGTTGTGCAGAATACATTATCAAATTGTCATACAGAAAAAAATCACTTTGCAGCGAGGAAACGGCTGGATGTGCGAACTGTGCCAAAAACCTTAGTGTGTCATGACTACAAAGGTGGTTACCAGGCTGATAAGTAAGTGTAATATCTAGATATTTTTTTTAACATTTATTTGATAAATTAGTCTTCAATCAGTGCAGTAATATAAACCCACAGTCTAACCATCTCACACATTTTTGACTATGCTGTTATCTTCTAAAATCTGTTTGGAAAGTGGTTAGCTGACCAACAATAAATTATTATTTGTCATAGATGGGTTAGACTGTGTAGTGTTTAACAGTGTTTAAAAATCTTTAATTATATTTATTGAGATCTTTTTCCTAAAATAAATATTTAAAAAGACATGTTTAAGATTGCAGTATTACCTTTATGCATATTGTAAGTCATTCTATAATTATTTCTAAGTGATGGTGATTGTGTAATCATGTCTACCAAGATGCCTCTGTAAATCATTAGTGTTTTTAGGTGCTAGTTATATACTTTTTTATTATTATCATTTACAAAATAATTTTTGTGTTTCAGGTTTTGAATTAGTTTATGAATTTTAAATATTTTTACAAATTTTTATTATAGCTTGTTTTTTATATTAGTTTTTTTTAGGTACTTGCATTACCCATATGAAGAAATTGTGGGCAATGGGTATACATTTTACAACTGGGCACAAATTGATGTTTTTGTTTATTTTAGTCATCACTTAATTACTATTCCTCCACTATGCTGGATAAATGCAGCACACAACAATGGTGTAAAAATTTTAGGTGAGGTTAGCATATAATGTTTCTTAAATGTCTGTATCACTCGCTGAGAAGCAGTCCTTAGTTTTTTCCTTCGTAGGTGTCATAAACTTTTAATAAGACTTTTCCATTCCAAATATTCCAAAAATTGCCAGTGAAAATACACAGATTGAATAATATAGTTCTAAAAAAGTAAATATTTCATTTTTGTAGGGACAATTATCACTGAGTTTTCAGATGGTAAGAAAATGTGTGATGAGAACATTTTCAAAGATACTCATTCCATGAGAGAATTTACCTTGTGTTTGGTAGAACTAACAAGAATTTTTGGATTTGATGGATGGTTACTGAACATAGAAAACAGGGTAGACAACATTCAAGTATTGAAAGAATTTGTGCCACTTTTATCAGAAATGTTACATCGGGAAAATTCTGGTAGTCTTGTCATCTGGTATGACAGTGTGACAGAAGCTGGTGAATTATTATGGCAGAATGAATTGAATGACAAGAACAAGTAGTAAATTATTACAGCTTAAGCCTACTGTATTCTATAGGCTCAACAAGAAACATGTAACGCCATTTAAAAAAACTATAATACATGTCTTAAAGTCATATGATTTTTCACTGTACATTATATTGAATAATAAAATAGGAAAACTGAAACACTCACAATTAACAAATTTGTACTGCTAACATCATAACATAATACAACTGTTACATGATCTATGTTTCATTCATTATATGTTGTTGTTTGTGCCTATAGGTTATATGAGGCTTCAAGCTGCATAAACTAAAAACAGGAAAATTTCAGATACTTTTTTGACTGTTGTGATGGAATTTTTCTGAATTACTCCTGGAATGAACAGAATTTGATGAAATCAGCAGAAGAAGCTAAGCATCGAAATTTGGATGTCTATGTTGGTATAGATGTTTTTGGCAGGAATTTTTTTGGAGGTGGAATGTTTAACACATATAAGGTAACAATTTTCTTAGCAATATTATCATTATTTATTAGTCATTAAACTTCATTTTTTGATTTGTCTGCAGCAAAAAAAGGGCATAAATCAAAATTGCCATAAGAATAGGCTGTTGAGGTATGAGGTGTTTTACACCTACTTTTTGAGCAAATATTTTATTTTAAAATAGATCACGGATCCGAAAAGAGACTTAACTCCAAATGCTGCAATTATATCTGTATGGGATGAATTTTATAATACCTAATTTAATTCTTCCAACATAGGTATAAGGGAAACATTGGTGTAGATAAGAAGTTTTAGGAATATATTTACACATTAGATGTTACTAATTTTACAATGTTTTTTTTGAACATGCAAGTTTTACTACTTCATACCGATTCTTATGGTCTTCCTAGTCTATTAAGCTTATAAATTCAGATAATTCAACAAAGCACTGAAACACTGAAATACTTATTATCAACAAATTTTTTTCTATTTTAGGCTATCGAGGTAGCCACAAGATGCAACCTTTCAATGGCAATTTTTGCACCTGGTTGGACACATGAAACTCTTGGAAAGGTGGATTTGTATTTTGAGACATTTTACAATCGAGATTCTGCATTTTGGTCTAGTCTTTGGCCATATCTGTATACACATCCACTGAATAATTACTTTACTACAAATTTCTACATTGGTCTTGACAAGGTATGCTGTAGATCTTTTTTATATTACAGAGTTCATGTACACAATGTCATTATATGATTTGCTAATATGAAAATAACATTCATTGTTTTTTCAATGTTTTTGGAAGTATGCTAATTAAGCAATTGAATCTGAAGCATTTAGGCTTGAATTCAGTATAATAGTCACTGTAATATTTACGCAAAAGTGCATTACAGTGCATTGAATAAATTTGTATGTATTTATTTGTTGAAAAAGAACACATGACTCCAAATAAATGGTGAGATGAGTCTCTATGTGTCTACCAAAAACATAGCATGTCTAATTTCACTTCAAGAACTTCTGCTTTGACTAACTTCTCAATAAACTGAAATGGAATTTATCATTAAACATTTTGTTTATTTTTGTTCTTCAATAATTGATTTTTATGATGCTATGCGACAAAATAATTTTCATTTTTAAAGTATTTTTTCCTCATTTTTTTTCAAGTACTGTTACAACATATTCAGCCAACAACAACAGCTCACAGAAGTCCTGCGCCCCAAGTTGAAAATGCCCGAATTTTCGGAAGTGCCAAACATCAAAAATCAGTGTGACTGCTTGCAAAGCCATATACTAGGTTCAAAAAATACTTGCCTAATAACAAAACAGAACTTAAGAAGAGATTGGGATCACATACACTATCTTTTCGCTTGTGACATGGAAATTATCGACAATACTGTGGTATTCTTTCTAACAAAAGATCCATATGGAGGATCGTCCAATTTAAAAGTGACATTGTTGGTGTCTGGGTTCAACCGAACTATGAGGAAAATTGAGTTGTTGACAGAGAGAAAGGACAGTCCTTTGGACAATTCCACTGTACTTGAAGTAAATCCGTCCGAATCACCGGATGTCGTGTATAGCCTGAAGAACAGGTACTACAATATGATTGTTGAAGACAACTGGAATCTAAGGTATGACTTCTGTATACACCGAGTCTATACACCGAGTCCGAGGACAAATCCCGAAAAAATAAAACTCCACTTAGGCGTCGGAGAGTGAAGGCTATATCAAAATAAATCATCCTTAAATTCGCATTTCTTGCAGGGAAATCAACTCTTGAAGTTTTATTGTAAAGGTGATTGAAACGTGTGTGGTCCACCTTATTGAATCCCAATTTATTATCTACTTTATAGCAAAAAACGAGCCGGGCATTTAGCAGGGTTACACGCACATTTCTGTCAATTTCAAAAACTAATTAAGTAAATTTCAACTTTTTAACTTGCCTAAACCGTAAATTATACCTATTTTAACACAAGTCTGTGCCAGCCATGGGCGCCAGCAGAGGGGTGCCCCCGGAGCAGCGAAGATAAGAAACTTGTATAACCAAAAACCAAATTTCTCCCCTCTGTCCCTGATTTGAGCACTCAATTTAAGTAAGTCGCCCCCCCAACTGTACAATCTTCTGGCGGCGCCCTTGGTGCCAGCAATCACTTTCTAAAGTTTTCGGGATCTGTCCTGTGACACGGTGTATATTTTCCTGGGAAAAGTGATCATTTTGTAAAGTACTATACAGGGTGGGCCAATAATGCGTGGGCGGAGGATTGTGGGCTTACTAAAAAATATTTCAAAAGTCTGTCACTTGATCATGGTAGGGACCCTTGAGGGATATGACGTAAAAATATTTTTACTTAAATTTTGACGTTTATACAGGGTGATTCATATCAAACTTACATTTTTTTGAATGGAACCCCCTATATATTATTGCATATTTGGATTCCTTGGTCAATTCTAGTGTGGCTTTATGGATCACACATGGAACTTTAAACGAACCTCAATAGCTAGTAGGCTGTGAAAAACAAACACTTCTGTCATACCCCAGCTACTCATTGACATTAGATATCTTGCCGCAGCTGTATCCGGTTAGAGCTAATATGTTGTAAGGAATTTTCATAATCTTGCCTCGTTGCTCTAGTTAGTTTGCATCTTTCTACTAAGTTAGTTGGTTTCTTCCATATTAACGAGCTTTTGTTTATTTTTCATGGCCCGCTAGGTTGCTTGCACGCCGAAAAATTGAAAAACACCGATTTAACTGAAACTTTGAAATAAAATGAAAACCAAAAAAGATTGATATCAAGAATGCTATATCGTTAGAAAGGTAATAAAATTTTACATTTGATTCTTTAAACCAAAATAGGCATTCCCATTTGAAAAAAAAAACAATTTATCTGTGATTGGATTTTCCTTAATTAATCTTCTGATTTCTCCAGGTACAAAAAGAATTCAAATTTAGCCGTCTGACCTTAGATGACGCATTTCATGCTTAGTCGTACCGCAAAGTCACGGCCTTCTAAGTTTTATAATCACTGCGATATTCAATTTTTTTCTGATACCTACTTATACCAAAAATGGTGTTGCGCCTAAACGGTTCTTTTAAAGTTCCATGTGTGATACATAAAGTCGCACTACAATTGACCAAGGAATCCAAATATGCAATATTATATAGGGGCTTCCATTCAAAAAAATGTATGTTTGATATGAATCACCCTGTATAAACGGCAAAATTTAAGTAAAAATATTTTTACGTTATAGCCCTCAAGGGTCCCTACCATGATCAATTGACAGATTTTTGAAGTATTTTTTAGTAAGCCCACAATTCTCCGTCCACGCACTATTGGCCTACCCTGTATATGCCTTGTGAAAGGAATGCCCAACTTAGAGAGGTTGAAGTCACAATATCTAAAAGTGTAGCCCGGAAAACGATATATACAGTGATGGGAAAATACCAGGTATATTGAAACTTAGGTAAATATTGAGAGTACTACATCCGGTATATACCCGATGGGTATATACCTTATTGTTACTTGGGCAAATACCAGGTATACACCCAAATATATTACTTTTTTCGTTAAGGGTACTCTTATTAACTATAAGAGTATAACAAATCGTTATTATAACGGATTCAATCTGAAAATCAAATGTGACAATGGATCGGAATAAAAACGGCAAAATAAAACGAGGTAAGCTATAAAAATAGGGTTCGAACAAAATTGCCCAATAGGCAATATGTATATACTCGACTTCTTGTGGTAACAGAAATGTCAGTCGCGCGTTCCGTCCTCTCTCTTTCCTTGTCTAAGATGAAAAGCATTGAGTGTTTGTAGACCTACGTCAAGGCTCATTCTGTAATGTAAAAAGGTCTTGGATGACATTTTGACAAGGCATCAGTGTAACTTATGTGGGTGCCGAGTCATTTTGCGGTAATAAAACAGCGGATGCGCTCGTAAGGCGAGGGTCGATAAATAATTTCCTGGGTCCTGAGCTGGCTGTGTTACTGGCAGCAGGTACCATTAGAAGGAAAACAGAGGTGAGGATTTTATGATATGGAGAGGAATCTGTGGACATCTCCCTCAAGCTAGAGAACTTACCTTAGGACGTCTGGCCAAGGTGGGGCGCTTCTTACCGGACAGACGCCGGCTAAGGTTACTTGTGGGTCTATTATCTGGCCATAACCCTTGAGACGTCACTCGTATATCACGGGAGTGGCAAGCGACCTGACGTGTGCACGCTGTGGCGAGGAGGAAGAGTCCTCGGCACCAATTCTATATAGTTATGAAGCCCTGGGGTATCACAGGCAGACTATATGAGATTCAAGGGTCCTTAACCCTGAAGACACAAGATGGGCAGGACCCAAAGCCATCCTCACCTTTGCAATGAGTGCTGGATTTGGCAACTAGCGTAAGGAGAGACCTCATTCTGCCAATAAGACTATTGATTCTTTCCATTATTTTTTTCAGTGTGTACGTGTTCAATACCTTGCTTTGCGAAATACTAGAAATCGGTGGAGTTATCGAAAATGGAGATAGCTTGTATTTGGGAGCATTTGGCATTGAGAATGCTGATGGGGACTTTTTGAAGAGCAAATAAAAAACACAAACTTTACAAAGCATTATATTGGTGAACGTTGATAAACAGTCTATATATTTTATTTGTTTAAGTGTTATTAATGTATATATTTTATTCTATTGTCAATATACACGACTCTAGTCCATCTAACTTTCATGTGGGGAATCTAAAACTTCTTCCTTGACCTCTTCCTGATTCCAATTTTGTTTCCTCGACATTTCTCCTTCCTTGGTACGTATACTGCGGATGATTTGTTGTCGCGTAATCGAATTTGTGCCTCTTGTTATATTCATGTTGATCCTTTTCATATTGATAATTTTTTATTCTTTGGTATCGTTTTTGATTGTAGTCTTTAGCTGTAAGAGATGTTATAAGAAAATTTAAAAGTGCATGTTAAGCCGGGTCTACACGCTACGTTTTCCACAACGTTTTGTCTGTGCAGTTCAGAACGTTAAAGGGGTGACACACGTACGAACTTTAAGTACGCGGTTTTTAAGTTCGCGAACTTACTCGGCTCGACGCGGTGACACACGTGAAGCTGAAATCACTCATTTTGATAATTTTCCTAAATAAACAAAAGTTTCAACAAACACCAAACACAACAAGCGTTGCGCATCGATGGCCTGCCGAAACAAAGTGGAGGCTCGCTGCTCGCAGCAAGATTTCAAACCAGTTGGATCGCCGGCGGTTTGCGCGACGGTTTTAAAGTACGCGTACTTACGGTGACATATAGGCGAAAAAGGTCGTCGAGCCGTAAGTACGCGTACTTGCTCGTACGTGTATCACCCCTTTTACAGACAAAACGTTGCGTGTGGATAGAAAAACGGTGCATTTTTGAGAACTGCGCGGAGACGGTACAGTTGCAGCGATAATTGAGCTGGTGAGCATAGTTATCCATGAACTGCGCAGCCAAGTCGGTGCGTATAGACATTGGCTTCGTCTTTCGATACATTGAATGGCACACCTTCGACAATTTCCTGGGAGCTTTTGACTGAGTTTATGGTGTTATTTGATGTTTTCAATCAATTTGGCGTATCAAATACAACAAATATAGTGACAGAGACAAAAAGAAGCAGGCATATTATATTTTGGTACAACAGTCAACGAAAATGTTGGCCGCAGGTAGAAAATTAATTCTTAAAGGGGTGATACACGTACGAACTTTAAGTACGCGGTTTTTAAGTTCGTGAACTTACTCGGCTCGACGCGGTGACATACGTGAAGCTGAAATCACTCATTTTGATAATTTTCCTAAATAAACAAAACTTTTAACAATCGCCAAACACAACAAGCGTTGCGCATCGATGGCCTGCCAAAATAAAGTGGTGGCTCGCGGCTCGCAGTACGAGCTGAAACCAGCTACGAGCAACATTTCAAACCAGTTGGCTCGCCGGCGGTTTGCGCGACGGTTTTAAAGTACGCGTACTTACGGTGACACACAGGCGAAAAAGGTCGTCGAGCCATAAGTACGCGTACTTGCTCGTACGTGTATCAGCCCTTTTAAAGGAGTATTCACGTAAAGAAGCAAAAATAAATCTTGTCTATTTGGGACTTGACAGTACAATATCTACAAGCCATGTTTGCGTAATTTCGTTTTGTTATACTTACTACTTAAACGATTGAAAGGTTTTGCCAATTATTAGGTTCATCACATAACTCACGCAGTAATCTGACGGGTAAAGTGTTGTATTCTTAGGGAGCATTTTGAACGCCGAATACTTTTTTAACATTCAATTTTTTTGTCTTCACAAGACAACATGCAAAAATTGACCAGACTAGTACTTTATAGTGCCATGGCACTACCTTAATTTTCGTCAAGAACATATTTATCTATCTCTTAACCTTTTCTTATGCTATGTTAGTTTCCAACGACTTTTTCTGTTTTATATGAAATGGCAATAGCGCCTCAGCGCATAAATGCTTGCACCAGGCAACACGTGGCATCGTGGCAAGTCACACGACGGGAGCTGACGACGCGACGCGACGGCGAGATGACAATAGCCTACCGTGCCGTTATAAGGCTCAAACAGAGTGAGAGAAATTTCATCACAAACGCTTATGAGTGACAGAGATAACGCTATGCTGGACGTTTGGATAGATTTTAAATACGAAAATCCGAAGTAGATCGTGCCAGGCACACTACTATTTCCATTCATGGCTCACTATTTTTGTTTTGTTTCAGCAGTTTCAATTTGATGCTGATGTCGGCTTTTCTCGTTATAGGTTTGAAATTTAGATCTTATTAATTTGAGTGAGTTGTGCGCTGTTTTGGGATCGGTATCTCTTTTGTGCTTAATTAAAATATATCATTGGAGCGAAAATGAATAAAATTTGCGCATTGATTTAAAAATTGAAAAACATTGGTAGTGGACAGAAATCGCGTTGTCGTAAATTTAATAAAACTATTATAAAAATAACTGGATAAGTGACTGTGAAGAAGTAAACAAACTATTTTGTTTTGTGTGTGTTCTATTTGGAGGCGATGACACTTGGGCGAAAAAGGCACAGATGATCTTTCGCATATATTGGAGAAAATGAAGACCCATGAAAAATCTAAAGTGCATATGAATAATGTTTTTAGTTTATCGATGCTTGGTTAGTCGAATATAAAGACTCAGTTAAATTCGGCTTATCGGCTACTTATAAGTATTTTGTTCAATTTTATATCGGTTTGAAATTTTGGCTGTCATTCTGGCACTACCTTTTTAAGTTGGCACGAGCCGCCACTGCTATCCCATAAATCGAATTATTATTATTAAATTATCCATCGTGGCCAGACTATATCCCAGCAATGAATTTTGTGAAGGTGACTCAAGATGTGACTCTTGTAGCTCCGATTTATTTACCTGATCCCAAATTCCCGACACCCTGTTTATCCAAACAACCCCACCAAAGCTTCGGCCGCTTCCTCCACCAACTTAAAAGGGTTAAAAGCGTCAGCGAGCCCAGTGACGTCATGCGTGTGAGTACCGAACCAAGGATGCGATGCGACCAGGTACTGACCAGGTGGTACTCTCGTGTAGGGACGACCTGTAACAGGATCGATAGATTCATGAACTGGCTTGGCGACATTGTGAAGAATATCATCTGGATCTAGCGGGTCTTGTGGTGGTTCTGCAGGTAGCACCGATGGTGATTGGGGAGCTCCTGTGGGATTTAGGGGTTTATAAAATGAGACTGGTTTGAAGTGCGTTCAGGCTATATTGCAGCTCATATTCAAGATGCAATTTATCGACAAAAAAGTGATGGTAAGAAAAGGACTGAAAATTACCGAAATTCGGCAGTAAAGATGCAAAGCTTTGCCCAATTTGTGGTATCGTCTGTACAAACGAAGATACTCCTTCTCCTAAGCCTTGTCCAACTTGTTGTGCTGATGGTAGGACACTTGCAAATCCAGAAACAAAATCTCCTAAAATTCCTGTTGCAAAAATTAGGCTTTATGTTTACGTAATGTGTAGGCGTCAAAGTTGCAATAATTTTTTTTTGTAATATTGAACTAAGAATCTTTTTTGATTCATAACACTGCACCTACGCTGTTATACAGGGTTATTCACGTTATTCGACACGGAGCATTATGGCTAAAGTATTTGACGAAAAAGAAAATAATAACTTCGGATGGATAGAGACCCATAAAGGCTACATTTTAAAAATATTTTCATGTTATACAGGGTGTCCCAAAAATGCGAAATGTATCAAAGTTATGTTTTTTTAAATGGAACACCCCATATATTATTGCATATTTAGATTCCTTGGTGAATTCTAGTGTGACTTTATGTATCATACATGGGACCTAAAGCGAACCGTTTAGGTGTAAATCACCATTTTCAGTATAAGTAGATATCAGGAAAAAATTGAATATCGCAGAGATTATAAAATATGGAAGGCTGTGACTTTGCCGTATTACTAAGCATAAAATGCGTCAGCTTTGATGAGACTGTCAAATTTAAATTACGTTTATGCTTGGAGAAATCGGTCGATTAATTAAGGAAACTTCGATCAGTGATAACTTGATTTTTTCAAATGGCAATACCTATTTTTCTTTATACAGTTAAACGTAGAATTTGATAACCTTTCTAATGATATAAGGTTGTTAATATCAATCTCTGGTAGTTTTCATTTAATTTTAAATTTTCAAACAAATCGGCGTTTTTCAATTTTCCTACCTATAAGCAACGTAGCAGGCCATGAAATATAAACAAAAACCTGTTCAGGTAGAAGAAAACAACTAACATAACTGAAAAATACTCACTAACTAGACTAAAGGGACAAGATTGTAAAGATTCCTTACAACAAATCAACTCTCCCAGAAACAACTGCGATAACATCTCTAAGGCCAAAGAGAAGCTGGTGTATGGTAGTAATAGATATATTTTACGGTCTACTGGTTACCGCAATTTACTAGAGGTTAAAAATTTCCAAGACAATTGAAAACCCTGATATGAAACAAAAACAACCAGCAACTGTTGCTCAGGCACACAACTATCAATCATATGTAATGGTGTAAAAAAGTACTAATTTGCATCGAAGTCGATATCTCTGACTGGAGCCCTTCTACATTTCAATATCTATTAGCAATATTGCAAAAAAGGAATGCTGACAAATCAAATCTAAGTTTTCTGCCATTTAAGTTGTTTTATAATTTGAACAAATTTTAATTCATTCTTCATTTTCTGCGATCTTGCTAATAGGTACTGAAGAATTTTCAGAATGCCAGTCAGAGGTACTTTTGACTTGAGTTTTGACAGAATTGCGTACTTCTTTATATCATTAAATGTTGTTAAGTGTTATAACAATAATAAACTGCTTACAACATTCTCTAGTAGTCTTTTTTTATTTCAAAATGTTTAATGCTTTTCGAAATGGCCAATCTCTAGTACATTGCAATAGCTAGTAGGCTGTGAAAAAGTCCATTTCTGCCATACTCCAGCTTCTCTTTGACCAAAGATATGTTACCGCCGTTGTTTCTGGTCAGACTTTGTTTCGTGTGTATTTTTCAGCTATGTTAGTTGTTTTCTTCTACCTGAACAGGTTTTGGTTGTATTTCATGGCCTGCTCCGTTGCTTATAGGTAGGAAAATTGAAAAACGCCGATTTGTTTGAAAATTAAAAATTAAATGAAAACTACCAGAGATTGATATTCACAACCTTATATTATTAGAAAGGCTGTCAAATTCTACGTTTAACTGTATAAAAAAAATTAGGCATTCCCATTTGAAAAAATAAAGTTATCGCTGATCGAAGTTTCCTTAATTAATCGCACGATTTCTCCAAGCATAAACGTAATTTAAATTTGACAGTCTCATCAAAGCTGACGCATTTTATACTTAGTAATACCGCAAAGTCACAGCCTTCCATGTTTTATAATCTCTGCGATATTCAATTTTTTCCTGATATCTACTTATACCGAAAATGGTGATTTACACCTAAACGGTTCGCTTTAGATCCCATGTATGATACATAAAGTCACACTAGAATTCACCAAGGAATCTAAATATGCAATAATATATGGGGTGTTCCATTTAAAAAAACATAACTTTGATACATTTCGTGTTTTTGGGACACCCTGTAAAACATGAAAATATTTTTAGAATGTAGCCTTTATGGGTCTCTATCCAAGCGAAATTATTATTTTCTTTTTTATCAAATACTTTAGCCGTAATGCTCCGTGTCGAATAACGTGAATAACCCTGTATATCCAAGTAGCCTACCCCGATGCTGTTTGACATAATATGCATCTTGGTTTTGCTAAAAACGAATCAAAATGGATTATTTAAAGGATGCGAATGTATCGCTCTGAATGCTTGTATGATAGTTTTTTTAAAACATACTACAAACTATTTAAAGGAATTATTAACCAAAATGCTTATTTCCACTTAATTGTTTATGGTTTGGCCTACCTGATTGTCCTTGGGATTGCGATTGAGATTGGGACTGAGAAAACGCCCCAACTAATGTTTCCAATGGGCGATTTGCGATAATCATCGACAATAACGGTCTATTTCCGCCATTTCCTGAAAGTTTGAAGTCGTGAAAATCATAAAAATTATTGGAAATATTGAAACAGAAATATTTAATACTATACTATCATCAGTATCTTTTCAGCTGTGTAACCTGTCACTACTAATGTACTTTTGGAAGTATCAGAATCTTCAATATTATGTTCAAACCCAAACCCATATTCAAGGGCACCATTTCTATTGAGAAAACGTCATATAACTTTGGTACTGGGCATGTTTCTCTTAGGTTACAATTCTGGACTTTGTTGTCAGCCTATTCTACCTTTAGCTGATCTCCAAAAGTAGAATATAGAATGAATTTCCAGTGAAAAAATATGGGTCGTTATAAAAAAAGACAGAAACAACTTTGGTGTTGGCAATATTTTTCTACGGTTCCAGTTTTCGAATCTATTGTTTGTCCATTTTACCTTAAGTTGATCTGTAGAAGTAGAGCAACTCGAAGCGAATTAAATATCCATCGCAAATTTATGGACCTCGTACTCATAAAAAGATTTCGACTAATACCCTTTTTATTTTTGAAAAATGTAGCCATTAATTAGTTTCGAATGCTGTCTTTGCCATTTAAAAGATAAAAATAAACCTTGGAGCTTGGAGCTTACAAATGTGATGGCAAAGAAAGCTCAAAAAATCAGGCTAGAGTCAAACGGTTACTAACTTTTATGAAAATTATTTTGGGCTTCAGAAAAGTTGGAAAGTATAATGATAATCGTGCATTTATTTATAAATTCTTTTTAAATAAATGTATTTTTAAGGTCTCTATTTTAAAATATCAGTAAATCTAAATTAGTTATTATTTTGATTCAATTGCAAAACGTTTCTCAGCATTGACGTCTTAGACGTCAATGGTCCTCAGATAAATCAAAAGGTAATACGCAAACGATAATCAACAAAGCAACCTAACCTAACTGATGAACACTGCGCTCTTACGCCACTGTCACTGTGGTTTTTTGTGAAGAGAAGGGTGTGGGTTTGTAAAATAGCGCGCTGTTGCCAAGTTTCAATATGCTGTCTTAATTTCTGAAACAAGTGGCTACCATGACAAAAATAATTAATAACTAATTCAAAGGACCGTCTGAGCTATTTTTTTAAGTGCAATAATATAAACGACGTACTTCAAAGCATATTTTCAAACTCTATTTTTGTATGTACTCTTAAAATGTGCTGATTCTACCTTTAGATTGAAAAAAGATGCTAATTTGTCCCATGTTAAAATTTTGATTTTTAATCGTTAATAAAAAAAATGTATTTCATCTACAAACTTCAGTAAGGTGACGATACATTTAAATTTCATCATCCGAAATGGAGGAACTCCACCCTTGCCTTACCTCCTAGAATAGGCTTGTGACTGAGTATCGGCTTCTGCCCCCCACCACCTCCCAGAGCAGGAACGGTACTTCCCCCAGACTCCTGAGATGGTGCAGCCCCTCCAGGTACACACAAAATGTTAGTCTGATAGTTGTTGGCCACGTTAACGTACGCAAGGTCGACCAAAAACCTTCCTGTCCCTTGGGGCTTCCGTTGTGGCTGTCTTCTGAACTGACAGCCTGGAGGAAGTGAGTTGCCTCCTCCGAATGGACGTCTTCTTCGTGCGTACTCGTTTGGGTTCGCTGTGTCGAGGAATTTTCCGTTTTCTTCGACTCGTATAGCGGTTATGTTCTGAGAGATTTGTAGCAGTGTGACCAAAATAGTGCAAATCTGGTTTGAAAAGGATGATATTTGTTAGAGAGTAAGCACTGCTTAAAACACTTTACAAAATACGAGGATTGCTCTATATCTCTGTCAATCCACCAGTACGCAGACAGCTGTTCCACGCTTAGTAGCGATCATCAGTGCGCCATAGGTCGATTGACGGAGATAGAGAGCATCAGAATTTTCATGCCTACCAGACATGTAAGCATGTGAGAGCAGGCGACAGAAAAGATCTACCTGTGCACCATCTAGTACCCGAAGGTAATGGCAAACCAGAGAAAATTGCTGCTAAAAAGGAGCAGACTTCTTGGTGGAACGCCACCGCGTTCGCTTGGCTTCACCAGAAGAGCACGGTTCTATATATGCTGTTGTATATGAGAGTCGATATACGAGGGTTGCTCTATATCTGATCGCTAATAACCGTGAAACAGCTGTCTGCGTACTGGTGGATTGACGGAGATATAGAGCAACCCTCGTATATCGACTCTCATATTATGCAGCAGCATATAGAACCGCGCTCTTCTGGTGAGGCCAAGCGAACGCGCCGTGGCGTTCCACCAAGAAGTCTGCTGCTGTTTAGCAGCGATTTCATTTGGTTTGCCGTTACCTTCGGGTACCAGATGGCGAACAGGCAGATCTTTTCTGTCGCCTGCTCTCGCTTTACAAAATATCTGTAAAATGTTAACTTGGTGTTTTATCGAGGTAAAAAAAATATTTTCATATAATAGTTACAAATTTTATTCTCCTAACTTCACAGAAAGAATCCATATTTGTGCTCGCTATTTATTATACCTTTACGATTTCAAAGGAATAAAGTGATCAAAA
The DNA here is from genome assembly GCA_951848785.1 of Callosobruchus maculatus. Lineage (NCBI taxonomy): Eukaryota > Metazoa > Arthropoda > Insecta > Coleoptera > Chrysomelidae > Callosobruchus > Callosobruchus maculatus. The sequence goes on from CATOUR010000071.1 coordinate 12,960,978, forward strand.
TAATATCCTCATTTTGATTTATATTGAAGTCTCTGACATCTCCACTAGGCAATTTTAGCTGTAACCGTTGATTGAAGAAAATAGCTGTAGCTTTAATTAAAAATGGTGTTAAAATCCCAAGAAATTTCAATCGCAGCTCTTCGTCTTCAGTAATCAAAGTGTATCATATCGCTATTTCGCTATAGGGTGACTGGAGAATATAAAAGAACTAGCCCGATAAGGTCGGAAGTGGAAAACCAAACGAGGTCAAGACCGGTATTTAGTAGTTTCTTCTTTGCGTAAACGAACATCTACAGCCAAAGACCTCCAAAATGGTCTGAGGGCGGTTTATCAAGTAATTATTTCTGACTAAACACTTAGAAACAGATTACGGGAGGCTGATTTAAGACCAAGACGACCACGCCTGGATCAACGATGGGTCTGAAGTGGCCGAAGCCCCGGATCCGCAGGTTCAGTGGGGCCCCGCAGGGGCCCTACTTTTGTGCATTTTATTTATAAAGGGACTGTTAAAACTATAAAGGCGGAGATACACATGCCTGTAGCTGGCACACTGACATAACAGCTCCTTGCATGTGCCACCTACTGTCATGTGTATACGTTAACTGGCATGCCTTTATCTGGCATGCAAGTAGATAGCACAACATTTGATTTACTGGCATGCACGCTGAAAGAGGGGCGCGGGGGGCTGTAAAACCGACACGTGTGAACGTACGCGACAGCTAAAGGCATGCCAGTAGCTGCATTTACCATATGGGTATCACTTTTTTTTTAATGTTGTTGACAATTTTTGATAATAATTCGTCAATTTTTTCTGGAAGCATTCTTAAATGGTTTCTGTAACCACCTTCATCTTCTTGTCGCATTTCTGTAAGAAGACAGCTACTTGCTCCAAAATTTTCCCTTCTACTAATCCAATTTTTCACCCAAATCTGTCTTCTTCTTTTCTTTTTTTGTCTTATTAACTTAGCCACACATTTTACACCTAGATGCAATATGATAGTATTGAATTCACCTCGGATATCTTCCATAGCAGAAAAGCAAAAGCATCTGACACGCACTGTCTGTTTTGTGAACTGGCACATGTATACGTCTTGGAGAAACTAGCATGCAAGAGCGCAAATTGCATGCAAGTTGACTTGCAAATGTATCCACAGTATGCTAGTTACTTGCACTTGCCTTTAACTTGCATGCAAGCTACTATTCCGTTTTACAGGCATGTGTATCTCCGCCTTAATAGTCCCGGGCCCCAAGCTAATGTGAAGTTGAAGACGACCAGTACGAAAACTCGATCGCATAAAACTTCTCGATTAAACGTCGCTCGTGATCATTTCCAATGGCAGGTTAGACAGTGGAAACTGGGTGTACAGACGTCCTAATGAACGTTGCTTTGCTACCTATGTACAAGAAGTCTCCAGCTTTGGAGATGGTTCGGTAATGGTCTGGGGTGGAATAAGTTTGGAAGAAAAAACGAACCTTGCAGTGATATCGGAAACCCTTAAAACTGTAAGATTTATGTAGGTATGGGTTCTTAACTGGAAAATTAGGTTTTAAACAAATAATTACTAATAATTTACAACTAATGTCTTCATATACAAACATGGTGTAACCGTGATAATGATTAATTAATCAAGACAATACGCGGTGACCGGACTCAAAAAAATCATTGTTCCTGACGTCCTTTATCCAATGCGCTGATGCGTACACTTTTTCTGAAGAACAATTGAATACAATTGTTGAAACGATATTTGTCTATTAGAATGCACGGTCTTCATCTACCCATAAACATATAAAACGCATAATGGTTACTGAGGCCGCAGAATGTATTGGCAAAAATTTAGATAATGTGTGAATTCCAACAGCATTTTGAATTACATTAAGGTGTCCTGAACAATGGAAATATGTATTTAATGTGTTTGTGTAACCTACATGTCCCATGAATTTTAAAATGCAGCCAAACAGATTAATTTTACTTCCCACACCATGATAGTTGAGGGGAGCTTGCGATCGCAAACATTTTCGATTTTGAGATAATACGCTTTTTGGGAGTTTTTTATGATATCTACATAACGAAAATCATCGTCACTCTGTCTGTCGATCTATTGGCGTTTTGCTAGCATCGTAATCTCAGTAACCGCTGCATGGATTGTGATGAAATTTGGGTAGCTATATGTTGAGGGGTCTTTGTAGGAAATGATGCTAGAATTTTGAAATAGGAGTAATTAGCAAAAAAATATATTCCTCAAACTTCGTTTTAGGCATTTTAGGGCTTCCTGATCATTTTCTACTTTTTTTGGTGTGGTGGTGAAATTTGAGGTGGTTGAGGGGGGGGGCTGTAAAACTGAAAAATTTGTTGTATTTATATCAGAACATTGCCTTGACTATTACAGAATATTACGAGTTTTGCTTTAAATCGTTCAATGTTGTGTAACGTGGAAACAATTGAATTGTAAAATCAATCAAGGTACATGTTTATAAGTAGTGCTTTAGATCCTCCTGTATTGTGCAACGGTAATTATTCAATTGATTTAAATGAAATTTTGACACAGTATTATTACCGTAGCCAGTATGGAAAATGGGTATGGTTTTTTAGAAATCGTGTCAGTGACGGCACACCAATGATAAAAAAACCAAAAGTACAGAAGCAGCTCAAATTTCGTTTTTAGGCGGTTTAGGGGTTTAGCGGTTCGCTTTCAACTTTTTTAGGTGAAATTGGGGAGGTTGGACTTGGGGGGGGAGCTGTAGAACCTTTGTTCTATTCATAATAGGCTATCCATTGACCTGTGAATGAAAAACCTAGCGGCATAACACACTTTTTTGCGGGCGCGCGAGGTTTTGGTTGCAAAGGGATCTTAGACTATAGCCTCATGCTATGGGAAAATAATAAACTGGTATCAGTAGTATTGAGTCATTCAACTTGACTCAATTTTTTTCACTTCTCAGAGCTCTCAGCAGATGTTTTTTTTTTCAAAACATAATACGTCTGAAGCACATATAAGTACCTAAAATATTTATCGTTATGGTTCATATAACTTCTGAAAATTCTATTGGGGATATGATAATAATGGCATGCATAATTATGTAATTCTAAAAACGCGTTTTCTTGGGTTCTAGTTCTAAACATTGCACTTATATTTTTCTAGTTAGAATATATGAATAAACTAATTTAATAATATAGAATGACAATGAGACAAACAAAGCAATAACATGAAACATATGTAGTTTCCCGTTCGGATTTAAATAGTGATTGTCCATTTATCGTTGTTTTACTGCATGTTCATCTGTGTGTATAATTTATATTGCTCATAAACAGATATCTAGTGTGATATCGTGATCATACTAATTGCCAATAATTTATATTAAAAAATGAATCACTGAAGATCTTGTTGTTACAACGTTTGCTTTGTGTAGATCTATAATGCATACACTGTATCACATTAAATTCAGCAAAATACGCTATATTAGGGCTGGCGTTCCTCAGGGTTCGATCTTGAGAGCAATAATTTATTGTTTTCTCATTCATGAAGTGACTAGCTTAAGCAGCTGTGAGGTCTATATTTCTGCTGACAAGTGGTCCAGTCATGGTAAACATATACCTAATTCCAAATTATATTCTGACAACTTTATGCTTTGTTATGTGAGCTTCAAAATTAAGTGCGCTTAATAGAAATTATTATTAGACCTGCAATAATGATTTGAGCATACGCGATTTGGTGTTTTCTAGCTAACAAGCGTGGGCTTTGCAGTTGCTCCAAATCAGGACCCTGAGAACCAAAAATTAGGATAATTTTGAGTATTTTAAAAATTTCAATTTTTTTTTAAATTGTTTATGAAAAGTCAGTTGCGTCAGAGTAGTTTGAAATCGAAAAACAAAAAAGCCTCTTTAGCGTCTTCTTTATAAAACATTATGTTCTACATATAGGGCTCTGATGATTTTATATTTATTTTCGGGAAGGGGAGGATATTAGAATTGGGTCGGGGAGACATTTACGGGTTGGAAGATCACCCAGTTTTTTTGGTTATCTGAAACTTCTAACCTGATTTTAATGAAATCTTGATACGCCTTGTTAAGACCAAAAATGTAGAGTAGGGAGTCAACCAACTAAACCCAACTTTATCATTTATGATTTAAAAACCAAAAACATAAAAACTTTAGTACCTCCTATACATGTTCTAGAGGCCCTGACGACTTTATACCTAGTGAAAGGGAGTTTTAATTGGGAATAATAAACATCTGTCGCCTGAAAGAATGCCCATACTTTGATACCTTGTTAGAACCGACAATATACAGGGTGTCCCACGACGATTAAGACAAGCAATATATCGGAATTGGGCAGTAGTAGCGAATTATAATTTTGGGCGTGTAAATTAGAGTGAATATAGTATCTTTTCTTATTATTGTGTCACCCAATGAGGTATTTGTTTTTGGTCACGTGACGTCCGATTGAATTTTTTAATGGGACACCCTGTATATTTGTGACTTTTGTGCTCCTCCCGATAAAGCAATTCCAACAAACTAGCACACTTGGGGTCTAAAGTGATTAAATCAAGAGCTACTTACAGGTGTTTAAAGGACTGTACCACTACCATTATGAAACACTACCAAAATAATTATTTAACTGTAGGGGTACATGTTATAATTAATGCTAGTGATACCATCCTTTAAGTACCTGTAGCTCTAGAATTAATCACTTTAGACTCCAAGTGTGCTAGTTTGTTGGAATTGTTTTATCGGGAGGAACACAAAAAGTCACAAATATACAGGGTGTCCCATTAAAAGTTTTGAATCGGACGTCACGTGAACAAAAACAAATACCTCATTGGATCATAATAAAAGATACTATATTTGCTCTAATTCACACCCCCAAAATTATAATTCGCTACTACTGCCCAATTCCGATATATTGCTTGTCTTAATCGTCGTGGGACACCCTGTATAAAACGTTGTGAAGCAGCCAGTTAGATCATAACATATTTTCGGTGACTCTAATATACAGATAATAATCTGATCACTTTTTTAACAGACAAAAACTAATAATTTGCATTTCAGTGTAGAAATGCTTAAAAGTGTTATCCTTTACTTAAATCACTTACCGTAATCAGCATTGTGCATATACTAGTTGTGATCACGAAAGCCCTGAGCGCAGAGTGTATCTGCACAGCTTTTGCACAAAACTGGTGTTGAGATCGAATCTTGAAAGTGAGAGTGGACAAGAAAGCTGGCTATTATTACATAAAAAATATCGCGATTTTTGGTGCGATCTAATATGGATGCGAATAGTTATATCATATTGAGTGGGTAGGCCGTTTATATGGTAACTGACCTAACCGATTTGACATAGATTTTGTTGTGCCAATTTAATGTGATATTACATTCAGTAGACTGGGAAATACTGTAGTTTCGCAAAATTTCCCATTCGAGGTATTTTGTTTTGTGGATGTCTCGTAAAAACTATATGTCACTCATCTCATTGTCGGCATCTCTAAAGCTCGGATAATATACATAAAAAAGGGCATACTACAAATGTTGATAATTTTAGGCCCATTTCTTTATTAAGTCCTTTCACCAAAATATTTGAAAAATATGTGGCTAAGTCGATAGTACAATTTTTTGACAAATATAATTTATTTAATGAATATCAATTTGGTTTTCTAAATGGACGATCAACGGGCAAAGCAGTAATACATTTCATTAATATGTTATTCGATGAGCTTGATAAGGGTAATAAATGTTTAGGAATTTTTATTGATCTAAGCAAATCTTTTGATTTAGTTGACCATGAAATACTTTTGACAAAACTTGAAATGTATGGTATAAGAGGACTTCCTCTTAAATGGTTTGAAGACTATCTGGCTAACAGAAAACACTATGTTGAAGTTGAGTCAGTAAGATCGCAAAAACTTCAAACTAATATAGGCATACCACAAGGTTCAATTCTTGGCCCTCTCTTATATATCATATTCGTAAATGACTTTTCCAGTAATAAATATGTCATGTATGCTGATGATACGTCATTAATTATTGAAGGAGAAGATCTAACAATGGTAACATCAAAAGCAACCAACGAATTACTGAGAGTTGAGCAGTGGTTTATTGACAATGGCCTTGTACTCAACCAAAGCAAAACAACTTTTTTAAACTTTGCATGTTGTGTCAATAGCACAGGTAGAGACAGCGAAATTTCTAGGTGTCCACATTATGGCCAACTGTAAGTGGACAACACATATAAGACAGTGTCTGCAAAAAACTGACATCAGTATCTTATTGCATCGGCCAGTTACGCTTCATCATTGATAAAGATGTTCTGATGACATACTACTATGCATTTTTCCATTCAACTCTATCGTATGGTATAGCCGTTTGGGGAGCAAGTAGCCAAGCAAGGAGAATCTTTATTATGCAAAAGAGGGTGGTCAGGTTGATTGCTGGCGTCAGTAATAGAACTAGCTGCAAACAAATATTTTCGCAGCTAGGTATCATGACTCTGCCATCATTATATATACGAAATAGTAATACATTAATTGTTCCTTCTCATAGACTTGCTATCACAGAAAATAGGTCAAAGCTTATGGCAATCAAATTGTATAACATATTACCTAACCGTTTCAGAAACATGTCTGAGACTAGGTTTAAACTAGAGTTGAAATTATTTTTAATTAGGAAAGCATACTACTCCACCGCTGAGTATCTTGGAGACATTCTAATTCTTCAATATTTTTTTATGGGTATATACATGTACAAGTTTTAAATTTTTGTGTTTTTGGTGTTGTTGTTAATTTTGTGCATATCAGGTGTTAAGTGTTTTACGATGGATTTTTTTACTCATATCATCTGTTTGAAGACATTTTATTTACATCGTGAGCGCAATCCTCGCTTTTTATCACAATATTATATAATCGTTGCAATTTTTCCAAGATATGTAAACCTAACTCTAACATGTACAAGTTTTAAATTTTTTTGTTTTTTTTGTTGTTTTTAATTTCGTGTACATCAAGTGTTAAGTGTTTTATGACGTTTTTTACTCATATCATAATTATATTTATCTATTCGAATACATTTTGATTGACATCGTGAGTGCGATCCTCACTTATAATCATAATATTATATAATTATTATTTTCTTTAAGAAATGTAAACCTCACTCTTTGACATGTTCTATATCATCTGTGATGATCAAAAGAATAAAGATTAATCTATCTATCTATCTATCTATCTATCTATCTATCTATCTATCTATCTATCAATCTATACTATTCTGATTTCAATAATTCTGTTCTAACATGTGACAGCATTAGGTACAAGACGAAAAGGCTTTTTAGTTTTCAAAATTGGGTGTCATTATTAACTCTTCTGTAATTCCTAGTGTTGATCAGATGTCACTGTAAGTATAACTGGTATGCTGAAGACGAAAAAGTTTTTTCGGGGAAACTTACTCGTACTACGAAGGGGGGCTTTAACTATTCGTCAAATCAATACTAGATGACATAAGTTTTAGAGCTTTCTTTTCAATTATTTTACTTCCTTCGCTAATAGGTGGAACAAACATTGTAATTGTAAAAAACTTCAAATTTGAGATCGCCAAAAATCATATTACTCAATTCCGTCGGTCTGTCTATTTTTAGAAACCCTGTCTAATGATATATATAATGACCTTTGATTTTCAGATTTCTTAACGTATAAAAGTTTTTAACTTAACTTTAACATTTTCATTTTTCCCAGTACTAAAGCCCATTTTTTAGAGTTGGCAAAAACTTCTCATGTAGCTCAGCATTTTTTTAACTCCCAAAAAAGCGTGAGAACGATCTGAGTCAGACTACTTGATCCATTTTTGAGTAAGTTCCAAACGTGCTTTTAGACCCCTTAATACCTTAATCAATGATTAAACTTAATATGTTATCTTTATATATACGATCCTTTTTTGGTCTAGATGAAACCTTCTGGTCTAAGCGATAATAATTTTACAAAGTAATTATCCTTTTAGGACTTAGATTTTTCCTTATTTTGAAACTCAAACTGTGGCTAAATTACAAAATTCCTCCTCATATATCCCAAATTTTAGGTACCTCGGTATACACCAGAGGAGTTTTTAGTATATTATTTTCAAAATTCATTTTATTATTTTTTAAATGATCGATCCTTCACATATAGACAAACATCTTTTAAACTTAGTTGCTAGAAAATATTTTTCACATATCTGTATCTTTATCTTCAAAAAAGTACTTCTCAGACACTATACGAACTCTTAAAATAAACAAAGACATTCAAACAAAAATGTTTATTCAAAATCTTATAAAAAAGAACACAATTAACATAATGCCAACTTAAAAACTATATCACAAATACATTCGATTCATAGAATCACTTATAGTAAGTTCTAGAATACTGCCAGCCAGAGTACGGCCTGTTGTAGCCTCCTCCTACGAAATTGGTTCCGTAGCCATCATAACCGTCGTATCCTCCGTAGCCTCCATATCCCCCATAGCCCCCATATCCAGATCCTCCATAGCCTCCATATCCAGAGCCATATCCTGAACCGTAACTAGAACCATAGCCACCATAGTACCTTTGAATGTTAAAAAAATGCTCGAATTAACGATTCGAAGGACCAAAAGATGTAACGACGCGGGTAGTCGCCATTTTAAACATTTATTGTAACATCTTTCGTTCTCTGTAATAACAAAAACTGAGATATTGACATGTTGCAAAGAAGTAAATAATACGATTTTGTTCTAAATCAAAAATGACTCTGTAGCCAAAACGACTCATGTCGGACTAGAGGTTTATGTAAAATATTTTCTCCGCAACGTCCCCTATAAAGCAAGTGACAGAAGGTTCTGCCGGTGCGCCATCTAGTACCCGAAGGTAAAGGCAAACCAAGGAAACCGCTGAACAGCAGCATAGATTTCCTTGGCGGGACGCCACGGTGCATCCGCTTGGCCACTAGAGAGCGCGGGTTTTTTATACGCTACTGCGTATGAAAGCCGATATACGAGGGTTGCTACAACATGCTTCACATGTCTGGGTGATATAAAAGAATTGATGCTCTCTATTTCCGTCAATCTTCCTATGGCGCACTGATGATCGCTAATAAGCGTGAAACAGCTGTCTGCGTACTGGTGGATTGACGGAGGTATAGAGCAACCCTCGTCCCCTATAAACTTCTTAAGTTTGGCACCACCTTTTTGGAACATCGTGTATCATACGAATCATCAGACTCACGGATCAAGCATCACAAAATATTTTTATTTTCTTTGAGGTATCTGCCTTTTTATACCTTAGGCCTTACCATAACAGCCTAGCTTCAATTAATTTGCACGTATTTTAAACACTATGTTTTTTGCCCAACTGTGCTATGTATTAGCTCCAAAATTTAATTTGTCTGAATTATCCATAGATATTGAATAACAAGTTTTTTTGCTCCAATTTCAAACGCCTGCCACTCAAAGAGGAAGAGGTTTTCAACAATAATTTATAAGAAAGGCGCCGCTTAAATTTATATGTGATGACTGAAATTTTCTTCTACAAACATCTTTTACCATTTCCTCGTTTTCTAAACCTTACCCAGGTCCATATCCTGATCCATATCCACCATAGCCTCCATAAGTATTATATCCATATCCAGGTCTGTTGTAGTAGCCTCCTCCATATCCTGGCCTATATCCACTATATCCAGGTCTATATCCCCCGTAGTTGTTGTAACCATATCCAGGTTTCTGGAAACCTGTAAAAATGTTACATTATAGCACGATTTATGACAGTCGCTCAACAGGTCTATCTATCTGCCAGTCTGTGTTTGTTTTTCTCGGAAAATATAGATCTACCGCAAAAACATTTGGGGTAGGTTATTACTGGTGCAAAGATGAAACATCCTTATAGTTTTTTTAATTGTTCCAGTAGTGGCGAAACATTAATTATTATCAGTGAGTTAAACAAAATTTTTTGGCATTTTAGAGGTCGCTAACATAACTGATAACTAATTTTTTTGAGTCAGACTGCTTGAGGGTGGAAAACTGGTTTTCCAAAATCGTCCAGTGTGGGTGGGATACCTGCCTCTTTAAAAAAAGGAAGTCTAAATATAAATATATGCTGCATGGGAGCTGAAATTTGCCAAGATTTGATGAGGAAAGGTACCATCATACGGAGCCTAGAGCGACCCTTCTTGTTATTTCTATATTCGACGGTAGTACAGTGGAAATCTATATGGCGTCGTCTTCTTTGGACATTTTTTTATTTATATTTCTGTGTTATAGTTTTTATTAATACAAATATGACACAGAAAAAAGATAAATGCTCACCTATGCTAGCTGATCCTGAGATACCGAAGTAAGGTGAATCATAAGCACCTGAACTGAGATATGGACTGACATATCCACGACGTGTTCCTGATCCATACCCGTAGCTCGATCCATAACCGGTGCCCACGGTGTCACTGGCAAGGCTTTTAGACTGAACGGTCACTAGTACTGCACTTATCTGTAAAACATTGCATTTTGATAGGACATAGAACAGGTACAAAACGACTGATTACTTTTCATTGACACTGAGACAACAAAAAATCAAGTAGGGTCAAGTCCGGTGAACGCGATGGCCAAGCGATTGTTCCACCGCGTCCAATCAACGGCGAATATCGTTCATTTAAATAACGTTCACCGGACTTGACCCCACTTGATAAGGGTGATTCATTAAGACCTTTGTTTTTAAATTCTAAATAAATTACATTAAACGGAATTCGACGACAAAATATTTACTATAACTAAAAAAAAGTCTTTGACATTTACTTTTTAAAGATAATTTCATTTAAATGCTGGCCGTGGCTACGCTGTAGGTGGTCCATTCGGAGGGTCCAATGTTGGATCACTCCTTCCAGCATTGCGACCGGTATCTGCCCAATTATGCGAGTGATTTTGGCTTCCAGGTCCGGAATTGTAACTGGTTTATCAATAAAGACCTTTGATGACTTTACGTATCCCCACAGGAAAAAATCCAAATCACACGATCTAGGCGGCCTGTTGACAGGTCCAAAACGCAAAATTATCTGCTCACCAAAATGATTTCTTAATAAAGTCACTGTTTCGCGCGCTGTGTGTGTGACATTACGGACTTCAATTTGAGGCAACAAAAAATCTGTTATCATACTGCGGTAACGCTCTGCATTGACGGTAATGTTCTGTCCGGCCTCGTCTTTGAAGAAATATGGATCGATGATTCCACCGGCCCATAAACCACACCACACAGTGCATTTTTCAGGATGCAACGGTACTTCGAGTGCCGCTTTGGGTTGTTCGTCAGCCTAAATATGGCAATTTTGTTTATTGACGTATCCATTGAGCCAGAAATGTGCCTCGTCACTGAACAAAATTCGACGTGAAAACAGCGGATATTCATTAAGCTGTGTCAGAGCCCATTGACTGAAATTTAAGCGTAAATTTAAGTATTGAGGCTTCAATTCTTGAACAAGCTGGATTTTGTAAGACTTCAAGCCAAGATCCTTACGTAAAATTCGCCAAGTTGTCGAATACGATAGGACCAAATGCTGAGATCGACGTCGAATTGATCCCTCACGGTCTTATCATCCAATAGCGTATACTAAGACTCAAATTTGCGGATGGTATTGGCAATAGTGGTCTCGGAAGGTCGATGATGCACTCCATATGTTGCACGAAGTCCACGAAAAACTTGTCTTACACAACGATGATTTTCATAATATAGCTGAATAATTTGGAGACGCCGATGTGGTGTGAGTCTTTCCATAATGAAATGTCAAGCAATACTGAATCAAAATAGGATGACACTTTGACAGCTGTCACTAGTAATCTGCCAAAAAAAATCATACGAAGAACAAAGCTCTAAATGAATCACCCCTTACTTCGCTTAGAAATAATAATAAAAGTTAACAGCTTACACTTTTGGAAAAACTAGAATTGTAAAAAAACACAAAAAATTGCATAATTACTATCTTTTAACTATTTTTTGCCCTGATATGAAATGAAATTTGAAACACGTTTTCCATTAGTTTATGATCTAGATACATGTCTCGCTATCGAATGAGACTTATTTTGTGTGTGTTTGTAGAACCTCTACTTAGGTAGCTATGCCTAAATTAGTACAACACTCGCGCATCAATTAAAGAAAATACAGAATGGCTGCCATTTTCTTATGGTGGGAGAAACACTACTTTTGAAGGGGATTTGTCGATAAGATTTAACGAATTTTATCCCCCTAAAGGCTCCGACACCAATGACCGAACACATTGTATATGTGAAAAATACTCGTACTTTACTTAGCTACTGGTTATTGATCACTTAAAAACATTTTTAGGAGGACAATTGGGGAGGGGGGCAGTTGACCCCAAGAAATATTTGATAATAAAGGACTTGTTATTACCTTGGAGGTAGCTATCACTTTCCAATACTATAGCCATAGTCATGGTCGCGTTTCTCTTCAAAAGATAGAATAGATTTTTGTAGCTGTCATTGAATGAGTAGCGATTGTTCTTTGAGAGACGCTCCACTGGCGTCAAAAAGTTAAAACGGGAAACTAAAAAATTGCTCAAACCTCGCTTTTTTGCCTCTCTGCGATCCATCATAATTTCGCAAGTTGAGGTTGGAAAATATTAGGTAGGTGGGACTGTGCCAGCAAAGTATCCTTGAGCTACTGCGCATCATCGAGTCCCTGTTCTCAATGAGAGGATGGGGAGATTTAAAGGGAGGAAATATGGAAACTGATAGTGACGCAGTTCTTTTTAACATAAAAAGGCTGTTCTCCGTTATTCATTGCTTTCTGCATTTCATATTTTAGTACCCATAGACCATAGGTAATAAGCTATTTTCAAATTCAGCATTTTAATTTCACGCAGATCCTGCTTTATCGCAGTTCGTAGTAGTAAAATATCTCACCGTCTGTTTTTTATGCTCTGTGGGAGGTACTGAGTTAGTCTTCCTGACATAATTTTTCAAAATGCGAATTCTTTGAGCATGCAGCTGCAACTTTTATAACCTTCAGAGATATGCAGCTTGAGTGATGCTTATTAAAATTGATTCTAATCTTGACAACGGCATCAACATTTACGTGTCCACTTTACATTTCCTTTATGGCTATAAACAAAAACAATACGTTGGGGACTGCCTGCGACCTTCTTTCTTCCTATGCATGATGTGGTTTCCTAATTGAAGAATTATTCAAACTGTAGTATGAAAATTTATCGGTAATGGCTGAATGAGCGTGGGGATTTAGTGACGTGCAGACAAAATGGAAGAGATTGCTGGTAGTGGGAATTCCATAGTAATATATTTGTCTATTTAGCTAACGTAGCTCATATGTTCCGCAGCCAAATCCAAAAATATCAGAATACAAGTAAACTGGAAATCCCAAAGTGATATTTATTTGTCTATTCAGTTATGGACAGCACATAATCACATAAAAAATGTGTTATGCACAGGTCAATGGACAGCCTATGAAGAATACAATAAATTTTAAGTTAACCCCCTCATCTCCCCCCCAGTCATCCCGATTTCACCCCCACCCAAAAAAAGTAGAAAACCATCAGGAACACTTAAAACGCCTAAAAGGAATTTGAGCTGTTTTTTATTATTAGTTTTTTAATTATAGCTGCGCTGCCACTGACACGATTTAAAAAAAACCATTCGCTTTTTCCATCCTCGCCACGGTAATAACACTATCGAAAGTTCATTAGTATCGATTCAATAGTTTCCAAGTTATACGATACAAAACGATCTAAAGCAATACTCGTATGTAAGTCTACATCAAAAAATTATAAGTTCCTTGGTTTCTGTAATAGGCAAGGCAACGTTCGGATGGACCTAAAAAAGTGTATTATGCCACTAGGTCTTTCTTTCACAGGTCAGTGGGCCTATTATGAATACAACAATTTTTTCAGGTTTACAAGGTCCCACCACCTAACCACCCCAAATTTCGCTCTCACCCAAAAAAGTAGAAAACGATCAGGAACCCCTAAAACGCCTAAAAACGAAGTTTGATGAGCTGTTTTTATGATTTTAGTTTCTTAATTATTGCTTCGCCGCCACTGACACGATTTCTTAAAACCATACGCGTCTAAAAATCATACACGTTTTCCATCCTCGCCACGGTAATAATGAAGCGTCAAAAGTTCATTAAATCCAATTCAATAGTTTCCACGTTACACAATACAGAATGATTTAAAAGAATACTCGTCGTATGTATATGTTAAACTCAATACCCGAATTCGGGCAACGCCCGAAAAAATGCGCAGAACTAGTTTTGAGCAAGGAATATTTCCCAAACCCGAAATATTAATTTTATACGGCTATTGAGCATTACCAAATAGGCAGAACTAGTTTTGCGTATCTTGAAATGCACAGAACTAGTTTTGCGCAACTTGAAATGCACAGGATTGGTTCTGTATATTTTGGCATGGTGGCATTTAGAATTGTAGAGGAGATTTTTTTTTCGATACATTGTTGATACATTTTTTATTGCAGAGACATGAAGGTTAGGTTAGGTTAGGTTCATTCAATATAGTGAGGATATGATCTTTTGTCATGAGATTATGTTTTTGTGTACTTGAAGCTTCAAGTAGCCGAACTAATTCGGATTCAAATTTAGCTTGCATTTTTCCACAAGTTGAAACAAAAAAACCTTCAAAGCAACAACATAAACATAACCTTACTTTTTTAATATAAGTTGCGCAAAACTAGTTCTGTGCATTTCAAGATGCGCAAAACTAGTTCTGCCTATTTGGCAATGCTCAATAGCCGAATGAAATTAATATTTCGGGTTTGGGAAATATCTCTTGCTCAAAACTAGTTCTGCGTATTTTTTTCGGGCATTGCCCGAATTCGGCTATTGAGCGTAACATAAACATCAGAAAATTGTAAGTTCCTTTTGGTTTCTGTAATATGCAAGGCAATGGAGAGCCTATTATGAACAAAACAAATTTTTCAGTTTCACAATCCCACCCCCCAACCACCCCAGTTTCACACCCACCCAAATAAAAATAGAAAACGACCAGGGAACCCCTAAAACGCCTAAAAAAGAAGAATATTTGAAAATTTTTGTTTTTTGATAATTCCTCCGCCGCCATTTACATTTTTTCAAAATTTTAGCAGCATTACTACTTACTACAACAGTACAACCCCACAGCATGTCGCTACTCAACTTTCACCACAATCCATGCGGCGGTTACTGAGATTACGAGGCTAGAAGAACGCTAACAGACAGAACAACAGAAATGAGTGACGTGGATTTTCGTTATATAGGGATAATAAGACGCCCAAAAAGCGTACACGATAGAGGCCTCTAGACGGAGTTAACACTAATATAGAGGCGGAAATATACCGAATACAATGCCAAAGAGCTGAATGTACTAGATCGGAAATATTTATGCCGAATACCTCCATAAGCGGTCAAGTTCAAACCGTATAAACAAAAGGATGTTACGAAATACGTTTGTTTAACATTACAATGTTTGTATAATCTCGCCGATGATTTTCCAGTAAATAGAACCTTTTTTTAAAGTTTCCTTGCAAATATTAGATCAATTTACATAGCGAACGCAATAACATGGGAAAATGTTAATATGCGTGCCAGCACAATATAATTAGCGTAAACGTGAACCAAGGTAGTAAATAATCATCTAAACGAGTACAATGAGTGATTCACCGTAGACCGCACCTCGCCTATAACAATTAACGCATTGACCACTGGTTATATTTATGTTGGTTATGTTCAATAATTATAATTAAATCTACATTGACAGTTTATTCATATTTTTTATCGAATTCTGTTTTGCATTACAAAGTTTTTTTTCAATTTAAGCTTCATAATATTAGTTTCGCATACCTTCATTATTTAATGTTCCCTACAGATTCCTGTAGTTGAAAACTGGCAATATTGACTTAAATTTTGAAAATCGTGAAAATTTTAATAAACTAGAACTAATACTGGAAATTTTGATAAACAGACATTTTTGAAAATTCTGTGAATTATGACGTTAAACGCGTTAAATTCTTTTTTATTAAGTTGAAAACAATAATGTACGGAAAATACTAGTATGATTGTGAAAAAAGCACCGCGCGCTCGGTTTACAAAAATAATATGGTACAAAGCGCCTACGCTTTTTTCACAATACCTAATACTAGTATTTTTCGTTCATTATTGTTTTAAGCTTATTTTAAAAATTATTTTTAACTTTGTATTCCGATGTTTTTCAAAAGTGTGTTTTTTTGTTTTTTAAACCTTCATTTTTAATTTTTGAGACAACAAGCGTGTTTTTATCGGAAGTATTTATAAATACTTAGCATAATCACTACCATAGACGATAATTTAAACTGTCGTCTTTCCTGAATGAATTTCTCAAAAACACCAACTCCCAAACATTTGGATGTCACGCCTTTTAAGATCTCGTCGCTACGCCTAAAGTGGTCTCCGCCATATTTTAGTAAGGGAGTACGACCGCTCGTTCCAGTAGCGTGCCAAGGTCTTCGGGCCCCCTGCAATTTTTTCAGGGGGCTCCCTCTACATAAAAAAGTATACTGCCTATACCGGGTGAAAACAAAACAAAAAATTTAGTGTAACCCCAAATTTTATATTTTAATTTTTGTTTTTGGAGTTTTTGAAGAATAAAAAAAATTAACAAACAAACAGGTGAAGGTAATGAAAGCGCGTTAAAAATTTGTTTTCAACTTTTTTATATGATATTGCGTATTCACAGAAGTATACTTTCCATTTGTAACAAATTTCTTTAATAAAAAGTTCTCCAAACTTTTAATCTCCTATAATTAGATTGGAAATATTTTTAGAAAAAGGTGATCACTGAAATGTTAGATATAATTAAAAAAAAAATGGAGTCAAGTTGATTGACTCAGTACTTCTCACATATAATGATGATACCATTTTATTATTTTCCCATTGCATGAAACTATAGTCTGGAATCCCCTTGCAACCAAATCATCGCCTACCCGCCCGCAAAAAAGTATCCATCACAAAACCTCTCGAAAATAGTTTCTTGCGTCTCCTTTCATAGAAGGTGGGACGCCGCAGTTTATTTCTGCATGCTTCAATTAAACGATGCCAAACGATCAATAGCCTCCAAACCGTCAAAAACCCAAATTAGAGCTCTTTTGTTATTTCAGCTTTTTTTAATATTGCTGCGCCGCCACTGTCACGTTTTTTCCAAAACGTACGCGTTTTCTATCCTCGCCGTGGTAGTAATACTATGTCAAAATTTCATTAAAATCAGTTCAATAAATTTTGCATTACGCGATGCAGAACCTGAAACAATACTCGTATGTATACATCACAAATTCTAGACTGACAGACCGGCAGACCGACAGACCGACAGACCGACAGACCGACAGACCGACAGACCGACAGACCGACAGACCGACAGACCGACAGACCGACAGACCGACAGACCGACAGACCGACAGACCGACAGACCGACAGACCGACAGACCGACAGACCGACAGACCGACAGACCGACAGACCGACAGACCGACAGACCGACAGACCGACAGACCGACAGACCGACAGACCGACAGACCGACAGACCGACAGACCGACAGACCGACAGACCGACAGACCGACAGACCGACAGACCGACAGACCGACAGACCGACAGACCGACAGACCGACAGACCGACAGACCGACAGACCGACAGACCGACAGACCGACAGACCGACAGACCGACAGACCGACAGACCGACAGACCGACAGACCGACAGACCGACAGACTGACAGACAGACCGACGGAAATGAGTGACGTGGATTTTCGTTATGTAGACGTCATAAAACGCCCAAAAAGCGTATTATCTCAAAATCGAAATTTTCGCGATCACTATACTCCCCTCACATATTGGTGTGGGAAGTAAAAGCTGTTTTTTCGGCTTTGATATAATAGTATCACTTCGTGAATGTTTAGTTAAAGCAGAACAGCACTTTCCTAGTTATAGAGATGTTTATAGCCAAGAATTTTTCAATTTTTAATCATATCTCCCACTGGAGGATTGATTTTCAAAAACTATAAAGACTTATCTTCTGCACATTAATCGTAATCACCTAGTGTGAAAATTTGATCACCATAATTTGAGTATTTTCCGAATTATGGATGAAGCAAGAATTACCAGTTAGACAGAGCGCCGAAAAGTGATTTCTTATTTTTGGTCTCAACCAACGACATCGCCTGCTGTGCTCATTAACCTCGTGTGTGTGCTTTGTTGCTGTTTCCGGGCGCCACTCTATGAACATCACTTAATTTAATTAGAAGCCAACAGTGAATGTTCAGGTAAGGATACTCGCTGAGCCTTTTTTATGCAAATTTACTTCTAATTAAAAAAACCAGAAATAAATTTTCGCCTCTGACGGGAATCAAACCCAGGATCTTCCAGGCATTAGCCCTCGGTTCTGCCCACACAGAAAAAAATACTGTTGCGTTTTCAATTAATTGTTAGTATTTGGATGTCTTTCCATCGCTTTAAATATATTTAAAGTTGTTTCAAATGCATGTCATTGAAAGAATTCAATCCTTATATTCGAAGTGATCACAGGTATACCAATAAGTTCAAAATAGTTTTATATTCGTTCTAGTGGTATCTGTAGTCCTTCTAATACTAGTAGTGATAATTAATGCAATCAAAGCATCCTTTTGTTTTCGAAATTTACCCTATGTTTCATTTAAGCAAGCATTCACTCTATTCGATGTACAAAAATTATTCCTGCAACGGCAGTTCGTGATAATTCATCTGATAAAAATTAATTTTGTTTCAAAAGGTAACTATTACATGAACAACAACCCATGCTTTCAAAACATTGTCTATGCTGTTAGAGAAATTGGTAAGTAGTATTTTACCAACAACATCATATATTGAATTCAATGACCCTTGTTGTTCGCTGGACTATAATCAGTATTCGGCAGGACTGATGTCTCGATTCAATGAACGTAAAAAGAAAGAAGAGGAGGATTATCTCAGTGTTATCCGTTATCTGCGGCAACATGGAGGAGGTATGTTCGGTAATGGGTGGTTTCGTTGTGTTGATTCGTTATTTGCCACATTGTGTCATCTCGTAGTTTCGCGTATTGCAGCAGCAATTGTGTAATTTAAATGTGTCCAGTATGGAGGACCTACTGAGAAATTGGGGCTTAGAAGAGCTAATGCCCACATTTGAATGTAGGTATTTAGATTATTCAGACAGTTATATTTCAGGTAAAAAGTAACAACTGGTGCAGGCTTATGTCTAATTCTTATACCATGCTCCTTATAACCTCATACAAAATCACATCACTATTAAACATTCCAGACGAAACGATCAGCTATCCTCGTAATAAAATGTGTTGGTCCAAGGAAAAGAAAATAGTTTAGAATCAATTATAAAACACAGATTCGATTCAACGACAGTCTGCGATTGAATCATTTATTGGAGTCCAATTAAATCTTGTAGTTGAATCGACAATACGATATAATTCGTTACCAACTATATACTTCCCATTGGATAAAACATCGCTGTGTTTGAGGAACGTCCCATTGAATGAAAGCGTAAGTCTGACAAAACGATAGATTTTTCTGTGTGCAGTGAGTTATATGGTTTTTTATGATTCAGATGTAAAATGCCCAAGTACAACTTAAATACTTTGAACTATTATTGTTTTCACTATAATAATTCTTAACACTACTAAAGATGTGAGATTTGAAAGGACTGTTTTTTATATCATATATTTTACGTGGTATTATGGATACATTATTACGTTCAACGCATTATAATACTCTTCGTCCTTCGCGTACTATTAAATGTGATTTTTTTTCAGTTTTTTTTGGGGACACGCAAGTGCGACTGTGTATAATTTGTTCGCAGTGACACCACCAGAAATTACATAATTATCCTTTTTGCGAGATTTTCAATGCGTAATTGCTACTGAATATTGTAATTTGCTATAAAAAATGTTGCTTCCTATACTTTGACAAATTTTTGCCTATAAAGTTGGCACCAGACATCCATTTAAGTTTGACTACTCGACAGCAAGCCCGTGTGCGGGGGGGTTGGAGTATCTCCCATCGTATATCCTGCGTGTCGTAAAAGGCGACTAAAAGGAACACCGAACTACTGTCGGTATAAGCAGTAACCTCTTCTCAACCAACAGCTTCGGGTGGACGAGTGAAGAGTGAGGACACCTTCTTGTCCTTGGGGTGAGAAATTGCCCCTAAAGGCGGATGAACCAGTAGATACCATCTGGTCAACGGCATGAGGATGCAGAAAGCAAATGGGAAACTACTGCATTAAAGATCTTAAAGATATCCCAAGAGAAACTCGTAAAATGTGTAAATGCATTTTACGAGTTCACAACATGTCTGTTAAGACATTGTGACTATGGTGATGACTCGACAGCAAACAAAATACTATGTACTGTCCACATTATTATACGGAGTTGAGGGATGGACATTAAAAGCACAGTTTCTGTCACGTTTGGATTCTTTTGAGACGTGGGTATACAGACGTATATTAAGGGCCTAGGGTATAGCGCCCGAAATTGAGAATTCAAGATAAGACGTATTTCTGTGTTAGCGAGGAGGCGTGGCCGCCTGTTCCCTTTCTCCAGTGTGTGTATCTAAAATCAGGGGAGACAAGTCCAAAAATCCAAAGGTAACGTCTAAAGGTCACTATAAAATTGAGTTTCGCATTTCCAAGCTCCTGACGTTACCTTTAAACTTACAGTAATGTTTCAAAAAGCAAGCTTATTAGTTAGGTAATTATTAGTAGGTAGATATTAGATTATTGTATATGTGAGATTTACTTTTATTTGCTTCTTTTCCTTTGTATATATTATATTAAGGTTTGGTAAAAATTATTTCTGATACCATTTATTTGCATTGTACATCACTTCCAAATGATTCTAAGTATACCATGGCACCGTACATTACCATGTGTTGAGTGGAAGAGCCCTCTATACCTAGAGCGAACTCCCCCTTGAGATTTGTTGGTACTATATATACCGGGTGTCCCAGAATTTCCTTGACACGTGATATTTTCGTAACGAAAAACGGTTCAAGCAAGAACTGAGTGGTACTTTTGAAGGTACTATAGGGTCTATCATACCATGCATTCAAAACATTTTTTTTTGTACGTCAACCCCTAAAACTCACCCCCAACTTTTTTTTTCAAATAGCACCCCATGATATCCCCATTTTATTCATCCTGTGGTACCTTTAATTTTATATGCAGACTTATTTTTTCCGTAAAATCATAAGCATAAGACAAATGAAATGATAATTTGTTTGACCCCTGATATTTTTGTAACAGAAACGGATAAAAAAGAAAAGTAAGTGGGTTTTTCAAGGGTATAGTGAATGACCTATCATTCCTTGCTTATGAACCATTTTTTTCTTACTTAAACCCCTGGAATCCACCCCTTGCTTGTTCTTTCAAATTTCAATCCACAATTTTGGCTGGAAAAATGAGTTCTTTACTTGAATTTAATTATCATAGTGCCTTACTTTTTATGCCCCTACTGCAATTCATCGTTAATTTTTTTCGTTTAATCCATGAAATCGTAAGCATAAATTAATTAGAACACATATATGGAAAATATTTTTTTATTATCATGAATCAACTATTAAAAAAAATGTGACAAAACTAAGTGCAAAAACGTGAAAAAGTTTTATGGTTACATCGGGCCGCGCCAACCCCGTGTGCAGGGTGTGCCCCGCACACGGGCGCCAAAATTAACGATAAATTGCAGTAGGGGCATAAAAAGTAAGGCAGTACGATAATTAAATTCAAGTAAAGAATTTATTTTTCCAGGCAAAATTGTGGATTGAAATTTGAAAGAACTAGCTAGGGTTGGATTCCAGGGGTTTAAGTAAGAAAAAAAATGATTCATAAGCAAGGAATGATAGGTCATTCAGTACCCTTGAAAAACCCACTTACTTTCCTTTTTTATCCGTTTTTGTTACAAAAATATCAGGCGTCAAACAAATTATCATTTCATTTGTCTTATGCTTATGATTTTACGGAAAAAATAAGTTTGCATATAAAATTAAAAAAAAAAGTTGGGGGTGAGTTTTAGGGGTTGACGTACAAAAAAAAATGTTTTGAATGCATGGTATGATAGATCCTATAGTACCTTCAAAAGTACCACTCAGTTCTTGCTTGAACCGTTTTTCGTTACGAAAATATCACGTGTCAAGGAAATTCTGGGACACCCGGTATAGCTCAATGGTGCAGAAATAAAGACATCTATTATTATTATTCTTAAATTGAAGAAGAAAGCTTGCGCTTGTGCAACTATTTAGCCTTTTTTGATATCGTGTTTGGATGTTAAATTACAGGCATTTACAGAATGTATGATTTTGCACTGCGAGTTTTTTTGTACATTAAAAAACTTTTTTGAGAAAATCGAAAATAGTTGTCATTCATTAAGGTCTTAACTATCGCCTTCTGAAATATTAAATTTATAGTTTGAAAATAAAGTGAGTTGTGCGGGAAATTGTGAGTCCGTGTTTTACATGGCAAATACATACGTATAAAGGTGTCTACCCAGGCCCCTTAAGGATATCATGGACCGAGCGCGTAATAAACAAAAGGGTACTAGAAACAACGAATAAAGAACATAAACTTTTAGCCACAGTAAAACGAAGAAACGCCGTTTTTTTTTGAAAGGGCAAGTACCTACGATATTTTACAACTTATCCTTGGGGGAAAGATCGAAGGACAAACAGGGATCGGGCGAAAAAGGTTCTCCTGGCTTCGGAACCTACGCCAGTGGTTTAATGTAAGAGAGACATCCACAGTCCACACAGAGAAGTCCAAATGATGGTCGCCAAGCTCCGCTGAGGATTGAGGAGGCGGTACTAAAAGGAGAAGAACTAGATCATGCCTAAAGGTGGAGGTTGGGAAATTTGAAATGTGGGTGCTATAGTGGTTTACAAACCTCATTTTGTAAGCCTGTTTCTTTGAACATAGCTAAAAAGTCTTGGCTTCACAGTCAACTAATTTCCTAACTGAAATGTTTATACCAAAAATCTACGTTTATTCTTGGACCTAGGCAAAAAGCTTTTGCGAAGTTCATATTTCATGTAACCTCCAACCCGTGGAGGGTTCCTGGTCAAACTACTTGACGCCTGTTACATTTCCTTGATTACAAACTTGGGACCTTGTATATTTTCCTGGTGTTGAAAAAGTTGATTGCGCTGCATAACCAAATATAACTTTGTTTATTAGTCAAATGTGTTTTGGGAACTAATTTATCCTAAAAAGCACATAAACATATATGTTGATAATAAACAGCATAAGAAACTACGCGTATAAACATAATGTATAAACATATAGCCTTACTGCTGAATGCAGAACAGAGGTATCACGAAAAACCTAAAAATAAGTTCCTTTTAAACATTGCAATGATACGTAATAAACGAAGATAGTAAAATGTCAGCCATGTAGCTTATATTGAGCCCCTTTTGTGTGTCCTTACTGATCAAAGCAAAGCTCTTTTTTTATTTGTTAGTAGTATATAGCTTTAATCTCTGATAAGATCATACGCGGATTCTGGTTAAACTCGCAAAGACCAGGTTGAGATGGCTGAAGACTTTTATCTCGAAAATCATACAAATTCCGAGAAATGTTGAAAAAGAAATTGTAAAATTGAAAAGTACTCAGTTGGCCTTATTTACTCATGATTCTGCTATGTCTGAATTTCCTTGACACGTGATGTTCTCGTAACAGAAAAAGTTCAAGCGCAAACTAAGTAGATTTTTTGTAAGTAGGTACTATAGGGTCTATCATACCATACTTTTAAAACTCATCCACAACTTTTTTTTGAATAGCCCCAAATAGTTTTTCCTACAAAACTCAAATCTGTATTTTATTTCAAATCTTGTAATACCTTTGATTTTATACTCGAACTTATTTTTTTTCGTAAAACCAAAAGCATAACAGAAATAAAAATAAGAATGTGCTTAATGCAAAAAACGGATAAAAATAATACTACGTGGGTTTTTAAGGTACTAATTACCTATAATACGTGCTTTCAAAAACAAATATCGTTTTATACTTTTTTATTACGAAAACATTGTGCCTCAAACAAATCCTCATTTTATTTACCTTATGTTAATAACTAATAAAAAAATTGGTTTGTGTATAAAGTCAAAGGTACTACTAGATTTTAAACAAAATAGTGACCTTATTAATGTAGGACAAGCTTTGAGGTGCTATTTGGAAGAAAAGTTGGGGGTGAGTTTTAGGGGATGAAGAAAAAAATGTTTCGAAAGCATGGTATGATAGGTCATTCAGTACCATTAAAAGGCCCATTTAGTTTTCTTTTGCGCCAGTTTTTCTTGTGAATATATTACGCATCAAACAAATCCTTATTTTATTTATTTTATGCTTATGACTTTGCGCAAAAAATACGTTTTTGTATAAAATCAAAGGTAGGTACTACAAGATTTTAAATAAAATAAGGACATACTTTGTGAAGGAAAAACTATTGGATGCTATTGAAAAATAAAAGTTGAGGGTGAGTTTTAAGGGTTGAAGTAAAAAAAAATGTTTTGAAAGCATGGTATGATAGACTTTGTAGTACTTTCAAAAATTTCATTCAGTTTTCGTTTCAACTTTTTTTTGTTGTCAGAATATTACGGGTCAAGGAAATTTATGGACACCCTGTATAAATAAACGAATCAAAATAACGACAAAAGTTCATGGTGAATTTACAGAATCCCAACCAAAAAATTTTAAAACATGGAGGTACTACAGGATTTTAAATAAAATAAGGACATACTTTGTGTAGGCAAAACTATTGAATGCTATGTGAAAAATAAAAGTTGAGGGTGAGTTTTAAGAGTTAAAGTATAAAAAAATGTTTTGAAAGCATGGTATGATAGAATCTGTAGTACTTTCAAAAATTCCATTCAGTTTTCGTTTCAATTTTTTTTTTGTTACCAGAATATCACGGGTCAAGGAAATTTAGGGACACCCTGTATAAATAAACGAATCAAAATAACGACAAAAGTTTATAGTGAATTTACAGGATCCCAACCAAAAAACTTTAAAAATCTACCTTGAAAAAACAGGCGCTACAAAGTTTTCCAATAAAAATGAGATCTTAATCTCAGATTTGAAATAAGAATTTAAATATTTTTGTAGTCTACTGTATATTCCAAGAACTTACATATTAGCGAAAAGAAAATGAATCAGGAGCTTTGGAAAACGTCCTAAGGAAAGGAAAACAAGTCAGAATAGCGAGTTGAAGAAAAAAAACCGGAAAAAATCACTGAAAACGTGTCGGAAATTGTGAAAATTGAAAAAGTTCTTTTGTTGGTTTTTATGTATAAAAATGAATGCTTCGAAAGAATGACACAAGTCTAGCAAATTGACCGGAAAGGCAACAAACCCAGAAAATCCTTAAAGTTCGAGAGGAAAAACCTGAAATTAGACGAGATTTTGATTTTAGACTTGCCAATACATGGAACAAAAGGGATTTATGGTCGTGGTTACTTACAAGGATAATCGCAGGTGACAGGAACATTTTGCAGTATCCACAAAACTGGAACTTCGCGAATACCAAGAGGCAAATATATCTATGTACCCGGTGTTTTTATACCGCGGATTTCAACCTGTAACCTTGCGTTGATACACATATTCTCCCACTCGCGCCCATCAAGTTCATTCAAATCGGTTCTTTGCTTTGGCTCGTTTGGGTGACAACACGCTTTGTTAAATATTGCGTTTTTGAGAAAATACTTTAATCTTCGGCCTCGTCTTTTGGGGCGTTTGTTTTATTTTTTACGTCACCTTCCTAAAGATACTAATCAGCCAATATATATTAAGACATAGAAGGAAACTATAAATATGTTTGTGTTTGAGAAGCCTTTCCGGTCTTTTTTAAACAAATTATCAGGGAAATGTGGTAGAAAGTTTCATGGGTCTTACTTCCTATACCTATAGGTATTGTGATCGCGAAAATTTTCGATTTTGAGATAATATGCTTTTTGGGCGTTTTATGATATCTACATAACGAAAATCCACGGCACTTATTTACGTCGGTCTGTCTCTGTCTGTCTGTCTGTCGGTCTGTGATAAAATTTAGGTACCGTAGGTAATGCTGCTTTAATTTTGAAAATCGGTGCAGCACTTAGCAAAAAAAAAAAATTAAAATATTTTCCAAACGTCGTTTTTATGCGTTTTAGGGGTTCCTGATCATTTTCTAGTTTTTTTGGGTGGAGGTGAAAGTGGGGGGTTAGGGGGTGGGGGGTTGTATCCATCCACACCCACATAACACTATATGGATATGTACATCCATAGAATGTACATTAGATATTCCAGCTTCAACATGTATATTTTGAATATTCGTAGGACGTTAAATGTACATTTGAAAAATGATATACACTAGTGTAATATACTATGTATGTTCACGTAGGTATATCCATATGTGAATATACATAAGATGTTGGTCTATGTATCATATATACATCTGCGCGCCTGCGCGAAGTACAACTAGTGCCGCCATTGCTGATTTCTAGTCATTCCGTCGTACGACTCGTTCGCGTCCTTCGCGTGTATGCTGGTGCTGGTTGTGCCTGATTACTTGATCGAGTGAAATATTGTGCAATGTTACTTATCTTCTTACTACTGATAACACTCACATCCAGCGTTTGACGGTAAGTCATAAGCGGAACAAACCACCTACAAAATTTTATAACCTTGATTTCTTTGTGATTTTAGACATGCCATTCAACAGAAAAGAGATGACAATCACAGTACTCGATTTTGCCAAGTATTATTATTGTAATTAGAAATTGAATATGATAATGATTGATAATGAAAGCATAAAGTTTGTTTATCTTACTGCCTCTACATTGAACTTTCATACACTATGCATGTGCATTAAAAGTACATGAATGTACATTCAATGGATATACAATGGATGTGTATATATCCATTGTATGTACCATGTATATAATATGCATGTACATTAGACGTCCATATTTACATTCTATGGATATGCCTTGGATGTGAAAGTTCGCGACAAACGTACATGCAATGTATACTTTTTTGATGTCTATTTGACATCCATTGGACATTCTTGCTCCATTTGTGGATATACATATCCATTGATTTGATATCCACTGTATGTACATTGTATATACTTTTGTTATGTGGGCAGCCTATTGGCTGTCCACTGACCTGTGAAGGAAAGATTTTTTTTAGGTATACAATACAAGTATACCTATTAAGAGTGTTGCTTTAGATGTTTCTGTATTGTGTAACCTGTAAATTATTCAATTGATGCTAATTAGATTTTGACACAGTATTGTTACCATGAGGAGGATACAAGACGCGTATGGTTTTAAGAAATCGTGTTAGTGGCGGTGCAGCAATAATTGAAAAATATAAAAACACCTCAAACTTCCTTTTTAAACGTTTAAGAGGTTCCTGATCATTCTCTACTTTTTTTGGGCGAGGGTGACGTTGGGGTGATTGGGGGGGGGGGGGGGGGGGCTGTAGAACTCAAAAGTTTGTTGTATTCATAATAGGCTGTCCATTGAATTGTGAAAGAAGATATGGCGGCATGATACACGTTTTTAGGTTCATCCGAACATTGCGTTGCCAATTACAGTAACTAAGAGAGTTAGAACTTTCTAATGTACACATAGGAGTATTCGCTTTGTTTGTTTTGTATTGAGTAATGTGGTAATGTTGAAATTGATATTAATAAAACTTTCACGCAGTATTACTACTGTGACAAGGATGAAAAACGCGTATGTTTTTGAAGCTTGCAAAATAAAAACTATCTCGTCCTGGTTCCTAGTGAGAGAGGGAGAGAGAGACAGAGAGACAGAGAGAGACAGAGAAAAAGAGAGAGAGAGGGACCGAGAAAAAGAGAGAGAGAGGGACCGAGAGAGGGGGAGAGAGACAGAGAGAGAGACAGACAGAGAGAGAGAGAGAGAGAGAGAGAGACAGACAGACAGAGAGAGAGAGAGACAGAGAGAGAGAGAGAGAGGATAGGGGACTTAAGAATTTACAGCATCTCTAATATATGTTTTGGATAGGTACTTTTCTCCCCGTGTGGGGGGGGGGGGGGTTAGAATATCTCCCATCGTATATCCTGCGTCTCGTAAAAGGCGACTAAAAGGAACCGAACCACTGTCGGTATAAGCAGTAACCTCTTCTCAATCAACAGCTTTGGGTGGACAAGTTGAGAAGAGTCAGGACACCTTTTTGTCCTTGGGGTGAGAAATTGTCCTTTAAGGCGGATGAACCAGTAGATACATCTAGTCAACGGCATGAGGATGCAGAAAGCAAATGGGAAACTACTGCATTAAATATCTTAAAGATATCCCAAGAGAAACATCGTAAAATGAGTACATTTTGCGAGACAACATGTCTGTTAAGACATTATGACTATGATGATGACTTTTCTCAATTCACTGCCAGTATATCGACATTTTCAAAATACAGGACTGTACATAACATATTTATTAATATACATATGCAGGCAACCAGTTATACAGCAACTTGTATCTGTAGTGGCATACCTTCAGGGCGTGACTCTATTATTTGATCAAGTTCCAGATTTCTCCGTCGCGTCTAGTTCGCGTCTGGCAGGTTTGTCAGCAAAATAAGGTTGACGCATAACCGCAGTTTGACGTTTTCGCGACGTTTTGCAAAGGGGTGCATTAAAAATCCCGCAAAATGCCGGTCAGGGTGGATATCACACCTCCCCCGCCGGCAAACTCTAAACAGCCCGGTGTCACCAAATCCCTGCTCTACAATGGCTCCAAGTTCCAAGGGTTTCAGAAGTCGAAGGGCAACAGTTACGAAGTGGAAGTTATTTTACAGGTTAGAAATGCATTTAGATCCAAAATAATCTGTTGTTGGATCGTTATTTTAAGCACGAGATACACTTTATATAATCACTAAACAATGTAAAGTGTCTGGATACTGTAAAATAGCATTTGAGTCATGTGCAAGTGTCTATGCAGGCTCACCCTAATTTCTTAATTCCTAGCATTATAGACAATGATAAGCTGTTGTTAGGGCCTGTTCTACCTTCTATAGCTTCATCATCACATGTCTACACCTTTGTTTTATATAAAAATTATATTTCCTTAATTTATATACATACATACATGTTTCTAATCTAATCCCACTGCAGTAGCTTATCTTGAGATCATCACAATAGGGTCTGATTATTACCATTTTCCTTAGGGCTATTAGTAATATTAGTATGCATGTGCCAATATCACCATGTTTTCTTTGTATATACAAAACAACATTGATACTTTTCAGTAAGCTGGTATTTTGTATGTAGTTGGCACATTAAGGTCAGCCTCAGAGTAACAACTGAACAATTGTTACTCTGAGGGCTCAGCAAATCATGAATGCAAAGGGTTCTTTTTGTATAATTTAGGATTCTTGTGTCAATACATACAAAATTATATAGAGAGGAACTGGTGCAAATATGGAACCTTATTTTATTCCAGTAGATAATCCTTGGTCTTCCACCAGAGCTTCGTATATTGATTACCTGAAAATGACTTTTTTTTTTATACAACTAAATTAATATATTGTTTCCTATTTTTTTAGCATGTAGATGAAGAAAACTCTTACTTATGTGGATACTTACAAATAAATGGACTAACAGATGAATATCCAAAACTTACAACATTTTTTGATGGAGAAATTATAAGTCAAAAATATCCTTTTCTTACCAGGAAATGGGATGCAGATGAGGATGTTGATAGGAAACATTGGGTAAGTGTTTATTTTTAGAGTTCTATCTGGCGGCTTCTAAAGAAATCTGATACCCAGTTGATCCTTGGTTGAACCACTTATGTGATAATTATTGACTTATATTGAAATTCATTACAAAATGGGGAAAATTATGTTTTATAGAAAAGGTTACCTGACAAATTTCAGAGCATATTTCTCATGTTGATACAGGGTGTTCTGAAATTGATGTACCATATTATCCATATTCTACATTGAAAATAATCCACCCCAGCTTCCTGTATTAACATATGTATGGATTTACTTCCTTTCTGAGATACAGGGTGTAGGAATTCAAAGAAAAAAACTATATTTTATCATCATTTTCAAACCATGCTTAGTTGGAATATTGCTGGGGGCCTAGCTGGTCTTGCATTTACACTCATGTTTAGATTATGTACATGAGACTATCGTAAATGTATATATGCAAGACTGCAGCAATACTTTAAAGTCTTTGAAACTCTTCTGATAGAATGTTCCATATTACAAGTTAGTTATTATCATTGATGGTGCTATTTTCAGTCCAAAAGCTGTACCTGGGTTACTTAGTTTCCCCAGAATATAGTACCATATGTTAGATGATAGTGAAAACAGTTCTTAGCATTTGAGTATCAAGGCACTGACGAAGTCAGCCAGGACAAATACCTCTGTCGCTTAGAGCTGACAAACAATTTTTTTTTTCAGAGTAAATTCACTTCGTTTAGTCAGTATGCCAAATCATTCAACTCAGACTCTTTTGACTACAAAGCCTTAGCAGACACGGATTATGTCTTCATGAGGTGGAAAGAACATTTTTTGGTACCTGACCATACTATCAAAGACATTAATGGTGCATCATTTGCCGGCTTTTATTATATCTGTTTCCAAAAATCTAAGGCATCTATTGAAGGCTATTATTATCACAGGAGTTCAGAATGGTAAGTCATTTTATAATCAGTTTTATATAGATTAATAATTGTAGATAAGGGAAGGAAGAGGTATATGTAGTAGACATTTTTACCAAATTAAACTCATCCTCTACTGAACCTCTAATAATAATGCACATCACATGATTGATATAATATTTACTTAACTCCACTCTGTAGCTTGTATAAAAATATAAAACTTGACAATCAATTTTGGATAAGTAATATTGTTTAAACAACACAGGGTGAGACCGTCCAGATTGCATTTGTCCAGGATCCAACAGAAGTTGATTGAAGGCCGATTCACACATACGGTATTGTGCACCGACTGTGCGCTGACTATGTTCATTTGAACTGAATCGGTCATCCAAAGTTTTAATTGGAATGTATTGAATTACTGTTTTTAATTCAGACATATAGGTCTAGGCGCAGGCTGTGCTCAGACTGTGTTGCTTCCAACCACTCCGAAAGTGATTTCTCAAGGTTACGGTCCGACACAGTAGGAGCATGGCACATGCACAACTGCCGTAGTGTTGAACTATTGAAAGGCGACCACAGGGCACCCGTCATGATTCGGCCAGCGCTCGTTGATTTTCGGGTATCCCGATTCCCGATTCGTCATTATACAATTCATACAGGAGCACCTTGTTCTTAGCATTCCAAGAAAATTCGTTTGTTGAGGTTAATAGGCGGAAAAAAGGTCTGTTAATGAAGATTGTTTCATTTTATCTATGTGCAAGAGAGCATGAATGTTTATACGATCTAAAACATAAAGATTACGACAATAATCTAGTAAAAGACATTATTTGGAGGGAAATTACACATAAATTGAACTCAACGTCCGAAGAGTGTAAAAATAGGTGGGCAAACCTTTATCCTTTTTTTTTTGTGCCTCGTCCATCAATATAGATACGTTCCGCACGCTATGATTACGTCCTCCTCTGTTCGATCCATACCGCCAACCAAACGGACAGTATGGACACGACATGGCTGGTGTGAATACACACAACACAGCACAGCCGATGCGCGGTCATGACACAGTTGGTGCACAGTACTGTATGTGTGAATCGGCCTTAAGGAAACATAGATAAAACATATAACTTTTTCTTCGGTTTTTTGTTCAGATTTTTACTTCACACATGATAGGTGAGGGGGGTAACTATATACAAACAGCTCAAGCTCCTGTTTCGGCAATTTGGGTGATCCTGATCCTTTCCATATTTTACTTCCCATAGCCATAGGGGACGAGGATGTATTGTGAACATGAACATTTTCGAGTTTGAAATATGCAGTGGGGTTGTAGTAGGTAATGCTGCTATACTTTTGAAAATCGTTTGCATTGGCGGTGGACAAATAGGTAAAAAACAAAAAATAATCAGAACCCCTCCAAACCTTGTTTTTAGGTATTTCAGAGGTTCCTGATCCTTTCCATTTTCTTGAATGGGGTTAAATTGGGGTGGTTGGGAGAGTGTTGGGTTTGGAAACTCAAACATTTGTTGTATTGATAAAATACTCTACATTGCACTGAAAAAAATATAATTTGGTGATATCTTGTGTTATACAGCCCAATGTTGATACAAACATATTATAATCCTAACATATAACTTGGAAACTACTAAGTTAATTGTTGCGAAATTTTGACAGTGTATTATTACCATGGAGGAAATGGTAATAGGGTAGGTATCCATTCTGAAACCCCTGCCAGAACAGCAAAAAAACTAAAAATTTCAAAATCGCTCAAACTTCGTTTTTAGATGTGTCAAAGGTCTAGTGTTTCATTAATAACTTTTTTTATGAAGATTGTGTTGAGATTGAGGAACTCCAAATTTTTTGTTAACACCAATAATGTGCGGAAAGTGTTGAAGTCAAGACACTTGTTGACATTTTCCTTATCCATATCCATCCATACTGAGTCACTGTCAACTGATAAATTAGAAATTGGAAATAGATTTGTTGTTGGATCCTGAATGGGATGCAGAATTATCTCACTTCTGAAAAACTTTCCTAGTAGCCAGGGTGGCCAATCGGGTGACGATAATATTTTTTTTTTAGATAGCCCGTACCGAGACCTATCCAAAACACCCCCATGTATGTGTACCGATCATTGATAGTTTTCGAGTTATGATTTTTTTTTTGAAAACTTAGAGATTTTACAGTTTTTCCAAGAAATCGTCAAAAACAAAAACAAGAATGCTTTTTGGCTTCTATTTTTTTCAGCAATTATACTCACTATTAAGCCTATTTTAATATCCAATAAAGAGAACCTGTACATCCGAACAATAATTTTGGGCCCAAAGTTTGAAATTTCTGTTTTTAATCAGGAGACCAAAACCTTCAAAATAAAATTAAAAATACTTATGCCTGGTTCTGGAGCTCCAATCTAATCTTAAAAACTCTGCAAGACATTGCACTTTCGAAATTATAATGAAAAAATAGCACTTATGGGGGCATTTTGCGCCGTACGTGACTGGTAGAAGGTAAAAAGGTGATAATTTACGAATTTCCAAAATGATTTAAAAAACTATTATTTTATTTTAATATGACAAATTAAAGAAAAAAATAACATACGCCTTTTACTTCCCACACCGATAGGTGAGGGGAGGATTGTGATTGTGAAAATTTTCGTTTTTGAGATAATAGGTTTTTTGGGCGTTTTATAATACACATACATAACGAAAATCCGCGTCACTCATTTCCGTCGTTCTGTCTGTCGGTCTGTCTATCGGTCTGCCTGTCGGTCTGCCTGTCGGTCTGTCTGTCGGTCTGCCTGTCTGTACGCGTTTTTCTAGCCTCGTAATCTCAGTAACCGCTGCATGGACTGTGATCAAATTTGGGCAGCAATATGCTGTGGGGTCTTAGTAGGTAATGCTGCTATAATTTTGGAAATCGGTACATAGGCGGCGGAGTAATTAAAACAAAAATTTCAAATATTCCTTAAACTTCGTTTTTAGGCGTTTTAGAGGTTCTTGATCATTTTCTGCGTTTTTTTGGGTGGGGGTGGAATTTGGGTGTTTGGGGGGGGGGGGGGGGTTGAAAAACTGAAAAACTTGTTGTATTCATGATAGGCTGTCTACTGACCTGTCAAGGAAGACCTAGCGATATAAATCACCTTTTTAGGTCCATCCGAACATTGCCTTGCCTATTACCGAAAATTAACACAACTGCGCTTCGCCGACATGAGCTCGCAAAAAGCTACTCTGAAAGAAAGGGATGGCGTATGCTACGACATCGCTTCCCAGGTAATTCTCATGAAATTGGAAGTCAGATTATTGTTTATTATTCCTTTCCTTTGTTAACTTTCCATACAACTTAATTTAGCAGAAGTTCAATAGTACATAGCAAAAACACTTCAAAAATCACAATTTGGGTATTCGTTTTTTTATTAAAAGTCATCAAAACATCAATGATTATCGGGTTTATTAGCTATTGCGAGTTTTTTTTTCTTTAATTTGTCATAATAAAGCAAAATAATAGTTTTTTAAATCATTTTGGAAATTCGTAAATTATCATCTTTGCTACTTTTTCATTATTATTTCGAAAGTGCAATGTCTTGCAAAGTTTTTAAGATTAGTTTGAAGCTCCAGAACCAGGCATAAGTATTTTTAATCTTATTTTGAAGGTTTTGGTCTCCTAACTAAAAAAAGAGATTTCAAACTTTGGCCCCAAAATGTACTTAATTATTGTTCAGATGTACAGGATCTCTTTATTGGATATTAAAATATGCTTAATACTGAGTATAGTTGCAGAAAAAAATAAAAGCCAAAAAGCATTCTTGTTTTTGTTTTTGACGATTTTTTGGAAAAACTGGAAATCCTCTAAGTTTTCAAAAAAATCATAACTCGAAAACTATCAATAATCGGTACACATACATGGGGGTGTTTTTGATAGGTCTCGGTACAGGCTATCTAAAAAAAAATATTATCGTCATCCGATTGGCCACCCTGTATATGTGGCTTTTATTAGAGGGCCAGTGAAACATGATGGACCAAAGAGACAACCACATGTTTCAATATGTTGGATACATCATATGTGATTAAGCCTCAACCTCCCTTCACATATTTTGCGTTTGGTTCAGGTACACAAAGCTCTTATTTGTTCACAGGTACCAGTCTCTTAACCTTACCCATGTGCCTGAAAACAGTATACAAATTTACGAGTTTAGGTAAATTTGTGTGACATGATACGTTTACAGAGTATTATTTTCACATCCATTTTATTTTTCTGTACGATTGGCGATCATTTTATCCATGTTTAGTTAGGCAACCACGTGTACCGTACTTTTTTTGCTTAGAATCACGCCATTTTATAAAACCGATATTTGTTCCTTTTGCAAGAAAATTGCAGTTACACAGCGAATTTCGAAAATGTACGTTTATTATTTAATTTCTTATTTATTCTTGGTTGTTTAGATAGGATAAGCATGGAAGTGTATTTTTAACTGCAATCTTCTTGCAGATTGGGCTTAGAGGTGAATTAAAACGTACTTTGAAGCAATATTCAGTGTATATTTCACGAATTGGTAAATTTTAACCAGTGCACTTTTTTCATTTATTGGATTTATCAGACTCTAAAAAGATTTTCGAATGTAGCCATATGAGTGAGCCAGTGATGGAAAAGAAAAGCAAAAACCAGAACCACCAACAATGTTCAACATATGCCATTTTTTCTGTCTCAATATAAAAGTTACTTTTGGAGACTTTCTTAAGTTGTACCTTCTCTGCTACATATTCAAAGTAAAAAATAATCTTCGGACATTGTTCACTGGGAGAACAGCTGGAAATTTGATCAATACGGTGAAATTTTGATTCTAAATATTGACAAGAAATTGTTATGGGGGAATGAGTTTAGCCATTCACCTTAACGAAATGCAATATTTAACAAGTTTTATGAATTTTCCAAAATTTATGGGTGGAACAATGACACATACTAATAAATTATTAAAGAGAATGCTATGTCTCAGTGACAAATACTTGATGTCAGTCACACTGCAGTATTTTCCATCAGTAGCAAGGGTTAAATGTTTTGATATTAATGTTTATACAGTTTCATCTATCTGGTAGAATTTGAAGTCCAGTTCTGTCTATACATAGATAACTTAACATTTTTGATGTCAATGCCATTCGAAGAGAAAGCTATCACTCAGTGACAAATAGTTGATCTCTATTAGGCTGCTGCATTTTCCATCAGTAGCGAGAGTTAAATGTTTTGATATTAATGTTTGTATGGTTTCATCCATATGGTAGAATTTCAAGTCCAGTTCTACCTAGAGAAAGGTAGAATCGATACTATGTTTAGACATACTATGAGATGGTGGAACTGTTATCTACCTTCATACAATTTAGCATACGTTTTCGATGTCAATATCATTTTTTCGACGCTTTTGCATGCCTTGGCTCTCTTCAATTATTAAGTACAATGTTTGCACCATTACTTTTCAAAGCGATTTACTCTGACAGCGAAGCTATATTGAACGATCTGGAATTTGTTGTGATATGATGTACGTCCATTATTTGATCGATGATTGAATACTAATTCGTTTGGAAGAAAAAACTTGACTAACGTTAACGTTTCGGCTGCTTCTACAACGTCGGTATAAAATATATTCAAAACAGTGATCATTTAGGCAAATTTAGTTTCAGTCATAGATCTGAAGTGCGATTGGTTATAGTTGAAAATAGAATGTTTCAGAAGTTAAAAGTTCAGGATTTTCATTGATATTCTTAATTGACGTGTAACAAAAAAATCTAGGTTTCACATTTTTGTGATTGCTGTATATGACATCTTTTAAGTGGGTTTGGTTTATTTTTTATAACTCATAAGCACTATTGTGAAAAGAATTTTGCTATTGCCTTTTTTTATTTTTGGCCATTTTGGGCTTGTAGTAGACAATTATTTAAATCGGATCATGCACGACAAATAATAAAAAAGAAACCTAAAACACATCTGATGATTCTATGTATATTGCATTGCTCATATTTAGTTTTATTTGACTTTTTTAATCTAAACAAAAAATCGTAATAATGGTAAGCAATTTCAAGTTCAAGTGAAAGACAAACTAGGGAAAAGGCTATATTAAAAGCAGATATCTTCAAAAAGGTCTCTAACTTTTGTAGAATAACGACAAGCTTAGGCTTGGAACAAAATAGCCGTTTTTTACTGGTTGCACCTTTTTGTATCCTGAAATTAGTGGTGAAGATACTCACGAGATGAAACTAGACTTAGTGTGTTGTTTTAATAATTGCGTGTATAAGGTCCATAAGAATGTCACACTTAACATTGTGTCAACTGTATTACCATCACACAGTTCCAGTTTGTTCAGTATTACTTCCCTTGGCGTGTGTTTTTTTTTTCAAAAGCAATGGATGCGTTCAGTTAAATAGTTGCGTGCTATACATAGGCTGTACACAGGCTTACATAGCCGACAAGCATGTTCATGTGACACTTGCTGAGAAGAAAAATCATTTCTGATTAAAAAAATATATGTTGACCTCAACTTTGGGCGCCAACGTATATTTCGATAATTTTCAGTATAGAAAATTTTACTTTGGGATACCAAAATTTCTCTGGTCTTGGTGGGAGGGGGTAAGTTTTTGTATGGTGACAGTAATTTTTTTTCTTGGGGGTAAAGGTTTCTTTTGTATATAATCTCAAAATATTATTGGGGGGGGGGGGGGCGACATTAAATGATCAGCAAAGAACATAAGGGAAGGGTAATTACTGGTAATTGCCCCCATTACCCCTTATCGACGCCCTTGGTATCCACATCTAAAAGTTATTTAAAAAAAAAAAAACTTTTGAATAGGCCAATGAATGAATGAAAGAGGGAGAGAGGCTATCTGGTGGCTGGAACCACCAGTACATAGGCCTACCAACGGGCCCTTTTGCACCTCTCCTTACCCTAGTTCCCAAGTTCAGCCCTCATCCCAAAGGTGAGGTGGCCTTGGGTCCTGCCCATCTTATATCCTCAGGCTCAAGAACCTTTGAACCGAGTATAGTCTGCCTGTGATACCCAAGGGCTTCACGACAAAGAATGTGTGCCGAGGATTCTCCCTCCTCGCCACATAAATCATTTTCCACCCCCATCACATGCAAATGGCGTTTGAAGGTGTTATGGCCGGATAGCCGTCCGACAAGTAACCTTAGTCGGCTTCTGTCCAGCGAGACAGAACCGCCCCACTTTAGCCTTTGAATAGGCCAATCTTATCTCCAGACTTCAAATTTCCGATACTTACCCTTTTCAGGGCACATAAATTACCGGTTACAACTTGAAAAATGTACCTTAAAATGATATTATAATACTGAGACTTGTCGGTAAAACGCGCTTTGGCCTTGGGGCAGACTCAAACTGTCATCAGTGTGTCAGAACGCTGTTTACATTGGCGTGTTTGGTAATTTGTATGAACTGTCGCCGATAACTGAATGCATCTAGTGCAATTTAACTGTTACCTATATGTGTAGTCATATATTTTAGTAATATGGAACGTTGCTTCTAAAGAATAATCTTATATGACTGAACAATGACTGGAAATTGTTTTAAAAAAAATCATCCGTATTTTAAGGATTTAATAAAGTTTTACAAAGTTTTGGAGGTGGTTAAATACTCTTTTTGTTTCCTATTTTTCTTTCATTTTTTTTCATTTGTTATGTATATTATGTACAAATGTAATTAAATATATATTTTTTTGAATTTGTTTTTTTATTGTAACTGTCAATCGAAAATAAATGTATTGGCTTGAAAAAAAAGAGCAGCGTTTCTTTATTCGTTTATTACGTACAAATTTTATAAATACACTTTATTCTTCTGTACATTTAAAAAATACTATCTATATAAATTTACAGGTATAAAATTAGACAACCATAACTTACATATTATATAGCTTAAAAAGTTACACGAATTCTACTTAGAACTAAAACGTTCTATATAGTGTATCGAATTTCTTCTTGGAAAGAAATTGATTGAAATTTAGTTTTTTCTCCAACAGTGGTCATTTTCCATAATGCAATTGGAGTCTGTGTTAAACGAACTAAAAATATTCATATCACAGTAATTTATAAGCAAATATAAATTTTCTATAAAACGGTTATTGTTAATAAGATCTCTAACTATCAAAATAAATGTGATTCTTCTAGAGATGTCGGATAAATTATAATTCTGATAGCACATCATACTATATTGTATCATTTAAATGTTTTCTTTAGAATCTGTCATATTTTTCAAAATATGTTTGTCCAAGCACCGCTTCTAGGACAACAATATAGGGTGAAGGGAGGATGATTAATGAATCAGTATTCTAATGATTACAAATTCTCAGGAATTATATTTACAGGGATTCGACTTGAATATGCTAATATTTATTGCAATGCCAATAATCAGAAATTTATTTTTGTAGCCGTGTATGTTTATATGACCTTGCATTTCCAATGTCCAAAGATCTACTAACTCAAGGTCAAACAATATTTTATGGCATTACACTATACTCGTAGCTAGAATAATTAAGATGAATAAGAAATGAAGAGGTTGAGGATGGCCTCCAGGCCCAAGGTTACTTGAAATAGGGTTATTTTATAGAACCTGCGTCTAATTGTGTTAAACGCCGGGATTTCGTCCACGATTGTAAGGGACATCATCAGGGTGCTTGACGACAGAGACTGAGTTAGTCTAACGCAGGTTCCATAAGGAAGTGAAGAATTTTCTAGCAACGCAACAATGGTTGTGGAAATTAAGTCAAGCAGTTAAATAACTGCGGAATGAATAATCAAAATTTATTATTCATCACATTGGATGGTCACCACAAAGTATAGGCCTTGGCAGGGCATCATTTTGCAATTCTTTTTTTTCTTACGGTTTTCAGTAATTCGTTCTGAAGTGATTTGACAGATGTGAAAATAGTTTATTGTAGGATAGTAACAAGTAGCTTCACTGACATATCTGTACATCGGATGTAAAGGTACTATGTTATGTATGCATTTCCCTAATTGTTCAGAAAAGCAGTTTAATTTAGTAATTACCTGGAACTAATTAGAAATGAAATTTGAACATAACTGTTGAACCAAAATGACACATGCTTATGTTTTTCATTTTTTATCAAAAGTTATTTATCCACAGGAAGTTACTCTCATATGACACACATGAAATATTTGTCATAGAGTTGGAGGTAGCGTCCTTTTTTTTTGTTACCTTGATGTGTGTCCTGGGTCATGCAGGGTTTTCTGGTAATGAGGAAGCCGACAGGCTGGCCAGACTCGGCAGGATAGTTTGTGGGCCTGGAGCCTGTTATAGGATTAATCAGGTAGCAGGTAGTCAGTCCTCAAAAAATGAGTGAACGATACCATAGCAAAGTGAGGGATGCAAGGATGTTATCACCAGGCCGAACACATCTAGATCAGCATGGCTAATGAACTAGGGGCGATAGGAATCAGAAACAACGTGGGTGTTCTGACGGAGCAATGCAGGCTCAGGCGGCATCTATCACTATTAGGAATTGAAGAAGACTTCCTATGTATGGGTTGTGGAGAGGCCGTTTCAGCGGCCTACAGCATTTCGTATTCTTCTCTATCGACAGTGTTGAAAAACAATACTCAATTATCTATAGTGCTATCGATAGTTCTTCAACACTATTGCCCTTCGTATTCTTCTCTATCGACGGTTGGAAAACGATACTCATAACTATTGACAATTATTGATAGTGCTATCGATAGTTCTTCAACACTATTGCCTTTCGTATCCTTCTTTATCGACTGTGTTGGAAAACGATACTCAAAACTATCGATAGTGCTATCGATAGTTCTCCAACACTATTGCCTTTCATATTCTCTATCGATAGTGTTAAAAGGCAAACAAGGCAAGGATGTTGTAACTGGGCCGAACACATCTAGATCAGCATGGCTAATTAATCAGGGGCGATGGGCAATCAAACCTTGTGGGTGTTCTGACGGGGCACTGCAGGCTCAGGCGGCATCTATCACTATTAGAAATTGAAGAAGACTTCCTATATAAGGGTTGTGGAGAGGCCGATGAAACGGCCTACCACTTCCTTGCGGAATGTGACTAGGCGGGCTGAGATACGAGATGTTGGGATCTGATAGACTCCAGCCAGAGGAATTACCCTACCTCAGCTGGGCCGACATACTGGCCTTTGTTAAAAGGCCGGAAAGGTTTGGCAAGGAGGGGGAGGCAGGCAGTGATGACTGAGGAGTGATATTCGGGGATGGCAAAACGGACCTACTGGAGCCTACTTGTCAGGCACGGCCGCCCCACAGCTACTACTACTAGCGTCCTTTACTTTCAAGGTACAGATATCGTTGTTTCAGTAACAATATCAATAACATCCAGATATTTGTTAATATGTGTGCTATCTGGGTTTTGACACTTGTCAGTTGTTAGTCTTAGTTTTCAACTTCATTGATCACAAGAATTGAGCATTCAGATAATGTGTCAAAGATATCAAAAACTATACTACATCTTTATAGCTTCCTAACCTAGTGTCCGATAGAATGATATCGTCCTCAATGTATAATCCATAATTAAAATTATCGATTTGCATATTTTTGATATTTTATTCATCTTAGTAACTAAAATCATCCTTTTCTAGTTTAGGAAGCAATTTTATGTTTTATATCGATTTAATCTATATATTTTAGAGGACCCAGTTATTTTTAACGAGAGCTGTACACAGAGCGAGTAACATGGCATTATCTACTTAGCAGATTTGATTGTTGTCGAAAAACAGAAGTGTTGACATGTACCTTTTTCAGCGAAAAAAAAAAAAGATAGTTCAATGAAACAATATCTGTCTAAATATGTAGAAAATATATTGAGTTGGGCTTGTTGCCATGTTGAGAGCTGAAACCTGTATCAGTTTTAACCAGATAGAACACCTTTTAGTTTCTACCTACCTATCTTTTTTGGTACTTTACACGTGTAAGCAATACAAATTGTCAATTTGGACGGTTAGGTTTTGGTTTTGCTGTCAGCAATCCAACACTTGGAAGGGACAGATGCATGTTGCTTGCCATGTATCAGCTCTTAAAACTATTTGCCCTTTTAAAAGTAATAATAGTAAGATTAGTAAGGCGTACTTCAGATGAGATGCGTGTAGTTCATGCGCGTTTTACAAATGCATGAAGCAAGATTTTGACTTCCAACTTTTGGATATCTATTTCCATCTATGAGACACATCAAAGTCAAGTCATACAATATTCAATAAAATAATGGTTGAAACCTAATGGCCTGAAATAACCCCCTACGTCATCTCTGGAGTCGTAATTTCATGCTATGTAGGTTTAGTGCAGGCCTAGTTTAGTAATACCATCCAATCGAAATTGGTTTCCAACTATTATAATATATTACCGTATACTTTTTGATAGATTTTTATTAAAATAACGGTGGATTTCATCAATTTTCTTATGAATTATTTTCCCACTCCATTCAGTTGTTACAAATCAGGTCATCACGTCTCATGTGGTTAACGCCAACCAAAAATGACTTACTCTGAAATTATTGTTTCAAGGAATCTTCCAAAATACCATCTCTAGTTGCAAATGATTACGGTAGTACGGCAATCAAGCATTGTTAAAAAATCAGTCTTAATTTTTTATATTATGTTGGTACAACAGACTTAAGAGAGCAAATGTTATTGCAGATAAAATCGGTCCTACTTCACAAACAATTATTCGTGATATATAAATAGTCAAATAGTCTAGTCAAAGTAGACAATATAACTGAGCTAGACCAAACTCCTTTTTTGACCAAAGTTTACCAGAAGCGTTAGACGTTACAAAAATCGGGTGGCATAAAAATGTGAAATTTTTACTGCAACCTTATGGTTTTGTTAGATAGATAGAATATCAGTTTGGTCTCACTCGGCAGACATTCTTAGCGTCCTAATTTCACAGAACTAAAAACTTGCGTAAAAAATAGTAGCAAAAAGGCAGTGCTGGAATTTTTAGATCACATAACTAACGAATACGCACATTCAGCTTTCGAAGGTTATACATAAAAAGTATTTTAAACAGAAATAACAATCATACAGGCATGTTTTACACCAAATGTTAAATTTTGATTAGTTTTTTGTCAGTCACATGCAGTTCAGTTGCTTGGAGCATGATTATAAATGTATTTGAGAATATGCAATCCAACAAATAAATATTTCCTAGTTCTGAGACATTTCAAGCTGAATGACAGTTTTGAAAGAGTATGGTTTTTAAAAAATGCCAAAGAACATTCACACTATTACTATCTACGCTTCATAATATTATTATGAGTGTTAAAATAATAAAACGTACCAGAGGTGATTGTCATCTATAGAGAAGCTTTGGCAGACAAGTGAATTTCACAGGAAGCTCAATCGGTTAAAAAATCTAATCAGGAGCAAACTTTGGCAACCAAACTAACTATATGCTTTTTTCAGATTCTTAAAACTCTTAAGATGACCAAACAGCGGTATATAAACCTTGAGCAGATACATTATTTCTGCTAGATCTAACAAGTTAGTCAGGACATCATTTTATTACTATTTATTGTACTATATATAATGCATATCACTTGTTGGATTGCTATTCGTTCTACTAACTGACATATATATTTGCCTGAGCAGTTTCTCTTGGTCCAATATGGTCTATTCCACGATACACGTTATATGCTGACTTGCGGGCAAAAATTCGTCCTACCACGCGTCTACGTCACACCTGGATCAGACATTCGCGCTACAGTGTTGCCAAGTTGTGTAATTTCCCTTAAACATAGGATTTTTTGTCATCTTAGGAGAGAGGAGAAAAAGTCTGAAAGAGTTTCATAGATTGTTATGCAATGAAGTTATGTAGTAAGAGAATTCTGGTATCACCGCCTGAGACCTTATCCAGACATGACTTAACGATCGCTTTCGCTTCGATATATGTGTATCGCGGTTTTACTGGATCATATCCATTTTCTTGCATTTGGTTTCACTAAGGAAGCATCCGGATGATTGTGTGACAGACACTGATTACAATTATAAATAAACTAAACGTAGTACCGCTAGCTTTGCTAGTAGCTTCTTTATAAGGCAGTTTCTGTCCCTCTTCAATGTTCGGCGTGCAGCCCATCCAAAATGGCGCCGACGGTCGTGGTTCCTCGTGTTCTACTCGCATGAATAGATCGTTGAACTTCCAGAAGCCTTTGCCTTTGAAGAAGTATGTTTTTCCTGAAAAGATATGAGGCGTATTACAAGCAAATTCGAAGCCTAACTGCACATCTCATTGGATCAGAACCATTATGACTAGACCAACCGATAGCGCTTATGGTTGCAGTAGGTTATTTACGCCTGTTACAAAGCGACCGGTAAGTGTTCGATGAGCTCACACCATTGGGAAGTTGATACAGTGACGTACCATTTTGTTTGTGTGCTAACGTGCGCTGATCGGTTTACGAGACCTTCATTAATGACGCTCCCTGTACAATCACATATCCGTTCGTTGCTTGTGGAACAATACATTTTTGTTGTATGGCATATTTTCGCGTAACTTTGTCGCAGCACAGTGGCAAAAGTGTTGCCACAGTATTCTATCCTTGGTTCTAATATTATGCTTTTCTTTATAATTTAACAAAGTCATTACTGTGGTAACTTAAATATCGAATGGTTTATAACAAGAAAACAGACAAGATTGTTATCACAAAATAAAAACACTGCCTTATCAGGCAGTGTTTTTATTTTTTAATATGAAAGTAGCAATGAGGATGTAACATAAATCCAAAATGTCAAGAGTTGGATTGGCGTCATGTGCCTTCTGAAGGTTATTTGGAATGAGGACTACGACATAATTCAGTTTTGAAACCATTGCTAAGGGCAAAAGAAATAAAAAAGCAAGAAATTTAAGTCTGAAACAGATTTTTATCATTCCTAATAAGAAAAG
This sequence comes from Callosobruchus maculatus, assembly GCA_951848785.1. Classification (NCBI taxonomy): domain Eukaryota; kingdom Metazoa; phylum Arthropoda; class Insecta; order Coleoptera; family Chrysomelidae; genus Callosobruchus; species Callosobruchus maculatus. Next base: position 13,005,529 of record CATOUR010000071.1, read on the forward strand.
CTTCATATTAATTACAATTTGGATCTTACCATCTTTCCATTGGAACACTGCATCAATATCTCTTCCAACACCTTTCCAGCTTTTGGTAATTTTCCTCGGATAGTCCAGTTCCACTTTTTGGATCTCTTCATCGAACCTGAGAAGTAATAAAGGGCGCTTTTGAATCTGGTTAGAAAAAGTTGGTTGAGTGTAAAATAAGAGGACTTTAGGGCTCTCATATTACAAATTACAAGTTCAAAGACAAAGCTGAAACAAATCCTTTTCAAAAAGATTTAAATTATAAATCACAAATCATTATAATTTTAAAAAAGCACCTAACTAAACCTTAAATCCTTTTGAGGGAAGACATTGATTTAAATAAAAAATCATGATATGATTTTAAGCATTCCGGTCTTGATTTAAATCCTTTTTTATGATTCAAATCGTTGTTTGAGATGTACGTAATTTTTTATGATTTAAAGCGTTTTTGAATTGTAAATCATTTTGATGATTAAAAATCCTTTCTCAAACACCATTCCTTACTAGTCCTACTACACAAGCTTGAAAATAAATTAAAACTGAAAACATTTAAATCATTATTCTACAAACAAGTTTGGAGAAATAAAATACAAAATATAAATAGAAACACCATTTGTAAAAAAATATGTCAGGTAACATTGCGGTAACAGGTAACAGATAAGTAAATTTTAAATCGTGAAGAGATTTACATCAAAAATATTTTGAATAATTAGCAAATGATTTTGAATCAAAAAAAGGATTTAAAATCATTTGAAAATGATTTTAAATCAAAGAATAATCTAAAATCATGTATGCTGAATAGCAAATGATTTTAAATCTTTTTGTCAAATCCCTTTGTCGAAAAATATTTCAGCCACAAATCATACATCACTAAGCTGGCAAAACATTTTAAATCAAACGATTTAATTCGAAAAAAACATTTAAATCATCGGTAAAATTTCAGCTCTGTTCAAATGTAAATTATTTTCAAGAGGTTATACATTTGAGAGAGATTTTCGATTTTCTAAGCATTTGGAGAAATTATGGGTATTTGGATTTTTTTTGTTTTCGCTACAAAAAGAAGACAAGTAATTTTAGCAAAACATTAACAATGAAACTCACTTCCAATACAAATTTCCGCTATAGAAGTAGGTCTTCCCATTGTGTCCCCACACCATAGCCCCGTCGATCTTGGTGAGGTCGTCAGGCAGCCCCAGGTTGGTCAGCTTTCTGGGATATCCTCGTTCGACTCGATTGTTGTAGAAGACGTAGTAATTGTCGTTTATGAAGAAAACGATCCTGCCATCTGGTCGCTCGTACACCGCATCCACGTGGGTCAGATTCATGGGCAGGCCGTGCCAGAAGCGTTTGATCTCTGCCGGGTAGCCAGGCATCAGACCACTCTCGTCTATTCTCCAGAAATACTGAAATTAAATATAACGTTATCGATACCATTTGAAGGCTTTGCACAAAGGTCTTAAGCTAGACACTCGTCACTACAGATCGGCGACCCGACAGAGGAAAATTCATTACACTTCTTTTGTCGAGTGCAGGCATTATTCTATACTGCATTCACTGAAGAAACGGAGTAAAAAAATATTTCAAACCCATATTTTGGGGCTTTACTCGGATAAATCGAACTTAATTTTTCTGTTTATAATAACATCACTGCTCTCAGTATGCAGTTTTGTAGACGGTGTGCATATAACCCTTGACCATACAGTAAAAATTTACGTATATTGTGCATGGTTACTCCGTTTGTTCGGTGGATAAGGTATAGTCCCATTTTTTAACGGGTTTTTATTAGTTTCACCTGTATGTTTGTTTGTGAGTTTGTAAGTCTCCTTTGAATTAAGAGGTCGGACCGAATACTGAACGCTTCAACTTTGCCATGTAAACGATTTTGACGGCTTCAAATCCACCAGAGCTCTTATCCGCTGACTAAGAGATGGCGCAGATACATTTAAGTTTGTTAATATTACACAGAGGCGTAGCGACGAGAGCCTAAAAGGCGTGACATCCAGCTGTTTGGGAGTTGGCATTTTTGTGGAATTTATTCAGGAAAGTTTTAATGAAAAAGTAAGTAAATGGTAATGATTATGCTATGAATATTGATCAAAAACAATTGTGAAAACCTAAAAATACAGTTAAAAAAACAAAAAACGCGCTTTTAAAGAACATAGGACTAAAAAGTTAAAAATAATTTTAAAAATAAGCACAAAACGAAAAATACTAGGATGATTGTGGAAAACGTGTAGGCGCTTTGTGCCACATTATTCGTAATCGAGTGCGCGACGATATTTTATACTATCTGTAACACAAATCAAATAATAATAATAATGCCAAGACGGTGTCTTCAACACCCGACACCCATTGTAGAGCTTGCCGACAGGCGCCAGAGACGCTTATGCATCTCTTGTCGGCGTGTAAGACGTACGCTGGGACGGCTTACGTCCATCGGCACAACGCGGCTCTACGAGTGCTCTACTATCATTTAAGGCACTCATGCGGTATCGATGAGACACCGGTGCTGCCATACGCTACAGGGGATATAGAGTCCGTTGTGGAGAACGAGAGATGCCGGATTTACTGGAACTACTCGTTCCCCACGCTCGAGCTTGTACAGGCAAACAAGCCCGACATAGTCCTTCTCGACCACCAACAGAAGACGATGTCCGTTATTGAGTTTTCGGCGCCTGCCGAAGTGAACATCGCCTCTAAGGAGGAGGAAAAGCGGACCAAATATCAGGAGTTGCTCGGACAACTTCGCAGGCTCTGGCCAGACTACACTGTAAGTCTGCTGGTTATGGTCATTGGGTCCCTAGGTGGAACGAGGAATACGCTGCTCTCTGCACTGCGCAAAATACCGGTGTGCCGTGCGGCGGCGCAAATCTTAGCCGCCAGAATGCAGAAGGCAGTCATCCTTGGGTCCCTTCGTCTACTTAGGACGCACGATTCGCGGACCCAGTGATTGCTCACCTCACGGTGTGAGGAGTAGTCATTGGGTTATGGAACAGCAGCTCGGTGTGTCGGAGCCCGAGCTGCACTTTTTTGTTTTTAACATAATAATAATAATAATAAACGTCTTTATTAAAGAATATACATAGAGTGGAACTAAGGTGGCGAAGTTTAGCATTTAGCTATTCTTACACTTAACCACCGAAGTTATAAATTTTGATGTTTCTTTGGCGAAAACACAAATGTACATACAAATGTTGAACTATATATAAATATGAAACGAAATCAAAAAGTGGTGAAAAATAAAAATTAGTGTTATGCTAAGGTAAACAGCTTATGTCAAATTACTCGTGCGTTTTAGCAATTAAAAAAAATGAAAAGTCAGTGTTAGGTTTTGTGTATTTTTGTTGTTTAAGTTAATTTGTTTATAGCTTACACCATCAATTGTTTTAGTTAAGATGACTTAATATAAGTCGAAACGTCGCATATAGAAAAATAAGGAGTTTTTGTTTGAATGACCTTATCCTACAAAAAATAACTGATGAAACTAATATTTTTCGTTCATTATTGCTTTAAGTTCATTTTAAAAATTGTTTTAACTTTTTAGTCCGATGCTTTTTAAAGGTATGCTTTTTAGTTTTCTGGAACTATATGTTAATTTATTCAAATTAAATTTTAATTGCATGTTTTGAGTGTCGGTAAATTTTCGTTGAATCTTATGTGGTGCTTCAATTAACATTTAGCCATACCTTACTAGGTTTTTTCAGTGATGGGTTTAGAGGGGGGCGAGGGAGACGTATGCCCCCCTATACTCTAAAGGAAACACGGAAGCATATTATATTTATATAAATACCAAAAGTTAAGAGCTTTCAACTAATGCAAAATAACAACGCTTAGAATTTTCGTTTCTTTTAAATTTGAATTATTTTTAAGTGCGCTTGGCAACAAAGCTAAGTCAGAGTTAAATAGGCGAAACTCGGAGGTGAATTGGTTTCTGGGTCTGCCCCCCGGTGAAGAAATCCTAAATCCACCCCTAAATATTAGTCGAAACATCGCAAAAATCAGTATAAATTTTTGTTTTAATTCTAGTCTGCCTATTATAGAAACCGAGAGACGCGTATAGTTTTTAGAAATCGTGTCAGTGGCGGCGCAATGATAATAAAAGACTAAACATATAAAAACAGCTGAAACTTCGTTTTTAGGCATATTAGGCGTTCCTGATCATTGTCTACCTTTTTTGTGAAGGGGTGGCATGGTTGGTAAAACTGAAAAATTTGTTCTATTCATAATAGGCCTGTGAAAAAAATACCTAGCGGCATAAGGCACTTTTCTTGCGGGCGGGCAACGATTTGGTTCCAAAAGGGGATCTCAGACAATAGCTTCATGCTATGGAAAAATATTAAACTGGTATTACTGTCATGTCTGGAAAGTCCCGAGTCGATCAACTTGACTTATTTTTTTTTTCTATTGGTACGAAAACGCTAAATTTTTATTAATAAAGATTAAGAAAATAGGTTCTAATTTTCCGAACAAGAACACGCGCTTTTATGGACTTTTTTAAATAGAATAAAATTATCTAAGAGCTCGAAATACTGGGAATTCGAGAAACTCCTCGACTGAACTACTGACACGGCGCTAAACTAATGCTAATTCTCTCGTTATTGTTGTCAACACTCGTAATTGTTGATGACTGATACGCAGTTAAACCCATTGGAACAATACACAATATCATTCGCATTATAGAACGGTCCATCATCAGGCTACAATTGGAATGAACAATGTCATCACGAAAAACACATCGATCATCAAAATACATGGTAGTGTAAATGGAAACAAAATGCATGTGGGCGAGTAAGCTGCTAGGTGGGTGTCAATTTTGTGGGGGTAGTTGAAAATAAAGGCCCATCAATTTAATTTTTATTAACATTCCCATTCATGTCATAACTACTATTTTTTAAACGAAATTTCAGTATTGACTAGAATACTAAAACATCTACGGTTACAAAAAATGGAAGATTCAATTGGAATCAGTGCAGACATAGGAGCAGCAGAGTAGTGAATCAAGTACATATTATAGTTGAATACTAAAAAAACAGGCTTTTAAAGAACATCGGACTAAAAAGTTAAACTTAATTTTTAAAATAAGCTAAAAACAATAATGATCGAAAAATACTAGTATTATTGTGAAAAAGGCATCGGGCGCTCGATTTAGGGATGGTCGGAATCGATTTGATTCTGAATCGCATCGATTCTTTCAATCCGATGCATCGGAAGAATCTAATCGATTCAGTAAGTATGAAGCGGGTGGAGTGCGACATCTGCCAGGTGATGATTTAACTATAACGTACATTTATTGCAGCACAGCGTTTCATTGATGTCGAATCGTATGGCGTCATTCTGGAAGAAGTTCTGCCGACTTTGTCGATTGTCGGCAGCATTACTGGCATTTGCCGGTAAAAAAGTTTTGCCAGTAATTTTGCCAGTAAAGCATTGATATCATCAGTAATTTAACAGTAATTGCAATTAACCTTACCATTAATTATTTACATTGTTTTAATTTTTTGACTGATTTGTATGTTACTAATAAAAACTTGCAGTATAATTTTTGGTTTATAAACAAAAAATGGAACTAGAAATAAGCTCAAAATGTAGGGACTAAGGTCTATTTATTCCCAAGAAAATCTGATATCAACAAAACTCATGTGGACGTTCCATAATTTTACGTTTAGTGGTTACATGATCACTTTGCAGTTACGTGGCTAAACGTATAGAGAATTATTAGAGAATTATTTAAGGTTTTCTTTAAAATAAATAGATTTTAGAGTATCCATCAAGAGTTTAAACACATTTCATTGATTTCCCTATCTCGACCAAAAAAATATTTCATTTATCACTTTATCCCGTCATAAATATGATATTAGATTTGTTTTTAATAAAGCATTACGTAACAGGATCAGCTGATGCAGCAAATAGAGCTGTAATACAACATGCTGTCAAAATATAAAACTGATGAAGTAAAAAATAGTTCCCGGGAGTACGTATATAATTGTGTTTTATACATTTTATTTATTTTTTATACATTTTGAGTTTTATATATTTTATGTATTTTTTATAATTATCTGTTCTCTAAATGAATTACAGCTCATTTTTGTTATTTTGAAATATTAAATTATTGATGTTTCTTTATTATAATATATTATTTTCACGGTTCCAAGGTTTTAACAACCAAAGTTATATACTGGTAATCAATTTGATTCATTGGTGCATTTTGACCATCCCTAGCTCGATTTACAAAAAATATGGCACAAAGTGCCCACGCTTATTAAATAATTATATAGTATTGTTTTAAGCTTATTTTAAAAATTATTTCTAACTTTTTATTCTGACTAAAGAGTAGCAATGTCATTCATTCATCCGAAACCAATCACAGACGACGTCGTTTCGTTTTTATTAAAGCTCGTCAGTGTGATATAGGTCTCAGACGAAGAAATTAAATTGCCTGTTAGTGCTTAGCTGGCTAAACTTGTACTAGTAGAAGCAACATATAGATATTATTGGGAAGCAGTACTTTAAAAAAGTATTGGTTCGCCATCTATCTACCAAAGCCGGTACCTGAGCGTTTAATCTGAGGAACCGAGCACTGTTAGCAATTTCATTCTTTCATTCGAAACCAATCACAGACGACGTCGTTTCGCTTTTATTAAAGCTCGTCAGTGTGATTTAGGTCTCAGACAAATAAATGAAATTGCCTGTTAGTGCCTAGCTGGCAAAACTCATACTAGTAGTAGCAACATATATATATTGGGAAGCAGTACTTTAAAAAAGTATTGGTTCGCCATCTATCTACCAAAGCCGGTACCTGAGCGTTCTGATGTTCTTTAAAGGCGTGTTTTTAAGTTTTTTTAAAACTATCTATTTATTAATATTCTGTGTAATGAAGATCAACAGTTCTTTTTGATCAATATTCATAGCATAATCATTACCATTACTGCATAAGCGATAAATAAAACTATCGACTTTCCTGAATAAATTTCACAAGAGATCTCGTCGCTACGCCTCTGTGTATTATTAAGAAACTTTAAGGTGTCCGCGCCATCTCTTAGTCAGTGGATACGACCGCTGGTGTGAAGGATTTGAAGCCATCAAAATTGTTTTCGCTCCGGCCTCCTCATCCAAAGTAGGGTTACTAACAAACATACAGGTGAAGCTAATAAAAACATGTTAATTATTGTAATAAAAGCATGTTAAAAACAAGGCACTTATTGGAAGTTCATTATTTGACTTGTTGATAATGCCCTGGAATAATTTTTTTAATATTTTTATCCAGAAAATTTTGATCTGAATCAAAATATTTACTGGGTATTTGTCACCAATACATGAAAATACCTCTTAACAAAGAGGCTTTCATTTCAATGTTATTTTACAACAGCTTTAAGTACCAAATACTGTGATAGGTATTCCAATTTATAATTTATTCAGCGATAAAATAATTTGTTGAACAATATTCTGTATATTCCATATTTATTTAATCCTACAATAGTTTAAGCCCGCACTCATGTATAAAACAATATATTACAAAATTAAATCTGCATAGCAAAACATTGTTATACCAATAAATATGGATATTGTTGTTTCGCTAACAAGGTCGTTCCATTTTTTATAAACGTATAATTCCGTATTCATAGGTTCGATGTGCTTTACTTTCCTCAATTTTGAGTTTTCAGAATCATAGCATATGAAAACTAATTTTTTTTTGTATTACATACGCTGTTGAGAGTTGAAATTAGTAACTCAAGTTCCCAAGTCACCCTTTATACACATGGTACAGTCAAAGTTTAATATGTATTCCGTAAACTTTGGTACAGTTCTTTCATTTTCCTTTCACTCTTACATATTATGTAGATGGAGAATATGTTCAGTTAATGAACTAGTTAAGTCACTTTTTTCTCTTTATCTGTCGCTTCTCATGTTGTTAGGTATAAGGTATATATCATAGTGTCCTAATCTATTTTTATATTCTAAGTACAGTGAAGGAAATATTACTTTATTAGTCGATATTTGGGGTGATTTACACAAATTTTGTCTCATACATTTTTTACGTATATACAAAATAATGATCGTATAATGAGAGACCTGAAAATTAGAAAGGTTGAATAGATCTGGAGATGTGCCGGTTAAAAAAATAAATGAATACTACTTGGTGACGTCACATATTCCTAATGTCCAAGAGCGGCAGTGCCAAACACGTGGCAACAGTAGAGCTCCCTCAAGCATTTGAATGTACGAATATCGATAGAAGGAAAACGGAGGTGTGTTTGCAAAATCAACATCTTATGAGCTGGAGAGGAACCTCCGGACATCTTCGTCAAGCCAGAGAGCTTATTTTAGGATCTTTGGCCAAGGTGGGGTGGTTCTGTGTCTCAATGGACGGAAGCCGGCTAGGTTTCCTTGAGGGCCTGGTATCTGGCCATAACACCTTCAAACGTCACTTGAATGAGATGGGGGTGGCAAGCGATCCGATGTGTGCACTCTGTGTCGAGGAGGAACATTCCTCGGCACAGTTGTCGCTTTGAAGCTCTTGGGTATCACAGGTAGACTAGGTTCAAGAGTCTTTGAACCTGAGTATATAAGATAAGCAGGACTCAAGGCCATCCTCACTTTTGCGATGACTTGGGAACTAGAAAAAGGAGGGGAGCATAAATGGTGGTTCTGGTTACCCGAAAACCTCTCTCCTTCATTAATTCATTCATTTGTGGTGGATCCCAACTTCGATTATGGCTGTGATAAAGACTATGTTTTAATAGTCGGCGATAATATGATTCAAAAACATATGTCGATCGCAGAAAAAATATGTATAACATGTAACACACTTTTTGAAGTATAACCATAATTTTTTTGAATAAAAAAAATAAAAAAAAGGAGTTGTCAAGGCCTGGGCTCGAACCAACACCCCGCTCGAACACAGATCGGAAGCACAGCGTAATAAACAACCAGCATAATATCTCTGAGGATTTCCTATTATAAAAATGGTTCCCACAAAATTTGACCTTGGGAGGGTTTATGGATGATTTTACGGCTGTGAAGTTTGGGTAGAGATGCGAAAATGAAAATATCGATACCGGTACCAACTCGATATTTTCTAGCCAAATAGGCGCGTTAGGTTCGTACAGAGCATTTTGTGCAACTGATTACACCCCTCAATAATTATATAATTATTTTCGATACCGATACAAAAGTATCAATACCAGCTTGGAATGCCTCAAAAAGTATACTGTGTAAGGCTTTCGCGGCCATCGTCCAATGAATTTGTGGTTCTTGGGTTTTTAGGCCGGCGTCGCTTAGCGTTAAAGCTTGACGTTTCGCCACCACGAGTGGATGGCATCTTCAGAAGCTATTTCACTTCGGCGACTTCCAAAATACTGACGGCTGGTGGATCTTTACCTGTATTTATACCTGCTAATGGTGACGTGGCCCAACCAGGTAGCGTTGGTAGCCCCGCCCCTTCGCGATATGGTAGTGTCTTCAGGTCTTTTAGGATTGGTATCCATGTCCGGTTGACTTTCTGTGTTTCTTCTTTCCTGTTGAAATTATTATGATGTTTCTGTATTTCGATGGCTTCTCTTTGAAGTCTGGCATGGTATGAAGACGTAGCGGCAAGAACCTGTGTTTCTTCAAACTTGATCCTGTGACTTCCCTCCTGAATCGCATGTTCAGCTACCGCTGATTTGTCCGTATGGCCTAGTCGACAGCTAGCCTTATGTTCTGCAATTCTTGTGTTTATAGATCGCTTCGTTGTTCCTATGTATACACTCCCACATGTGCATGGTATGCGATATACCCCCGGAGTTGTGAGTGGGTCTCTTTTATCTTTCACCGTTCTCAAATATTCCTGTATCTTTCTTGTGGGCTTGTAGATGGTCTTGACGTTTTCCTTTCGTAACATTTTTCCTATTCTGTCTGTTATTCCAGGCACATAGGGTAGAAAAGCTTTTGCTATCGGTTTAGGTTCTGGTTTTGCCCTATTTCTTCTCATTGTCCTTGTTATTTCTTTTTCTGTGTAACCATTTGCTTTAAGAGCATTCTTTAGATGTTCCAGTTCGGTGTCGAGTTCTTCTGGTTCGCACACTTTTCGAGCCCGTTCTGTCAAAGTTCTAATAATTCCGTACTTCTGAGATGGGTGGTGGTTTGATTCTTTATGCAAATACCGGTCAGTATGAGTTGGCTTTCTATATACCTTGTGCCCTAATCTAGCTCCTTTTCTTGTTAGAAGAACATCAAGGAAGGCGAGATTTTTGTTTTCTTCTACCTCCATGGTGAACTTGATGTTTTCATGCACGCTGTTCAGGTGTTCTAGAAATTCTTCGAGCTTTTCTCTTCCGTGATTCCATATGACAAACGTATCGTCCACGTATCTGAGCCATATCTTGGGCTTGTATTGAGCGCTCTTCAAGGCTGCCTGTTCGACCTTCTCCATTACAAAGTTCGCTACCACCGGGCTTAGAGGGCTTCCCATGGCTACACCTTCAATTTGTTCGTACATGTTGGCGTCCCAGACGAAGTAGGTTGTCGTTAACACGTGCTTGAAAAGGTTTGTAATGTCTTCCGGAAATATGTTCTTGATGTGTTCTATTGCATCGTTTAATGGCACCTTTGTGAATAATGACACCACGTCGAAGCTGACCAGCATGTCGGATTCTTCCAGCTGTATGTCTTTGATTTTCGTAATGAAATGGGCTGAGTCCTTGATGTACGAGTCGGTTTTTCCAACGTATGGCTGCAGTAATGTAGTTAGGTGTTTTGCTAATTCGTAAGTAGGCGAACCTATTGCGCTTACTATCGGGCGAAGTGGAACGTTGGGCTTGTGTATTTTTGGTAACCCATAAAGCCTAGGAGTCAGTGCTTCACTTTTGCAAACCTTCTTTTTGGTTTCTTCGTCAAGGCTTGAATTCTTCACCATGGTTTTAGTTTTTCTCAATATGGTCTTGGTCGGGTCTTTTGCTAGAGTGCGGTAGGTGCCTGGATCTAGCATTGCTAGATCCAGGCACCTAGAAGAACTTTGACAGAACGGGCTCGAAAAGTGTGCGAACCAGAAGAACTCGACACCGAACTGGAACATCTAAAGAATGCTCTTAAAGCAAATGGTTACACAGAAAAAGAAATAACAAGGACAATGAGAAGAAATAGGGCAAAACCAGAACCTAAACCGATAGCAAAAGCTTTTCTACCCTATGTGCCTGGAATAACAGACAGAATAGGAAAAATGTTACGAAAGGAAAACGTCAAGACCATCTACAAGCCCACAAGAAAGATACAGGAATATTTGAGAACGGTGAAAGATAAAAGAGACCCACTCACAACTCCGGGGGTATATCGCATACCATGCACATGTGGGAGTGTATACATAGGAACAACGAAGCGATCTATAAACACAAGAATTGCAGAACATAAGGCTAGCTGTCGACTAGGCCATACGGACAAATCAGCGGTAGCTGAACATGCGATTCAGGAGGGAAGTCACAGGATCAAGTTTGAAGAAACACAGGTTCTTGCCGCTACGTCTTCATACCATGCCAGACTTCAAAGAGAAGCCATCGAAATACAGAAACATCATAATAATTTCAACAGGAAAGAAGAAACACAGAAAGTCAACCGGACATGGATACCAATCCTAAAAGACCTGAAGACACTACCATATCGCGAAGGGGCGGGGCTACCAACGCTACCTGGTTGGGCCACGTCACCATTAGCAGGTATAAATACAGGTAAAGATCCACCAGCCGTCAGTATTTTGGAAGTCGCCGAAGTGAAATAGCTTCTGAAGATGCCATCCACTCGTGGTGGCGAAACGTCAAGCTTTAACGCTAAACGACGCCGGCCTAAAAACCCAAGAACCACAAATTCATTGGACGAAGGCCGCGAAAGCCTTACACAGTATATTTGCCGCCTCTATGGGGAGGAAGTTACGACATTATACCGTCAACTGGAACATCTACGGAAGAAGAAGGCACATTTCCTAGCCTCTTTGGCATTCTTGTCACGGTGCAGGGATGAAGGAGTGATACCCAAAGCTGTACACGTAAGACCAGTAATAAAATCTGAACAAGCCAGGAGAATATTCGAACGTACTGAACGAGCACTGCTAAGAGAACGAATTCATAATACCAGATCTATTCTAGACAGAATTGGGAAGAAACTGTTGAACATCCACTACCGGTTAAGCACAGAACTTCACAGAACCGACTGGGATAAGATCGACTCAATAACATTTAGAACCATGGAAAAAGAACGAGAGAAATACACAAACATCCAGAAGGAAAAGTTCGAGAGACTGGCAAGTAACAAGAAATCTACACCCGGACTGGACACCAAAAGAACAGTGGTCAACATAAGCAAACGTAACTTGTCTGAAGATGAAATTTCTGTTTTGGCGAAAGGAGGCAACTTTGCAATTACACCAAAAGAAATACCAACTGAAGAGATTATTGCTAATCTGGAATCGGCTATACGATCATTACCTGAGGAAAAAGCACAGGAAATCCGGACAGAATCAGCAAGAATTATTAAAAAAGCAAAACCGCCGAAAAGTAATCTGAAAGCGAAGGAGTTAAAAGCATTAAGGGACATCAATAGGGACACAAATGTCACTGTTCTACCTGCAGATAAAGGCAACGCCACAGTGGTGATGGACACCGAAGACTACAAAAATAAAATAAAAGCATTGCTAGATCCAGGCACCTACCGCACTCTAGCAAAAGACCCGACCAAGACCATATTGAGAAAAACTAAAACCATGGTGAAGAATTCAAGCCTTGACGAAGAAACCAAAAAGAAGGTTTGCAAAAGTGAAGCACTGACTCCTAGGCTTTATGGGTTACCAAAAATACACAAGCCCAACGTTCCACTTCGCCCGATAGTAAGCGCAATAGGTTCGCCTACTTACGAATTAGCAAAACACCTAACTACATTACTGCAGCCATACGTTGGAAAAACCGACTCGTACATCAAGGACTCAGCCCATTTCATTACGAAAATCAAAGACATACAGCTGGAAGAATCCGACATGCTGGTCAGCTTCGACGTGGTGTCATTATTCACAAAGGTGCCATTAAACGATGCAATAGAACACATCAAGAACATATTTCCGGAAGACATTACAAACCTTTTCAAGCACGTGTTAACGACAACCTACTTCGTCTGGGACGCCAACATGTACGAACAAATTGAAGGTGTAGCCATGGGAAGCCCTCTAAGCCCGGTGGTAGCGAACTTTGTAATGGAGAAGGTCGAACAGGCAGCCTTGAAGAGCGCTCAATACAAGCCCAAGATATGGCTCAGATACGTGGACGATACGTTTGTCATATGGAATCACGGAAGAGAAAAGCTCGAAGAATTTCTAGAACACCTGAACAGCGTGCATGAAAACATCAAGTTCACCATGGAGGTAGAAGAAAACAAAAATCTCGCCTTCCTTGATGTTCTTCTAACAAGAAAAGGAGCTAGATTAGGGCACAAGGTATATAGAAAGCCAACTCATACTGACCGGTATTTGCATAAAGAATCAAACCACCACCCATCTCAGAAGTACGGAATTATTAGAACTTTGACAGAACGGGCTCGAAAAGTGTGCGAACCAGAAGAACTCGACACCGAACTGGAACATCTAAAGAATGCTCTTAAAGCAAATGGTTACACAGAAAAAGAAATAACAAGGACAATGAGAAGAAATAGGGCAAAACCAGAACCTAAACCGATAGCAAAAGCTTTTCTACCCTATGTGCCTGGAATAACAGACAGAATAGGAAAAATGTTACGAAAGGAAAACGTCAAGACCATCTACAAGCCCACAAGAAAGATACAGGAATATTTGAGAACGGTGAAAGATAAAAGAGACCCACTCACAACTCCGGGGGTATATCGCATACCATGCACACGTGGGAGTGTATACATAGGAACAACGAAGCGATCTATAAACACAAGAATTGCAGAACATAAGGCTAGCTGTCGACTAGGCCATACGGACAAATCAGCGGTAGCTGAACATGCGATTCAGGAGGGAAGTCACAGGATCAAGTTTGAAGAAACACAGGTTCTTGCCGCTACGTCTTCATACCATGCCAGACTTCAAAGAGAAGCCATCGAAATACAGAAACATCATAATAATTTCAACAGGAAAGAAGAAACACAGAAAGTCAACCGGACATGGATACCAATCCTAAAAGACCTGAAGACACTACCATATCGCGAAGGGGCGGGGCTACCAACGCTACCTGGTTGGGCCACGTCACCATTAGCAGGTATAAATACAGGTAAAGATCCACCAGCCGTCAGTATTTTGGAAGTCGCCGAAGTGAAATAGCTTCTGAAGATGCCATCCACTCGTGGTGGCGAAACGTCAAGCTTTAACGCTAAACGACGCCGGCCTAAAAACCCAAGAACCACAAATTCATTGCCTCAAAAAGTATCGATAACAAAAATACTCGATATTAGTGCAGAAGTATCGAAGTATCGTTAGCATCCCTATAAAAAACCCTCCAAAAGTGGGGATGCGCGTGTAATTTCCGCCATCTTGAGTTATTGTGCTGGTTGTCTACTATGCTGTGTCGGAAGGTTGACGAGTTAAAAACGTTGTGCCACCACTGCGCTACCGAAAGAGTTGCTTCAACAAAACATAATATTTGATTAGGTACTTTATTACTGGAAATTGTAATCAAATTCCAAACATTAAAAAAAATATATTTCGATCGTAGGCTTCGTCTCGAGCTGCAAACTTTATGCATCGTTTATGGTGCACCAATTATACACCAGTTACTCAATTTTCACGATGAGCTGAATCTAGAAAAAACAATGATAATGGGTATCGAAGTAGGACGCCGTTGGTGAGAAGACAAGAACAAAATGACGTCACACTCGTTCGGGAGCTCTCGGCGTGTCTTCGGTACTGAATTCAAAAAACAATTTTTATTCTGATATAACTTTTGTATTATTCGAGGGTTGCTCTATACCTCCATACCTCCGTCAATCCACCAGTACGCAGACAGCTGTTTCACGCTTATTAGCGCCATAGGTCGATTGACGGAAATAGAGAGCATCAATTTTTCCATGTTTAATAAACATGTGAAAGATGTGCGAGTAGACAGAAGGAATTCTGCCGGTGCGCCATCTAGTACCCGAAGGTAACGGCAACCAAAGAGAAAACGCTACTAGCAGCAGTAAACTCTCCTTGGTGGAACGACAAGGCTCGTTCGCTTTTGCCACTAGAGGCACGGATTTTGACGCAAGCAGCGTAAAGCCGATATACGAGGGTTGCTCTATACCTCCGTCAATCCACCAGTACGCAGACAGCTGGTTCACGCTAATTAGCGATCATCAGTGCGCCATAGGTCGATTGACGGAAATAGAGAGTATCAATTTTTCCATGTTTAATAAACATGTGAAAGATTTGCGAGTAGACAGAAGGAATTCTGCCGGTGCGCCATCTAGTACCCCTCTTTCACATGTTTATTAAACATGGAAAAATTGATGCTCTCTATTTCCGTCAATCGACCTATGGCGCACTGATGATCGCTAATAAGCGTGAAACAGCTGTCTGCGTACTGGTGGATTGACGGAGGTATAGAGCAACCCTCGTATATCGGCTTTACGCTGCTTGCGTCAAAATCCGTGCCTCTAGTGGCAAAAGCGAACGAGCCTTGTCGTTCCACCAAGGAGAGTTTACTGCTGCTAGTAGCGTTTTCTCTTTGGTTGCCGTTACCTTCGAGTACTAGATGGCGCACCGGCAGAATTCCTTTTGTATTATTGTGAAAATTTTTTTCGTCATAAAACTTTTTTCCATTTGGCCATTTATCACAAAAAAATATTAGTCACAACCTCAATTTTTGGGTAAATCTAGCTAATTTATAAGCTAGCTTTTGGTTGTTCTCCTATATATTGCAGATGTCTTTTAAACAGACACACCAAGATCAGATGTATCGTCTGATGTTAAAGCATCTCATAGCTTTTTGGGATAACTTCCTCCTGGTGGTCATTTTTGCAGCATGCAGCATTTAAATGGAATCTTTTTTCCTTCACCCATAGTGACTACAATCGGAATAAATGATGTCACAATTAAAAAATCACGAATTTAGAAAAATCATTGAAATTCATTTTTTTTTTCGAAAATCGATTTTTGCCTATCCCTGTTAGTTATCACATGCCGACCATGACTACTGAAATAAAACTTCCTTCACCGTACTCAGATTGGCCTTACCGCATCTTTGAAAATAAACACTTCCCTCCTGATGACGGCTACGGCATCGTAGCTTGTGTCGCAAGTGTCCGGCGGGGGGAGCGGCGACTCTTTGGGGGGGCCATGGTGGGGATGGTCCTCCCCGGGCGGATACTTATCGGGGTTGCTGGGAGGCCGAGGCCTGGTGGGTGGTACCCTTTCTGGATGATGGGTGTCGGGACTCTTCTCCGGTTGGTGGTGGTCCGGGTACCGTCTATCTGGGATATGGTGGTGTGGATGGTGAGGTTCAGAACCGACGGGTGTCGTATCTGGAAGAATTAATGGGTCAGAATACATCAAAACCTTTAACATTGAAAGTGGTCATATGATCTCAAACTATAATCTATAAAGGGTGTCCAGTTAGTGGGTAATTCTTCGATATCTCGCAAAGTATACCTGATAGAAGAAAATGTCAAATACAAAAGCTATTTGGTTACTTAAGACGCAGATTCTAAAAATATTATGAAATATACAGGGTGTTGCGGGAAAGTAGGATAGTGACCGACTTAATTTTTTTATAGGGAATTATAACTTTTTTTGAATTCTTTTAGTGTCCATCATTGATCTCTATTCAACCCTAAAATATTTTTTGGATAGGTTGCGACGTTGCCAAGTTATAATTTATTTTCTATTAATTTCCGGAATTGTAAGGTCGCAAGTAATACGTCTAAATTGATATATTCCTTTAACTTTCCTTAATAATATTATACAGCGAGTTACTTGAATATTGATTGGATATTACTTTGGATGTTACCAGTAATTTGTATCTACAGGGTGTTTTTGGCAGAATTTTAAATTACAGCAACTTGAAGGTCATTTTACCTTGTTTTTTAAATGTAACACCCTGTATTTTTTATTTTAAATCGGAATATCTACTAATACCCTATCTCGCCTTGTAATATTTTTTCGCGTTTGCGACGTTGCCAAATTATAAATTATTTTACAAATTTTTAAACAAATAGCCCCGATTATAATTTATTTTAAATAGAATCCTCTACTTATTTTTATTGCAATGAATTGCGCATGTCGAATTCAGTAAGATCTCACAATTTCAAAATTTTGTTTATATTAATTACTGAGATACGGCAACACAGCTTTTTCAGTAAACGGTACCGGAACGCTTAAATATTTCCAAAACCGCCACAGCTGGGGAGGTGAAATTTAATTCTTGGGGGTTTTTTGAGCATACAGAATTCAAAAACTCTGACGTCAGTGTTGTCAGATCTACCACTTTTACGTTAGACTTCATAAATAGGGCATTCCATTCAAAATTATGACGTAAAATTGGTAAATCTGACAACACTGCTGTTAGCGTTTTTGAATTCTGTATGTTCAAAGACCCCCGAGTATTGAATTTCACCTCTCCAGCTGTTGCTGTTTTGGAAATATTTAAGCGTTCCGGTACCGTTTACTGAAAAAGCGGTGTTGCCGTATCTCAGTAAGTATTAGAAACAAAATTTTGAAATTGTGAGATCTTACTGAATTCGACATGCGCAATTCATTGCAATAAAAATATGTAGAGGATTCTATTTAAGATAAATTAAAATCGGGGATATTTGTTTAAAAATTTTGAAAAATAATTTATAACTTGGCAACGCCGCAAACGCGAAAAAAAATTACAAGGCGAGATGGGGTATTAGTAGATATTTGCATTTAAAAAAACAAAGTAAAATGACCTTCAAATTGCCGTAATTTAAAATTCTGCCAAAAACACCCTGTAGATAGAAATTGCTGGTAACATGCAAAATAATATCCACTTAATATTCAAGTAACCCGCTGTATAATATTATTGAGAAAAGTTAAAGGAGTATATCAATTTGGACGTATTACTTGCGACATTGTAAATCCGGAAATTAATAGAGAATAAATTATAACTTGGCAACGTCGCAACCGATCTTAAGAATATTTTAGGGTTGAATAGAGATCAATGATGGAAACTAGAAAAATTTAAGAAAAAGTTATAGTTCCATATAAAAAATCAAGTTGATCACTATTCTACTTTCCCGCAACACCCTGTATATTTTAAAATATTTTTAGAATATGCGTCTTAAGTAAGCAAATAACTTTTTAATTTGACATTTTCTTCTGTCAGGTATAGCTTGCGAGATATCGAAGAATTATGCACTAACTGGACACCCTGTATATCTGTTTTGTCGAGTTTATT
Source organism: Callosobruchus maculatus (assembly GCA_951848785.1). Taxonomy (NCBI): domain Eukaryota; kingdom Metazoa; phylum Arthropoda; class Insecta; order Coleoptera; family Chrysomelidae; genus Callosobruchus; species Callosobruchus maculatus. The sequence continues at coordinate 13,023,912 of CATOUR010000071.1, forward strand.
GTCTTGTCAGCTTGTTAGGTACACTGTTTTTCGTCGTTATTATTGTTATTATCTTATTTAAAAATGAACACTTATACAAAAGGAAAGACGCTTCATAGCCCTGAAGCATTCACGTAAAATCCGCACGCCCATGGCTATTTTATGAATGAAATCGGCCATGTATTTTTACAACTATACCGATACCCCGTTGCTTCAGAACCGTTGGCCACAGCTATATTTCTAGAAAAAGTTGAATACGACCAAGAAAGCCTAAGTGTCAACTTGATAGAAGTAAAAAAGCAAATGTTTGCCTCGATAACCTTATTTGTCGACATTAGTCCCTACCTGGTGTATGCTTATGATAAGGATGCTTCTTATCAGGTCCGTACGGGTACGTGCCTCCAGGCCTTGGATAATGCGGCTTCTTATCGGGATGCATGGGCTTCTGGGGGTAGTACGTCTTCTGCGTAGGGCTGTACGGCCTCTTTCCCTGTGGGTACCTGGGATCGTACGGCACCGGCCTCCGCGTGTAGTATATCCTGGGTTTCGAGGTGGTAGTGGATGGTCTCCTGGTCGTGGTGGATGAGGTCGTCGTTGTGGACGGAGTCGTCATGCGGGGGTAGTACTCGGGGATGCGGCCCCATTGGCGTCTGTCGTCGCGGGCACCTACAGGGAATATATAACGATTAATGAAGTAGTAGTTATGCGGATTACTATTTGTTATGACTGCTAGATAGCATCGAGTGCTTGTAGGTTTCCGTCAGGGCTCGTTCTGCAACGTAGAAAGGTCATGGATGACATTTCGGCAAGACATCTTGCGAGTACTGTTAGGGTACTTGCAGAAAAAAATATTATGTCATTTACGCGTCCCTTAGAGCCTAGTAAACATGACAAAATCACTTGTTTGGTTTTTTGGAATCGGCTGTGAGAGATATTCCAAAAATTATTTCAAATGCCGGAAAATCCCGCGCAAACAACCTCTGACGTCAGTAATATCGTATAGTGATGGGATGTAAAGTATTGATATTCGATATCGATGGCCAGTGCTAACCTAACATTTTGACATTGATCATTATAACCACAAAACACAGTCACACACAAAGGTACAAAAGTCAAAAGAATAAAAGTTAGGCTAGATTACTAATTCACTTTGTAGGGATGAGCTTGAATTAGATTCTATCTTTGGATTCATTCATAATGGGATGCGCCGAAATAAAATGATGGCTTCGATTAGTTGCGAATCTCGGTCACAACCAGGATGAACTGTGATACCTATCAGATATAAAAATGTATTGCAACGAAAATGCTAGTGGGTTAATTGCCTGTTTCAAATATGTTTAAGTATCAATAAATTGAGTCGCATTGTTAAAGAATTCAGATCATCTCTAGTTTGCAGTTGAATCTCACTGACCTGCGCAGTAGCAGTATCGATTGTCGATATCGATAAGATATCTGTGACGTCAGCCCTTGTTAAGTCACGTGGAAAAATTTGAATATATCCTTATTTTATTTTGCAAATGTCTTTTTTTGGTCGTCAGTATTATCATGTTTTTTGTTTCCTACCGCCTCCTGATATGGTTTTCTTTACGCTATCTATACTCCCGAGGCGATTTCACGACCTCTGCAAGTACCCTATTATAAGGAAAACAGATGTATGGTTGCAAAATCAACATATTATGAGATAGAAAGGAATCTCTGGATATCTCCGTGCAGCTAGAGAACTTATTTTAGGACAGAGGACCTGCCCAAGGTGGAGTAGTCCTCAGCATACATTCCATGTCGCTGTGAAGGCCTTGGGTATCACAGGCAGACTATACTAGGTTCAAGGGTCCTTAAACCTGGAGACCTAAGTTGGCCAAGATACAAGGCCATCCTCACCTTTGCAAGATTTGCAAGTAGGCCACCTTTGGTCCTTTTTGCCAACCCCACGTCCTAGACAGCTCCTTGTCCAACCTACCAGACCTCTTGATGAAAGTCGGTATGTCCGACCATGTCACCGAACAAAGTGACTCTTCCCCAAACTCCATCGTGCCGAATATTCGGACCCTGAGTTTGCCCGGCAGGTCGGGTCTCCTACCACTCTCATCAGTTACAAATCTCTATTCAGCCGGCAATGGCCAGTAAGAACCTCCACCAAAAGGATGAGCGTCTCTTCAACTAGTCCAATTGCTCTAACTCCACAGTCGAAATGCAGACCCCTTGCCTCCCCTCGAACTACCAAGTCAAGTGGAGGGAGATGGAGATTCAGCAATGCTTCTAGCGCACTCAACATCGTGCGTGCTACACAGTTTTATTAAGCTTTGCTTTGATTGCTTTTTTCCTAACACATGGCCACCACACTATAGTGATCCATATCATAAGGACGGCCTTGCGATTGTGGTACAGAGCCAGGACACCACTTTGGGTGTCAGCCTCCAGTTCACTCAACAGAAAATCATCTGCAAGCGGAGAAAGATTATTTTTAAAGCTAAAGCTCATTAAAAATTCCTTAAGACCCTCGATGAACCAGGGAAGACTCAATAATTTGGCATTAATTTCCATTGAATCTGAGTTATGTGAAAAACTAAATACAGACCAAATTATAAAGGATTTTGAAGCACTTAAAGCAAGGCAAGCGTCTTTTCTATAAATTTTATAAAAAGATACATACATACATAATGATCTGTTCTGTTTGTTTTTTGTTTATGTTTAAAATATTAAACTTAAGTTTTTAAAAAATATTTTATATTATTTTGTAGGAGCATTTGTTTTTAAGTTTGAAGTACATAATTATGTTTTGTTTTTTCACTGTTTAAGTTTAAAACATTAAACGTTTTTAAAATATTTAATTTTGTTTTCTGGAAGTTTTCGTTTTTAAGGTTAAAGTACATAATTATATGTTTCGTTTTTTTGTTGCTTAGTTTTAAGGATTTTTATTTATGTGGTACCTATTTGTGTAAAAAAATATTAAATTTTTAACAAAACTTAAATGTAAACATCTCTGAAATTTTATTACCTTCTCTCATTGTGCTTGGGGTAATAGGGGGCGGCCATTTATCATTTGCACACGGGCGGCAGAAACACTTGGCGCGGCCCTGACAGCAAACATCATAAAACTACCGAATACAACAAAAAACAACGAAAAAAAAATAACAGAATACGACAGAAAGTAGCCCAAAACAATAGAAAACAACAAGATACTTCAAAAAACAACCGAGTACAACAAAAAACGGCGGAAAACGAGGTAAAACAGCGGAAAACAACAGAAATACGACAGAGAACTACCCAAAACAATAGAATACAATCAAAAACAATCGAGAGCAACAAAAAACAATAGAAAATAATAGATAACAGAAAACAAGAGAAAACAACAGAAAATAACAGAAAACAAGAGAAAACAACAGGAAACAATAGAAAACAGCAGAAAACTAAATCGGTATTTTCCTAATGATTAAAGGTCTAGTCAAAAAGTTTCTGGGTGGCTCAAGAAATTTGCATTTTTTAGCAATACCTTAATTACACTATTATTGACCCGGGTAAGTTATCGATTCTCCTTTTGATGTAAATTGTCGTCCTATTTAGAGAAGCGTAAATATACGCTATTACTTCCGGTGACGGTGTGCACCCTGTTAAAACGTGTTTGGACCCTCTTGCGGCGACATATATACATAAAAAGCCCTTCAGCTAGAGCCACTTACCGTACAGATGCTGTATGGCTTGCTTATCGTCTTCGGGAAGTTCGAAATCAAATCCATTATCCATTTCCTTGTACCAAGGGTACATGAGTGCGCTCTCGACGTTCGAATGCGACAGGCCCAGAGAGTGCCCGATCTCATGGGCGGCCACGTTGAACAAGTTCGTGCCTGCAACAAAACAATAGTATATTATCTAACAAGTGCGAAAAGTGATAGTAATAATAGTAGCTGTAGTCTTTATTCACCAATTAACATAATAAATGGTAAAAATAAGAAGAAGAAAACGAAGGTAAAAGAGACTGTGTGATGTTAAAATATGCTGCCGTGGAGAGATATTTATTCATAAAATAATGACAATAGTTGCAGAGGAGTATTTATTTATCGTTTATTTGGACGAAATTTAGCCTAGGGCTATTCTTACATTTAAAAAATAAGTACACTTAACTCTTAACACCTAAACCTAAGCTAACAGCGAAACGTGGATATGTATGTATAATATGTAGGTATGTATGTATAAACAGCAGTAACAGAAACACTGAAAAAAATATTACTCGAAATTGGGCATTATGCTAGGAATAAAACGTTTCTCACTTCCCTTTTAAATCTATCAACTGGCATAGGCGTAGTTAAGGCCTTGAATCTGGGGGGGCTTAAGTCCCTGGATCTGGGGGCTGCCCAAGATAAAATAAACTTAACAAAACGAATAATTTTTGTATTTTTGGGGGGGCTAATTTCAGTCCCAGCCCCCACCTAACTCGCCTATGTCAACTGGTAAAGACTTCAAGGTATTATCTATCGCATAATAGGTGAAACACCTACGGAACATTACAGATTTGTGGTATGGAATTGTTAACAAACTTCCATGTCTAAACGAATGAGTATCACCTCGCGGTATCGGTAGATATGAGTTTTTCCATCAGGTGCGGAGGAGTAGAGGAAGATAATATTTTGAGGGTAATAGTAATAGTAAGTATGTAACTTAATCAGTTCACTTGTATTTAGCCACCCCAAGTTTTTAATACTTTCGGAGATATGATCATATTTTCTGAGCCTAAGAACAAACCTGCAACTTGAGATTTAAACTTAGAACCAATATTTTCAAAGCTGTACATCTGGTACTGTACTATAGAAATTTTATTTATCTTGAATTTTCTCTACGATTCCGCCTTTAACGGTTCTTATCAATTTTTCTGGATTTTTTCCCAATATTACTGATTTTCTCACTATATCTCTCGAGTTTCATCGATTATTCCTGACTTTAAATGATTTCTATTGATTATTTCCGACTTATTTCTGTTTTTTTGTTGAATATCCCGATTTTTCCCTATTTTATGGAATACTCCTTCTTAAATTTTTCTAATTTTCAGGATGATACCCGATTTAAACCGATGTTTCTCAATTGTTCCCTATCTTTCCTATTTTTCTATATTCTGACAATTTTTCTAATTATAACAGATTAAAGGTAGCCAAATATCGCGATTTTTACAGTTTTTTTCTGGGTTTTCTAGTATTTGCCTGATTTTTGACAATTAGTTCCGATTATTACTACTAATGCAACGAGGGCTTCTAGGTTTCAGTTTATCCTACATGTATAATCAGCACAACTTACACTACATACCTAAACAGCTATCTTATAAATATGGTTATGAGTTATTACCGTTATTACCGTTCGATGAACAATATACTATTATTGGTAACTTTATCTGTTTGTGAGTTCGCCGGGAGACTAAAATGCTGTTTATCGCTGCTTACTTTCGGCTAGCTAACTGGCTGAATCAAATTAATTAGCTATTCGCAATCAGCACGTTGTCGCTTGTATGCTTGATTTGTTATGAAATTAAAAACAGCTTCATTTATTATAATCTTTGTTCATCGTTTCAATGAGAAACGTTCATTATTCTCGAAGTTTATCTTCCACGAGGAACGTAATAATAGGTTCTTTCCTTTAACATGCTAAATCTGATAATTCTCACTTGTGTCGTCATGACTCATTTCAATGTATGTTCCTTTAGTTTTCTGAATCTGAGTCTAAAGTGAGATATTTTACCCCCACTTAAGCCCATCTGCACTAGCTCGAAAGGTAGATCAGTTGTCTCAGATCGTTCAAATATCAAATAAATGAGGTTAGGATTTTTTGTAAGTTTGAATTTCAGCAGTTTTTGTGGTGTATGAATAGTCGATCGTGTATGGTGAGCGACGATCTCTTCCAAAAACTTCTCTTTAGTCGTTTGTTTGCGATTTCCGATTTACAATTCGAGTATGCCGTTACCGTTGCAACTAGGACCTCTTTTTATTCAGTAAAGCTAAAGAAAGCGAAGTCTGTGGGTGTAGGGTGTACGCTAAAAAGATAAAAAAATAGGTTATGGAAAGGATGGACAGATCATGAAACCATAGCATATTACAAAATTTTGAGGAATGACATTTAACTGCACAAACACGTTCCTTTAATTCATATCTGAGCTATGAGGTTTCCAACTGAGCTGAGCCGTCTCATTTTTAAATGAACTGAGTGCAGATGTAAAAGGAAAGCACCTAATCCTAATAATGCCTTGTATGAGCATTTATAGAAGGGTCTTAATGATAATGTGGTGTAATACGACCGAGTCTTTTTCGTGTAAAGAAAACAAGGAATTTTATGGCTTGTAATGCAGCGTAAATTGGCATAGCGAATTTCCCTGAAAATGCAGCATTGTTCAGCATTTCCCGTTAGGTGGAGTTAGTGAGATTGAAAATTTTAATTGGTCGTAGGAGAATTAAGGAAGCAATTCTAGGGCAATATTTAAACCTCCAAATTGGATCCCCCGCCAACGTTGTTAGATGGTTCTTACACCCCTTCCCCCTTCGAAACCAGGGCCAGCACAAGGGAGTGCACTTTCAATTCTTCAGGTTAAAAATATATTGGAATAGCATATTCCGCGGTTTGGATTATAGTATTTTGCACACATAATGATCGTAAGGGGTTCCTGTCCTGAATGTGCCTTCGTAGAAGTATTTAAAAGAAATACAGTCAAGTTGACTAACTCAGTACTTCCTACGCATTCCTATTCAACATTATATATACATATAACATATAAAAATTACGCAGTACAAAAAAAGTCTGGCAACGTCGCACAGTACTTTGAATGAAGCTTAATTCAGATGACATAGTATTTGGAGAGCATTCTCACATCATATAATGATAAAGATCAATCTGAAGGTAAAATGCAAAAGTATCAGAAACATGAAGCATTTAGTATTGCATACTACCTGAAATGTTCATATGATGCTCACTGTCGAAATTCGAAAGCTACACCGGTAGTGACTGTCCGGTGTGGTTTGTAAAACAATTGGAAACTATTGCTAAGGATTTAAATTCAATATCGACATTTTGTGATAGCATGCTGCCAACACTGTTGCTGTCATATGATTTCGCGGTTTTCGCAAGATTATTTAATTCGCATTTTTTGTGGCCTTTTGACAGTAAAACTTAATTTGATTGCGAATTTCTACTTAAAAAAAATGTTTAATAATATACAGAAACGGGTATGCAATATGCATGACATGCATCATATGATTTTTAAGGTTGGCACTACCGAATTATACGTCAAACTTGACCACAGATTAGAACAGGATTTAGATCAGTGAAGAAATTCAAGAAGAAATCAATTGACTTATTTGACGTCAAATTCCTGTTTTGTCAATTTTGACTACGAAATGAATCCACGAATTAAAACCATAGATTTATTTGTTGATGTAAAACGGGTGTTACACATGTGATGAAAGGCGCTTGCTTACTCCGCAAGAGGGAGATGATTCCAATCATTTGGTTCACAGAAAAATCGGAAAAATGAAGGGTAGCGGCTGGATTCGAACCAGCGTCTCCGGCATTCTAAGCCAGCGCCCTACCAACTGTGCTACGGTGCCCCGCACCACAGTCGATATACAGCGCCTACGACCTGGTGTCGACTCCACCGACACCCACCACTCGCCTGTATCTCTCTGCGACCATGCATTTCAGTCATCAAGAGACATCTAGTCGGCAGTTGGGTGAGTGTGATTCTCTCACCACTATTTGCACGACAGCTCTCTTTCTTACTGAAGTACGACTCCTCAGTCTGCCAGGATTTCATGTGATGAAAGGCGCTTGCTTACTCAGCAAGAGGGAGATGATTCCAATAATTTGGTTCACAGAAAAATCGGAAAAACGGTACCGGGTGGATTGGAACCAGCGTCTCCGGCATTCTAGGCCAGTGCCCTACCAACTGTGCTACGGTGCCTCGCACCACAGCCGATATACAGCGCCTACGACCTGGTGTCGACTCCACCGACACCCACCACTCCCCCGTATATCTCTGCGCTGGCCTAATAGAATGCCGGAGACGCTGGTTCGAATCCAGCCGGTACGCTTCATTTTTCCGATTTTTCTGTGAACCAAATGATTGGGTAAGACCTACGATTGTCCTTACTAATCTTGTTATAATAATTTATAAAACGAGGATGACGGCTGTCTATCTTGTCAATATTCAGAAGGACGTTTCATGAATGAATAGAAAGGTCTACGTTTTTTGATGGTCGTTGAGAGTGACCCTTCTCATTGTGGACTAGTTCAGGATGGATGGATTACTACTATTATACTGCTGCTGCTATATGTAGAATAGATGTTATAATTTAGATTACCCCTCTAGATATTTACATCAAATAGGTTGCATTACTGTCAATGCTACGACTTTGCACGGTTGGTGTTAATCCCGATATTCCCGATGCAGGTATGGGGCGACTGAGGCAGCTAGTATGGCGGCTAAACGCACTACCCATGCTACAAGCAACCAGTGACTCAATCGAACCAGTACTTGTTTTAAAGAAACTCTACAAAATATAAATCAATGCTGAGCCAAATGTGACAAATCCAATTTGTATATACACAAATGGCTCCAAAACAAGGGAAGTCACTGGATATGGTGTATATTCCAGGTCTCTAAACCTAAGAACAAAGTGGGCTATGGATAAAAGATCATTGTCTGGCATATCGATAGCTGCTTTTGACCTAGCCAGAATAGATGTATCTGGCAAGACTGTAATAATCAGCACCGACAGCAAACAAGCACTTCTAACCCTGAAAAGACCTCGCGCATCACATCAGGGCTAGCAATGGAATGTCACCCATCTTTAGCCCGAGCTTCAAATAAAAACAATATTGTCCTGAGGTGGGTTAAAGGGCACAATAACAACTACAAAGGCAACCATATAGCGGACGGTCTAGCCAGGAAGGGCGCTGACCAAACAATTTTAGGACCATGTGACCTTTGTGGAAACACTCCCATGCCCAAATGGTAAAACGATGGGAAGAACTACAAGATTGCCGATTTGCCAAGGAAACCCTTATAGGTTTTGGCATAACAATATCCAAAGAAGTACTTGACGATGACCAGGTCAAACCTACGTTTCATAGTAGGATTCCTGACTGGCCATTGTCAACTCAGAAAACACCTCCACATTATGGTTGACACACCAATATGTAGAATGTGTGAAAGCGAAGACGAAACTATGGAACACGTCACATGTGAGTGCCCAGAGTTTTTTTTATTGTTTTAAAGCTGCGTCAACTGCCAGGGTTATTGGTCGCTTGTTCAGCTAACTTCACACATCAGGGTAGGTCCAAGTTATTTGTACATCTCACAATGTAAGTAATATTGGACAGAGAGGTGCTTATGTAAATAAATATGTGAGGGAAAGAAGAGTAATGTAGGTAACCTACACAAAAGCATAACAAGCCGTTTAAATTCTCCAGTAGTAACCTGTGGATTTGAGAAACAGCATAACCATTTTTATGTTCTGATGCTCCGATAGACAATCCTTTAGATTTATTGTAAGGTTAAAAGAGTTGCGGAAGTGTTCAGTTTCGCGGCATTCTAGTAGAATATGGGGTATCGTTAAAGGTTCGTGGCACATATTGCAGACTGGAGCATCGCGGCCAAGTAATAGGTGCGAGTGTGTTATGGAGGTATGTCCCCTTCTAAGTCGATGTAGACGAACCCTTTGCTCTCGATTCAGATCCAATGGAGGTTTCCATGGAGCTACGTTGGGTTTGATCTGCTGAAGTTGTGTGCCAGAGTTATTTTCTATTAAAGAAAGTGCGTTTGGCGAGTCTTGACCTACATAATCGGCAGGATGGACGACGACCTGACGAAACAACACCCTGGGAGGATGCGCAATGGGCCAGTTGTGGCCTAAGTGCAGTGGGATCACTCACCGTCACCATTCTACAGATACAGATATACCGCCGCTTTCGTTCTCCATAATACTGATTTTAAACGAAACTTTAGTATCATGATGAACTTTTCCCGATCCCATCTTTCCCGCTTCTCGACGGATTTGTCTTGGCCAACCCTGTATTTTCAGGAGACCTGCAAACAACGATCTGTGTCGATCGGTACGGGAATGCCTTGGAAATGGTTTTCGCAAGTAATTTTTCGTTTCCGGGAAGAGCCAACTAACTGAATTATCCGTAGATAAACAGAATTATTAGAGAATTAACGAACTTCCCTAAAGATCCTCGTCTCCCGAAAGCGAACAGATTTAAAACTTAATTGGTTGTGACTTTTGTATGTAACTCAATACTAAGAAGTTTCACCTTACTCACTAGGTTATTTCGTCATTTCCAATTACACCAGAAACTAAAACTATTGAGTTATTGGTTTAAGCTATAATCTTGTTATGTTTGATATGTTAGCTAAGGTAAATACGAAGATGTAGGTAGTTGTAGTTGTGGGTAGAGAAGCCAGGCAAGTAGGTCAACTTTGACCTATTTTTACCAAACATTCAGGTATGGTCACTGACACAGATATAACGTATGTTTACATTTTTGTCTACATATCAAACGCTCTCGATTAGGCGAGCCTTTTATCATCCAGGTATGTTATCATATATTTCTGCATAATCATAGACACTGATTTATCTATACATTAAAAATACATACATCTGCACAAAGCAGAGAAACATAGAGAGGCATCTAAACTTCAAAATACTCGTTTTGAAAAATAAATATACAGTAATGTCCGCCTATAGCGAACTCGCTTTTTGCGGACTTTCGTTTATAACGAACCAAATCCAGAGGTACGAAACTTCCGTATTACTAAACGTGTGTTAATTTTTTCGCAAATAAAACTCTTTTATAACGAACTTTCGGATAAAACGAACCTTAAACTTTGATATTGCCGTAAGATCTGTTGGTTACGATTGGTATTTACCATTTAAATAATTTTGTATATTCGAATCTCCCGCGTTTTGACTTGCGAGTTTGAAGTCTGACGGTTGACGCGGAAGAAAGAGAGAGTCGTACTTCAACTACCGAGGTGAACGGACGTGTGCGTGATATCCGTCACCCCGTGTGTAGCGGGTACCTCCAATAAGGGCGACCACAGCCTTACATCGCTCAGCTAACTAGGAATCTGGATAGAGCAACGCAGTACCCAGCTGGGGAAGACATCCGACGCCAACCAACAAGGGGTGAGTCAACCGATGCATGATTAACCTTCAATTCTCGTGAGTCATTTGCGGGTATTTGCCAATTTAGTTGGTCCTTCACAATTGGCTACAATTACTTTATTGATCGAATTGTAACCATTTTTTGGCCCTCCGAGCACGGATAAATAAATCGCGCTATAGTAAAATAGTCTACGTAAAATCTAAATTGGTACGTATCCTTGACAAAAAACGGAGTTTTTTTGTGACATCGGAATTTGTTAGTGTTGCGCGCTGTTTGTAAAAATTGGTTATATTCGAAAACAAGCAACTTTTGGTGTATTGTGTTGGTAATACATATCTGGGGAGTTTTCTGGGCATTTGAAATTGACATTTTGCGAATTGCGTGAGCGCAAAAGTTGTTTTGATTCAGTTGGTTACATTCGGTTGGGGGTTCGAAAACCGGCGTTTCGACAATTGGTGTAGTCGACGGAGATTTCGAAAAAGAATAACAACTGAAAATTTTGTGATTTGTGTGTGGTTGCCGTATTGTTTGTGTAAAGAAGTTGTGTTTACTAGCAGATTGATTCTAAATTTGATTATTTTGGTCTTGTGTTTACATTGAATCGTTACCTGATACCTGAACATGCCTAATGCAAATGTTGTGAAGTTGCAACGGCAACGCGCGCTAGTTTTAAAATCTATTAAAAATGTTCTTGAGGCGGCCAAGAAGGCTCGTGATAATGGCGAGTATCGGACGGAGTTTTTTCTCAGGTATGGAGAGCTGGATGGGTATGTAACGAGGTTTGAGAATTTGCAATATGAAATAATAGCCTTGGTAGATGAGTCTGCCTTAGAGGAGGAGGAAGCAGTTCATACAATGTTTGATGATATGAGATATTCAATAAGGGGCATTCATAAAGATCTTTCTGATGAGATGATGGCTCGTAGTGAGCATGAAACATCTGCAGTGGTCGTAAGAGAAAATTGTTTGAGGCTTCCCAAAATTGAAATACCGAAGTTTGATGGTGACCTTACAAGGTGGCCTACGTTCATCGACTTATTCAATACTCTTATTCATAGAAATAATTCGCTGTCAAGAATAGAAAAGTTTCAGTTCTTGATTTCTTATTTAGAAAAAGAGGCAGGTCTAATAGTAAGGAATGTGCCCATTACTGAGGATAATTATGAAATAGCCTATAATGCATTAATGAGTCGATATCAGAATGAACGTGTTTTATTGAGCAATTATTGGTTTTCAATTTATAATGCTTCTCCCTCTAGGCATGATTCTGCAGTTGAACTTCGAAAATTGTTGTCAATATTTTCTGAAAATTTGGTGGCTTTAGAGATGAGTAACTTGAACCTATGGGATTTTACCAAATTCAATTTATTGTTGCAGAAATTACCTTCTTCCCTTAAAACGCGATTTGAACTAGAACATAATGGGAATAATGTTCCGGGGTTTGACATGCTTTTTGGATTTGTTGAGAAAACCTGTCGAGCTCTGGAAAATACATCCCTTACTTCCGCATATCAAGGGAGTAATGTGTCTAATGCTAGTGGTGGGTTTAGAAAGAATAATAGTCCTGCTAATCCCAAGGGAAGGCAGACACTTAGTTTTTCGACTGGCACATTAACACAGGAAAAGTGTAATTTTTGCAAGGGTTCACCACATTCGTTGATCAAATGTGATAGATTCTTGCAGGCAGAATGTCGTAAGAGGCATGCCTTTGTCAAGCGGACTAGAATGTGTTTTAATTGTTTGGGAGCTACTCATCTAGTAAATAAATGTAAATCAAAAGAACATTGTGGGGTTTGTGGTGGAAAACACCATGTACTATTGCATTTTCCGGACACTAAAGTGACAGATTGTGATGTCAGTGGTAGTACCTCTAATGAATCTGAGAGTCATGTTCAAGTCATGGCAAGTAAGTTGTCTGTGCAGCCTAGAATGTTGCTTGCTACTGCACTAGTCTCAATATTGGATTCTGAGGGTAGATCCACCAAATGTCGTGTTTTGTTAGATTCTGCTAGTCAAGCCAATTTTATTAGTGAATCTTGTGTGAGAAGGTTGAATCTTACTCGTAAGGAGTATTCAACCCCTGTTGTTGGCATTAATGGAATGTCATCGAATGTGAGTTCGGGAAAAGTCTCTTGTGTTATCTTTCCCTACAGCAAACCGTATCCTAGCTTCAATTTGGAAGCTATTGTGATACCTCAGATTTGTGAGAAGGTACCTCAAATTCCTGCTGTTGTTCAGAAGTGGAAGTATTTAGAAAATCTTTGCCTCGCAGAGCCTTTGGCTGCACATGATGAAATGGAAATTGATCTGCTTCTAGGGGTAGAAGTATTTGGTGAGATCTTACGTTCCGGTTATGTGAGAGGACAGAATGGTGGGCCACACGCTATTAACACCGTATTTGGGTGGGTGTTAATGGGCAAGTTGGGTGGTGTTTCCACTAATAGTGTGCTGAATTTTCTAACTTCTGCGGGGGAATTGGATTGTACATTGAAAAAGTTTTGGGAAATTGAAAGTATCCCTAAGTGTGTCGCATTGTCTGAAGAGGAACAGCAGGCTGAGGAATTCTTTACGTCATCTTGTTGGCGTATGGACTCAGGAAGATATGTGGTGAAGCTTCCCTTTTCTGAATTCCCCCCAGTTCTGGGTGATTCCTATTCACAGGCTTTACATAGATTTAAGCTGTTGGAAGGACGTTTTCGTCGTGATTCCGTCTTACATGAAGCATATTGTGATTTTATGGCTGACTATTTGGAGCAAGGCCACATGTCTGAAGTTGGGAACCAAGTGGGGTCTAATAGTGAGTATTACATTCCTCATCATGCGGTGGTGAAAAGGAATGCGAATGGTGAAATAAAGCTTCGGACTGTCTTTGATGCTTCAGCTAAAACTACCAATGGAAAGTCCTTGAATGATGTTCTTCTAGCAGGTCCCAAGTTACAAAATGATATCGTCTCAATATTGTTATCTTTCAGGTTGTATTTGTATGTGTTTACCGCGGATATACGGCAAATGTATCGACAGATTTTAGTTGAGGAGTCTCACACTAGTTATCAAACTATTTTGTGGAGACCTAACGGTGACGAGCCTATAAGGAAATATCAGTTGAAGACCGTTACCTATGGAGTAACGTCTAGTCCTTTTCTAGCGATTAGGACGTTGCTGCAACTGTGTAGGGATGAGGGTGAAAGGTTTCCGTTAGCTGTAAATATTTTGGAGAATTTCTGTTATGTTGATGACGCCATTGGAGTAGCAAACTCCAAGGAAATTGCCTTGGATACTCAAAACCAGTTGATTGAATTATTGGCGTTGGGAAAGTTTGAACTGAGGAAATGGGCAAGTAATTGTTCTGAAGTACTTGCTCAGGTACCTGAGGTTCATCAGCAGCCACTTGTATTTGATAAGGATTCTCTTGGAATAAAAGTGTTGGGTTTGCAGTGGTGTCCCACTACGGATTGTTTTTCTTATTCTGTACATCCTCAGATACGGTCCTGTACAAAGAGGAATATTTTGTCAGAAATAGCAAGACTGTATGATCCTCTAGGATTCTTAGCTCCAGTAATCATTGTTCCCAAGCAAATACTTCAGCAATTGTGGGCTTTAGGGATAGGTTGGGATGATGAGCCACCGCTGGAAGTTGCAAACCAGTGGAAAACTTTTGTGGCTGAGTTACCTGAGCTATCTTCGTTGAAAATTCCTAGACATATACTTCATATAGAGGCAAAGTTTACAGAAATTCATGCTTTTTGCGATGCTTCGGAGAAGTCGTATGCAGCTGTAGTTTATCTGAGACAGGTTTCCACGGAGAACAGTATTTCTGTACATTTGGTGTGTGCCAAAACTCGAGTGGCGCCTTTGAAAAGACTGTCGATTCCACGACTGGAATTGTGTGCAGCCTTATTAGCCGCAGAGTTGATTGATTGTGTATCCCATATAATGGTAACACAGAAAATAGATAATGTTTGTGCTTGGACGGATTCGAAGGTAGTTGTGACGTGGGTCAAATCTTCTTCGCATAGGTGGCGGAGCTTTGTAGCCAATCGTGTAGCTATAATCCAGGAGAAGGTAGCTCCTGATTCATGGTATCATGTGGTTGGGAAAGAGAATCCTAGTGACTGTGCTTCTAGGGGGACTTTTCCTCGGCAATTTCTAGAACAACCCTTGTGGTGGGAGGGGCCAACTTGGCTTAAGCTTCCTCGGGATGATTGGCCTGTAACTTGTGTAGGTGAGCCTTCCTGTACAGATGTACAAGAAGAAGCAAAGGTTGTTTGTATTACTATTCACGGCTCTAGTATTGTTTCAGAATTGTTGAATAGATATTCTTCCTTACGCAAAATTGAGCGTGTTGTTGCTTATTGTTTGAGATTTCGTAAAAATTGTTTGTGTCGAAAAAGGGGTTACCCGCGTGAGATAGGTAATTTATCCGAGGCTGAATTGTATGAGGCTATGGTGGTTCTGGTCAAAGACGTGCAAAGAGTTGAATTGGATAATGAACTGCGGAAAGTTCGTCGAGCGGAGGTCTGTCCCAAAGCTATACAGAAGTTAGCTCCTTTCATTGATTCCCAGGGTGTCCTGAGGGTGGGCGGTCGCTTGAGACAGTCTAGTCTAAGCTATGATCGGAAGCATCCAATTCTGCTCCCTAGGAAGCATCGATTGACTTATCTCATTATCCAAAGTGTGCACAATAGGAGTTGTCATCCTGGACCACAAACTTTGCATTATCTGTTAAGGCAGAGATATTGGATACTATTTGCCAAACGGGCTATAGCTTCAGTGTTATCTCGTTGCATAAAATGCTTTAGAGTTAAGCCTCCTCCAGTGGTCCCCATAATGAGTGATTTACCTTCCGTTAGAATTTCGGAAGTCAAACCTTTTTCCCATAGTGGCGTAGACCTTTTTGGTCCTTTGAGGATGTCTTTAGGTAAAAGACGAGGCATTAGTTCTCAAAAGGTGTATGTGTGTCTTTTCGTGTGTATGGCTACTAAAGCAATACATTTAGAAGTTGTGTCAGATCTAACTAGTGAAGCTGTTCTTGCAGCACTTAGGCGTTTTATAGGGCGGCGAGGACGTTGCAGTGATATTTATAGTGATCAAGGTACGAATTTTGTTGGTGCTTATAAAACTTTACAGTTATTGGGTGCTAAAGCTTCTGAAGCTTTGCAAATTAAGTGGCATTTTAATCCTCCAGCTAGTCCTTCCTTTGGAGGTATATGGGAGTCCGGAGTGAAATCTGTGAAAACTCACTTGCGGCGGGTGATAGGTGCGCAAGTGTTGACTTATGAGGAATTGAGCACCACTTTAATCCAAATTGAGGCAATGTTAAATTCGAGACCCTTGTGTAGTTTGAGTTCTGATCCTAACGATGTAGGCAGCTTGACTCCGGGTCATTTCTTGACATTAGAGCCCCTGAATGCTCCGCCTGACGAAGATTTGTTGTGTGTGAAACATAGTCGGTTGAACAGGTAGCAGTTAGTGCAACAGATGCAGCAACATTTTTGGCGGCGCTGGCATATGGAGTACCTCCACACCCTTCAGCAACGACATAAGTGGAATACACCACATAATCCTCCCTCGGTCGGCCAGTTGGTTCTTCTCAAGGATGAAAATACCCGTCCTTTACAGTGGCCATTAGGCAGGATTATTAAGTTATATCCCGGTACGGGAAACATTTCGAGAGTCGCCCAAGTTAAGACGAGTAAAGGGCTGTTAGACCGTCCTTTATTGAAACTGTGCCCTTTGCCGGCACAATAGGCCATGATTTGCTTGTATATGATAATTTTTTTTTTTTTTTTCGTGTTGTGTTATGGGTGGGATAATTCCACTAATTTTCTTTTGTGGGTAATATAGGAATTACTATGATTGGAAAAAATATTTTTTTTTTTATATTTTTTGGTGGGCGGAAAATGGTTACGATTGGTATTTACCATTTAAATAATTTTGTATATTCGAATCTCCCGCGTTTTGACTTGCGAGTTTGAAGTCTGACGGTTGACGCGGAAGAAAGAGAGAGTCGTACTTCAACTACCGAGGTGAACGGACGTGTGCGTGATATCCGTCACCCCGTGTGTAGCGGGTACCTCCAATAAGGGCGACCACAGCCTTACATCGCTCAGCTAACTAGGAATCTGGATAGAGCAACGCAGTACCCAGCTGGGGAAGACATCCGACGCCAACCAACAAGGGGTGAGTCAACCGATGCATGATTAACCTTCAATTCTCGTGAGTCATTTGCGGGTATTTGCCAATTTAGTTGGTCCTTCACAATTGGCTACAATTACT
Source organism: Callosobruchus maculatus (assembly GCA_951848785.1). Taxonomy (NCBI): domain Eukaryota; kingdom Metazoa; phylum Arthropoda; class Insecta; order Coleoptera; family Chrysomelidae; genus Callosobruchus; species Callosobruchus maculatus. The sequence continues at coordinate 13,041,306 of CATOUR010000071.1, forward strand.
TTATTGATCGAATTGTAACCATCTGTCTTTTATAACGAACCTAAAACGGGATTTTATCGCTGATAGAACATTGAGATTCAAAGGCGAAAAATGTGAAGGTGGAAAGCTTTCCAATGAAAGAATTAGTGTGCTGGTGGTGGCAAGTTTAACAGGAACATAAAAAAGAAGCTTGTTGGTGATTGGGAAATCCAAAAACCCTAGATGTTTTGGAATTGTCAAACATTTGCCAGTAAATTACAAATTCAATGAAAAAGTATGGATGACCTCAGAGATTTTTACGAATGAATTGCGGGAATGGGAGTTAAGACGTAAAAATCGAAGAATCATATTGTGAGTGGACAATTGTCCAGCTCATCCAGATGTTAGACATTTTTACTGCATCAAGTTAGTGTCCATGCCACCAAATACTAGTTCCAAACTACAGACTATGGATCAGGGTTTCATCCGTAGCTTAAAGACTGCGACTTCTTCGTTCGAAAATGGTATATATTATTTACAGTGGAGGTGAAAATGTTTCTATCAACCTCCTAGATGGAATCAACTTCTTTCATATGGCATGGCAGAGTGTTGAATGATTGGTTGATGATGCCATTGTCGCTTCTGTGTCTTCTTCAGTTTATATTGATAACGATGAGGAGGCAGAAGATGAGGAGGCAGAATTGAGACCAGTTCCAACCACATCAGAGGCACGTGAACATATTGATCACGGTCGTTATTTCTTCAGTCACGAAATACTCCGCAAAGTATTTTTAATCAATTAGCCGAAATAGAATTACATATTAATGATATTCATTTCACAAAAATAAAACAAACTAAAATAAAAGATTTTTTAAGTTAGACTCTTAAGAACAGTTGTTAATGTATCTGCTATATTACAAAATATGTTTTATGTACCCTCATATCTGTTTTAATAAATGTATCAATAAAAATAGGTACCACATCTCTTTTATTTATCGTTTATAGCGAAGTTCGCTTATAAAGAATCGTTTTCTCCGGTCCCATGAAGTTCGTTATAACTGAACATTACTGTTGTTTAAAAAATCTAAAAACACACTTTTAAAGAACATCGGACTAAAAAGTTGATCATTATTTTTAAAATAAGCTTAATGCAATAACGACCCAAAAATACTAATATGATTGTCAAAAAAGCGTGGGGTGCTCGATTTACGAATAATATGGCACAAAGTGCCCACGTTTTTTTTTCACAATTATCTTACTAATTTTTGTTCATTATTGTTTTGAGCTTATTTTAAAAATTATTCACAACTTTTTAGTTCCATGTTCTTTAAATGCTTGTTTTTTAGTTTTTTGAAACTGTATTTAACAATACTATGTGTAATGAAGATGAACAATTGTTTTTGATCATTACCATTACTGCATAAAGGCAATTAAAATTGTCGACTTTCCTAAATAAACTTCACAAAAATACCACCTTCCACATGCCTTTTAAGCTATCTTTGCTACGCCTCTGTGTAATATTAACAAACTTTAAGGTGTCTGCGCCATCTCTTAGCGGATTCGACCGCTGGCGCTGGTCCAATGGATTTGAAGCCGTCAAGATCGTTTTCGCGCAAAGTTGGAGCACTGAGGTTGGAGGTTGGAGGTCTTAGTCCAAAGGAGAGTGAAGAATAAAAGACGGAAAATTTAGATAACGTTAAAATTAAACTAGGCCTCGCAGAACCAACCTAAAGTTTTTAATACGTATTACAAAGCTGATCCTTGACAATGTATTAATAATAAGAAGCAGTTTGCAACATTGTTATTACGTAAAGGGATCGAAATCGTGTGTAGTTCTTGAGTATCGTTTTAGTGGCTGCGGAATATTCAAACAAGTACAAAAACAATTTAAGTGGTTTGGGAGTGTAATTGAAAAAATGTTCTTCGAGGGGTTATTATTGGATGCTCTTCACAATAATTGCTTCTTAATGCATATACAAATATTTTTGAGGGGAACGCCTTTTACACATAGTGTTGCTATAAGGTTATATTATAGAGTCTTCAAAATTTATCCATAAATAGTTTCAAAATGCTATGTAAGCATCGAGCCAATTTACTTGACAAAATTTTTTTTTGCATAAAAAGTGTCACTAATGAAGCAAAAATAAAAAAGAATTATATAGTTTTTGAAAACAAAAGATAGAACATTTAGTCTATTTTTGGGCGCTCGTGTCCATACTTAGAGTTGGAAAATTAAGGGAACTTCCGGTTTCTCAGAGCTGAAACGGTTCATAATGTTAAACCTTCAGTGTAATGCTGTTTACGTGTTGTTTCAATATCCTGAACAAAAGAAACAGTATACGTATTCAGCAGCTTCCATGTAGAGTCTCCAGTTACCAGCTTTGGAGGGGTCTAATAAAATCAATATCGTATTTTTTTTTTACTTATTTGAATACCTGATAGTGTACCCATGAAGTGCATCTCTGAGTAATTATAATGAAAAACTTAATGATCCCATAATTATCCCTTGACCTGAAGTTTTATCTTACGCTATCGTATAGCGATGTTATTAGATAATAGTCCAGTCAATATTTACAGCAGGTTTTCTTGAAAAACTTCATAATCAAGAGATGATGTTTATTTTTTATAACAGCCATTTTCAGTGAATATTCATAATTTTGCATACACGATGAACTACGGAAAAACTATTCGTGAAAAGCGACAGACAAATTAAAGCAAAATGTAAGCGTAAACCAAACTCTGGGGAAGTACTCGAAACTTAAACTTGCATTTGCCTCAAACGAGTTGATGAATTGAAGATGAAGATGAATTTGTGGTTCTTGGGTTTTTAGGTCTTCCTAAGAAGTCGTCGAAGCGAAATAGCTTCTGAAGATGTCATCCACTCGTGGTGGTGTTTTGAATATTCATAAATCATTGGGAATAGAAATATCTATTGAATAGATAACTTTGCATTTGACTATATCTAGTCTATTAGCTGAGACAGTTTTATGTCTGTATATACTTCAACGTCCAAGCATAGTTTTTTTTAGTACTGATGTCGGTGTGTAATTATAATATGGATCTGTATTTTCTATTGGTTTGTTTGTTGTGGCTAGTGCTTGGTACACGACATTGTTTCAACATTTAGCCGCGTACAGGGTGTCCCATTTTGGGCACTTTTACGGGGTATCTCGGTTATTTTTGAAGATAGAGAGTTTTGGTTTTCGCGACAGTGTGCTACTTTTTTGTGAAACTGAAGATGTCGTCACAAAATTATCATGGCCCTCTTGGTTTTTGAGATACAGGGTGAAATCGAAAACTATCGATTTTGAGACCACCCTCGTACCTCGTTTGTATTTTATCTTATTGAAAAGTTTGAAAAAGGGTCTTATAGAATTTTTTCTGTAGAATCTAGTGGTGTAGTTTAATTTTCTCTCACTCTAGCCATGTTTCAGTTACGAAGCAAACATATATTTTTTTAAATGGAATATCCTGTATATTATTTTTTACGTCAATCGGAAATAATTCAGGCTTTTCAAAAATATATATCAGTATGAATTTTTTTTTGTAAAAACTAAGCTCAAAATTTCATTTTTTACTTTATTTGTAGCAGTAGGCCATGACTAGTCTATTAAAGACAATATCCAAGTCAACCATTATTAAGATACAAGATACTCAATACTTTTAAACTCAATTATTTAATTGTATTTTATACGCTATTAACTACTATTATTTGTGATAATGTTCAGTAAATATTACTTACTGCATTATATTACTTAAAACCAAACATTCTATCTGAAGAATATCAACACACTACTAAATTTGAATTTGAATCAAAATAAATACTAAAAACATCGAGGAGCTTTTGAGATGTGGAGAAGGTGGAGACTATTTTCTCGAATGCAAATCTGGCACAATTCCTTATTCTTTTAATGACAATTAGAATAATAATTGGTCTGCTTCGTGTTATGGCGATTAAAAATTCCCAAACTTGGATCCTGTGCAAATGTTGAAGTATCTTAAACTTGTATAAAAGTAATTGTATTTTCTTAGAATTATTTCTTCAGTTGATTTTTGTACCCCTACAGCTTGTTCTTTGTGCTTACAAGAGGATGAATGCGTTGCTTCTAAGTAACCTAATACGTTTGTTTCCCTTTGCTCCCTATTCTCCTTGAAATAAGTTTTAGGACGTGGTTGAATAAAGGATCCGTACCTAACTATATTTATTTTTAGACGAGCAAATATATCTGAAAACGGTCGCTGTCTCTCTGGGTATCTAAGCTGCCATTATTACAGAAAATTGACAATAATTAAACTGAAAACACAGAAAGAACAAAGCTATATTTAATAAAAAACATAATTAAAAGCTGACAGTCTCGCAAGCTTTTTACAGATTTGCTTTTTTGTTTTTAATAGATGAGTCATAGCCTACTATCTACTCAATATTATAATAACACAATATTCATCATTTTAATGAGACATTATTATTTAAAAAAATGTATTTTGATTCTGTTTATTCGAATTTGAGTAGGAAGTCTCTTGTAGAGTAATAACTGCTTAGATGCTTATTATTTACAGTTGATTAACCATGGCCTACAAATAAAGTAAAAATTGGAAAAATCAAATTTAGAGCGTAATTTTCAAAATAACTTAATACTAATATATATTTTTGAAATGATTGAATTATTTCTGATTGACTTCAAAAATATATACAGGGTGTTCCATTTAAAAATATACATGTTTGCTCCATAACTGAAAAATTGTTAGAATACGAAAAAATTAAACTACACCACTGAATTTTACAGAAAAAATTCTAAACTTTTCAATAGAATAAAAGACAACCGAGATACGAGGGTGGTCCTAAAATCGATAATTTTCGATTTGTCTAGTTTCACAAAAAAGTAGCACACTGTCGCAAAAACCTCAACTCTCTATCTTCTAAAATAACCGAGATACCCCGTAAAAGGGACACCTCGTACATGGTTCCAGCGAGAGGTTTGCATGCTCTTGCTATGTGTTTTGTTATATGCTTCTGTTGGTGACATTCAATGCAATTGTCGCTGGTTGTGGATGGATCTTTAATTATATATTTCTTGTAGTTTCGTGTGGTAATCACTTGGTTCTGGATAGCAAGCATAAGACCCTTCGTTTCAGGAAAGAACTGGCCATCCTACAGCCAGATTGATGACTGTTTTTCATAAATGTGGCTTTGTCTATGTTTGCGTATTTATTTTTTCTTGTTGTGATTGGATGTGATTCTGTGCGTCTGCTGCGTGATCTTGACAAGGGGGGTTTCGTGATGTATAGCTCTTTTGTCTGCTTTTACTATTGCCCTATGTATGTAAGTTTGTTTGTTTGCTTTGGAAAGATATATTATTTGAAACAAAAAGATGCAGCCCGGGATCCGACAAACCGGGCTGCTGTTCCATTACCCAGTTACTATTTCTCACACCAAATATTTTTTTTATTATTATTATTCTGCATTAGTAATAACAAGTATTGACGGGCTGTGTCAAGTCAACACCTGAACTATTATCCTAAATTGAGCAAGAACCATACAAAAATGCAGGTCTTCAGTAATCCAGACTTTTGTCATGTTTTATAACTTTTCCTTCAGGTGCAACTGTTGCAGGTGTGATGTAAATAATGTTTGTTGTAAAACAAGAGAGCGACATAATGAGGGAGACAATATTTTATTTCTAAGGCAAGGTATTTGGATATTTTTCCGGCGTAGGTGTTTTGGACATTCAGTCGAAACAGCACTCTGTTTAACTTCTTGATGTAATATCAAAGTTTGGCTACTACGCGGTCCATTCTTCCCATATCCCACGCGTTGAATACAGTGTTTTTTGCTGTCCTAGCCCCCACGCACATCCTGTTATTATTTCCGTTTACTCATCAAGCTAATGACGTATCCATCACGCACCGTCGAAAATCTCTACTTTCACCTCCTCCCCAGACCGCTAGTCCCTCCAAACTGAGCTCAAAGGTAGCGTAAAAAATTCATGGTAGCTCATTCTCCATCTCGTACATATGCGTCTACCACTCGGCAGGGGGATTAGCTCTGCATGAAATACGTTGGAGTTGACAATGTACTCCCTCCCTCTCTCCCTGCGGATGCCCCGTGTTTATGCATTTTAGGTAGTCTAATTAATAACCTAGCTAGTTAGGAAACTGTTTCGTGTGCGAGCTGAGGTGATTATGAAGGATTACCGTTTGATACGTCGAGTTGATCTCTCTTTCTCGCCCTTTACTTTGGACTTGTTCGGTCTATTAAATTGAATCATGAAAATATGTCCGAAGAGACCGATGGAAAGATTATGTTTGGTGTTTTTTTCGTCATTTTCACAGTGGTAATCTATCGTGAAACTCAATTTTCATTGAGTTTGTTCTTCATTCATTGGCCCTCTACTCAAAGCACATATGCTTGAAATATATTTTACTTCCTGGCTGGGAGGATTATTGTGATCGCCAAAGTTTTTGGATTTTGAAATAAAACGCTTTTTGGGCGTTTTATGATATCCGGATAACGAAAATCCACGTCACTCATTTCCGACAGTCTGTCAGTCTGTCGGTCTGTATCTTTTGGCGCTTTTCCAGCCTCAGTCTCTGTAACTGCTGCATGAATTGTGATGAAATTTGGGTAGCGATGTGCTGTGTGGTCGAATTTCGAAAATCGGTGCATTAATGGCGAAGAAATTGGTAAAAAATAAAAAAAATTTCGGCAAACTTCGTTTTTAGGCATTTCAGGGGTTCCTGATCCTTTACCATTATTTGGACGGGCTGACATCGGGGTGGCAGGGCGGGTGGTGATTTAAAAAATTCAAATATTTGTTGTTTTCATGAAAAACTCTACACTGCGCTGAAAAATGGGTTTTGGTGATATCTTGTGCTACTTAGACCTATCCGATGGTGCCTTTGAATTTTATAATCTGGAGTAGTTTACATAATTATGACATGTAACTTAGAAACTACAAACTTAATTGTGGTGAAAATTTTTCACCTTATTACTACTGTGGAGGAAATGGTACCATTATATTGCTTGTGGAACTCTTTCCAGTGGCGGAGAAGGAATAAACAAAAAACGAAAAATTTAAATATCGTTCAAAGTTTGTTTTTAGATGTTTAAATATCCCTGATCATTGTGTACTTTTTTTGGTGAGGATTGTTTAGGGATAAAGAAACTTCAAATTGTTTGTTAGAATCGATAAAGTGTGGGGGCTACTGAGACAAGACTTGATTCAACTTTATATAGGCAGATTTTTTTTAAAACTACTTTTTTCCATTTTAACTGCGTCCTGACTCCCTAATAGATGAAATGAGATCAAGTTTTTATCCTACTTAATTTTTTTTATTATTACTCCTCCAGCATAAAAATCATTGTTGTTGTTTTTTTTTTAAATAGACCAAGAATAGTGTTTCAAAATTTGCGGAAAAACTGAGTGGTAGAAAAAACTAGCTATTCCCTGAAAAATTTGGTAAAAACGGTAAATTTCGGGAAAAATGCATTTTCTTTAGAAATAAAAAAAAAACTTCAATATTCAGGGAGGTATGGGTATTAAATATTAGTCAATTCAACAATTGTTTTAAACACATTTCAAATATAAAATGCAGCGTTACAACCCTGACATTGTTGGACGAAAATGAAACATTTTCCTAGAATGCTACACCGTTTCCGCTTTTAGAGCAGGCTGAAATGGATATCGAACATATTCCTGGATTCTAGGATGGCGATGCTAGGGAATCCGAATCAGAACCTATTCTTTCTCCGAAGACTCAGATCTTGACGATGAAGTGCCTCTTAAGTGTTCTGGCTTTGGCCAAATAATGCTTTTTTTACTTGTTTTGTCAGTTCATTTTAAGTCTTTATATGTTAATTTCTGTTTATTTTATTACATATTCTCAAGTTTGTTATTTTGTTAACCAAACTTACTTGGGCAGTTGTTTTGAATTTTTTTCATGTATTTTTTATTCTACGGGCATCTAAAGTTTATGTTATTTTGTTAACCAGAGTGTTTTCCTTTTTATAAATATTATGAAATGAAGTATTAATATATAATTATAATATGTAATTTGTTTTTTTTTTTATTAATGCGATACATATTTATTAATATACATTTATCTCACATTATATCAACTTCATTTTAGATTTCTGGCTTTAAGTTTAAAAAAAATATTATATTTTCCGTTTTTTTTCAATTTTTCCCAAATTCGGGAACAAACAAAAAACTCGTATTGGGCATAGTTCACAGCTCACAGAATAATTTATGATGTGCAGAACTCTTACCTACAAGTACAAAAAAGTGCAAGTATCCTATAAAAATATCCATCGTGAAGCCCGCTCACTTTTCACATCAAAATGCTATTCTTGGAAAGCCTTGTACGCGCGGGCTTTAAGAATGCAAAGAAAACAACCTTCTCTCAACAAAAAAAAAATCAGTCCTACACGCATTCAACGATAGGTCAGTTCGCGCTGAACAGGTTTGCAATACTGACAACAGTAGGTGAATGTTACGTATGCTTTATACATATAGATTTCTGGTCTATTTCTAATTATAAAATGAGAGTATATTATTATGCGTGATTTTGAGTAGAGATGGAGCAAAGCTTACAGCTCAATAAATGAGTTGTCAAAAAGAAAGAGGTATTCCTGTGACATAGTCATAGGTGCAAAGTAATGGATCCTTTCGCACCATACACATCCTATAATACACAAAAAATGGAGTCAAGCTGGACTCAGTACTTCCCAGACATAACGGTGATATCATTTTATTATTCTCCCATTGCATGAGGTCACCTTGCAACCCAATCATCTCCTGCCCTCCAAAAAAACGTCAACATGAAAACTCGTAAATACAAAAATTCTAAAAATACTTTCTGGCTTCTCTCTCCGTAGGAACGAGAACGACACCCTTTTTAATTTGCAAGCTTCTACTGGATGAAACGAAACGATCAAGAACCCCCAAATTGCCTAAAAACGGAGTTTTTTAAATTATTAGTTTTTTTATTATTGCTGCGCCGCCACTGACACGATTCCTCAAAACCATACTCGTTTTCCATCCTCATCACGGTGATAATACTGCATCTAAACTTCATTAAAATCAATTCTAGGTTACACAATATAGAACGATGTAAAGCTATACTCGTATGTAACATAGATCAGAAAAAATATCGAAGACCCTTGGTTTCTGTAACAGGCAAGGCAATGTTCGGATGGACTTAAAAAAGTGTATTATGCCGTTAGAACTCTCTTTCAAAGGTCAGTGGACAGCCTAATACGAGTACAACAAATTTTTGAGTTTTACAACCCAGGCTCGGTGAGATACGAAAGTGTAGAGAACAGCTCAGAGAAGCAGGTCGTCCACCGGTAGAAAAGTCAGAGGTCACCAACCACGCCTGTAAGAAACCAGCTCGAGTTGACGCGTTAAAGCTGGGTCACCGATTAGTCGAATACTTTTTTCTGGATTGGCTGAACTATAGGCAAAGTAGTAGGGGCAGCAGCTTCTCAGATTTATGAGCAAGGTTAAAGGACAGGTCCCATCTGGGCTTTATACAGCGTAAAAAGTTTGGATGGTCAGAAGAACTTTATGTCTCTGAATAGGTATTGAGGTTTGTCCCAGCCCTCTGCTTCTTTCATTCATTTCTTTCTGCAGACCCTTCTATGATATCCCAAGCCTGGCGGAGATACTGTTTCACCAGTGTGGATTTTTCATCTACTTTTTAAGTAACTATATAACTCAGTTTGCGGTAATCCCTAGAGCTGACTATTGTCCTTAGAAGATTTGATGCGATTGCACCCATCATTTCGTTACTATGTACCCCAGGGTATCAGGTAACCAGGAGCGTCCAAGCCTCAATTGCTATCAGGCTTTCGCTGCAGATAGCAGATAGTTGTGTCAAAGTCCACAATTCAAATATGACAATAAAATTTACATTTCAGAAGCAGTTTTAGGACTTGATTAAGCATTTATTTTGTAAACAATTTCCCCTAGGTAATTGAAGTAAATCTGTTTAGAAATTGATTAATTTCCCAACATGTAATCCTTTATCAAGAGGGCACTACTGAGAACACAAAGTCCTTATAGAATTGAACGTGTGATTCAGTCGAGATAAGTTTCTGAACTTTTAATAAATATTGTGGCTGATATTCTTTTATTCATTGCTCATTTGACGTGCAGTAAAGCATCTAATCAATAAATTTCTAGAAAACCACAAAGTGATTCATTACGTTCCATCTCTAACAGCGTTTTTAAAGCTTTTGATAAATCTGTTGACGTCAATGAAATGTTTATAGAGAAAACCGTAAAATCTGTGTAGGTATGAGTTTACTACTAGTTATCCAAACCATTTGCGTGGATCACCAACCAGAATACACAAAACATAATTATCTATTGTAACTTCCGAAACTATACATATATCGTATGGTTGTTTCTCTAAGACATCGCGTTTTACGGATCAAAATTTGTAGAGGTATCATCTGTTCTATTGACAATATTAGCATAAGTGATTCGATGAAACACAGAAACAACTGCAGTGACAGTCCAGCCAGATGTAGAAGCAACAGGAACAGTACTTTGGAACTACAAGCTCTCGGGCACCATTTACCTATTTCTTATTAACTAGTGCGCATGCTCAAAATAACGATAGGCACGAAATTCGTTATTTTTGGTTGACCAAAAGCGCCCCAATGTCTCAAAATAAAAATTATTTGAAAATACCGAGTTGCGTGAAGCTAGTAAGCCGAGAGTGTTGAAGTAGTCCCATGCCAGTTTTGATGTAATATATTCGGAGTCCAAGGCCCTTTAAGCAGCCTCGGAGTCCAAGAGAATCACAATATCCTTTAGTTTGTACAATAAGTATGACCTTGACCACAGGATAATTACAAGATAATTTCAGTTTGACATATTTTTGCAGTTTCGGTTTTGACATTAATAACCTATAAAGTCGCCATTTCTGGCGATTTTCATTCAGGTTTACCAAATATGTAGAGTGTATGAGGGGTTAGGTGCCTCTTTTTAACTGATGGCTTTGCCCGTATGTATCTTCTCTTGTTAGTTGGAGATTTCGCACTCCAGCTTCAACCTTGCCAATCATGAGAATAGTGTGCCAGTCTGGCTCTGGCTCGACCGTGGCTACGCGGCGAAAACGAACGGATGCTCGAGAACCCAGTCGGTGGAGCATCTCGAAGCATCGCGAGAGCGGACCAGGAAGCACCAGAAGGAGAGATGCGTATAAATAGCGGCCAGACGGAAGTTAGGGGACAGTCAGTGACAGCCAGCGTTCGGTAGTATTACGCGACGACGTTCTAGTGGCGCGCGCGAAATAAATGAACTGTGACATAAATTAGTGCAGTTAAGGACCAATATAAATTAGTGTAGTGACTTTAGATAAATTAGACTGTTAAGTATTAGGCTAGGCGAAGTGTACATAGTTAGTGAAAATAAATAGTTAAATCCGTACCAAGTGTTTTCGTACCCAATCGGACTAAAGACTTGTAACAATACTTTCCCACAAATACACGGTATTTTGTAACCGCTTTCCTCTAGCTGTAGCCTAAGAACTGTCCGTAAATAACAATTTGAATTAGCGTAGTAATCGCAGAAAGGTTTTGTCTTTCGGCTTTATTGACCCATAGCTCAATTTTATCGATAATTGCATTGGTTTGTATCGGGCCGGTAAGACGCATAGGGTTCAGCTGAGGATATCAGCACCTATTTGAAGAAGCTAGCTTCAAGATTATTGAATAATGGCAGACGTACGAAGTTACCCCAAAGAATTACCACAGAATTTATTCATGTACCGTTCATTCAATCCGACCAATCGTCTGGTCCCTTCCTTATTAAATTCACATGAGGGTATATTTTAATTTTAGCAATCACTTTTTAATTTTTTACTCAATTTGGATCTGAATCGTTTACTGCTTTTTTCTTCGCTAATAAGCAATACAAGAACGCATTTAGCAAGAATAGTTCATCACCTGCCTTCATTACTTTTTCGATAAGCCAGGCCCGTAGCCAGGATTTCACTTCGGGGGGGGGATAGAAACCGGGAGCAGCTAGGTATCACCAATAACGTCCTACTGTAGAACGTCTTGGGTGTCAGGATTAGGACGTCGTTGAGTATCACCATTTTGTGCGAGCAAAAAAGGGGGGTGTTCAGTTTTTCGTTCCTCAAACATCCTGCAGGAGCAATAAAGAAGCGTCACCATTAGAGCAAAAAAGGTTTTGTGGCTCCTACTCGCTATGAAATAACCATAATAGGGGCCCTACCTAGGGGAGACCTGATGTTGGGTATTCGAAATATTCAAAGCCTGTTTTTATCTACATACCCCTCAAGCATTGGGGGGGGGGGGCTTGAGTTCGATATGTTTTTTGCTGGCTATTATCAATGATATTATTGATATCAAAAAATAAACTATATCAAATATGGAATAACCAAATGATATGAATATAATGTTGCATGTTTTAATGGTGTTTATATTTTCAATTAGTTAAAAAATGTTTATTATAGCCTACTTCGGTGTAAAGGTGAAACATAAAAATGATTTCTTCTCTGAATTCTGAGTAAAGAAAACTCAACTGTTCCAGAATTTTCTTAACTTCATCAACACCAAAACAAGGAAATTTGGCATAAACTGTAAATTGGTAGATCTAGCTTTTCAACGATGTATCACTACTTAGTAGTACTATTAGAAATAATTGTTAATATTGTTTATCTGTCAATCACTTTAATGAGCAACACTTAGAACTTAGATACTGGATACCTAAAAATCCTAAAATTTTTGTTTAAATTTGTTCCGATCCCTTGAATACTTTATCCAATAACTGACAATCTCCAAACTTTATTTATACGGTTTCTTCTAAGCCTAGGACTTGTATCATAAAAGTTCCAACAGTTTAGAGCGTAAGAATCGGTGACCAGATTAGCGCTGGAAGAGTAGTGGAGGTTGGTATACCACAGGGAACTGTATTAGGCCCTATATTTTTTATTTACGTGAATGATATGATGAATATAAACGATTTTGAAAGCCATATAGTAAGTTATGCAGATGATACAGTTTTAGTGGTAAAAGGTAAAAATTGGGAGGAAATTCAACATACTGCGGAGAAAGATCTAAACCAGATTTATAGATGGTTAAGTTACAACAAGCTTTCTTTGAATGTGGCTAAAACAAAATTTATCACCTTTACACCTACTATTATTAATCAAACCGAATTGGTATTGAAACTCCACTCTATCCCTTGTCACACCTCTAAAAATTGTTCATGCCCTTCAATAAAACAAGTATCTGATACTAAATACCTGGGTTTAATCGTGGATCAACATGTGAGATGGACGCACCACATTGCACATGTCAATAAAAGATTGAGAAGTCTCATACATAAATTTTATGTATTACGACAAATATTATCTAAAAAACATTTGATGACACTGTATTTGACGTTAGCTGAAAATCGGTGATTAGGTACTGTATTCTAGCATGGGGTGGTGCTTTCAACACCACTCTAAGTATCTTACGGGTAACACAAAATACACTATTGAAAATTATAACTTTCAAACCTAAACTATTTTCCTCATCCATCATCGTGAAATTAACGTACTAAATATAAAACTCATCTATGTGTATGAATCCATAAAAAGGATATATAACATGAAGCCAAAAAATTTAACTCAATCAGAGAGAATAACCAGATTCACCACTAGAAATGATTTGCGTAGTGAGAATTTCAAAAAAACGTTAACACAGAGAGCCGTATTTTACTTTGGCCCAAAATTTTATAATCAAATACCATGCGAATTAAAGCAGATACTTACATTAAAAAAATTCAAAATTTCAGTGAAAAAATTCATGATAGAAAATCAAACAACATTTCTTAGGATATTGGACAGGCCCGAAGCATGAAATTCTTAAAAATGATGATATGTAAATAATTGTAAATAATTTTAGATAGCTAGTTCCATTTTAGTGCAACCTGATTTCCATGGTATACAGTGGCATGCTTCCTATCATTATTTTAAATTATATCCATGTTTTCAATCATCCACATACATTGTCAAATTTGTTCTTTTTTTTCTCTTTACATACAATACTCACAAGCTTCAAAATACAACTGTAAAAACTCCTAGACTGGGTATGAGGCAAAACAGGCTTTACTGCCTAGGTAGTAATGCCCAACCTCTAGGGTCTCTGTAGCAGATTTTATCTAGTAAGTATATAGGACCATCTCTAAAATGAAACTAGAACCCATTCTTGTTTATAAATATTTAATCATATTCATTCATATTATACCATGTCTACTACAGTATCATCGCTGCTGTTCAACTGAAAATGAAGCTTTACTGATTTGTGTAATTATAATTCATGTAGTTATATTTGTTAAAAAAAATAAATATAAATCACCAAGATATTTTGTAACTTTCGGGGGGGGGGGAGGGGGGGTAACATGGACGTGTGGCCGGCGTTTATGACCCACTGGTCTAAAACAAACCACGAAGATTGTATCATGGTTTGGTATTCCGAAGCTTCCGCTTATACTAATAATTTTTGTATATTTCCAAACCGTTTGGTGACGTGGTACTTGAACAGCATCGACAAGCATTACCGTTTATTCGGATATAAAGACAAAGACATGCAGAGAGTCATAGCATAGCGGGCGGTAATGTGCTCATCGTCATCGGCAGGCAGCAAGCAGCCGCGTTTAAGCTCGTTTTGCCGGTGCTGCATGCTGGTATCGCGCCATAGGAAGGAAACCGATGATAGCAGATAGCTGCCACGCCATAAGCGTTTGCACACATGCACACGGTGCACATGTGTATGTTCCGTGCCATCCACCCCCGGACAAACGGTCGCCACGGTCGTGACCCAACGTCCTAACACATTATAGTACAGTTGACTTCGTCGAACGTCTACTATCTAGTCGTTCATAACCACTGACGATACATCTAATAGCGTTTTACACTGGGCACATTTTAGTGCACTCCGTGTGAGTGCAGAATACTGAAAATGTGCACCTAGGGTAACACTTTTGCACTGGGTGCTTCCAGTGGAATACACATCAAGAAACAACAACTTGTTTTGACAACAATCTTTGCATATAATATACTACTTACTCGTTTGTCCGAAAACTGTTCAATAGTTTCTATGTAATTGCTAATTCTGGGAAATTTTTCTCCCGAATTTCTTTCTAAACACATTATTTGTTCATCCCCAGAAGATGAGCTGGATTTTGCCAATTCAAACAAGGAAATAAAAGTTTCATTTTTTCGTTCACTCATTCTCATTTCTCTCATTCAAACAGGTGAAACACAATTCTATGATTTGAAGTTTTCCGCTCAAACCTACTGTCATTTTCTTGGTTCACTTCCACGACACTTACTGTGAAATCGGTGCGAAATCATTGCACTCAGTTCGACCGCTCCGAGTGCAGAAATGCCAGTGAAATGAGTGCACTTAAAAAAATTTGCACTGGAACTGCCGGTGAAATCCAAAACGGATATCCAGTGCAACCCGAGTACAACCAGTAGTATAGTCGTAGTAGTATAGTTTATTTGTCATCAATGTACATCATACATCATAATATGCAAATAAATCAAGCTATCGTCCGCGAGAGCAACACTCTGTATGCGGCCATCAGCTTAGTGTCAAGAACGATAAATTTTACATACAAGAATTATGTGTTCTCAAAGATTCCTCTTGTTAGCTCTTTGTCCTGAGGTAAAACCATCCATAGATGAAGTCGTGGGTCCTTCTTATAACTCATTACTTTTGCAGCTTTCCAGCTCACTTGTAAGATTTTGCAGACTTGAAATTTTGACGTGTATAACTTTTGACAACGCTATTTCATTATCAATTTATTATGTTCTGATTACTCTAGTCTAAAGTGTACAATCCATTCCGTTTTCTCAATTCATTACTTTAGTCATTCGCTATTCCGTTTTCCAATTCGTTACTTCATTAATTCACAATATTATAATTCATTTTCTTTTCGCGCGACACCATGAAGGTCAAACTCATCAGTGAACTTGGCAAGCTGCTGTGATTCGCCGTCAATCTTGTTCAGAAAACCCAGTAAATAAATCTAATATATTCCATACTCTTAAAATACGGGGTGTTTGATTTTCTCTGTCCTCTGTTCTCAATCATCTCCCACAGTTTATGAGCAAATTATCTTTTGAAAATGTATCAAACAAATTTGGCTTTATGGTATACACGAAATCTTGCTTATGCTTATGAAATTTCATTAAAATAAATTCAATAAGTCCCTTCGATTCTGTAATAGGGAAGCCAATGTTCCGAAGAACCTAAAAAGTGTATTATGCTGCTAGGTCTTTCCTTTACAGGTCGTTTGGCTTATTATGAATACAATAAAATTGTCTGTTTTACAACCCCCCACCTCCTAAGCATGCCAATTTCACCCTCACCCAAAAACAGTAGAAAATAATCACAAACCCCTAATATGCCTAAAACCAAAATTTAAGAAGTATTTGAATTTTTTTGCTATTTGCCACGGCATATCGCTACCTACATTTCATCACGCTCCATGCAACGGTTACTGAGATTGCGAGGCTAGAAAACCTCCAACAAACAGACAAACCGACAGACATACAAACAGACGAACGGAAAGTGATGTGCATTTTCGTTATGTAAACATCATAAAACGCCCAAAACTAGACGACTAGACTATTTGCCACGGTGAAGCTCTCCAGAGATAGGAAGAATAGGAAAGCGACAGTCGAGTGGGTAGAGACGAGGACATCGTAGTTATGTCGTAGATAAGACAAAAATGCACACTGTTTTAGTTGTTTGGTTTGGTTCGTGATTGACGTAAAACAAAACTATAAAGAAACCTTTACTAGCGGTAGATAACAGTGATATATTGGACATTTTTCCAAGTACTTGTAGATATGTTTGGAAAATGCTTTTTAGTTTTTAAGAATGCCGGTATTTTGGATACGACCAGTACTGGAGCTTTTACGGTACCATTGTAATAATTATTCTGAAAAGAAGTAGATGTATCTAGTAACTGAAAAAGTGTTTCTAAAGAGAACTTTTTATGTATTAGACACACAATTTATTTTTTAAGAAGTAGTTCAGGATCATGCGCATAACGATCGTGTTTGTCGACAGCTAGGTTTAAGATGTCAGAACTGTCAATATCAACAACTGCCACCATAACCTTCCTACTATATCCTAATATATAATTGTAATCAGTTCAGTCCTCTAATGAATACCAATAGGCGTGGACACTGATTCCATACAAAGTCAGCTTGAGTGACAGATCGCATTGGGCTCTAGGAGAACCTCGACCTACATATGTCGAATGGTATCACCTGGCACAGAGTTGGCTCCAAAAATTCATCAGGTGCAGGAGGAGGCATATGCGGGGGTAGGCCTGGGCGGAACATCAATATCCACCTAGGTGAACTGGCTATGGTTTTCCAAAGAGAAATAGGCGCAGTTATGGAATACGTTAGAATATGCATAGATAAGGGAGATAAGGGGTACAGTAAAAAGACTATGTATACACAGATTTCCGGCCCTGAAGGCCTTGACAAGTAACCACTGTACTTCAAAAATAGTGCGGGAGTGCCATAATACCCTAAAGACACTGGCGAAGACCAACAAGGTAACATTACCTTGTCACATATGAGTAAGTGGGAATGAGAGGGCCGACAGGACTGTCAAGGAAGGTGCAAAACTCCCTCTCATCGGGCCAGAACCAGCAGGTGGTATACAACAGTTAGGTGCCAAATGAGCACTAGAAGTACTTGGACAGAGTGATGGGGAATATTCAGTCTAAGAGGGTGCTGAGCAGACCCTCGTTGGCCATTCATCAGTGCACACCTGCAAAAGTTGGGTGTGGCAAATCCTTTATCAAGGAAGTGCGGTGAGGCAGAGGAAACAGCTAAGAACGTTATCTTCGACTACCATTACTTAAATATAATCAGGAACTTCTATCTGAATGTAGACCAGGACGGAAGACAGTACAGCATAGTCCACTGCATCTCCAAGAACTTAGGATGGGACTCGGTTTGATTTCTTTGACCGGGGGTGCACAATAAGCCCAGCAACCATTAGGGTAACTGAACCCTAATCCTCTAACTACCAAAAAAGCCCTTTAATGCTTCTTTTGAGTAGCTTTCGAAATTCGACTTTCTGAATACCTTACAAAAATTTGACTTATAGAGCTGAAATAAGTTCATGCTAAAGAAAAAAATGGAGTCAAGTTGATTGACTCAGTACTTCCCACACATAATGATGATACCATTTTATTATTTTCCCATTGCATGAAGCTATAGTTTGAAATGCCCTTGCAACCAAATCATCAACCACCCGCCGGCCAAAAAATATCCAACCCAAAAACTCTCGTAAATAGTTTTTTGCGTCTTCCTCCATAGAAGCTAGGACGCCACAGTTTTTTTCTGCATGCTTCAAATGGACGATGCGAAACGATCAGGATCCTCCAAACCATCTAAAAACTAAGTTTGAGCTGTTTTTATATTTTTAGTTTTTATATTATTGCTGCGTCGCCACTAACACGATTTTTCAAAAACAGACACGTTTTCCATTCTCGCCGCGGCACTGAAGTCTTTATAAAAACTTCATTAAAATCAATTCAATAATTTTCGCTTTACGCAATATACACAGAAGGGAATAAAGCAAAACTCGTATGTATACATCACAAATTCTAAGTTCCTTGGTATCTGTATAGGTAATGTTCAGATGGACCTAAAAAAGCCGCTAGGCTTTTAATTCACAGGTCAATGGACAGCCTATTATAAATACAACAAAGTTTACAGTCTTACCTATGGGTGTGGGAAGTAAAAAAATAAAAAAGTATACCTATTATGTTTGTCGCCGTACTTATCGAACGCCTCTCGTAATTTATCTAGTTCAATAGTAGCAACTCATAGCTTATGCTATAGCGCACTTGCCCCGCTTATTGGCAACCCGTCGGCAGTATCCATCGCAAATGTTCCAGAAAGCTCCGTAAATAAAACATTTATAGAGGACTTTCTTGAACTGTCGTTCTGGGTAGCAATGTCCTCCTTGTGCAAATGAGCTGTGAGTCGCAGTTGTCGCTTTGTCAAGGTACAATATAAACAGACGTGGTGGCAATCTCAATTCGAGTGATCATTAGCATTCGCTTTGCGAGACCCGACGCCTTCCTCATCGATTTTCCCGGCTCCTTTCCTTTTTTCTGCTGATTAGGTGGCCGAAAGACTCAAGAAAAATGAAGCTAGTCAGCTTGACTTTTTTTATGATCAGTCTCCCGCAAAGGCTGAAAGCACAGAGCACACTATAGAGGGAGTGCAAATAACAAAATGCCAGCCAACATGTATCGGAAATTTTGACAGCCTGAGGGCATTACCAGTAGCGTGCGACTTTATATTAAAATTGGATGTTCATTAATAGATTCAATTATTACTGTGATGTTACAAACTGATACCAATAAGTTGTATCAGTATTTAGCTATACTTAGAGAGTTACTCTTATTATAATTTCATTGTAACAGTTGATAATTTATTACTACCATGAAGTGTTTTTCAAAACATATCTAACAGTGTTCTGAAAGGTAGCCTGTTGGAATGGCTGCATCGTGTTTTTACTTCAGCAATAAAATATAATAATTGCATTAGGTAATATACAGTTCTATAAAATTCTCATAGATAGATTTTTTGTAAGTAAATGTGGCATACATTTTTGCATTTCACGTCCTCAAATAGTTTAAAAAATGGAATTTGGAAAATTCATGTTGATTGTCATGAATGTAATGCGTGCACAAAACATACATTAAACAACCATTATTATTCCTCAAACTGGAGTGAAGTTACTTTTGTTCCCAGTTATCCCCATATATCACGCTACTGAAAACTAAAACAAAACCTACACTCACCTATGATAAGAAGTGTTCACCGATTCGTCGCTATTACAGCAAACTATGCACTTTTTATGTTGTCTCATCATGCAATTATGACAATATTGTTCATAAATAATTTAATTCACACCACAAAGTCAGTCAAATATACACTAAAGTCACAAGCGCTGCGAGAGGATAAGTGTAGGTGCACGTTAGATTTAATACGCTGCAGGTTGTAGCCGTCGGGAAACAAATTCCCCCGTAGCTTATTCTACAGCGTCGAAGTTCTCCAAAGGAAGGCATGCTGTAGGAGACTGGATCGGGGAGTAGGGACCTGGACCTGATAAGGATGAGCTCGCAAAGCCTCTCTAGTGTTCCTCGTTCAGACGGCCTTCGGTGTTATTATCTGGGAGAGCTCACTGGAACATTTTCTGTGAAAGAATCTGTAAAACAAGGACACGTTAGCCACCCTTCTTCGATGATCCAGGCTGTGGAGGACCTTTGTGAGGTGAGTCTAATTGCTCTCTTCTGGATAGTGTCAGAAGCTGTAGAGAGTGCTTCGGAGCCCATCCCCACACATGGCAGCAATACTCCAACGATGGTCAGATCTGTGCCTTGTAGAGCAGCAATAGTTGCTTTGGTGTATACAGCTTCCTACAACGGAACAAAACTTCAAGCTTCTGGGAATCTGGGATGCCGTTTTAGCAGTTGGTAAGCCAACGTGAGACCTCTTTGTCAGTGTTGTTGCCTGAGTTTACTGTGCGTTAAGCTGCGAAACTGTACACTGGATTGGATGTCAATTCTAGCAGCTCGTTGATGTACATCAGAAAGAGTGTAGGAGATAGGACAGATCCCTGAGGAACACCGGCGTTTATTGAAAATACGTCTGATGAACAGCCTTCGAATACAACAAACAGAGATCGGTCGTTCAAAAAGCTATTCAGCCACTGACGCAGACCAGGTGGTAGTCCATAAGCAGCAGGCTTGACCAGAAGTATCTCATGCCACACTATATCGAAGGCTTTCGATATGTCAAGTGCAACAACACGCGATTCGCCATGATTTTCAATTAATTGCTCTGTTCCAGAAGTGAGTGACGTAGACTAGGGGGTCACCTGTAGACCTATGCTTACGGAAGCCATAATGGTGATCATTTACGTATGATGTCTTATCCAGGTATTTCAGGAGCTGTGTGTTAATGACACTCCATAACCTTAGATATGATGTTGAGGAGCGCCACAGGTCTAGCGTATACAAATAAGAGTTATTTTGAAAATTTGTTTTTCGCTAGTCCTACATCGTTTTCAGCACAAATTTTTAATGAGTGTAGTACCTTCAACCTATAAATTGAAATATCTTTAGCTTTTCTTCCTGCTTGAATTTTTTTCTTCCTTAATACTTTTCTTGTTGCAACAGAAACTGGCTGTATTGGTATTTTGATTCCTTTTCTGATTGTTGGCTGAACTTTTGATGAAGGTGTCCCATAATTTAGAAAAGATGTTAACAGGCCAGTCGTAAGTATTGAAGGGCTTTTATATTTCTTTTATAATTGCTAATAACATGCTCTACAGCATCTCTTAAAATTATCGGGTAGGTTCATATTTGTCACTTAACAACAAATACTTCTACCCTTTGACCGTAGATTGAACGAGCGTCTAAGAATGCAGATTTTATGCGATAAAGAGCTCTCGATAGAGATCATTACTCGGTAACTTTCAAGTCCCTTTGTCGCTACAATATCTTAGGCTTGATTTGAATATGCACCCTAGGCAACGTGTTGGCGTCCAGACTATTCATTGGATTTTTTGGCTATATACTCATGGAAACCAAAAGCTTCCATTTCTCAACCCCACCCGCCCTGTGTTGGAAACTTGTTTAGAATAAATTCCATGGATTCAAAAATATTCAACAAAGAAAAGCCTTTCGTTCAATTTGAATGAACATAATACATGGGAGAATGTAAAGTATCGGTTCCGGTATAGGCCTCAGGAGGAGTCGATTCGGGGATCTCAAATGTTAAATGCATTTTATAGGAAATTCTAGATACATATATCCGGTGAATGCACTTGTATACGTGACGGTCGCTATATCGTGCTCTGGCTCTGGCAACGGATCTGGACTAGGACTGGAGATTATTGGAAATGTTTCCCTGTGCCAGCTTTGCGTTCGCTCCTAGTCGACAAAAGGGGATATATGATATTAGGTATAATAATCGTGGAGGGAATTATATGCAGCATATCCCAATTTTGGAGATTTCCAATACGAATCAAGCGAGCAAGCGAAGATATGCTGAAAATCGTTCCAAAGCAGTAACATACAGGGTGGGGAGTAGGTATTATGATCGCGAAAATTTTCAATTCTGAGATATTACGCTTTTGGGCTACATAACGAAAATACACGCCACTCATTTCCGTTGGTCGTCGGTCTGTCGGTCTGTCGGTCTGTCGGTCTGTCGGTCTGTCGGTCTGTCGGTCTGTCGGTCTGTCGGTCTGTCGGTCTGTCGGTCTGTCGGTCTGTCGGTCTGTCGGTCTGTCGGTCTGTCGGTCTGTCGGTCTGTCGTTCTGTCGGTCTGTCGGTCTGTCGGTCTGTCGGTCTGTCGGTCTGTCGTTCTGTCGGTCTGTCGGTCTGTCGGTCTGTCGGTCTGTCGGTCTGTCGGTCTGTCGGTCTGTCGGTCTGTCGGTCTGTCGGTCTGTCGGTCTGTAGGTCTGTCGGTCTGTCGGTCTGTCGGTCTGTCGGTCTGTCGGTCTGTCGGTCTGTCGGTCTGTCGGTCTGTCGGTCTGTCGGTTTGTCTGTCTGTCTGTCTGTCTACCTGTCTGCTTGTCTGTCTGTCTGTTCACGTTCTTCTACCGTCGTAAGCTTAGTAACCGCTGCATGGATTGTGATGAAATTTGGGTACCGATATGATGCCGTGGGGTCCTGGTAGGTAGTGCTGCTATAATTTTGAAAATCCGAGCAGGGGTGGCAGAGTAATTAGCAAAAAACAAAAAAAAATCTTCAAACCTCGTTTTTAGTGTTTTAGGGGTTGCTGATCATTTTCTACTCTTTTTTTAGGTGGGGGTGAAATTGGGGGTTAAGGGGTGGGGGGCTGTAAAACTCAAAAATATGTTGTACTCAATAGGCTGTCCATTACCTGTGAAAGAAAGACCTAGCGGCATAATACAGTTTTTTAGGTCCATCCGAACATTTCCTTGAGTATTACAGAAACCAAGAGACTTCGAATTTTCAGATGTAAACATTTGAGTACTGCTCTACATCGCTCTGGATTCAGTATTGTGGAAACTATTGAATTGGCTTTAATGGAATTTCGGCACAGTATTATTCTCGTGGCGAGGACGGAAAATGCGTATGGTTCTTAGAAATCGTGTCAGTGGCGCATGAATAATAAAATAAAAACTAAAAATATGAAAACAGCTTTAATTTCGTTTTTAGGCATTTTAGGGCAATAATAAGCTTTACCTTCGTTTTTAGGCATTTTAGGGCAATAATAAAAACACTAAATATATAAAAACAGCTCAAAATTCGTCTTTTCATTTTTAAGTTTTTTTTGGGTGGGGGTGAAAGTAGGGTGGTTGAGGGGTAGGAGGTTGTAAAACTGAAAAATTTGTTGTACTCATAATGAACTGTCAATTGACATGTGAAAGAAGGAACTAGCGGCATAATACACTTTTTTAAGTCCATACGAACATAGCCTTGCCAATTGAAACCACTCGAGAATTTTCTAATTCATACCTACATACGAGTACTGCTTTAGATCGTTCTGTATTCTGTAATGTGGAAACTATTGAATTGATTTTAAATAAAGTTTTAATACAGTATTATTACTGTGGCGAGGATGAAAAACGGGGATTGGTTTTTAGGAGCTTCGTTTTAGTCGCAGCGCAGAAATAAGCGAAAAAATTAAAATATACATACCGCTCAAACTTCGTTTTTAGACATTTCAGGGGTTCATGGTCATTTTTTACTTTTTTTGGTGGGGTTAAATTGGGTTAGTCGGGATGAGGGGGCGGTGGGCCGTGAATCTAAAATATGACTAATGACTATGCTTCATGGTATGGAAAAATAATAAACACCGTAGTCTGCGGGAAGTACTGAGTCAATCAACTTGACTCCATTTTTTATTATATATTCATACATATGTACAAATAAAGGCCACACTTTGTATATTGCTCGGCAAATGGACAAAGTATTTTAGGAAATAATATGTTATTATTACAATAAAAAGGCATCTGTGATAGATTATTTGAGTACTATATGGGTAGATAGTGTCTTAAATCCCTCTTGCAAAAAATTGAATATAGCTTTACGTTTTTAAGTACCCATGTGACCATAAGGATAATATACAGGGTGTTTCATAAGTTGGGACTTTTTTTCATACAGCGGATAGTACTCGCCAAAATGAGTGCTTTTCCCAGTAACATATAAACGAAATATTTAGAGAAAACGAGATACTGACCATTAAAGAAATTCTCAATTCTAAGTCCGACCCTGGGCAATGGCTCACCATGTCATAATATCACAACAAACAAGGCAGCGCTAGTGGTGCCCGCACTGCCGATGCCGGTGAGAAAAACAGGCAGTTTATCCTACCGTTGCGTTGCTGTTGCTACGTCTGCCGGTTGGACTTTAAAAACAACAACAATGGTGCATGCTTATAACAATAATAAACTGGTGGTCATGATTTTAATGTACGGTGAGTGTAGTCAAAATACCGCTGCGGCTTCGCGAGTGTACGCCGATCGTTTCCCTAACCGTACTCACCCAGCACTTCGTCGATTTGTCTGGCTTGTGCAAAGAGCTAGAGACACATGATGTCTGAATCCACATCGTGGTGGTCACGCTGGAAGACCTCGACAACATCGTGTGGTCCAAATTAAAGAAGACATCGCAAATCGTACTTTTATCTGTAAGGCGCCTGCGACAGGACCGTGCTTACAACTTCCGTAGCTACCAAATAGTGAGTACTTGCTTGACATTTTTTTTTACTGTTTTGCTGCTGATTCACCGTGCATTAGCTTTGGCGTTTCAAGGGCCGTTGCTTCTAAAGAGGAAAGTCCCAACTTTTAGAACACCCTGTATAGATGGCCGTTAATATACAGGGTTACTGGTAACTCGACCACTTTGCTGCAAGAGGTGATAGAGGGACTTAAATGTAATAGATTTAACCCCCCCCATATGTAATTCCGTTTTCGAGATAATTAACATTTAATGTTTTTCAACCAAATGTCCAAATTTCCACAATAGATCCTAAACTAAGAAAAAAACCTGTTGTTGATTCTGATAATTTTTATTTTAGTATTTAACTAACACATACACAAAGCTAACTTAGTATTAAAATGTTTCCAAACTAAATACAAATATTTAAAAAATAATCAACATAATTTTTACGTTCACCGTGAAAGTAAATTATCTAGCTCAAAAGAAATTATACAAACGGTTGAACGGGGGGTGGGTTGGCCCAGTGGTTAGGGTCGAGGACTCGTGACCGGAAGGTCCCGGGTTCGATTCTCGTTAGAGGCGGAAATTTATTTCTGGTTTTTTCAACCAAAAATAAATATCCATAAAAAAAAAAGCTCAGCGAGAATCCCCACCTGAGCATTCACTGTTGGCTTCTAATTAACAGTGCTGTTCCTAAGTGGCGCCGGGAAACAGTAACAAAGCCTACACAGAACACGAGGCTAATGACCAAAGTAGTCGATGCCGATGACACAGAAGTAAAAAAAAAAAAAAAACAAACGGTTGAACAAATCGCTAAAAAAACTTTCCTACCTACCTTCCTAACCTTTTCAGAAAGATTATAAACAGCAATAAATAAAAATCACCTATTCAAAAAGAACGAATGACAGTACAATTATTATTGATAACTCAGTTACATACTGGAATGTTTGCAAATGCGGTCGATGATTTTATCCAAGTAAAACAAATTAAAGCCACTCAAAGTTTCTAGAGATCTTGCTCAATATGTTGCCCTTGATTTCGGACACAAGTACGGATCCGCTTCCTCACTTCGGTTTTTGTAACTCGTGTTGAAAAAGTTCGTTTCATCTCCTACGCCGCATTGATAATTTTTTCCTTAGTTCGTGAGCAGTCTTAACTGGAGTCTCGTAAACCAATGCCTTCATGTAAAAATCAAGAGATGTCAGATCTGGGCTCCGCGCAGGCCATGGGATGGGGTCACCCCTCCCTATCTATTTGTTCGGGTATGTGTTGTCCAACAACAAACTGCCGAATTGTGATACGGTAATGTGCTGGACAACCATCATGCTGGAATATCATGTTGTTGATGATTCTGTATTATGTTGATAAATTTAAATAGTTACTTGTGGTTGTGCTGTCATTCTTGTCCTTGGAATAGGCCATCAGATAAGGAAGTTTTTAAAATAATTTGTTTGACTGGTTGTGTATCTTTTTTTGAGCTAGACAATTTCCTTTCGCGGTGAATATAAGAATTTTACGAGGGCTGCTCTATACCTCCGTCAATCCACCAGTACGCAGACAGCTGTTTCACGCTTATTAGCGATCATCAGTGCGCCATAGGTCGATTGACGGAAATAGAGAGCATCAATTTTTCCATGTTTAATAAACATGTGAAAGATGTGCAAGCAGACAGAAAGAATTCTGCCGGTGCGCCATCTAGTACCCGAAGGTAACGGCAAACCAAGGAAATCTCTAGTTGGCAGTAGTAGACTTCTTGGTGGGACGCCAAGGTGCATCCGCTTAACCACTAGAGAGCGCGGGTTCTATACGCGCTGCGTATGAAAGCCGATATACGAGGGCTGCTCTATACCTCCGTCAATCCACCAGTACGCAGACAGCTGTTTCACGCTTATTAGCGATCATCAGTGCGCCATAGGTCGATTGACGGAAATAGAGAGCATCAATTTTTCCATGTTTAATAAACTTGTGAAAGATGTGCAAGCAGACAGAAAGAATTCTGCCGGTGCGCCATCTAGTACCCGAAGGTAACGGCAAACCGGCTTGCACATCTTTCACATGTTTATTAAACATGGAAAAATTGATGCTCTCTATTTCCGTCAATCGACCTATGGCGCACTGATGATCGCTAATAAGCGTGAAACAGCTGTCTGCGTACTGGTGGATTGACGGAGGTATAGAGCAGCCCTCGTATATCGGCTTTCATACGCAGCGCGTATAGAACCCGCGCTCTCTAGTGGTTAAGCGGATGCACCTTGGCGTCCCACCAAGAAGTCTACTACTGCCAACTAGAGATTTTCTTGGTTTGCCGTTACCTTCGGGTACTAGATGGCGCACCGGCAGAATTCTTTCTGTCTGCTTGCACATAAGAATTTTGTTTTTTATTTTTTAAATAATTGTATGTAGTTTGAAACTGTTTAGTATTTTTACACATTTAAATACTAAATTAGATTTGCGTATGTGTCAGTAAAAAACTAAATTGGAAATTACTAAACTCGACAGCAGGGTTTTTTCTAAATTTGGGATGTAATGTGGAAATTTGGACATATCGTTGAAAAACATTAAATGTTAATTATCTCGAAAACTATCGGTTTTCGGAAATACATATGGGGGGTTAAATCTATTGGATTTAAGCCCCTCTATCACTTCCTGCAGGAAAGTGGTCGAGTTACCAGTAACCCTGTACATATAACTCAGCCCCCAGATTTAAAATCCTGGCTACGTTCCTGGGCTGTGGTTAAGGGGTGGAAACAGCCGACGGGGGGTTGAAAGAGGCAGTCAAGTGCCACTTGGGTAGTGCTAAGGCGGCTTGGGGGGTTCTCGCTAATAAAGCTATCGCCCTACGACATACGCGCTGGCTTGCCATAAAGGAAATGTCCCTTGGATGTCTAGCAAATAGTAAACAAGGACCGATGTACTTGCTTAGTTTCAGATATAAAGGGGAGTTTATTATATAAATCTATATGGATGGCTGTTGTGAGCGGTGATGATTTGTCAGTTTCGCTGAAGCAGTTTCACTGATTCAGTGATACTGTACAGGGTGACCTAATAAGAATGGACTCCGGCAATGTCTCGGTAACCGTTAATCGTATAACTTCGAGCAAAAAATATCGTGTAAATCGACTAAGAGAAATCGCTGGAAATTATTTTCAAGTTCCACAAGCAGCCGCTAGGGGGCGTAACTGTTACGGTCAATCAGAAAACTGCTTTTTCTCAAAAAATATGCAGATAAAGGTATATCATAAATTCTACCGTTATGTAGACTGAACAATTCTCGATTCTTTTTGTTAATAATTTTTTGCTCTATCTTGTAAGATGTAGTGATGGGGGAATGTAATAGAGCTGTTTATTTAAATGGCCGTACTTTTGGTATAAGTTAACGGAATTAAACAAGCTAGGTCTCGTTTGAAAGAGCTGTTCTTTCTTAATAATCAGTTATATAAAAATTGTCCAAGTTTATCTTGACTTAGTAGCTACAGGGCGATATTTGACATAATAACAATTATTACGCATTATTACGAAAATTTTAAATGGTATGCTATATATATTTTAACATAGGTATATAGAGGATAAAATTCTCAAAAAGTCAGCGAAAGTTTCAACCTCCTAGCTATTTTCAAACCTGAGATATCAGTAAACAAGTATTCTGGCAAGTGTGCTGTGAGTTGCAGAAACAATTGCCGCCCTATAGAGATATAGCCTCCGTCTAATAGTTTTAGTAATCATTTTATAGATAATACTCAAGTAAAAACACTAAAAATCATATTATGACTTTCTGACACAACCACCAGGTGGCGTAGTAGGCGCTAATAAGTGCCGTATACAGTTTTCATGATAATGGAACTTCTAAAAGGAACAAACAAAAATAATTTCATCATCAATTGTTTGTGAAACTCACAGCACACTTGTCAGAATACTTGTTTCACTGGTATCTCCGGTTTGAAAATAGCTAGGAGGTTGAATCTTTCGCTGACTTTTCAGAAATTTTGTCCTCTATATACCTATGTTAAAAGATATATAGTATACCATTTAAGTTTTTTGTAATAATGCGTAGTAATTGTTATTATGTCAAATATCGCCCTGTAGCTACTAAGCCAAGATAAACTTGGACAATTTTTATAAAACAGATTATTAGGTAAGGACAGCTCTTTCAAACGAGATCTAACTTGTTTAATTCCGTTAACTTATACCAAAGTTACGGCCATTTAAATAAAAAGCTTTATTACATTCCCCCACCACCACATCTTACAAGATAGAGGAAAAAACGATTAACAAAAAAAATCGAGAATTGTTCAGTCTACATAACGGTAGAAATTAGGATATACCTTTATTTTTTGAGAAAAGGCCGTTTTTCTGATTGACCGTAACCGTTACGCCCCCTAGCGGCTGCTTGCGGAACTTGAAAATAATTTCCAGCGATTTCTCTAAGCCGATTTACTATAATATTTTTTGCTCGAAGTTATACGATTAACGGTTATCGAGATATTGCCGGCGTCCATTCTTATTAGGTCACCCTGCACATATTTATGAACGTGAGAACATATTTTCATTAAAACTGATCAGTGGGTTTGTACTTTCATTCAAACTGAAAACCAGTTCTACCTTTCATTCATTTTGGCTGATTAGTATCAAAAAATATAGTTTAAAAAACTAAAGAACACCGAATTAAAAAATTTAAAATAATTTTTAAAATAAGCTTTTGGAATGGACTGCCGGGAGATGTATTTATTGGGCCTGTGGCTATTAGCCCATTCAAATCCCGCGTTAACAAACCTCCCCTAACAACCCTTTCACAGCAGCCGGGGTACTCTGGTATTTAGGCTCTGCCTACGCGGTCTGCCCAGTTATAAAAAAAATAATCAACGGAAAGTATTAGTAGGATTGTGAGATGCGCTCGATCTACGAATAAAATGGTACAACTTTATCATTAAAGTGTGTTTTTTTTGGTTTTTACTTCCCACACCGATAGGTGAGGGGAGTATTGTGATCGCGAAAATTTTCGATTTTGAGATAATATGTTTTTTGGGCGTTTTATGATGTGTACATAACGAAAATCCACGTCACTCATTTCCGTCGGTCTGTCTTCGGTCTGTCTGTCTGTCGGTCTGTCTGTCGGTCTGTCTGTCGGTCTGTCTGTCGGTCTGTCTGTCGGTCTGTCTGTCGGTCTGTCTGTCGGTCTGTCTGTCGGTCTGTCTGTCGGTCTGTCTGTCGGTCTGTCTGTCGGTCTGTCTGTCGGTCTGTCTGTCTGTCTGTCTGTCTGTCGCGTTCTTCTACCCTCGTAATCTCAGTAACCGCTGCATGCATTGTGATGAAATTTGGGCAGCGACATGCTGTGGGGTCGTAGTAGTTAATGCTTCTATAATTTTTAAAATCTGTGCATAGGCGGCGGAGTAATTAGCAAAAAACAAAAAAAATTAAATATTGCTGAAACTTCGTTTTTAGGCGTTTTAGGGGTCCCTGATCATTTTCTACTTTCTTTTGGGTGGGGGTGAAATTGGGGTGGTTGGGGGGTGGGGGGTTGTAAAATTGGAAGATTTGTTGCTTTCATAATAGACTGTCCACTGACCTGTGAAGGAAGACCTAGCGACATAAATAACTTTTAGGTCCATCCAAACATTGCTTTTGCCTATTACAGAAAGCAAAGGACTTAGAAATTTTTTTTCGATGTAAACATACGAGAGTATTGCGTCAGATCGTTGTAACGAGAAAACTGTTGAATTGATTTTAATGAAATTTTGAAACGGCATTACTACCATGGCGAAGATGGAAAACGCGTATGGTTTTGATAAATCGTGCCAGTGGCGGCGCAGAAATAATAAAAAAACTAAAAATATAAAAACAGCTCAAACTTCGTTTTTAAGCGTTTTAGAGGTTCCTGATCATTTTCTGCGTTTTTTTTTGTGGGGGTGAAATTGGGGTGTTTGGGGGGTTGGGAGTTGAAAAATTAAAAAAATTGTAAAACTGAGAAGTTTGTAGTATCGATAATAGGCTGTCCATTGACCTGTGAAAGAAAGAGAATTTTAGGGGGGGGGGGGTTGGCAATTATTTGGTTGCAAGGGATCTTAGACTAAAGCTTCATCCTATGGAAAATAATAAACTGGTATCAGCGTAATGTGTGGGAAGTACTGAGTCAATCAACTTGACTTCACTTTTTAAACTTTACTTATAATTGTGAGAATAGGCGACAGAAAATATCTGCCTGTGCGCCATTTGGTAACGGCGAACCAAAGAAAGCCACTGCTAAACAGCAGCAGACTTCTTGGTGGTACGCCACGGCGAGTTCGCTTGGCCTGACCAGAAGAGCGCGCTTCTATGCTAACTGCATATGAGAGTCGATATACGAGGGTAGCTTTATATCTGCGTCAATCCACCAGTACGCAGACAGCTGTTTCACGCTTACTAGCGATCATCATGTCTACCAGACATGTAAAGCATTGCAGTTATGCAGTTGGCATAGAAACGCGCTCTTTTGGTCAGGCCAAGCGAACGCGCCGTGGCGTTCCACCAAGAAGTCTGCTGCTGTTAGCAGTGACTTTCTTTGGTTTCCGTTACCTTCGGGTACCAGATGGCGCACAGGCAGATCTTTTCTGTCGCCTACTCTCACATGCTTTACATGTCTGGTAGACATGAAAATTCTGATGCTCTTTATCTCCGTCAATCGACCTATGGCGCACTGATGATCGCTAATAAGCGTGAAACAGCTGTCTGTGTACTGGTGGATTGACAGAGACATAGAGCAACCCTCGTATATGTACTTATAATAATTACTCTATGCAATGAAGATGAACAAGTGTTTTTAATCAATTTTCATGGCATAATCACTATTACTGCGTGAACAATAATTAAAAGTGTCGACTTTCCTGAATACATTTACAAAAACACCCAAACAGTGGGATGTCACGCCTTTTAAGTTCTCGTCGCTACGCCGGTTTGTGATATTAACAAACTTTAAGGTGTTCCTTAGTCAGAGAATTTGAAGCCGTCAAAATCATCTTCGTGGCAAAGTTGGAGCGCTCAATGTTCGGTACCATCGCGATCTCTTCATCCAAAGAAGAGTTAGAAGCTCGCAAACACACATACAGGCGGCATACTCTGACCTGGGTTTAAGAGATAAGAAGCCGGCTAAATAGGTGCCACGTCACGCATAATATTCGTAACTTAATGGCTCTTTGAAAGTCCAAAGTACTTTCGGAGATATGCAAAAAAAATCGATTTTTGGTAAAATTGGTTTTTTTCCTTAATTTCATTGGAATGGAGTTCTAAATCGACTTGAATATGAACACTCTCACTTTCCCTTGTCTATACGAAGACGTGATTACATTACCAATTTGACGTTTCATATTTCACCCTCCATCATCAACTATATTTTTTAATGAACTGATGTCTTAGAATTGTCAAGTAATATCAAGTGCCCTGGAAACAAGTATCAATCCATGTGAGATATCGAAGAAGTCTGATTGGCCCCATTTCTTATATTTCTTTAACGCGCATCAATCTTGGGGAGCCATTTCCATCATCACATCCCCTAATATTATAATTAATCCATCATGGTTATCGTATATCTTATCATATATCCATTTTATGGGTTAGGAGTGAATGGTCAGCTGTCAAATTACATTGAACTTGACAATATCACCTCTTACACATATTTTGTGTTTGCTTTGTCTTTGATTTTAGCTAAAGCGTTACCTTTCAACCCGTCCAAAAAGTTTTTTACCTAAGATTTTTCCGATAAAAGTAATCCTAGTTCTACCGGACTACAACGAGAAAGATTAGAATGCAACCGAGGACATTTTTTGGATTACAACCTGCAGTAAACTAGGGGAGGAATGTCAGCTCGTTTAAAAAGACGCGCATACCATAGTATGATTTTATAAAGCAACGTTGGAGGAAAGGGCTTTTTGTTTTAGGCTAGATTGAAAAATAAATAAAGTATTTAATAAATTATTCATAAAATCATAATTCCTAGCATTGCAATATACTGGTAATTTTCTGAGGTAACGAGCAAACCCAAATCATAATTTAAAAACGGCATCAAGTAGGTTGACTCTACGCATTTTTTTACGTAAACAATTTTGCAATCATGACACGTATCTGTTTAAGCTCATAGAAAATTTGGTATAAAAATAAAAGCTTTTTCAACACATACCTTGTATACATTGCGGCTGAATGTATACTTTTATGCTATTTCGCTAAGTAACGTCTTCAGTGCGATATGGAGTAACAATTTTATTTCTGCTTCTCATTTGCTGCCGAAGCCATAGCAAGGCTTTCTGCAGTTAGATTTCGAAAGCCCGTGGAAACGTAGTGGATGTTTTTTTATTATAGAGGGTGGGGGTATAGGGGCGCCACATAAACGCAGCGTATACAGGGTGGCCAATCGGGTGACGATAATAATTTTTTTTTATATAGCCCGTACCGAGAGCTATCCAAAACACCCCCATGTATGTGTACCGATTATTGATAGTTTTCGAGTTATGATTTTTTTTTTGAAAACTTAGAGATTTTCCAGTTTTTCCAAGAAATCGTCAAAAACAAAAACAAGAATGCTTTTTGGCTTTTATTTCTTTCTGCATTTATACTCAGTATTAAGCCTATTTTAATATCCAATAAAGAGAACCTGTACATCCGAACAATAATTAAGTACATTTTGGGCCCAAAGTTTGAAATCTCTGTTTTTAGTCGGGAGACCAAAACCTTCAAAATAAAATTAAAAATACTTCTGCCTGGTTCTGGAGCTTCAAACTAATCTTAGAAACTTTGCAGGACATTGCACTTTCGAAATAATAATGAAAAAGTAGCACTTATGGGGTCATTTTGCGCCGTACGTGAGTGTTAAAGATAAAAAGGTGATAATTCACGAATTTCCAAGATGATTTAAAAACCTATTATTTTGCTATATTATGACAAATTAAAGAAAAAAAAACTCATAACAACTAACAAACCCGATAAACATTGATGTTTTGATAACTTTAGATAAAAGAACTACTACCCAAATTGCGATTTTTGAAGTGTTTTTGCTATGTACTATTGAACTTCTGCTAAATTAAGTTGTATGGAAAGTTAACAAAGGAAAGGAATAATAAAACAACAATCTGTCTTTTAATTCCATGGCGGAATTACCTGGGAAGCGTTATCGTAGCATACGCCATCCCTTTTACTTCCCACACCGATAGGTGAGGGGAGGATTGTGATCGTGAAAATTTTCGATTTTGAAATAGGTTTTTTGGGCGTTTTATAACACGTCTACATAGCGAAAATCCGCGTCACTGATTTCCGTCGTTCTGTCTGTCGGTCTGTCTGTCGGTCTGTCTGTCTGTACGCGTTTTTCTAGCCTCGTAATCTCAGTAACCGCTGCATGGACTGTGATGAAATTTGGCGGCGGCGGAGTAATTAAAACAAAAATTCCAAATATTCCTCAAACTTTGTTTTTAGGCGTTTTAGAGGTTCTTGATCATTTTCTGCGTTTTTTTGGGTGGGGGTGGAATTTGGCTGTTTGGGGGGTGGGAGGTCGAAAAACTGAAAAACTTGTTGTATTCATGATAGGCTGTCTACTGACTTGTCATGGAAGACCTAGCGATATAAATCACCTTTTTAGGTCCATCCGAACATTGCCTTGCCTATTACCGAAAATTAATTAACACGACTGCGCTTCGCCGACATGAGCTCGCAAAAAGCTATTCTGAAAGAAGGGGATGGCGTATGCTACGACATCGCTTCCCAGGTAATTCTGCCATGAAATTGGAAGTCAGATTATTGTTTTATTATACCTTTCCTTTGTTAACTTTCCATGCAACTTAATTTGGCAGTAGTTCAAAAATCACAATTTGGGTATTAGTTTTTTTTATTAAAAGTCATCAAAACATCAATGATTATGGGGTTTATTAGTTGTTACGAGTTTTTTTTCTTTAAATTGTCATAATAAAGCAAAATAATAGTTTTTTAAATCATTTTGGAAATTCGTGAATTATCGCCTTTTTACCTTTAACTCTCACGTACGGCGCAAAGTGTCCCCATGAGTGCTACTTTTTCATTATTATTTCGAAACTGCAATGTCTTGCAAAGTTTTTAAGATTAGTTTGAAGCTCCTGAACCAGGCATAAGTATTTTTAGTTTTATTTTGAAGGTTTTGGTCTCGTGCCTAAAAACAGAGATTTCAAACTTTGGGCCCAAAATGTACTTAATTATTGTTTGGATGCACAGGTTCTCTTTATTGGATATTAAAATAGGCTTAATTATATTATGCTTATAAATGCAGAAAAAAATAAAAGCCAAAAAGCATTCTTGTTTTTGTTTTTGACGATTTCTTGGGAAAACTGGAAAATCTCTAAGTTTTCAAAAAAAATCATAACTCGAAAACTATCAATAATCGGTACACATACATGGGGGTGTTTTGGATAGGTCTCGGAACGGGCTATATAAAAAAAAATTATTATCGTCACCCGATTGGCCACCCTGTACAAGAGTTATGCACTTCTAAATGACGCACTATAAAATAGATATAGATAATACGAATTTGAATAAAATCTGACGGTAGAGCTTATGATTTTATTCCCTTGTACATTGATAATTAGGCTCCAGGCTCCAATTCATGCCCATGCCTGAACATGGCTTAAAGAGTGCTGTGATTGAATACCTGAAGAGAATAGGGCTATACGGGAACAACTATAGACAAAGTAGGAGAGTGCGAAGCAAAGATATAACCTAGACTAGAATGAATAGTTTAACTCATTACCATGACTAGGAGGGACACTGTACAGACTAGTGCCAGGCTCTAGACTGCTGGAATCGATACTGAGAATATAGCACTTATAAAACCTTGAGACTGCAATATTAACAGGGACAGTTTGTAGGATCCTAGGAAAAA
Organism: Callosobruchus maculatus; assembly: GCA_951848785.1. Lineage (NCBI taxonomy): Eukaryota > Metazoa > Arthropoda > Insecta > Coleoptera > Chrysomelidae > Callosobruchus > Callosobruchus maculatus. The sequence continues at coordinate 13,076,904 of CATOUR010000071.1, forward strand.
CGAAAGGCGTTAGAAGATTTGTTTAAGTGTATTTTTTTATTTTTTTTATTTTTATAGGCAGCGTCGACTACTGTGGTCATTGGCTGCCGTTATCACTATTTACAGTATAGCGAGTTCTACTTTACAATCTCCAGTAGAGTCCCAAATTTTTGATGTACAGCAGAACGTTCTTAATCTTATCTGGGCTATTAAAACAACTATGTACGTCATGAGGTATTTCATACAGTTGACGCAGGTGACGCAGAGATGGACACTCCCAGATTATGTGGAGGATGGTCAGACGGGTACCACAGAAACTACAATCGGGAGGATTGGTGCCGAGCAAAAGATGGGAGTGGGTGAGGGCAGTGTGTCCGATACGCAATCGATGCAATCGGACTCTATCTGCGCGGGGAAGTATAATGGGGGGTGTCCATGGGGTAACTGTCCTTTTTGAGTTTTTGATAAATGTGTTCTCAGTATCCCACTGTGATTGCCATAGATCACGGATGCATCGTTTCACCAGGATTTTGAGTTCATCTTTTTTGACATGGGGATTATCGATATCTACTGTTAGACAAGCTGCCTGGCGGGCAGCGCAGTCCGCGGCTTCATTGCCATGTATTCCTGCGTGTCCGGGAATCCAAACAAAAACTACCTTCTTACCGACGTCTGCCAAGGATTTTAACAAAGATAGACATTTCTGGATAAGTGGATCGAGTGAGTTTCGATTTCTCAAAGCTCTTAGTGCGTTAAGGGAATCGCTTATAATTGCTGCAGAGAGTGACGTTGGATCCATTTCAAATGCTTGCAAGGCTTGAAAAATTGCATACTGCTCCGCAGAGAAGATTGAAGTCATCGGTGACAGTGACCAGGAATGCACAATGCCGTTGATAAAGAAAGAACAACCTACCCCGGAGAGTAAAACATTTTTGTATCTCCAAAGTTGTCTAGAATCTGAGCGAGATTCGATTTAATAACTTCTGCGGGTGTCGAGTCCTTGGGTAACGTAAGTAGATCCTCACGCACTATAACAGATGGTAAACTCCATGGTGGAGTTTCGTGTTGTTTAGTGGGGTAGGTAGGTGGTATAGTTAGTCCTATTTCCTGGATCAACTCACTTACACGCGTACCTAGTGGTCTGGTTATTGTTGGTCTTAACATATAGCTTTCATGGGTGTTGAACAAAAAAGAGTTATTACGATGTTGAGGCTTTGTCCTGCAAGTTAGGGTATATGTTAGTTGCAGCTTTCTACGTCGGAGAGCAAGGGGTTCGATGCCTGTCTCCGAGCATATACTCGAGGCTGGGGACGTGCGAAAAGCTCCTAGACAATACCTCAGTCCGAGATGATGGACTGTGTCAATTCTTTTCAGCTGTGAGGGTCTAGCTGACGAATAGACTATGGAGCCATAATCTATGCGGGAAAGGACGAGGTGCCGATATATCCTGACGAGTATGTCAGTATCTGCACCCCAACGTGTTGCATACAGACACTTTATTAAGTTTAACGTGGACTTACATTTACTGATTAGGTTAAGTTATTATGTAGTTAAGTTATTATGTAGTGGAATATACGTTTATCAATTATTACTGTAACTGCTGTAGACGTCCGTATATAGCAATTTCCTGTTGTACGTGGGAATAATGATAGGCTGAGGATTATAAGCACTGAATTGCTGTAAATGAAATGAATAGAGGTATTCTCTGAATAACGAATACCAAATATCAAACCGCAGAAGAACAATTTCTCGAAGTTTTGTCATCCTTGTACAACGTTAAGTTTACCCTGTTGTGAGTCTTGGATAAAGAAAGTTGGGCTGTGCTTTGAAAGGAATGGCAATAACTATGAACAGTTGCTGTAAAATGTGATAAACAGTTTACAACAGGGCATGTTTTACATAATTTTAAAATTGCCGTGAATAAGAAAAAATCATTTGTTTTGCGGAAAAAATTCTACTAGAGATTTAGGGTCGTATTCATAATCGATACTTAAGGGTCCCTTCATACTTCAGGGTCCCTTAAGTAAGGTTTTGTGTTTCAATAGCTGTTTGAGGGTCCCTTACGTAAGGCTGCCTTGAGTAATACTCAAGTAACGAAATGTCAGCATGACATTTCAACATGACATTCCGTTGCAGCCAAAGCGTTTTTGTAGTACGGTGTTGTCAGATTATTCTGCCACATCCGGAAAAATGTTCAACACGAGACACGAAATAGTGGCACAAAACAAAAAGATATAACAGAAAACATCAAAATGCGTAGGCGTAGGCATAACAAATTGACTTTTATTTAAAATATGACAACGTCGTCAAATTAATCCCGCCGTCTTGTAGATGTTGTCTAGGAAACAGGTACACAAGGAAAGCTATACCTAAGGGTCTCTTAAGTATCCTTTGAGCATTACTTAAGGGAACCTTAAGTATTACTCAAGAGGCGACTATCAATATATACCCTTAGAAACAATGTGTGTTTGACAATCCGTGTCAATGAATCGTCTAGAATTTGATTTATACCTACAAGGTATTTGGAACACGATACTATCTACTGATAAAATCAATTTTTACATTTGTTTATGTTGATCTGATAGCATGCAATTATAAACTCTCCTACTATTAAGATGTTAATTTTATTACTTACGTAGTATCCTTTTGTATTATTCAAAATTATAGGGAAGCATCGGATGGGTTGTCCTACGCTTAAAAATAAACAAGTCGAATATTAAAATTTTATGGTGGATTTTTTTGTAATGGCTTAGCTATCTTTTTGTGACCGCCTCCTAAAGAAAATCGGAATTCCAGTGCCGACACCAAGCGACATAACAGGCTTTTTCAATAAACTAAAATTTCAAAACTTTATATTTGTGGTGTATACCCCAAGATGACGTGCTGTACTCGTACTTTAAGTTAATATAAGTACTAAGACCGTAAACACCCTGTACCCTGTATATGAACCATCAACTTTAAACACATGCACGTGAACGTCAACAGAAATAAACAATTTTCTAAATGTATCCCGACACATGTTCTTCTGTCCGGAAGCAAGTTTTATAAGGCAAAAAGCGAGGGTCCCATTGTGCCAGAAAAGGTCAGATTGACGAAAATAGTCAGGGTTATTAGGGGAACACAATAAAGCCGTCTTACTGAGATTTGGGTTTTCTCTCAGGGTGCAGATTTTATTTTAGCAATTCCAACGGACATTATAGACGAGGCGGTAGCATTGCAGAATATAAATATTATATCGTTCGAGATATTTTAAGAATCGATCATTCTGGGACCGCAAAATAATTCTAACATGGTAAAGCACTATTTAGGTATATTTTCCGGTATTTTATTATCGTTTTGCTTCCACTGTAGTTATTTTCAGAAACTGTGAAGCTGTTTTATCGTAGTCGCAATAGAGATCCACCTCAGAGATTTATTTCAAACAGATCAGGGCTGTCCTATAGCCAAGAAATTCCCATTTTCCGTCACCACTGGACTGTTTTCCAAAACATAGAGTGCTTTTCTTCAATGCCCTCGTCCCTTTTATTTTTTGAACGGGTCAACTCAAAATAATGAAATTTTGGACAATGAAATTGATGCATAAATACTATATTTTTGGAGTAAAATTTATAGTTGAATCTTTCAAGATGGCGACTGGGCGCCATCTTGGAGAAAAGTTAACTCAAAAGGGGTCTCATGGTAGATCGTTTTGAAGCTCTTGATGAATACTTCATAACCCTAGAATATAAATTCAATATCTTACTACTTACTTACTACAAAATGGTGAAGCACTTAATAATTACACACAGCATTAATATCGACACATCAAGAATTGTTTGTTTAAACTGCGAAGTTAAAGAAATTTAAAAGAGTATGTAAAGTTTATGTTAAGGATTCATTTTTTTTATTTATATATAACAACATGTTGAAGGGGGGTAGTCATTGCCGAAACAAAAACCAGTTAGGTAATAAACGGTTAATAATTGGGATGCGGCACTTAAACGCAAAAGTGAACTCTTTTAACTTTATTCCAAGCTTTCGGAAACTTATGCTTCCATCTTCAGGGCTACAATAGAATTTGGAATGAGTTACAATCTCAAACAAAGGGGGATGTTAATACTTACAAAGTTAGTGAGATTGCTGCGTGTTGATGTTACATGGGAGAGTTTTCCCGAAAAATAGCACAATTTGTGTAAAACACAAAATCGTTGTCACGAAACATTGAATTTTCATACAAAGGACTTTAAACATCGAAAAACACATTAAAATCAGATATCTGTAGTAAAATCGGTTATTAATTTGTTAAAATTACCACGTGGAAATGTCGTTTCAAAAACGAATGACATCCAGAAACAATGACACTTGTCACATGTCTATCACTCATGACAGATGACATGGAACGCAATAAAGGACGGAGTGTTAATAATCGATAGAAGATCGATAATCCTAAAATCGAAGGATTATTACCGCCATTTTGGAATACTTATTCATGGAATAATTAAAAGGACAAAGAGCTAGAAGGTTCAAGTTTGACACCTAAAAGCAAGTGTAGGCACATATTTGAATGCTAGACAATAGAGAATATGTATGTTTTTGAAAAAACTAATTTTCAAGTCTTTGTAAAATTATTTAGAGATTAGTAATTAAGGGGGGAAAGTATTGATTTTGAATGCTATTAGTTATGATAATGTTAAAATTGGATTATTTTATTGATTTTTGCATAGATAGGAATAATCAATAAGGGTAATATTTGAGTTAGTCAAAAACCCAAACCTATATAATTTTAATATTAGAATTTATGAAATTGTTTTAGAAAAGATGAGGGGAAGGACTTAGAGGTTCATTAATCAGACCTAATTCTGTCAAATTGGGGGGAGGAATCTCTAATTATTAAAGAGAAGTCAATTATTATGGGAATAAAAGGTATGGGAAATAATAATAATGAAATTTTAGCAATACCTACATATGTAGATTATCCTTATCACTTTGGGGAGAATAGTTGTTGGTTATTTGTTTAATGTCCAGTAAATGAATGGAGTAAGGTTGTACTCAATTTGTTTTAAGGGAATTTATTGTAACCTTTATATTTATTGAGATTTAGTTAATGGTGGTTAAATTTAGAAAGATATAGAAAAACTTATATTTGGGAACACTAAAAACCTGAGGAGGAGATAATATAGGTAATTTATATTATAAATATTATATATCGTCGACAATATTGACATTCAATGAAGATGGGGACAGGTCAGTAATTGAATTATTATTAATATGGAGTTTTTCGCAATACAGTAAGTATGAATATATTGAACAAAGTTGGTTGATGTCACTTCTTTTGTTCATATGGTGGTCACTTTGATAAATATGTGCCATTTCTAAGAATAGACGTTTTGACAATTTAGGCTCTTTCTCCAGAATTTTTGCATCTTGGAAATTTGCCGTGTGACCTGTTTGGTTGATATGAGCTGCAAGAGCACATCTTTCTGGATGTAGTCTGGCATCACTTTTATGAGATGTAATACGTCCTTTTAGTGACCTGGAAGTTTGGCCAATATATTCAAGATCACAGTCATTGCAACTGATACTATAAACAACATTGGTTAGACCATACAGAGGGACTTTGTCTTTAACTTTTGAAAAAATTTTATTGATTGTTAATACCGATTTAGAAGCAATTTTACAGTTGAGACCCCTGAAAAGTTTGTTAAGTTGAGGAGTAATATCTTTAATATAAGGCAAAACTGCAAATCTGGTCTGGGGCTCAGAGTTATAAATTCTAGGGGTAGCATTTTGAGAAGTAATGGGGGGTGTATTATTAATTAAATTGTTAGGCCTGTTATTTGGAAGAACAGTCATTTCAGAACTAAAGAGGATCTTGTGAACCAAAGGTTTAGGATATGAATTATTAATGAAAAGAGTTGCTAATGTGTGAAGATTGGATGCTAAGAAGGACATGTCTGATATTTTCGTAACCCTCGTTTTCATTTGTTTCACCAGATTAATCTTAATGCCCAACTTATGGTAAGAATTAAAGTTCAGAAATCTACCTGATGCGGTAGGCTTTCTAAACCAATCTACCAAAAGGACATTTTCGTTAGTGCGGATGAACCTAAAGTCTAGAAAAGGCACAGATTGGTTGACATCCTCGGTCTCCATGGTAAACTGTATATGTGAGTCATAACTGTTGAAGACTTGTACAATCTCATCCACACCTTCAGACGGTAAGCAAACTATCAAGTCATCTACATATTTTTTAATGAAGAAAAGATTAAAAGGTAAAACCTGGACCACACTGTCCAATAGGTCGTCCCTGACGTACTCTGCCAAAATAGGCGAAAGTTTCGCACCCATGGGGCTACCAAATGTTTGTTTGTATATTTTATTATTAAATGAGAAATAATTATTTTTGAAAAGGAAAGTAATTATGTTGAGAAAGGAGTCCAAGGTCAGACTACAGAATTGAAACATTGGGATCAAATAAGCCAATTCTGTAGTCTGACCTTGGACTCCTTTCTCAACATAATTACTTTCCTTTTCAAAAATAATTATTTCTCATTTAATAATAAAATATACAAACAAACATTTGGTAGCCCCATGGGTGCGAAACTTTCGCCTATTTTGGCAGAGTACGTCATGGACGACCTATTGGACAGTGTGGTCCAGGTTTTACCTTTTAATCTTTTCTTCATTAAAAAATATGTAGATGACTTGATAGTTTGCTTACCGTCTGAAGGTGTGGATGAGATTGTACAAGTCTTCAACAGTTATGACCCACATATACAGTTTACCATGGAGACCGAGGATGTCAACCAATCTGTGCCTTTTCTAGACACTAGGTTCATCCGCACTAACGAAAATGTCCTTTTGGTAGATTGGTTTAGAAAGCCTACCGCATCAGGTAGATTTCTGAACTTTAATTCTTACCATAAGTTGGGCATTAAGATTAATCTGGTGAAACAAATGAAAACGAGGGTTACGAAAATATCAGACATGTCCTTCTTAGCATCCAATCTTCACACATTAGCAACTCTTTTCATTAATAATTCATATCCTAAACCTTTGGTTCACAAGATCCTCTTTAGTTCTGAAATGACTGTTCTTCCAAATAACAGGCCTAACAATTTAATTAATAATACACCCCCCATTACTTCTCAAAATGCTACCCCTAGAATTTATAACTCTGAGCCCCAGACCAGATTTGCAGTTTTGCCTTATATTAAAGATATTACTCCTCAACTTAACAAACTTTTCAGGGGTCTCAACTGTAAAATTGCTTCTAAATCGGTATTAACAATCAATAAAATTTTTTCAAAAGTTAAAGACAAAGTCCCTCTGTATGGTCTAACCAATGTTGTTTATAGTATCAGTTGCAATGACTGTGATCTTGAATATATTGGCCAAACTTCCAGGTCACTAAAAGGACGTATTACATCTCATAAAAGTGATGCCAGACTACATCCAGAAAGATGTGCTCTTGCAGCTCATATCAACCAAACAGGTCACACGGCAAATTTCCAAGATGCAAAAATTCTGGAGAAAGAGCCTAAATTGTCAAAACGTCTATTCTTAGAAATGGCACATATTTATCAAAGTGACCACCATATGAACAAAAGAAGTGACATCAACCAACTTTGTTCAATATATTCATACTTACTGTATTGCGAAAAACTCCATATTAATAATAATTCAATTACTGACCTGTCCCCATCTTCATTGAATGTCAATATTGTCGACGATATATAATATTTATAATATAAATTACCTATATTATCTCCTCCTCAGGTTTTTAGTGTTCCCAAATATAAGTTTTTCTATATCTTTCTAAATTTAACCACCATTAACTAAATCTCAATAAATATAAAGGTTACAATAAATTCCCTTAAAACAAATTGAGTACAACCTTACTCCATTCATTTACTGGACATTAAACAAATAACCAACAACTATTCTCCCCAAAGTGATAAGGATAATCTACATATGTAGGTATTGCTAAAATTTCATTATTATTATTTCCCATACCTTTTATTCCCATAATAATTGACTTCTCTTTAATAATTAGAGATTCCTCCCCCCAATTTGACAGAATTAGGTCTGATTAATGAACCTCTAAGTCCTTCCCCTCATCTTTTCTAAAACAATTTCATAAATTCTAATATTAAAATTATATAGGTTTGGGTTTTTGACTAACTCAAATATTACCCTTATTGATTATTCCTATCTATGCAAAAATCAATAAAATAATCCAATTTTAACATTATCATAACTAATAGCATTCAAAATCAATACTTTCCCCCCTTAATTACTAATCTCTAAATAATTTTACAAAGACTTGAAAATTAGTTTTTTCAAAAACATACATATTCTCTATTGTCTAGCATTCAAATATGTGCCTACACTTGCTTTTAGGTGTCAAACTTGAACCTTCTAGCTCTTTGTCCTTTTAATTATTCCATGAATAAGTATTCCAAAATGGCGGTAATAATCCTTCGATTTTAGGATTATCGATCTTCTATCGATTATTAACACTCCGTCCTTTATTGCGTTCCATGTCATCTGTCATGAGTGATAGACATGTGACAAGTGTCATTGTTTCTGGATGACATTCGTTTTTGAAACGACATTTCCACGTGGTAATTTTAACAAATTAATAACCGATTTTACTACAGATATCTGATTTTAATGTGTTTTTCGATGTTTAAAGTCCTTTGTATGAAAATTCAATGTTTCGTGACAACGATTTTGTGTTTTACACAAATTGTGCTATTTTTCGGGAAAACTCTCCCATGTAACATCAACACGCAGCAATCTCACTAACTTTGTAAGTATTAACATCCCCCTTTGTTTGAGATTGTAACTCATTCCAAATTCTATTGTAGCCCTGAAGATGGAAGCATAAGTTTCCGAAAGCTTGGAATAAAGTTAAAAGAGTTCACTTTTGCGTTTAATTGCCGCATCCCAATTATTAACCGTTTATTACCTAACAACATGTTTATAATACAATGATGTTTATGTAATTATGTATTGAGGCCATTATTACATATTCCGCCATTTTGTAGTATGTAAAGATATTGACTTTATATTCTAGGGTTGTGAAGTACCTAATCATCAGGAGAATTACAAAGATGTGTCACAAAACCCCCCTTTCAATTTAATTTTTCTTCCAAGGGGGAGCCCAATCGCTATCTTGAAGGTTTCATCTGTCAATATTACTCCAAAATATAGTACACATGTACCAATTTAGTTGTCGCAAGTTTCAGTTTTTGGGGTTGACCCATTCAAAAAATAAAAGGGGGGGGGGGGGCGTTAAGTTAGGATACTTTTTGAGTTATAGAGGTGTTAATGGTTACGCGAAAGACGACGGCAGGAAAACCGAATGAAATCAGTGATCAAATCTTTTGTGATGTAGATGTGACAAACACGAACAGGACAGAAAAACAGAGAGACAAACGAATGAGAATGAGTGACGATTTATCGTATGTAAAAACGTTCAGAAAACCAGCCATATCAAATTAAAAGTATTTCGCGACTACAGTATTTTCACCGACTACCCGCAGAAGAAGGAAACTGACAAAAACTGATGCTTTTATACGTCCATCTTTATATTTACGTTGCTACTTTTGGTGCACCGCTATACCCATTCATCATTTCATTTATTTGTACTGTACAATACATACTGCTACCTCCAAGGACGTTAAATCAACGTCCTTGGCTACCTCTAAAGCTACGCCTTGTATGAGGTATTGGCATTGACATGTTGAAAATATACACTAAAATTTTGCTAACCTAGGTTCATTGCTGCCTCTCTTTGGACTGTTATATTTGTACACCTTTCGATGATTTGCTTCTTCTTGACCTTCTATGGATCCATCCTCAGCAGCTTGCATTCGTCTATAATTTTTATTAAGATTCCATCATTTAAAACTTAAAATTTGGAAGTGACGTCCAAGTGACAATATTCAATCCGATATCTCTCGGCATACCCCTGTATATGGCCAATTTTGTCCCCGAAATGATCGTAATGTTGCCCATTCCCGGTCGAAAACATCTCAGACGAACTGTCTGGAACAAGCATGATTCACTCACTGGTGCAGCAAGTGGGGTGCAAACAGCCATCGTTCTCCTCCACTTAACAAATGAAACCACAGTCAGCCTGAAGCGGAAGCCAGTGAAAAAAAGTGAAGGTCGTGAACCATAATGATGTTGCAGCTCTCTCGCATTTTCCGTGAAGCTACTCTACACGCACGCTGGCTCCGCGATTTGACAACGGAAAAGCAGGGAAGGTAGCAAAGCATGCACGTAGGGTTGGAAACCGAATTTTAGGGCATCGAAGGAGGGTTTCCAATCTCCGGGATCGGGATCACGTTTCAAGATCCTGGGATCCCGTTTCGAGATCATGGGATAAAAATCTAGGTCCGTGGATTTGGTGATTAATCACAAAAAACATCTTTTCACTTTTGAAAAGTAAATATCAAACCAAATGAACTTTGGAACAGGAACTAAAAGCAAAGCAAAAAAATGTGAACGTTGAACGATGTAGACTTCCCCGACTCAAGTGGTTGTTCATACCCTGTCCTTGTTTTAAGACAAATATAGTTATTGAAATTTGTATATTTCACACTATTTAAATTTTTTAATCGCTATATTGAGAAAAAAGCGCCATATCCTTTTAGCATAGAAACACGTCGTCTTTTTACTGGTGGGATCCGATGTACTAATGTGTTATATGACAATTTTTTTGTGCAACCCCACTCCCTTCAACCGTAAAAAGTCCAATCGAATAGTAATATTATTTTGGGGTAGACATCTTTAAGTTATTTACGAGTGCTTAATATTTAACAATTCAGTGCACAAATACAGCAGTTAATGGCATCTGAGTATTTCAATTTATTTAATATCTTTAATCTCTATTTCAGAAAAAATTAACATATTTTATGATATATCGTTTTAGACATAAAGACACGTTCTTTTTCAACTGGTGCTATCAAATTTATGTTGTATCACATTTTTTTGTGTACTCCCACCCTTTTCTACTCCATTGGTCGATCGGCACCAAAACCTTTTTCAGCTCGAAAGGACGTTTATTAATTCGTGTTGGTCAAATTTGGGATCAATCGCTTGAGGCGTTTTTGAATAATTGTTGGAGAACCAAATCGCGGCCGTTCAAACTTGGTTACTATAATAAGGTTATCATTAGAAACAAAAATCTAGTTTTTGGTCCCGCTGTGATGATAAAAAGGAGTGGGGGTGGGGGTAACTCAAAAAATAACGTGAAATTGTAATGCTACCATAATAAAGCATGTCGAAAACGCTACCGCGCATGCCGCAAAGTTTTCAAAATGTCGGAATAAAAATTCATAAAAAGTAGCAGCTTTTCGAATCTTAAAATGGCAGTTACTGTCACAAAAAAATTCCAATTAATTTCAAACTTTACTGTCATAAAGAGGTTTTTGTTCGCTATCTTTTGGTTCACTTTTGGTGCAAATCTATGATTTCATGGTGGAGGTTTTGAGGGTTACTCGGAAAAATATTAATAATGCATAGCATTTGCTTTTCAGAAAATGAGTCAGGAGGTGAATTTAACTTGAAAATGACACCTCGAACGTTGATTTTTGTAAAATTTGCGAAAACCGGCCGCTCCTAACAACTTACCCCTCCACTGTCGGGGAAGTTAATAGAAAGATAAGTTTCATTTCAAAATGTAAATTAAAAAAAAACTTTTGCAACTTCCTAAATTAAAATAAAGAAAAGCCAAAGAGTCTAGATTCGAGTCTTTCAAGTGCGATCTAAGTTTGTTCTCAAATGAAACCGCTGAAGGCTCTTTCAGCATCCACACTCGTAGAAGGTACAGACAGTAAATAGTCGTAACAGTTGCAAATGCAAATCATCTTAATCCCTCATTTCAATATAGTGATTTATTAATAAATTACACTAAGCGTGTTAGGACGACCTTTTGGGTTTTCAAATGTTTGTCAGTTAGGCTTACTTTTAGTAGCAACGGAAACCTTTGGCCCCTGTAAGTTTCTGCATTAAGGTTAAGGTCTGTGTTTTTTTGTGTTTCACACAAAGGAATATTTTCATCATCAGAGTCTGAATTCAAATCCAAGATTAGTTGTCTCAAAATGTTCTAACGAATTTTTCCCAAATACACCTATAGCTTCTGAACGTCATTGAAGGTATAAGATGCGGAGAAAAAAAAAGAAATAAAGCAGACTGAAATTTTAACATTTAAATATTCGAGTTGACCGCGACCAAACAACCTCTAGGATCCCGTGATTTCGGAAAACGTTGAAGCAGCCTGGTCAAAAATCATGTAGGAGTCATGACTCGTCGGATAGATAGTCTGCGCAGTTTCTATAGAGTCGCAGTACTGATCACTGAAAATAATTTCACAATAACTCTTACCTTCATCACTGCTGCCATCCGTAGTCCAAGCTTCGTCGGCATCAAAATGCACTTCTATACTGGATCTCATTCCAGTAGGGAAGAAGGCATGAGCCAGTACGACTCCTCGACCATCGAACGGAAAGTTGTCACCATGTTCTCTCCTGTAACAAAAGATTATTGATAAAAAACAAGTACCAATCGCCAAACCGATTTAATTTTAAACCAGAGAATCGTGCTACTATGTTTAATCTGCGGCCATAATAGTCTAAGAGCAGACTTACGGTATTTTAGCAAACCTCATACTGATGCTAGAATGATTTTATATTTTCGTGACCGTAGATTTCAAACTTGATTTTTTCTAGTGGTATTGACAGCAATACCACTAGAAAAAATCCAATTATTGATGCTAGGTATACTACTATACCTGCCGTAGGTGAAATGAGGATTCACTGTCCCTGGCTACATTGGCGGATTTAGAGGGGGACTTGATTCTAAAGGAAACACGGAAGCCTATTATATTCATATAAATACAAAAAGATAAAGGCTTTCAACCAATACAAATACAAAATAATGTCTATAATTTTTGTTTCTTCTAAATTTCTATTATTTTTAAGTGCGCTTGGCAGTAAAGCAGCAAACGCGAAGTCAGAGGCAAATAGGCAAACCTCAAAGGTGAATCGGTTTCTGGGTCCGCCCCCCCCCCTCCTAGAATAAATCTTAAGTCCGCCCCTGCCTGACTATGGTTCCTTTGGGCATATTTGGGAGCCCAAAAGCGTCAAAAGTGACCTTTAAAACGTGATTTTATCATATGTATATATATGTGCCTTTTTAATATATATATTTATTCAAAAACTTAATGGCAGACACTTATTCTGGTTCCTAATGTGCCATACAATATTTCAAAAGTTGAAAGTTCTATGAAAATTTGCGGCATATTAGCAAAGATGACAATTGTATACCTACCTATATGTTATTTACATTGTTATTATAAATGTAGCTTTTAAAAGGCAGACATATCGGTGGGTTCCAACATACAAGCAGACGTTATAATGTCTCTCTGTCATTCTAATTAAAAATCTTCACAGGTGACTTCTAAAACGTGATTTTAACAACTCTGCCTTTTTATTATATTGATGTATATACACATTATACATTTTTTTATTCAAAAGCTCAATGCCAGCCACGTATTCCGATTCCTAATGTGTTTTACAAAATTTCAAAAGTTGGGAGTTTTATAAAAATTCACGTTATTTTAGCAAGGATGAAACTAGTATATGTTATTTTCAATATTATTATAAATGTGGTTTTTAAAAGGCAGACACACAGGCAGGTTCCAACATACAGGCAGGCGCTATAATGTCTGTCTCTGCCGTGCCAATTAAAAAGCGTCAAAAGTGACTTCCAAAACGAGATCTTAGGTCTCTGATGGTCAACAATCCTCCTCGATTTTGCTCTCCCCCGCACATTTGAAGACCGTTTTTTTACTATCAATAAAATAGCGAGGGAGTGCACATGAGGAAGCAGTCCCTGAGAATATTTCTTACAATTGATTATTCCAAGAGTAGGGCCACAATATGGAAATGTGTCGCTAGATTCTAACTTTCATCAACATTATAATCTTTATTTATTCGGTCATTTAGTGGTATTGAACACATACACAAATCTAAACATATTACGTGAAAACAAAAACGAAGTATTACAAAAGACAAACTCTACATTTAAAATTTAACATTAACATCCATAAAATAAACATATATTTATCGCTGAAGCTACATAGAGAATTGCACTGCATTAAGGATGTTATATTAGTTGTGTATCTTGAAGGCCGTCATTTACAGAATAATAGGATTTCTGTTTTAAGTAGAAATTTCAATTTGAATTTGATAATTTCCAGAGGCAGGGTCTTCAAAGTATTTCGCAATCTGTTGAACACTTTTATAGCCATGTGCTTAGACCTCAAAGTAACAATTGAACATAGAGGTAGTAAACAAACCTCTTCAGCACTACGTGCTCAAAGCCATCATCTTTTGACACTTCAGCCTCCAAAGATTGCCAACTAACTTGAAAATTCTTCCAATACAACCCGTGTTACAAACTGCACTGCACTGTCCCATCTCGAAAAACTGTTAAACTACACTCGAATATAGCACAACAAGTCCGAACTGCTTCACTACAGTTACCAACAAATAGCTAATTCGATTTTACTGACCAAGCATAAAAGACGCACAAACAAAACAAACGTTTGACAGTCGGGCTTCTACCGTAAACAAATCGCAGGAAAAATATATCGGCGTTGCCAGCTCCTCAAAATTTATGTAAGACTACAGAATTTACGTTTATGATGAAGAAATATGCAGTAACGCAGTAGAGGTCAACATATCTATTGATTTTGCTGTAATAATTCCTGAACCATCAAGAATGGAATATTTCTATACAATTAAGGCGATAGTAAACAATTACGATTGCCGTATCTGGTGGTCAATATGACAACGTAAGAAAAGATGTCGGCCTATTAGAATTAGTTGTTTACTACCTCTATGTTCAGTTGTTACTCTGAGGCTTAGACCTATTCTCTGTTGTTTATTAGGTATTAAGCAATAACAGTATACATAAAATCACACCAAATGTACGTTAATTTTGTGGGTCACACGATGACCTCATTTATCCACAACCCTGGATGATCAAAACAAACAGAGAGGCCACACGCGCGAATATGGTGATCAAGGTTAATTTGCGAATTTTACTTTCATGCATGATTTCTTTGAGCTTGAGCAACAATCGTGAAAACAGGGCACGGAGGAAATCTACGTGTTATTATGGTGCTGACAGAAAAATATTGAAGCGATTTAGATGCTGTTGAATATGCCTGGATCGGGTGATTTATTTATTATTCAACCTCTACTTTGAAGGAATGTATATATTAGCATCTCAGTTATATGTAGTAATGCAATTCAACGTTTTAGTGATTTGTTTAAAGGCAAAATTATAGACAACCGCTTTATTAAGACTTTTCAACGAACGATTAATTGAATAATTATGAGTTACTCCCCCCCTACACTCTTGGATTTGCTTCATGTGACTTCAATTTGTTTACTGAAGCCAAAAAATGGAGTCAAGTTGATTGACTCAGTACTCCCCATATATAACGGTGGTATCATTTTATTATTTTCCCATTGCATAAAGCTATATTCTGAGACCCTCTTGCAACCAATCAGCGCCCACCAGTCCGCAAAAAAAATCCAAACCAAATACTCACGTAAATAGTTTCTTGTATGTCTCTCCGTAGGAACTAGTACGACACAGCTTTTATTCTGCAAGCTTCAACTGAACGAAACGATTGGAACCCCCAAACCGCCTAAAAACGAAGTTTGAACTATTTTTATATATTTGCAGTTTCTCAATAATGCTGCGCCGCCATGACACAATTTCTAAAAGCCATACGCGTTTTCCATTCTCGCCACGGTAATAATACTGTGTCTAAATTTCATTAAAATCAAGTCCAGGTTACGCAGTCATTTGATTTATGTAATAGGAAAGGTGTACCTAAAAAAGTGTATAATGCTGCTAGGTCTTTGTTTCACAAGCCAATGGACAGCCTATTATGAATACAACAAACTTTTCAGTTTTACAACGCTCCACCCCCTAATCATTCCAATTTCATCCCCACCAAGAATAAGTAGAAACTGATCAGGTACCCCTAAAACGTTTACAAACGAAATTTGAGGAGTATTTGAATTTTTTCGTTTTTTGCTACTTACTCCGCCGCCCATGCACCAATTTTCAAAATTATAGCAGCATTACCTACCACGACCCCACAGCATATCGCTACCCAAATTTCAGTACAGTCCATGCAGCGGTTACTGAGATTACGAGGCAAGAAAAACGCCAACAGGCAGACAGACAGCCACACAGACATACAGATCGACAGATCGACAGACAGACAGACCGATAGGCAGACAGGCAGACTGACAGACCGATGGAAATGAGTGTAGACGTCATAAAACGCCCAAAAAGCGTATCATCTCAAAATCGAAATTTTTCGCGATCACAAGATTCCCCTCCCTATTGGCATGGGAAGTAAAAAGAAGTGCAAGGTGGAAGATTTGGTAGTTTTTTGGTCTAAAAAATCATACCCACATTGGTTTTTAAACAGAAAAACACTGTTTGTTTGATAAATTTAATCTAATGAAGTTTAAATTTGTACATTTTCATCGTGATAATTTCCTTATTTCAGCAGGACATTTTTTCCTTCCATATCTGTAATCTGCTTTAGTAGTTATTTAGTCTTCGGCCAAAAACTCATACCCCATAACTTTAAAACACGAAGATACTGCTCAATGAATTTCTAAATTTTATTCATTTTCCATGTATCCATAATGTTAAATTTGTCTGTCTGTCTTTCTTAGCTACACTATAGACATACGCAATTTAGCTTCACATATTTTGAGTGTCTTCTTCTTGAATCTCTTCTGCTTTTTCTTCACCTCGAGTTTCTTTTCTTTTTGGCACATAGACTCCTTCTCTGGTCGCACCCAACATTCGTCCAAACATCCTAAACACAGCGTTCGTAGTTTCGTTCAACGTCATAGTACGGTTATGCATGATCTTGCGTGTTTTAAAACTAGTCGGTTTTGGTTGGCAATCTGCTGCTGCAGACTCTGCATTTGCCTCATTGTTCTCAACCTCAGCATTTTCGTCTTTAGTTACCGAATCGTTACCTACTTCTTCACCACCTAGCCCTATGAATCTTCCTATAGCACGACATGCAGATCTAGTAGATTCTGCAAGTGGTGAAGGTGAGCATTTGCTCCTACATTGACCCCAAGTAGATTCGGTTGGTGCTTTATTTGAAGATTCTTCTCCTGAGGGTTGGCCTTCAGCTATGGTTGACTCATTCTTTTCACCTTCATCCTCAGCATTTTCATCTTTAGTTACCGAGTCGTCACCTACTTCTTCACCACCTAGTCCTACAAACCTTCCTATAGCACGACATGCAGATCTAGTAGATTCTGCAAGTGGTGGGGGTGCGCATTTACTCCTACATTGGCCGCAGGTAGATTGAGCACTTGCTGTATTTGAAGATCCTTCTTCCGAAGGCCGACCTTCGGTTGTGGTTGCGTTAGCCTCAGCACATGGTGCTGTGGCTATAGTTCCTCCTTCATCATCATTACTTTCGTTGCTCACCTTTTCTTCAACGTCTTCTTTCTGCATACCTATCAAATTCGAGATACCTTGAATGGCAGATCTGGTATATTCGCTAAGTGGTGGAGGAGGACATTTCTTCTTTCCATGTTTGGAACACGACTTGGTATTTTCTTGGAGTTCTTCTTCGCATGTTACTTCACCATCTGTCGCACTGACCATTTCTGGTTGCTTTCTAGGTTTATCATCAAGTCTTGCCAAACGCACAGTAGCTTGGAATGCATTTCTTGTAGCTTGCTTCAAAGGAACGTCAGGTTGTTTAGGAATGCTGTAGTTAGGTGGCTTATGTGAGCTTGAGGGTCTTGGTGAAGATGAGTTTGATTCACCTTCAAGAACGGATGTGTCTTCGTTTATCTTCTCATCGTCAGAGTTGGGCTTTGCACTAGTTTCTTCAGAAACTCTCATAAGTCTGAGTGTTCTCATGTATTCTTTCATATTCGAAATAGTCCTGATAGCAGATTTCGTGTATTGCCCTAACGGAGGTGGTGAGCATTTTTTTCTCCCATACCTGGCGCATGTTCTACATATTAGCCGATCCTCAGGTACGACAATAACCTCTACATCTTCACGTTCCTCGCTTACCAACTCTGGTTCTGGAACTTTTTCTTCAGGTAATTCGGCGATTCCAATCAACCTCACAACCGTCTGATAAGCACTTCTTGTAACTATACTCAATTGAGTATTATCAGTTTGTGTATATACTCCCTCAGATAAGTTATAGCTAGCGGGTTGAGGTGGGCAGGCAGGCTTTTCTAAATCTGCTTTCGTTATAGCTTGTTCCTTGTCGTCAGTCTTTGCTTCACTAGTTTCAGTCTTTGCTTCGGTAGTTTCTTCTTTTGGGACTACTTCAGCATCAGGTTTGGAATTGTCACCGGCCTCCTTAGAAATACCTATATACTGCCCTATAGCATTGGCGACATTTCTAGTGGTTTCTCCAAAAGGGGGTGGTTGACATTTTCTATTTGCGCATCTACCTGTGTTAGTAACTACTTGCTCCTGAGATGAGTCACTATTTTCTTCAGCGTTCGAATCAGTTGCAGCTGGGACATCAGAGCCTGCCTTTGAAACCTCCGAAGCATTAGCATTTTCTTCACTAGTAGCATTTTCTTCACTAGTAGCATTTTCTTCACTAGTAGAATTTTCTTCTGGATTCACAACGTCTTCCACAGGTTCGCTTTGCAGGCCAAGGAGATTTGAGATAGCTTGAATCGCCGATTTGGTATATTCTCCAAAAGGAGGCGGTGGACATTTTGGACATTTTCCTCTCCCACTTCTAGCACACCTGCCGACATTTTCTTCTGGTACTTCATTGCATTCTTCGTTGAGTAAAACCGGTTCAGCGTTTCCCTCATCGCTTGATCCTTCTAATCCTACCAGCCATACAACGGTACTGAATGCACTTCTTGCAGCTTGTCTTATTGGGATATTGGGACATCCTATATTTGATAAAATACCTTGGGTAGTGTCTGCCTCTGGAGTTTCATTAGATGGAAGGGGTTGTGGTTCTGACATTAATAGGGCAGTTGAGGTATGTTCACTACGAATTTAGAACGACATGATGATATATGTGATTATTTGGACCTGACAGATGCAGATGACAGAGGTGACATAGTCCATCAACCTGGACTATGGCCTAAACACGAAATTTAGATAGAATATAGCATATTAGCTCCGAATCTCGTGACGTTATAAGGTGGGTTTGCACTCCACATCATAGGTAAGGGAATAACTATGATTATAAAGATTTTTGAAACTAAAATATTAAGTTTCTCAAACGTGATGTGACATGTACAACATGAAACTTCATATTACTCAATTATGTCGGTCTGTCTGTAAATCTGCCTATGCCAACTTGTTGATTATATATCACCTTTGGGGATGAAAATAAACAGTAACAGGTCCTGGCATGAACATGTCGTCAGTATTGCTAAAAAGGCATCCCAGAAGCTTGGAGTTTTGTTCCGCTGTAGAAAGCTGTATAAACCAGAGCAACTACTGCTGCTCTGCAACGTACAGATCCGGCCATCTTTGAAGTACTGCTCCCATGTGTGGGAGTGCGCTCCGAAGCACTCTATAAAGGTTCTGGATACAATCAAGAAGAGAGCAATTAGACTAATCGATACGCTTAACCTCGCAAAGAACCTCCAAAGCCTGGAACATCGAAGAAGGATGGCTGACCGGTCCTTCTTTTACAGATTCTATTACGGAAGATGTTCCAGTAGCTCCCGCAGATAATAACAGCAAAGGCCGCCCGAACGAGGAACATTAGAGAGGTTCTGCGTGCTCATCCTTACTAGTTCGTAGTAGTAGGGACCTACTTCCCGAACCAGTCTCCTCCAGCATTCCTTATTTTGGAGACCATCGACACTGGGGAATGAGCTGCCGGAGAATTTGTTTCCAGACCGCTACATCCTGCAGCGTTTCAAATCTAATGTGCACAGATACTTCACCAAATTGTGGTTATAGGCACCCCCAGGTCAGGTTCTGATTTTCAATCATCAGGTAGCCCTGAGTGTCCTGGCCTGGCACCGACTGCAATATTACTTTGCTGTGTTTCGCCAGCCTATCAAGTTCTTATTGTCATTCACAGACTAGTGCGGACGTCACTCTGGGATTTTCTAACTTACAGTTCACATGTTATGAATAGTTGTTATACACTCCTGTCGTACTGAATCGGAAGCGGGAAGTAAGATAATCAAATCCAGAGGAACAGAACCATCAAAAGCTGTCGTAGTCCAAATAGACTTTCCTCTATTTGCCGCAAAACAATATCAGAGGTCAAGAGTGGAGCAACTCGGGTTGGAATTGCACATGGCCTGGCTGAGTTAACTATAACAACGTTACCCCAAAGCAAAGCGACGCAAAAGAACAACTTCCGACAATCCTGGCATCAGTCAAAGGCTTTTATACCTCCGCGGAATGGGCTTCTTTTTCCTAGGAGCCCTCCGATAAGGCTATAGTCTTTTACAATGCCTATTCCAGCAGTCTAAAGCCCTGCACTGATTTGTATAGTTTCCCTACAGGCCCTACAACTGTATTGATACCAACCTGTGCTTCCCAAAGACTCAGTTGTGATCTGGCGCTTCGAATAGAGCGCTTGATAGGCTGACTCTCTCACATTGTCTAAGGTGGAGGTCTCCAGTGTATAGCCTCCTCTCTTCAGGCGTTCATTCAGGTCACAACACCCTATAAGGAGACCTGTTGTTGGGCCTTTAATGAACAATGGTTGTGTTGCAGTTACACCCATTCTCTCACCTAGTACCTAATTGTGCTTATGAGCACCCCTAAGTGAGGTTTTGCGCTAATGCACAAGGTAGATTATCTTGTTCTTACAAGCTAATCTGCTTTTTCATCACACGTTAGCCCTGAGTGTCCTGGCCTGGCACCGACTGCAATATTACTTTGCTGTGTTTCGCCAGCCTACCAAGTTCTTATTGTCATTCACAGACTAGTGCAGACGTCACTCTGGGATTTGCTCACTTTCAGTTCACATATTATGAATAGTTGTTATACACTCCTGTCGTACTGAATCGGAAGCGGGAAGTAAGATAATCAAATCCATAGGAACAGAAGCATCAAAAGCTGTCGTAGTCCAAATAGACTTTCCTCTATTTGCCGCAAAACAACATCAGAGGTCGAGAGTGGAGCAACTCGAGTCGGAATTGCACATGACCTGGCTGAGTTAACTTTAACAACGTTACCCCAAAGCAAAGCGAAGCAGAAGAACAACCTCCGACAATCCTGGCATCAGTCACAGGCTTTTATGCCTCCGCGGAATGGGCTTCTTTTTCCTAGGAGCCTTCCGATAAGGCTACAGTCTTTAACAATGCCCATTCCAGCAGTCTAAAGCCCTGCACTGATTTGTATAGTTTCCCTATAGGCCCTACAACTCTATTGATTCCAACCTGTGTTTCCCAAAGATGCTCTTGTGATCTGGCGCTTCAAACAGACGCATGATAGGGTGACTCTCCCACATTGACTAAAGTTGAGGTCTCCAGCGTATAGCCCCCTCTCTTCAGGCGTTCATTCAGGTCACAACACCCTATAAGGAGACCTGTTGTTGGGCCTTTAATGAACAGTTGTTGTGCTGCAGTTACACCCATTCTCTGACCTAGTACCTAATTGTGCTTATGGGCACCCCTAATTGAGGTTTTGCGCTAATGCACAAGGTAGATTATCTTTTTCTTGCAAGCTAATCTGCTTTTTCATCACACGTTAGCCCTGAGTGTCCTGGCCTGGCACCGACTGCAATATTACTTTGCTGTGTTTCGCCAGCCTACCAAGTTCTTATTGTCATTCACAGACTAGTGCAGACGTCACTCTGGGATTTGCTCACTTTCAGTTCACATATTATGAATAGTTGTTATACACTCCTGTCGTCGTACTGAATCGGAAGCGGGAAGTAAGATAATCAAATCCAGAGGAACAGAAGCATCAAAAGCTGTCGTAGTCCAAATAGACTTTCGTCTATTTGCCGCAAAACAATATCAGAGGTCGAGAGTGGAGCAACTCGGGTTGGAATTGCACATGGCCTGGCTGAGTTAACTTTAACAACGTTACCCCAAAGCAAAGCGGAGCAAAAGAACAACCTCCGACAATCCTGGCATCAGTCAAAGGCTTTTATACCTCCGCGGAACGGGGTAATATCGCGCGCTTGCTTGCAACGTGAAAATGACAGCGAGAAATATGAATGGCACTGTAACGAGAACATAACAGAGTCCCGGATTGCTGTAACCAAGGGATAAAAATTAAAGGTAAACGTACAGATTGGTAGGAAAACCGTACTCCAGAAACGGAATAATAAGTAGCTGTGCGATTTCGGGGCAGACAGATGATAATTGGGTGAATCGAATGTCAGAGGCGGGTATCGAATGGGATTCGACAAAGTGAAGGTACGTGGGAGCAGGCGGCAGAAAAGATCTGCCTGTGCGCCATCTGGCACCCGAAGGTAACGGCAAACCAAAGAAAAGAAAATCGCTGCTAAACAGCGGCACCACGGCGCGTTCGCTTGGCCTGACCAGAAGAGCGCGGTTCTATATGCTGCTGCATATGAGAGTCGATGTACGAGGGTTGCTCTAACAGGCAGATCTTTTCTGTCGCCTGCTCTCACATGCTTCACATGTCTGGTAGACATGAAAGTTCTGATGCTCTCTCTCTCCGTCAATCGACTGATGATCACTAATAAGCGTGAAACAGCTGTCTGCGTACTGGTGGATTGACTGAGATATAGAGCAACCCTCGTAAAGTGAAGGTACATTTAAAAAAATTTGGACGTTGAACGAGGTAGACCTCGTTCTAGGAACTTCCCCAACTCAAGTGGTTGTTGGTCTTACATTTGAGTATCTCAATTTATTTAATTTTTTAGTCTCCATTTCGGAAAGAATTAACAGTTGATATATCGTTTTAGACATAAGACACATTCTCTTTCAACTGGTGCTATCAGATTTATATGTTGTGTTACATTTTTTTGTTCACCCCCACCCTTTTTTACGTACCATTGTCCGATCGGCTCCAAAACCATCGAAAGGACCTTTATGATTTTACCTCGCACATTGATTTCGGTAAAATTTGCATGGTTCGCAGAGAAATACGGGGGAGTGGTGGGTGTCGACGGAATCGATACCATGTCGTCGGCGCTGTACATATATCGGCTAATTTACGGCGAACCGTAGTATAGTTGGTAACGCGCCGGCCTAGAATGCCGGAGACGCTGGTCCGAATCCAGCCGGTACCCTTCATTTTTACGATTTTTCTGTGAACCAAATGATTGGAATATATGATTTGCGACCCTGTACTAAGTAAAATTGCTAGAAGTACCATGATAACATTGCTTTTGTTCAACTGGCATTCCTTTGGTGCCATCAATTGTGATAACATGATGTGTGAAGCCGATTTCCATAATAAAACCTTAAAAATCCGACTGTACGCTACTGGATTGAAAGGGATATCCCCAAGCTTACCGCAGCATGGCAGTGGAACTCCTGATTCACCTGGATTTTGATAATTCATCTTCCTTACGGCCGATTTGTTTCTGGAAGGTAATTTTCGATGTTCTTGCCCATACATTTTCTCTATAAAATCGTGACGGTGAAGAATTTTAATTATTTTCTTTTATTTTCCCTTCAGCCATTCAGCTTCGGTGAAGATTGGCCTTTAGGTAACTAATTGGGGCTTCGTTTACCTCACGGCGATAAGATGATGAAGAATGATAAGGGTCTTGGGTTTGTTCCTGTATACTGAGATAATTTGAAGTGGTTTTATTTTTACTTCATAGATCGGAAAATCCTCTTTAGTAAAACTTTTACATAGTGACTGCAGGCTAATTACAGAGCAAATAAAAATGAGAAAGTAAATGCTAACAAAGCCTATATAATATATTTTTACTTAAGACAAATGGACATTATCAGAAATTTCCTTTATCCCAATCTGGCCATCATTTTGTACCAAGTTGTGAATTTCTTCAAATTGTCGCATTTCGCACAGTTTGAGGTCGACCTTGGCGAGATTCACTCTTAACTGATTCACAATTATCTTTAAAGTTCTTAAAGAAAAGTTTTACTCAACTGAGTATTTTGCTTCACTTTAATTTTTTCGACATTTGAATGAATTTCTAACAACCATCAAACGATATATCAAAGCCTACTTGAGCGAAATTATATTAATAATGCCTTCATGTCTCATTATGTGAATTATAAAATTCTATCCTTGAAAGAAGATTCAGCAAAAGTCTCGTTATGTAATATAGTCGTATCTTATTCTGGCCACAAAATTGACCCCATTCATTCAACTAGAAAAATACATTTTCCCAGTTGGTTAAGAGTGCCTTACAAATGGATCGTAAACTCCAAAGTTTAAAATGCAACTGCAGCCACAGCTTGATAAAAATGTGTCGGTATTTTCGTCAACATTGTAGGAAATCCCGCAGTTATAAAATATTTAGCTATACTTTTATTGATCATAATTTTTGGATATAGTTTTATATTGGGTCATAAAAATCAAACGAACTGGACTGACATGATTCAGATTACAGACCAGTGGCGCAGCTGAATGCTGAAATGTTCAACAGAATCGAAAAAATCTGAATCAAAATCATACTTCATTTTGTCACCATATTTTTTTTATTGGAAATAAGGCATCGATTGCATGGTCATTAGCCATATATCTTTTATCAACTATTTTGTACTGGGTGATTTATAATGTTAGGTAATGAGCTTATTTTCGTTGGTTTATCGGAGGTCTTACAATTTGAAAAAGAGTCCAGTTATTTTCAGGAAGGTGATTAATTTTCTTATTTCAGTCGGAACGGTGGTTAAAATATTCAGATCATTCGGTAGTCGCATCATGTTCCTTAAGTTTGTGTATAACTGACAATCATAAAAGATGTGCCTTATTATAAGGGTGACTTGACACTGTTCACATATAGGAGGGTTCTGACCTAGAAGTAGGTATGATGAGGTAAGATGGGTGTGACCTATTCTGATTCGGGATACTATCACCTGCTCTCTGCGTTGGAGTGAGGTGCCTTTATGTTTGCTATTCTTAACCGAATTACATATCTGACGAAGTTTGTTATTGGTGTCTCTGTACCATTCATCTTGCCAACACTCTTGCATTTTGTCACCATATTATTTGAAGACGAATGAGATATCAGTTCATCAAAGCCTTAACTTGGGGGACCCACGTGGCTGCGCGATGAACAGCGTCTGCCTTCGATAGTGGGGCAGCAGCAGCCTTGTGCGCGGTTAGCGCTTGGGTGGGTGACTGTATATACACAGGGCATTCAGTTTCGACCGTGTTGGTGTCGCCCACACGAGCGCTGAGCGGAGCATCTTACGCGGCCGGCACTTTGGATGATCGACTGGAAGGACCGGACGGGTGACCCCCGTCGGACCGTCCGGGATGATGATAGTGTAATCATTCCAACCGTGCTGGCCGTGCACCCTCCCCCCTCTGGGAAGTCATAGTACAATAGGACAATAGGCTTAAGTGCTGACGGCTCCCAGAGGAAAAAGAAGCCTTAACTTAGATACCAGACAAATCAGGGAATAAAGGAGAAGAGTAAAGAGAAGATAGTCGTTGGTCGAAGGGATTAAGATTCGGAAATTTTGTGTTCGAATATTTAAAAAGAAAAAAATTGGTTATGTTCAAAATAGCATGACTTGATTTTGATCATCTGTGGAAATGGAGGGTAATCCAATAGGCGAGTCACCTTCTGCCAGGCTTTTGGGGACCAACATCAACAATAATATGTCCTGGCACGACCACGTCACGTCGTCAGTATTGCTAAAACAGCATCCCAGAAGCTTGGAGTCTTGTTCCGCTGTAGGAAGCTGTATACACCAGAGCAACTACCGCTGATTTACAAGGCACAGATTCAACAGTCGTTGGGGTATTGCTCTCATGTGTGGGGATGCGCTCTGAAGCACTCTCTAAAGCTTCTGAACAATATCCAGAAGAGACCAATCAGACTAACCGATACGCCTAACTTCACAAAGGACCTCCAAAGCCTGGAACATCGAAGAAGGGTAGCTGACCTATCCCTGTTTTACAGATTCTATCACGGAAGATGTTTGAGTGAGTTCTTCCAGATAATAACACCAAAGACCGTCCGAAAGAGAACACTAGAGAGGTTCTGCGAGCTTATCCTTACCAGGTCGAGGTCTCTACTCCTCGAATCTGCCTCCTCTAACATTCTTTCTTTTGGAGAACTTCGACGCTGTGGAATGAGCTGCTTCTACAGCGCTATAGGCTTTCAGCCTTTGCGGGAGATTGACCATAAAAAACTGAGACTCCCAACAAAGGGTTGCTGTGCGAAACTAAACTTTGTTGGATTATTATTTGTTTACTCTGTATTTATAAACTACCACGATAACGTCAAAATTCAACTTGTCATCGCAAGTGTCACTCCAAATTCACATCACTCCATCAGTCATCTCATACTACGTGCTCCCATCAAAATTCTCAGTGAACAGTAAGTAACACCACTCAACCGCCCGACGATGGATACGAAAGGATCTTCGTCACCAGCTATAAAACCTCCAGGTGAGGCAGACACTGACCTGACCCAACTGGTACCTCCTCCTCAGACGGTAGACGACAATCAATCGCAATCCTCAGGTTTGAGCAGCTATTCTTCCCTGTTCGCGAAATTATTCACTAAAAACAGTTCAAAAGAGGACAAGAAGGAGACTGAGAGGGCAGAAAAGCAGGAATCAAAAGTACCATCAGTTCCAGAAGCACCCGATGAAACAGTGACAGAGCCTCTCCATCAGGAGTCGGTGGTGGTGAAAACGTTCGGGAAAATAGGTAGTGCGAAGGGTAGTGCCGAGATTCCAGTCGATCCGAGCGACATTGCTGAAGAGCATCCCAGTTTGCCCAAGTTGCAAGAAGATGCTTCTGTAAAATCATTGAAATAAAAATGTAGATATATACATATACGTACAATAAAGCTCATTTCACGTGCGACTTTTGATTTAAGTTTTTTGACATGGTAAACTTATAAACCGGAAAAAATAATCATTTTGATCATCACCATCTAATGATCTTTAAGGTAGATGCAAAAGAGTTGTTTTCTTCAGTGGGTAGTAGAACATGAATTGCATTAGTACCTTTTTGACATCTCGGCCTTCCAACCTCCCAACAAAATATAAAAGGGTCTTCGTCACCAGCCATAAAACTTCCAGTTGAGGTAGACACTGACTTAACCCAACTGGTACCTCCCCCTCAGAGGGTGGTGGAAGAATATCAATCGCAATTATCAGGACTGAGCAGCTATTCAGTTCGAAAGAGGACGAGAAGGAGAATGAGAGGGCATAGAAGAAGGTATCAAAAGTACCATCAGTGCCAGAAGCACCCGATGAAACAGTGACAGAACCTCCCCATCAGGAGTCGGTAGTCATGAAAACGTTCGGAAAAATAGGTACTGCGAAGGGTAGTGCTGGAATTCCAGTCGATCCGAGTGAAATTGCTGAAGAGCATCCTAGTTTGCCCAAGTTTCAAGAAGATGCTTCTGTAAAATCGTTGAAATGAAAATGTAGATAGATACATTTACGTACAATAAAGACCATTTTACATACCACTTTTGATTTAAATTTTTTGACATCCTGAACTTATAAACCGGGGAAAAATCATCATTTTGATCATCATCTAACTGCCTTGAGGGCAGTTGTCTCCCAAGCGCTGTCTTCTTCAGTGGGTTGGGAGTATAAGATGAATTCCATTAGCAACGTTTTGGTATCTTGACTACTCAACCTCCCAACAATATAAAAGTGTTTTCGTCACCAGCCACAAAACCTCTAGTTGAGGCAGATACTGATCCAAACCAACTGGTACCTTCTCCTCAGCCGATAGAAGAAAATAAATCGCAATCGTCAGGATTGAGTAGCTATTCTTCTCTATTCGCGAAATTATTCACTAAAAGCAGTTCGAAAGAGGACAAGAAGGAGAATGAGAAGGCATAGAAGAAGGAATCAAAAGTATCATCAGTACCAAAAGCACCCGATGAAACAGTGACAGAGTCTCCCCATCAGGAGTCGATGGTGGTGAAAACGTTCGGGAAAATAGGTAGTGCGAAGGGCAGTGCTGAGATTCCAGTCGATCCGAGCGACATTGCTGAGGAACATCCCAGTTTGCCCAAGTTGCAAGAAGATGCTTCTGTAAAATCATTGAAATGAAAATGTAGATAGATACATATATGTACAATACAGCTCATTTCACGTACGACTTTTGATTTCATTTTTTTGACACCGTAAACTTATAAACTGGAAAAAAACAATCATTTTCATCATCATCATCTAATGGCCTTTAAGGTAAAAGCATCAATGTGTCCCAAGCGCTGTTTTGTTTAGTTGGTAGTTTAATATGAATCCCATTAGTAGCCATAGATAACTTAGTAGCTTTTTGCATTTCGACCTTCCAACCTTCCAACAATGTAAAAGGGTCTTTGTCACCAGCCATAAAACCTCCAGTTGAGTCAGATAATGACGTAACCCAACTGATACCTCCCCCTCAGAGGGTGGTGGAGTGGTGGACGAATATCAATCGCAATCATCAGGATTGAGCAGCTATTCAGTTCGAAAGAGGACGAGAAGGAGAATGAAAGGGCATAGAAGAAGGTATCAAAAGTACCATCAGTACCAGAAGCAACCAACGTAACAGTGACAGAAGATTTTGACTGCGAAGGGTATAGTGCTGGAACTCCAGTCGATCCGAGCTGAAGAACATCCCAGTTTGCCCAAGTTGAAAGGAGATGCTTTTGTAAAATCGTTGAAATGAAAATGGAGATACATATACGTACAATAAAGCCCATTTTACAAACCACTTTTGATTTAAATTTTTTGACATCCTGAACTTATAAACCGGGGAAAATCATCATTTTTATCATCATCTAATTGCCTTGAGGGCAGATGTCTCCCAAGTGCTGTCTTCTTCAGTGGGTTGGGAGTATAAGATGAATTCCATTAGCAACGTTTTGGTATCTCGACCATTCAACCTTCCAACAATATAAAAGTGTTTTCGTCATCAGCCACAAAACCTCCAGTTGAGGCAGATACTGACCCAAACGAACTGGTACCTCCTCCTCAGCCGATATAAGGAAATAAATCGCAATCGCCAGGATTGAGTAGCTATTCTTCGCTATTCGCGATATTATTCAGTAAAAGCAGTTCGAAAGAGGACAAGAAGCAGAATGAGAGGGCATAGAAGAAGGAATCAAAAGTATCACCAGTACCAAAAGCAATCCAATCTGTTAACGCATTTTTTTCTTCAGTTTCCAACCCATGCTTCTTTGGTCCAATATTTTTTCTTGTAATACTGCTCCGGTTTGGGACACCCTGTATACAGCGTCAAGTCTATCGCTAGACCTGTTTTTCTTTTTTACTGAGTACTGGGCGCGACAACACAGAAAATGCTAAACACGTTGCTTTTACCTCCAGCAACTTGTAATTTTACTCCAAAGTGTCAGATCAAAGTATGCCGAGTTGGTAATTGGTCTCAAAGCTATAAAGTATTCCACTTATAATTTCACTTCTACCTGTGAGAAACTGCTTCAAAAAGCTCCACTTTATATTTTCAAGAGTATCTTCCTCGACATATATGATAACGTATACCTGAAGCTTCCTAGTTTATGAGAGTCCCAGCACAGTATGTTTAGTACTATAAAGCAACCGCTAATCCATATTGGTTTCAGAAGCATCTACGGTCTGGTATAGCAATGGCCTAGTATCACGAGGTTAAGAACAATGATTTAATTGTCATAACCGCTTAGTGCATACAAAAATAAACGTACGGCTGCATTTCGTTACTTTCTACATCATTTTGTTCTTTAGTAATTCCATTCTAAAGTTTAAACAAAGGAATTCAAATTCAGCCAATCAGTGCCAACCGCGCGAATCATCAGCAGTGCATTGTTGCCAAGAACAGCTCCGACTCGCAGACGGGAACAGAATTCAAGATAGATGAGCCAGCCCGCGCACAGCTCCGGGATTTCGCGCGCCATCAGAATGCGGCAACACGGCACACATATCTGTCTTTTGATTGGCTGTTCGCCTTTAGGGCAGTGACGTCACTGCCCTACAAGAATTCAAATATTTTCCTTATTTTCAAGGCTTCTCTGTGCCCAAAAAAATCGGAGAAAAAAATGAGATGCTTTTTATGACGTATTCGATCATATGCAACAAAAAAATTCATATTACTAGTCCATTCTCGTCGAAGCCGCGCATAGTATGTGTGGGCGTCCTGTAAACCAAATAATGTCCTAAACGCCCAACTGAACGACGAGACACCAAAACTTCAAAAAAAGAAAACATCCATCTTTTTCTAATTCCAGTATCAATTTTATCTTGACGTGAAGTGAATTTATATAACTAAGAAAAGTGTTCAACGAATCTTTTCAATGAGGACAAATTACGAAAATGTCATCGACATATCGGAACCAGCATTTACGTTTTGAAATGCTGCTTTTAATGCTTCTTGTTCACAATCTGAAAGACATGACAATTATTGTAGACGCGATAAACAAAATAATTCTGGGCGATTACCATATAAGCATTTGATAAGGTAATAATTCAAATAAATGAACAAACGACGAAAATAAACTAAGTCTGACCACAACGAAATATTTAAACAGTAACTTACTAGGAATATCTAAATGAACATCAATAAAAAAAAAGTTGGGCATGTATCAGGAGAAGCGGTCGAGATGACACACGTGCGAATTAAATAAAAAGATACCTGAGTAACCAATTCATTGAAGAATGATAAATAAAAAAACAGATTAACATATGTTTTAATTCAATACCATGACGCTATTTTATACGGGTCTCGTTGATAAAACAGGCAGGTAAGCAATTGTAAGAATTAAATACACACACATAAATACACAGCAAATATATCCCTTAACGTCAAACGGATAAAATGATATTTACATCTTGTGTGGTCATACAAATTATACAGAACATAAATCAGACATCTCTGGGGTCATAGGCATTAAGGGTCAGCTCGCGAAATACCTCCTCAAAAGAATAGATGAAATAATATACTGCATAATTATACAAAAAGCATATAACAAAACTTGAGCAGCTCTTGGGTCTTTGGTATTAAGGGTCAACACGCGAAATACCTCTCCAAGAGGTCCAATCACTAGGGCGGAGAATTATCATGATAATTGCGAGGCCAACTCACTAAGACACTAGGGGCCAACTCGCAAAGTATCCACTCCTTCATACTAGTCCAGCATGAAGGGTCAACTCGCGACGTACTTCGAGATTGTTATCTGTTTTATATCGCAGACATTGAAGAATTGGATCATCATACCATTACTGACATAAATGTGTATATGAAACTTTGAAGATTGTCTAGTAAACACGTTCTCAAATAAATTAATAAAATAAATCAATATATCAATAAATAAGGATACAATTAGTAGAACTGGGTACTCTGTGAGATAAACTCACCTATGCACAATCTATGCACAATCACAAAACAAATCACAACACTTCTTTACTGTACGTGATACAACTTTGTGCTGTGTTGAGTGCCTTTTCGACAAGAAGGACCGTGCTTTCAAGTTGGTACCACCCCCAAACATTATATGAGATTTTGAACCTTATCTCAATCTAGCGAACATCTTGCCCAAGTTCTTGTGAAACTATTTAGGTTGTTGAGAAGACAATATCGGTCGAGTGGTGATTTATTATCAGAGTCTGGTTTTTAGCTTTCCTTTATCTACTGGCCTTTATGATGTCACGCTTACGATGCATTTTTAACTTTTTTTTAGTCCTCGCGTTATAAGAATTACTCACCCTCACATTATTGTTTCTACTTGGGCAGTTGGAAAAGCCTTCTAAAGAGTCTGACACAGTATGTAATCCTAATCCTTTGGAAAGAAGTTTTAAGTGTGGGATTCAAAGTGCCATTAATTGGGTGCGTGGTCTTTTGTTTACGATACTTCCTCCGCCTATTTGAGTGGGAAATAAATACCAACGGAACTGTAAGTATCGTAACTGAACGCATCCACAGTTGTTGCCAATTTCATTTGCTGTGATTCGTAGGTGCATAGAACTACGGCTAACAACGCAGCGTGTCCCAAAAAGCGCGACAGTAGCTTTGACGAACGTTAACAGTCAGTCACAGAAAGCGCGACCTTTTGGGCAGTAATTAATCATTATAATGTAATGAGCTGCGAATGCGTGCAGGCTGGACTATTTTATTGGCTCAATTGACCGATGCACTCAACTGCATCAGTGGCGTTACCACTGCAAAGTAGAGGTACACACAAGGGTTGCGCCAATAAATAGGCTAAAGGATGTAGGATGAATGAATGCATTGAGCGTTTTTGAATTTCAGCAACTAATTGTTGAATATTAATTTGTTTCAAATTCAACTTCTAATACAGCTAAGATACATATGGAAATATTACAGATATGTACCTATTTTTACCACGATTTTGTTAGTTTTACCTGTATATTTGTTTGTATGTTTGTAACCGACTCCTTCGGACTCGATTTTGTCCCACTTCAACACTGATCAAGCACTGGTACAATATAATAATTTCATAAGTTTGTCTCATTATTCTGAAATAAAAAGCGAAAATTAAATGTACACTGCCAAAGAAATTAACTTTTGAAATATTTGTAAAATGTTAACTTTGTATTTTACTTCACAGAAATAATCCATATTTGTGCTGGCTGTTCGAGGTCAAGACCGGTATTCAGTAGGTAGTTTCTTCTTTGCGTAAACGAACATCTACAGCCAAAGACCTCCAAAATAATCTTAGGACGGCTCATCGAGTAATGATCTCTGATCAGGCAGAAACAGATTACGGGAGGCTGATTTAAGTCCAAGACGATCAGTACGGAAACCTACTTTAGCTCGAGCTCATAAAACTTCTCGATTGAACTTCTCGCGATCATTTGCAATGGCAGCTTAGACATTGGAAACGAACTTTTCGCAGACGAATCAAGATTTCATCTAAACCTTGTTACGGTCGGGTACGTTTGTACAGACGTCCTAATGAACGGTTACTTCGCAACCACTGTACAAAAACTATCCAGGTTTGGAGATGGTTTGGTAATGGTCTGAGGTGGAATGAGTTTGAAAGAAAAAACGGAATTTGTAGTATGTATATCTGTTCCCAGTTTCCAATTTTTTCGATCGAAGCACATGTCTTCTTCCAAATCCCTCAGTTCCATGTCTTCATCTATCTCGTCCCTCCAGCTTCTTCTCGGTCGCCCTCTTTTTCTTCTTTCTCGTGGCACCTATTCTAGTATTCTTCAAGGCCATCTATGTTCTCCCATTCGTTTTGTGCATCCAAACCACGTCAGTTGCTTTTGATGGATCCTATTTATCAGATTTGAGTCTGTTTTCGTCATTTTCCGGATTGTCTCATTTCTAACCCTGTATAATATAGACTTTCTGCAACTCCGTCTTAGGAAGTCCATTTCAGCTGACAGGAGTTTGTTGCGATTACTACTACTGATATCCCATACGTGATAGCAGTTTCAAATAGTATAGTCTTATGTAGTGTTTGTTTCATTTCTATGGTGACGTTCTTGTCCCATAGTATAGAATTGAGAGACCGTGTGGCTTGTTTTCCTTTACTTATTCTTTCTTTAATTTCATCCTGGCATTTTCCTTGCTTGTACACCTTGTAGTGATACCGGAAATCCTTACAGCTGCAAGATGTTGATATGATTACTTTAGATCGTATTATGCCTGCATCATATGGTATTGCTCCTCAAATTCTTTTCATTTAAGATGATGTCAGGCCGCATACTGCCGCTATAACCATGGACTTACTTCGTCAGCATAAACTTCGTACAACGAATCGGTCAGCGTTGAGCCCCGACCTCAATCCTATTAAACATCTACGGGATACATTGGACAGGCGTATTCGTCACCGCCTAAATCCACCTCAAGCTCTTCAATAACTAACAGTACAACAGTAGCACTTATCGAAGTATCGGACGGTATACCATAGGAAGATATTCGACGGCTTGTACGACGTATGCCAAGGAGATGCCACGAAGTAGTTCGAGCTGCAGGAGGACACACGCAATATTAAACCCCACAACAATCAAATAACCAGACACTAGCTACAGGAAACTATCCGATCTTCACTTTGATTTTTATACTTTTAGCTTTCACTGTCCACTGACTCACTGAAGTCACTGAAGAGACCTTATGCAGTGCCTCTGTCTGTCCGTCCGTCTGTCCCTATACAAAAGATAGCCAAACTACAGGTGCTAGAGAAAAACTAAATATAGACTCGGAATCACCATGAAAAAACTAGTCTGGGAGAAAGCCCGTTTTGTCAATATCGCTTCGCTAGTCTGGGAAAAAGCTCGTTTTGTCAATATCGCTTCCAGTTTTTAAAAAATTGAATTAAATTACGACACGACACTGTACAGTGTATTCCTCAAGCACAGGCAGTGTGGATGAGGGGTTAAGAGGCACCAGACCGAAAGGGTGCAGGTTCGAATCTCACCGCGGTCAACAACTTTTTTTCTTTTTTTTTAAGATTAAATGTTAATTTTGTTGATTACTAGTCCGGGAAATATCCGGTTTTGTCAATATAACAAACAATTAAATTTGTATACTAACAAATTCCACAGTGAGAGCGCCGTTTGAATTTACTCAAGTAAATTCTTTCCTACTTTTTTCAATTTGTAAGGTTTTTCTTAGAAACAAATTAATAACTGAATGTTATATTCCTCAATTTTCATTCATTCAATCATATTTTTAGAATATGTATGCTCTATCTGAATGTAACTAACACTTTGAAAGTTACAAATGCACAAAGAGGTGTTCCGTTAATTTTTTTTAACAGTGTAGTTAAAAAAAAATCTAAAAAATGAAGCCAAGTTTATTGACTCAGTACTTCCCACACATTACGCTGATACCAGTTTATTATTTTCCCATAGCATGAAGCTTTAGTCTAAGATCCCTTGCAACCAAATAATTGCCACCCCCCCGCCCTAAAATTGTCTTATGCCGTTAGGTCTTTCCTTCACAGGTCAATGGACAGCCTATTACCGATACTACAAACTTCTCAGTTTTACAACCCCCCACCACCCCAACCACCTCACTTTCACCCCCACCCAAAAAAACGCGGAAAATGATCAGGAACCTCTAAAACGCTTAAAAACGAAGTTTGAGCTGTTTTTATATTTTTAGTTTTTTTATTATTTCTGCGCCGCCACTGGCACGATTTATCAAAACCATACGCGTTTTCCATCTTCGCCATGGTAGTAATGCCGTTTCAAAATTTCATTAAAATCAATTCAACAGTTTCCTCGTTACAACGATCTAACGCAATACTCTCGTATGTTTACATCAGAAAAAATTTTAAGTCCTTTGCTTTCTGTAATAGGCAAAGGCAATGTTCGGATGGACCTAAAAAAGTTATTTATGTCGCCAGGTCTTCCTTCACAGGTCAGTGGACAGTCTATTATGAAAGCAACAAATTTCTCAATTTTACAACCCCCACCCCCCAACCACCCCAATTTCACCCCCACCCAAAAAAAAGTAGAAAATGATCAGGGACCCCTAAAATGCCTAAAACGCCTAAAAACGACGTTTTTTTTTGTTTTTTGCTAATTACTCCGCCGCCTATGCACCGATTTTCAAAATTATAAGAACATTACCTACTACGACCCCACAGCATACCGCTGCCCAAATTTCATCACAATCCATGCAGCGGTTACTCAGATTACGAGGGTAAAAAAACGCGACAGACAGACCGACAGACAGACAGACCGACGGAAATGAGTGACGTGGATTTTCGTTATGTACACATCATAAAACGCCCAAAAGACGTATTATCTCAAAATCGACAATTTTCGCGATCACAATACTCCCCTCACCTATCGGTGTGGGAAGTAAAAGCACGCCTTTATAGCACTAAAAATGAAAGAATAATTCTTAATAAAAGCTGAAAATAATAATGATCGAAAAATACTAGTATTATTTTGGAAAAAACGTGGGTTGCTTGATACAGGAAAAATATGAAAAGAGAATGAGCGGCAATGAATATATTCCATGTGATTAGGAAAAAAAAGGTCGTCTAGCATGGAAATCGATCCACGGACCTCTGAACTGAAAAGCCGCAGCGTAACCTATTGAACCTAGGAGCCATTAGATTACATGATAATATAAACCAGCATAACCACATAACCAGTATCACCTGTCGATGTGAAATTATTGCTACCTGAACCTAAAATATTACTGATAAATGTTTAATGACCTTAAATTTCTCATTTCCATGACATCGAAAGGTATTCAATGTTACATCGCGAATGTAGTCATTTTACACTATTAGTACCTACTTATCTCCATCCTTTGTAAAGTTATTTATGATTTCAAAGTGTACCAATAGAGAAAATAGCGTAAAGTACTCTTGGATAACTGTTCTTTAAAGCACTTGCTCCATTTTGAGCGCTTTGGCTGAAAACTCACGCCTGCTTTAAAGAGCCTATTACCCAGTTGTACCTTAATGTACTAAAATGCCACGAAAATGCAGTCACAGCTCTCTTGTATAGTCGGACAGCTTTTAATATAAGTCGCGAGTGGGTACGCCAAAAAATATGTTTCCTGTATACATCTTCTGAGAAAAGCCCGAGCACAGGAAAGCGTATTACAGTGTATGTCGCCAGAGATACGAGCAAATACCTGTAAAAATATATGAGGATATCCGCATTATCGCTGTCAACTTCCTTGAACGTCAGCTGGGAGTGCTTCGACCATACTTCCAGCGCTTTCGATATCACGTAGCGTACTTGGTAGTGGTCCAGATTTTCCAGGTTCTTGCTTCTTACGCTGAAACAAAAGAAAAACCATTAATTGACAAAAAGAGGAGTCACAATCTCTATTTATCATCCAAACAACAACTTCATTTCACTTTTTTTCTAAAAAACGTAATCAACTAGAGTGACTCACAACCATTCACTTAGTTTCACGTACTTTCAAGGTATAATTTATTTATTTATTTATTTGCAGTGAATATATTTAAAAAAATGTGTGAGCTGTAACTGAAAATTTTAAATACATTTAACATTTACCGCAAAAGGGACTGCTAACAACATAGTGCTGATACAAAGTAGCAGCCTCATGGGAACTTAAAACTACCGCTAAAGAGTTTTGTATAATAAAAGAAAGAAAGAGAAAAAAGGACAGTTATAAGAAAAAAAGATTGATAAACAATACAATAGGAAAAAGAGTATATAATGAGCATGGTCAAGGGTCATAAAAGATCACAGAAGATCACTCACAGTTTTGCACAGCCAACAAATGTCTAAAAAGGGCTGACCTGAAAGCGTTATGTTTTAGATCTTTGATAAATGCTGGTATTGGGTTATACATGTCATATATGCTAAATGAAAAAGGTCTGCAGTAAGTTGTAGTTTTATGTGGAGGTTGAGAGATGAGGTCTTTATACCTGAGGTTTAGGTGGTGGATATCAGTCCTGAACGATATTTTATTATACAGGTAGGGTGGGCACTTATTGGTTAGAACATTGTGATATAGTGTCAGCGCATGTAGTTGCCGTCTGCCTGACATAGACAGCCAATTCGCATCTCGTAGTTTATGGGAGATCCTCATATGCTTTTTGATACCATAAATAAATCTTAAGCCTGATTTCTGTACTCGCTGGATTCTGTTTTCAACACTTTTATCAAGGCATGGGCCATATATAGAGAGTCACAGTAATTGAAATTCGATAATACTAGGCTGTTACACAGTTTTATTTTTAAAGATTTGCTAAGTAATTTTTGATGAGGATAAGCATCTTCAGATTCATATATGGCCTTCTAAATAGATTTAGTGATATGTTCCTTGAATCGCAGCTTTCCATCAATTATAGCACCTAAATTTTTTGCAGAAGGCTTAGATTTCAATTGTTCACTATTAATAACCAAATTTAAATCTGTTTCTATCGAATCACGATCTTTTCTTAAAACCATTATTGCTGATTTTGATGGGTTTAATTTCAAGTGGTGTTTTTCTGACACTTCACTCAGTATTTCTAAATCATGGTTGATCACATTGCTGGCATAGGTAACAAACATCTTTAAGAGGGAATGAATAAAGTAATTGTGTGTCATCAGCATACTGGAAAGCCTTGACATTTTTGATGTTTTTTTAGTAAATCACACGAATATACAGAGAAGAGTAGTGGGCTAAGAATGGATCGCTGTGGTACTCCTCTTTGCATTTGCTTGCACACAGAACTACTATTATCAGTTTCTACAAACTGAAATGTATTACTTAAATACGACCTGAATAATGCTACTGCCTCCGCGAAACGCCCTACATAATAGGTCTGTTTTTACAGAGAATCACAAACCAGTCAGAGCCAATCAGTATTCCCCATTGCTGTTGTCAAACTATTTCTGACTAGTACTGGCCAATCAAATTGACGCTGACTAGTTTGCGATTGCTGTAAAAACAGACCTTATATAGCACCCAAAGCATTATTTCATGATTCACAGTATCAAACGCTTTTGAAAAGTCTAGAAGAGTCAATACTGATGTATTTCCGTTTTCGATTTCTCTGAATATATCATCTGTGATATCTAGTAAGGTAGTTGTACAGCTATAGCCTGGCCTGAATCCCGACTATATCGCTATATCTTTCTACGTGTGACGCAAACTGTTTACTTAATATCTTTTCAAGAACCTTTGATAGAGTCGGTAATATGCTAAGTGTCGTATCACTCGATACGAAATTTATTCTCAAATTTAATATCAATTTTTGGGATCAAATTTGTTATGAAATTTATTCACATACGAGAGTTTCTGCGCAAATATTTCAGATGAAATTTGACATGGAATTATTTAGAAATTG
Organism: Callosobruchus maculatus; assembly: GCA_951848785.1. Taxonomy (NCBI): domain Eukaryota; kingdom Metazoa; phylum Arthropoda; class Insecta; order Coleoptera; family Chrysomelidae; genus Callosobruchus; species Callosobruchus maculatus. The sequence continues at coordinate 13,115,788 of CATOUR010000071.1, forward strand.
TTCTAAATATTGGAAAATTTGATATCAGAAGTGCGTGTAAAAGTGCGCAGAAGAAGAATACTAGGTTTGTTCCAAATTACGGTTCTATCACCGTCCCAGAACAGTTTTCATCATGCTCCGCCCATTTTGTAATTCTAGAATCGCTGATTGGTTGGTACGCTGACGGACGAACCAATCACCGTTTTTAGAACTGTAAAATGGGCGGGGCATAATGAAAACAGTTCTGGGACGGTGATAGAACCGTAATTTGGAACAGCCCTTATGAAGTTGGCATCTGTCAGATTTTTTTAAATTACAGAGCTTGAAATCATACACGCCGCAGCTGTATCGTATCTGACATTATTTATACACAATAATACACAACTCCAGAGGAAAAGGCAAATCGTAAATGAGTCAATGATGCAATGTTAACATCGCATAGAAAACGCTTTCGAGTCGAATTGCCAAATTTCAGCTGATGTATGTCAATATTAGTGTCAACTAAACAGAAAAATGAGAACCGTTTTTGAGGTCTTAGATTTTGAGTTTATAGCAATTATCTTAAGTAAAATAAGCTAAGAGACAATCATAACCGAAAATGTTATGTCGAACAGTATAAACAACGAAAACGCGTGGAAGACCTAGGCTACCGTTTTTCTAATATTCTGGACACTGTATATTTAACTATTTTTTTAAGTTTTGAGGGGGTTAGGGTTCATTTGCTCTAATAGTTGCCGTCCTACTTTAAGGCTTTTTGTGCACTCCCAGTCAATGGGATCAAACAGAGTCCCCTCCTAAGTCCTTTGCGAACTTTGAGATGCTCTGGACTATGCTCTGCTGTCTTCCCTCCTGGCCTACATTCAGTTAGGAGTTCCTGCTTTCACTGAGGGCAGGATAGTCGAAGATAACATGCTTAACTATTTCCTCTGCCTGCATAATGGATTTACCACATATTGGTATACCGGGTAACGAGAGAGCGGACCGATTAGCTAGGATAGGGGCCAGCAGCCCCTGCATTGGCCCAGAACCTATGCTGGGAATTAGCAGACGCCAGGTCAATGTGTCCCTGGACAACTGGGCCTACAAGGAACTGGCGAAAGCCTGGTTAGAGAGAGACGACTGCAGACAGGCCAAAAGATTCATAGCAGGCCCTGATATGCTTGACTTTTGAATAAAGGCAGAGAGACGCTCAACCTTCTGGTGGGGGTACTTACTGGCCATTGCCGTCTGAACAGACATTTGTCACTCATGAGAGTGGTAGTGGACCACATTTGCTCCTGATGCTGGGAGGAGGACGAGACAGCATTCCACTTCCTGGGCAGATGTGCAGTTTATCGCAACCTTAGGATTCAGATATTCGGCACGACGGAGTTTGGAGAGGAGCCACTATATTCAGCGAAATGGTCGGACATACTGACTTTCGTCAGGAGATCTGGTAGGCTCAACAAGGAGCTTTCTAGGGTGTAGAATTTTAGTGTTTTCCGTGATTGGTTGAGTGTGGTTGGCAAAAAGGTGGCCTACTTGCCTGGCTTCGCCTCCCCATCACTACTACTACTACTACTACTACCACCACAAAGTCCCCAGCTTTTGCAGGTGCGTACTGAACGTCCAATGGTTAGTTACGAATCCAACCACCTTTCGTTGTTCCTTCCTGCTCAATCCAAGATAATCTTTGGTATTATAACTTGAGGATCCCCTCAGCATCCTCTTAGACTGAACATTCCCCACCAATCTGTCTCAGCGCTTCTGATGCTCATTTAATACCCATCTGGTGACAGCTGTCCGAAGGATGTTGTATGATATACCACACGCTTGTTCTGACCAGATGAGAGGGAGTTCTGCACCTTCTTTGGCACATCTATTGGCCCTCTCATTTCTACCCACTCCTATGTGTCTATATAGACACCCAAGATAATGTTACCTTGTTGGTCTTCGCCAGTGTCTTTCAGGTAGTATAGCAATCCTACACTATTTTTGAAGTATAGTGGTTACTTGCCAAGGCAATCAGAGCCTCCTGACTGTCTGTGTTTACATAGATAGTATTTTTACTGTGTCTTTTACCTATGCTTAGTCTGCAGCATTCAAAAATTGCGGATTATTTAGCTATGAGATGAGTTTTCAAACACGTTACAAACATTGGCACATGAGATACAATATTCAGTATTGGGGCCGTGATAAATTGGCCCCAAGAAAGAAAAAATACACGAAACTAAATATGTTAGGTTTTAGAGCTCCTTAAAAAACAAGTTTTCAGCTACGCTCAAAATCGATCCAAATTCATACAAAATTTACGAAATGTAACTTTTGATATAAATTTAGACCATGTACCCTTATCAATGACATTTAATACCGAAAATTGCAATTCAAGCATTCGATAACTTTCGTTTTATTGATTTATTTTTCAAAGCGTAGAAAACACCTCCCTCTTAGTTACAGGAAGCAGGCGTCAAGTCTTCACTGCAATCAATTTATTACTTTCCACGTTATAATTCCTTAACCAGTGGAATAATTCACAATATTATTTTTTTCCAATGAAAGAAGATAGTCATCTATGCTTGGAAAGCACAAAATACTGTATAAATTCAGTTTTGGAAGTTTTCCATAGAAACAAAAAGAAGTTTCACTGGTGGACTAACCGTTGCGAAGTAGGAATTTCTCATCAGAGAAAAATAACATAACATCGTGTATGGATGCACATGTGGATATTATACTAAGTTGCTACTTCCCTACTAACACTGGTGTTGTACAACCCCTATTTTCCGCATCATATATAAAAAATTATATAATAATATATCCGCATGTAGCCGCCTCCAGCTTGTTGTTTTTAAATAAAGAAAAATAATTGTAATTACGATGAGATTGAATGAAAACATCATGCGTAATTTGATTTGTACAATTCAGATAGGTAGACATACATAAAGTTTATCAGAAAATTCACAAAGCTAGGATCTATATGAATTTTCAAATATATCTGTTTATACAGTAAAGATATAAAGTTTTTCTTTTTATTTTTTAAACTAACAGAATAATTTCTATGAAATTTGGCAATTTTATAAGATAAAAAGCATCCTATCTGTATATGATAATTATAAGTTCTTGAAGTTATCCTGTTGTTGTCTCACATCGGTTGAAATATGAGCTGTTTATTAATGTTTCTGCTACCACTGTAGCCTTTATCAAATTAACAAAAAATAATTTAGAATAATGAAGTTGATTGTTAGCTTGTCAATGAAGCGCGAACAAAAAACAAAACAATAAATATGAACATCATCATAACGTTATTTGATGGTAGCCTAATTGACTTTTTCACAATCCCTCTGTGAATTCATATGAAAATGCTGTTGAGTGTAATTTAATTTTTGTGCGGTCAAACTACCAATTTTATAAAAAAACGTCATGACACGGAAAATTGAAATTCTCCCCCCAAAACAATTTTTTTCAAATAAATCTCCAATTTCCATTCATTCACTTAAACTGGTCATATCGTCAATGTAGGTCGCAAAGGCATAACTCCATTTTTACTTCCCACACAGATAGATGAGGGGAGCATTGTGACCGCGAGAATTTTCACGTCAGTCATTTCCGTCGGTCTGACTGTCTGTGCGCGTTATTCTAGCATCGTATTCTCAGTAACCGCTACATGGATTGTTATGGAATTTGGGTAACGGTATGCTATGGAGCCCTAGTAGGTAATGCTACTATAAGTTTAAAAACCAATGCATTGGCGGCACAGTAATTAGCAAAAACAAAACAAATTAAATATTCCTCAAACTTAGGATTTCCTGGTAATTTTTCTACTTTTTGGGGCGGCGGTGGAATTGGGGTGATCAGGGGGAGGGGGGGTTGTAAAACTCAAAAATTTATTGTACTCATAATAGGCTGTCCACTGACATGTGCAAGAGAGGCCTAGCGGTATAATACCCTTTTTAGGTCCATCCGACCATTGCCTTGCGTAGATTGAATTCCAATTGTATTATTTGTAGTTTTCGGTCACTTCTCCAAAAATAAAATCCCTTTTTATCCATACGTTTCGATATTTATTAAAATATATTTATTAAAATATCGAAACGTATGAAAAAAAAAATGATTTTATTCTTCGATAAGTGAAAATATCTCTTCTCGAAAAATAAAATCCATTTTCCATAAGTTTCGATATTTTAATAAAAGTGATTTTATTTTTCGAGAAGTGACCGAAAACTACAAATAATATAATTGGAAAACTATTTCAGAAACGAAGGGACCTTCCTCATATATGTATAGATCACGTGGAAATTATGGAATTGATTTTAATGTAATTTTGCCACAGTATTATTACCGTGCCGAGGATAGAAAACGCGTATGGTTTTTAAAAATCGTGTCAGTGGCGGCGCAGCAACAATAAAAAAACTAAAAATATAAAAACAGCTTAAACTTTATTTTTAGGCGTTTTGGGGTTCCTGATCATTTTCTGTTTTTTTTTTGGGTGGGAGTGAAAGTGGGGTGGTTGAGGGGTGGAGGCTTGCAAAACTGAAAAAGTTTTTTGTATGCATAATAGTTTCTCCATTAAACTGCGAAAAAGAGCCTAGCGACATATACACTTTTTAAGGTCCATCGGAAAATTGACTTGCTTATTACAGAAACTAAGGGAATTCGATTTTTTGCCGATGTATGTTACATACGAGTATTGCTTTACATCGTTCTGTATTGTGTAACCTGAAATTGATTTTAGTGAAATTTCGACACAGTGTTATTACCGTGGCGAGGATGGAAAATGCTTAAGGTTTCTAGAAATCGTGTCAGTGATGGCACAGCAACAATAAAAAAACTTAAAAATATAAAAACAGCTCAAACTTTGTTTTTAGGCATTTTGGGGGTTGCTGATCGTTTCGTTTCATCCAGTTGAAGCTCGCAGAATAAAAACTGTATCGTTCTAGTCCTGCGGAGAGAGATGTAAGAAGCTATTCACTAGAGTTTTTGTGTTGGATGTTTTTTGAGGGGTGGTTGGGGGTGGGTGGCTGCAAAACTGAAATGCATATATGCATATAATAGGCTCTCCATTGGCCTGCAAAAAAAGGACCTAGCGACATAATACAGTTTTCTAGGTCCATCGGAACATTGCTTTGCTTATAGTTTCCAAGAATAGTGTCAGTGGTGGCGCAGCAATAATAAAAAACTAAAAATATAATAATAGCTCAAACTTCGTTTTTAGACAATTGGAGGGTTCCTGATCGTTTGATTTCATCCAGTTGAAGGTCGCAGAAAAAAAAAACTGTATCGTTCTAGTTCCTGCGGAGATAGATGCAAGAAACTATAGAGTTTTTGTGTTGGATGTTTTTTGAAGCGGATCTTAGAGTACAGCTTTATCCAAAGGGAAAATAATAAAAAAATGATACTACCGTTATGTGGGGGAAATACTGAGTCAATCAACTTGACTCCATTTTTACATAAAGTATGGATTATTGCGCCATCTAGTAGTAACTTATCTTACCTACAGTCTGAAAAACCGAAACCAACCAAGTTGACTAATAGTCATTTGATCAAATTTACGTTCCAGTCGTTAGATATTTTTATTTAAATCCTGTAAAATTTAGTTAAATTCGGTTAAATGGGGTTACGTACTATGCGAGTTACGCTGACGATATGCTGATAAAGTCTGCTTTAAAATGTAACTCTAAATAAAGAGTTTAAGCATTCCAGAGGACTATGACCTCAAGGAAAGCACATGGTGCAAGCCGTTAAAACGATCCGATCTTTGGCCCGTTGTGCATACCATAAACATGCGTTAATCATGATGTAGTTGTTCTGCTGTTATATAAACATGAGGCAATTACTTGGAAACAGATCCATTTAAGCACCAGAATTGTATCACATTTCGTTACGCTTAGTAAGAGAAGTTCAACTGACTTTTGACGAAATACTTGCATTTCAACACCTTACTCACGCAGAAAGATATTTTGTACATACGGTTGATGATTCACGGGCTTTGATTTTTTCAACATTAATGATTTATTATAGGAGATTAATTACGAAATACAGGGTGCCCCTAAATTTCCTTGACACGTGATATTATCGTAACAAAAAAATGTTCTACGAAAGCGGAGTGGAGTGTTTGAAATTACTACAGGGTCTTTCATACCATGCATCTAAAACATTTTTTTTGTACTTCAACCCTTAAAACTCAACCCCAACTTTGTTTTTTCAAATAGCACCTAATAGTTTTTCCTACACAAATCAAGTCCCTATTTTATTTAAAATCTTATACTACCTTTGATTTTATACAAAAACCTATTTTTTCAGTCATAAGCATAAAATAAAGAAAATAAGTAAAATAAAGATTTGTTTGAGACGTAATATTTTCGTAAAAAAACAGATAAAAAAGAGAACTGTATGGGTCTTTCAAGGGTACCGAATGACCTATCATACCATGTTTTCGAAACATTTTTTTCACTCTAACCCAGGGGTTCCCAATCTTTTTCAACCCGCAGCGCACTTTCGAGTTTGGCATTTTGTCACGGCGCCCTACCTCAGACAGCTATTTTAAATAGATACTGTCGAAACAAATAGGTATCTACAATAATAGTAGACACAAAAATAAAAACTTCCTCAATGAGAAATGAAGTTTGTTTTATTATATTTATAAGAATTCCGAATTGAAACAGAAGACAAAAAGAAAGACTCAAGAAAAACAAAAATAAAATACGACAGTCAAATGAATGCGACGGTTGAGCTTGGGGATCTCCGCAAAGTTTTTCAAAACGGGGAATAAAATTCGACACTGCGACTCTCATTTTTTGCTCCTCATTGATCCTTGAGCGACATTTGTTCTTGATTACAGCTACGGCTGAAAATCCTGTTTCATATAAATATGACGTTGCGAACGGAATAAAAATTCTTAAAGCTTTTTGAAGTTAGGTTTGGATATTCATTTTGAATCGCTAACCAAAACTCCACCAAATCGGAGTTGGAGAATTCTGGCGTATGAAAGGAATCTTGGATCCACGCAAATTTTTCGACATCATCATCTGCAAGGTATTTCGAAAACCATTCAGTGAGCTTCCATAAGTGTTCCGTGAAAAGGGCCAACAGGTCAGTTCATTGGATCCCGCATATTTATACAATTGTGGAAAACAGCCTTGACCGCCGCCTTCATTCGTCTTTTTTATCCAAACTTGCAGTTTCTTCCTGAACGTTGTAATCTTCTCCAGTAGTTTCAAAATGTGGCGAGCGTCAGAATAGGTATTGTTGCTTTTTAGGCACCCAGAAATATTTGTGCTTTAGACTTAGAGGGTCGACTCACGGCGCCCCTCTTTCCTTTCTACGGCGCACCAGGACGCCGCGGCGCACAGGTTGGGAACCCCTGCTCTAACCTCTAAAACTTACCCCCTACCTTTTTGTCAAATAGCGCCCCACAGATTTTCCTATATTAATGGTGTCATTATTTTATTTAATATCTTTTAGCGCCTTTGATATAATTTATGAAGCAATGAATTAGTCTACTGAAATTTGCTGAATTATTAACTACATATTTACTGAAGAGATGAAAATCGAACTGACAACCCTGACACCTAGCCTACATCCCTAGCACCACACATCCCTCGCAACACATTTCCAGCACACAGCTCTTTTACTTGCCACACCGATAGGTGAGGGGAGTATTGTGATCGCGAAAATCTTCGATTTTGAGATAATACGCTTTTTGGGCGTTTTGTGATATCTACATAACGAAAATCCACGTCACTCATTTCCGTCAGTCTGTCTGTCTGTCGGTCTGTCTGTCTGTCTGTCTGTCGCTTTTTTCTAGCCTCGTAATCTCAGCAACCGCTGCATGAATTGTGATGAAATTTGGGCAGCGATATGCTGTGGGGTCGTAGTAGGTAATGTTCCTATAATTTTGAAAATCGGTGCATATGCGGCGGAGTAATTAGCAAAAAACAAAAAAAATTAAATATTGCTGAAACTTCGTTTTTAGGCGTTTCAGGAGTCATTTTCTACTTGTTTTTGGGTAGAGGCGAAATTGGGGTGGTTCAGGGGTGGGGGGTTGTAAAATTGAAAAATTTGTTGCTTCCATAATAGACTGTCCACTGACCTGTGAAGGAAGACGTGGCGATATAAATAACTTTTTTAGGTCCATCCGAACATTGCCGTACATACGAGAGTATTGCTTTAGATCGTTCTATTGTGTAACAAGGAAACTGTTGAATTGATTTTAATGGAATTTTGACACAGTATTACTACCGTGGCGAAGATAGAAAACGCCTATGATTTTTATAAATCGTGCCAGTGGCGGTACAGACATAATAAAAAAACTAAAAATATAAAAACAGCTCCAACTTCGTTTTTAAGCGTTTTAGAGGTTCCTGATCATTTTGTGAGTTTTTTTGGGTAGGGGTGAAACTGGGGTGGTTGGGGGGTTGGAGGTTGAAAAATTAAAAAATTTCTTGTACTCATAATAGGCTGTCCACTAACCTGTGAAGGAAGATCTAGCGACACAAATCCCCTTTTTAGGTCCATCCGAACATTGCCTAGCCTATTACGGAAACTAAGGGACTTAGAATTTTCTGTATACATACGAGAATTGATTGATTTAAATCGTTTTCTATTTTGTAACTTGGACACTATTAAATTGATTCTAATGAAATTTTGACACAGTATATTGTTACCGTGGTGAGAATGGAAAACGCGTATGTTTGTTAAAAATCGTGTCAGTGGCAGCGTAGCAATAATCAAAGAACGAAAAGTATGAAGACAACTCAAATTCTGTTTTTAGATGTTTTAGGGGTTCCTGATAATTTCCTACCAGTTTTTTGGGTGGGGGTGAAAGTGAGGTTGTTGGGGGGTGGGGGGTTGTAGAACTGAGAAGTTTGTAGTATCGATAATAGGCTGTCCATTGCCCTGTGAAGGAAAGACCTAGCGGCATAGGACATATTTGGTGGGGGGGGGGGGGGCTGGGGATTATTTGGTTGCAAGGGATCTCAGACTAAAGCTTCATGCTATGGGAAAATAGTAAACTGGTATCAGCGTAATATGTGTGAAGTACTAAGCTATTCAACCTCGCTCCGTTAGCCACCACCACCAGAGCTGTGCTGAGCGAGGCGAGGTCATTCAAGCGATTCTATCGGTTCGTGAAAAACACATTCCTCGTAACACTTCCTCGCAATCTCCAGTGGAAACGCAGCTTAACCTTGTCCATTTTATGACAGACTGAAGGAACTGACCGACAGACTAGAAAGGAAGAGGTCCCACAGACCGCCTTGGTAACGAAAGGCGAATGGTCGTTTCTGCGACATTGTAAACGGTTGGAAATGGAAATGATTTAAGCGATAGACTTAATAAGGTCCCATTACCATTGCCAGAAATGTAGGGCGCTACCGCCATTGTGAATTCAGCTCCTGTCTATTTAGTTAAATTATATTTAAATAGACTTGGATGTTGTATACACAGTGCCAGAATTATTGTTGCCGAAATTGTAAATTATAATTGTTTTGGATTAGTTTGTTCTGGTAACAGCGTCTGACAGTGGCGGCAGGTAGAATCTCTTTCAGAAGAGGAGTCACAAAGCTAGTCGACTCATTTCAGAAGCAAATGTAATTTCGATTGCATCATTTACAAATATATAAAAATGTACTGTTTGCACATGTCCATTTTTAATAAGTATACTTTTACTAATATTTCCATACTAGTGTTGCAGTCATAAGGAATATCAGTATGCAAGTCAAGTCATTGTTGGGTAGTCCGTGGAATCTTAGCCCTTATATCCCAGGAACCGGCCGATGTCAAAAAAAGACGGGAACAGGAAAGTAAGGAAGAATGAAGAAGAAAATCTTGTACACCAATGCAGCTAAGCATTTCTTGGCAAACGCTTTAGTTTTGAATGTACTAGATTTTCAATGTATTTTACTTTCCGCACCGATAAGTGAGTGAGTAATGTGATCGCGAAAATTTTAGATTTCGAGATACTACGATTTTTGTGCGTTTTATGATGGAAGTCCACGTCACTTATTTCCGTCGGTCTATCTGTCTGTCTGGTCAAACTGCAACCAGAAAAGGAATTCGTCAGGGATGTGTGTTATCTCCGATGTTATTTAACATTTACTCTGAATTTGTGATGAGACAGGTATTGGACGACTGGAATGGCGGTATAGCTATTGGTGGACGCAAAATATTCAACTTAAGATTTGCTGACGATACAACCCTTATTACCGCTTCTCAGGAAGAACTAGTAGCCTATTAAATATCTTAGAAAAACACAGTGCAGCGTATGGTCTTGGTATTAAATACAATAAGACCAGGGTCATGATCGTAGGTAGAGAGCATGATAATCATCGAGCAATAAAGTCAGTAGGCCGTTGTGAAGTAGTTCAAAGTTTTGTCTACCTCGGTTCTTTGATCGACAATTCGGGTAGCTGTGAAAATGAGATTCGACGGCGCATTCAACAGGCACGTGTGGCCACGACAAAGCTTACTAAACTATGGCGTGGCCATATAATATCTCTAAAGCTACCAAAATGTCGCTGGTTCAGTCTCTTGTGTTCTCCATATTTTTGTATGCCTCGGAAACTTGGACTGTTAAAAAGGCTGATCGAGCTCGCATAGATGCTTTTGAAATGTGGACGTGGAGGAGAATGCTGAGGGTTCCTTATACCGCCCATCGAACTAAAGTTTCCATACTGGATGAGCTCGGTAATCCAAAGAGACTATCCTCCATTGTGCCGACGAGAATGCTTACATTCTTCGGACATATACACAGAAGCGATAATATGGAGAAACTTGTAGTTCAGGGTCATGCTCCGAGTGGGCGGCGCCATTGCCGTTCCCTTATACGCTGTGTGGATACGACGAAACAGTTGCTGGATATGAGTTTAAGAGCCCCACTGAACTGACAGTAAATCTCGAACGATGGTGAGCTGCAGTTCTCAAAACTACTGATAATATTCGTGTTGGCCGTACTCTAGCTCCAACTTAATGCATTTTACGAGTTCACAACATGTCTGTTAAGACATTGTAACTATGATGATGATCTGTCTGTCTGTCTGTCTGTCTGTCTGTCTGTTCGCATTTTCCAACCCTCCCTCGTAGTGTTTTGGTAGCAATATGCTCTGGGGCCATAGTAGTCAGAAATGTGTTGTGTTTACTGTATTATAATACACTTTTTTAGGTCCATCTGAACATTCCCTTGCCTATTATAGAAATCAAGGGAGTTGGGAATTTTCTACAGTAGGTATACATAGGAGTATTGCTTTAGATCGTTGGGATCGTTCTGTATTGTGTAACGTGGAAGCTATTGGATTGATTTTAATGAAATTTTGACACAGTGTTATTACGCTGGCGAGGATAGAAAACTTTTAATGGTTTCAACCCTAGTAGTGGCGGGCGGGCGATGATTTGGTTTAAAGGAGGTCCCACAGTATAGCTTCATGCTATGGTAAAATAATGAACTGGTATTAACGCACTATGTGGGAAGTGCTGAGTCAATCTATTTTACTTCATTTTTGCAACCACAACCAGATATGAAGCGATTGCCTGGCCAGGTGTTTTTCACTAGATTGGAATAACTTAACACTCAGTTCTGAGTGATCTTGGGAGGACGCACAAGCTCTGTGACCTTCCAATATGTTTTCTACCTTGCACTTTCTTCCTATGTTTTCACTTCTCTCTCTCCGCCTGCCTCATCACTTGGTGCATCGAGTATGTTGCCGGTCCTAAGCCCGGGAAAAGGAGCAAGGTTGTCGGGCCAGGTTAGCAGAGATTCATGACTTGACTTGATTTTCAAGTTACTTGACTTGACTTGACTTGACTTGACTCGATATCAATTCAAGATCAAGTCAAGTATTTGTTTTCGAAATTCTAGTCAAGTCAAGTAGTTACACATCAAGCAACTTGAAAATCAAGTTTTTCAAGCTAACTACACTTGATTTTTCTTGAAAAAATAGTTCTTTTTTGATACTAACCTGATTAACTACAAAAACGCAATAAGAATGAAAATCTATGTATGTATATAAAGATGTAATCTTTTATTTAAAAGAAATCCAAAAAAGAAAACTCCAACAAACTTAGTTAAATAACGAATGTAATAATATGAAATAAAAATACGAAATAATGACAATAATACATAGATAAACAACAAAATGGAATGGGGATGGGTTGGTTCAGTTAGAGTCGAGAGCTCGTGACCGGAAGGTCCCGGGTTCGATTCTCGTTAGAGGCGGAAATTTATCAATCAAAAATAGATATCCATAGAAAAAAGCTCAGCGAAGAATACCTTCACTGTTGGCTTCTAATTAACAGTGCTGTTCCTAGAGTGGCGCCGGGAAACAGACCAGAACACGAGGCTAATTACCAGAGCAGTCGATGCCGATGACACAGAAGTAAAAAAAATTAATATTCTCATTGCCATCCATGACTCCAGACACATAAGACTTCTAACGGGATTATCACATAATCGATTTCTTGTTTTGGTAAGAGTTAAAGCAGCTCTAGAAAACTGCCTTTCAACTGGAGCTGAAGAAGCTGGCGTCGCCAAAAAGTCTTTGGCCATTGCGGCAAGGTTTGGAAAAATACATTCGTGTCTTTTCCACCATTCTAAAATATCTTCAGTACTGTCCCTTGCCGCTTGAATACTATTTATAATCTGTTCATCGGTTTCATCTCGATCAGGTTTATTGTCAAGCTCCATAGCCCACGATTCTAGTCTATCGAGCAGCATATTAATGCAAAAATGATGGAAATACTCTTGAAAACATTAAAGTACTGGCAAATTTGTTCAATTAACGACCATTCTGTGTCGGTTGGCTTGCTGTCGTAAGCTCGGTGATTCCTCTATTTTAACGCTTCGATTCGCATTTTACAGATCGATATCAAGTAATATCAAGTAGGTTGATTTTACTTGATATCAAGTCAAGTAGTTCAGATCGAAAATCAAGTCAAGTCAAATATCAAATTTTCAAAAGCTGGAGCTTTCAAGTCAAGTATTTAAGAAAAAACTCAAGCTACTTGGCTTGATAAATCCCTACCGGTTAGCTCCCTACCCGACGTAAAAAAAGAATTCGGCTCATAGAACCGACACTCGGAACAGGACTGATTCACGGAATACAAGATAAAGCCCTGAAAAACCTCTATGTTCCAATCATGATCCGAAGATACACATTTACCCTCTGAATCTGATACGGAATCAGATTATTAGATGTACGCATAAAGTTCTCATCGTTGGTACGGAAGTGGCATTAGTGACGCGGCTGTAAAGCGAACGTCGTATCAGGGCTGTCGATATAATGTTATTTAATGTTGTGTAATAGGGGCTCAGCCCCTATGTCTGATAATTAAGTAACTTTCGGTGCGGCACCGCGCACCGCGCGCCGCTTTGCTCCACTCTCAAGAGCGTCGCGGCGCCGCCAAATTACCATTCATTTATAAGATTAGTGCCGACGCTGTGACGCCCCGTATTGAGACACAATGGCGTCTCCGACAGCAGTTCGTGACCCAGCTTAGGGAAAAAACCGATTTTCTTAAATCCAACACGTGTATCGCGAACTATTGTCAGGGTGAGAAAATGTCAGCATTAGAAGTATAATTACTACTCGCAAGCGAAATCCGAACACTGAAAAAAAGGGTTGCGGTTGATGAAATTAGAGATTCACGACTTGACTTGATATCAAGTCAAGATCAAGTCAAGTATTTGTTTTCGAAATTCAAGTCAAGTAACTTGAAAATCAAGTTTTTCAAGCTAACTACTTGATTTTTCTTGAAAAAATAGTTCTCTTTTGATATTAATCTGACTAACTGCCAAAACGCAATAACCGTAAAAATCTATGTATATAAAGATGTAATCTTTTATTAAAAAGAACATCCAAAAAGAAAACTCCAACAAACTTAGTTAAATAATAAATGTGCTAATATGAAATAAACATACGAAATATTCTGAATTCTGATAACAATACATAGAAAAACAACAAACTCAAATGGGGATGGGCTGGCTCAGTGGTTAGAGTCGTGAAATTTATTTATGTTTTTTCAATCAAAAATAAATATCCATAAAAAATCTCAGCGAAGAATCCCCACCTGAGCCTTCACTGTTGGCTTCTAATTAACAGTGCTGTTCCTAAATTGGCGCCGGGAAACAGTAACAAAGCCTACACAGAACACGAGGCTAATGACCAGAGCAATCGATGCCGATGACACAGAAGTAAAAAAAAATTAATATCCTCATTTGCCATCCATGATTTGAGACACATAAGACTTCTAATGGAGTTATCACCTTATCGATTTCTTGTTTTGGTAGGAGTTAAGGCAGCTCTAGAGAACTGCCTTTCAACTGGAGCTAAAGATGCTGGCGTTGCCAAAAAGTCTTTGACCATTGCGGCAAGGTTTGGAAAAGTACATTCGTGTCTTTTCTATCATTCTAAAATATCTTCAGTACTGTCCCTTGCCGCTTAAATACTATTTATAATCTGTTCGTCGGTTTCATCTCGATCAGGTTTATTGTCAAGTTCCATAGCCAACGGATCTAGTCTATTGAGCAGCATATTAATGCAAAAATGATGGCAATACTCTCAAAAACATTAAGGTACTTGGCAAATTCGTTCAATTAACGACCATTCTGTGTCGGTTGGCTTTAAGGTTTTAAAGTCATCGGGTGCCTGCTAGCTGTCGTAACCTCGGTGATTCCCCTATTTTAACTCTTCGATTCGCATTTTACAGATCGATATCAAGTAATATCTAGTAGTTTGATTTTACTTGATATCAAGTCAAGTAGTTCAAATCAAAAATCAAGTTAAATCAAATATCAAATTTTCAAAAGCTAGAGCTTTCAAGTCAAGTCAAGTATTTAAGAAAAAACTCAAGCTACTTGGCTTGATGAATCCCTAGATGAAATGCACTAGGATTAAATAAAATAATAAACGAACTCATTTGCCATAAACAGTTTATAAAAAATACAACAGATCAATAATGGGTGGGCCCGCCATAATGACGAATGCACTTCTCTAGCCTACGCGACATGCTCGTAATCTGGTTGTTGATAAGCTTTAGAGGTACAGCCTCCCAAGCTGCCCTCACAGCATACCCTAGTTTATCCAGCGTGGTCGGAGGATTGGGTAAATCGCCTATGTATCGACCTCTCCAATCCCATACTTTTACCTCCCACACCGATAGGTGAGGGGAGTATTGTGATCGCGAAAATTTTCGATTTTGAGATAATACACTTTTTGGACGTTTCATGATGTCTACATAACGAAAATCCACGTCACTCAATTCCGTCGGTCTGTCTGTCGGTCTGTCTGTCTGTCTGTCTGTCCGTCGGTCTGTCGGTCTGTCTGTACGCGTCTTTCTGTCCTCGTAATCTCAGTAACCGCTGCATGGATTTTGACGAAATGTGGGCAGCGACATGCTGTGGGGTCGTAGTAGGTAATGCTGCTATAATTTTGAAAATCGGTGCATTGGCGGCGGAGTAATTAGCAAAAAACGAGAAATTTCAAAAATCCCCCAAACTTCGTTTTTAGGCGTTTTAGGTGCTCCTGATCATTTTCTACTTTTTTTGGGTGGGGATGGAAATTGGGGTGGTTGGGGGTTGGGGGGTTGTAAAATTGAAAAATTTGTTGTATTCATAATAGACTACCCACTGACCTGTGAAGGAAGACCTAGCGACATAAATAACTTTTTTAGGTCTATCCGAACATTGCCTTATGGCTATTACAGAAACTAAAGGAATTTTTTCCGATGTATACATACGAGTATTGCTTTAGATCGTTCTATATTATGTAACGAAGAAACTGTTGAATTGATTTTAATGACATTTTGTGTGGCGGCGTAGAAATAATAAAAAAACTAAAAATACAAAAACAGCTCAAACTTCGCGTTTAAGTGTTTTACAGGTTCCTGATCATTTTCTGAGTTTTTTTTGGGTGGGGGTGAAATTCGGGTGGTTGGGGGGTGGGGGGTTGAAAAACTGAAAAATTTGCTGTATTAATAATAGGCTGTCCGCTGACTTGTGAAGGAAGACCTAGCGACGTAAATAATCTTTTTAGGTCCATCTGAACATTGCCTTGTCCATTACCGAAACTAAGGGACTTAGAATTTTCTATATACATACGAGTATTTATTGCTTTAGATCGTTTTGTATTTTGTAACGTGGAAACTATTAAATTGATTCTAATGAAATTTTGACAAATTATTATTACTGTGGTGAGGATGGGAAAAGCTGCTTGTAAGAAATCGTGTCAGTGGCCGCGTAGCAATAATCAAAAAACTAAAAATATGAAAACAGCTCAAACTTCGTCTTTAGATGTTTTAGGGGTTCCTGACCGTTTTGTACCTTTTTTGGATGAGGGTGAAATTGGGGCGGTTAGGGGGGGGTGGCGGGTTGTAAAACTGAAAAATTTGTATTATTTATAATAGACTGTTCATTAACTTGTGAAGGAAAGACCTAGCGGCATAAGACAATTTGTGGGGGGGGAGGGAGTACTGGCGATGATTTTGTTGCAAGGGGATCTCAGACTAAAGCTTCATGCTATGGGAAAATAATAAACTGGTATCACCGTAATGTGTGGGAAGTACAGAGTCAATCAACTTGACTCCATTTTTTAAATTGATGATAAATCGGGTTATCGTGGAGGCTGGGAGAGTACCCTGACCTCAGCTTCCTATAGGAACCTCATCTATACCCTTGCAATATGAGGACGTGCATTATTTGCTGGAAGAATCCCTTTTCGAGGCCTCAGACATAATGGAACGGCAATTGGTTCTAACACCTCATTCACATAACGTTGCGTAGTCATTGTGCCACGAATCACAAGTAAAGGTGACTTCTTGTTGAATGCAATGGCACCCCAAACTATCAAACCAATAGGTCGATATACATGGCGCTCAAGAGCAAACAGGAGATCACGTCGTTCACCCCGTCGCGTCGTCGTCGTCTTACGCGTTGGCGTCCGCCATGTGCCCCCAGACAAATCTGGACGACGAGTCCAGAGAAGGCCATCTGGTGCCACTCAGCATGCCATTTTCGGTGTTCTTGGCACCAATCTAACCGTTGGCGACGATGATTTGGAGTAGTGAAAGCACTAGATGCGGACGATATGATCTTAAGCCCATTTCACTCAATCTGTGGTACACCGTGCGGATTCGAATGGGCCTCCGTATAGCTGCATACCAAGCGTCAGCAAAAATTCGAATCTTGTGATGTATTGTGACTCAATTGACAAAATTAAAAGGTTATTTAGCCTCGTCCGTCATTGTTGGCCATATTTATTTTTTAAAAATGCCATTTTCAAAAAGGACCCTTCGGCTTTGCAGCAAATTTTAAGAATTGCATACAGATTCGGAAATATTTGAATGAGGTTTTTTCATAAATTAGTGTTAACAATTCGGAAGCTATAGTACACACATTTTATTCAAACCATATAATGTTTGGATAAAGTTGAAACCGAGTGCATCCACTCAACAGTTTACCAGATTGGTATAGGCGTGGTGCCGATTTTCATTTTCAATTCAAAAAAATTAGTTCGGAAAGTTGCTAGACTGTGTAGAGTTTTGTTAGTGCTACACCAAAATATCAAGTCTCCCTTTATCAGCTTAGGAACTCAAAATAGCACCACATTCATGAAAAAAAAAATAGGATGCATCACTTTACCAACGATTTGAACACATTTGGCCTTCTGTGGTCTTGGGCTGTCTTTATGCTGGCGTTGCAACTTTAAGACTCCAACAAGGGTCGTAATGACGAAAACCAACTTTCGTCAAATATAACCACAGTATTTAAAAACTGCGGATTACGTTGGAGTCTCTTTTGGTGACAAATTGTCTCCTGATTCGCTTGTTGTTGAACCGTAAGACAAATTAATATAGTCAAAAATCCGTTTGTTGCCAATCCGGTGACCATTTTGTACAAAGTCGTTAATTTCTGCGATTCTGTGGCAGTTCACACAGTTTGTGTTCGACCAGGGCGAGGTTAATCTTTACTTTTCTGATTTACAACCGTCTTTAAACTTCTTATTCCACTCAAGCACTCTTACATCATCTGGATAGGCACTTTAAATTATTTCAAAAGTTTCAGTTGGTGTTTCACCCAACCGAATACCAATTTTATCGCATATATTTGCTCCACTGCCTCCACTCAATTTTCTTCCATGGGTACGCCAAACGGTAACTTTTCCGTATTTAATTTCTAAGAAACGAGTTATTTATTTATTACATCATAATTGTACAAAAATGAATGTAAACGTAAGTGGTTCCACGAAATTAACCTGCTATAGTTAAAATACCATAGTTTAGCATTGAAACTAATAAATGTGCAATCTCAATATTAAAAAATGAATGAGAAACAACGAGTCAAACATATGACGATTTTTTTAAATTTTGGGATAACATCCTACGGTATCATTTAATTTACCTTATGGCAATTGTATACTGTATTTCAAAAAATGTTTTAACTTTTTTTTCTGTTTATTAATTGGTTTTAATTCTATTAAGGTATATTAATACTGGCGCTGGAATTTTTCTATAAGATCTCATGGCTCTGAAGCACGCGTTGGTCATTCTAGGTGTCTCTTGATCATCACTGTTGATTCAGGTATTCCAAATCGCTCACTCAAGGAGGTTGTGATGGCTCAAAAACACATCACACCCGGGTTGAGTGAGTGACCTAAAAAACCACTGCATTTTTGGAGTACAATCAGTTTGTTTCTTCTTGTTCTTCCTACATTTTAGTCCGTCCACTGTTAATTTCATTGCTGCCATTCGGGTTTCCGTATGCTCTAGGTCGTCATTCTCATTTTTTAAAAGCTTTTAAAACTTCTTAAAAATAGGTCTTAGATTAAGATGGAAGATAAGAATCTCTAAAGATGTTCAAATTGCTAAATCTCTCCACAATTTTTTTACAACCGTTGCAGCAGTTGCTGAGGTTATGTCAACAGATAAGTTGAAAACAGACAGACAGAAATTGTATTCAAAACGCCAGGAAATGCCAAAAAAATGAATTTATGAAATTTTAAATTATAGCGCTAGCAATATTTATCTGCTTTTGGGTAGTGAAGATGGTCAGCCCAGAAAAATATAATCTTGAAATCCCCAAAAATCCAACCAAACAATATATTTTTCTATCATACCAACATTCCATTGGTATTTCTTCAATTTTAAGGTTTTAAGATTACAAAAATTATGTTTGCTGTCCGGAGTTCTTTCTTATAGAGAAACAGAAAGGAATTAAGTGCTTGAAAGAATAAAAATAAGAGCAAAAACTAAACTACATTACAGCAACCAGGCTCTCCATAGAGCCGGTAACAGCTGTTTTAATTAATTTCAACACTTTTGTATAATTAATTTTTTACGTATCAGTAACCTATAGACACAAAGAGTCCTAGCTATTAATTATATTATATCCAAAGCAGAAATCTGTAACTGGCATTTTGTGGCATGTTGTTATCCATCTGAAAGAAAATTTCTTTTTTCCTACCGCGCAGTCAACGGAAAATTGAAAAAATGGTCGTGACGAGTAGCTTCAAGGTGGTGTCACTTATTTGTCTATATTTACGGAATGCGTGTTTTTTTTACAATACTCAAATATTACTTGTCTGGTCATAGTGTGATATCGGAGCTAGGTTAAAGTTGTCTTTATTTTTCACGCTTACACTCGCATGTGAATTTTGCAATTTAAATCGAACTCAAGTTGTCAAACTAGAAGGTAAGGTATCTCAGTCAAGAATACTGTCATCCGGTATACCTCAAGGGTCGGTTTTGGGGCCTTTGCTTTTTCTGTATACACCAGTCAACTCACAAAGTCGACTAAGTACTGCTCAACGCACATGTTTGCGGATGATACCCAAATGTATCATCCGTTTACAGCAGATGCAGCCAAAAGAGCAGTCGAAAAAATCAATTATGACATAAAACAGATATCTACACAATCTGAGATGCATTCACTGGTATTAAATCCGAAAAAGACTACTATTTTGCTTTTTTCGAAGAAATCCCTTAAACCTGGTTTACAATCCCAGCTTCAAATTAAAGTCAAAGATGATAGCACAAGTACTGTTGATAAGACAAAAAAATTAGGTTTGATCATAGATGACGGCTTGAGATTCCGGGACAATATTTCTGTCAGTATTCAGAAAGCATATGCAGCCCTCAGGTTACTCTATCCCCATAGAGAATATTTATCTATACCAACAAAGAAATCCTTATGTCAGTCGTTGGTTTTATCACAGTTCATTTTTGTTCTACTCTATATGCACCATGTTTAGATAGGGAATGTTTGGACCGCATACAACGTGTTCAAAGTTCTTGTATTTGTTTTATATATGGAATCAGGGAGTATGACCACGTTTCTCACAATTTAAGAGAATTAAGATGGCTGTCAATGGCAAATAGATTTAAGATTTCTCACTGTGCATGTTCTATAAAATCCTGTTATCGAAGACCCCCACTATCTGTATAACAAAATATCTTTCCATTCCAATGTACACTGTCACAATACCAGGAATAAAGATTTAATTGCAGCTTCTCGCCACAAAACAGCGTTGTTCGAAAGATGTTTTACTTTTTGTATATATTCTCCTTATAATTCTGTCCCTCCTAGATTTAAGAGTTATAGTGTACCTAGATTTAAGAAATATGTATTTAATTATCTTCTGGCCCTACAAGCCTAGAATGATTTGTGCAGTAATTAGCAATAGTTAGCAATAGTTAGCAGTAGTTAGAAATAGTTATTCGGTGACCCACCGTCTCGTCTTTAGTCTGTAGGTTAGGTTAAGTGATAATATCATGCTCTTTGTTTACTTTTTAATGTTTAGCAAGGGTGAGTGGAAGAGCCTCGTTGTGAACTCACGCTTGAGGTTTTTCCTGTACTTCTAATAAGCCATCTTAAATTGTTTTACTTTTTCTTTGCAGGAAAAATAAAAGCATTATTATTATTATTAAATTCGTGCCAGAAAATAACAGTGAGACCCGTGGGACTCGAACTCGGTACTCGGTACGTTCTGAAGGTCGCGAGTTTGAGACCCGCCGGCCGCCGAATTTTTCCGACATTTTCGAATTTAAATTGAGAAATCCACATGCGGATGTAAGGATGAAACATAAAAAGAAATCAACACCCCATACACAGAGCCACTGTTCTAGCTCGAACAAGTGACATCTAGATCTAACGCGGACGAAGATTAGAGCCGTAGGACACAATACTAAATTTGCTATCAAATTTGCGAACAATTTTTTTATAAAATTCCGTAACATGTCATACGGGTTTTTGAGCCAGTACTTCAGATGAAATTTGAAATGAAATTTGATATCAAAACTGCGCGTAAAAGTGCGTAGAAAATAAATAATATAGTTGACATCTGTTAGACCGACTTCTGTCAAAAGCAACAAATCGTAACCTAAGTTTTTGGTGTCAACGCCATTAAAAGAAGGTACGTTCCTTCAACATGTGAGACAAATATCACTACATTTCTTGAGACGAAAGACTCGCACTATATTTACATGAAAGGAACGAGTTGGCTCACATTTTACTTCATACCACAAAACACTAACCTTTAAATGTCACAGCTGTGAATAAAGTGTAACATAAATAAATAACGCTTTAAATATATGTTTTCAGTACATTTAAGACAAAATATATCTCGGCAATAATAACAAAGGTAAATGAGCAGAAAAGCTATGGTAATATGAACAATATGTATACGTCAGATCTAAATTAATACATCATATGTATCAATTAAGTTTAACATCATTTTATATTTATTTTTTATTCTAAATTCAAATTTAGGCAAATAAAATTGCAATCATCTGCTCATGATTTTTAATTGCTGCACATTCATGTGTCTTCGCTACATTCCTTTATATGTAAAATTAAAATTATAGTTTCCATGTAAAACAAAATTCATCCGATGGAATTTGCTTTGATAAAATAAATAATATACACAATATACAAACATACAGAAAAACGAAAGTAGGGTTAGTGATAAAAAAAACTCGTCGGAGCACAGCCACAAAACCAAGCTCTGGAGAGGGTGAATAGGGAACAAAAATATCATCAGTTCAAACTCTCTTCATCTCGCGAATGGAACGCGCATGAGACTGAGGCAAGGTGAGTGTATCTGAGAAAGTAAGTGAGATGAACGCGTCTAATAATGACGCAATACCTATACATTCGTGTCGAATTGTCAATTGTGGAATTGCAGCTGATATTTGTCAATAGTGTCAACCCAGTATTGGCAATAACTTGGCAACTGTCCTATTTAGTTTCAACTGCGCTTGCGCCTGTTTCAAATTTAATGTCAAATTTAAGATGGTATCATACAGTTTCAATCTTTTGTTAAGAAATTTCCTAACAAATTTGCGGTCAAATTTGATATGAAATTTTATAGCAAATTTAGTATCCTGTTATACGTTCCCAATACTGACCCCTCAGATCGTTATCGATATCTGGACATGAACAGGTAATATTTAGCTGAGTCCTTACTAAGGTAGCCAGGCCACAAAAATATTATTTTGGACTGTGAGTGCCTACTTTTTTTCCAGTAGTCGTTCGACCATACTGTCCCTCAATACCTAGGCCTTAAGACGTATTGTATTATAACTCCTCTCATTTACAGTATCCACTTCAGCAATCTAGATTCCTGCATAGGTTTATGCAGTTTTCCTACTGGTCCTGGTGCTGAGCTGTACTCAATTGGTTCTAGCTTGGCCTTCCCAAAGAGCTGTTGTATCTTGTGATCTAGCGCTTCGCACTCACAGAGCACATGTAGGGCTGACTCAGTTCCTCTACGACACAGTCTGCAGTTGAGGTCTCCACTGTAGAGTCCCATTTCATTCAGGTGTTCCTTCAGGCCACAATGTCCCGTGAGGAGACCCGTCGTTATTCGGAGCTGATTCCTACTTAAGGAGAGCAGTGTTTCAGCTGTTTTCTTGCATAAAGCTTTAATGGATGTTTTTCCATGCACACATCCCGACAACAAGTTCCACTGCTCCTTGTGTCTGATTGTGATCTTAGGCATCCCCAGGGCGGGTCCAGCTCCAATGTATAGAGCAGAAGAGCCTAGTCTTGCTAGATCGTCTGCCCTTTCATTGCTCCTTATGCCTGAGTGTCCTGGCACCCAGAGCTGTCACAAGTACTAGTAAATAGTATTTCAAATACCAATTACCAATTACCAGAGTCGCATGCGTCAAAGTACAAATACCAAGTAATTTTATTTTTGAAAGTACCTACTTCAAGTATCAAATACTTTAATTTGGTACTTGATTTTTCAAATAAAGTAATTCAAATACGATACTAATATTTCAAGTACTTAAAAAAGTAATTCAAGTACCATACTAATACTTGAATTACTTGATATAGTATTTCAAATACGGCGATGGATATTTCAAGTACCTGTTTCATAATTATTGTTGAGTAATAAAAAGCATATCCACTTGTTTGAGTCTTGCATGCATAAATTCACAGAACTCTTGAAAAGTATAACAGAAATACCAAGCAATGACAACAATTCAAATTCATTCATCAAGGGAATCCAAATGTCAATCCGAATGTGTGAAAAAATGTATAGAGTGTCATTGAAAATTCAGAGCCTAACCTCACTTCCGGCTAAACCAAAAAAAGCATACATTTGTTTTCTCATGGCTATTGTGTATCTCCGTTAACCATATAATTCTCCAAAATTTCAAACCTCCATCTAAGATTGTAAAAGAAGGGAGCTCTGTATAACGATTCCATTGCCACCGGGTATATGAATTTTTTCATAAAGAGATGCTTGAGAAAAATTACCTCTTTACATCTGCAATTCGTAACCACCACGACTAAGTACAGAGTTTTGAAGATTGTTATTATAATGGCAGTAAATTCACAGCTCACATTCACAGATTATTTTAACCTCAGTAGCCCTTAACCCTTAGTATTTCGAGTATAAATGTATAAATTTGAATTATATTTTTTGTGTGGAAGTACCAAATACAAATACTTCTTATAGCATTTGGGAAATAAAATTAATTTGAAATACAGTACTTCAAATACCAGAAAGTAATTGAAATACATTTTTCAAGTACTTTACTTCTTTAGTATTTCAAATAAATATGCCAGGTAAATATATTTTTTGTGCTACAAGTACCAAATACAAATACTTCTTAGAGAGTATTTGGGGAGTCAAGTACAAATATCACGAAAACAATGTATTTGAAGTACAGTACTTCAAATACCAGAAAGTAATTGAAATACATTTTTCAAGTACTTTACTTGAAGTAATGACAGCTCTGCTGGCACCCACTCCAAAGTTACTTTGTTGTGGTCTGCCAGCCTTCCCAGTTCTTGTAGACATTCTAAGACTAGAGCAGACGTAACTTTGGGCGCTTCTAGTGCCTTAAGTGTAGCCTGACTGTCTGTAAGTATTGCCATCTAGTCTAGTTCCTTTTCCAAAGATTCCCGCTCCTATGGCCTGCTCGGACTTTGATCCATCTGTGTACCAGACTGTTTCCCGATGTAGGTTGTTTACTTCACAGAGTTCTCAATCTCTAATTATAGTCTCGAATTTCCTGTTGAAGATATATTTCGGAGCTATGTGATCCTTTCGAGCATTCATTATGGTATGCCCCACATATTCTGCGATTTGGTTGTGTCCAAGGTCCTTGTAAATTCCTCTTGGTGGAGTTTGTAGTCTAGACTAGCCCATTCTTGCCTCGCCCATTATTACAATTTGCAACGGAGGGAGGTCCAGGATGGTCTTTAAGACTGCAGGGAAGGAAGGATTAGGAAAACAACTGGAGAGTGGATCCAGAATCAACACTCTCTGAAATGGAACAACATCTCTGGTCATCTCCGTCAAGCTCGGGAACTATTAGCAGAATCTGCAGAGAGAATAGGACGATTTTGTCTCTCTCTGGATAGAAGTAACTTGAGATTGCTAGTAGGCCTACTAACGGGTCACAACACCTTCAGGCGTCACTTGTTCGTGATGAGGGTGGTCAACGACCCAACGTACACGTGGTGTGGTGAAGAGGAAGAATCCTCGGCACACATCTTGTGTCGCTGTGACACCCTGGCTTATCACAGGCAGACTATGCTGGGCTCAAGAACCTTGGAACCTAGGACCTAAGAATGTACTTGCCTTTGCCAAAAGAGCATGTCTTAGGAACTAGCGCGGATAGAGGCGCAAAAGGACCCACCGTGTGGCCTATGCACCAGCCACATTCCGTGCTGGATAGCCTCTGGTCCTTATTCATTCAAGACTGCAGTGGGTGCGCTTTTCATTGCACCGAGTGCCTACTTAGATACGAGTACAAATAATATAAATTTTCTATTCAGGCAGTGCTACATTGCAGACACCGTTTTCCACTCTACTTTTTTCCCATGTTTTACCCTTATTCTATATCTCTGTGTTTGAAGCTAGGGCCAGGGCTTGTTGAATGTTTTCCACATTCTCTGGGTTTGAACCGTTCATTCGTTCGTGGAGCTCCTGGTGCTCTTGTGTTGATCAGTACACCACGTGATAGACTCACTGTTTCGCACGAAACTGTCATATGTGGAAATGGCTCCAGAATCTCAACTGATAACAAAATGCTGGAAACTCACAAGTCCAACGATACCCCCACTATCTCCCTCGCCCGGATGGGGGAAGAAGAGTACAAGCTATTTCAAAAACGTTACTCCCTCAACCATACTATTTATTATGAACACATACTATTAATTATGTTACTTGAAATATTAATTTCAATTTATCAATTTTTTGCCATCTAATTAGGTACTGATGAGCCAGACTTTGTATAGAGTAATAATTTATTTATTATTTATATGCCGATAAATGTTTTCCATCCAAAGTGCCTAAGGATTATACGGTTTTGTGACAGAATTAATTACTAATAGTTCGAAGCTTATACGTATTTGAAATGTTTAATTTGGAATATTATAAATTATAAGTATTCACTTGAATGAAATATTGAACTCAAAAGCCTCCCACACATATACAGGTCATGTTCACTGCTAAAAACTATGTTATTACTGTGGATAAAATGTGGAACGATTAGTCTAAATTATTAATTTTGCCTCTCGTACTATGATTGACAAATGGTTTTTTGAACCTTTTATTCTGAAAATTTACGTTGCTTTTCAGTAGGCCTAACTGTCAGTCTAATAGCGTCGGTTGTACAAAGTGATGGTAAATTTTTGAATCTCGTGTTTGGCAGAATCGAAATAACTAAAAATAAATATTTTCTTCGAAATGAAAACAGTACTTTGACGGTACTTTGCAACCGAGATTTAAGTCTGACTACCCGATGGTGAGCACAACTGTCCAAGGATGCTTATTAATAGCACGACCCATGACTCGTTGGATTCCTCTGGAACTGTAGGATATTAGAAAGAATTAATAAAGAACGTGAACTTTAACCACTATAAAACGAGGAAAAGCAGCATATTTTGGCCATTTTTTTTTAAATAGCAAGTACGATTCTTTACAACTGATCGTTGAGGAAAAGATCGAAGGACGACGAGGGACCGGTCGAAAAAAGTTCTCCTGGCTTCGGAAGCTGCAAAAGACAGAGAAGAGTTCCAAATGATGGTCGCCATCCTCCGCTGAGGAGACGGTACCGTAAGAAGAAGTGCTTGGATGACAACTGATTCATAAGAAACAAAAACTCTCATAACTGTATCAAAATTTGTTTTTAGACGTCTTAGGGGTTCTTGATCATTTCCCATTCTTTTAACGAAATTACTACGAAATTGTTGCCAAGATCGAATTTTATAAGAAACAGTACCGAATCTACTAAAAGATCACGATCTCATCAATTATTAGCCTTATACAGTCTAGCCCATTTTCTGAGTACAGACGTCTGCAGTCTAATGTAAACTTCGGTAGTATTTATTTATGTATGTTTACTGGTTGTAGATAAACTTTTCAGTAAGCATAAAGGTAATCGCCTGACAAGATGTATTTTTCTCAAATATTTTCGATATGCTATCGAATATACGTAATCTGAGAGGAATCATTCTTATACACTATAACGGGAGTCACAAATACAGTGTGTCTCAGCTAAACTTTGCCTCCGACCCTCAGAGTAACAACTGAACATAGAAGTAGTAAACAACTAATTCTAATAGGCCAACATCTTTTCTTACGTTGTCATATTGACCACCAGATACGGCAATCATAATTGTTTACTATCGTCTTAATTGTATAATATCCAGAAATATTCCATTCTACGTTAAAAAAGACGGTATTTTGATGGTTCAGGAATGATTACAGCAAAATCAATAGATATGTTGACCTCTACTGCGTTACTGCATGTTTCTTCATCATAAACGCAAATTCTATCTTATAGAAATTTTGAGGAGCTGGCACGGCCTATATAATTTTCCTGCGATTTGTTTACGGTAAACCCCGACTGTCAAACGTTTGTTCTGTTTGTGCGTCTTTTATGATTGGTCAGTAAAATCGAATTCGCTATTTGTTGGTATATTCGAGTGTAGTTTAACAGTTTTTCGAGATGGGACAGTGCAGAGCAGTGTTTGTAACATGGGTTGCATTGGAAGAATTTTCAGGTTAGTTGGCAATGTTTGGAGGCTGAAGTGTCAAAAGATGATGGCTTTGAGCACGCCATGCTGAAGTGGTTTGTTTACTACCTCTATGTTCAGTTGTTACGCTAAGCTCCGACCTGATCTCTGAAATGATAAAAAAATAAAAAAAAACTCCATAACACGTTAATTTTTATTTCGACGGGAGCTCTTCCACCGAGTACGTCATTAAGGCCCGGTCAAACAGAGGGCGGTCTAGAATGCGGCAGTCCGGCGTCCTCTAACGCCGCGTTACCGCATTCCGTTACTTGTACCAAACAGGCCTGTTTGACGAGTTGTACAAAAGCGATACGCCATTTTTTGTCAAGATATCTAGTGATTCGAACATAGATGAGCTCAAGGCCCGGTCAAACAGAGGGCATTCTAGAACGCCGCGTTACAGCATTCCATTGTATTGTTAGAGAACGCCGGAACGCCGCGTTCTAGAACGCTCTCTGTTTGACCGGGCCTTTATTGTGCCATACATTATTTTCAGGAGAATTCATTCACAAATTAATACAACAGTGCATATACATCGCTGATTGATTTATTGTCAAAATAAAGTATTATTTTTATTACCTGAAGAATCGTAAGAAAGGGTTTAAATGGGAGACATTTTGTTCCATACAGACGTAGAGGCGATACTCAAAATGTCTTCGCAACAAGAAAACTATCTTGAACCGTAAACGCCACAATCACTCACCCACTTGAAAACGACGATAATTTATATAAAGATCAGTGAATCAAAATGTGCAAATGTTCATTAGAATGACACTGATATATCATCGTAAAAAACAAATATTTTTTGCACAGATACGATGCGAAAATGCCATAGAACAGACAAAAAATAAAGCGACCACTAGGTATTGGCTATAAATACTGAGAGGATACATTTACTGGGGACAGACGTCAGTCCATATTAGATGCAGTAAATTTTCGGGTAATCCAATAAAGTCCATAACCGATAGAAGGCGCTCAGCCGTCAATCAGTTCGAATTGACGTCAACGGCACTTTAAAAATCGCCACGTTCTAAGAGAATGGCGCAAATTTTATGGAGACACTGCATGTCGAACGGATTTCAATTTCCAGCACCAGAGTTTTACTGCGATTCACAGTATGGTGAATTATAAGGAAACATGGCTATCAGTTCCAGTTGGATTGAGCCATAATCAAACTGTGCTTTCTAAGGTTATGAAGGTAGTTTGAAAAAAATACACTATTTGTTGAAAGCTTTGAGTTTTTGAGGTCAAGCTCAGCTTAACTTTTTTACCTGAATAGTTATACCTGTTAGGTATACCGCGACGTGTATTTTCGCCTTTAGACATATACAGACAAAAAATGGAGTCAAGTTGATTGACTCAGTGCTTCCCACACATTGCTACAACACAACAACGCCCCACGTAATTTGGGAAAATTTCATATTTGAATTAAAAGGAATGGTCTACTGTGTAATTTTAAAAAAGAAAATTTACGAAAGAAGCATCCTTTTTGAAAAAAAATGACTAAAACTCCACCACCATACTTTCACAATACACCCACACAGAATAAGACAATTTTAGAATCGAGAACCCGCTTGACAGACTCTAATAGTGTCACAAAGATGCGCTGTTGCCAGCGATAAGCAGTTATCAGTTAATCAGTTCATCAGGTTAGTGACAGTTTGTCACAATACTTCCCTCACCTATCGGTGTGGGAAGCAAAAAGCAAAGGCCACTGTTACTTTGAAGTTCCCACCCCATCCCAATTCGACAGCTATTAAAGAAGGAGAAAAAATTTACTAAATACCAAAAACGAATTTCCAATAGATGCCGATAACTTCTTTATTTTTTTGCCAAGTGAAAAATCGTACAGTTCTTATTGAGGCGACGAGAAGTAAAAAACAACGAATAGACATAATTATCGATAGGCTGGCCGACATACAAACTAACAGACCTAGGGAAATAAGTGACGTATATTTTTGGAAAATAAACATAACAAAAAAACGCGTTCACAATACTTCCAATACTCACCAATGGTCTGTTGAATAAAATGGGGATGTTATTGACATAAAAAATACAGAGCCAATTCTACTGAAAAGCGCAAATTTGAATGAGTAAGCAGAAAAAAACGCATTTAGTGAAGAATATACATATAAGCGGGCCTACATATGACCCTTGTGGTACCCCAGATGTTGAATAACTGAATTCTCAATTAAAAACTATTTCATAAAATTAAGTAGGTTCTTGACTACAGGTACTATCAACTTTATCAACTGACAAAACCAAGTCAATTGAGTCTCTCTCACAAATCAAAGCGGACAAATTCCTCGACTATCTAAATAAACTATAAAAACATTTAACTGACTGACTTTATTAATAATAGGGTTCAAACTTGCTCTCTCCACTTTATTATTTGCTTTTATATCCCAACTGAACCTACTCAAAATTCCACAATTATCACTGCCCGCTCATATCTGATGAAGTAATTACTTTTCCCTTTGCCATATTATTATTCACAGGGTAATTTTGAACGTACAAAGAGATAAAACTATTTTAATTTACTGTATAAATTATTTATGATCAGCTGTTCCACATTCGGATACAGCTGTAGTATATTCGCCCATATAGGAATGTGGAAAAAATATACAAAAGTACATTATGTACATTTACATATATGTACTGTACATATATTAACGTTAGTATGGTAGTTAGTATGTACAGGGTGGCCTAATAAGAATGGACGCCGTCAATATCTCGGTAACCGTTAATCATATAACTACGAGCAAAAAATATTAAATGGGCTAAGAGAAATCGCTGGAAATTATTTTCAAATTCCGCAAGTGGCCGCTGGGGGGCGCAACTGTTATGATCAATCAGAGAAACGGCTTTTTCTCAAAAAATATGCAAGTAAAGGTATACTATAAATTCTGTAATCCTGTAGACACAGGGGCGGCGCGTGCCTCGAAAAAGTGGGGGGGCCAAAAACTACAAATATACAGGGTGTCCCTGAATTTCCTTGACACTCTTGACACGTGACATTTTCATAACAAAAAAATGTCCAAACGAAAATTGAGTGGCGTGTTTGAAAATACTATAGGGTAGATATATCATACCATGCGTTCAAAACATTTTTTTTGTACTTCAATCCTTAAAACTCACCCCTAACTTTGTTTTTTCAAATAGCACCTAATTAATTTTCCTACACAAATTAAACCGTTATTTTATTCAAAATCTTGCGGTACCTTTGATTTTAAACAAGAACTTTTTTTTTAAATCCATAAGCATAAAATAAACAAAATAAATAAAGTAAGGATTTGTTTGAGGCGTAATTTTTTCTTAAGAAAAAAAAAAGATAAAAAAGAAAACTAAGTGAGCCTTTCAAGGGTACCGAATGACCTACCATACCATGCTTTTGAAACATTTTTTTTTACTTCAACCCCTAAAGCTTACCCCGTACTTTTTTTCCAAATAGCACCCCACATCTTTTCCTACATTAATGAAGTCATTCTTTTATTTAATATTTTGTAGTGCCTTTCACTTCATAAACGATTCAATTTTTTTCGTAGTGGTTAACCTAAGATAAATAAAATGAGCATTTGTTTGAGCGGTAATATTTTCGTTATAAAAAAGCATAAAAAAGACATTTGTTTTCAAAAGCATGTTTCATAGATACAGTACCCTTAAAAACCCAATTAGCTTTATTTTAATCCGTTTTTTGCGTCAAGCAAGTTCTTGTTTTATTCATGTTATGCTTGTGGTTTTACGAAATAAATAAGTTTGCGTATGAATTCAAAGGTACTTCAAGATATTAAATAATATAAGGACTTAATTTACGTAGAAAAAACTATTTGGTGCTATTTGAAAAACGAAAGTTGGGGCGGACACGTAAAAAAATAATTTCCTATTAATTTTTTTAACTCCTCATAAAAAGTGGGGGGGGGGGCTGGGCCCTCCCCGTGCCCCCCACGCGCCGCCGCTGTGTAGACAGGACATCAAACAAAAGAAATTACAGTTTAAATTTGATTATTATAATTATTATGATTAAATGTCAATTTGAGCTGATCAAAAAGTGTTATATGAACTCAACAAGCAAACATAGTAAGAAAAAGCCAATGTGAATATATTAAAAAAATTAAGGCTGATTAGCAGCAAAATAAAGCAAAGTAACGTGGTAACAACAAGCTTAGCATCCACGGCCAACTCTAACAAAAACCAGAATTTGGCAGAAATATTGTTTTACTACTTCAAATATAACTCCAATCTTTTGGTTCACAGAAAAATCGGAAAAAGAAGGGTACCGGCTGGATTCGAACCAGCGTCTCCGGCATTCTAGGCCGACGCGATACCAACTATACCATGGTTCCCCGTGACATAGCCGATATACAGAGCCGACGACATGATATCGACTCCGTCGACACCCACCACTCCCCAGTATCTTTCTGCGAACCATGTATTCCAGTCATCCAGAGAGATCTAGTCGGCTGTTGGGTGAGTGTGAATCTCCCACCGCTATTCGCACTACAGCTCTCTTTCTTACTGAAGTACGACTTTTCAGACGGCCAGGATTTCATGGAATGAAAGGTGCTTGCTTACTCCGCAAGAGGGAGATAATTCCAATCATTTACTCTTGCGGAATAAGCAAGCACCTTCCATTCCATGAAATCCTGGCCGATTGAGGAGTCGTACTTCAGTAAGAAAGAGAGCTGTCGTGCAAATAGCGGTGGGAGATTGCCACTCACCCAACAGCCAACTATAAGATCTCTCTGGGTGGGGATGGGTGTCGACGGAGTCGATACCATATCGCAGGCGCTGTATATCGGCCATACCACGGGGAACCGTGGTATAGTTGGTAACGCGTCGGCCTAGAATGCTGGAGACGCTGGTTCGAATCTAGCCGGTACCCATCATTATTATCTCCCTCTTGCGGAGTACGCAAGCACCTTTCAGTCTGACTCCATAGCTGTTACATTTAGGTATAGGGAATGCTTATAAATTTGGAAGTATACTGTAAGAACTTTCTGACGATGCTATAAAATACAATGTGTTCCATTTAAAACAACCAAGAAAATTATGGTCGTGAGTTTTGGATTACTCTGTATACAAAATCAAAGATAGCAGAAAATTGATAATGGTAATCAAAACTAGACAACCAGGAAATTATTTAAGCACTGAGGATCATGCGTCCAGTTATCATTTTTTTTTGGTACAGGGTGACGAATTCATTAAAATTTCACACAAAAGTGGCCATATCTCTGAAAATACCTTGTATAACCCGATAAAACCCTATATTTGCAAAATAAGGAAAAGGAGCACAGTTCAAATTCGGGATAATATATAGGGTGTTCCATTAGAAAAAACATAGTTTTGGTATGCTGTGACTTTATCAATAACCCTGTATATTGTAAGATGATTTCAAAATGTAGACCTTAGCTTTGCCTACACATTTTAGTGGAATTTTTTTTGTATCTGTCACAATAACGGAGATATCAAACTTTGGAGCATAAGTTGATCACCCTGTATAATACGGGCCCTAAAATTGTCTTTTGGGGTGCCCTGTATGCAGTTGGCGGGATAACTATTGGCGGAAGCAAAATATCTAACTTAAGATTTGCTGACGATACAACCCTTATTGCTGCTTCTCAGGAAGAACTAGTAGCTCTGTTAAACATTTTGGAACAACACAGTGCAGCATATGGTCTTGGTATTAACTACAACAAGACCAAGGTTATGATCGTAGATAGAGAGCATGACAATCATCGAGAAGTAAAGTCAATTGGCCGTTGTGAGGCAGCTCAAAATTTTGTGTACCTCGGTTCTTTGATCGACAATTCAGGTAGCTGTGAGAATGAGATTCGACGGCGCATTCAACAGGCACGGATGGCCATGACAAAGCTTACTAAAATATGGAGTGACCATAACATCACTAAAGCTACCAAAATGTCACTGGTTCAGTCTTTTGTGTTCTACATATTTTTGTATGCCTCGGAAACTTGGACTGGAGGAGAATGCTGAGAATTCCTTATACCGCCCATCGAACTAATGTTTCCATACCGGATGAGCTCGGTAATCCAAAGAGACTATAGTCCATTGTGTCGACGAGAATGCTTACATTCTTCGTACATATTTACAGAAGCGATAATATGGAGAAACTTGTAGTTCAGGGTCACGCCCCGAGTGGGCGGCGCCGTTGCCGTTCCCCTACACGCTGGGTGGATACGACGAAACAGTTGCTAGATATGAGTATCAAGATCGCCACTGAACTGACAGAAAATCGCGAACGATGGCGAGCTACAGTTCTCAAAACTATCGATAATATTCGTGTCGGCAATACTCTAGCTCCGACTTAATGCATTTCACGAGTTCACAACATGTCGTTTAGAAATCGTGAATATGATGATGAATAAGTATATGTACAAATTTAACGAGCAATATTTACAATAAACAATATAGAATGATGTGGTATAGTTCTACAAAGACACATATTCTTCATCTGATAATTTATTTTTACGCGTACAGACTCTGGTGTGCCCTACTATCAGCAGCACCCAACGATGCATAATTTCTCATTAACCCATTGAGCGGAGCAGTCATAACTCACACAGTTTGACAAATAAACACACACATACCAGGACAGTGGTGTATGGTGGTAGTCGGGCTGGCTTAGGAACTCTATTACCGTCCCAATGGATCCTGTTTAAATTTTAAATGACGGCTTCGAGCGTAAGCCGGGGCTCCGTTCTGTGGTCTGTTCATGCGATGCGGAGAGAGAGATACGGCCCCGGTGCCGCCGTTCCAGGTATTCAAGATTAGATAAAGTTCCTGTTTGTTTTGATAGGTCAATCGGATCCGATAGAAACTTCGAGTACACCTTAGAACAACACTGCGGAACTGAAGACGAACGTACAAACCACGAGGGGAGTAATTATTGCAACTGCATACATCATCATAGTCACAATGTCTTAACAGACATGTTGTGAACTCGTCAAATGCATTAAGTCGGAGCTAGACTATTGCCGACACGAATAATATCAATAGTTTTGAAAACTGTTGCTCGACGTCGTTCGCGATTTACTGTCAGTTCAGTGGCGCTCTTGATACTCATATCCAGCAACTGTTTCGTCGTATCTACAAAGCGTGTACGGGAACGGCCACGGCACCGTCCACTCGGGGCATGATCCTGAACTACAAGTTTATCCATATTATCGCTTCTGTGAATATATCCGAAGAATTTTAAGCATTTTCGTCGACACAATGGAAGACAGTCTCTTTGGATTACCGAGCACATCCAGTATGGAAACGTTAGTTCGATGGGCGGTATAAGGAACTCTCAGCATTCTCCTCCACGTCCACATGTCAGAGCATCTATGCGAGCTCGATCTGTCTTGTTAACAGTTCAAGTCTCCGAGGCATACAAAATATGGAAAAAACAAGATACTGACATTTTGGTAGCTTTAGTGATGTTATGGTCACGCCATATTTTAGTAAGCTTTGTCATGGCTATACGTGCCTGTTGAATGTGCCGTGGAATCTCATCTTCACAGCTGCCCGAATTGTCGATCAAAGGACCGAGGTATACAAAACATTCTACTACTACTTCACAATGGCCTACTGGCTTTATTTCTCTATGATTATAATGCTTTCTATCTATCATCATTACCTTGGTATTGTTGTAGTTAATACCAAGACTATATGCTGCACTGTGTTGTTCTAAGATGTTTAATAGAGCTAATAGTTCTTCCTAAGAAGCAGCAACAAGGATTGTATCGTCAGCAAATGTTAAATAACATCGGAGATAATACACATCCCTGACGAACTCCGTTTCTGTCTGCTGTCTGACCAGACAGGTTACTGTCAATTCTTACACAAGCCGAGCTAGACCAATAGAGCTGCTGTATGAGAAACACTAACTGGTAAGGAACTCCCACAGAGATATGGATTTCCCACAGTTTAGGCAACTTTACTTTATCAAACTTAGAATAGTCCACAAAGCAGATAAAAACTGGAAAATAATGCTCTCTGGCTTTTTCAACGACGCCTAAGGTCTAACCTGTCCTGCTGGATGTTCGCGCCGTGATCTGACCATGCTTACAAACGTACAGTTTAGTTTACAAAATATAGTTGGTAATGAGCTAAATGAGTTAATCATAAAGTCTAGGTTGGGTTAGGTTAGATCGAAGGTGATCGGGGCAATGCCTCCTTCCACTGCCACCATGTTGTGTCTAGTGTGGCTCACACCTGCTTCGTGTTCACCATACAATCCACGCCTCTTGACGAAGGTGATGGTTCTGTTGGGTGAAACTTCCTTAAAGTCAGTCGATTTCAGTTGAGTAAATCTGAAAGTCGGAATCCTATCTCTTCCCGCTGTTTCATCCTCTACATAGCAAAAACGACACAGTATTTCAGAAAGTGATAGCTAAGACCTCACTGAATGACATCTAAGAGCAATTTTTCCAAAAAAAATTTTAGTGTGTAAAAAAACTCGCAATGTAAAGTCACACATTCTTCAGACGTCTGTAATTTAACAACGAAACACCATATCAAAAAAAGGCTACCACAGTGACAAAACGCAATTCAATTTGCTTTTTGAATCATTACTTCATAGGTTAACGTCAGGAGCTTCGAAATGCGAAATTCGTTTTTATGGTTGACCTTTGGACCTTACCTTTGGATTTTTGGACTTATCTCCACTCCTCTTAGACACACATACTGGAGTAAGGGAATAGGTGGCCACGCCTCCTCGCTAACACGGGAATACGTATTTTCCTGGATGCTCAATCTCGCACGCTACACCCTAGACCCTTAATAGCAGACGACAATTATCTTGATCACTAGTCGATCGACTAATCTAATTTGTTGGTCAAGACGTCTAGGAAGCAACCGGAAATTGACAGTGCAAGTCAATTCCGCGTATTCGGTGCATGTCAAATTATGTGGGCAATGATCGGCTAGTTAAATGGCGGGCCGACCGCACCGGATTGCATCCTGCCGGAGCATCGCTGGCATCGAACGTTCCGGCCGGAGCCTCCGGGGCATCCGGATTTTTCCTCGACCGGACCAGAAGCCGTGCTTTTGCTGCCAAACCGACCGGGTGAAATTCCACGCGTGAACGCCGTGATACGTAGCGAGGAGAGGTGGGGGGAGCATGTGAGCTTAGGGATACATAACCTTACAAAAAATAATGACTCTTTAGGGCGGCATTTATATTTACTACTTATCCTTGAGCTACACGCGCCTTGTATTAAAACTTAAGTACAAGCGTGGTGTGTTATGTACACCACGGTGGCCAATCCGGTAAAGTTATTCTTTTTAGATAGCCCGTACCGAGACCTATCCAAAACACCCTCATGTATGTGTAACGATTATTGATAGAGTCATGATGCCCCCATAAGTGCTATTTTTTTATTATTTCGAGAGTCTGACGTCTTTCAAACTTTTTAGGATTAGTTTGGGGCTCCAAAACCAGGCATAAGTATTTTTAATTTTATTTTGAAAGTTTTGATCTCCTGACTGAAAACAGTGATTTCAAACTTTAGGCCCAAAATAATTGTTCGGATGCACAGGTTTTCCTTATTGGATATCAAAATAGGCTTAATACTGAGTGTACTTACAGAAAAAGTAAAAGCCAAAAGGCATTTTTGTTTTTTTGACGATTTATCGGAAAAAATGGAAAAAACTCTAAATTAAAAAAAAATCATAATTAGAAAACTATCAATAATCGCTATACATACCTGGGGGTATTTTGGATAAGCCTCGGTACGGGCTATCTAAAAAAAATTGCGTTACCCGATTGGTCATTATATCTTGGGTAATAAATGGCAACAAACTAATCGCAGAATTAAAATCAACACTACTAACGATTTTATTACAAAATACACTGATACCTTATCCCTGGAAAAAGGCTCAATGTAATGAATATCGTATATCGGACTAAATTCCTTTCTATTTCACGAGTACACGCGTGGAATATTCTACGCACCAGACGAAGCAGCATTAGCTAAAATACTGTCATTGTTAAATTTATATAGCTTTTTTTATTAAAAGGACCTTTGGCCAAAGCGGAATGGTTCTGTCTCTTACTGGACCGAAGCCGACTAAGGTCGCTTGTGGGCCTGCTATTTGGCCATAACAACTTAAAGCGAGGAGGAGTCCTCGGAATACATTCTATGTCACTGTGATGCCCTTGGGTGTCAAAAGCAGACTATAATATGTTCAAGCGTCCTTGAACCTGATGACATAAGTTGGGCAGGATCGAAGACCATCCTCACTTTTGCGATGCGGGCTGGACTTAGAGATCTAGAGAAAGGAAAAGTGCAGAAGGACCCGTTTGTAAATCTATGCATCGTTGGCTCCTGACCATCTCCTCCTCACCTCTCCATCTTTTATTCACTAATTCATTCAGTGTACAAAGTGAAATCACTTAATTTCGATTTTTGTTGATTTTCAAAATCTATATTGCTATTAATACCTTTATTACAAACCTACTCACCTAGGCAGATCACCAAAAGGCAAACGTTACTCACCTGAAAAGAAAAAATATGTTATTTTTTTCAATTAAGAAATTCCTTAATACATAAGTTATAATCAATCCAGAAAGCCTTTCTCCTTATTTCATTGGCTCACGCCATGTCCCGCCAAAACTCAACAGGAATGTCACCAATAATAAAGACGGTTGCTGTGTTCATTTACTGTGATGTTGTTTACCATCCGTGTTTGGATCACTTGATGAAAAGCAGAACTGAAAGGAAAATAACTTCGCCATGTCAGTCAGAAGTGGCTTGGGTTAGGCAATATTGTAGAATGTGAGCATTTACTTTTAGTTCACAAATTTGATCTTCAGATGTTTATTTATGAGGTTCATAACAGAACTGTCAGAAATCGGAACAGTATCAGACCTACTCCACATACCACAACTTTATTCCACAGAAGTTTTTTGTAAAATGCAGCCAACTTTCATAATCGATTAAACAATTCTTTTAAAATACAACCTCTGTCATGTTTTCGTACATCTCCTACTTGCTAGAGACTGATTACTGAAGCCAGAATTTTAATCTGTAGCTTGTTATTACAACTCCTTTTTTGTATCTTTTTAGCAAATTAATGAACATGTTTCTTTTTCTTCGTTATGTAGCATCCTAACAAGCTTTGGGTCACTGTATTATTATATGTTAAAAACAAAAAAGTGCAGCTCGGGCTCCGACACACCGAGCTGCTGTTCCATTACCCAATGACTACTCCTCACACCGTGAGGTGAGCAATCACCGGGTCCGCGAATCGTGCGCCCTAAGTAGACGAAGGGACCCAAGGATGACTGCCTTCTGCATTCTGGCGGCTAAGATGTGCGCCGCCGCACGGCACACCGGTATTTTGCGCAGTGCAGAGAGCAGCGTATTCCTCATTCCACCTAGGGATCCAATGACCATAACCAGCGGACTTACAGTGTAGTCTGGCCAGAGCCTGCGAAGTTGTCCGAGCAACTCCTGATATTTGGTCCGCTTTTCCTCCTCCTTAGAGACGATATTCACTTCGGCAGGCGCCGAAAACTCAATAACGAACATCGTCTTCTGTTGGTGGTCGAGAAGGACTATGTCGGGCTTGTTTGCCTGTACAAGCTCGAGCGTGGGGAACGAGTAGTTCCAGTAAATCCGGCATCTCTCGTTCTCCACAACGGACTCTATATCCCCTGGAGCGTATGGCGGCACCGGTGTCTCATCGATACCGTATGAGTGCCTTAAATGATAGTAGAGCACTCGTAGAGCCGCGTTGTGCCGATGGACGTAAGCCGTCCCAGCGTACGTCTTACACGCCGACAAGAGATGCATAAGCGTCTCTGGCGCCTGTCGGCAAGCTCTACAATGGGTATCGGGTACATCTACACCCATAACCCTTTTACGGTATACCAACGTGTTGAAGACACCGTCTTGGCAAGCCATTATAAAGCCCTCAGTCTCCGACTTCAACCCACTAGACCTTAGGAAAGAGAAGGTCAACTGCTCAGACAAGCCATGCTCTTCTAGATGTCTGTAGAAGATTCCATGCATTGGCTTATCTTTATGAAGTCTTAAGAGGAAGTCGACTTCGGCAGTTTTAATGTGGGCTTTTAATTCTGCGGGAGCAAGTTCCGTAATGGACTGCTGACACCTCCGCTTGAAGTCGAGTGTGAGGCTGAGCTCCTTGGCTGCTCGTTTCGCTGCGCTAAAAAGAAAGGCTCCTTTTCCCGCATTCTCGTGCTCTCGCACGAAGCGGATCAGGGGATCGGTGCTGTTCGTTACATAGCAGGCAGTGGCCAGTACTACTCTGTTGTGCAGACGCTCCAAACTCAATAGTCCACGCCCTCCCAGGTGTCGCGGGAGGTATATTCGCGGGACAGAGGACTTAGGATGCAGGCTTCTCTCCATATTCATCCTTTTGCGGGTCTTCGTGTCGATTTCCTTCAGCTCGTTCACTTTCCAGTGTATAGCACCAAAGGTGTATAATAACAATGGGACCGCAAGCATGTTTGTGGCAGCGACTTTGTTCTTGCCGGACAGTTCTGACGACCAGATCTGCCGGAGTCGGTGCAAATACTTGCGGCGGAGACACTCTTTAACCAATGTTGCCTCTTGGACATGACGCTGCGCCACTCCAAGGTAGGTATAAGTATCTCCGGCATGCAGTTGTCGCAAGATGCTCCCATCAACGAGCTGTTCCTCATCTCCACTATCTCCGCTTCGTCCTTTCTTGAGATGAACCAATGCACATTTGTCTGTCCCGAACTCCATTCCGATAGCATGACTGTACTCCTGCACCACCCTCAGCGATTTTTGTAGTTCGCGTTGGCCGGAGGCATAAAGTTTTAGGTCATCCATATAAAACAGATGGGTGACCTTGTGCCTCCGGTTATTGGGCGTGCCACAGCTGTATCCTTTAGTATTTCTCAGCGCTATGGACAGAGGCAAAAGTGAGATGCAAAAGAGCAAGGGACTCAAGGAGTCTCCTTGGAAGACACCTCTTTTCAATGACACCAACTCTGTCTGAACCCGAGTTTCACCTGATGTTATGGTGAACCGGGTCTTCCAGAGTGGCATCAGTTGTTTGATGCACCCCACTATCTGATTATCCACCGAAAGACATTCCAACAGCCGCACAATGAGCTCATGAGACGTGCTGTCGAATGCCTTGCGATAGTCAATCCAGGCCATAGAAAGGTTTCGCTTGTACTGCACAGAGTCCTGCGTGACACATCGGTCAATCAACAGGTTCTCCTTGCAGCCAGCTACTCCTTTCTTTGACCCTCTCTGTTCATACACGTCGAGAAATACAGGATTCACAGCTTGAAGGATACGCATGTACAAGATTCTGGTGAAGAGCTTGTAACACGCGTTCAGACATGTTACTGGCCT
The DNA here is from genome assembly GCA_951848785.1 of Callosobruchus maculatus. Classification (NCBI taxonomy): domain Eukaryota; kingdom Metazoa; phylum Arthropoda; class Insecta; order Coleoptera; family Chrysomelidae; genus Callosobruchus; species Callosobruchus maculatus. The sequence goes on from CATOUR010000071.1 coordinate 13,156,624, forward strand.
GTAGTTTTTGGGATCAGACAAATCTCCGGTCTTCGGGAGAAGCACGGTTCGACCCTCGACAAACCAAGCCGGAATTGGCTGCTCCTGATTTAGCCACGAGTTAAAAACTCTAGCCAAATGCCGGTGGCAACTGGGGAATTTATTATTATTATTATTATTATGTTTTTTCAAGCTTCTCTCGCATGACTGCGGTGACGACAAATGTTGACGGGCTAGGCCAAGTCAACATTTGAACTATTACTGATCGGAATTTAGGAAAGATCGTACTATATTACAGGTCTTAAGGATTACAGACTTTTGGAATATTTTATGTAAACTTTCGTCCAGGCCTAACTGTTGTAGGTGTTGTGTAAATGTGTTCGGTGTGAGGCCTGAGACCGACATAATGAGGGGGACAATAATAACTTTATCTTGTTTCCAAATTCGCTTCACTTCTATGGCAAGGTCAGTGTATTTAGATATTTTCCCAGCGTAGGTGTTTTGAACATTCACATCATTGGGAATAGCAATATCTATTAAGTAGGTAACTTTGTCTGCCTTTATCTGAAATACTATATCTGGTCTGTTTGCATTGATGGTTTTATCTGTGTGTATTTCAACATCCCAGTATAGTTTGTAGTGATCGTTTTCGAGTACTGATGTTGGTGTATACTTGTAATATGGATCGGAGTTTTCGATTAATTTGTTTTTTGTGGCTAATGCTTGATGTATGATTTTGGCTGCTGAGTTATGTCTAGCCGTGTACTCAGTTCCAGCGAGAGTTTTGCATGCGCTTGTTATGTGGTCTATTGTTTCCTTTTGTTGTTGACATTTTCTGCAGTTATATTTTTATGTTTAAAACAAAAAAGTGCAGCCCGGGCTCCGACACACCGGGCTACTGTTCCATTACCCAATGACTACTCCTCACACCGTGAGGTGAGCAATCACTGGGTCCGCGAATCGTGCGCCCTAAGTAGACGAAGGGACCCAAGGATGACTGCCTTCTGCATTCTGGCGGCTAAGATGTGCGCCGCCGCACGGCACACCGGTATTTTGCGCAGTGCAGAGAGCAGCGTATTCCTCATTCCACCTAGGGATCCAATGACCATAACCAGCAGACTTACAGTGTAGTCTGGCCAGAGCCTGCGAAGTTGTCCGAGCAACTCCTGATATTTGGTCCGCTTTTCCTCCTCCTTAGAGACGATGTTCACCTCGGCAGGCGCCGAAAACTCAATAACGAACATCGTCTTCTGTTGGTGGTCGAGAAGGACTATGTCGGGCTTGTTTGCCTGTACAAGCTCGAGCGTGGGGAACGAGTAGTTCCAGTAAATCCGGCATCTCTCGTTCTCCACAACGGACTCTATATCCCCTGGAGCGTATGGCAGCACCGGTGTCTCATCGATACCGTATGAGTGCCTCAAATGATAGTAGAGCACTCGTAGAGCCGCGTTGTGCCGATGGACGTAAGCCGTCCCAGCGTACGTCTTACACGCCGACAAGAGATGCATAAGCGTCTCTGGCGCCTGTCGGCAAGCTCTACAAAGGGTGTCGGGTACATCTACACCCATAACCCTTTTACGGTACACCAAGGTGTTGAAGACACCGTCTTGGCAAGCCATTATAAAGCCCTCAGTCTCCGACTTCAACCCACTAGACCTTAGGAAAGAGAAGGTCAACTGCTCAGACAAGCCATGCTGTTCCAGATGTTTGTAGAAGATTCCATGCATTGGCTTATCTTTATGAAGTCTTAAAAGGAAGTCGACTTCGGCAGTTTTAAGGTGGGATTTTAATTCTGCGGGAGCAAGTTCCGTAATGGACTGCTGACACCTCCGCTTGAAGTCGAGTGTGAGGCTGAGCTCCTCGGCTGCTCGTTTCGCTGCGCTAAAAAGAAAGGCTCCTTTTCCCGCATTCTCGTGCTCTCGCACGAAGCGGATCAGGGGATCGGTGCTGTTCGTTACATAGCAGGCAGTGGCCAGTACTACTCTGTTGTGCAGACGCTCCAAACTCAATAGTCCACGCCCTCCCAGGTGTCGCGGGAGGTATATTCGCGGGACAGAGGACTTAGGATGCAGGCTTCTCTCCATATTCATCCTTTTGCGGGTCTTCGTGTCGATTTCCTTCAGCTCGTTCACTTTCCAGTGTATAGCACCAAAGGTGTATAATAACAATGGGACCGCAAGCATGTTTGTGGCAGCGACTTTGTTCTTGCCGGACAGTTCTGACGACCAGATCTGCCGGAGTCGGTGCAAATACTTGCGGCGGAGACACTCTTTAACCAATGTTGCCTCTTGGACATGACGCTGCGCCACTCCAAGGTAGGTATAACTATCTCCGGCATGCAGTTGTCGCAAGATGCTCCCATCAACGAGCTGTTCCTCATCTCCACTATCTCCGCTTCGTCCTTTCTTGAGATGAACCAATGCACATTTGTCTGTCCCGAACTCCATTCCGATAGCATGACTGTACTCCTGCACCACCCTCAGCGATTGTTGTAGTTCGCGTTGGCCGGAGGCATAAAGTTTTAGGTCATCCATATAAAACAGATGGGTGACCTTGTGCCTCCGGTTATTGGGCGTGCCACAGCTGTATCCTTTAGTATTTCTCAGCGCTATGGACAGAGGCAAAAGTGAGATGCAAAAGAGCAAGGGACTCAAGGAGTCTCCTTGGAAGACACCTCTTTTCAATGACACCAACTCCGTCTGAACCCGAGTTTCACCTGATGTTATGGTGAACCGGGTCTTCCAGAGTGGCATCAGTTGTTTGCTGCACCCCACTATCTGATTATCCACCGAAAGACATTCCAACAGCCGCACAATGAGCTCATGAGACGTGCTGTCGAATGCCTTGCGATAGTCAATCCAGGCCATAGAAAGGTTTCGCTTGTACTGCACAGAGTCCTGCGTGACACATCGGTCAATCAACAGGTTCTCCTTGCAGCCAGCTACTCCTTTCTTTGACCCTCTCTGTTCATACACGTCGAGAAATACAGGATTTACAGCTTGAAGGATACGCATGTACAAGATTCTGGTGAAGAGCTTGTAACACGCGTTCAGACATGTTATTGGCCTGTAGTTTTTGGGATCAGACAAATCTCCGGTCTTCGGGAGAAGCACGGTTCGACCCTCGACAAACCAAGCCGGAATTGGCTGCTCCTGATTTAGCCACGAGTTAAAAACTCTAGCTAAATGCCGGTGGCAACTGGGGAATTTTTTCCACCAGTAGGTGTTTATGCCATCCGGGCCAGGAGCTGCGAAATTCTTTGCGCCTCGTAAGGCGTCAAGAATTTCTTCCGTGTTTATCGGGTGACGCAGTACATTCAAGTTAGGAGTCCTCCTACAAACGGACCCAAACTGCGCCAAGGCCGGAGTGTCTGCTGAGAGAGGTTTGGGTTGTTCGTAAACGTCCCTCCAAAAGGCCTCCACGCGATCAGCAGTTGGCGGCTGCTCTATGGCTGGAGGCGGCTGTTGGAAAAGGCGAGAAGGTCTTTCGTAGAACATTCTGTTCTGCTCCAGACCTCTCGCCCGCGCCACCAACGATCGCTTAGCAGCGATTAGCATCCGTATCCTGTCAAGACAGTGTTGCTGACAACAACCAGTACCGCTTGACTGAGTGTATGATGGTCGCGCCTCAACCCGTAGGCTATCTGGCGCATTCGGCGCGTAAAAGGCTTCCCAGCCGCTCTATATTCCATCACACACTGGATACGGGATGCCTCCTGGCGAGCCAACTGGATTTTCGCTTCCATTTGGCGCACCCGTCTCTGTGCTCTCTCAACAGGAGAGTCTCTCACTCTCCCCTGTCTAGCTAGCCTCAGAGCCGCAGCGTAAATTTCGCAATTGATGCTCCAAATGTCAGAGGCCTCCGATAGACGTTCACCCACAACCTCATCCTCTCTCTTCAAATCTGCCAGCTTCAAGGACCTTCCGTTGTTATGCAAGGCCCTTCGGTCTCTGAAATCCCCAGGTGAGACGACTTGGTCGATTTCCCTCTCAGCGGGCCTTACCGGCGAACTTTCAGCCTGGTTAACAGGCCTTCCGTCCGCCGAAGGGGCAGGCTGAGCTGGAGCACGAACATATCCCTGCCTCCGGAGGTACGATACATAATCTCGCAAATTCTGAGAGGTAAGCGTGCTATGCTCTGGGTGCATTTCACACCACCTCTCACACATGCGGGACATGTATCCCCTACGGCGCGGGCTACTGCTCTCGTAGCAGCTCAGCAGGTCATCCTTGAGCTCCGTCGTCCACCTAAAACGGTCCATGTGATTGCGGGGGTCGTCATCAGAGCGAATCGAAGCACCGCCACCTTGCCCAACGCCGGCTTCCGAAACCGGCCCGGTGTGGGTGCTTTTCCTTCGAGGTGGTCGAACCCGAAGATAGGGCCCGTCAGGTGGTTAGCCTTAGGGCCCGCAGCCGACATTTCCGGAGGCAGCCGTCCAAATTGCCTCCAGAGGATGGACCTGTGAAGGTTGCCGACCGACTTGCATCCTTTGGCTTCGGTATACCCCTCGGTGTCGCCACGCACCGAATAGCCTGTTGATGTTGGGCGGCTTCCTGCGGGTTTATGAAAACAGCCACTTCTAACATGAAGAACAGACGCTGTCGGAGTACCGCTCCTCACATGGAGATCCGTCGTGTCCTATTAATTGTGGAATAGCCGATCCTCTGGATGCAGACGCTATTCCACTGTGCTAGTTTTGGTCCGCCCCGGGTATTTCATTTCCCCGGTACCACCCATATCTGGGAGGCATTCCCCTATCCGCCACCTTGGGGAGGCGCCACTGAGAGGATCTAGCAACCCCTATTATTATTATCATTGATATTTTATGTAATGGTTTTTCTACATTTTATCTTTGGGTATATTGCATCGAAGAGCCAGGGCTGATAACATACCGAGCTGCTGTTCTATCACCCAGTAACTACTCCTCACAGCGTGAGGTGAGCAATCAGTGCGTTCGCAAATCGTGCTCCCTAAGTACACGAAGGGACCCAAGGATTACTCTCTTCTGCATTCTGGTGACTAAAATGTGCGCCGCTGCACGGCACACCAGCATTTCACACAGTGCAAAGAGCAGCGTGTTCCTTATTCCACCTAGGCACCCAATGACCGTAACCAGCAGACTTACATTGCAGTCCAGGGCGTGCGAAGTTGTCCGAGCAACTCCTGATATTTGGTCCACTTTTCCTCCTCCTCGATCGACAATTCGGGTAGCTGTGAAAATGAGATTCGACAACGTATTCAACAGGCACGTGTGGCCATGACAAAGCTTACTAAAATATGGCGTGACCATAACATCACAAGCTACCTAAATGTCGCTGGTTCAGTCTCTTGTGTTCTCCATATGTCTCGAGCTCGCATAGATGCTTTTGAAATGTGGACGTGGAGGAGAATCCTGAGAGTTCCTTATACCTCCCATCGAACTAACGTGTCCATACTGGATGAGATCGGTAATCCAAAGAGACTATCCTACATTGTGTCGACGAGAATGCTTACATTCTTCGGACATATTCACAGTAGCGATAAAATGGAGAATCATGTAGTTCAGGATCATTCCCCGAGTGGGCGGCACCGTGGCCGTTCCCCTACATGCTGGGTGGATACGACGAAACAGTTACTGGATATGAGCATCAAGAGCGCCACTGAACTGACAGTAAATCGCAAACGATCGCGAGCTACAGTTCTCAAAACTATTGATGATATTCGTGTCGGCAATACTCTAGCTCCGACTTAATGCATTTTACGAGTTCACAACATGTCTGTTAAGACATTGCGACTATGATTATTTCCTCCTCCTTAGTAAGGATGTTCACCTCGGTAGGTATCCAAAACTCTATAACGAACATCGTCTTCTGTTGGTAGACGAGAAGGACTATGTCGCTAGAGCGTGGGGTTATTATTATTTTGTATTATTTTGAGCCACCATGTAAAAAGAATGAGGTCAACGATACTTCCGTGGTGTACCTCCGCTTTGACGTCTATAAAACTTTTGCGTTTGATTTCGAGCAGCATCTCCCAAGAAACTTGGGCCGGCTACATCTCTGCTCAGTTCCCGTTCATCAAAAAAGCAAAAGCAAATAATCGGAAAAGAGAAGTTTTCCTGTCCCGATAAATTTGATTTTCTGTTGCGAACTTTCCTGCAAATATAAATAATACTCGCGTCGATGGGTTTTATCATTGATCGATCAAATAAGGAAGCAGCAAAATTAGGTTTTCCCTTTAATTTCCTTTCATCTCTTCAAGGGGCATTTGTTAATGTTAACAGATTTTTGTGAATTCTCTTTGGTTTCCAGAATCGCGTTTCTCACCGGCGAGCAAAAAACACCAGAAATTATTACTTGATTATCTTTCCACTTTGCTTTACAAGCCAATAGGGGGAAGAAATATTTCTGATGTAAAATCAGAACCTATTACTACTGACTTGGGCGCCCTCAGGGATCAATTTTAGGACCAGTGTTATTCTCACCTTATATCAACTCAAGCAGCAACACTGACAAAGAAGTCTCACGTTGGGTTACCAACTGTGGAAATGGAGGGTCACTCAATAGTCGAGTCACCTTTTGGGGATCAACATCAACAATAACAAGTCCTGCCACGACCACGTCGTCAGTATTGCTAAAACGGCATCCCAGAAGCTTGGAGTTTTGTTCCGCTGTAGGAAGCTGTATACACCAGAGCAATTACTGCTGCTCTACAAGGCACGTATCCGACCATCGTTGGAGTATTGTTCCCATGAGTGGGGATGCGCTCCGAAGCAGTCTCTAAAGCTTCTGGGTTCTATCCATAAGAGAGCAATCAGACTAATTGATACGCCTAACCTCAAAAAGGGCCTCCATAGCCTGGAACACCGAAGAAGGTTGGCAGACCGGGCCCTGTTTTACAGATTCTATCACGGAAGATGTTAGAGTAAGCCCTCCCAGATGATAACACCGAAGGCCGTCCGAATGAGGAACACCAGAGAGGCTCTACGAGCTCATTCTTACCGAGATCCCTGCTCCTCGAACTAGTTTCCTCCAGTTATTCTTTCGTTTGGAGAACTTCGACGCTGCGAAATGAGCTGTCAGGGAATTTGTTTCTCGACGGCTACAACCTGCAGCGTTTCAAATATAACGTGCACCGACACTTATCTTGTCGCAGCGCTTCTACAGCGCCATAGGCTTTCAACCTTTGCGGGAGACTGACCATAAAAAAAAGTTGCAGGGAGAGAATAAAAGAACAAAAACAAAACGCAAAAGCTGGTCTTAAGGTGCTTTAAAGATCAATGATCATCTTTTACTTCCCACACCAATAGGGGAAAAGATGAGATAATACGCTTTTTGGGCGTTTTACGACACCTACATAACGAAAATCCTCATTTCCGTCAGTCTGTCCGTCTGTCTGTTTATCTGTTGGCAGTTTTCTAGCCTCGTAATCTCCGTAGCCGCTGCATGGATTGTGATGAAATTTGGCTAGCAGTATGATATGAGTAATGCTGCTATAATTTTGAAAATCGGTGCATGGGCGGCGGTATAACGACGGTCCAGGAAAGTTTAGCATGTTTCCGTTTTGAGTCTTTCGCCGAGTATGTATATATATATTTTTTTTGTATTGTGTAAGTCTTTCGCGGCAATGATCCGATCATGGGCTGTTCGGCCGGTGTCGACACGCTCCGCCGCTTTGGCATCCTCAGGAGCATGTTCCGAGAAACTGAGGATTAGGTTTTTTCCTAAATTTTTCGACACATCTGTGTGTAACTTAAAGCCATAATTTTCTGACTTCAATGAAATACAGAGTGTCCCTGACTTTCCTTGACACGTGATATTCTCGTAACAAAAAAAAAAAAATTTGAAAGTACTATGGGGTCTATCATGCCATGCTTTTGAACTAAGTATTTTTTGTACTTCAACCATTAAAACTCATCCTCAACTTTTGTTTTTCAAATAGCACTAAATAGTTCTTTCTACACAAATTAACTCCTTATAATATTTAAAATCTTGGAGTACCTTCGATTTTATACGCAAACTTATTTGTTTCGTAAAATGACATAAATAAAATAAGAATTTGCTTGACGCAAAAACCGGACAAAAATAAAACTAACTGGGTTTTCAAGGTTACTAAGTGACCTATAATACATGCTTTGGAAAAATTTGCTTTTTTATGCTTTTTTATTACGAAAATATTGCGCCTCAAACAAATGCTCATTTCATTCATTTTATGTTAACTACTTTACGAAAAAAATTGGTTTATGAATGAAGTCAAAGGCGCTACAAAATATTAAATAAAATAATGACCTCATTAATGTAGGAAAAGCTGTGGAGTGCTATTTGGAAAAAAGTAGGAGGTAAGTTTTAGAGACTAAAGTGGGAAAAAATGTTTCGAAAGCATGATATGATAGGCCATTCGGTACCCTTGAAAGCCCCACTTAGTTTTCTTTTTTATCTGTCTTTTTACGAAAATATCACGCCTCAAACGAACCCTTATTTTATTTATTTTACGCTTATGATTAAATCAAATATTTTGAATAAAATAAGGACTTAATTTATGTAGAAAAAACTATTGAACTATTGAAAAAAAAAACAAATTTGGGGGTGCTTTTCAAGGGCTGAAGTACACAAAAATATTCTAAAAGCATGGGATGATAGACCCTGTAGCCCTTTCAAACATTCCACTCAGTTTTCGTCTGAACATTTCTTTGTTACGAGAATATCACGTGTCAAGGAAATTCAGGGACACCCTGTATACAACAGCGATTAAGATTATTGCCTTTGTTGGTCAAGAGCTAAATTGCATTAAATTAACCCAGAGAGTTGCTTGTTAATTAATAATAACTCATTATATCCGTTTGTGAAGTCGCACAGCGTACTTAAGTTGATGAGCAGATAATTCTTTAATAATCCTATTTAGCCAGGAGATCAGCAAATAAATCCATGAGCCCTATGGCAGGAGGAGCTATGGAAAAACTTTATTAATTATTTGGGGAGCTTTAAGGGCGGTAGAGCCTTCTAACCGTTACTTTCTGGCTATTGATTTGTTTTCGCAAGTTGCCTCGAACGTTGGCTATATTTTCTCACCATAATACATCCTGATTGATTGGTCGTTGAGCTATGGTAAATTTTTCATATTGTTTGTGCTAGAGGATTGTATTGAAAACTAAAGGGTCAGTAAATGTAATAGTCGTGAAATATATAGAATTTAGTGATACTATTATCCTTATTTTCCAAGTTTCTGTCTCATGACTCCGGTAGCAACAAATTTTGACGGGCTGTGCCAACTATTGTTGATTTGAATTTAGGAAGGATCGTACAATATTACAGGTCTTCATGATTACAGATTTTTTTAAATACTTTCTATAACTTTTCGTCCAGGCCTAACTGTTGAAGGTCTTGTGTGTATGTGTCGGGTGTAAGGCTTGAGACCGAAATAATGAGGGGGACAATGATAACTTTGTTTTGTTTCAAAAGTCGTTTTATTTCTATGGCAAGGTCCGTGTATTTAGATATCTTACCAGCGTAGGTGTTTTGGATATTCACATTATTGGGAATAGCAATGTCTATCAAGTTTGTAGCTTTGTCGGCCTTTTATTGAAAAACTATATCTGATATCTGGCTGGTATAATCTTGGCTGTATGTACTTCAACATTCCAGCATTGATTGTTTTCGAGTGCTGATGTTGGAGTATACCTGTAATATGGATCTGTGTTTTCTATTAGCTTGTTTGTTGTAGCTAGCTTGGCGTTTAACTTTGGTTGCAGAGTTATGTCTGGCTGTGTACTCGGTACCGGCAAGAGTTTTGCACCCGCTAGTTATGTGATCTATTGTTTCCTTTTGTTGGTGACATTTTCTGCAATTCTCATCTGTTATGGTTATGGATGGATCATTAATTACGTATTTCTTGTAGTTTTATGTCGCAATCACTTGATCCTGGATTGCAAGCATGAAACCCTCCGCTTCTGGGAACAGCTGGCCATCCTGCATCCAGGTGTACGACTGTTTTTCGTTAATGTAATATTGTGTCACACAGTATCTATGTTTGCCGTGGCCAGATATTTGTTTTTTCTTGTTGTGATTGTGCGCGTCTGTTGCGTGGTCTGGACAAGAAAGTGCGAGTGGTGTATAGTTTTTGTCAGCTTCTAAGCTGGTTTGTTTGCTGTGGAAAAAAGTCTGAGTGTTTTTAATTATGTTTTACGAAATGACTGTACGAGTATGTCTATAATTCCTCTGCCCCCTTGTTTTCTGCCTATGATAAGCTTTTCCTTGTATGCGTTCGGATGTGACATTCTATGCTCCGTGAGTTTGGTTCATATAAGTATATGGGTGTTTTCTATGTCAGTGTGTGACCACTTTATGATGCCAAATGAGTATGCGAGTATGTATTATTATTCAGACGAGAGTGGCTGTAGACTTCAATGGTAGTCTCGCCTTCTTCTTCTTTCCATGCCGTCTTCTCATAGAAGGTTGGCGACCACTTTCCTAAATTCTTCTCTGTCTTTTGCAACATGGAACAATTCTCCAACGCCAAGATTTGTCCACTCTCTGTTTCGGAGCCAGGATTTTTTCTTTCTGCCGATACCCTTCTTCCCCTCAATTCTGCCCTGCATAATATTTTGTAACAATATTTGTCATTGCGTAATATGTGTCCCACGTAAGATGTTTTTCTTATCTTAATGATTGTGAGAAGTTTTCGTTTTCGGCCGATGCGTCTCAACACTTCGTCGTTGTTTATTCTATCAGTCCAAGGTAGTCTCGCCTAGAAGGGTAAAATCTTCCTTCGGATTGTTCTGACCAATATGAAGAATGCAGCATTTGGTTGCATTTATGGGTAACTGATGCCATGTTCTTGACATTACGTTCATCCGGATCACTTTTGACGTAACATTGGTCTGAGGAAATCTTCAAGCTTTTTGGCTAACCTCTCTTAAAAATCGTGTCATAGCTCGGGACAGCAAGACATTACTTGCTGTCTGTCATAGTATTATAGAAAAACGACTTATACAATAATATTACATCTCCCCGAAAACCAGTTTCCTCCACACTGATGGCTTTTTGCGTTATTTTAAATCCTTCTTTTCCGCTGTCAGTTATATAAAACGCCAGTAACCTTTTTTGCTGAGCGTTAATAGTTGGATACGGTTCTGAACGAGAGCCATGATAGAATCATTTCAATTTCATTAAAAGGAGCGCATTAAACGCGACACTAAATGTACCTTTAATGGATGGCAGCGTTTAGAATACGATGTGTCACAATTTGTCTTTTATGTCACCGGAATGTCATAAAAGGAATATGGCGCCCGCATAAAGTCGATTGATGGCGTACACCATGAATCGTGAAGGGGTGATTTTCTCAGTTGAGGACCTCAAAAATGCTGGCTGTTCTATATGCATATACGCGGGACTGACGACAAGTCACTTCTGTTATTTTGGAGTGTGATTGTGTGATGCAAGAAAGAGGGCGATCATAGACAGCGCTGGAATAAATCTTGGGGGCTAAAGAATTTTATTAGATTAAAGATGGGATCAACCAGACTGACTGGGTTTGTTTTACATGGTTTTATTAGCTTCACCTGTATGTTTGTTTGTTTGGGAGCTTGTAACTCTCCTTTGGGTTGAGAGGTCGGACCGAATATTGGACGCTCCAACTTTGCTGCGAGATCGATTTTGACGGCTTCAAATTCGTTGGACCAGAGGTCGTATCTGCTGATTGAGAGGTGGCGCAGACACTTTTTTAAAGTCTGCTAATATTACATAGGCGTAGCGACGAGAGCTTAAAAGGTGTGACATCCAACTACTTTAGTGTTGGTATTTTGGTGGAATTTATTCACGAAAGTCGACAGTTTTAATTATCGTTTACGCAGTAAAGATTATGCTATGAATATTGATCAAAAAACAATTGTTCATCTTCATTACACAGTGTATCAATAAATAAAATTTAAAAAATGTGGACGTTGAATGAGGTAGACCTCGTTCTAAGAACTTCCCCGTCTCAAGTCGCTGTTGTTCACACATTTGAGTATTTCAATCTGTTTAATTTTTTTAGCCTCCATTTCAGAAAAAAATAAGGTCGTTTTAGACATGAAGACACATCCTCTTTCAAGTGGTGCTATCAAAATTACATGTTGTATAATTTTTTCATGCACCCCCACCTTGTCCGATCGGCATCAAAACCTTTCCAACTCGAAAGGAACATTACTAATTTGAGTTGGCCAAATTTGGGAGCGATCGCTTGAGACGTTTTTGAGTAATCGTTGGAGAACCAAATTGCGGACATACAGACACACAGAAGGAAGGATATAAAAAAACCAAAGTTTTCCGAATTTCTTCAAACTTGGCTACTATAAAGAAACAAAAATCTAGTTTTTGGTCTGGCTGCGATGATAAAAAGGGAGTGGGGGTGGGAATAACTCAAAGATTATGTCATAACGTGAAATTCTAATGCTACCAGAATGAAGAGAATCTTTTCATATACAGGGTGTCCCACGACAAGACAAGCAATATGTGGAAACTGGGCAGTAGTAGAGAATTATAATTTTGTGGATGTAAATTAAAGCAAATGTTATGACTTTTTTTGGTATTGTGTTACCCAACGAGGTATTTGTTTTTGGCCACGTGACTTCCAATTCAAAATCAATAATGGGACACCCTGTTGTTAGTGCCTTTCTGTGTTCCTCCCGATAAAACAATTCCAACAAACTAGCACACTTGGAGTCTAAAGTGATTAATTCAAGAGCTATAGGTACTTAAAGGGTTGTACCACTACCATTGATTATAACATGTACCCCTATGCTAGTGTTCGTTCCATTTTTTGTCTTAATGGTAATGGCACAATCCTTTATGTACCTGTAGCTCGTGAATTAATCATTTTCTACCCCAAATCTGCTAGTTTTTTGGAATTGTTTTATCGAGAGGAACACGGAAAGTCGCTAATATAAAGGGTGTCTCATTAAAAATTTTGAATCGCACGTCATGTGACCAAAAACAAACACATCATTGGGTAACGCAATAATAAGAGAATATGCAACATTTGCGCTAATTTACACCCCCAAAATTACAACTCTCTACTACTGCCCAGTTCCGATATATTGCTTGTCTTAACCGTCGTCGGACACCCTCTATATGTCGAAAACGCTACCGCACATGCCGCAAAGTTTTAAAAATGATAAAACAAAAATTCATAAAAAATAGCAAAGTTTTGGCACGTCGATTTCGAATTTGTGAAACGGTCCAATTCTAATAACTTACCCCTCCTTTATCGGGAAAGTCAAAAACTAAAAGGACACGCTTTAAGGATAAAGTTGATTAAAAAATTGAAAACAAATATATGTAGTTTAATAAACACCGAGATAAACACGCGTTTTAGAGAACGGACTAAAAGGTTGAACATAATTTTTGGAAAACAAGCTTGAAATAATGAACAAGAAGTATTAGTATGATCGTGAAAAAATCATGGGCGCTTTTTGCTATATTATTCGTAAATTGAGCGCCCGCGCTGTTTTCATAATCACTCTAGTATTTTTCGTTCATTATTGCTTTAAAATTATTTCAAAAATGTTTTTAACTTTTACTTCCCACACCGATAGGTGAGGGGAGTATTGTGATCGCGAACATTTTCGATTTTGAGATAAGACGCTTTTTGGGCGTCTTATGTCTACATAACGAAAATGCACGTCACTCATTTCCATCGGTCTATCTGTCTGTCGGTCTGTCTGTCTATTGGCGTTTTTCTAGCCTCGTAATCTCAGTAACCGCTGCATGGATTGTGATGAAATTTTGCCAACGTTATGCTGTGGGGTCGTAGTAGGTAATGTAAAACTGAAAAATTTGTCGTATTCGTAATGGGCTGTCCATTGATATGTGAATGAAACAGCTAGCGGCATGATACACTTGTTTAGGTCCATCCGAACGTTGCATGCTTATTGTAGAAACCACAGGATTTGTGATGTATACATACGAGTATTGTTTTAGATCGTTCGATATCGCGTAACGCGAAAATTATTCAATTGATTTTAATGAAATTCTGATATAGTATTACTACCGCGGCGAGGATGGAAAACGAGTATGTTTTGGAAAAATCGGTCCAGAGGCAGCGCGGCAATACTAAAAAACTAAAAATATAAAAACAGCTCACTTTGTTTTTTAGGGGGGTTGTGAAATTGAAAAATTTGTTGTACTCATTGAACTTTGAATGAAAAACCTAGCGGCATAATACACTTTTTACGTACATCCGAACATTGCCTTGCTTATTATAAAAACCAAGGGACAAGAATTTGTGATGATATGTACTTCTTTTTGGGTGGGGTGAAATCGGGACGGTTCGGGGGTGGGGGGGTTGAAAAATTGAAAAATTTGTTGTATCATAATAGTCTGTTCATTGACCTGTAGAAGAAATACCTAGCGGCATATTACACTTTTTTAGGTCCATCCGAACACTGGCTTGCCTATTACAGAACCCAATTTTGTGATCTATACATACGAGTTTTGCTTTATTTCGTTCTATGTATATTGCGTAAAGCGGAAATTATTTAATTGATTTTAATAAAATTGTGACACAGAACTTATTACCGCAGCGAGAATGTAAAACGACCCTGTTTTTGAAAAACCGTGTCAGTGGCGGCGCAGCAATAATCAAAAAACCAAAATTATAAAATCAGCTCAAACTTGCGCTTGATCGTTTCGCATCGTCCAGTTGAAGCATGCAGAAAAAAACCGTGGCATCCTAGTTCCTAAGGAGGGAGACGCAAGAAACTATTTACGAGGGTTTTTGTGTTGGATGTTGTTTTTGCGGGCGGGTGGGCGATAATTTAGTTGCAAGAGGATATCAGATGAGATATCATCAATAAAACGGTATCATTATGTGTGGGAAGTACTGAGTCAATCAATTTGCCTGCATTTTTTAGTCCTATGTTCTTTAAAAGAGTGTTTTTTAGTTTTTTAACTATTTTTAATCAGAAATATCAAACACGAAGCTACATCTGTTCTTCGTAAAGAAAAAAAATGTAATGAGCTCAGAGGGGCAGATATGCCACAATTGATTAAATTGATAAAGATGGCTAATTGTTTTAAAACAGGCTTCTAGACTGTTTTAAACTTTTTGGAGATATTAAGCCGGCTCCATATACAATAAAACTCGGTGTGTTTACACTATATGACAGCCTATATGTGAAGATGTATCACAAGGAATGAAGCTGAGCGTTGTAACCAAATTTAAAACGCAAACGTCGTAGATACCTATGTCAAATGTCCAATCAGTTCGAAGCCAGTTTACACAAGAGGACTCGGAAGCCTGCATCTACAGAAAACATCTAAAAATCTTGAACAGAAAAATCCGGAGGAGGTATATAAGTATTTTCGGATACATGTATAATGTATTTTTTCCATTTGCCTCCCTTCCGGCTGCCCTTTCTGCTGTCAAAGGCGTTTGTCAGGCAAAAAGTAGCAGCGGAACATGTCGTATCGACCCCTGTGCCGAGTGCCGATGCCAGCCCAGCCACTCTCTTACCATCACTCGTCCAAAAGGAAAAAATATCTCCGGAGATATTTATCTAAAGGCGTAAACGACGAACTCAGCTCCCCAACTGACTAACGTTGCCCCATCCAGGGTCGTGGATCTAAGATGCCGAGAAGTGTTGTTACTTCAGTATTTCATGAGTCATTACTTTTTATTTCCAAGTAGAATTTTGTAAAATGATAGTATCAAAGCAAAATAAAAATACCTACTGCTAGTTAGAAAATGGAGGTTAGAAGGTTTCTAGAATATAGTAAAAATTTTCGAAATAATAGTGTAGCACCAATAATTATTGTATGGCCCTAATTTCTCAAAAAGTCATCCTTTTTTAACCGCCAGACACATGCATTATACAACGCACGCGTGCCGGATGTTGGGCCACACTAACGTTAAAGAAGGAAACCAAACGTGGTTGATAGGTATTAACATTACAAAGTGTACAATAAATATCGTTCAAACTTACATTCTAAAAATATTATTTAAGAACACAAATCCCAAAAAATCGCCAGAAATCTGCTAATATCTAAAAAAATCCCAAATACCTATGCCCAAAATACACACTTGATTCTGCAAAGATCCTTAAAAGGCTCCAAAAATCTAAAAAAATATCAGAGATTCCTAAGAATCCACAAAAATCTCAAAAATTCACATAATCCCACAAAATTAAGGTTAAGTGGAATAGCCACTTGCTAGACTTCGCCATAGGTTTACTGTACTTTTTTTTTATAGTACCTATACTAGGGAGCAATAAATTCGATTTATTATTATTATTATAAATTTCCAAAAACATCCTTAAAAATCCACTAAAATCCTATGAATCCCCCAAGATCTCCAGGTATTCCAAAAATTACCAAATAATCCTTACACATTTAAAAAGTCCACAGAGATTCCCAAACCGTTGCCCATCCAGGGTCGTAGATATACGATGCCCAGAAGTGTTGTTGCTTCAGTATTTCATGCGTCATTACTTTTACTTCCCACACCGATAGGTGAGGGGAGTATTGTGATCGCGAAAATTTTCGATTTTGAGATAATACGTTTTTTGGGCGTTTTATGATGTGTACATAACGAAAATCCACGTCACTCATTTCCGTCGGTCTGTCTGTCGGTCTGTCTGTCTGTCTGTCTGTCTGTCTGTCTGTCTGTCTGTCTGTCGGTCTGTCTGTCGGTCTGTCTGTCTGTCTGTCTGTCTGTCGCGTTTTTCTACCCTCGTAATCTCAGTAACCGCTACATGGATTGTGATGAAATTTGGGCAGCGTTATGCTGTGGGGTCGTAGTAGGTAATGCTCCTATAATTTTGAAAATCGTTATACGGGGGGCGGAGTAATTAGCAAAAAACGAAAAATTTCAAATACGCCTCAAACTTCGTTTTTAGGCGTTTTAGGGGTTCCTGATCATTTTCTACTTTTTTTTGGGTGGGGGTGAATTTGGGGTGGTTGGGGGGTGGGGGGTTGTAATACTGAAAAATTTGTTGTATTCATAATGGGCTCTCTAATGACCTGTGAATGAAAAACCTAGTGCCATAATACAATTTTTTAGGTCCATCCGAACATTTCCTTGCTTATAATAGAAACCAAGGGACTTAGAATAATTTGTGATGTATACGTCCGAGTGTTGTTTTAGTTTTAGATCGTTCTTTATTGCGTAACGCCAAAATTATCGAATGGATTTTAATGAAATTTTGACACCGTATTACTGCCACGGCGAGGATGGAAAGCGCGCATGTTTTGGAAAAATCGTGTCAGTGGCGGCGCGGCAATAATAGAAAAACTAAAAATGTAAAAATAGCTCAAACTTTGTTTTTCGGCGTTTTAGGGGTTTCTGATCATTTTTTACTTTTTTTTGGGTGAGGGTGAAATTGGGGTGGTTAGGGGGTGGGGGGTTGTAAAACTCAAAAATTTATTCCATTTATAATAGTGTCCATTGACCTGTGAAAGAAAGATCTAGCGGCATGATAGACGTTTGTTAGGTCCATCCGAACATTGCCTTGGCTATTACAGAAATAAAGGGATTTGGTATTGGTAGGGGTAGGTATTGATTCAGGTCGTTCTGAGCATGGAAATTATGGAATTAATTTTAATGAAATTTAGACACAGTATTATTACCGCGGCTAGGATGAAAAATGCGTATGGTTTCAAAAACTAGGAAACTATTTACTAGTTTTTGTGTTGGATGTTTTTTGACGACAGGCGGGCGATGATTTGGTTGGAACTGTTATGTGTGGGAAGTACTGAGTCAATCAACTTGACTCCATTTTTTATTTCCACGTAAAATTTTGTAAAATGATGATTACAAAGCAAAATGATAATACCTCCTGCGCGTTAGGAAAAGAATGGAGGTCAGAAAGTTGCCGCTATATTTAAAGATAACAGTGTCAGAAAGAAGCCTAATGTCAGGCTGTTTTCTGGAAAACAAGTTGCCAACAAACAAATTAAGTCGAAAGTCTTAGTGCTTGTTGAAAATTTACTTTTGTTTTTAATTTGACTTCATTCATCAATTATTTATCGTATTCTATGTAGGTTTCTAATATTTTGTCCTGTAATCGGATATTATTCTGTTGGGCAATAGAGGATTATTATTATATGTTTTTTGGGCGTTGGCGGCTTTTTGGCGTTTTTCTACCCTCGTAATCTCAGTAACTGCTGCATGGATGGCGATGAAATTTGGGTGGCGGTATGCTGTGGGGTCATGGTAGGTAATGCGGCTATAATTTTAAAAAGCGGTGCATGGGCGGCGGAGTAATTAGCAAAAAAATGGAGTCAAGTTGATTGACTCAGCACTTCCCACACATTACGGTGATACCAGTTTATTATTTTCCCATAGCATAAAGATTTAGTCTGAGATCCCCTTGCAACAAAATCATCGCCAGTAACCCCCCCCCCCCAAATTATTGTCATATGCCGCTAGGTTTTTCCTGCACAGGTCAATGAACAGCCTATTATCAATAATACAAACGTTTGTATTGAATTTCACCTCTTCAGCTGTGGCAGTTTTAGAAATATTTAAGCATTCCGGTACCGTTTACTGAAAAAGCGGTGTTGCCGTATCTCATCAATTAATAGAAACAAAATTTTGAAATTGTGCGATCTTACTAAATTCGACATGCGCAATTCATTGCAATAAAAATAAGTAGAGGATTCTATTTAAAATAAATTAAAATCGGGGTTACTTGTTTAAAAATTTGGGAAAATAATTTATAACTTGGCAACGTCAAAAACGCGAAAAAAAATATTACAAGGCGAGATAGAGTATTAGTAGATATTTCGATTTAAAATAAAAATACAGGGTGTTACATTCAAAAAAACAAAGTAAAACGACCTTTAAGTTGCCGGAATTTAAAATTCTGCCAAAAACACCCTGTAGATACAAATTGCTGGTAGCATCCAGAATAATATCCGCTTAATATTCAAGTAACTCGCTGTATAATATTATTGAGAAAAGTTAAAGGAATATATCAATTTGGACGTATTACTTGCGACCTTGCAAATGCGGAAATTAATAGAACATAAATTATAACTTGGCAACGTCGCAACCGATTCCAAAAATATTTTAGGGTTGCATAGAGATCAATGATGGACACTAGAAAAACTTGAGAGAAAGTTATAGTTCCATATAAAAAAATCAAGCTGATCTCTATCCTACTCTCCCGCAACACCCTGTATATTTCGAAATATTTTTAGAATATGCGTCTCAAGTAACCAAATAACTTTTGTATTTGAGATTTTCTTCTATCAGCTATACCTTGCGAGATATCGAAGAATTACACACTAAATGGACAGCCTGTATACATCGGAAAAAATTCTAAGTCCTTTAGTTTCTGTAATAGGCATAAGGCAATGTTCGGATAGACCTAAAAAAGTTATTTATGTCGCTAGGTCTTCCTTCACAGGTCAGTGGGTAGTATATTATGAAAGCAACAAATTTTTCAATTTTACAACCCCCTACCCCCCAACCACCCCAATTTCACCCCCAACAAAAAAAAAGTAGAAAATGATCAGGGACCCCTAAAACGCCTAAAAACGAAGTTTCAGCAATATTTATTTTTTTTGTTTTTTGCTAATTACTCCGCCGCCTATGCACCGATTTTCAAAATTATAGGAACATTACCTACTACGACCCCACAGCATACCGCTGCCCAAATTTCATCACGATCCATGCAGCGGTTACTGAGATTACGAGGGTAGAAAAACGCGACAGACAGACAGACAGACAGACAGACAGACCGACAGACCGACAGACCGACAGACAGACCGACGGAAATGAGTGACGTGGATTTTCGTTATGTACACATCATAAAACGCCCAAAAAACGTATTATCTCAAAATCGAAAATTTTCGCGATCACAATACTCCCCTCACCTATCGGTGTGGGAAGTAAAACGAAAAAAGTTAAATATTCCTCAAACTTCGTTTTTAGGCATTTGCTGATTATTTTCTACTTTGTTTTTGGGTGGAGGCGAAATTGTGGTGGTTGAAGGGTGGGAGGTTGAAAAACTGAATAATTTGTTGTATTCATAATAGGCTGTTCAATGGCCTATGAAGTAAAGACCCTCTGTGTTGTGTACCATAGAAATTATTGAACTGATTTTAACGAAATTTTGACACAGTATTGTCACCGTGGCGAGGATGGAAAGCGCGTATGATTTTTAGAACTCGTATCAGTGGCAGCGCAGCGATAATAAAAAAACTAAAAATATAAAACGGCTCTAATTTCATTTTTAGGCGTTTCAGGGGTTCCTGATCGTATTCTACTTTTTTGGATGTGGGTGAAATTGGGATAGAAGGGGGGGGGGGGAGGGGGTGGTGTTAAACTCAAAGGTTCTGTGCTCATAAAATACGAGCCGAAAAATATTGAATTTGGTGATAACATGAAATATACTTTTGAAAGCACTAAAGAACGTATGTACCTAGGGGTAATCATATAGCAAAAGGGGCAGGAGAAACAAGAAATACAGGTAAGGATCATCAAAAGAAACCAGAAGTATGGTGCCCTGAAAAATCTTATGAAATCCAAATATGTATTCAGAAAGACCAAAGAGAGAATTTATACAACTATACACCAACTGTAAGACCAACAGCGACATATGCTTGTAAAACGTGGACTGTGAACAAAGAGGAGGAAGAAGAAATTATAAGATGGGAAAGAAATATGTTGAGAGCTATTTATGGAGGCATAAGGACAAACGAGGGATGGAGGAGGAGAAGAACAAACCAGAAACTGGAAGACATGTAAAGAACCCCAATCTTATAGCAGTCATCAAAGCGCAGATAATAAGGTGGCTAGCAAATGAGGAGAGGCTGAATGGGATGAGAATGGCAAAACTAGTTCTCAACCAGAGACCAGTAGGAAAAAAAGGACGGGTAGATTAAGGGAGAGATGGCTGAAGAAGGCAGAAGATGATTCAAAGAAAATTAATAATAAATACTGGAAAGAGAAGACGGCAGATAGAAATAGATGGCGTGGATATACTCCAAAGATAATTTTAAGTTATATAAATTTTAGCGGTATAAGAGCAGACTGCACTCATTTCTACCCTAGGCCTTCATAGCCTGACGCGCAAACTAATAATAATAATAATACGAGTGTCATCCACTGAGACCTCGGTAGGGAATTATATGCGCCTTGTTTGTTATTAGTTTATGTAGAATTAACAAGCGAGTTTACTTAAATCGAAGGAACGTCGTCCTCCGCAAGACACAGTTTATCGATTCTCATGGAACCTCGATGGCGAAGCCAGGTGGTTATCTAATTATTGGACAACCATTAACGTCAATTCTAGCTACTGTTACGTGTGGAATGCTTTGGTTCCGGCGAATGCTTTGAATGTTTTCTGGAATGCTGGCGGAATTGGATTTTCTTTGTTTTCCAGTACGTGATTCACGGCGTTACTGTCTGTTTTGTTTGAATGAACTTTTCTTTCAGCGCTACGCATATTGAGATCTAGATACATCGGTGACACTGCCTTGATATGACGACTGTATGAAACATTATGTGCATGTCGCAGGCATAATACAAATTTAGGCTTTTTATAGACTTCCTAAGCATTTTACAAACGCCAGCAAATCGCGAGAGTACATTAAGAACTACTCCTACTTTTGAATAGGTAATAAATAGCGTGAATTATTTTTCATAACTCTCGCCCTAGCTGCGAGCTGTGAACTAACTACTAATTTCTTGGAAATGCATAATTATGATTAAATACACACCATAATAACTGCCCAGGCGACTATGAAACGTCAAACGCTAATTCTAATGGTATGTACAGTATTTATTTTAGTGACAGAAGTGTGGTTATGTATGTTGTCAACAGCTTGAAATAATTATGTATTTAAATCGCACTATGTATTGCTCCGGTCATAGATAAAGTATAGCATCCAACTCGCGGAAATAGTAATAATTAACTTTTTGAGTTTAGTCCCGTATATTAATACTGCAAACCTGACCGTGCGTGGCATGATCGTAATCTTCTAAACGTTCGGCAATGAGTCTGGTTAAATCAGTGAATCAGGTCAATACTTCATCATTGTTTAGGTTCATGTTTTTCTTGTGCGAATCGACTTAAGACATTTTATTTGGTTCAATTTTTTTAAATGCTTAGACCGATAAAACATACATACATGATATGATTTAACATCGAGGGTGAATAGAGAATACCTGCTACGGTAATTGACTTAAAATCTGACGCGTGTTCAATGATCGCATTATTGGAAGCGTTCTACCATGAATCTGGCGACATTCGCGTACAGTGGACACCCACCTTAACCGCTCCACGGTAACATGCCCGTGAATAAAGTATGAATGCTATTCGTATATTAAATTAGTTAACAAGCTCAATACTCAGATCAATATTGGCGTTTACTTTCTTCCTTGAACGAACTACAAAATTTTTTCAAATGTATATTAGATAATAAATAAATAGGCCTCAAGTTAGAAACTCATACATAATATAATTAAACATTCAGCGGTAATAGAGAATACCTCCTATTATAATTGACTTTAAATATAACGCGTGTTCTATGATCACATTGTTTAACCTATGCGGTAATATGCCCTTGCATAAAGAATGACTATTTGTTCATATATTAAATTAGTTAACCATCTCACTACTCACACTTTTTGCGTTTATTTCTTTCTTGAGCGAATTGACTGTACCTAGACAATTTAGTTGGTTCAACAACACCTGCTACGTGCAAATCTGATAAAAACGTTCGATAATAGATAAATATTTCTCAATTTAGCAACCCATACATGGTATAATTGATAATCGAACGTATTAGAGAATACCTGCTACTATAGTTGACTTAAAATCTGACCCAATAATCTTATTGTCGAAGTGCTCCGTCATGAATGAGGCAGCAATGTTCGCATAGTGGGTACCAACCTTAACTGCTCCCCGGTAATGTGCCCTTGCATGAAGAATGACTGCTGTTAATATATTTAATTAGGGAACCAGACTCAAGACTTTTTATTGTCTTTCTTGAGCGAATTGAATGTAGACAATTTAATTACGTCAACTTTTTCTAATGCATGTGTGATTGAGGTGGAACATCTGCTACGTGCAAATCTGATAAATACCGTCAACAATAGATAAATATTCCTCAATTTAGCAGCCCATACATGGTATAATTGAAAATCAAACGTATTAGAGAATACCTTCTACCATAATTGACTTAAAATCTGACCTGTGTTTAATAATCGTATTCATCATGAATGACGCAGAAATGACGCATAGTGGGCACCCACCTTAACCGCAGTAATGTGCCCTTGCATAAAGAATGACTAAATAGTCATCAATAGTTATATATGCACAAATGCTCATATATTAAATTAGTTAACCATCTCAATATTCAGACTTTTTGGGTTTATTGTCTTTCTTGAACAATTGGACAATTTACTTGGGTCAACTTTTTCTAATGCATGTCAGACCCTTAACAATACGTAAATATCTCTCAACTCAGCAACAACGACGTGGCGCAATTGAAGTCCTTGTGCGATTAAGCGATCACTATTATCTGCAAATCTGATAAAAACCCTCGACAATAGATAAATATTCTTCAATTTAGCGACCCATACATGATATAATCGAAAATCGAACGTACTAGACAATTCCTTCTACCATAATTGACTTAAAATCTGCCCGTGTTCAATAATTGTATTGTCGAAGCGGTCCGTCATGAATGAGGCAGTAATGTCGCATAGTGGGCACCCGCCTTAACCGCTCCGCGGTAATGTGCCCTTGCATAAATAATGACTGCTGTTAATATATTAAATTAGTTAACCATCTCAATACTCAGACCACTTTTTGCGTTTATTGTCTTTCTTGAACGAATTGACTGTAGACGAATTGACTGTAGACAATTTACTTGGGTCAACTTTTTCTAATGCATGTCAGACCCTTAACAATACGTAAATATCTCTCAACTTAGCAACAACGACGTGAAGTAATCGAAGTCCATGTACGATTAAGCGATCACTATTATCTGCAAATTTGATAAAAACCCTCGACAATAGATAAATATTCTTCAATTTAGCGACCCATACATGATATAATCGAAAATAGAACGTATTAGAGAATACCTTCTACCATAATTGACTTAAAATCTGACCCGTGCTCAATAATCGTATTGTCGAAGCGCTCCATTATGAATGAGGCAGCAATGTCGCATAGTGGGCACCCACCTTAACCGCTCCGCGGTAATGCGCCCTTGCATAAAGAATGGCTGCTGTTAATATATTAAATTAGTGAACCAGGTCAATACTCAGTGTTTGTATGTTGTTGGGGGCCCGACTAAAACTGGTCGGGTTATATGCAGGGGGCAACGGCATTGGGTTATAGTGGCTGGCGATATTTTATTGAACAACACTTTGACGCTAAACGAAATAGCTGGGGGTTCATCAGAATTAAATTCACAGGATATTTACGGCCGAGGTTTTAAAACGTTATTGATAACACAAACTGAATTATGTACCTACCCTGTTTGGAGGGGACAATGCAACATACCCTCTATAGAAATTGAAAATCCATTCAACCATTACTTTGAAGTTCAAAGGTGGAAAAATATATAAATGCGAAATGGAGTCAAATAGATGGTCTGAGGTATTTTGTATGCCTACACAAAGTTCAACGTTGAAAGAGTTCTCGCTATGAAAATACGTTTTTATTTTATACTGTGAGAAGCCGAAAAGAAATGTTTTTTATGTTGTTATGATTGCTTATTAAGGAAAAATAACAAATTCGTGCATTCATTCATTCAATAACTATAAACGTCCGAGATATACCTGGCAGTAATTTTATGACACATTATTGTCTCAAAGGTTAATATTCTAAAACCACAGCCATACATTGAACATTAAACAATCCTTATAGCAAACCGTTCTCTGTCCAGGGTTGTACTGAAATGTTTTTATATCAATATTAAAACTTATAAGTGTATGTATAAGCTTTTATCTTTACTTGTACTGTTGTTTGACTATACGTAGTGTAATTTTCTTTAAAAAAAAAGAACTGTACAATGCGTCTGTAGGAGTCACCTCAGGTACGTATCAAGAATTTAGTTTTGGGTGTCCAGATTAGGGTTTCCATCATTTAATTTCCCTTGTTCACCGGGAGACTTGATCAGTAACAAAAATATCCTTCGGCGGGGACATTGATAATGTTTCGGAGGGGAAGGGTCCGGGCCCCCTCTAAATACGTGCCTTAGTCACCTAAAGTGAGCAATAATTGTTGTGTAATTAATTATTAATTAATGTTAGCGATTTGAAAAATATTCAGTAGTTAATTCTTTAATTTTCCGGGGATCTCGAAATTTAAAATCTGTGATTGTGCGATGATGGTAGAACATTTATTCAACAGAAAATTATTATAATTAATCCGGAAACGTGCGCTAGTAATCGGTGCCTTAAGAAGTAGAAAGAATAGAAAAACAAGAGACACAGAAATTTGAGATTATTGGAAAAAGTAACTGTTACTTCGTTTAGAAAATGAATTTATTACAAAACACGATATCACAGTTTTACCAGAAATTAAAACGAAAGGTCAATTATTGGAATTCGTAAGAAGTTACAACTTTGATAAAAAGTATATCGTTGACGAAATGGCGCGAAGTAGTGGATGTGAAGTTTCAAGATTTCCACCCTATTTTTGTATTTTTAATCCGATTGAATTAATATGCAGCCATTTAAAAAAACATATCGGAAAGTACAATAATCACCACAAAACCTCATCAGCAGTTATAAATCTTATTAGAGATCAGTTACATTTAATAATCCAAGAAAAATCGCGAAACTGCATTAAACATATAATAAAAGTAATATCATCATTTTTAAATACACGACCCAATGAAATTATTATCAACCTCAGTGACAGCGACTCATATGAATCTGACTTTGACTTGTGTCATTTTTCGTTAGACTGTAAATTTGAA